>JAPFRF010000006.1:39411666-40658333 GCA_029282475.1 Phrynocephalus forsythii
AAGCCATTCATTAACATTATCAGTAATTTGCAGGACGCATCTAGACATGTTTACTTATCAGTGCCACTTTGTTCTGAAGGGTTTACTACCAAGTACAGTAAATCTTTCAAAAAGCAACAACACACAAAATGATCTGACCTCTAATACACAACTTCAAAGAGGATTCTCAACCAGTCATTGGTTATTTATTTAACAAAATATAAAATTGGGTACAGAATCAATTTCCTGTCTATTTCCACACATTGCTTTTTTAAAAAATGCACGTTTCTGGCATTCATGTTGATACAGTTGTGCTTAGAATCCTATTGACCTTTCAAAATCCAGAAGAGCTGCTAGGCTGAACATGATTTCCTGTCGTGACCAGACCTCCAGTGACCAGAATTGCTCCTTGTTCCTGTCATTACGAGCATAAGCAAAATAAATAATGCAAAATAATAAAAAGGAACCAAGAGGCTTCAACACATAGTTCTGCTGGATCTGAATAAGTCATACACAGGGAATAATTAAGTCTCTCATTTCTTTTAGAGAATTCAGTAATATTTTAAGTGGACTACTTTACTTAAAGCTTTACTTCTGACTCCATGAAGCACCTAAAGTCCAGGGTCTAATATAGGCTTAGGCAAATTGCTGTGCTACAATTGATGTCCATGGGTGACGTGAGGACTTAACTAGTCCTCTTAACTTGAGGACTTAACTAGTTTTCTTAATTAGGAACACCTAGATCAGTGATGGCGAACCTTTTAGAGACCGAGTGCCCAAACTGCAATTCAAAACCTAGTAATTTTTTTTGCAAAGTGCCAATACAGTAATTTAACCTGTATACTGCTGGCTATGAAGGGGAGATGTCGGGTGCCCACAGAAAGGGCTCCGAGTGCCACCTTTGGCACCCGTGCCATAGGTTTGACATCACTGACCTAGATAATAATACAAAACCTCTGCACCTCCTAGTCCTCCTAGTTCTCTCTTGTTTGTATTTGTTGTCAGTAAACACCAATGGGATATAAACCATTTATCTGTGGTTAGGCCTGGAAGCCCATAATAACTCTTACCTGACAAAGGCAGTTGTGCTGAAGCCCTCCTGAACTCATAAACTGATTATATAGGCCATTGTCTTTGGTCAATTTGTTACATTTCTCTCCTTAATACAGTACATCCTCTTTTGTTAGTCCCACCTTCTTCCTGGCTGCCCCCACATCTTTTGCTCCGTTTATGAAATGGTACAACACTGGATTGACAAGACACAGCCTCCGAACTAGTCACTTCATCACTTGGACAGCTGGATAGGTTAGTGCAGTGGTTCTCAACCTTCCCAATCCAACCCTTTACTACATTTCTTCATGTTGTGGTTACCCCTTGCCCTGCTTGGAAGAGGCCACAAGCCCCGTTTGACAGACTACTGTCGTAGGTGCCATAGAGAACTTCCCTCTACAGGCACCCTCAGTCAATTGCAGCCTCAGGTGCCATTGACTGATAGCCCCTCCAACCTATCAAGCTGTAACTCACTCTTTTCCCACCTTCCTCCCCCTCCTTCTCCAGACCCAAGCCATTTGTGTCTTTTCCTTGACTGTCTCATGGCAACCCCTGTAAAATGGTCATTTGACCCCCAAAGGGGTCCTGACCCCCAGGTTGGGAACCACTGGCCTAGTGGTTCAGGAGTCAGAGGCCCTGGGAGTTCAGTTCCACTGTGCATCATTTTCAGGGACTGGATTGAGTGACCCATAGAGTGCTCTCCAGCTCTGCTGTTCTAATATTATTAATATACTTATCTGATATACTGCTAGATTAGATACATTTATTTAAAAAGTGAAACTTTTTGTAAAGAAGTGTTCACCATGGTGTATCATGAAGGAGGTAATGTTGAACCATCACTCTTTAATGGACAGATGTCAGTTTCAATGTGACCAGGACACAAACTGTAATTGCTCCAAAGGTCCAATATAGGTGACTGCCAAGACAGACAGTGAGACAAAACAAGGTGAGAGGAAATGCTACCCCCAACCCAAAAAGAGCTCTGAGCTGAAAATATGTACCCAAGTTATTGGAAAGGCTAGATCAATTGGGAGCTGACAGAATAAAAATACCAAAAGTAACAGTGAGAACCCCAGCACAAACAGCAGAACTAATGCCCCTGCAGTTGCATCTTCATTTAGCCGCAGCTAACCTAAAGCTATAAGATTTAATTATGGTTTACGTGTGATATAGACATACCCTAAACAAGACAGCATGTGTTTTTCTCAGGTATCACATGGTGTCTAGCCCATGTTCCGTTCCATGGTGTAGCATTTGCAGTGGCCTCTGTCTACTTCATGAACGCTGTAACTGATTGGTGTGCTATACTGTTCCCATGGTAAGTGTAACATTTACAACCACTGAGTTCCTATGAAGCATTCCTTGAGAGGGAGAAAGGGATCAGTTAAATAAGTTTGCTCCCCCCTTTTTTTTTAGCTGTTTGGTGTAATGGTCCAAAAAGAAGAAGCAATGGGTTGAACTGAGCAGACTGTCCATACTGGTTAAGCAAATGGAAACAAAAGGCAAAACAAACATATTTATACGGTACTTCTGTGAGGCTTTCCAGTCTTTTCCAAATCTCCTATTGTTAAACCTACTCTTCAGAGTAGAGATGGTGGCAAAAATCAAACAGTAAATAATAACTAGAGCAAGTTGATTGAAGCAATGCAACTTCCACCTCTGGAGATGACTCATCAAAGCCCCACTGATCCAATGGGACCTATTCTAGTTGCAACTTTATTATTAGATGTCAGCCAATGCAGGAAAAAGAAAACATCCCACAAAAGGAAAAGAAAAAGAGAGCCAACATCAACTATTGAAATGGATGGCAAGCCATGGCAACACGTGGGGCAATTTCAGCACCATAATGAGCTATGTTGGAGCCCAGAGTAATTAGCACCATGGCCCACACACTCGACCCTGAGCCCTCCTAAAATCCATCAGTAGGGTCTCCTCTAGATATCGCTGTCATTTGAATGCTGATGCTCTTAGGAAAAGCCCAAGTTGTTTCATCCCTCGTATAAAACCCAAACAATATCATACCTTCTTTGCTACCCCCCTAACAAGGTGCTAAGTCAACACTTAGACCTGGCATGCCATGTTCTTGATTTCCCTTGAATTACAGTGTTCAACGATAAACTCTTCTGGCAGGGAAAATGCTCAATAAATGTTTCAAAAGGACTGTTTGCTTTCTGACACAAAGCCTAAAATGTCACTTCAAGGCTGGGCCGTCCCAGCCGTTCTTTGGTTCTCAGTCTTAAATATAGTGTCTGGAGGAGAGGCATCTTTACACAGTATATCACCTTCTGCAGGCAGGGGCAACAAGGAACCACAGCTCTTATCTGGACAAGTGCCTGCATTGGAAAGAGATATTTATATGGCTGAGCAAGCTTTTATTCCAGCTGAAAAACCGTTCATGGGACATAATGATTAAGCATTCTAATTCCCTTGTAGTCAAAACATTAATGCACTGTTATTCTTACATATACCTTATCTAAAAATAAATATGAAATGCTAATTCTAAGTTCCAGGTGATTTATATACTGGAACTAGGATGCCTTTAAATTGCAGGCCTTCTATAGTAAATAGGATTAACACAAACCAGCCTTCTGCAGGATCACAGTGATTAATTTTTCCAAAGGCTCTAGATTTACAGCCATTATTAATGGGATTGTTATGCACAGAGTGTCTGCGCTTTCTCATTTCAATGGCAACAAAATGCCCTTTGCAAGAACAGATTATAATCCATCATAATGCATTGTAAAACTACAGAAATGGTTACAGTTGTCATGGATCTCCCCACTTTATGATGGATTTGTATTAGTACACCATCACCTTCAGTGTCACTCTTAAGGCTTTGTGGTCTAGGAGAGGCATGATGGGTTTTCCAGATTTATAGCTTCTGTGGCTGATTTTGTGGAGGCAGAGTTAAGGTTTGTGTCTGCCAAATGGTAGAGAATCACAGTTCTATTAACAAGCTTGTGATGCCCATGTGAAATACAACACTTCCATCTGGCTCTTCTCTTTTATCTGCCTTTAACCACGAAGAAACTGTAGACCCCCATTGGTCAATAAGACCAGCTCATACTTTTAAAATTATTTAGCCTAATTAGCCCTACTTTTAACAGTTTGTGATGGCAGTGTTCCCACTATAGATGGGCACTTCATGCTTCATGCAGGGCATGAGTAAAGTAGACAGAGGGACGCTCTTCTCCCTCTCACAAAATACCAGAACTAGGGGACATCCACTCAAACTGAAGGTTGGGAGAATGAGAAAAGACAAAAGAATTTTTTTTGCCCAGCGTGTTGTTAGTCTGTGGAACTCCCTGCCACAGGATGTGGTGATGGCATCTGGCCTGGAGGCCTTCAAAAGGGGGTTGGACAGATCCCTGGAGGAGAAGTCCACCACAGGTTACAAACCATGATGGAGATGTGTAATCTCCAGGCTTAAAACCAGGGTACTTCAAGGACCAGATGCAGGGAAGTGGTATCAGGAGACAGATATCTAGTCTCATGCGCTCCCATAGGCATTTGGTGGGGCCACTGTGACATACAGGAAGCTGGACTACATGGGCCTTTGGCCTGATCCAGCATGGCTCTTCTTATGTTCTTATGTTCTTATACGAAGCACCAAGAATCTCTGGCTGGCTGTGGCCAATCACCCTCTCCCCCCTACTTGTAGGATTCTGCATGCCCTGCAGGGCTCCAATCATTGCTAGTGCCTGAGCTCTTTCCACCTGCACATGCCGCTCACCACTCCATTGGAGAGGTGGGAGGAAGAAGCATCTCTGTATGCAGTGGACAAGGGGTCAGATGTGCATGGAGGCAGGAAGAGCCAGCAACAGGGAGAGGACCCCTGCGATGCACAGAACTGAGTGAGTGGTCCGGGCAGCTGGAGGGAGGGTGATTGGCCACTGCTGCCTGGCAGTGCCCCATGCTTCACATGACACATCCATCTCTAGTTCCACCCTTCCTTTGGAGCATTCATACAAGTGGCAGACCAATAGGGAACTTCAACAGGGTTTATTAGAAATTCTATTACTTACGTCTTCTTTACACCGTAGTAGCCTATTTTCTTCATATTCTGTAACCACCTAATAAAGGTAAAGGTTAAAAGTAAAGGTCCCCCCCACATGTGTGTTAGTCATGTCCGACTCTATGGGCAGCACTCATCTCTGTTTCTAAGCCAAAGAGCCAGTGTTGTGTACGTCTGTGGCCATGTGGCCTGTATGGCCGAACGCATTCCCAAAAAGAACACCTTCCCACTTTTTATCTATTTCTCTACTTGCATTTACATGCTTTCAAACTGCTAGTTTGGCGGGAGCTGAGGTTAACAGCGGGAACTCACTCCGCTGCATGGCACCCGGGATTTACATTGCAGAGCTCCTGACTTTGCAGCAGACAGTATCAGCGCTCTAGCCCACTTAGCCACCACACCCCTTCTAACCACCTAATTAAGAACCTTTCCAAAAAATAATTTCTACATTTCTAAAAGGGATTGAATGTGCCTTTTCCTGTGATGCTTATACAGTATGCTACTACTTCACAGGACTTAAAGAACTCTCTGGGCGATTTACAAGGGAATTACGGCAGCTACACATTCCCCACCCCCACTCCCAGCAAGCTGGATACGCAGTTTACTGTCCTTGAATGTCTGCAAAGCTAAGTGAACCTCAGATCTGCTACCTGGGATTGAACAGCCGCTTAGAGTTTCGAGGTCTGTTTCGAGCACAGTTTTGGATGCAAAATATAAAAATAAAATAAATAAATAAACAAAGGTCTGGAGCACAGTTTTGGCTGCAATAGTGGGCAGTTTAACCAATTGTTCCCACCCACCCACCCCCGTTTAAAGAAATTTTCCCCTTGCAGATTTAAATATGATTGTGGGATTTGGGGTCTCATATCTGCTCTGAATGTGTTTGGGTTAATTTCACAGTTTCTAAATGGTGTGGTATGCTGCATCACAACTTCATTAATCCTTATACATCTTCCAGTGCAGGCATGCTTGCCTCTCACAATAAGCCTGGTGGAGTTTCAGTAATGAGAGAGCTTCAGGAAAGTGGTTCAGGCTTACTACCTTGCCACTAGCAAGTTCACAAGGGTTACTTTTTCTCTTCCCCTCCCTACAAAAATACACCAATTTGCAGTTAATATTTTACATGCCAAGTAGTCTTTCAGTCTACAATTACTGGCAACACTTGATTGGTAGTGTCAAATGTGGTGCTAAAAGCCAAGTGCAAAATACTTGGTATACAATTTATAAATGAATCTCTTGTTGACACTACATCTGGGCACAGGCTAATTAATGGGGTGGCAATTCACAGCCAAGACATTGTGGAAATCTCCGCTAAAAATAGTCCGGCTAAGAGGCAGTGATAAATTTTGTTGGCTAGACTTGACTGTTCTAAAACCCCTTTATTCTCAAATATTTGTCTGACCTTGTAATGCATTATGAAACAGCCACTAACTACTTTGGCTGGATGACAGAGCGTACACACACATTATTTTCAATTTATAAAAGAGAGCTGTATATAAATAGAGGTGTGCAGATGTGTGGCTTTGGACTGCTTCTCCAGGCAATGCTGCTTGGAGAATTCTGGGTGTTGTAGTACAAAAACACACCTCTGCTCATCTCCAAAGGACAGATCTACAGCCAGTGGAGTTGCAGTTCTTTGGCAAAACTTGTGCTGTACTTTTGCGCTGGGCGGCTGTTTTGTCCTTTTACTGTAAATTGTAAGTTCCCCCAACAGACTTCATAGTACATAGGAACATAAGACTGTACCTTATGCCAAGGAAAAACCACTGTCAATTGTATGACCCTGAACAGCCTCACTCTCCTCTGATTTCTGGACCTAAGTCAGTGTTGGCAAACCTATGGCATGGGTACCAGAGATGGCAGTTTCTGTGGGCACCTGACATCGCCCCTTCACAGCCACCTGTATTCAGGTTAAATTGCTGTATTGGCATTTTGCGAATAGTTAATGGTTTTTGAATCACATTTTGGGCATTTGGTCTCTAAAAGGTTTGCCATCACTGACCTAAGTAGTGTTGAAGCTGGTTTGCACAGTACTGTACAGTACTTGGATGAGAAACCTCTAGGGAATATCAAGTGTTGTACTGGAAAAAGCTTGTTGTCTAACATAGAAGGCATAGTTTGTGTGCAGAATGTATCTGGTTCTGAATCCCCATTGAAGGCAAGGAAAGGATCTGCACACTCATGGCCAGTCCAAGCTGACAATACTGAGCTGATCAGTATCAAGCATCTTCCTATATCCATACATACCACTGTCTTGTGTAGCTAAGGGTTTGTTTGTTTGTTTGTTCGTCACTGACTTGCAGCGGCTTTCTAAGGTTTGAGAAAAAAGTCTTTGCTCATCCTATCAGGAGATACCAGGGACAACCCTAAACTTGGGAAAGATGATGATGATGATGATGATGATGATGATGATGATGATGATGATGATGATGATGATCATCATCATCATCATCATCATCATCATCATCATCATCATCAGAATTTTCCAGTCAATGTAGCCATGCTGGATATATATAAATATAAATATAAATAAATAAAATAATAAATAGGGGAATTATGTGAGGGGTAGTGCAAAAAAAACTACCTTTTCCTAGAATCTGCTGCATGCCAAACTTTACATACTTGTGCCACAGCTATTTGGCAATCCCTTAAATACAAATTATGTATTGTTGTAGTTCTATAGCAAATGAATTGCAAATGCAAATAACCCTATAAAATCTATAAATGGTTTATAGAAATCCAAAGAATCCCAAATGCAAGGTACAGTATATGGGTCAAGAAAACTACATGCTATACCAGAATGATTTTTTTTTGCCACTTGCCGGAACATCTCTGGGAGTGGGGAATGTGCTAATGTTTCACCACTAAATAAGCTAGGTTGGCCTCGCTTTTTCAAGTTGACCCATTGAATAGCTCTGAGATTGGATTTTTCCCTTCCCACCCTGCACAATGGCTGTGCTGTGATACTGAAGCATAGCTAAGCATTGAATTCCTCAGTTGCTCCTGTCCATTCTTTCTCGCATTACCTTATAGATAGTAAGATAGAGAGAATATTTCACAATGAAATAAAAGCAGCATCTTTACAAGATATATTACAAATATGTGCCAAGGTTGTCGGAACGAAGATTATTCATTGTAATCCTTTTTGTGTAAGTATCCTCCACCGAACGCTCTGGCAAATTATGCTGGCTAATGGGACCCAAAGCTCTGAACGATGGAGATGTGAAATTCCATTAGACTGGTGACTTATAGTTGCTGGAACTGTTTGGTGACCTCCAACGTTACAAGACAGATGTAGTTTGCTCTCTTTATTTACTGATCCTGGCCCATAAATGAATTGGACAACAGAGACAGTTCCCTTGTGAGAGTTTTAGTTGAACTTGTCTGAAGAATGCCTTCCTATTGAAAAGATAGTATTTAGTTTCCAGCAGGGAACAGTGAGATACTATTTTGAACTATCTGGGGAAGAAGAAGAAGATTAGATTATCATGATAGCACGAAAATGGCTTTGTGTAGACAAAATACTAGAACTACCTATACAGCAATCTCAGTACAATAGATTCCTTTTTCTCCTTCTCTCACCCCCCTTTTCTTCCTTGACAACTGTTTGCAATTATTCTTTCGGAAATGCAACCAATTTATCATTTTGGTCTATATCTGAGAGTGATAGTAAAGAACTGAGCATTGATTTCAGTGATCTTCAGGATGCTTGATTCTGTTTTGGATTATGGCCAAAACGTTTTTTTTTAAAAAACATCTAGTTTGAAAGGGAGAAGTTGATAAACAAGAATGATGTCTGTGATTCACCAGTGCCCCTGTCATGTGGCTAAGAAAACTGGACGTGAGTACCAGCTAGTACCACATGACAATCACAACTATTCTGGCTGACCAAAATCTCCCTGAAGCTAGAAATCAATGGTAGTTACAAATAAACGAAGTCTATTTTTGGGTAAAAAGTTTAAACTTAAAGCTTGCAGTAACTGATACAAATACATTGGAATTTAAAGTGATTTAAAGATAAGGAGGAATTTAAACTAATTTGTGTTACCTTATCATACAGAATAAAGTCACGAGCAGTAGTACTTGTGGATACAGTCTCCCCTACTCCAGTCTCCATCCCACCCTAACCACATCCCATCCCTCTGATGAAGGCAGCAAAAGCTGCAGACTATATCCTAAGTAGAGATGGGTGCTTCATGCATTGTAGAAATTCGTATGAAGCACAAAGTGCCCACCTCTAATCCTAAACACACAATCACATGTGCTCTAGTTCTGTATCTGACATTTTAAATTGCACCCTTATGAGTGAAGTGGAGATAAAAGTCAATTAGAGCACCGTCTGCTACTCAGATATAAGTTCCACTGAGTTCAATGGGGCTTACTCAAAGGCAATTCGATATAGCCTTACAGCCCTAATTAATTGTGCATATTGAAAGGTTGGAGGAAGTCATATTCCAATTTAGGGCTCTATCACAAGTCCTTTAAAAGCCTGATCTAATTTTCAGATAAACCATTTCCAAAAATTTTGTCCCCACGGCCACCGGGCTTTAAAGAAAAAAACACCCAGTAATGCCCCTTCTAGTGAGCTTACCAAGACCTACCTCTGGTGTTGGGTATTGTGACATCACCCCTTTCACAGACTGAGTTTTCAAAGGCACAACTGGGTTTATTTCGCCATCCCTCTGCTGTGCCACCAAATTGCGACGACACCTCCCTTTTACACACTGAATTGTGATGGAAATGGTAATGCTGCCACCTTTTATTCACTTGGTAATGCTGCCACCTTTTAAAATTGTCGCCTCATGAATTGGGACAGACTCAGATGTATAATATAAAAATAATAAGTTTATTGAGAAAATAATAAATATAACAATAACTGAGGATGGTATGCGTTGCCTTTAACATATAATAGATTTCATCAACTCTTCCAGCCCCCTGTCTTTAATAACTAGTAAACAGTATAGCCCTCACTGCCTGACAGAACTCTCACAGAGCAGTGCTCTCTCCCAGCACTCACTCTCAAAACCTTCAATTTACTGAACTTCACTGAACTGCCTCAACTGACTAGGCTCCACCCTTTTTATATCATACCATTCCCCGCCCTCCTGCTGGGATTGGCTGGTGATTTGTATATTCATTACTCCTGTTTCCAGGGTTTTGCCACAGGTATATGCATATTTTTCCGGAGCCAGAAGTCCGTGGGAACACATATGATCCAGTTTTCCGCTCCCCCCCCTAGTGCCGAGCAGCTGGCCCTGGGGCTGGTCAGCTCTTTTATTATTATTTTTTACATTTTTATCCCCCCCCCCCGGTGCTGATCAGCTGGCCTTCAGTGCTTTTTTAAAAAAATATTTATTTATTTTTCCTAGCGCCGACCAGCCCCAGGGTCAGCTGGTCAGCACTAGGAAAAAGTAAAAACAACAACATTTTTTAAAGTGCCGAAGGCCAGCTGCTGGGTGCTGGGGGGGGGATAAAATTAAAAAAAAACCCTCCCCCCCAGCGCTGACCAGCTGGCCTTCAGGCTGTCAGCACTTTTTTATTTTGTTAAAAAATCCCTTGTACGTGGGAAAGGAGAACCTACATCTTCAGTCATTTGACCAGGAAAGGAGAAAAGCTGGACTTTCACAATCACCAGATCTTCCCCGTCATGAGATAACATCCTTAATGTAACAGTTTATGTAATCAACTCAAATTCTGCCATTTGAAAACTCTAACGGTGCAGTCCTGTAAATGTCTACTCAAAAGTAAGCCTCAGTATAGTCAATGGGGTTTACTCAAGTATGGAAAATATGCTCTATGATAGGGCAGTGATCTAATGGAGCAAGGGCTCATAAACGTGACGCCCTGAGAATCTCCAGGTAGCAAGAATTATGATATCATTGGTTACCTCTCTCGGGCTTTTCGCTTCTTCTAATCATAATTACTTTTGTCACAGCATATCCATATACTGCTGCAAACTGTTTTTTTGAAAGGCAAAACATTTAAAGGTGTTTTGGCCTTGCATAATCAATTAAAATACATTAGCTTTGCAAAAGACTCGTTCCTTATTGGCTGACACACACCAATCCAGCACCTACGTTTCTCAATTCCTATGGGAGGGTGTGTGTGATTACGAAGAGTGTTGTAATTCCTAAAAATAATACTGCGTCAATAAATAGGGTAAGGAAAGTGGCCTGCAGCCCCCATGTATCTGCTAAGATCGCCCCAGTTTTTTAAAAATAACTACACTTGTGCTTGCTAGTCAAATGACTGACTGGGGCCATTTTTACACACATATTCACACACTGGCCTTATCTAGGCCTACTGAAGCCATTTTCAAAAGCACAGGGGGGCGGGGAATTGATCTGTGTGCCTGCTGCTCACTCTTTTGTCCAGGTACTAACCGTTAGACAACATCAACATCCATGCTCTCCCTTATCACGCTTCTTCATCTTAAAGCGTGTCTGGACTAACTAGTCTTTCAAGCAGAGGATGCTTCGACCAGGACACTGTCTTCTATGATTGTACTAGACCTCAGTCTAGAAGGCAAAGGTTGGAGTGGGGGAGAGCAATGCAGCCTTCTAGATTTTAAACCACGAGCTGCCACGGCCTCCCTCCATAACAAAGATGCTGGCCGAAATCCTGTTTGTCCATCCATCCGTTTGGAATAAGGCGGACAGCATTGTCAGCTATAGTGATTTTTCAGAAGTAAAACATTTCCAGCCCACTTCATCCATCCCCAGGTGCTGAGCTTCTTATGGTTCATTGTCAGGGAGCCAAGGAAGGCCGTGAGAGAGGAAATGGAACTCTTGAGTGACTGAAAATTGGTGTGGCTGATGAAAGCATATTGCTGGTGGCAATTTTGGGTAATTAAAGGCTCGCTCCTCCTATCCCATAACGCCAACAGCTTCCCAAGGACAAAAATAATTCTACAGGAGTCTCAGGATCTTTGGAGGAGGAATTGGAAATGTTTTAATTCCACCACCACCCTGGCAGCTGATGACATTTATCAGCCTTACATGGTGTAAGTTACACTGCTGGATTTCACCCAAATGCTTCCTAAGAAGACTAGACTTTTAGCATGTCCCTGGAATGCTCCATTCATTAATGTTTGTGAGAGATTCAGACAACTTTGTGCCCTATTTGCAGACCTCCTGTCTGTTTCCTGTTTTATTTCTGTCTACTTTCCTAACAGGGATACTTGTTTAAAGAGGGGCGGGAAAAATGGAATTACTGAATCGTGCCTTTTTTGTGAGGACACAGTAGCTGCACAGTCCCAGGGCACCTCCAGAAGCAAGGAAGGAGATACCATCAACTTCTGGGTATTCTCTACCTGGAAAACTTCAAAAACGGTCACCGTAAGTCAGAGTTGACTTGATGGCATGCAATGGTTCTTAAGATTCCTAAGCAACTTCCATGGACGCTTGAGTTACAATTGCTCAAGACACAGGGATGAGACTGCTCTGTAATCATGCTTAAACCCTGGAACTCCCATCTGAGGAAGTAAAGTTAAAACACCCACCCCCAGAAACAATGTTTGGCATCTTTAAGATTTTCTGCTAGCATGAGCTTTCACACTCATACAATCCAACTTCCTCAGACTCATGGAATACAATAATTAGGGTACAGGTTTATATTGCAATGAAGTGGCGCAGTGCATTGCAGGTAAAACTGTGCCCACAACCTGGGGTTCGATTCCAGGTAGCAGGCTCAAAGTTCACTCAACCTTCCATCCTCCCGAGGTCAGTAAAATGAGTAGCCAACTTGCATGGTGGTGGCAATGTGTAGCCTGTATACTGTAATTAAAAACTGTAAACTGCCCAGAGACCACTTGAAATGGTATGAGGTAATATATAAAACAGAAGTCATATTTCTGAGGAAGGCCAACCTTCCATGCCTTTCTGCTGGAAAACTTGTCTCTTTTTAAGCAGCCATGGAGGATACTGAATTGTTGATATTTTGAAATTTCTGGATGTTGAGCTTCTGTTTATTGTCCCTTGGGCTATTATGCTTTCTCGCTTGTTTCTAAATTATATAATTGTTTTCGTAACCCTGTGTCATTAATGTTGTTAAGTTGCCTTAAATGCTTGAACAGAAAAAAACCATACAGTATAAATATTTAAATAAAATATAATAATCTCATTCCCACCGGGGCAATTTGGCCGGCAAGATATTTGCTTTCTCTGGCATTTGTATTGTTTAGCATTTTATTACCATTCCTTGTCAGATATTTGTTTACATGTTTACATTTTCAAATTAGGTAATAAATGGTGGTAATATTACCTCAGAAAGGTTGCCTTATATTCAAATAGATTTTTAAAAGGTTGAGGATTAGGATTCAGAGTTTGGCTGCTGTTTTAAAATAGTGGTTCAAAAATACATTTCAAGGCAGGCAGTTTTCTGTTTTTCTGTCTTTTTAGTGTAGAAAGCAGAATGTAGTTGTTTGTACTGAGAAATCAAATTGCATTTGGAGATTAAGCAGGAAAAAAACTTTCATTTAAACTTTATTTTTAAGGCATCCTATAAAAGCTTGCATTATTTATATAATCATATTGAAGGGCTAAAAATCAAAATGAGAAAGCTTAGATTTAATGGGGATTAAAGTACTCTGTATGAATGCCAGCTTGAAATGTATATAGAAAGTAATCCATATGGATTTCTTATAAGTGATTTTCTTTGCTCCAAAGAGAAATCAATTATCAGTGCAGCTTGGCTATAAGTTCCTTATAATAACTAAATTACTAGTTGCTATCATTTGCTGCTTCAGTAAAGGAGAAAGAAAATAGCTTCACATAATAGAGGTTTTATATCAGATAACTGACATGAATGTACCAGCTGTTGCTTTTGCTCAATATCATTGTCTTTAATCCACAACTTTTAAAAAAATTCTCTTTTCAACTTTTAAATTATCTCCTTTTCTCTGTGATTCAACTGCTTTCCAAAGTGGCTCATAAAGCTAATTTTTAATGCAGAAAATGACAAACTGAAGCCATTCCTAACAGAGTACTAATGGGATGTTGCTCTGAGTCCCAGAACATCATTATAACACTGCTCATTGATAGATGGCTTTATGTTATCGTATTAATTCTTCATAAAAGTAACAATTCACACTCTGCTGATATATTACTTTTATAAACTATCATTTTTACAAGCACTACTGCATGCTTGTCTGATCAGCCATTTCACTTAATTAACTGGGGCTTGCTCAGAAGTGTGCATATATGTAGGACTGCAGAATCAGAGACACAGCTATTGAAAAAAAGTGTTAGCTTCAATATACAAATTTTATATAGTTCAGCCTGTAGTCCTGTACACACTTGTGTGGAAACCCATCCTATTTAACTCTGAGACCTACTGTTGTGTGGATACGTCAAGAATCAGACTGCAACACTCTTTCCCATTATATAGTCATCTACTGAGAACTGTTTGGATATACAATTCTAGTTATATATTGATTAGCCAGAACAGTGGTTTTCAACCTGTGGGTCCCCAGATGTTCCTGGACTGCAACTTCCAGAAATCCTGGCCATCTCAGCTAGTGAGGAAGACTTCTGGGAGTTGCAGTCCAGGAACATCTGGCGACCCACAGGTTGAGAACTACTAAGCCAGAACATGAAAACTACCTGCCTAATATCGTGTAGGTCCCCCTCATGAATTGCTTCCAATGCATCAAGACATGGACTCCACAAACTTCTTCATGTGCCTTGTGGTATCTGGCACCAAGACATCAATAATAGATCTTTTAAGTCCTGCAAGCTGTGAGGTGGGGCCTCCATGGATCAGATTTGGTTTTTCTATCTAGCATATCCCATAGATAATCCATTAGATTGGGATCTGGTGGATTTGGTGGCCAAGGCAACACCATGAACTCGTGAACATTTATTTATTTATTTATTTGCAGTGTAGCAGAGTGCACTGTCCTGCTGACAGAAGCAACTGCCATCAGGGAACAGAACCATGGGTGAGTATACGTGACCTGCAACAATCTCAGCCATCTGAGCTCTTCTGTATAATTGGACTAGATGGGCTGGCCTTTGCTCCCCGCATGCATCAACGAGGCTTGGGCTCCTGTGACGCTGAGGCTGGTTCACCAGTTTCCTTTTATGTGCTACTTTTGGTAGGCAGTCGTGTGGGCTAGAGATCACCACTTTGAAAGAAATGGAGCTTCCATTTTTGTAACGTGTAGGAAATAGCCACTTATAAAAATGGAAGAGAAGAAGCATTTGTACACATAGTGCACCCTGATGGGTCAAGTAAAACCCAAACAGCATTTGGGTTCAAATCTTGAGGTGTGACGGACTCCGATCCAACCCAGCATTAAGCTTCAGGCTTAAATGAGCTTAAGGTAAAGTAAATCACCGCTGAACTCCATGGAAATAAGCATTCTAGTGTTGAGTCCATGGCAACTGGACTTCTTTTCTTGAGAGATTGAAATGTTTCACTGCTCATCCAAGCAGCTTCGTCAGTCTGAGGAAGGTTAGTGGTAAGTCCTCCATTTTATAGTTCACCTTGGAATGTTTCAGTCTCTCAAGAAAAGAAGTCCAGTTGCCATGGCTCAACTACCATATAAACTCACCTGGATGACTGAAAATCTTCACAGGATAAGTAGGGTTTGAATTCTGCAAACTTTAGAATTTGGAAGTGTCCACATAGTGAGGGTTTAGGCTCCAGGTAACATAGTTTTGCTTTTCTGCATTAAACTACCTTGGCATCTCTCCAGCCTGAACTAATTCTAATGCATTCTAATACATTGCATTGGAATTGGTTTGTTTCTTTCCCATGGTAACTAATTAGCACCAGGACTATTTAATATCATCTGAATTAAGAAAGTTGCATTGGTTAAAGCCCAACATGCATAGACTATACATTTGTATGTTGTTGCTGAAATGAATACCTGCTGCAATACCTTTCTAAGAAAGTGACCATTTAATTGTTAGAGATCAGAAAGGATGATTTGAATTTCTTGAAGTCTAAAATTTTATTGCAGTGTTTCTTTTTAATTTTCAGATAAAGATGTTACCTCTTTCATGGATTAATTAACAGAGCTGTTATAAATCTTTCCTCTCCCATTATCACCAATAGTTGTGCAGTCACATTCTGAACTCATGAATGTTGCTGATACAGCCTCATTCTGAATTAACTCAACTTTCTGACAAGGTTTCAAAGGCAAACTTACTGGAAACAGTCCTGACAGTTGCTTTGTGTTTGGATGAGAAGTGGTTAACTGATTAAAAAAAAAACTCAACTTCTGGTAGTAAATGATAGTTAATACAAGAGGGGTATCCTATAGACCAGTGTTGGCAAATCTATGGGCACGCAACATCACCACCTCACAGCCACGACACTTCCCCCTCTGCTTGGAGCATTCCACTGTGCTCTGTGCAGAGAGCCAGGTGAAGGGGAGGCGGCGGCTTCTGGACTAACCTAACTCTAACCCTAAAGTGGGGCTACAAAGGAGCCCACAAATCACTGCCCCATTCTCCCGGCTCTCGGCAGGAACATAAGAACATAAGAAAAGCCATGCTGGATCAGGCCAAAGGCCCATCTAGTCCAGCTTCTTGTATCTCACAGTGGCCCCACCAAATGCCTCTGGGAGCACACGAGACTAGATATCTGTCTCCTGATACCACTCCTCTGCATCTGGCCCTTCAAGTATCCTGGTATCCTGGTTTTAAACCCGGAGATTACACATCTCCATCATGATTTGTAACCTGTGATGGACTTTTCCTCCAGGAATCTGTCCAATCCCCTTCTGAAGGCATCCAGCCAGATGCCATCAACACATCCTGTGGCAGGGAGTTCCACAGACTAACAACACTCTGGGCAAAAAAAAAAATTCTTTTGTCTGTTCTCACTCTCCTGAAGACTGGTGAAATGGTTCCATGTTGAGAGCAGGGCGAAGGGGAGGCAGTGGTCTGTGGTCTTCCTTCCTAGCTCCAGCTTACTCTTCAGCCACATCGCCCTGGGCATCCCAAGAGGGTGCTGTGGCCACAGGAGATTCAAAAGCATGCTCTTCGATCCTTGCTTTACCAAAGGGTAGCACCCAAAGCAATTGTAACCCAGAGTACCACTGTATTCAGGTTAAATTACCATATTGGCTCTTTGTGAAAAATAAGTGGGTTTTGAATCGCAGTTTGGGTACTCTGTCTCTAAAAGGTTCACTGTCACTGCTATGGACCAGGGTTGTTCAACCTTGAACAGGCCAAGGTCTACTTTTTCCAGCCCAAAGTTCCTGAGGGCGACTACACTAAAACCTCTACTTACGAATTTTATCCGTTCCAAGCACATGCTCATAAGTAAAATCTTTTTAAGGAGAGCAGCGGTTTCCCACAGGAATGCATTGAAAACCAATTAATCTGTTCTGGAGGGAACAGATTTCAATGCGACATGGTCCTTGAACTGCCCCGTTCGGCTGAGACTGTGGGCTGGCAGACCCAGAACTTTGCTGGGGCAGTGATGGTCCTTGGGATGGGGGAGGGAGGAGTGGAGAACTTATCCCCTCATTTTTTTATTGATGGCCGGCGGGCTACTTTTGAACCCTTCACGGGCTACCAGTAGCCCGCGGTCTACCTTTTGGGCAGGCCTGCTATAGACCATGTTTCCAGCTGATCTAGTTGTCACTGACATTCAAATGGAGTTTTGTTTTGCTTCCTTTTTCCGGCTGGCAACATGGGCATGATAATATGCAGCAATATCAGGCCATTTCTGGTGTTTTGAAATGCAAAATATAGAACGACACAGTCCACAGTCATAAACCTGAGGGTGCCCCCCCCCGAATTGGATAATGTCACTTGGGATACATATGTGTATGTAGTGCATACACCTTGCATTTAAAACGCTAGCTTCTCAGGGACAAAAATTCTTTGTCTCCATGCCTATAATACAAGGCTTCTGTCACTTATGAAGATATTGAACACTTTCCTTACTATTCTTCATTTTCCTTTTGGTACAGAATACTTTGTGCAAAGCAGTGCAAATTTGCTAGGCATCCATTGCTATTCCAGGATCTCTCTGGATTGATTGCAAAAATCCCTCTCATGGTTCCTTCAATCTTTCCACCCTCCTTATCCTAAACTCATTGTATATGAGCCTGAACTGTGCAAAATGTGCTGTAGTATTCATGGCTGCTCCTCCACTGGCACTGGGATTAAAATCTAGCACTACATTGTTTTTTCTCTCTTGAGGTTCTGTCCAACTGTACTTTGGTTTTTAAGCCCAGCTACTGTAATGTAATGAAAAGTCAGCTGTGGCCCAAACTATCTTGTTGCCTGATGCATGACATCACTACCCAATGCTGATGCCTCCTCCTCTTCCTCCCTACTTTGACCTCACTTCCTGTGATCACACTTCTCACTATATAATTTAAAAAGTGCCAGTGTGGGTCTGGTGCTTCTCTGCACTTGTCTGTAAATATGCACAAGACTCTCTGAGTGACCACCGATTCTTTGCCTAGAGATTGGGCAGGAAAAAAGAAACGAAACCATGCAATGTGTGAGAGACAATGGTTGTAGTTTATGAAATAGGAAAGGTGGGGTGCTTTCCCTGCTTTTGTCATGAGCTCTTTATTGAGTGGTAAGGATCAGTAAGATGGGGGGGGCTCTGTAGAGGCAGGCAGGGAATTGAGGCAGTAGTGGCAGGGAGCTCCCAGGTGGGAGGAGGGACACAATTCCCTGTGGTAGCAACCTGCCACTGGTTTATCTGCTTACCAAGGGCCTGTCCTGTAAGATATTTATTTATTTATTTATTTATTTATTTATTTATTTATTTATTTATTTTACCTCTCCTTTCTCCTTGGAAAAGGACCCAAGGCGGCTTACAGTAATGGCCGGAATCCTATTGGATAGTTATACCAGTTTAAGTGCAATTTATAAAGTGTAGTAGTGAGTTGCAAATAATTAGCAAATCATGTTTATATCCCTTATTACATGCTACTGTCATTAACCGCTACGTACACAGTGAGGAACGCAAATGGAAACTCATTCGTTAGCAGCAATTTGCTACCACAGTTTATGCCACTGCACTTACACTGATATAACTAACATTGTACTCGTATATACATAGTATACACATGCAACAAAATTCGCAAAAGCACCCAGAGACATTCTAGCTTGGTTCTAAAATTCAAATAATAAGATAAAACACTAGAGACATGTTGCTGTCTTAAGCTTTGTAGTTCGAACCAAGTTGCTTCCAGGTGACAGAAGAGTACATGGCCTGGTCACATTTCCAGTAGAATCTTTTGCACACATTCTGCAGGGCAGTGCTGAGATCAGTTCAAAGAGAGACCCATCAGAGTAGTGTAGCGAGGAATTACTTTGGTAACTGCTTTATATCTATCTTTGCCTACAAAGCACAGTGATCTATCCTTTGATCCTACAAAGATAGAACCAAGTGCTCTATACATAGTACTGTGATGCAAGCTAAAGCGTCTGTTTAAAGTAAAACATGCAGTAGAGTTATACAGAGCATCCAAACACTCTAGGAATGAAATAGAAGCCTCAGAGTAAACAATATCCTGGCAGGCTTATCATCTCATTATGGATCAGCTTGGGGAAAAATTTGGCCTTACAAAAGTACTGAATCCAGAGGGTTGGGGGGAAGGAAGAAAACAGTTATGACCAACTTGGAGCTATTCAGAAATTTAGGTAAACTATTTTCCATGATAATAATTTTCCACATTTCATCCATCAGAATTGTCCCCAAAAGAGTTTTGGAAACCTTAGGTCTGCTGAGATTTTTTGACTTTTCCCAAGCAGGCTTCTAATTAAGGTATAAGCAACTATTGAGAACAAGAAAGCGCAGAGAAATTCTACTCCGCACAGACCAACAACGAACCAGAACTTGAATCCTGTTTGGGATGGAGGAGGAACTGTTTATGTAACTCATTATCCCACTGAAAAATAGGTCATTGGCATTATTGATCCAGGGGCCTTGTCCATGGCTTATTGTGGTACGTGTTATTAGTGCATTAACACTATGGTGTTTGGTGCTCATGTTTGGGATATTAGAAAGGTATTTCACAATGGATTTCCCCCTAGCGAAACATATAGGAGCTGCTCCCAATCATCCTCTCACACTACCCCAAACTTATTCCTGCTATTTCTTTCTTTCTTCAAATAAAACCCAAAGTTGTGTAGGACACAAATAGCCATTTCCCAAGGCTAATAGTGCTCTGGGAAGCCTTTGAGAACTGACAGTAGTAGACTTTGAGGGACTCTGGAGCACTAGCAAGAGTGCTATAGTTCCGGTGGCTCCACAACTAGTGGATCTGTTAGGATTTGTGGGGTGCTATTAGCCTTGTTAGCTGCCTAGATGCCCTAAGCCAGTGATGGTGAACCTTTTAGAGACCGAGTGCCTAAACTGCAATTCAAAACCCACCATTTTTTTGCAACGTGCCAATACAGTAATTTAACCTGTATACAGGTGGCTATGAAGGGGCAATGTCAGGTGCCCACAGAAAGGGCTCCGAGTGCCACCTTTGGCACCCATGCCATAGGTTCGCCATCACTGCCCTAAGCACATCCGATCTCGACTGATTTTGGAAGCTAAGCAGGGTCTGCTCTGGTTAGTACTTGGATGGGAGACCACCAGGGAATACCAGGTGCTGTTGGCGCCTGGAGTAGGAACTGGCAAACCACTCCAGTATTCCTGCCGAGAAAAATCCATGGACAGGGGGTCATGAAGAGTCAGCCACGACTGTAATGACACAACACACACACACACACACACACACACACACACACACACACACACACACACACACACACACACACACACACTAGCCTTGTTGGTTTTGGTTTTTTTTTTTTTTTAGTCCCGCCAATTGTTTATTTCAGTTGTTGTTTTAATTTGTTGCCTGTAATTTAGAAACTGTTTTGGAAGAGGGGTTGAAGGGTATAAATAATAAATAAATAACTGTTTTGGAGAGGGGTTGAGGGATGGCCACAGCCGCCAACAGATATTGGGGTGATGTTTACAGTTTCTAAGTAAGACTTCTGCTTTTATCACTGCTTAAGTCACAAACCTGAGTGAATTAATTCAGTGTGGTTAATATTAACATCCAATACTTAACAAAATACAATTCGGAATTCTCAATCAGTTTTGGGAGAAAACCTGTCCTCTTCCTATCGAAGAGGGGACAGATTTGTTTTACCTGGCTTCAGAGACTAGGACTATGAGCAGTGGTTTCAAACTACAGGAAAAGAGATTCCATTTGAACATTTGGAAGAACTTCATGACAATTAGAACAGTTCAGTGGAATAAGTTGCCATGGAGAGTGGTGGAGTCTCCTTCTTTGGAGGTTTTTAAGCAGAGGCTGGGTGGCCATCTGCCGAGGGTACTGTGATGGGGGATTCCTGCATGGCAGGGGGTTGGACTGGATGGCCCTTGAGGTCTCCTCCAACTCTGTGATTCTATTAAATGCGAGTAACTGGTTCCAGTTTTTTTTTCTTGGTTTTTGAAGAAATATAGCATCCCCCCCTGTCTCACACACACTCCAATCATTTCATGAGGAGCACCCCCCCTGTTGTGAACATGGTCATCTTTTTTCTTTTTTTCTTTGCCTCCTATGACAGCACAAACTAATACAAGTACTTCTAAAAAAACTTGTAGCACCTTTAAGACTGACACATTTTATTTGGTATCTTTTTTCATGGATTATGTTGTAATACCTCAATAGCTTATTTAAATAAAATGTATTTGGGCTAAAACCAGTGGTCATTGATGTAATGAATCTACGCTCTTGGGACTAGGAATTAGAACTAGGTCTTAATCGTTAAAGTGCAAAATATTGCTTTTGCTGAAATGAACATTTCTATAACCATTTCCAGAACAAATTAACATATATCATTAAATACATTTCTGCAGTTTTAAGAGCCCAAATTCTGTTCTTGTGTCCTTCATGTTCCCAAAGAATGTTAAAAACAGTGTTCTTTAAACGTATATATAGACACTATTTGTTTCCTTTTAAAAATGATTTTCCTTGTTCCAAATAATTAAAAAGGACTTTCTGAATTGGAAATTAACCACTAATGCTTCCGGTTACGCTACTACACACTTTGGCTGAATGGGAACTTTTTCCGTAGTTCTTTTCCAATTTCGGTGTCATGGACATTTCACAAAAGTTGACAGGCAAGTAGAAAGAAGCACTCCTCAGGGACTGATCATTAAGTCTGCAGCCTGCCAGACATTCACATGTGAAAGCTCCTTTATTGCCAGAAGTGCTTGTTCAGGCTTCACATTTAATACATGCTATACAATTCCTCACTGAAAGTGGAAGGAAACAGCAGAATTGTCTGAGAGTAACTTTCACATTTTTTGATTAAGGCTACAATCCACACTCAACGGAATGGTGCTTACTTCTGAGTAGATGCGGACCACAACAAGAAGAATACTAAGAAGATTCCATAAATGTTCTATATTTGAATAATTTCTTATGTTTCAGGGGTAGAATCCTGCTGAAAAATCTAAATTCCAGCTGTGAAGTCCAATGACTATTCAAGAAATCCACATAGGCAATTAATGTTGTGCACCAGGTTGTATGACTTGTGTGCAGTGGCAAATGCCTGCACCAGCTCCTAAAGTTACAGCCATCTGCAGTTCTGATCCACCCTAGTAAAGTCACACGGGCAAGTAAGAATAATTAATGGGATTCTAGCCTATGAATGAATAACGTCAGTTGCTGGTTGAAAGGACATGCCAACAGGAAGTTATATTTTTTAAGCTTGGCCAGAGAAAGGAGTACTGTATATACTCGAGTATAAGCCTAGTTTTTAGCCCTAATTTTGGGCTGAAAAAAGAGGTCCTTGGCTTATATTTGGGTCAATACTTTTAGCCACTGAGGCAAGTTTGGGTCAGTGGCTAAAAGTCATTTTAAACATTGTGCGCCACTTCTCCTGACTCCCCCATGTTTAAAATGACTTTTAAACAATGTTTAAAATAACTTTTAGCCACCAACTCAAACACTTGCCTTGGTGGCTAAAAGTCACTTTAAACATCACACACACACACACAGCTCACAAAGGAGGAGTTGCCAGGCCCTGCTGCATTTCTCACCCTAGGCTTATACTTGAGTCAATAATTTTTCCCAGTTTTGGGGGTTTAAATTAGGGGCCCCGGCTTATACTCGGGTCAACTTATACTCGAGTATATACGGTAATCTCTTGCTGGTTGTGAATTAAAACCCTTCCACATACATCTAGATGAGTGCAGCAGAGAGGCTTCCTTTTGTTTCTTTTAATAATGAAGCCACCTTGTATCCTTTTTAGCACAAATATAAATATTTAAAATAAATGAACATACAATGAATCTCTCTTGGATACAAACTTTTGTGCATATATGTGCACATGTATCCAAAACTTCAAAACGTTTATGGCTCTATTTGAAATACTATAAAACAAAAGCCTGAAGAAGAAGAAGAAGAAGAAGAAGAAGAAGAAGAAGAAGAAGAAGAAGAAGAAGAAGAAGAAGAAGAAGAAGAAGAAGAAGAAGAAGAAGAAGAAGAAGAAGAAGAAGAAGAGGTGGAGGAGGAGGAGGAGGAGGAGGAGGAGATTTGGGATAGGCCCATTTTTCACGAAATACACTGGGGAAAAATACTTGATCTCCACTAAGACTCCAGTCTCTGTCCTACAATGTCCCCTTGGTAAGCCACATGTTCTGGGTAGTGCAGGACCTCATGTGTGCCGACCAATACATAGATGATACAGTACGTATAAAGTTGAATTGGATAAGAGTCACTTGATACTTCCAATTGTAGTGATTTTGCCACTGCTTTTTGGAAATGTTGATGTTCATATTACCCACACTTTACCAGTCTGTAGTATTTAATAGTGAAGCAAGGGAATGGTCAAGTCATGTTGGAATCGAGTCAAAGACATCCTACTCAACGGTGTCTACTATACTGGCCACCTATCAGTATGTTTTAATATCCCCCAATCCAGTTCAGATTAAATGTTCAAGACCAGAGACCAAATGCGTCAGAAGAGGTGCCTACTAAAAGTTTCATATTATATATTAGGATTGTCACAGGTGTGACCTGTAACAAAATGTTGCAGTGTAGTCTCACATCCTAATAGTACTTCAGGGATCCATGCAGCCAACCAACTGCATGCTCTCCTCCAGCAGGTTGTTCTATTTTTTTGCTCTACAGCTGATAGCCAGCATTCCATAGCTAATGATTACAGTACAGTGAGCTCTCACTGGGCTGTTTCTCTAGCGGTTTCCAATGTTTCTTTTAAACTGCCTGGCTAGGTTCTGCTGGTCTTTTGAAAGACCCCAGGACATGGATAGAGGACCTGCCATTTGATGGTGAGAGCCTCTTTAATGGAAAAAGCTAGTGATATAAAGGATAACCTGCATAAGAAAAGAAAAACAATAGAAGGCATGGGCTCTTATCCTCACCATTATCCTCAGTTATCCTCATTCTTATCCTCTGAAATATTCATATTTACCAATTCCCAAATTTGTCCTCCAAAAGACAAAAGCTCCATACCACTTCATTATCTCAGTGCTACTCTCAGTCTGGGCGAGAGAGGAAAAGAAGTCCAAGAAACATCTCTAAATTTCTCTTCATCCCAAGATCTGCATCTGTCTGCCTTCTTCTCTCTGAGTCTACTCCAATATCCCATCTTTATCACCACATATCTCTATCTGGGTACACTGTCACCAGAGGCCATTGGGTCCTGACCATTGTGCAATTCTGCTATGCAGTAGAGGTCACCTACCTACTGGCCTCTTCAGACCTACAAAACATCTCAAGCACTAGTAGATGAAACAGCTACATGCTTCCAAAAGGACAATATGCAAAGGATCCCCTTGGAGTTGATGGACAATAGCTCTTATTCCCATTACTTCACAGTGCCCAAGAAGGACACTATCCTAGACTTGGAGGAAGAAATTCCAGAGATGGAGATTGGCATATTAGTTAACAACAAAACAAAAACACAACTCCTTAGGCCCTGCAGTTTCATACAGGACAGTTGTTCCCAACTTTGAACAAAAAGAACATCATATTTGAAGTCACCTTGTAAGAGGCCCAGTATTGTTAATGATCCACCATTAGAAAAACATTTGCTTAATTGATTTTTCAGCCACAGGCACCTGTAGCTGCATGGAATTAGGTATAAATATTTTTATTCTGTTTAACTTTCTTAGCGCTTATGCCTCAAACAAGCACACACACAGGTACCTGGTCCTATTCCAGGAAAAAAATCAGTTAGGCATTGCTCGGAATGGATTTTTAGAACTTTTAAGAAATATAATATGTCTTACTGTGCTTTAAAAATGGATGAAAAGAGAGCAAGAAACACTGGGCTTTATTGCAAGCTTTGAACTGAGATGGTCAGTTGGCACTTATTTAAAAGATAAAACCTTTTCTGAAAAAGGAGGAATTAGCATATAGCTGATTACTCATATTTCAGGCCACAAATCCCAAGTGTCCTCTTTATTTTAAGCTTGCATCATTATGTACTATGTTGAACACAGAAAGCAATTTAACTATGCCAGGGCTGCAAGCACAAATATAATGGTCATGACCTGTACTAGGTAGAGCAGAGCAGCTATCCCAGGCATTTGATTTTGGCCATATTGGTAGGACATTTAAAAAGTTATTTAATTATTATTATTATAGGTACCTCAATTCCATGTCTGCTCACAAGTAACTTCCACGATGTATTTGGCTGCGTTTGCAAAGTGTTTTAGTCATAGACATATTAATGCCACTTTCCATTTCAAGTTATGTTTTTTTTTAAATAAAGTTATTTCAGTACGTTTGTTTATTTTATATTACTCTGTTTACTATCTTCTTGATTAGATTGGGCCACCAGGAAAGAAAAACAAAGGTCCCTTGGTGGGAAAAAGCTTTTTTTTTTTTTTGGATCATAGTTCCTAACATCCAACCAGTTACCACCTTGGATGGAAAATTCTGACACCTGTAACCCATATATGACAGTTCGCCACGCTTTGGAGAAAACTAGTTCCACGGTTGGCGTACAGAGCATGATTCTCTCCTGTTCCATGTGACCTGACTTCCAACAGGCTGTGAAAAGGTTTGATGGAAGGAGATTTTCCGGCTGGACACGAGCATGAACTTGGACCGAGGGAACGCTGTAGTAACCAATTGGCTTGCTATTAATAGGTATCCTTCCTTTTTGTCGCAAAAAAAAAAAAACGAGCCCCGCGCGTGAACGGATCCCCGTCGTAATCCTTTCCTTTCCACCCAAGGAGTCGCCGCCTGTTTCAAGGAGCGCGGTTTTCCTCGGCCGGCGGCGCGAGCAAAACAGGGAAACTTTCGGGGCCAGCAGGGGCGGGCTTTAAGACCCGGCGGGTGCCTGGGAGCGCGGGACGTGGAGCATGCGTGGGAACGAGGTGTGCAGCTGGCGGGTGCCTTTCGCTCAGCACCCCCCCGCCGTCCCGCCGCCGCCGCCGCCACTCGGGAATCCGGAGGGAAGGACGAGTTGGGCGAGTTCGCCGGTGGCCCCAGCAGCCCTTGGCCGTCCCCGGGATCTGGAGTCAGGAAGGTCAGCTCAGAAGTGCCCGCGTTTACACCCAGCGCTGCTTCGGATCAGCGGAGGGAAACCAGCTTGGAGAGGAGAAAGGGGGGGGGGAAGAGACCTGCAGCCCACGCGGTAAGCGGGGCAAGTCCCCTGGCCGACCCCAACCCCACCACCTCTTTCCCAACCCGGGAGCACGCGGGGCTTCTCCCAGGCGCCCATCCGGGAGGGAAAAAGCGGCGCTTTCTGGTCCGATCGCCCGCGGGGAAGGAGCTTTTCCAAACTTGGGGATCGCCGGCCGGACCTGCCTTCCTCCGTTTCGAGCTTGGGGTGGGTGGTGGGTGGTGGGTGGTGGGTGGTGGGTGGTGGGGAAAGGGACTCAGAGCTGGGACAACATCCCCGAAGAGGAGTGGGATAGGGTGGTGAGCTGGACGGGCGAGGGGACGCGATCCCACGAAGCAGCGGCGTGACTCTCCGAGGGGAGGAGGAAAGGAGAACGTGTGTGTGTGTGTGTGTGTGTGTGTGTGTGTGTGTGTGTGTGTGTGTGTGTGTGTGTGTGTGTGTGTGTGTGTGTGTGTGTGTGTGTGTGTGTGTGTGTGTGTGTAAGGGTGGGGAGAGCGGACAAATGTTGCCTTGTGGAGGGGATCTTATCGCAGCGTGAATGTTCAGGCTCGAAACCCACTTCTTCGGGGCGTTTGGGTCCACGAAAGCTCACCCGGACTGAAATCAGTCTGGCTCCAAAGGGGCACCGCCGCCTTCTGCCACTTTCCCCTCCCTGGATTGCGGCGAGTCAACAGTGCCTGGCTTGTTCGCCTTGGGCTTGCCCCATCTGTCGACCACGCGCAAGACTCGCCGCCGGCCCTGCCTGTCATTGCGAAACCCCCCATTTCTCCCACGCCCTTCACTCCAATCCCATCCCGAGACCCGATTTCCTTGCTTTTCTTTCTCTGCCCTCTTGATTCTGTTTTGCTTTATAACCTGATAGCTGCAGGGCAAGAACCTACCCATCCGTTCAGACTTGGGTATTTTTTTTCCTTAAACTTTAGGAAAGTGTTTCAAAAGTTTTGAGAGAGACTGGAAAAAATCTACCGTACAGGTTCTTGTCTCCTATCTCATCCCCCTCTCCTATTACTCTCTGTTTCACTATAAGCACTAAAGAGTTGTGGGGCGGAGTACGTTGGCTCCCACCCATCCCTGTCCCGGTACCTCAAAGGCTTCCTTTCCGCCCTTGTGTGTTGTGCCCGCCCTCAAGGCCCTTCAGGAGTAATAACAGCGCCAAGTTTTCCCACCCTTCCCAAGCAGGTGTGAATATTCAGAGCAAGGGCTCCGCCAGTGTGGGAACAGCTCTCTTCTCTCGCTCTCCCATTAATGAAACGTGAGGTGCAGGGGTGGTGTCCGATGTCATATGGAATGGCTGTCAAAATAAAATACTTTCCACCTCCTGGATTTTAGATTGGGGACAGAAAAGGACATCCCTTTCTGGTTTGGCTTGGGTTTTGCTACCTTCGAGCAGCTTGTGTGTCTTTCCACACAAATGCCGCTTTAGGTGAAATATAGGTAGCTAGAAGCAGGTAGGCAGAAAAACTTTGGGAAAGCATTGAGGCGCTGAAGGTTTTCTTCCTGCTTTGCAGTGCTTTTCCACCTGCGGTCATTTGCTTTCCTTCTGAGGTCATCTGTGGAATAATTTTCCTCTCTTTCTGACCTGTCATCCCTTTTTAGTTATTATTTTTATTTTTATTTTTATTTTTGCAGATCACAAAAGTCTGCTTCCTAGGAGGATGTAGTGAGTTTGAGGATGGGGCTTTCTGCTCACGATGGCCAGAGAAGACTCGGTGAAGTGTTTGCGTTGCTTACTCTATGCCCTCAATCTGCTCTTCTGGGTGAGTTCTCACATCCTTCTATAGACAAGCGTCTCCCCAGCTCAAACAACAGGCCTCCAACACCTTTCAGATATTACACCAAAAAGGATGCAGCTAAGCTTGTACAGTGGACCCTTGTATAATAAACGGTTTGTATGACATAAAATGTGTACAACAGAAAAAGTTCCGGAGATAGGGGAAATTTGCTTAACAGAATCGCCTATGGGGCAAATCCGTACAACATAAAAATGGTCGTGATTATGGATTCCTATGGATTCTCTGTTTTCAATGCATTCCTATGGGAAATTTGTATAAAGGAAAATTTGTTTAACAGAATTACATTTGGAACAAATTAATTCCTTTATACAAGGTATTAAGTATGGATTACTCTGTATTAAGTATGGATTACTCTGCTGATTTTTTTCTCCCTCATTGCCCTCTAAGGGTAAAAAGGTGATCTCTACATCCTACCGTAGGCAACCTTAAGGACTACAATCAGATAAACAAGGACTTGTGAGATGCAGTGGAAATGAAGTTAGCCTTTCTCTTGCATTTTAGATAATTAAGAAATAAGTACAGGCCTGAGTGTGTTGCCTTTACAGAAGAACATCCGTAAGCCCGTTCCTGTGGGATATCCCTTCTGTCCTCTCTGATGTTGGCAATTGTACAGATTAATTATCCATCAAAGAAGAAAATGACTCATTTTTGCTACTGGGGCTGCATCAAAGGGAAAAACAGCTGTGCATGCACAGAACACAGTGCTACTTTGCAATTTTGACTGATTTCTCTGTGTTATCTGTTTGAAGATTTTTAGCACCAAATATATAGCACGAGGGGCATTTTAATGCTGATATAAACGGTCCAATCAGGTCAGCCCAAAGCTTGGACAGAGTTGGACTGCAGCTCTGAAAATATGGGGATTCTGAGATATGTAGTGGAAAAAGTAACCTTTTAAAGCTCCAAATTGTCGTGTCTGTTAGGCACTGTCTCTTTGTCAAGCAATATTATATTTATTTATTTATTTAATTATTTATTATGGGACTTATATACTGCCCATCTTCCCAAATGAACTCGTAATTCCCCATCCTGCGGGAAGGAGAGATGTTTTATAATATAATATAAGAGAAGAGAAGGGTGCTCATGTAGAGCATGGCGTATTGAAATGGACAGAATTTTTATTAGTTGAATGTTTGGATGGCTGGGCTCCCGATACTGAAGCTTTCACGTTTGCCGAGACTATATATGGCAGGGCTGTTCAACTTCGAACAGGCCAAGGTCTACTTTTTCCAACCCAAAGTGCCTGAGGGCTACTACACTAAAACCTCTACTTACGAATTTTATCCGTTCCGAGCACATGCTCATAAGTAAAAACTTTTGTTAAGTAGAGCAGCGGTTTCCCATAGGAATGCATTGAAAACCAATTAATATGTTCTGGAGGGAACAGATTTCAATGTACCATGGCCCTTTAACTGCCCTGCTCAGCTGAGACAGTGGGCTGGCAGACCCAGAACTTTGCTGGGGCAGTGGTGGTCCTTGGGAAGGGGGAGGGAGGGGTGGAGAATGTATCCCTCTCACTTTTTTTTTATTGATG
Organism: Phrynocephalus forsythii; assembly: GCA_029282475.1. Taxonomy (NCBI): domain Eukaryota; kingdom Metazoa; phylum Chordata; class Lepidosauria; order Squamata; family Agamidae; genus Phrynocephalus; species Phrynocephalus forsythii. Next base: position 39,441,628 of record JAPFRF010000006.1, read on the forward strand.
GCTGGCGGGCTACTTTTGAACCCTTTACAGGCTACCAGTAGCCCCCTGTCTACCTGTTGGGCAGGCCTGATATACGGGATTGAGACAGATGGAGGACGTTAGATCCCTTCCCTTGCTGTCCTGCTTAGAATTCTTTATGGGAAGCTTCTTGTTAGTTTCAATAAAGAAGTACAGTATTGCATCTAACAGCATAGGTAAAAATCAATGTTTTTGTTAATCAACTTAATTTAAATCACAAATTAAATTTAAAAAAATCAATTTGATTCGAATCCAAGCTGCCCTGGTATCTAAAGTGGGGTCTGTAGCATTCTAGTCCAGTTCTGTAATCATTACACACTGCTGGCTTAGTTGAAACTTCAGTTTTATTACTAAAATCTCAGGTTTTGTGTTAAAAACCAGACGGAGCATGAGGAAGGCCTGCTGTGTCTTTTAAGGGCATTTGTTATGTTATTCATATCTAAGCTGCCCTGTCAGCATCATTGTACTATCTGTGTGCTAGATGATGGGCAGAACCATATGGTCCCTATACACGAACAATTCTGTACAGTAATAATTTGCCATATTCATGAAAATTACCATGATCTCAAGCATTTTGTGTTACATACTCAGAAGCTTTTCAGCCCCACCCCACCCCTTGTCATTTGGTGGCACCCCTTCAAAGCCATTTCCAATATCAGTGGCTGTCATGCTCATGATACAGGGGACAGAAGGGTAGGTGGGGCAGAGTATCAGCCCCTAACCATGCATGCATGGAACTGCATTTTCCACATGCACCAGCTTTTCTGGATCCTGGCCACCACTTCTGCCTTTGATGGGTCTAATCTTTGCAGAGACAGTTACCGCTGAGATGCTCCTGCTTGGATCAAGGAAACGTCCGAGTTATTTCCAAGTCATTTTCTGTTGCTCTTCAGGCACATTCCCGTTTGGACGCTGCTGGCAGATTTCATAACTCTTTTCCGTAGAGCGCATGTGTCCTTGGTGTGCTCAGCTGCTGTGCCACTCAAGTTTTCTCCTCCTGGAGCAAGAAAACAGCCATTGTGTTCTTCAGGCTGCAGTGCAAACTGACCCAAAGGAAGTGGAATCAGACAGTTGCTCTGTCTAACCCAGTGCTGTTGGCAGTGACTTGGGATGCCTCTCTGCCGTTCCAGCTTTTTCCCACCCAAGAATGCCAGATAGCGGAACCTGGGGATCTTGAACATTTGAAGCATGTCGCTTCTTTGAATGGAATGTGTTTTGTGTTATGTGGCTTACCTCAAGCTGGCATGCATCACTCTCTTCCTCTTCCATTATTCTCAAAACAGCCCCGTGAGTTATCTCACGCTAAGACAGATGATGGGTCAAGGTCATCTAGCGAGTTTCACCTAAGCTCAGCAAGAACGGTTGGGTAGCTCAGTACTTTAGGTGTCGGGTTGCAGAGTCAGAGGGTGGGAGTTCAGTTCCGCCCTGTGTCTCTCAGAGAGGGGCTGGGCTTGATGATCCATAAACTCCCTTCCAGCTGCAGTTCTAAGATGGTGGTGGTGGTGGTGGTGGTGGTGATTAACTTGAACTTGACCTTTCAGTTCACTACTCAGACTAGTACACCACACTGGGTCTCCAGGCTGAACTAGCATAAAGAGGAGATTTGAAACCCAGAAAAAGAGACGGATTGGCTTGGTTGTATATCATTAGTCTAAACGTGCAAAGGTCACTGCACCACTAGATAAAACTTTAGACCTCCAAGACATTTGTGGGATTGAGCTCTCTAGTTCAGAAATGGTAACATGTTTTTCTATTTCACAGATTTGTTTATATCCTTTGTCAGGTACAAAACAAAGATCTCCTCTGATTTAGTAGCTTGGCAGCTCAGGCTGTTATATCATGGGGAAAGAATTTTGTTTCCCTTTTCTGGAAATTCAGACACGGAGTAATTATTGCTGTCCTTTTTTGTAACATCTTCAGAAAAAAAAAAAAAGCCTCTGGACATTTAAGAAAAAAATGGTGTGTGTTGCATGTTTGCTGAAATAATTGTGTAAAATTTATACGATCACCATTCTGCACCCCCTGTTCAGATGCACCATTTTAAGTCTACCAATACCAGCTAAAATAACAATAGATTAACACGGAATAGATTCATTTTCCACATTTCATTATACAGTCATGGAAGGACATTTTGTGGCCTGGGGTGTACTCTTTCTTGGAAGCTTTGGAACTTGGAAGTAATTGTTTAAAATGTAGTTCTTAAAAATATTTACAGTATTACCCATGACTATTTCCCAGATCATTTCTCTTATTACTTATTAAAATTCTTTACAATGCAGTGTAATTGTATAGTATATAAGCACTTTAAATAGAAAGAGGTAAGATAAAATAACAAATACTAGTGCAATACCTCATCCAGTATTTACAGACTCAGGGTCAGGACTAATCTTAGCCATTCTTAATTTTAATGACAAGAAATCCAGAGGCAAGTTTCAAGATACCAGGATAAAGGGGGTCATAATTTTGCTGTCCATCCAGGGTGTCCATCAAACTGTTACCAATAACAAAAACATTCTGGCACTAGGAGAGATAATTCACAAACAGAATCTGTTTTTCTGATTCATACCCAGATGATACATTGGAATTTCCTGATTAATTCTAATGTACCAGTATCTGGTTATAATCTCCCTTTGAAATTGCTTTGCACCAGGAAGATCATTATTATGTTCAGTAGCTGGGTGGTCTAAGAGACTGAAGCGTTCTCCCATCAGGTTTTGAATACTGCCATTTCTAATGTCAGATATGTGCCCTGTCTTTTGTGTAGCTGCCAGGCAGCTGGTGCAAAAAACAGGCATTTTAAAGAGATGGCTTCCCATCAGAAACCATCTAGCCCAGGCAAGTGTATACTTGGGATTTCTGTCAGGCCTCTGTTGCTGTAACTGTTTTAACACAGGATTGTTGTAGGAAGTTCTCAAAAGGTAGCTGCTTTTAAGATACAGTACTTTGTTATATAAAGTACAGTAGCTTAGGATATGCCTTTTCTTGTTTCCAGTCCTCTGAAGCCTTTGATATATAATGTTTATTGCTGAAAAAAACATGGAAGGGCCTTTCTGAGTTTTTAAGGAAAGCATAATCTACTTTCAAGGCATTGAGGTGAATGTCAAGACTTAAATATGTCCTTAAAAAGTACCTGGCAGGAAGTAAGTTCCTTTCTACATCGACTGTGGTTTGGTAGCCCTGGGAGGGAAGCATCTGTAATCAAATTCTTGTGTAAGGAAAAGTGAGCAGAGCGCAGTGGCTTTACTATTGTCTTACAGAATCCATCGGTACGGTTCCCCTGCCAGGATCAGTGTTGATGTTCAGTATAAAAAGGTGGGGAGGGCAGAAAGAGCAACAGACGAGCCAACAAACATAGTCACAAGTGATGCTGGGTTTAGGGGATATCCTGTTAGTCTTACTTTATCTAAAACTAATGACGAACTGAAGAGAAAAATGCTTTGTAAATGGTTTATTTGATTGATTGTTGTTGTTGCTGCTGCTGCTATTTGTAGAAACTGGGAATTTTCAGCACTTAAAACTGTCTGGTGTTGGATATAGGATGGGTCAGGGAAACTCTCCCAGTGCATTAATTTTCCTAAGAGGATGTCTTTTCTTTTCCTGGTAGGAAGGACAACCATCCTTTCAGGAAACAACTCAGCAGTATGTAATGGCATTTGCTCTGACCTCTCCCCCCCCCCCCGGGTGTGTGTAGAAAATTGAAATTTGGTATATTACTGTATTTTACTGCTGCTTTGGTATCTGGCATTAGATATATTTTAGATCACTATTAATGCATCTGACAGGGTGAGTCCTTCAAGTGTCTAATCAACAACACCCAAGCAACTATGGGCATAGAATGAGGAATTCGTCATTGCTAATCTCAATTTTAAAGATCTGAAATATTTTTTGTAGTTTCTCAAAAGCTGTTGCTAAAGTGCTGATAATGGTTTTCATAACTTTTTGATTCATTAGTCCTGTAAATGTGAAATATACATCTGTTTCTTGTGGTAACAGCTGCTATTGGGAAAGGTGTAGATTTGATTTGGAGACCAGGACTCAATGGCTCCAGTCTAAGAAGGCTGCTTTAAAAACCTTTCAGTGCTGAAGATGTTCTAAGATATTTAAACAAATTAACAGTTTACTGGGATTTGTATATCCCTGCAGTAGCGAAGGGTCACACAATATTTTAGCATGCTGGTACAGGAAATATACAGCCAGAACCATAACGTCTGAACCTTAGATTCAATGAACAAAACATATACAGTATGTGTTCAATCATGTTGTTGGTGTGCATGTGGAACAGTGCGACTAAAAAAAAAAAAAGACTTCACATTGAAAGCTTAATATATTGGATAGTTCAATGGTTTAGTGCCTGGCCATGGAGCGAGAAATAGGGAGTTCAAATCCCCAATCTGCCTCTTTCTTTACAGGGAGTCAACTTGATGATCCACAATCAGCTCTGCAATTCTAAGGTTATTCTAAGGTTGCCAGAAAAGAAGAGCGGAGAAGGACAATAACTAATTAAAACTAGAGGGCAACAAGAGAAGGTGGACAGAAGGGTGTGTTTTGGTACATTATAGAGATCTTTTGAATTTGGTGTTAATTTTTTGCTTGAGGGGCATCTAATATTCCTGGGACATGCTTTCCGGTATGCTATTACTCCAGAGAAGCAAATCAACCTAAAATTAGACTAGAGCTGCTTATGAAAGAATAATGCAAGAATACGACTGGAGATAAATTTATTTATTTATTTATTTATTTATTTATTTATTTATTTATTTATTTACTGCTCCATCTAGCTACCCAGCTACTCTGGGCGGTTTACAAAGTTGAGGAGATATCAAACCAACAAACAACACGATAGATAAACAATCCAATAAAATAAAAACGTAATAGCTTAGTAAAACAATATACCATATATCAAAGCATCAAAAGAAGAGCAAGATGGACTTGAGACAGAATGAGAAAATAGAATGCATAGCAGTGAATCAATAAAATAAATGAATACCCAGGGAAAGCCTTTTTAAATAGCCACATCTTTAGATGTTAATTGAAGACCGGGAGGGAAGATGCCAAACAAATCTCAGGGGGAAGTTGGTTCCAGAGATGAGGGGCCACCACTGAGAAAGCCCAATTCCTCATCAAAAATGTATGGACCTCACTCAGTGACGGCACCCTCAAATGCCCTGCCTGAGAGGATCAGGGGTTATGGGCAGTATTTTGCAGCAGGAGTTGTTCTGCCATATAGCAAGGTCCTAAAACAATTTAGGACTTTGTACGTCATCATTAAAACCTTGAAATCAATGTGGTAACGGATCGGCAGCCAGTGCAGCGTGGGGGTGATCTGTTGATATTTCCTTAACCCTGCTATTAATCTAGCCATGGAATTCTGCACCAGCTGGAGCCTCCACATTAATTTACAAGGCAGCCCCACATAGAGCACATTGCAGTAGTCTAATCTCGAGACTACAAAATACCAGAACATAATGAAAGTCCTCTTACATTTTCACCATTTAAATAAAAAAAAATTCTTTAATTTCACTCATGATTTAAAACAATTTGGTTTTTTTTTTTTTAAAAAAAATCATTGATTTTTATACACTCTGCCTAGTTTGACCATACATGCAGAAGTGGGCTGTTTTACACACAAACTTGCACATGATAAGAAGTTTAGACCTTTTGGCAGGTCTCATGTTAGATCCACTGAGCAATAGACTTAAAATGCATAGCAAGCTGTAACTTGTTCAAAGAGATGTTTAAAACTTGGCTGTGAAGGAGAACATTCAAGTAGAAACATTACTGCAGGGGAACAATGCTACATTGTTTTGTACAGGAGCAACCAGAAAGCAGCCAGAAAACTGGATTTGAAAACGTTGGAAATATAAACACAACTGACTGTATGATCTTCAGCACTTCTTTTTAAGCCAGGTTTGGCTGAATTTGAATAGATTGAGAATAAAGGATGTTTTATTCTCCTAGCCAGGATGTTTAGACCACTAAGACATGACCTCTACATAGGTTTGAAAGACCCTCTACTCCAGTGGTGCCCAAACTTTGGCCCTCCAGATGTTTTGGACCACAACTCCAACAGTCCTTTGTCATTGGCAATACAGGCTTGGAATTCTGGGAGTTGTGGTCCAAAACATCTGGAGGGCCAAAGTTTGGCCACTACTGCTCTACTCTTACTGGTATCCTCTTTCTGTAAAAATCATATTTTCTCTCTAGCATTTTGTATATACATACAGAAGCAATGTTAGATTTAGGATTAGTAACTCTCATTGACAGGGGAAAGCAGCCTTTTCCTCTACAGATGTTTTTAATTATAACTTACATAATGCCAAACTGTTGGTCATGCTGGCTTGAGTTGGCAAAGTCATAGTCTATAACAACTGGAGGGTTGCTAATACTTGCTTTAAAGAAACAATAATCCTATCAATAACAACACTTCTAATCCTAGATCTCCTTACAGTGGAACCTTGACTTACATACTGCTTGACTTGCATCATATTTGACTTGCAGCAAGAAGGGGCCTGTTTGACTTGAGTCGCAGGCTTTGACTTACATCTCGGAGCGCCAGCGCAAGCTGCCGCCTCCAAACTGCTCCTGCCTTCTTCCCCTCCTCTGGCAGCGGTGGCTTCGGCGAGACCAGCTCAGAGCACCTGGAGCTGGTCCTCAGCCTCCCGAAGCTGCTGCTGCTGCCGGAAGAGAAGAAGGGCCGGGAGCTCGGGGCTGGTCTCGCTGCTTAGACAGTCAGCTCAGTCTTGTAAAAAATCTGGCTGCAGAAGCCTGGTCCACAATGGAAGCGTTTTAGTTGGGGAGCTGTAAAGTTGTGGGACTCTAATGGTAAGCATAGAGTTGTTTAGAACTTGGAACGTCAGGTTAAAAATCAGTAAAACTTAAATGTTAGACATTGTTTCTATGAACATTAAAAATGGAGGCGTATAATTTGTGGACTATAATTCCACTGCCTCCTCCTCTCTTTGAAGAGACATTTCATTTACATCCCCAGAAGGAATCTCCTATCCCAGTCAAATTTGTGTTAAATTGCTGTTTTGGGGGGTCTTTTTCATCATCTGGAACGGATTAATCAGCTTTCCCATTACTTTCTATGGGAAACGTTCGTTTGACTTAAGTCATCTTTGACTTAAGTCTAGACCACTGGAACGGATTAATGGCGTAAGTCAAGGTTCCACTGTATTTTGCATTAGCTTATTATCAAAATTTAGAAGGATGCCATAGTCAATATTATTGACTGCTAGCAGAACTAGTAGGGATGATTCACTTTGTCTATATCACTATGCACAAATCATCTGCCAATACATTGTGAAAAAAGAAATATTGGAGGCTGCCTAGTATTTATTTTAGTAAAATATTTATTGATCATTTTTCAAGCTTAAAGCAATCTGATTCTAATGGAAGATAACATCTGTACAGAACAACCAGTTTTATCAAGTGTTATACTATATAATGATACTTGATTTGTAGGTAAACCCTCCTTACAGTTGTTTAGATAATAATAAACACAGGTAGGGAAGTTGGTGCCAATTCAAAATCATTTGTATTACTGCTTCTGTAAGCTCTAGCCATCATGGCTAGTGGTAAAGGATTTGGGGAATGGTAGTCCAAATCATCTGGAATGTGGACACCTACCTGGAGATAGAAAACAAACCCCTGTCTATCTCCATGGAAATCCTTCTGAAAATTCTACTATGCATGTTGTCAGGTTATAACCCCTAAATAGTGTTCACTGGGAAGAAATCCAGATATGTAATGTTGGGGTATTCTATACTGGTTCCCCCAGACAAACTATAATGAGATCAGAATTTACCTTGTGGTTGACGTGATCATTGGTACAAGCTCATAAGATTCCAAACTGGCATTTATTTATTTATTTATTTATTTATTTATTTATTTATTTATTTGTATACCACAACCGATTTTCCCAAGTGGGAACTCTGGGTGGGTTACATAACACAGCATATAAGGAAAACCAAGGAATAATTTAAAAAAGGACAATACATAAACAACAAATAAATACTCGACAAGAAGCACAAAACAACTAATAACAGACATGAACAATAGACACAGGGAAAACAGAACACACCTTAATGATTGCTGAAGGTATCCCTGAACAGCCAGGTTATTACAGCCTTTTTAAAGGATGCCAAGGAAGGAGCCTGGCATATCTCGTTTGGCAATTTGTTCCAGAGAGCCAGGCCAGCCACCGAGAAGGCTCGATTGTGTGTTGCAACCTTACAGGCCTTCCTAGGGGTCACCACCCGGAACGAGAAAACCATAGAAGCTCAGGTGGGCCGGTCCAGCTCTGACCTTAAGAATGTACGCTCTGCCAGATAATCAGGACCCAAGCCATGGAGGGTTTTGTAAACCAAAACCAACACCTTGAACCTTATTTGGGAGGCAATGGGCAACCAATGCAGGCGAGCCAGAATTGGGGTGATGCAGTCAAATCTGCCCACACCAAACACCAATCTAGCTGCAACATTCACTGCAGGTGTTGGCTCAAGTCTCTTTAGTTTGAGCTGCTTATTTGTAAGTCAGTGCTTTTGATTTCAATGGGTTTAATATACACATAAAGTAATTTAGAAGTGCTATGTAAATAAGTATGATCCTTGTCTTAACTCTGGCTTAACTCTGTTCAGCAGCGTAGCAAAGTTTTGGGGCGCCTGGGGCCAAAGTTGTCTTTTGTGCCCCTCCAACCCTCCCCAACTCCATCCCATCCACCCAGCAATCCTGCAGGCGTGGGGCGGGCAAGTGAGTGTGTGCGTGCATGTGTGTGTTAGCGCACGCGCCTTACCTTTCCCGCATGTGGCAATGACGAATTGGAGGAGGAGGAGGGCGCTGCAGCCACCGCTCTCGCACTCCTGCCTGCCTGCAGCCGGACTCGGAGATGGCGGGTGGAGGGGTGGTAGGCAATTTGACGCCCCCTAATTGCTGCGCCCGGGGCGCCCCACCCACCCTTGCCCTCCTCACACCACGCCCCTGACTCTGTCCCCTAGTTTTCTCAGAACGTTGCTAGCATGTTATTCATGCTGGCTGCATAACATAAGACGTAAAATATATTAACAATTAAAAATCTAATGTTTGTAAAGTGCTAGATGTAATTGGGTAATGTAATTGGGCAAATATCTGATGCATACTGAGTAGGGATTATTTAAAAGTGAAATGACAGCCTGTGTGTTTGTTGTTTATTTTCAAGGCAACCACGATGGTTGGCACATCAACCAGAAATTGCAAGCAGCAGTTTCATGGTAATAATAACAACATAACATTTTGATGGTTTAAAAGGAAACTAGATGTGGGGTGGGTGCTCATCTGCAGCAAGCAGAATGTCTTGGATTGGTTCTGTTGTATTGTGTTTGCACACACGGCATTACAAGTGTGTAGGCATCTCTGGTGGTACAGGGCATTTTTCAAATACGTTCTTAGCAATGTCCATGCTATTTGATTCCCTTAGACTAGCACTCGATTTATAGAACATTTCCCCCCAGAGTGTTATTATTTCAATGACACTTGCTTTTTAGTGTGCTGAAGCAGCAACACCATTTATGTTGGTTCTGTCAAAACAGCCAGGTGTCTGCATATCATGGACACACTCCAGAGAAAGTTGAGTCTGCTATCTCCAATTAAATATGCTTATAGAAGCAGTTAAATATAAATGCTGACTGTAAACACAAAATGTACCAGTTAATTAAATTAGTGCAAGTTAGTTCAATACGATGCTCACTGCCTAGTGTGGCCCTTGTTAGCTATGCAAAGGAAAATTCAACAGAAACAAGAACCATTTACCATTTGAGCAGCTCTGGTTTCATTTGCAGTACAGTACTCTGAATTCGAGATACAGCTTTCAGAAGTTTAGTGATATGTCCCACTAAAATAACTTAGCTGTACTTACAGATTCCTCCATTTCAGGGAGAAGTATAACTGAACTATGTTTGTAGCAAAACCATGGTGGTCAGGTTTGTCCTACAGTGTACTATCTCATACAGTGGACCCTTGTATATCAAACAATTTGTATAACATAAAATTTGTACAACATAAAAAATTCTGGAGATAGGGGAGATTTGCTTAACATAATCGCCTATGGGGTGAATCTGTACAACATAAAAATGGGATCACTCTGTTTTCAATGCATTCCTATGGGAATTTTGTATAAAGGAAAATTTGCTTAATATAATTTCATTTGGAATGAATTAATTCCTTTATACAAGGCACCACTGTATTACCAAGTGGATGACACCTCCTTTTAAATACCCAAACATCAAATAATAAATAAGTCCCTTACTGTACACACATGAGGATATGTGAAAATATTCAACTTAGCTATACTGCCTTGCCTTTCATGTACCATCAATATTTATTTGTATAGGAATGTTTAAAAATGTAATTGCTCCAGCCTTATGGCTCCAGAAAGGTCCTTCCATGTTGTTGACTGGATGTGTAAATTAGACTGATATATTTAGGACTGGACAAAATTGATTGGTTTTAATCCTTACTGGATTGTACCCAATGGGTGAAGCTTATCTGCTTGAGTAGGGGCTCCTTAATATCTTCTATAGTGAGAAATACTCTATCTGCTGTTGAGTCTGCCTGTTCCCGCATATGAAGTGTTCCTTTGCACATAAAGAAGAACTTGACTTTGTGTGAACCTTTTTGGGGCGGTGACACTGCTGATTTGTACCAGTTTCAGCTCCCATGTATTTTAAACACATTTCCAGACATGTGGCTTTGAATTGCTGTGTCTTATTCTTATGTAAAATAGGGGCTTAAAACTACTTCGGGAAACTGCATGTGAGGTTTTATATCATTTCAGTAACCAGCATATTTGAAGCACATGTTTTCAGTGTTGTGTTAGGCATCCTTTGGAATGTTTGCATTTTTTGCTCTCTCTCTCAGAATAAATGTTAAGTGGCATATCACTGCAGTGATGCAAGGCTTTCGGACAAATGGCAGTGTCCCTGCCTTGAAAAATCCACAACCACCTACAAAAGCAGCATATAATGCAACAGGGCTGTTCTCATTCTCCAAACTGATTCATAAGGAATTGATTGTAGAAGTGTGTTAAATTAAAAAAAAGTCATGCCAGCCTCTATTTTTTTTAAAAAAAGAATCTTGGTTGGCAGTCAAAGAGAAGTAAACTTTGCTGTGTGTTGTGTAGTCAGGATTTTTAAAGACAATTTTAATTGCACAAAACCTGATTCAACAGGGGTTCTTACTGTCAGTGTTACTGAACCCTTTGCATAAATTTGGAGATATTGGAGGACAACCAGTGGCTAGAATCTTACTGATGTTTTATGTAAAGTTTATATATTCTGCTGTGGCTAACTGATGAGGTGCTAGGGCATAGCTTATTTACATGCCTAGTTATGTATCTAGTTGTGCAATTGAATGGTGTCCCTCCACCACCTTACCAGTCAGGGCAATATACAGACTGTCTACTAACAGTAGGATTCTGGCCGGTGTGTCTGGCATCTGTTTTGAGCTCCATGGGTTGGGGTTTAGATAGTAAGGAATGCATTTTAATTTTAAAGATAGTGTGTCCTGTGTTTTTCACTTGTTCCTATACTTGCAGGACAAAAATGCAATATTGCCATTGCAATCATTATGTAGCAAATAATGGTTTTTCTACAGTATTAGGCATTTGTACTTCCAATTTTATTGAAATCCCCCTGTCGCCAATGAAATTATTAAGTAGTGAAGGGTAGCTTTCACGTAAATGTTTTGAGCTCCTAATTTTATCGAATGTCTGATTAAGTTTCCATTTAATAGTGAGTAAGTAAGTAAAATACTTTATTGATTAGTCACATGACCACATGACCATATCAATCAATAAAAACACAAAATATAAAATACATTAAATTTTACACAATCCAGTAGGGTACACTACAATAAAAATTCAGAACATACCATACAGAAGTCATATATGTAGATCACCTTTACAGGATACTCCAATTTGTTTGATGTATTGCGTTCTTAAAGCTGCTACTTTAATTATAAACTTGGCAACTTTGTGAACAATGTGCACATTAGAGCCTGAAAGAAGATACTGTAAGACAATCTGTAAATTGGGTCCCTATGGGCTGTTCTTTCTAAAAAAGGGGATAGATATTCAAGCCTGATGGATCCATATAATTAACAATCAAAGAAAAGATGGGAAATATTTTTAACAGAAGGAGATCCACAAATACATGTTCTCTTGTAATAAGGCAGGTGGTGAAATCGCCCATATTTGACCATGGAATCTAACATTTCAAATCTGGCTCTAGTAAAGGCCCTTCTTAATGTTTGAGGTAAAGACTGTGAAATATATATATATTAATAGTAGGAAGGCAACAGTGGGTGACAGCAGTCTTCTACCTTGTAAATAAACCTAACTTCTGTACAATGGAGGAGTGTGTAGTTTTGGAATTCTTAGACACAGACAATCGGTTCATCTGGAATACTTCAAGCTTCAGTAGGAGGAAGTGTTGAGAAGAACAAATTATATTAGAAGCACAGATGCTGTGTGGGCTGACTTTCCTCCGTTGCAGTCAAAAGCCAAAAGTGCATATTGAATATACAATCCAGATGCCAGATGGCTTCCACTTGCATGTCATCTTCTGGATAATAACAGGCCTTTTCTTTTGGGGTGTTGGGGGAGAGAATAACACCACAGTAACTCTTTCAATCATAAGTTTTTGTTTTTGTTTTGGCTGTCTCTAGAGAATGTGAATATGCCATGCTGGGTGTGAAAAAATTCTGAACTGAATTTTTAAAATAAATGTAGAATGCGGCTGTGTTCGCCAATGAACAAAATCCGGAATTCTGATTCTGTAACATTATTAACCTATAGTAGTTTTTTTAAAAAACAAAGGAGTTACACAATCGTATGCACATTTTTGAGTCAGTATTCCTTTCTCTAGCATAAAATTACAAGGAGCAGGGAAGAAGGGGGATGGTCAAAGGGAACGAGCAACAAAGGAAACAACAGCAACACAATTTTCAAGCCTTTCTGCCCTTGTCCAGTCTCCATTCGCAAGGAGAGAAGAGAAACAGATAGGCACATGTGGTTGTCTTAGGTAACCATGCTTAATCGCAGCAGAAAGTAGCTATTCTTCTGCCTACTAAGCCCAAGGAAACGAAGAAGACTTATCAGGCAAAAATCATATGGAGGGACTTTGCACAGGTGTAACTGCTCGCCTTCTCTTGTAGCTTTAATGTAATGTTGTCTTTTAATGCTGTAAGATGTCCCTCAATTCCCTGTTCTCAGTACTCGAACATGTCTTAATTATCCTGGACTGTATATTGTCCCTCATTACTGTAAGCCCCCTTGGGTCCTTTTCCAAGGAGAAAGGCGGGGTAAAGATACTGTACTCTAAAATAATAAAATAAATAATAATAAATAATAATAACCTAGATAGAGTGCTGGAAACATTTAATTTAAAGTCACCAAAGTGTCTTATTCCTCTCTTTTTAAATGCAGAAGCTCCCAAAGGCTCCTCTTTGCCCAGGGAAAGCTTTGTGAGTTTTGGAATGTAGGCAGATGTTCCTTTAAAAGCGAAAATTCACTGCTGGATCACTACCACTGGGATCAGGACCACTCTATTTCTTTCCCCTCTACCATCCTTATGTAATTTTTCATTTTCCATTATCCCTCTCTACCTACAGTAGTCCTGATGGCAGCCTCCCAGAGTTCTGCTTGATACACAGGTAGTTCTTCTTGAGAAACTTAAAAAAATACAAGGAGTCTTGGTGCAATGACTGTTGTTGTTGTTGTTGTTGTTGTTGTTGTTGTTGTTGTTGTTGTTGTTACATCTTGAATTGTATTGGCGACATTATTCAATTCACTCTCCTTTGTCAGGTTGTTCACAGTTGTTGGAGTGTAGTTTAGTGGCATGCTGTATAGAGGTGTCACTAAGTAGTACATCTGAGAAAGGTTCATGGGGAGAAGTCTAAAGAAGGGATTTCAATATATGAAAAACAATTCAGGTTGTTCTCCCTTCTTGTTCATTTGAACATTACTGGAAGTGGGATAGGACAGAGCTGGATGGTAGACCGAGAGCAGGCTGTGGCAGTGGGAAAAGATATCCATAGAGTAGTACATCAAAGTGAACGTACATACAGTCAGGGTTCAGAAATCTGATTCTTGTCTGTCCCTTATAGCCGTAGAGCCAGGTTGTATGAGCTTTGGAAATTGCTTAGTCCCAGACTGCCATGAGGAGCAGGATTAGTGAGCTACTTCTCTGTTCCTAAATCTGGATTGATTGCCTAATCTAATTGTTGTTAAGTACCACTGATACATCGTGTTTGCTGCAATCTTTCTGATATTTGCAAAAACTGACCCCACACCGCACAGTCTGCTAATGGTCTATGAGAATCCTGTTCATATCTTTTCCCACAGTCTGTATGAAGACCAACAAATGGTGTCGGGATGCCAGCATTCAGAACTGTGTGCATTCAAAATGTTGTACAGTACAATTTCAGTATCAAGTATTTAGATCCCTCCCATGCACATACTTCTCTAGCAATTTGTCAAAATTAGTCTAGATCCCATGTGATTCTCTTTAAAAAAACCCTGAGCATTATTAGCGAAGTATAATGAATTTGGTACTAGAATATCAAACTACATTACAGGTTGTCTGTAAACAGTTGACCTGTTAATGGTTTGCAGTGAGAACAGAAGTGTTTTAACTCTGCCGGGACTGGTTCTAATATAAAGCAGTGTGTCCCACTTCATATCATCCTCTGAAATTGATGGAAATTGTCAGGATGATAGAAAGGAGAGGCATTGAGGGGGCTGATATGCTACGTATAATGTACAGTATTTGCAATATGACCCTACAGTAGCTTCCATTCAGGAAATGGTTGCTTATTTTATTGATGTTGCAAAAAGCTATTGTGTTGAAGACTTTTCCTAGTCTTCGTTTGGAGTTTTTTCAAACAGATATATAGGGTTAAAATATTTTAAATAAACAAATATGTTTCTCAGTGCATGTACTTAAGAAGAGAAGATAAGTTTCATTCATTTCAAAGTTGTGTTGTTTTAAACGTTTTGAGCACTCCAAGTAGAAAGAATGCACAACTGTGAGGTTTGACAAGTGTGATGATTTTATTAAGCTTCAGTTTTTCTCTTTTACCTTTTATATCAGTGCTTCTAGTCTCATAATCTAGCCCTCCCTATGCTTCCTTCCTTCCTTCCTGCTTCCTAGAAAAACATGTAAACAAAAGAGAAGGTAATACTCTGCATCCTTTCCCCCACCAAAAGAGATATGGTAAGCTCTGACAAGATCCTTTGTGTGCCATACTTCTGCACACAGTACAGCTTGTGCACTGTTTCAAAGGAATGTGAACGTTGTGTATCCTACAATGGGAATTTTCCCAGTATGTTGTTCTTGTAAGAGCATTGTGTCATCATTGCACTGGTTTGAAATGAAAGGGTACACCCTATTTACAGAAAGAGGCATGTATAATATAAGCTGGCAGGTATTTGATCATTTGTGGGATTTTGATTCCCTCACTCTGATTCCCTTAGGAATTTTTTGCAATTATAAAGAACAATATGGTAGTGTGGATTGTATCCTCACTTTTGTTATAGAACATAATTTCTTTGACTGAGGTCCTTATACGGTATGTTCATCCCTAAGGCCCCATGGTGCAGGTTAGAATGGTCAGGTACCTGATGAGGCCCATACTTGTGAACGGGCCACATTCCCAACCATCAGAGCATTCCAGTAGTGTTCTTCTTTCTCCTTCCTGTTCACTGGTTCTCTTCCCTTTAGTATTTCTGAGGATGGGGCCTAGAGGGTAAAGGGATTGACAGTAATGGAAGGAAGGAGAGGAACTAGGGGTGTTTGCCCAAGGGCACCCCAAAACTAGAGCTGGTACTTTTATCCCTCAGTGGCTCAATACCTAGTGTGAGAAAGTCAACACAAATACAAAGCCACAAACAGAAGGTTTGGACTATTTCACGTATTCATTCAGTGATATTCACGTATGTGAGCTTCATCTCAGATGCAAATGAATAACCTGTTGCAAAGTAAGGTTCCACATACAATCCAAGGGAGAATAGTTTCTTAAGATTTTATGGCTATAACTTTTATTGCCAAGCACAAAGTGCTGTGTGGAACATTAACAACCTGTTCTTTTTGAGATAAGCAGATAACACATGTTAGTATTTAAGTGTCACAAGCTTCTCCTTTTTAATTTTTTTAGTACTAGCCTACTCCCTGCTTCCAACCCCCAGAAACAATTTAGCAGTTATTCTAATGGCAAATGTCCATGTTTTCAGAAGAAAGGAAGAGGTAGAACAGGAAAACACCTTACTGACTAATGACTATCTGTCTGACATTTTTGTAGATTTCCTTTCTGAAACCCTGCTACATGCCAGGACAACATGCTGCAAGTTGCAGCTGTTCCTTTACTATTCTGACATTCTTGCATTGAATAAGCAGGCTGCTTATAGCTCCACATAGTTGATTAGCGAGTGTACATATCCAATGAGCTGGTATTTCTCTGCGGTTTCAAGGGAATCAAGAATAACATCCAGCTGTATTGCTTAAATAGCAGATATTTTATAATTGTGCTGTCAGACACCATTAGAAGCCACAGCTGAATGGCAACTCATGCTATCATTGTAAGGTAGGATACAGCTCAGGAAAAGGCAGAAAACACGTAAGATACAGCTCAGGAAAAGGCAGAAAACACGTCAATGTGTCTGTATTTATCTTTTCTTAAGAGAAAAATGTTGGAGAGTGTCTGGGGTTAATTTAAAGATACTGTGCCTAGGGGATGCAGATAAGTCGGTAACGTTTTTACCTCCATTCTATATGCAGAGGCTGAATAAATACATTCATAGTTTCAGTTGCTAGTCAGCTCCCAACTTACATCAAACATGCACACCATTCCAACTAGAGCTCAACATGCTCTCCCTTCACCCACTTCCCATTCTCCCAAGTGCCCTTCATTTGCTGTTTGTGGTCGCTACCTGTTCCCAAGTACAAGCTGATCTGTTTCCTTAAAAAGCGTGTACTTTCACTTTGGTGGTGGTGCAGGTTCATGGTGACTGGTAATGAATCCTGGAATGGAAAAGGAGGTGTACCCCTCACGTTTGGACATCCTAATTTCCATTCCTCCCACCCACCCTGAAGATCCAGCCATGAGTTTTTCAGTAACAGGAAAACTAATAGGAGTTTTGTGTCTGCTTAAATATTAACCTGCTTTATGTTTGTTTATCAGTTCCTGAATCAGCCCACCTTATCAAATAAAAGACCTTAAAATAATGTGGTTAAGATAATGCCTGTTTTGTTGTTGTTTGTATAGCTGTGAAAATGTCCTGTAGTTAGCATGCAGGATCGGGTATTGCAAACTAAAGGTATTAGCTTCCTTTGTTGATTTACTGTCTCAGGTTTCACCCCCTCCCTTTTTGCTGCCTTCCACTTTCCCTAACATTACTGATATTTTTCAAAGAAACTTGTCTTCACATAATAGGACCAAGTACCATAGACTCAGTTCAGTTGTTTTGCGTAGTAGAGAGAGTCCAGGTTTTGATCTATTATCCACTTACTGTATATACTTGAATATAAGCCTAGTTTTTCAGCCCTAATTTTGGGCAGAAAAAAGGGGTCCTCGGCTTATATTCGGGTCAATATTTTTAGCCACTGAGGCAAGTTTGGGTCAGTGGCTAAAAGTCATTTTAAAAATTGTGCACCACTTCTCCTGACACCCCCCCCCCAATGTTTAAAATGACTTTTAGCCACCAACTCAAGCACTTGCTTTGGTGGCTAAAAGTCATTTTAAATATCACACACACACACACACACACACACACACACAGCTCACAAAGGAGGAGTTGCCAGGCCCTGCTGCATTTCCTACCCTAGGCTTATACTTCAGTCAATAAATTTTCCCAGATTTTTTGGGTTTAAATTAGGGCCCCCGACTTATACTCGGGTTGACTTATACTCGAGTATATACGGTATTTGTCAGATTAATTAGGGTTAGCAAATGTTACCCCATGATTAGTATCAGAGAAGGCAAGGAAATGTGCTTACCTGATGACACTTGCTGATAGTTTAAATGTCATTGCAAGGTTCTGAGTGCTTAAAAAATAGCCCCCCCCTTTCAGTTGGTTGTGCTCTAGGCCCTAGGGTAAGAATGGGCATCTTTTTTGTTTAACCTGCATCACTGACAGACATCTGATTCAAAAGCTTTCTACTGTTTGAACTGAAGAAGCCTCAACATTTGAAAACGTGCTCAGGACCAGAACTCAACGCAATCCTTCCATATCAAAATCCATTTCTACTTGCTACACCCCATAATGCCTCCAACATTTTTTGTCAGTATAGTTTTGACCACGAGGGAAACAATTGGGGATATGGAAGGGCTCCAAACTGATTCATACTCAAAGAAAGTACTATACATAGATGGTATCCAATTTCCCGTGTCTTTTAGAGACGCTCCAACTTGACCTTTATCTGGGGCCACATTAGTACTCGTGTGTTTCCATTTCTCTCTGAAAAAATTTAATTCCACAAATGAAGCAACAGATGTGGGCGTACAGAGTTATATCAGTCTCAGAGTGATGGGAAGGTTGAGTGTGTTACACTTTGGCTTCTGAAGTGTATGGTCCAGCCACCTCCATTGTAAATTTTGTGCTTGGAGCAGGAAAGGAATAACCTGCCAGTGTTCTCTATGACTGAGTGGTGGCAGTGCTTGACAGAGATAGATGCAGATGACCGTCCTTTTTACCTATCTGTGGATTCTGTGGCAGCAAAGTTGCTGTCAATGCACTTGACAGGGCAATATCTATAACACCTGTCTCCCTGCAGTTCCCTGATCCTTGGCCACTTAACTCTCTCACACACCTCCAACCCTGAGAACAGGACACTCCTTCTCTGGCTCCCACCATTCCATAGGTGGCATGCAAAGAAAGCTACTGCCAAGGCTACTTCCTTCCCACTTTCAGCTCTAGGAACCAAGCAATCCTTACTGGCTCTCTGGCAGTGGTCAGTAGATTCTCTGCCAGGAAAACTACTGTCAAAACCAGATTCCTCTTAGTTGGAAACTGGTCACTGTTGCTTGGCTCCCACCCTCCCAGGCTTGGCTTTGTTACATTCCCAGACATAATTCATGGCCAGTAAGATGCTGCTGTGAGACCCTCTGGCCTATGCAAGGAGCTGGTTGTTGGTGCACTGGGTGTCCAAAGGCATCCTGAAGCATAGCTGCAGCAGGTTGGCCTTAGTTGCAGCTTTTTCTTATGAAACCAGGAGCAGTTGGTTGTTGCAGAAATTCTATGCTTGTAATAATACCCTTCAGTTTTTATTTTTAAAAAACACACCCTCTGCTATTCAATGGCTTTAACAGAGTCTTTGCAATATACAGACTCTAAGGACAGGTGGAGACCCCAGATAGGTTTTCTGCCTCTGTGTTTCATACAAAAGTTTGTCTGGAAGTTGAGTCATGGCAACCGGACTACTTTTCTTGAGAGAGCGAAACGTTTCACTATTCATCCAAGCAGCTTCATCAGTCTGAGGAAGGTTAGTGGTGAGTCCTCCAATTTATAGTTCACCTTGGTTTCACACCACCATGGTCTGAATAGGCTCATAAGGTGGACAATGGCCTGGGGTGTGTGAAAGTCCTACCTGTGCAACCCTTCCCCACACCCATTTAGATCTCCCAAGAAAAGAAGTCCAATTGCTATGACTCAACTTCCAGATAACCTCACCTGGATGACTGAGAATCTTCCCAGACATACAAAATGTGCAATAAGCTATCACGGGTGTAATCTGCAGGGGCTGGGTCCCCATAGAATCCAAGGAAGTGTGGAGCCAAGCAAGCTCGCTAACATGGAAGGCTCTGTAACACCACATACTTCCTTATTCACTTATATCAGATCCTGACATTTTCGGTAACATTCCACCTTCATCTTTTGTATCCATATCCACTGCTAAAGGTCATTTTTCTTCACCTGAGATCCAAATGGGCCTTGCACTGGCTTTCCTTGCAGGAAACTACTCTATAGTTCCTCATATAAAGAGCATACCAAGGAGGATAATACATCCAACTGCAAACACCCAAACAGTACTTGTGTTATTGATGTCATGTAATATTCTAATTTTCTGAGATTGTGAATTTGGGGTTTTCATGAGCTGCATACCATTATAATTATAATTATAATTATATAATTATATAATTATATCATCATAATTATACCAAAGTAAGGCTTGACATATCTTGCTTAGCATGTAATGAGTCTATCTCATATATTCGTTTCACCTTTTGAGTTGACTTATTGAGATAAATGAACATTTGAACAATATTCCCCACCTGTATCCTGATAACTGAATCTCCCTATGGAAGTTTGACTCTTCCATGAAACCAGACCTATATGGGTCTTATCACTGTTCCTTTCAGATGACGCATAGAGACGACCTGGGGGAACTTTGGGAAAAGCAGCTTGACCGGCCTCCCTGTGGCAGTTCGTACAATCTGGCGCTGAGTGTGCTGTGCAGTCACGTGAAGTGCCCGGCCACCTGTCTACATGCAGTTATGGTTAATTTTGGGGGGCTGATGTTTAAACTTGCATAGTCATATCCAGAGAATAGAAGTAACTAGTTAATGCTTTCCTTCCTAATAATATTATACATAACATCACAGCTTTAAATTAATAACTGATAATGTCACCTGTTTGGGGAAATAAATATATTCCTTCACTGAGAGAAAAGTAGTGTAAAAATGAAATAAATGTTGCCTTGTAGTTATTTTTGGAGTGATGTGGCATGCCCTCACTAAATGTGCAGGAGAAATACACATGGCTTAGATCAGTGTTGGTGAACCTATGGCATGAATGCCAAAGGTGGCACTTGGAGCCCTTTCTGTGGGCACCTGACATCACCCCTTCACAGCCACCCATATTCAGGTTAAATTGTTATATTGACACTTTACGAAAAATTAGTGGGTTTTGAATCACAGTTTGGGTACTCGGTCTCTGAAAGGTTTGCCATCACTCGCTTAGATATTGGCTTATTCATTACCTTGTGCTACTTACTTTTGCTAATATTGTGGCAAGAATAAAGTACATGAATGGAGAGTGCAATTTCTACCATAGGTGGTTGTATATAGAACATTGTTTTTTTTTAAAAACACCTAGTAATGAGTTTAGTTCCTTTTGGAAAAATGTGAAAATAAGAGTTGATTTTTCAAGGGACTACATTAGGAACTAAATTTTGCGTGTCTGAAATGAAAAATTGTTTTTTAGAAACAACTTTCAGAATTCTAATTGTATCCAAGCTTCTTCTTTCAATTTTTTTTCTTTATCACCCACTACCAACGATTTATGGCAAGTGCCATAAATCATTTTACCATGTAAACATAAAATACAGAACCCAACTTGTTTTTACTTTTCTTCATTGCCCATATCTGATAATAAAGCTATGAGTTTTTAAAAGCCTGCAAAATGTTATCTATAACTGTTCTTGACCCTACTAAACAATATTATTTATGTCTAATTCAGGTCTGATGGGTTGGCTGTTGTTCAGGACCATTAATTTGTGAAGTTTCTGGTTTTGGTATTTTGAATAGTAATCTAATGATTACACATCTAATAGACATACCTTTTCCTCCACATACTGACTTTGCAGCACTGTAACCTTTAGACTTCAGTTATGGATATCTGCTGAAGTTATTACTATAAGTACAAAATAAAACCTGAAAGCTTATTTCTGTATCTGAGGCGTAGGGTTCTGAGGAGAATGGCCAATCCTAAAATCATTCTGCTGAGAAATCTGCTCTTCTGAGGTATTACTAAATTAGAGACATTAAGGGATGTAATACTTCAGGCATGCATCTGCTCCATACTATTGATGAGAAGAAAATTATTCTGTATAATAGAAGGCTGCTTATGATCATTTTAATCATTGAGTCTGCTCTAAATTGTATTCACTAAATAAAATCTGTTTTATTTCAGTTGATGTCCATTACTGTGCTTGCTGTTTCTGCCTGGATGAGGGACTACTTGAATAATGTACTGACTTTAACTGCAGAAACAAGGTAGGCATGTCAGGTCTGAAAATAGTTGTTTATTCCCTACTATTTATGGCCTAGCATGTTGCTAGGTGGGCATGAAGAATACTGAGAAGGTGAACCTGGTGGCCTAGTTCTTGTCCAGCTTGCCCCGTCCAAGTCCTGCAGACGTATAATTTGAAAAGGACTTTTCTGTATTGTAATATCTCCATATCCTTCAGATAACACTTTGTTTGAAGTATGATTTCCTTCATCACTAATTATGTTTGTTAGATTTTATACTGCCCATCTGGCAGCAAGGCCACTCTGGGCGGTTAACAACAGTTAATGTTTGTGACTGTTGCAGCAGGAACTTTTCATCCTTGATGTGTAGGCTGCTATCACACGGCAAATTTTGGGCGCTCTTTCCCGCTATTATAGGTACAAAAGGAGCAGGCAGGCAGGGAGAGTGGTGGCTGGAAGAAATTAAAGAGCCCGCCACTCCTACGGGCATCAAAGGGCAGCCAAGGACAAACCAGTGACTGCAGCCACCAAAGTGGGAAGCGCACATCTCTAATCAGGTGCTCGCCTGGGTGATTGGAAAAGGAGATGAGCACAGAGAAAGAGCGCCTAAAGCCAGTGAGGGCACATTGTGATATGGAGCAGCACCTGGGGACGATAGGACAGGTACAGTGCCTTTAGCACCATGTGACCACAACTGATTAAGAAGCACCTTTTGTAAAAAAAAGTGCCCCAAATTTGCCGTGTGATAATGGAGTTAGTTTGCAAATAGAGTTTTGGGCTTAATCCTGCTAACTATTTTGCCTGCTGCTATGCTGCTTAAAATAAAATAAAAACAATTTAAATTTCAGTATTCATAAGAAGAATGTGCAGGTGTGGAGAACCATGCTAGGGGAGTGAGTGAGTTTTTCTGGTCTTTTGCCAGATACCATTTATTTTGTGGCAGATGTAGAATTGATTCGATTCCATGCATGTGAATGCCCTGTTCAATTTTTTTAAAAAAGTCCTGCTATCTGATACAGTGTTATACCAGATAGCAGGGATTAAATAATAAGTAAAAGTGCTGTGCTTGCTCCCCACCTACCCTGCTCTTTTGCCCCCACCCTGCCCTGTAGCTTACCTGCCCCCAATTTCTCACTTGTTTGCTTGCCTCCCTATGCCTACCTAATTCTTTGCCTACTCCTTGATGGCTCAACCTCCCCTTACCCCTCACCTGCCCCCTCGCTTGCCCGGCCAATGCCCTCCCTTGCTCACCCACCCCTCAATCACTTGCCCCTCTGAACTCCCACCAACTTGCCCACTTTTCACTCATTGCAAAGAAAGGGCAAGAGAACATAATCCATTGTAAAACAGAAACTGATTAAAAACCTCAATCACATTTCATGTGGGACCCAAAAGGTGCAGGGGATACACACAAGGCAAGACTATCTGGGGAGAGTATCAGTAATTTTCCTTCTGTGACGCAAAGAAGAATCGTGGAAGGAGAGAGACCACAGGTGGAATGGGTGGGAATGCTACAGTTTAAACTTTCCTCAAACCAATGTGGTCAAGACACAGGGAACCCTGGGATTTATAGTCTATAAATGTAACTTCCCTAAGCTCAGCCCCAGAGGGTCTGTTCTGGGAGCAAATGTTACATTTCCTGTTCTCACATCTCAGCTTTAGCTCAAGGCATCGTCTGTTCATTCACTGCAATATCTTGAGTAGTGTGTTATTTTAGAAGGCTGCATACAGCAATATCAAGGTTGATATTTCAGGACTAATTGCAGGATAATGAATAAGGAATTTGTTGCTGCTAAAAGTTTTGTGGTAGGCTAGGCTGTTTAAATCTGGATTCCAATGTCACAACTGCCATCTAATGGAACACAACTAGATGTTTTTTTAAAAGGCCTCCTGTATCCTTTAACAAGGCAACCACTGTATTCAACAAATAATGGGGGCAAGGTTGTTTTGAAGGGAGCAGGGTTCAATTCTATGAATGTAATCTAAACTGTATTTTCCTTCAGGGTGGAGGAAGCTGTTATTTCCACTTATTTCCCAGTTGTCCATCCAGTCATGATTGCTGTCTGCTGTTTCCTTATCATTGTTGGAATGCTGGGGTACTGTGGAACCGTGAAAAGAAATCTTTTACTACTTGTGTGGGTAAGGTTCTTCCTTTCCATTTGTGTATGTTTGATGAGGCAAGTTTTCTTTTTAAAAGGATGTCAAATCACCATTGCTGCTTGGTATTTGTTTTGGTCCAATGTTCAGTCA
This sequence comes from Phrynocephalus forsythii, assembly GCA_029282475.1. Taxonomy (NCBI): domain Eukaryota; kingdom Metazoa; phylum Chordata; class Lepidosauria; order Squamata; family Agamidae; genus Phrynocephalus; species Phrynocephalus forsythii. The sequence goes on from JAPFRF010000006.1 coordinate 39,465,895, forward strand.
TGTTATTGAACATGGCAAGCCAGGACTAGTGCCGTGAGTGGGCAAGATCAAAGGAGCTGCCAAGCACAATACTAATACAGTAATACCTCAGATAATGAATGCCCCTGATAACGAATATTTTGGATAACGAATCGCAATTTCCAGGTATAGGTCTGCCTTGGATAGCAAATTTTCCCTATGGGCTGCCTCAAATAACGAATCGGTAAAGGAGAGTTATCCCAGGCTGCATCACATCTGTTCCTTTAAAATGCACTTTATAAAGAGTTTTGAGCATAAAACACAGGTGTTTGTGTCTTTTTCCTAGGCTCCAGAACGGATTAATTGGTTTCCCATTCATTCCTATGAAAACTGCGTTTCAGATAACAATTTTTTCCAGATAACGAATTGCCTCGGAGAATGAATTAAATTTGTTATCCATGGTACCACTGTACAAGGAATTGGTTGCTGATCCCCCTCTCAAAATTATTTGGGTTTTTTTTTCTTTGCCCCCACACTGCTCCTATTCAACTGGGCCTTTGCATGCATGAGCAGGAAAGCAGTACAAAAAAAGGAGGAGGCCAGCTGTGGTGCTGGACTGATCCAGCAAAGATCCAGGTCCCCATCTCCACACTGAGACATGGGTGGCCACAGACGTGTTGAGGGAAAGGCAGAATAGAAATGTAGCTAATCTTATGAAGGGGTCATTAGAGAGTGTTTCCTTGCTTGCATCTTTCCTTCTTGGCGGTGGAGGACATTGCGCCCCGAAGGAGAGGATGAGAACTTAGGAAAAGGGAACTGCTTACACAAGGTGCTCTGGAACTCTAGAGCTTGCAGAGTTCTGAGCTTGAACAAGTTTCTTCTCTTAAAAAAATTGACCATTCCCCATATCCCCTAGTTAAGCCTTTTTCTATGTTTTAATAGTAGCTAGTTGTACAGGAATATTCTTCCTGGGGCTTGTAGATGTGGGTTAGTGGAACCAATTTGATGTGTTTAATGCCCTCATCCATACTCTTGGAAACTACATAGTGGTAAGAGTGAAAAATCTTGTTTTGTCATCTGGGTCCAAGTGCTGTCTGTCTTCTCAGGTTCCATTGGAGTGCTGTGCTTTTTAATCTTGTTTCTGTGGAAATGATACAGATGGCACTTTGGCTTGTTAAGGTCATAATACAAGCCCAAGAAGCTGAGCTTTGATTTTAAATGGTAGCATTTAGTTCTATCATAAAGGAACTTCTCTGGAGCTCCACTGACAGCATAAACCACATTTCAAGAGTAACCAACTTTTGTGTGGGAGGCCCAGACCCTCTACCTGAAACTACCATCTCAGAAACACAACTCCAGCAGCTAAGCACTGTTCTTCCCATAATGCCTTGGGAAGGTGGATGGCCTGCTGTACAACTTAACATTTAACCTTCCCACAAGCTCTTGTTTCGAAAACTCTGAAGTTAACATCAGTTTTGAATTTATGTGTGGGCTGAAACCAGTTTCATTTGATGTTCTGTGGTTTAAGGGGTTAGTCCCAATCACAGGTTTGCCATTACACAGTGCAATTTGGTGCTCCATATATCATCCTGCTGTTAGTTTTTTGTAAGAGAAAGAATGTGAAGCATCCAAAATATGCACCTTCTAAAAATAAAACTCTCAAATTGCTTTACTCCACTGAAAATTTTGATCCATTATCCTCACTTTTAAACATCTTTAATATTCTTTATAATGTATTCAAATAGTAAAACAATTTAAAACTGGAAAAAAGAAACTTCTTTCTTTCTTTCTGCCTACCTGTCTGCCTGTCTGTCTTCCTGTCTTTCTGTCAGGGTAGCTAGCAGAAGAATCGCTTCTTGCTCATTAACACAATCTGGAAGTAAACACATGTACTGGGTGTAAAGCAATCAAACTGCATTAAATCAAGCCTAGACATTCATGGCACTCTTAACCTACAATATTTCATTCTCAGGAGCCTGAGAACCAGCTCTTGCTGGCCAAACTGATAAGGGAAAATAAATGATTTTTCCTAAGTATGCCATGCTTAGTGACTAATTGTTAAATAAGCAGTTTGCTGTTGTATTGCAGAGATGTGCAAGCATGAGTCAATAGTTCATTCATCACACTAATCAGGAAAAAAATGAACAGTTCAACAGAGCAAAATTATATAAAACCAGATGGCCTAAAAGATAAAGAAACATGGTGTGCATTAGTCTTTATAACTCTCCCTTTTGTTTTCACATTCTGATGGCTGAAGCAATCAAGCATATATTAATTTGGATACATGCTAATGTGTTATTTTTAAAGCCACCTCCCTACTTCCCATTACATTTTAGTATGACCAGGAAACCTGGTGTTCAGAAAGGACGCATCTGGACTCTTAATGGGGTAAGGTTGCCTAGAGCAGCGAGGACAGGCTTGCTTCTCATTCCAATAATGATTCTGCGTGCAATCCTTTTTACCTCAGAACTTACCGTAATTGTGACATACCATGGCTGGGAGGGGGGGGGAGAGCATTCTCTTTGCATGCAGAGGTTCTTGTGTTTACTCTCTAGCATCTTTAATAAAAAATGGAGCAGATGATATCAAAGGCCTAGCTCTCTTCCTGGAGGGCTTCAGCTAGTCAGACTAGACAGCAACAGGCTCAATGATCTGAGTCCTGTATATGTGATTCACATTTCTGTGGTGAAATGTGTGAAAAGGAGGAGGCAACCAAGTGAGGTTATTATCCATGAGGGATGAGAGAGAAAAGAAGGGAAGAGGTGAGAAGGTAAAGGGAAGAGGTGAGAAGGGAAAAGTCTAGAGAGGTTGGTCAGGGAAGATGCTGTCTCTCTGGATGCCTTCTTAGGAACTTTTTAACCCTAATGCTCTCAAATGTATTAGATAGCAACTCCTAGCATCCTTGACAATTAGCTGTGGCTGAGGTAGATGAGATTTATCTCTCCTGGTGTATTTCCTCTCTTTTCTTCACTTCCCTGTGAAATTTCATTTGCCTGTGGTTGTATGTATGTTATGTGCTGCCAAGTCAGGCCTATTTATAGCAACTGTAATAGAGCTTTCAGGGTAAATGAAATACTGTATTTGAAGAAGGGGTTTTACCAGTTCCACCTAGTAAAGTTTCCAAGGCCGATTAGGTATTTGGGACCCAGGCCTCCTGGGTCCTCATCCATCATTCTATCCACTATACCATACTGGATATTCCAAATATATTGGCCAATGTGAGTTAATTTGGTATCGTGTATTACCAATAATGTTAGGTTTTATGATTCGTTGAGGTGCCACTAGGCTTTTATTTTATGTATTGCTGTATTATTTGTTTTTATTGCATACTGTATTTTCTTTGTAATACTTGTACCCCATTTGGCAGAGCTTAAGGTAAATATAATAAATAAATAAATAAATAAATTGGTCTAAGACTAAGGATGTAGGTTTTGAATTACATATGTTTTAAAGAATCATAATGGCACAACTGAGTGGGGTTTATTTGTAATTCAAATGGAGCCACTCTGAAATCTGGTTTTCTGGGTTTTCTTCATGAGTACATCCATGTCTGTGTTGATTCAGCAAATGCTAGCTTGCAGTAAAATCTAACTCAAATGGAAGCTTTTGGGTTTAATGCAAGATGTAAGCCTAAACTGAACTGACATGTTTAGCCTCTCTAATAGCATTGGCGTCCAGCTACAAGAACATCATCATTTATCATCAATTGCCGCCTCCACATGGTCCTTTGACAGCTGTATAAAGGGAAAGGTTTGAACTCAGAAGAGTTCCAGGTGGTTGAGACTAAAGTTGGGGCATCTCTATCAATTGGACACATTGATTGCAAATTCTTTGTTGAAACATCGGAGGGTTTAGTTAACAAGTAAATAAACAACACCAAACTTGTAGTCACTCCTGGGGACAACTAGTTTCATTGTAAGCCCCATTACAATGTGAAATTGAAGCAGACTTGGTCCTTCTTTTGAATGGCCTGTGATGGGCAAAAGAAGGAGGAACATGACTTGGCTAATTTTCCTACATCTTTTGGGGGTTAAATTAGGGGCCTCGACTTATACTGGGGTCGATTTATACTCGAGTATATACGATAGGTGATCCAAAAATGGCTGATTGCAAACTTGGCTTGAATAGCTGTTTTTGAGAAATAACTCTTATCCTTCCGTAGCAGAGACACTTCTTAAAATTCACACAGATGGTTGTTGTTGTTTTTTTGCATGCTAGCTGTGGTGTTTTTTAATCTGCCTCCCATGTTTCAACCAGTTTTTAAAATCTATGTTTTATTGTTAGCCACCTTGAACACTGTGTTATTAGATACGTAGGAGTCTAAATGAAATTAATAAATAAGCTTAGTGTTTAGGCCAAGAGATTTGTAAATCCCCCCTCCCCTTTATAAGGAAGCCACACAGTACACCCAATACCCCTAATGGGAATGTTTTCGCTTTATAATGTAAACTTCCAGTGAGATAGTCGGGCAATGAGGGAACATTGAAAGGATTTTCGTGAGCGAAGACAGTGTTGTACACTGACATGTTTATATGGCTCCTGGAACATGTAATAAAATGTTTGTCTATGGATCTGCTCCTAACAGGAGTCTTGTTCATTTCTCTTGCACCAGAGCAGTACACTGGAGGAAGGTTTAAATTGTTGGCTATCTGGTGGGACAAAATTCTGCATTTCTATACTATACAAATTCTGCATTTATCCAGACAAGTTCATGGAGAACAAGGGTCTCAATGGCTATCATTATGGATGCCTAAGGACAACATCCGGGTTGGACAGATAGGCAGGATATCTATGAATGCCATTTGCAGGGAATCTTAAACAGGGGAAGACATCTGCTTGGGAATACCCTGAAGCAAATGGTGAGCCACTGTGTGAGACAGAATGCTGGACTGGATGGGCTGTGGCCTGTTCCAGCAAGGCTGTTCTTATGTTCTTATACTGCAAAGCTTCCTGGGTAGCTGTGATTTTAATTTCCCAGTTGCTATGAGAATAGAGTCACAGCAATAAATACTGCTATTCTATTCAAACTTTATTAGAAAAATAGAACTAATTAAAAGGCAATGGAACTAAATAAACAGCAGTAGTCATTTTCCCTTTATAAGTTCAATAGACCTATATTTTGTATTGGCCATTTAATCTAAACTAGACTCTCCCATGTGTTAGCTAATAGAATTGAAATTCTTGTATCAGACGACTTAGGAAAAAAGGGTAAATATGTTACAGGTTTCAGTGGAATTCAGTGCCAAGAGTTTAAAGGAATAATTAAGCTACCATTTAATTCAGGGAGGATTTCGGCACAGATCACCTCTCAAGAATGGCTTGTTGCAGAATAATACTGGTTTCTTGTTTAGCATAATTTGCTTGTAAAAGCTTTGATCCTTAACCACTTAGTCTTGTTTCAATTTTAAGCAACCTCCATATAATTTGCACTTCTCCTGCTTAGAGACCAGTTTTTTGCACCCTGAATCTATGGTAACTGAGGAGCTTGAAAATGTCACATAAAGGGGCACCTCTTGTCCACTGGTTGTGAAAAGGAGTGTAAAAACACCCAAGTGTAAGAGGTATTTCATATATACTCTACTTTAATCTGTTTCTGTATTCCAGGCTGTGGTAAAAGCATCCATAGTGTTGGGGGGGTTTAGCTTGGTTAAATTCAGACTTGTCCAGCTTCTCCAGACATAATGCCTTGGAACTCCAGTTGTGACACTGCTGACTTCAAGGAGTTTCTGGCCTCATAGAAGAAAAAGCTTGTATCTTACTTTCTGCATAGTAGCTGCAGGCGAGCTAGGCTCATCTCCAGACTCACTGGGTGTTCTGTGCAAAGTGTCGGTATTATTTCAAAGGCCTTCTGTTCTACAATGAGAAGTGGCACCCTTTTTCACTGTGAGCACCAAGCAAAGTAATCATCCTGAGCAGTGTGATCGTCTTGAAATGTCATTTGTCTCCCTGCCCAAGGAAGATATGATGAGGATGATGCGAGAAGAGGGACAGATTAGAAAGATGGGACCAGATGTTATCCACTCATCTCCTACTGTCCATTGCTTGATTTACTGGGATGCATCTCCTTCTGTGAGACACAGTGAATTAGCCAAGTTACCTGAGTCCCAAGCCATATTAATTTGCAATCCTTCCCTGGCCCACCTCTGCCAGTTGCTGTGTTTTATAGACATAGCTGGTGTTGGCTTCTTTTAATTTTCTTTTTCCTATTGATTAAAGTCTCTGTAGATTGCATGTGGAGGTAGCACAGAGGTGAGTTAAATATTGGCTGCAGTCCAACAGTGGAGCACGCACACACGCACGCACACAGAACTACAGAATATTCATGCTCTGTTCATGAAAGATGCTGAATACTCTTAGTTTATTTCCCCCTAAAAATTGACAATGTCTTAGTGGACAACGGGGACATCTACCCAGGTATAGCAGGTTGAGTGTTGGACTTGTATCAGGGAGAACAAGATTCATAGGTATGTGAAATGGTGTGGATGACTTTCATTGCTTGAGTTCAGCACTTCAGATGAAATTCTGAAGGTAAGTAAAGTTAAATCTCCTTGATAAGCTGGTACAGGGACAGCTGTGGTAGGGACCAGGAAAGACCTGACCAGAACCTTAGCAAAAATGCTTACATAAGATCCCCTGTCATTTTCCAAACCCAAAATTAACAAATCCTGCTGGAAAGGAAGGGGCGTTGGTGTGGAGGAGAACCCAAACTGACGGCAGTGGGAATGAGCTGGACAGAGTTCCTGCCCTGCTGAGGTTTTCCTTCCTTTCCAGCAGCCCTTGACTGTCCCCACCTTCCTACAACACCTCTCTGCTTTGCTTTTGTAGTGATCGGAACCCATCTTTTCAGCATGAAAAGGCTTACTTCCGTGTATAAGATGACCCTCAATTTTAGAATATTGTCACCACACATATGTTTGAAATTGTTTTAACTAAAAATATCTATTAAAGCAGTGGTGGTGGCAACAGCAGTGGCAATTTATTATTACTATATATAATGCTTAAAAATTAAAAAAGGGCAGTCCCCTGCTGCAAACGAACTTATAATTCAATATGCAACACAGATGAAATAGCAGAAAGGAAAGGCAGAGTAAACATAGAAGCAATATGCAGTTGTTTCATGGTGTGACCAGACCTCTGGATTGATTAGGTCACTTTGAAGTTTCCAATGGTAGGTAAATTGCTATTGCCATACACACTGAATGTATAATTACCTGTGTAATTTTCAGGGAAAGAGCCCACACAAATACTTCAGTTCTCACTTGCACCACAGGTCTGTCCCCCTCCTCTTCCATTACTGCCTCCCTCTTTCCATCCTCTTTTTAAAAGTATTTTTAAAGCAAGTTACATACTGCTGAACTGATTTAATACCTTCAGTGCTTATCTAACATAGAGCTATACTGGAAGTGCATATTTTTGAAAAATTGTTTGAAGGAGGGGTCAAGAGTCTATCTGTCAAGGCAGATGTTCCCACTGCACTGGCATACCACACCCCATTGACTATGTCACGGGCAATGCCACCGTAGGATGCAAGTGCCATTGCCCCTTTGGACAGATACAGGCAATCACACATGCCAGAAGCCTTTAAAAAAGTGATGCAAGCAGAATTGATACAAAAAAAAAAGCCCTCGAGCCTCTGCTTGCTGAACAAAAAGCAATGCATGTCCATGGATTAAAAAAAGATCAGTCTTTCCTCGTGTACTCAATGAAGAAAAATCGTCAAGTGTGATCGTGCCAACATTGGCACAAATCACGCATTAAACTGAATGCACTTAATCAAAACCAGTGGTTAATGCCATCATAAAAGTGGCTGGGATGGCCTTATGCAGCCAGCACTTTTTGACCATGTAAACTTCCTTCTGCTTGATTCTGAATGTCTGTGTGTGCCTGTGTTATGGATACCCGGTCAGATGGAAGATGTGTTCCTAACATGTTCAGAGGCATGTTATTGTTATGATTCCATATCCCATAACTTGAATATGCCCAATGGTGAGAAATGGCTTCTACAATGTCTCCTGTCTCTTGAATATTTTTAATCATCTCAGTTTACTAATAAAAATAAATTGATCTGTTACTATTTGACAAAAGGGCAACTGCAAAAATTCTGTTAGTGGAGTTTTTAAGGTAACATAAGAAAATGCGTGTTATTGTTGTTGTTACAGCCAACTGAAGCTTGTGGTCCAGAACTAATGCTTTCCTTTGGATGTGTGTGCACAGAACAAAGAAAACCTGTTAGGATTATATCTTGAAGCTGACGGCACAAATCTCTTTACTAATAGCCTTTATCGGAAAAAATGGCAGAAAAATAAATATTGTTTGGCAGATAAACACTGAAGGCCCTTCTGGAACCCCCCAGAGATCTGTATTTTAACATTTGCATAAAGCAGTCATGCTGCAATGACTCTATAAATTGGCTTGTCCCCTTTACGTAAACCAGACCAAAATGGGTAATAATTTTGTTTAAAAACGATTAAGGACCTTTATGACTTAATCATCTTGTACTGATATTGCAAAATGTATCTTAGCAGTAGATAAAACCCAGAGAAATGCATGTCTTGATAGCAAAAGACGAATGGGTAGCAAACACAGCCTCTGCATGAACTGGTGTTTCATGGCATAACTTCTAGACTTATTTTTTTTTCTTATTGAGTACATTTTAGTTTTTATGGCAGTAGGAAAGCACTGCCCCCCCAACCTCCAGGATTCAATGGTATCATTGGAAATAATTTGCCCACCATAACTGCACTATGAATAATAAAGAGAAATCTTAGGCTGAGCCCAGAGGTAAGCTTGGTCATCGTTGTGAGAGCTCCCCATCTTCTCAACAGCCTTTCCCCAAATTCCAGAAAGAATATTTTTTGTAACCCAAAGGTTTGCAGTTTGAGAAGAGCTCCCTGAAACCGACCTAGTACACATTGGGAAGCTCTTCCACATATACACTCCTGAAATATTAATTTCACTTTCCCCTATCTCCGGGGGAGATACTTTTTTTATTACTTACATTCGTATCCTGCCATTGCTCCAGTGACCACATTCCTAGTTTTTCTCCCTACGTTGTCCTTTTGATTACTCCTGTTGACCTTTGATGACTGGATCACAACTGCATAGCTTTTGTTTTTATGTTTAACTTTGTCCCTTCAGATGTTGGCCTCCCTGTGCCATCATCTTTCTTGGAACCCTCTTTAGGGCCTTTTTGTTGAGGGATCGTACATACAGGTGAAACTCAAAAAATTAGAATATTGTGCAAGTGTTCATTTATTTCAATAGGTCAACTCAAAAGGTGAAACTAACATATGAGATAGACTCATTACATGCTAAGCGAGATATGTCTAGCCTTACTTTGGTATAATTGTGATGATTATGGCATGCAGTTTATGAAAAACCCAAATTCACAATATCAGAAAAGTACAATACATGACATCAATAACACAAGGATTGGAAATAGAACAGTATTAGACCTTTGAAAAGTCTAAGCATGCATAGGTACTCAGCATTCCCATATAGCTCGTCTGTGGAAGAAAGCATGAAGTGCTCCAAAACCTTCTGATAAATGGCTGCATTGACCCTGGACTTAATGAAGCAAGGTAGAGCAACATCAGAAGATGACATGGCTCCCCAAACTTCACACTGGACTTCAAGCATTGTGCATTGTGTGCCTCTCCATTCTTCCTCCAGACACTGGGCCCTTGGTTCCCAAAAGAGATGTAAAAGTAGCTCTCATTAGAAAAGAGGACTTTGGACCACTGAGCAACAGAGCAGTCCCCCCCCCCTTGCAGCCCAGGTAAGACACTTCTGACATTGTTTGTTCTTGTTCAGGAGTGGCTTGACAAGAGGAATATGACATTTGGAGCCCATGTCCAGGATCCATCTCTGTGTGGTGTATCTTGATGCACTACTGTGAATAAGGAACCTTTTCACATTCTAATTGTCTGAGATTGTGAATTTGGGGTTTTGATAAGCTGTACACCATAATCATCACAATTATACTAAAGTAAGGCTTGACATATCTCACTTAGCATGTAATGAGTCTATCTCATCTATTAGTTTCACCTTTTGAGTTGACTTACTGAAATAAATGAACATCTGCATGATATTCTAATTTTGTGAGTTTTACCTGTATTGCAAAAAGACAAAACAATGCCTTTCTGTTCCTTTTTTTGGGGGAGGGTTACAAAGAGAGGGAGGTGAGAAGGAGCTATACCCTCATTCAACTTTGTTGGTTCCAAGCTGCAACTCCATGTTGCTTTTTTCAACATTGGTTCTGGTCTTTCTTCTTTCCAGTCATTTGACCTTTCATCATTTGTTCTTTTTATTTCCAAGACTCTGCAACCTCTTACTGTCCTGGAAAAGAAAATAATGGTTGTTGTTTGTAGTGTCCCTGGCATAATAAGTAGCCCTCATCATTGATTTCAGAGAAGCCTTTTTAGTGTGCTTGTTCAGTTAGATATGCCCCCACAGTTTTTAGATCTTCTACTTCGGTAAAAAATTAGTGTCTTGAGGTTTTAAACCAGTAGTGGCCAATCTGTGGTCCTCCAGATGTTGTGAACCACAACTCCCACAGTCCTTTGTCAATGGCAATAAAGGCTTGGAATTCTGGGAGCTGTGGTCCAAAACATCTGGAGGGCCGAAGTTTGGCTACCACTGTTTTAAACTATTTCAGAAGACTGAAACATAACGTTTATCTGATGAAGCCAGCCAGACTTCATGTTCAGCTGGCTTCATCAGTTTCTTCATGCACAAAGCGTCATTCATATATGAAAGTTGCTACCACAAGATTGGTTGAGGGTTGTTCATTGTAGATGGCTCTAGAGAAGGACTGGGCCAATTGATGGAGGATAAAGGTACAGTATTAGCGGCAGATATGCCAGATAATTGTATGGTACCTCAGGTTCCAGAGCTGTGTGACACAGACCAGGGCAAATCCTTCTATTAATCAAGGTGAAGTCACTGTTTCACACAGAGCTTCCAACTGGCACAAAAGGGTAAAAAAAGTTATTTAATTTGTTGCTTTTTCAAATCCTTTACTGACTCATAGTGATAGAGCACTCTCTGGGCAGTTTATAACATAATTATGCAAGGACCTCTTTGTCCCCTGGATTTGCTGGGCACTCATTTTACTGACTTCAGAAAGATGGAAGACCTGGAGTTGGCTGCCCTAACTTGTTGGGATCAGATTCAGGTTGTGAGCAGATGCTTGACTGCAGTACTGACTGTATTTTTGCTGGTGGGAAAAAGGAGATTGTCTCAGATGCCAAAATAATTTCGCTGGCTAAAGGCACCTTGGTATTAAGAGTGGGCAATGCCATAGCACAGTGATGGCGAACCTATGGCACAGGTGCCAAAGGTGGCACTCAGAGCCCTTTCTGTGGGCACTCGATATCACCCCTTCATAGTTACCTGTATACAGGTTCAATTGGCACTTTGCAAAAAAAAAAAAAAAATAGGGGGTTTTGAATTACAGTTTGGGCACTCGGTCTCTAAAAGGTTCGCCATCACTGCCATAGCATGTTCATTGCTGGAAGGAGAATGTTTCACACCTAGTAATCTGAATACCAACCGTTGGGAAGCAAGAAACAGTTGAGGGGCTGCTCTTAAGGGGCTGGATGATCACTGTGGGATGCAGGATGCTGGACCAGGTAGACCAGGCATGTGCAAACGTTAGCCTTCCTGATGTTTTGGACCACAACTCCCAGAATTCTAAGCTTAGATTGCCAATGGCAGAGGACTGTGGGAGTTGCAGTCCAAAACATCTGGAGGGCTGAAGTTTGGACATGCCTGAGGTAGACCTTTTCATCTGATCAGATCTTTTTTGTTTTTAACATGGGGTCTAGTTATTGAGCTAAATCATACCTTAACAGCACAATTATGGAGCAGCTTTGTAATGGATAACTGTTGGGGCTCTTGGACACAAACTGACCATTTTACTTTTTGCTGATCAGTCTCCAGAAGCACTATTGCAGGTGAGGAGCATTTGGGCCAAGGAGCACAATTTATACATGATAGAAATCTGGACTGTGCCACACCGTTCCTATGTCTAATTCTACAGCTTCTAATGCACTCACTTCTAGTACAGTGGCACCCCGACTTAAGAGCACCTTGACTTAAGAGCAATTCAACTTAAGAGCGGAAAACTGATGGCGTTTTAACTGCCACTTTACAAATTTTAGATATGGTCTGCTCGACTTACAATTTTTTTATTTTTTTATTTTGTAATTTATTTTTTCAGTTTTTTTAGATAGATACCCCAACTTAAGAGTAGTTTGACTTAAGAGCATGCATTTGGAATGGACTAAATTCGTAAGTTGAGGTACCACTGTATATAAATGTAAAAGAAATATGTGTAGGCCCTGACATCTTACAGATGCATCAAATCTGGGCTTTATTAGAAAATTATTGAAAGAGTATCAATGTCATTTTGTGTCCCATCATCAAAAGCAAAGAGTGAGCATGAGATTCTTTCCTTTCTTCTTCAAATTTTATGTAACTCCAAATTCCATATGTCAAAAATGTATATAAATATGATTTGAGTGGTTGGTAAAATTTGTAAAAACTGCAGATGTTTAAAAAAGCATCAAGAATTATCATAGGAAAAGTGTGTACTGTACCAAAATATGCATACATTTCTCTGCAGGAAGGGAAAAAGTCATGCAACCCACTCCGGGCAGGGAATGCTTCAGGGATCCTGAGAAACACAGCATTAATGGAACTGACCAATTTTCAGTTTTCTGTTCTAGCAGGGAAGCCGTTTAATCACCATAATATGTATATTTCTTAAATCACCTCAAGTAATAGACACCAGCACTCTATTTTGGATGTGGGGCTGCCTGGTGTAAAAGAATGTGACCACCGCATGCCTGCAGCTGCTGCTCCATTACCTTGTACAAATATTAACACTGGGCTTTGATTGTTTAGTAAATGGAAATATTTTAGTATAATTTACAATACCCATTCGTTGGAATGATGCAGGAGGCGAGGAACAGCAGCTGGCGGATGTTTAGCATTAAGGTCTGCAGAAAACCAGGCATGGCAGAGAATGTATTCTGTCATTTCAGGATTCCAGGCCTGTCATCAGCATTTTATTTGTTAGGGTAGTTGGTTCTGAACGTTTAGGTAAATAATAATAATAATAATAATAATAATAATAATAATAATAATAATAATAATAATAATAATAATAATAATAATAATAATAATAATAATAATAACAACAATAATAATATCCACTGTTTGGAATCATGTTCCGAATAGTATAGCGTTTGACGAACTTTCATGTTTCTCTCCCACGACTCCCTAGATGACCTGTTTCTTTCTGCAGATTCTAAAATACTGTCAGGGAGTTGTAATACCTCAGCATAAAACAAGAAAAACCTGGTGGTTATGAATGAAGAGGGATCCCTATTGTGAAGTTCTGTTAAAAATACTACCCCCCCCCCCCCCAATATAGTGGCTCCTATTTAGTCTGGAAACTCAAACACAGAAGTCTGTAGGGGAGACAGGAGGGTTAAGAGGCACTTTCATTATTTGATTTCAAAATAAAATTTAATTATTAAAGGGTTTCTTTCTTATATTGCATCCAGCCTTCTGGATTCCTTGCTAGTGCAACTTTAATTGTAACTGTGGCCCTGACCCGGCGCAACATTCAACATATTTCATGGTCTGTTGTCTTAGCCCTATTTAAAGACACGCAGAGGGAGAGGCAAACAAGGACTGCTGGCCAGAAATACACTGCAACTGCTGTGCTCAGATGGATCTTAAAAATACTGAGCAAATTTTTTTTAAAAGGCCTGAGCTGCTCATCTACCCCAAAGTGTTTGATACAGATACAGAAAATAATTTTAAAAAAACCTTAGACAGAGTTTATATAACTTTTGTTTTGTTTTGTTTTGCTTTATTACAAAACCATTCAATTTACTGGATCTAAGTTAGGGCTTGTTACATATTCAGTATCTCAGCTTGGAGTGGCAATTCCACTTGTTTCATATTTTAACAACATCCATAGTTATAATTATTGTGCTACTATTGCTTGCACTAAGGGGGCAGTATAAAATATAAATAAATTCCCTAAAGCCTGTTTTCAGATCTGCTTCTAATAGCTTTTAGTACTCTTTTTGAAACGACCTATGTAGTTGCTGAGGAACTTTCTGGAAAGCTCCAGCAAGGCAGAAAGCCGCCTCAGTGAAGCAGTGTTACCTTCTGCACTGCTTCAGCTATGAAATATTTAGTGACATTTCAGAAGTGAAATAAGTTGGGAAAGCCTCTATGTTGAATTCGGGAGGAAAGGTAGAACTGTTGCATATGGAATGATTTATGTTTCCATGTTTTCAGTATTTGCATCACTGCCTGAAATATGGGTTGGAAACTCATTCCATATTGACTTAATACAGACAGGTCAATGATTCAATAGAATAGTGAAAGAGAATAAACTCTCTCTCTCTCTCTCTCTCTCTCTCTCTCTCTCTCTCTCTCTCTCTCTCTCTCTCTCTCTCAGTGTATATATGAGGAGAAGATAAATCTTGGCAAATAGTTAGGTTTTTGTCAGTATATATTAGGATCAACCATATTTGTTGGGGTTTGGTTCCAAGTCCACCTGTGGATTCTGAAAATCACACAGTAAACAATAAGAATACATAGCATGATCTGTATTGTTCAGTGCTGGTAGATACATTGTGAAATACATACAGTAATACCCCTATATCTACTGGGCATTGATTCCAAGCCCCCCATGGATACTGAAGATTGTGGAAGATAGATAGATAGATAGATAGATAGATAGATAGATAGATAGATAGATAGATAGATAGATAGATAGATAGATAGATAGATAGATAGATAGATGTCCCCTTCCACACTCTAAAAGGTTAACATGCTTTTCCTGACAATTAGGTATGGGCAATGAGTGCATTTACCTAATGCTGATGAGACGTGGTTGATCCATATAGTAGCCTTTGGCATCCATTAATGGAATGGAACCCCCCTCAAAACTAATCCGAGGATGAATTGCCCTCTTGGGCTGAAAGAGGTTTCCTACCCTTGCTTTAGATTAGGGTGCACAAACTAGCTGCATGCAAGCCCCACCCGCCACCAGGGCCCAACTTCAGTCCCCAACATACGTGTTCCACTTGAGGCCATACAGCCCTATTTATATTAAAGTTGCTCTAAACATTCCCTTGGCCATCTGGGAGATGATTTTGAATGCCCCTCCTTTCTGTTTGAGACTGAAGGGGAATGCTTCCCCCCCCCCAAAAAAAACCCACAACTCACTTATCCCTTTTTTAAAAACTGAAAACTAATGTAGGAAAAATGAGGACAGAGTGCTGGAGCTGCTGCACCTCACCAAGCTGTAGGATGGACATGTCCCCCCCCCATCCCCGTATTTATGGAAGTTGCCCACTCCAGGTTTATATTGTTCCTGAGGAAAAGTGAGAAGACGGCAAGTAGTGACTGGTAGTGTTCTGCAGACACTTGCAGGGAAGTTCTTACAATGGTAGAACAGGTAGCTTTCATAGCACTTTTTGTCTTTCTGAAAAGATGTTTCCCTTAGTTTTTTTGTAGTCTCATGAACAAGCAGAATGGCCATACAATATTGATACCAGCAATATCTTATTCTCCAACATTTGAAGCCCAGGAGCAGGTCCATGTGATATTATGGTGTTGGGCAGTTCCACTGTTATGGGGTGATGTCAGAAAAGTGGAGCCAGGGTGGGATGCATTTTGGGTGTTTGGGCAGGAAGCAAAATGTACCTGGCAGCTTTCCTCCCAAATGCTCTTGGGGCATGCACCTCACTGAGACTTACCTATGGCACACATATAACATGTGAGCAGTTTTTCAAAGCCTTGCATTTGTGCTAGAGTTTTCAGGACGTTCTCGGTCAACCCTTGTGTGCCCCCCACTCCCGCCCTTTCTCAAACCCTGTTCAACTACTGCCTCCATTATGTCAAGCACAAAGGACCAAGATGCTGGCACACCACTCCTTGTGTTGCTTCAAAAGGCGTGGTGGGCCCAAGTGTGTATGTTGTGCTGATGTTATATGAACATAATGCACTTTAAAGTGCCTTCATACTGAGCTCCTGGATCTTGCTGCCATTTGGCAGTGGGTCGAGATGGTTGCCAAAGCACTCAAGACTCCTGACACAGAAAATCCAATTTTCTCCAGTGGCAGTTCACCTCCAATCGCCAGCCAGAGACCTGGGCAAGCATAGCAATTGCTGAGACTTCAGCCGTTGACCTAAGACCTGGGAACTCTGTATTTGAATATAATTTCACTGTTGCCTTGCAAAGTATTAAAGTCAATGATGCTTTCTGTATGTAAACCACCCATTAACACTGCCATTTCTTGTGTTCTACACTGCAAATGACTATGCCATTTAGTTTCCTTTTTTTCATGACATCCTTTAAGTAGGATGTTAATCTTGTCGACTATTAATCCATGTCCTTGAAGAAAGAGTTTTCCATGTCTTCTGACTTCACTGTGAGGGCCAAACAAAATGTGCTGTAGTGAATGAATGAATAAAATAAGTGCAACAGTCTTATGTTTGGATAAACTGTACAGTCAGAATCAAGATGGTGTTGGGAATACAGGTGAAACTTCAAAAATAGAATATTGGGCAAATGTTCATTTATTTCAGTAAGTCAACTCAAAAGGTGAAACTAGTATACATGCAAAGCAAGGTATGGCAAGCCTTCCTTTGGTATAATTGTGATGATTATGGCATGCAGTTTATGGAAAACCCCAATTTCACAATCTTAGAAAATTAGAATATTACATGACATCAATAACACAAGGATTGGAAATAGAACAGTATTGGACCTCTGAAAAGTCTAAGCATGCATATGTACTCAGCATCTCCATATAGCTCATCTGTGGAAGGAAGCATGAAGTGCTCTAAAATCTCCTGGTAGATGGCTGCATTGACCCTGGCCTTAATGAAGCACGGTGGACCAACACCAGCAGATGACGTCCCTCCACAAATCAACACAGACTGTGGAAACTTCACACCGGACTTCAAGCATTGTGCATGGTGTGCATCTCCATTCTTCCTCCAGATTCTGGGTCCTTGGTTCCCAAATGAGATGCAAAAGTTGCTCTAATCAGAAAAGAGGACTTTGGACCACTGAGCAACAATGCTCAGGAGTAAACATGGCACGGAGCGGTGAAATTGTCGTTTCCGTTACGTAACGGAAACGGTAACGATAATTATGCCGCTCCAGCTCGAACCCGACCCGAAAAAGAAAAAAATTGGGTTGGGTTTTTCGTTGTCATTAATGGCATCGCGGCGATCGCGTGATGCCAAGCAGCACAGAAAAAAAGTTTTAAAAAGTTTAAAAAAAAACCCGACTCCCGGCCAAAAAAGCAGGCGAAAATATGCCTGCCTGAGGACACCTACCAGAGGGATGGTTCTGGGGGGGGGTCCCCAGCCTCCCCCCCTCTCCTGTCCTGGGCTGCTTGCACCAGGCTGAGGGGGGGGTCATCCTCATCGTCTGTCTCGCTGCATGCCATGCGGTGGTGGTGGGGATCCAAAATGGCGACCACAATTTTTCTTTTGAAATTGTGGTCAAAAAACACACCAAATCACCACAGAAACATGTGAAATTAATTTATTTTAAATGCCTGAATTTTAATACTAGCAGCAGTGGGTTTTTTATAGCAATAAAACGTCGTATTGATTTTATTTTATTTTATTTTATTTTTATTTTTTTAGACCTGCCCATTTGTGCTGGGCATGGGATGGGACCATGCAAATTGTTTGAACCATTCCACCAATGGCATCGCCAGGTTTTTGACTGACACTTCTGGATGTCTCGGAGGGCATAAAAATCCAAGGCACCTTCCAGAAATCGCAGTCGGGTCGGTGTATGGATGTGGTTGAGGGAGGAGGGCTGGCTGCTGGTGCTGGTGTGATCCGATCGAGATTGAGGAGGGAGGCTGGAGGCTTTAGGATTTAAGTTAGGCAGGCAGGGAGGGAATTGAATTTAGAAAATAATTTCTTTGATTCCCTGCAGCTTTGTCTGCTGAAGGGAATAGCAGTTTATTCTTTATTTCTTCTCTGGCAGTTTGTGAGGATTTTTTTCTGATATTGGATAAAGGGGGAGGTTCGACTGGGAGTGGAAGGTGTGGATTTATTTTAAAAATATATTATATACTACCATTTATTTTCTATTTTCCCAACTTCAATTTGCTTGCACACACACACATTTGGGGTGCAAGCCAAGAACAGAACCTCTATCCTAAGTGATATCCTAACTGCCCACTCGCCCGTGCCACCACCCACCCACTCGCCTGCCCGCGTCCGCCGCTCCCCCGCCTGCACCTCCCCCTGCCGCTGTCGCGGCCCACCCATGGCCCCCTGCCACCGCCGCCCGCCCGCACCTCTGCCCTGACACCCCCCCCGCCCCGCCCGCCGCCTAGGGCGCAAAAACACCTAGCGCCGGCCCTGATTGCGGGACACCCCTATGCTCTGGGGGAAGTCAAATCGCGCTAAATCACGGTGGAAACAACAAACGAAACAACAAAACGACAAATTTTTGAAAAATTTCGCAACAAACGGAAACGACCAGAAACGGACCCGTTCCGACAAACGACAACTCGAAACGTCATTTTTTCTGGTCGTGCCCATGTCTACTCAGGAGTGGCTTAATAAGAGGAATATGACATTTGAAGGCCATGTCCATGATCCATCTCTGTGTGGTGACTCTTGATGCACTAACTCCAGCCTCAGTCCACTCTTTGTGAAAGTCCCCAACACTTTTGAATGCCCTTTTCCTGACAATCCTCTCCAGGCTGCAGTCATCCCTGCTGCTTGTGCACCTTTTTCTTCCACACTTTCCCCTTCCACATAATTTTCTATTGATGTGCTTTGAAACAGCGATTTGGGAACACCCCACTTCTTTTGCATTCTATACCCTTTGGGGCTTTCCCTCCTTATGGAGGGTATCGATGATTGTTTTGTTCACAATTGTCAGGTCAGCAGTCTTTCCCATGTTTGTGATTCCTACTGAACCAACCTGAGAGACCATTTAAAGCAGGCATGTCCAAACTTCGGCGCTCTAGATGTTTTGGACCACAACTCCCACAGTCCTTTGTCATTGGCAATCTAAGCTTAGAATTCTGGGAGTTGTGGTCCAAAACATCAGGAGGGCCAAAGTCTGGACATGCCTGATTTAAAGGCTCAGGAACCCTTTGCAGGTGTTATGGATTAATTAGCTGATTAGACCAGGACACTATGAGCCAAGAATATTTAACTTTTTCATACTGTTCTCATTTTTTGAGATTGTGAATTTGGGGTTTTCATAAGCTGTACGCCATAATCATCACAATTATACCAAAGGAAGGCTTGGCATATCTCGCTTAGCATGTATTAAATCTATCTCATATATTACCATAGTTTCACCTTTTAAGTTGATATACTGAACTAAATGAACACTTGCACGATATTCTAATTTTTTGAGTTTCACCTGTCGGCTTGATGGTATTTTGAAGAAAATCCCTCCCTAGCTGTTAACTTGCTTCAGGAGCAAAGTTATAAAGTCTTGTCAGAACCACTGTATTCTCTAATTCTTCCTTCTCCCCGTAGTTCTAATGTGGCTTTGCCCCATTCCCTCTACCGGTGGCTGCTTACACAATATATATTTAAACTACTTTCCTTCATATACTTAATGTCATGTCTCATTTGTGCCTTAAAACAGTGATTGACAAAATGCAGGTATGTAGTATTTAATTATTTCAATACAGTCTCAAGACCGGCCAACTAGAAGCCTGTGTAGAACACATATGCTGGTACTTAGAATTGTAGAATTCTAGGCCTGGACATCAGTTTTTCAGTATTAAAACTGGAAAAAAATTGTTCAAAAACAATTTACTCCTAGTAAACCCAAGCTTTTCATGCCACAGAAGTATAACTTTGTACCTGTTACTTGTGCACTCAGAGATCTACCACTGGATTCACGTCCACCTTTTGCTCATCCATCATTAAGCTCACTTTACTGTATTAACCAGTTTCTTGTTACACGTCTCTGCCTGCACAAGGGAAATGACATCATTGTAACAGCTGACTGAAGATTTCCTTTTTGGATTTCAGGGTGTGTGGAATTTGCTTGCCGTGAGATTCAAGTCACACACACTGAAATGGAAAAAGGAAGTCTTTACTGTCTTGAAGATACAGTACTCCTCCGTTGACGTTTTGGGAGACAGAAAGCCTTTCAGAATGACAACTATCTGCTGCTTGCTGTCACCTCTAAAACTCCCTTCAGTTTAAAATGGTAATAAATCCTGTTTTGTGTTTTGCAGTATTTTGGAAGCTTGCTTGTGATATTCTGCATTGAACTGGCCTGTGGTGTTTGGACCTACGAACAGGAAGTAATGGTAAGGAGGGCAAGGTACCCCTTTGCAAAGTTTAACTTAACTCATTTTTACTGCAAATTGTTCTTGCTAATTTATGGTACCAGCCTAAACGGGGAGGCAAGCCCTTTGAAAATTCTGGACATTTGAAAATTGGGACTTTTAAAAATATTTAGTATTGGGGCGGCAGAAACGTCTTAACATCATCTTCTTACACTTGTCATCATTTGTAGTGTTGTATAAACCTAAATAAAGATAATAGATATAATGTTTAGCACCCTTTCTCTTGAATAAACTCAAGCAGCCTCACATGTGGAGTTACATGGCGGAAGTGTTTTTTCACCATTCTGTGCAGGTTCTGAAGCACTCCTTTTAAATATATATTGTATGCTTGCTCAGGGTCAGACCATAGATTTTGACAAAGTGTATTTTTTTCCTCTTACAACAGTACCTTTTAACCTCACAAATAACTCAGTGCTATGTGCTGAGACATCAGATATATAAATAAGGCTATGCTATCTCCCAGTTGACCAATGACAAAACAAGTGCTAGTTAATTTACAAAACACATGTTAAAATAAGCAGGCTGTCTTTTTCTAGATACAAAATCTGTGCCTTGTCTAGTGGGGACCTGAGATAGTCCTTCGCCAAGTGTTCTCTCTTCTGTCAATTGTATTTTATACTGTTATTATTTTAGAGAGACCTTTTGGAAAGGTGGTGATTTTTAATCTACCAAGTAAAAATGGCTTGGTTTCTGACTCAGAGCCTTTGGTTAGTTCCACTAGGTCCACATAAAATTAAAATGCTGCAAACACAGCATCACTTGACATTTATAAAAAATGTATTGTATGTCTACACAATCACTTTGCTTATCAACTGAGATTTTAATATACTTTCAAGAAGGGATATAGCCTGTGTTCCTACAGTATTTACTGGAAGGAAGGAAGGAAGGAAGGAAGGAAGGAAGGAAGGAAGGAAGGAAGGAAGGAAATCTAACTGTATATGTGAATTCATTGCTTTGTCTCCCTTCCCATGTACTTGATCCATTTCTTCTGTGGGGTCTGAATCAATTTTGGTCATTATATGAGGCACTAAACATAAAAAACTATTTGAGATCCTTGGAATGAATAAGGCAAATCATCTAATTGTGACTGACCCAATCTCTGTGGCTTTTGAGAATAGAATACAGTAAGATCCTGGTATCCACTGGGGGTTGGTTCCAGGCCTTTCCATGGATAATGAAAACCGTGGATAAGAGAGAACACCAAAATCCTCCAAACTGCTGTTTTGTGACAGTAACTTGCTTTACGGCTGCTGTTTTGCGGCAGTAGCTTGCTTTGCAGCTGCTGTTTGTGACAGAAGCTTGCTTTATGACAGTAGCTTGCTTTACAGCTGCTGAATTATTTATTTAATTTTTTTCTCTGCCAACTGTGGATAACTGAATCAGTGTATAATGAATCAGTGGGCATGGGGGTCCTAATGTATACAATATGAGCCTACCTCCCTTTGCTTAATAATTATCTATTTTAACAGGGTAGATTGTTCCCAGTTAACTAGGCACAGAAGTACAGGTGTGCAGAGCCATCCTAGCAAAGTCTGGGAAGTTACTTTTTAAAAATAATTCATTTGCCTTCTGTAGCCTCCCAAGCTACTTAATTTCCATCACAGTTGTGATTTTTAAAAAACTATTCCCTTCCTTATTCTTCATATTTCTTTGCTACTATCTCCATTTGTATTGATGATAACTCCAAACAATTAAAATGGTTAGGTTTTTTTAAAAAAATCTAAACGGTAGAAGGTGCTGCTGTATTCCAGAACATATATCTATGTAATGGTGGGACACGTAACAAAGTCACTATAAAAGTAAGTAAAAGTTACAGTTGTATTGCAAAAATGGTGATGTTTTCCTAAGTTACCATTGTAATGTAACTTAGCTATGCCTTTATGTCGTTTAAAATGACATATGAATTATGCTATTCCATAACTTGGTTATTTCTGAGCTTTGAAGCCTGCACGTGTTTACGGAAAGATAAGCCTGACTTCATCCAACAAGTTTTCATTTTAAGGACTGCTTTGTTAGTCACAGCTGGATTGGAGTCTCAATTTATTCTAACAGTGAAGTGAAGTGCTGGGAAGTCTAGCAACCGGCCACATCTTAAATGCTTCCCTGCCCCCTGCATAAAACTCATATGCCAATTTCAAAACTGCAGCTCTTCGTAAGAGTTTCTGCCTTCAGGTGGCAGCTATGCTCTTTCCTTTTCAATCCAGAAATGTAATACTCGCATGGGAAAAAAGAGTTTAATCGCAGAGGAGAAAACAAGCCGGCATGATGTTCCACGAGCTGTTAAATCCTCCCATCTTATTTTCCATGCGATTCATATTTCTGAAGAGAGTGACAAGAGTTTTTCACAGAGTTGCCAAGGTATACCCAAGGCAATGGTCGTTGCTGTGGCAGCAACTATATTGGAAATTGCTGTTTTCTTTTTTCTCTGCCCCCTCTCCCCATTTTTTAAAGAGAAGTTCTTCATTTGGTGTTTTGAATAGCACTGGGACCGGAGAAATTTCTGGCAGATCCATCTGAAATTGCACGCTAACAATTTTCATCAGAATTCATTCCCTAGCTGTAGAGATTCCAGTGAGAGGCTGCTATTCCAAATATAACTGCTGTTAAAAATATTACTTTGTCCAAATGTCAGAATCGAAGTGGAAGCATAACTTGATGTGGTCTGTTCGCCTTTTGAGTCTTGCTACCGTCTCCTGGGAATCTGGAAATGGCAAACATTTTGGAACTTTGTCATATTCCTTTTTTGGTGTGGAGATAGATTTCTGTGAGACAGAATAAAAATGTGGTGTTTACCGCACACAGGCAGTGCAGACACCATGTTTCTGTTGACTTTTTGGGAGGAGTCCTCCAGTGGATCCTTCTCCTCATAGCAGGTCCACCTTCTTAGATTGACACCACTGCCTTTCCACTGGCCTCCATTATTTGGGCCCAATCTTAGAACTTCCTAGACGCAGAAAATGAAAGGCAAGATTGTGTGTGCAGTGTGTCCATAATTCACTCCAGTCCTTGTTTGCAGTTTTAGAGAGTACAGGGAGAATAGCATTGTCATCAGGTGGAAGAGCAACAGGACCAGGGTACTCTGAGGTACCATGACAGAGGAGTTTCAGTCATGGCAGATCACTGACAAGGCTAATCTCTAATGGTAGCAATAGCCCTGTGTTGGTGCGTGACTTTGCAATCTATGAGGTGAAGAATATGATGACATTTGCTGCCATTCCATCTACAGAAGCTGATGGAACTTTGCAACCAAGACTTTCCTCAATGTTAATTGGTGGGGAATTGGTAACTGAGAATTGGTTACCAGACCCAGACCCAGACTGACGAAGCAACTTGGATAAGTAGCGACACGTTTCAGTCTCATAAGAAGAAGTCCAGTTGCCATGGCTTAGCTCCCAAATGAGCAGAACATTGTTCACTCCTCTGACATGTTCCTACTGTCTCTCAGTATCTGCCAGCTGAGCAAACTGTCTCACTCTGGCTCATAATAGGATTGGTGCTGCCCTGCTCATAAATCATGTTGTCCTTTTAATACTGTGGGGACCAGAATTCTAGTGTTCTAGAATTATGTTTTAAAATAAGAAAATGGAAAATGACTTTTTTTATTTTATTTTATTTTATTTTATTTTATTTTATTTTATTGCAATTTAATGTTGGGTTAATGCAAGGTAAATGTTGGGGTTGCCCTATTTTATCAGTATCGGGCATTGGTGCAAATGTAGGACATCATTTTTGGATTCAGAAAGAAAGGAAAGAGTGGAGTATTGTTAGCATCCTGATGACACTGGATCTTCTAGACCCATCAATTCCAACCATGGATAACCCAGCTGTTCTTGGTCTGCAATTCCTTGACACCTTCACCACAAGCTATAGTGGCTGGACTTTTTGGGGGAGGGGGTGCAGTCCAATAACACCTGGTTGGGAACCAAGGTTGGGAACAACTGGCAATTTCTGAGATTTTCTGGAAACAGGCAACTAGCATGATCAGTTTCACTGGGACTGTCCTTCTCAGTTTCGAGAGGATCAGTCCCAGTGAAACTGATCACACTAGTTGCCTGTTAATTTTTAGTTAAAGCAGCTATGTCTACCTACCATTGGTTTGTGTGAGAAAATATTCAACCTCTGCTTCACATAATTACCTTAGGATAAGAAAACCTTCACTATGATACTCATTACCTTCCAGTCTGCTAGGCATGTAGCTGAATGTCCTGCCAAGTCTCTGACATCTGCTGTGGCTCTAAGGGATCTTGTGTAGCTCAGATCAGTGGCCATTTCTGATTACTCTAAGCCTTGGATAGATTCCCTATTTGTTGATGAAGGTCTCTTGAACAATAAAATAGATGAACTGATGGACGACCTAGTTAAAAGCAGAACAGCAGCAAGACGGATGGGTATATCATCTCAAAACTATGAGCAAAGTCAAAGACATATGAGACCTCCTTGGTGGAGGTGTTACCAATACTAGCCAAATAATAAATCATTATCCCAGCAGTCTACAGTGATCTATCAATCACCATTATCACTCTGAGTACAGTAAGCCTAGATCTCCTTCCAGCTCAGAGATGTCTGTCAGGAAAACCAAGTGTTGTTTTCCTCCTGTGTCAGCAAGGTGGTCTTTTCACCACCCAGTTTCATCATCCAGTTTCTTCTCTCCACAATGTGAATCTCACGCTTTTCATCATCAACTGGTGCAGAATTGCTGATTCATGGATCCTTTCTACCGTCTCTCAAGGCTATGCAATAGAATTTACTAGCCTACCTATTTTATGGAACCAAATCAGCTCTAGTTTTACAAAATGAGATATTAATTTTGCTACAAAAGGTTCCATATATTCAGTTCCTCTAACAAAAGCTCATGGGGAAGTGGAGGGGTTATCCAGGTTTTTTTCACAGTCCCCAAGAATGATTTTCTTAGCTTCAGTAAAGTGGCTTTATCATTTGTATGAACCGACTCGGGTGCTGGAGAGGCTGTTCTTCCATCCCACCCCCCTCACAGGTACGTCTTGTGGGAATCCATGAAAGGGCCTTCTCTGCTGCTGCGCCCAGAATCTGGAACTCCCTCCCACTGGAGGCCAGGACTGTCCATCTCTGCTGTCTATCCAAAAACAGGCAAACACCTTTCTCTTCAGACAAGCTTTCCTTGAATGATGGACTACCTACTGTGTCTTTTTATGAATCTTCCATACATGGCTACACAGACTTTGTGGTTATAACCATTTATAACTTTGTGTTTATATCTCTCCTTGTGTGATTGCATTGACATTCACAGTTGTTTATAATTGTGCTTTAAAGCCAGTACTCTGGATAACGTGTAATTTTATTATTAGTGCAACTTCTCAGGAACCCAGGTACTTGAAAACACAAACTGTAACAAGGATCAGATAAACAATCAATCTGAACTGTGTCAACATTGTCATTTCATTTTAGCATAAAGGTATCAGAACACCTGCAATGGTCTCAGAGGGTCCACTAGTGTAGGCCTTAGTATGTTCTTGCAAAAAAAGAAAAAAAGAGAGAAAAGGCTAATTCAGCTCATCACCCTCCATAAGGAGTGAAAGCCCCAAAAGGCACACAATGCAAAAGAAGTGGGATGTTCCCAAAGTGGTGTATCAAAGCACATCAAAAGACAGTTATGTGTAAGGGAAAAGTGTGAAAGAAAAAGGTGCACATGCAGCAGGAATAACCACAGCCTGGAGAGGATTGTCAGGAAAAGGCCATTCAAAAGTGTTGGGGACTTTCACAAAGAGTGGACTGAGGCTGGAGTTAGTGCATCAAGAGCCACCACACACAGATGGATCCTGGACATGGGCTTCAAATGTCATATTCCTCTTGTCAAGCCGCTCCTGAACTCTGTTGCTCAGTGGTCCAAAGTCATTTTTTCTGATGAGAGCAACTTTTGCATCTCATTTGGGAACCAAGGACCAAGAGTCTGGAGGAAGAATGGAGAGGCACACAATAAGAACATAAAAACATACGAACAGCCTTGCTGCAACAGGCCACAGCCCATCCAGTTCAGCATTCTGCCTCACACAGTGGCTCACCATTTGCTTCAGGGTATTCCCAAGCAGATGTCTCCCCCTGCTTAAGATTCCCTGCAAATGGTGTTGAGATATATCCTGCCTATCTCTCCAACCCAGAGATTGCACAATGCTTGATATCCAGTGTGAATTTTCCACAGCCTGTATTAATTTTGCGGAGCCATGTCATCTGCTGGTGTTGGTCCACTGTGCTTCATTAAAGTCCAGGGTCAATGCAGCCATCTACCAGGAGATTTTGGAGCACTTCATGCTTCCTTCCACAGATGAGCTTCATGGAGATGCTGACTTCATTTTCCACCAGGACTTGGCGCCTGCCCACACGGCCAAAAGTACCAAAACCTGGCTCAATGACTATGGGATTACTGTGCTTGATTGGCCAGCAAACTCGCCTGACCTAAACCCCACAGAGAATCTATGGGGCATTGCCAAGAGAAGGATGAGGAACATGAGACCAAACAATGGAGCGGAGCTGAAGGCCGCTACTGAAGCATCCTGGTCTTCCATAACACCTCAGCAGTGCCACAGGCTGATAGCATCCATGCCACACCACATTGAGGCAGTAATTGATGCAAAGGGGGCCAAAACCAAGGACTGAGTATATGCATGCTTATACTTTTCAGAGGTCCAGTATTGTTCCATTTCCAATCCTTGTGTTATTGATGTCATGTAATATAATTTTCTGAGATTGTGAATTTGGGGGTTTTATAAGCTGTATGCCATAATCATCAGCTACCAAAGGAAGGCTTGACATATCTTGCTTTGTATGTAATAAATCTATCTCTTATACTAGTTTCACCTTTTGAGTTGACTTTATAAATGAACATTTGCACGATATTCTAATTTTTCAAATTTCACCTGTATCTATGAGAACATTTTTATTCAAGGTTTGATTTCTGGATTATGTTACTTCTCAAACATGGGGGCTTTGTATGTTTAATATCTTCCATGTGTAAGTCTGAGAATCCATGAACTGGTGTTTAGTTTACTTGAAGCAAAGGATAGGGCTGTAAGTTATTAAAATAAAGAAAATAAACACAATTTAAAAATCCAGTCTTCTTGTTAAGAGTTTCTTGATTCAAAATCAGTGAGCCTCTACTTATTTTCCTCTACTTCCAGAAGCTCCCTCACCTCTACCCCCCCCCACCTCTGGACTAAGCCATTTTGTCACATATGTTACAAATGCTGAGAAACAACAGAAGGCACATGCTTTAATCTTTATACCAGGTATGGCAAAAGGACTTAGTTCTGACAGATGCTTCTGGAGAAGTGAGGGTAGAGATCAGTGCTCATGATCCTATTGAATAATCTGGCACAGCAGCCAAAGTACGCCAGCTGAAAAATAATGGAGGTCTCTGTCTTATTAAAATTATTTCTCTAATCATTTTTCTTAGACTTCATCCAGTAGTTGTCCAGTGCTGTACAGACGGTTGGACATTTATTAAGATCTCACTTTCCACTTAAGATTGAGGCGTTAACTGTGTTCCTTTGGCAGCGGAGTTAGTTAAAGCACTTGTTCCAGGTTAGCATATGTTAATCTTGACAAAGACTGGAAGGATTCCAGCAAGGGAGCTGAGCCAGCCAATTAAGTTCATCCGCAGCTGTGGCTGAATATCCTCAGGTGACACAGTAGATAGCTCTGCCTGCACTTGGCTGTGGTTTCCAGTTTCCCTTCATAGTCATCGTGTGTAAAATTTGACTTGATGTCAGGCTGTGATGTTTCATTTTCAGGACACAATTGTGATTAAAAGGAAGCACAATACATCCCAATGTCACAAGTTTAATACAGTATCCTGTTGTGGAATACACAATCATCTTGCCTATTTTTTTTCTTCCAAATGTGCAAAACATAAGATACTGCTGTGTGTGAAGATTCTTTGTCATCTCGGTGAGCTTATCTGGAAGTTGAGTCATGGCAAGTGGACTTCTTTTCTTGAGAGACTGAAAGGTTCCACTACTCATCCAAGCAGCTTTGTCAGTCTGAGGAAAGTTAGTGCCAAGTCCTCCATTTTTATGCACTCTGTGCATTTGCAAAAACCAGATCTGATGTATGTCCTGCAATGTGTGGGGGGCCATTGACAAATTGGGATATGCCCAAGGAAGCCATGGTTTCCAAGAACTCTAGAGCTGGACCAGAAACTTGAACCTCCCTGTGGATGTTGAAGTTCCCCATAGCAATGTAAAATTTCCAGAAATTTTGAAGTTCGGAAAAAAGAACAATTTCCCCCCATTTTATTTTCCTGAAAGAAATGGAAATTTTCAATGGGAAATGAAAAAAAAATGCTACATTAGCACTCCCCCTTTACAGATGGAACGTCATTCTGAAACGGCTTGGCGCAGAGACCCAGGTGAAGGGGGGGGAGCAGTGACAGCATGTGGCTCATTTGTAGCCCCAGTTTATTCTGCAGCCATGCTGCCCTTGGGATGCCCAGAGGGGCACAGCTGCAAACTAAGCGGGGGCTATGGACGAGCCCATGCGTCGCAACCACTGCCCCTTCTCCGAGGGTTCTGAGCTGAGCCAGGCAAAGGGGAGAGGAGTGGTGGTTTCAATCTTGACTTTCCCCACGGTGTAGCACCCGCAAATCAGGTAGTACATGGTCGGGAAAGCCAGACAGGCTTTTTAATTTTGCACACCCACACCTTGATGGGGTTATGGGAGTGCAAAATTCAAAAGCCTGGTTTTCCATCCCGGAAAACCAGGCTTTTGAACCTGATTTACACCGTGCTACATTGTGGGAAATTACCCGATCTACACCATGCTACACTGTGGGGAAAGCCAGAATTGAAGCCGAATGCTGCTCCTGGCAGCCCAAGCTGTCAAAACCAGCTGGGCATCAGGCTGCCAGGAGCAACATTTGTTTTCGCAAGACATCCCATAGGCAAAATGTTATCTTGCAAAACATGCCTGTTCCTGGAAATTTCATTCATCTTACGAAAAATTCATCTTACAGGGCTTTTCAAAAAGGCATGAATAACAATTGTACGTTTTACTTTTTTAACAGTTATCCATACTACAAAAAACCCTAACCAAGTGAGCAGCATTGTGTCAGCTGTCAAAAATACATTTGAAGTTAATAAGTTTAGGAAATTTCAATATTAGGCAGGCAGGGGGTATATGGAAAACAAAAAATAAGCAAGTGGTCTATGGATTTAGAATTCTGGGGCAATGATATAAAAGGAGTAGTCCACAATAAGTTATAGAAGGAGGTATAGAATTTGAGATGCCTGGTTTCTTTGGAGCATTGAGTGGTAGCAGTTTCCTAGTTTTTCAGAACAGGTTCTTGAAACTGTTTAGTTATGGTTAATATTGAAGGATGTTAACAGTTCTTAGACTGTGTCTGGTGGGTCCACATCTGAGGATACATGCTTGGATCTTTCCTATTTCAGATAGCAAGTGTTTGTTATAAACCTTAGAAAATGTACAGATGTTCTTCTCTGATGAACATAATGACATTATGCCCTCACCTTGAATAGTTCTGATATTACAAGTCACTGATGTTACCAGAAATTCGAAAATGTGTTAAATACCAAGCCAAGCATCCTACATAATATTGTTTGTGTTCCAAAATATGTGGTGAAGTTCCTTATCCAGGTTCTAGTTGAGGACTTCTCATAGGTGTCTTGTGGCCCATTGTAGGATATAATGGCAGGTACTATAGGCCTTTAGTCTGATCCAAAAAAGCACTTAAAAATATTTAAGGTTTAAGATGAAGTCTCAAGGCACACCATGTTTTGACAGTGCAGTCTTACATGATAAACTGTTGCTGTGTCTTCCTTTATTGAGAAGCTGTTTTCGCCTGCCTGTTATTATCAAATGTTTTTGCTGTTAGTTCACGACCAAAAAAGGAGAAGTAGGGACAGGACAAACCCCTCTATCCCCTGTTATAACAGCTTCATCATAACAGATGAAAAGTATCAGCAGTTTATCAGAGAGAAAACTGGATGGGTATGATTTAAAGAACTGCGCCCAGTTCAATAGAATAGAATAGAATCCTTTTATTGGCCAAGTATGATTGGACACACCAGGAACTTGTCTTTGGTAAATATGCTCTCAATATGCATACAGAGAAATATAAAAGAATCATATATTCAACAGTAGCAACACAATACAACAACACAATATAACATATTTTTAAAAATATTAATTATTCAGCAAATTAATAGCACTTGGGGAAAAAGCTGTCTTTATATCTAGTTGTCCTATTATACAATGCCCTAAAACGTCATTTTGAGTGTAAAAGTTAAAACAGTTTATGTCCAGGATGTGTGGGGTCTGTATATATCTTCATTGTCCTCTTTTTAGCTCGTGCCATAGTACAGTTCCACAATAGACTGCAAGTTAGTAGCAATATTTTTTCTGCAGTTCTAATTATCCATTGAAATCTGTGTCTGTCTGGCAGAACCGAACCAGACAGTTATAGAGGAACAGATGAAAAAATTGAATCATCAGTTCTTTAGGCAATGTATTCTCGAAGGCGTTCACGGCCAGGTATCTGATAGTTGGAAGCCAGAACACAGAGAGAACTCCTAGTTCCTTGAAGTCCTTGCCCTCTGATGATGCCAAGCCCACAGAATCTGGCAAAATGTCAGAAAGAAAAACTTTCAGAACACAGCCAGACAGCCCAAAAAACTCACAACAACTATCAGTTCTTTAGGCAGTTTAAACTTCCCTAAATTGGCATTTAAAACATTTGTTGTTGTGCTTTCTTAATGATACTGAATTAAAAAATAAAAATATCAAAAAGTATTATAACTATACAGTAGACCCTCATATAACAAACAGTTTGTATAACATAAAATCTGTACAACATAAAGAATTCCAGAGATAGGGGAAATTTGCTTAGCAGAATCGCCTATGGGGCGAATCCATACAACATAATTACTCTGTTTTCAATGCATTCCTATGGACATTTGTACAAAGGAAAATTTGCTTAACAGAATTTCATTTTTAACAAATTAATTCCTGTATTAGTTTTAATGTGAGTGCTGTGGCATAGAATTGTACAGTATGGATTATAAAAATATGTCTCCTTGTTATTTTGGTACACGATCAAGAAGGAACAGGATCAGTCTTAACTACAGTTATGTTGAAGGAACCAAAATAGTGTTTAACAATGTCACACACATACTGATTGGGACCATGGCCTATGCCATGAAGAAGCAAGCTGTGCATCTAAAGATAGTCCTTGGGTTTTTGTTTTTTGGTTTTTTTTTAAAAATTACTTTGGAATGGAAATATTTGCTCAGCACCCACTGAACATGTGTTGGATGTATACAAAGAGTGTGTTGGGAAAACACAGCTGCTTCAAAAATGTTTAATATACCGTACCAATAAGTTAAAAACAATTTGTCTTCTAATTATCAATTGTAAGTTCCTTCCACAGTTTGAAGCCATTGAAATGAATGGGTCATTTAATTGATTTGTGTGTGTTTTTGATCAGATCTTTTAAGGATGATTGCAACAGAATTGTTTGTGGTGATTTTTTTTTTTAGTTTGAAAAGTAGAATTTCTCTTGAAGATTTTCAAAAAACACACAAATAAGTTGTGTGTTTTAACCCCTAATGTTGAGCATCTAATCATTTTTAAAGCAGGAAAATAGCTACAATGAAATATCAAATTTGGCTACAGCACTACACAGTGCTATTTCAAAGTCAGCAAATGGAAAGGAGACTCCCTTGGAATAACATGCAGATGTGTGTGTGGGCGGGAGGGGATACCACCATCTCATGGCAATTATTCCACCTCACAAATGGTCATTTAAGTGGGCCTTCAGCTATGGGGCAGTATATTTACTATCAATCATTGGTCTTCGTAAATTCACCCATTAATACCATCTACTTGCTTTCAGTGTGAGTATGTGTTGCAACTTGCAGTGCATGTGTAAATATTCTCTTTTTTCTTCAGGTTCCTGTGCAATGGTCAGATATGGTCACATTAAAAGCCAGAATGACCAATTATGGTTTACCAAGGTATCAGTGGCTTACCCATGCATGGAATTTCTTTCAGAGAGAGGTGAGTTGAAGAAACAATGTTTTTTAAAGCTGTTTCCATGAGGTGAACAATATTCAATAAATGTTGTTTGGTCACTAAGCAAGTTGCTCCTGAATAATTTGTTGTTATAATATGTCACATTTATGAGACAACATCGTCAAATTTGTGAATATAATAGGGAAAAACTCTATATTTTTTAGTTGCCATGGGACCCAGTTGTAGAAGAAAGGTGGGATAAAACATGCTTTCAATAAACAAAATGAATAAGTAAATTTGTTACCAATTCTAATGAATTAATACACAGAAGTGAACAATAACTCTCTTTCTACTCCCTCATGATGAACAGTAACTTGGAATATATGCTTTTGTAAAAATGAACACTCCTGTTAAATTTAAATGAATTAAGCTTAGGTACAAAGCTAAGTAAAAAAACAAGCAAAAAAAGCAAATGAGTAAGACAAGCTAAACTAGATATGAACAAGTAAGGTGCTGTACTCTAATATTAGGTTCTGTGAATGGTCCAGTAACCACATGCAGACTTCGGATTGGCATAGGATGGCAATTTTAATATAAACATTTGTCATAAAGTAATATATTGAACTGATATATGATGATTTTTTTAATACTGACATAAGGGGTTTTGAATTAAAAATGAATTGAAAGTTTCAATGTCTAAATTTGAGGTTTGAGTGGAAAACTTGGGAAAGGACAATTCCAAAGAGTTGGAATGGGCCTGAAAAAATAATTCCAGACAATTTCAATTACTGTTTCATGGAACTGATGTTTTGTGAAGTGGCCAATTTTTATTTTTTTTATGTAATTAAGAGTGAATCAGCAGTGACCTGTGTGTTTTTGCTTCCTTCCTGTGGAAGAAACATAGAATTATTCCCTCCCCCCCCCAAGAATGAACAAAAAAAAACCACACACACATGGAAATGCACAATTTAAGAATAATTAATTCCAACTATGTCAGTGTTCGGGAAGAGAGTATTGGCTATCATTCTCCTTCCCTGTTTGAAATCTGAAACCTGTCACTTTTCTACAGAGTTCCTGTTTATTTAAATGTTTCTGGGCTGTGTTCGATAGGCCTGTATTTGTTCTAGAAATGAGTAAATAGAAAGAATACAGAATCAGCAAGTTTTCAGCCATGTTGCTAAAATATGTAAAAAAATGGTAGTTTTTAATGAAGACTGGCTTTTGTGTGTGTGTGGTGGTAGTGAATCCAGTTTGTTTACCTTGAAAAACAAAATGGCTCTTATAGTTGTCTTCTTGTTCTCGGACGTCAGGAGAGACCCCAATTTATTACCTTTAAAATGGCAATACAAAGAAACAGAGAGCTAGTAAAGTATTAGTGTTCAAAAATTAGGGCTGTTTCACTGGACGTTAATTCTCTATAGTCTTCAGAATGAAAGTGCTTTCTTGGAGCCAATGTATAGTGTGAGGAGGATGAAAGAACAATGGGGGCCCCTGTCAACAGGTTGTTAGGCTTCTTCCCCGGGCCCCTGAATGATCCAACATCAAGCTCTTCAATAGAGATGGAAAAACTGGGAAGTGACAGAAGGATGATGAAAAGCCTTGAAAAGGGAAGCAACACTCAGTGAAGGAGGAGAGTAGGGGTAGGAGGGACGCAATAAAGGGGGAAGAAAAAGGCAGGAACAAGGGGAGCAGAAGAAGCGGGAAGAGAGGACAAGGGTTGCTGGATGAATGTCTTGGTGGGACACAATGTTGAGGCTCAGGTCGTTGGGGTAGTGAAGCTAGAGGGGAAACCCCCAAGAGGAGAGGGAAGAAATATTAAAAGATGACCCCTGGACAGGGGGACATAGTGACGTTCAGGGTGCCTAAAGCTCAGCCTGTCAGATTCAGCAGCATTTAAACCTCCCCTGTATCTTCTTACTTGGGAGAGAGTGAGATGCTTAAAAGCAACTCCGCATACAAGAACCTAAACTCCAAGGAGGTTCAGCCGTCCCAGAGGTGAGCAGAAGAGAGATGAGAGGAATGCATTCCCATTGAGGCTCTATACGTCTACACCAGGCATGTCCATACTTAGGCCCTCATGATGTTTTGGACCACAACCCACAGAATTCCAAGCCTCTATTTCCAGTGGCAAAGGACTGTGGGAGTTGTGGTCCAAAACATCTGGAGGGCCAAAGTTTGGACATGCCTGGTCTACACTAAGGGGTTGGTATAGAAATACAAAGAAACAAACAAATAAGCAAGCAAGCAAGCCCTCTCAGTTCTGGCCCCCCTCTCCTGGCCTAACTACAACATTTCCTACAGTGGGCCAGGGATCCAGAACCACAGCAACATTTTTTTTAAGACAGCCCAGAGGTCTGGAACCAATTCCAAGTTCTGAGCTTGAAGAAAGACGTTGGCAAGTCAAACACAGCCTGTTAGATGTTATTCCTGTCGAAGAGTTGGATAGCAAGTTAATTTTTAAAAAGTATTTTTTGCAAGTGTGCCATAGAAGTAAATTTTGGAGAGGGACAGCTTGGAGAACTGGATCCTGGCAAGGGGAATCACATATAGATTGTCATGTTTGGAATCCATAGGAATTTACTACTGAAAATAACTACTGTGTAATCATTCTGTTGGGATTTTTAAAACTGTACCCTACACCTAGTTTATTCTTGTCTCACTACCTCCTCCCCAGTTTCAGCTAACGTTCCCTTGCATTTCTTCTCCCACTCCTGTGTGTATCTATGCACTTATAAATTTATAAATTGGCATCTCTCTCTCTCTCTCTCTCTCTCTCTCTCTCTCTCTCTCTCTCTCTCTCTCTGTGTGTGTGTGTGTGTGTGTGTGTGTGTGTGTGTGTGTGTGTGTGTGAGAGAGAGAGAGAGAGAGAGAGAGAGAGAGAGAGGGAAAGAAATCATACAACAGTAAACAACACATCTTTAATTTCAAGTGACATTATTACTGTGTCTTTGCTTCAGTAGTCCAGTACATATACAACTCTGGAATTAGTCATTTAAGCACTATAGAATACTGGATTTCATCATGAGATTTAGAAACCTCTTTTGCAAGAACAGAAAGCAGAGATCTACAAGGTACAATATAACCCTATTTATGTTTCATGCCAAAGAAGTGATTGCACAGTAATAGGCGTGTCCTGCTGTTAACCCACCTTAAAATTAAGTCAAATCTGAAGCTACATTCCCTTGCCAGATATGCAAATTTAAACTTTTGAAATTTGGATATATTTATTAAATGTGTCCATGGCTATAGGCAGTCTTTCAGAGGGTTTAATTAGAAAGGCTGCCTCACCATTACATTTATAACTGATTTGGAATGCATCCTTATTCGAACATTGTGATTTTTTGTCCACTGGTAGCTCAGCTATCAAATGTGTTTGGGACCCCATATGTTCTATTTTAATGACTGTCTTTCCTTTTATTTTATCAAATGCTGCACTTTTAGCTTGGAAATGATGTTTTTTAAAATTGACTGAAATCCTTGTTTGGCTGTGCCCTTACAAAGAGGTTTCTGATTTACAAAGATCAGCTCCGATTGTTTATCAAGAGGAGTCAAGAGAAAAAGGAACAAACCTGAGCTTAGGAGGATAGGGTTAATGACTGCTGATCACAAAAATATATTCTGGGAAGAATTTCACTTGGGGTTTTCCGGAGGTTTATGGAACAGCTGGGCCACCTTCAGGGTTAATGATTCATGCGTTTCAGCCACAGTAGAAGAATGACAAGTGAATTTTTTTGGCCTAGCTAGCATGCCAGACTTGCTTCAATCTTTGCTGAAGGGAGAATTAATCGGTATAAAGAACTACTGGTGATCCAAATGGCGCTGGCCCCAGGAAGTGTTTGTGCGGGTTGGAAAGAATCTCAGGTCTATTTTAGTGTTTCTTGCCTGTGGAACATTATACTGTACATTATGCACATTTTTTCTTTTCCAGTTCAAATGTTGCGGAGTGGTGTATTTCACCGACTGGTTGGAAATGACAGAGATGGACTGGCCTCCCGATTCTTGTTGTGTAAGAGAATTCCCAGGATGCTCCAGGCAGGCCCACCATGAAGATCTTAGTGACCTTTATCAGGAGGTGAGGAAGAATTTGTCCTTAAGGTTTGGAGCTAGCCAATCTTTTTCTCTAGACCTCCCACAATGTTCTAGCTGGTGCTTGGGAGCTATAGTCTCTGGGGGTTCCAGTTTCCCAAAGCAATTTGGGAAGGACTTGTCTTTTGCCATACCATTATGTCATACTGAGTAGTCGGAATTTTTTTTGTATCTTAAATGGAATTTGTCTATGAAGATTCTCAGTCATCCAAGTGAGTTTATCTGGAAGTTGAGTCATGTCTACTGGACTTCTTTTTTCTTGAGAGATAGAAACGTTTCGCTGCTCATCCAAACAGTTTCATCAATCTGAGTCCTCCATCTTATAGTCAGCTTTGACCTCTTGTCACCCAGGTCTGAAATAGGCTCATAAAATGAACAATGGCCTGAATAGGTAGGTAGGTAGGCAGGTAGTATTAGGTAGACAATAGTATCCATATTAGGTAGACAATAGTATCCATAGCCTTAAGGTGAACAATGGCCTAAGGTGCTGAAACCTATAAAGAATGGGTCCTTAGCTATGGCCTTGGTGGTGAAGGCTTTTTGATTTGTCTGGGTACTGTTGGAAGCACACCCTGATAAGTAGGAGATAGACTATGCCTGAGGCCGCCACTATTGGCCACCAAGATCTCTTTCCTGATCCATCACGGATAACTCAGAGCCCATGAGTTGATAGATAAAGTTTTGATTTTTTGCCCCAATATGCATTACTTTACATTTGGCTACATTAAAACACATTTGCCATTTCGTAGCTCATTCCCCCAGTTTGGAGAGATCCTTCTGGAGCTCTTCACAATCTTCTCTGGCTTTTACCACATGGAAAAGTTTTGTGTCATCTGCAAACTTGGCCACCTCACTGTTTATCCCTCTCTCCAGGTCATTTATGAACAGATTGAAAAACACCAGTCCCAGGACAGAGCCCTGGGGCACACCGCTTTTCACTTCTCTCCATTGTGAAAATTTCCCATTGACACCTACTCTTTGTTTCCTGGATCTCAACTAGTTCTCAATGCATAAGAGGAGCTGCCCTCTTATCCCCTGACTGTGCAATTTTCTCAGTAGCCTTTGGTGAGGGAATGTGTCAAAAGCCTTCTGAAAATCCAGATAGAATATATCCACTGGTTCACCCAAATCCACATGCCTATTGACCTTTTCAAAAAATTCTAAAAGATTTGTCAGACATGACTTACCCTTACAGAAGCCATGCTGATTTTCTCTCAGCAAGGTTTGTTCTTCTATGTGTTTTAAGATTTTCTCTTGGATGAGGCTTTCCACCATCTTCCCTGGGACATATGTAAGGCTAACCGGCCTGTAGTTTCCCTGGTCCCCCCTCCTTCCTTTTCAAAAAAATGGTGTGACATCCGCTATCCTCCAGTCCTCTGGCACTGTGGCCATTTTAAGAGACAAGTTGCATATTACTGTTAAGAGATCTCCAATTTCATTTCTCAGTTCCCTAATAACCCTTGGGTGGATGCCATCTGGGCCTGGTGAGTTGTTGATCTTCAATTTATCTATTAGTCCTAAAACATCTTCTCTTTTAACCTGTATTTGATTTAATTCTTTAGTCAAGAGGGGCCGTTTGGGCAGCGGAATCTGCTCAAGGTCTTCTGTCGTGAAGACAGATGCAAAGAACTCATTTAATTTATCTGCAATTTCCAAGTCATCCTTAACCTCCCCTTTTCCTCCCTCACCATCCAGAGGGCCAACTGGTTCTCTGGCAGGTTTTCTACTTCTAACATATTTAAAGAAGCTTTTATTATTGCCCTTTATATTGCTAGCCATGCATTCCTCAAAATCTTTCTTTGCCTCTCTTATCATCTTCTTACATTTCTTTTGCCAGAGTTTGTGTTCCTTTTTATTTTCCTCATTTGGGGAGGATTTCCATTTACAGCCTCTCTAACTCCACTCGTTAACCATGCCAGTGCCGTCTTGGACTTAGAGGAGCTCTTCTTTCTTTGTGGTATGCACTTGTGCTGGGCCTCTATTACCGTTGTTTTAAACAGGCTCCATGCACTCTGGAGAGATTGGATTCTTTTAAACTTCCCTTTCAATTTCTTTCTATCTAGTTTCCTCATCTGAGGGAAGTTTGCCCTTCGGAAATCAAGGGGTTTTGTGTCTGATTTGCTTGACACTCTTTCCCGACATGGATGGCAAAGGAGATGGCAGCATGGTCACTGTTCCCCAGAAGCTCAGTGACATTCACATCCCTGACCAGGTCTTGAGTATCACACAGTAGTAGATCCAGATTTGCCTGTTCTGACATATTGCCCAGGATCCAGTAAGACCTCTGTGGCAGGCTCACAAGTGGAACATGAGGGCAATAGCAATCCCGGCTCTTACTCCCTGGCGGGTGATATTCAGTGTCGCTCTGGCTGACTGTGGCGATGGCACATAGCCATCATGTCTCATAGCCATAGGTACCATCTCTACTTTTTTACATTCAGAATGTTTCCATGGCTGATCTGACCATGTCTCTGTCTTGGGCCAGCCTCCTAGCTATAATGTGACTGTAGGGTTGCTCCTGGTGGCATAGCAAGCTGAAGAGGGTCAACATTGCCCAGGTTGATGCAGAAAGGGCTGCCAGCTAGAACCCCCTTCATACTCTGCTACTGTGAGTGTTCCAGGTGGTCACCATGGAGCCAGAGCATTGAACAGCAGGAGACAACAATGGCTCAAGGGGCTGGGTTTTCTATTCCAGGGGTGCCAAGATCGAGCCCTAAATATGGTTCTTTACGACAGCTGACCTTTCTCATCTCTCTTGCTCTTCAGGGTTGTGGTAAAAAGATGTACACATTCTTGAGAGGAACTAAACAGCTACAAGTGCTTCGATTTCTAGGAATCTCAATCGGGGTCACACAAATTCTGGCAATGATTCTCACGATTACTTTGCTATGGGCTCTGTATTATGACCGACGGAATCCAGGCACAGACCAAATGCTGTCCTTAAAGAACGACCCCACACAGCACCTGTCGTGCCACTCAGTGGAGCTGCTGAAACCCAGTTTGACCAGGATCTTCGAGCACACCGCCATGGCCAACAGCTTTAACACACACTTTGAAATGGAAGAACTGTGATTGGCCAGGTTGAGATCGGGACATTTGAAATACTGAGCAATCTTCCAGGTTTCCAAGTTTGGCATTCTGTTTCAACTGTGTTGGGAAATTAAAAGGAGAATTTCAATTGTCATATTTTTGATTCTTAAAATGGCTGTGATTTTATTGTTTATATAGAGAAACTGTTTTACAGACTGAAAACAAATAGGCTCTTCACAAGAATATATAAATTATGTAAAATATTAATTATAGTGAAATGAGGATCTTAATGTTTTAAATGAAGAAATATTTGACAAACAGCATTCAGGGCATGACTTGTCTACTTCTGTCTATGTAGCCTGATTCAGAGCTGTTCTACTCCCAATACAGTAGAACACCCCTTAATTGGGCTGTTTAGAAAGAACAGCAGCTCTGTCAGATTGAGAACGGGCAATCTAATTGCTGGACAATAAAAGTTTTAGTGACAATGGAGAGCCCCAGCTAATCACTGTTTGTCAGTTCTGTGTGATTGAGGAAAGGTTTATTAGGTTTTGAAGAAATTGCAACTGGCGAGTCCCCGCTGTTGTGTGAGTTGCACTCAGATACACTTCTTCTGCAATTATTAATTGCAGCTCAGAAAATTCTAAACATAGCCCCTTCAAAATCTGAAAAATCTTCTGAAAGTTATGAGGTTGAAAAGGGGGGATTTTCTCCCCAAATATTCATTTTTGGGGGATATTTAGGGGAAAAATCCATCAATTCCCTATTTATCAACCACAGCCACGAGGGCAAGAACTTTGAAAGTTTAACAATCTCAGGATTTAGAAAGCACATAAGCCCTGATGAAGCCACCAGGGCAATGCAAACTGGGTGGTGCTGATGTCATAGGTTGATTGGCGGAAAGGCTCACCAGTAGCCTCGTGTAGGGATATCGTACCACTATTTGGATTGTACTGATTTTATGCAGATATAAATGGTGCAGTTCACCAGAATCCGTGTGCTTCACTTGACTTACTTTTGCAAGCACATCAGATACAAACCCACTGGTGGAGAAGTTGCATCTTCACATCTTCCTCTTTCTGTTCATGCTCTGCAACATTCAGAACATGAGTGGAATACTTGTTTGTTTGTTTGTTTGTTTGTTTGAATGTGCATAATCTTGTGCCTACAGGGCAATTCATTGCTGGTTTGGCTATTGCTGGTTCACGCCATCCACCAAATCATTATGAACACTGCCTTTAAGAGATCAGGGATGCATTTGTATATAATAAAGCTTGTGTATGTATAATAGAATTGAAATCCATTTACAGATTTTAAAATTTTAGTGTTTGTAAATTATCATCTTATTTCACTGCACTTTTTTATTTACCTGTTTTAGGAACATTTCTGAAACATATCCTCCTAAATGGCTTTTAAAATTTCAGTCTAAATTATGTGAACTAAAAACTATTTTTTTTGCTGGCAAATGTGTATACATATTACTGGTATATATGAAATATGAATCACTTTTATTGTATGATAAATTAAGTGGTTTATGTTTTTTGGAACTGGATTTACTGAAGAAAGATTCTACATACTTGTTCAAACACAAGGTTATTAGGTGAATATATTTAATAATCTTGCTCCTGCTCTATTCATTTTTAAAAAACAACAACCCAAACTTAGGCATCATGCCGTCTCCCATTGTGGCCAATGAGATCTAACAGTTGTTTGAACTCTGGTTAGAATTTACTCTGAGCCTTTTGGTGTTCTTCCTGTATTATATATAAGACCTCACACGCTTGAATAACCTGGATCTATTGGGTTCCTAGAAAATATTTTATAGATCCTCTGTTCCCGCTTGGAACTTATTTTCATCTAGAGAACATGGGTTGTAAGGACCAGAAAGTGGTCGGCAGCCTTTTGGTGTCTTTCAGCTCTGTGCTGATGCTTCAACCAGAGCTTGAAAAGGTTCTCTCTGTTTTGGACCACGAGTCCCAGAACCGCTTAGCCAGCAGGTCACCTGGCTGTTCCCAATTCTGGCTGCTGTTCCAGTAAGTGATGGTTGGCTGGAGTAGTGTAAGAGTTCTGTCTTTCGTTTTCCTTCCTTTTTTCCTCTAATGCTTCACTATGACACTATGGCTTCATTTGTTAATTCGCAAGCATCCAAAATGAGAAACTGGTTTGAACACTGATGACAGGTCAGGATTATACCTAATGGCTTGATGCTGGTTTGCAACCAAGGATTGAAGCCTGGAACATTTCGCATTTTGGATACCACAGTTTAGCAAAGCATGTAATCTCCTATCAAACCAAACATATAAGATCAGGAGGGAAGGGATGTAAGAGGAAATGTTTCAGCTTATTGCTATGTTATGTCTGCAACAGAGCTATAGTTCTGTAATTATAGGACATTAATTAGCTGCTCTTCTTCTTCTGCAGTTACAGAGAGCACAATGACAGATTTACAATATATATATATATATAATATATATATATATATATATATATATATATATATATATATATATATATAATATATATATATATATATATATATATATATATATATATCTGCAATATATGTACATTACACATTTGCAATTGGGTTGCCCCACAGCAAAATGATTATATTTATTGAATCTGAAAGTGCATTTTACTGTATGTTATATGTACTATAGAATTATCATTTTACAGCTTTTTAAATGTGGGTTAGAGTTGTTAATTCAAAAGATTTGTTGCCTTGTGGTAGCCATCTGAAATCTTATGGTGTAACGTATACTTTGATGGCAAGGAAATCGTGGTCAGCAAGTCACGGTTGCTGCCCCTCACTTCTTGCTCTGAAATTAGAGTTGGGTGGGTGGACATGTGAGCCAAGTAGTGTTTGGCAAAAACTGTTGATTGAAGATTCTAGACCAGCCATTCTTAATTGGGGGGCTATGGCCCACAGTGTGTGTGTGGGGGAGCTGGCACATTTGAAGGGGTCCACAGATTGGGAACAATTCTTCACACACCACCTTATAAGGTTCCTTGTGACTTATACAATCCTGATTCAGCCTATATTTCTTTCATATTGTATTGATGGACATGCCCCCCAAAATGGGGAGAATGGCTGCTCTAGACCAGTAGTTGCCAACTGTGGGGTCTCAGATATTTCTGGAATAAAACTAATTGAACCCTTCACCAGTAGCCATGGTGGCCCAGATTTCTGGGAATTGTAGTCCAAGAACATCTGGGGAGTCAGCCATTGCTTGGGATTACTACATCCTTGTGGCAAGTGGCTCCCCAGGGTGGTGGCTCATATGAATCCACATCTGGGGCATGATTCCTTGAACTTGTGAAGCTCTTTTGTTTTTGAGCCAATCACACAATCATCCAGATGATCTGAGGACAAAACTTCACAGGTGCTTCAGGAATACAACAGTAGGAAAGGAGTGTCCTGGGACAAAGATATCTGTATTCTCATTTTTTTTTTTTAAAATTGTTCTGGCTTGCACTGGAATTGATTAGGGATGGGGGAAGTAGGGTATAAAATGGCAAGCAATAAAACCACTACTTCTTCCTTATATTTTGTCATGGCTTCCTTTATTTGAAATGTGAATGGCTTTTCTCTTGTTCCTTTTAAGATATTACAGACAGAAATACTGTCCCCAGTTACCACTAATTAAAGATTTCCTCTCTTTCTCAATCCATCTGAGCTGTTTTTCAGAAAGCTTTCCCCTAAGTCAGTTCTTGTTCCTTGAAAAAAATATTGAAGTGGAAGAGTTTGTAAAAAGTCGCTTTGAAACGCGTTTGTGGACAAAATAAGATAAGAATGTAGTTCCTGCACCTTGTTTTAAAGGAGTGTCTTTCTTTTTTTGACAGTTTGTTTTGGGGTGTCTGGGAGGGGACGCAGTCCTTGGAAATGGGTCAGAACCAGCCTCTTCTTGCCTTAAACCATGATTATAACTTTTCACTCAGACAAGAACATGAATGTAAGTCTGGTTTGATGTTTCATAGATAAATCCGGAGACAAAAGAAATAAGGTTACACAGATCTGTAACATGCTTTGCAAAGGCACTTTCTATATATTTGCTCAAAAGTTGCCCTATTTTTCAGTACACCTATTCCTGGATATGTGCATCACAGCCTTTAAAGTTCTAAGCAAAGAAAGGTTATTGAATGGATGAATTAAATGAAAAATGAATAAGCAAAGAATCTGGTAGCATTTCCCCTTCTTTTCATAAGCAAGAGTTTCATGGCATCTGATATATGAATTAAAATAGATGGTTGATCTAAGACAGTGGTTCTCTTACCTGTGGGTCCCCAGATGTTCCTGGACTGCAACTCCCAGAAATCCTGGCCAGCTCGGCTAGTGATGAAGACTTCTGGGAGTTGCAGTCCAGGAACATCTGGGGACCCACTGGTTGAGAACCACTGATCTAAGAGGAGCAGTGGGAGACAGGGGAATCTGTGTTCCACATAATCAGCCATTCAAACCTAGAATAGCCTACAGTGAATAGCAGCAGCTCTTCCATTGAAATGGGCCTTTCTCCCTACAGTACGTCTTGGAGACTGGTAAGTTGACTTCTGTGTCATCTTCAAGGCAAGGTTGGAGAGATGGCTTGATAGGAACACCTACTGTTTCATTGGGACTGTGTTCTATATTTCTATGGAGAAACAACTCTTAAAGTTGTACCTTCGCTTTAAGAAAATTCTTTGAATATTTGAGTAGTATTAGTTATATGTGATTTTCCTAATAAAATGTTGGCCGACAGGTGAATAGGATGGCCATTTACTTTCTTTTAGATGACCATACACTAGACCATACACATTTTTACATATATATCCCATACTTCCTGATCAATGGCCATTTTGACTGCGACAGATGGACATTATAGGTCACCAGCTGTAAGGTATCAAGTTTGGAATGATGGCTTATGCATCAGTATAACTATTCAGAGGCATAGAGACTGTTTTGTTCTCTACTTCTAGGGTGCAGATGATTGCACACTGCAATTGCACATTGCTTGAACTTGTAATACATGTATTTGTCATCTTGTGTCACAATTGCATGGACTTGATATAAAGTATAGCAGAAAGTAGAGCCTAAATAAAAGTATTTGCCTGTGGAATAAATAAACAAGTGTTTGACTCAGAAATAGATCACCATTAAGGCCATTAACATACAGTTTTGCAGCTGGTTAAGAAGCTGAATAGCATTGGTGGTTGTGCTCT
The DNA here is from genome assembly GCA_029282475.1 of Phrynocephalus forsythii. Taxonomy (NCBI): domain Eukaryota; kingdom Metazoa; phylum Chordata; class Lepidosauria; order Squamata; family Agamidae; genus Phrynocephalus; species Phrynocephalus forsythii. Next base: position 39,510,561 of record JAPFRF010000006.1, read on the forward strand.
CAGGTCATGTGACTGGACACCAGGTGCCTACATTGACTTAACCATAGCCAATTTACAGCTTTAGAATAATCAGGCATGTCCAAACTTCAGCCCTCCTGATGTTTTGGACCACAACTCCCAGAATTCTAAGCCTAGATGGCCAATGACAAAGGACTGTGGGAGTTGTGGTTCAAAACATCTGGAGGGCCAAAGTTTGGACATGCCTGGCTTAGATGAACATAAACCATTGGGCATGGACAAGTGTATGAGTAACAGAATTCTGGCCAATAATTAAAAACGGGAACATTTCATTTGTGGTAGTGATAAAGTAGCCACTTCATTATTGTAGGAGGAGGCTACAATAGATCAGCCTGGTGTCCAAGATGTTTGGTCTACAATATCCACCAGTACCAACCAGCAGGGCTCAAGTGCACAGCTATGGTAAGTGTAGTCTAAAACAGCTGGAGAAGTGCTAGGTTGAGAAAGTCTGCTATCATACATTAAATGCATTTTATAATAATGGACAGAATCCTTGGACAGCAACCAGGTCATGAACAGGTTTTTGACAGACAAGTGGCAAAACAGCTAGCACCGCTTGTGCAATTATTACCTCTCAATTATCCAGGACCATTCATAAAGTGGAGCAATGTAGATTGAGGGATGGGGGCAGGACAGAAAAGTCCCCATACTATAATAGCTAGATGTTAAAGCCGTGGGATCTAAAAGCCAAAGTTGTAAGTGGCAATTGAAAAATCTGCTTGAGGCATGATGAGGAATTCATCGTAATTTATACCCCTCCCCAAGGATATCTTCCCTCCCATTGGTGTTGTACTGTACTGCTACTCAAAAAGTGTAACTTTTGAAGGTGAGTTGCTTCAATTTATAAAAGCTCTGTACTTGTGTGATTCAGTTTGCAGCTGGTAATCTGCAAGTGGATGCCAGTCCATATTTCGGAATCTTTTTATTTATTTATTTATTTATTTATTTATTTATTTATTTATTTATTTATTTATTCATTTATTTGCAAGATTTTTTAGCTGCCCCACTACCAAAAGGTCTTGTCAGTTGTATCCAGTTAAGTCATGGCTTGTTCTGTCCCAGATCTAAGTTTAATAGACGATCAACTTTTCAGTGGCACTCTAACTGAATGTGTAGAAACTTGAAGACTCCGTCTTTCCCACCCAAGTTTCTTGGTACAGGTAGTTCCCTCTTCCCTATCATGGTGATTTCCCCCATTCCACAGCACTGTTGTGTAGGGGCCATTTAATGACCTGGTAGCCATCATTAGGGTGATGAACCTGGACTTAGCTAGGCAAGGTCTCAAACTAGTGCACAACCTATTCATTGGGCTATACTCAGGGCCTTATTAGCCTAATACTGTATATACTGCAAGCACTTACAGTCTTTGCCAGAGCAAAGACCAGCTATGCACATAAAGGGGAATTGCATATACAGCATAATGGCTAGCAGAACATGCCTGGTTTAGCACATCAAAGTTTGAACTCTTTAAAAAAGCCCACAAGAAATGAACTTTGGTGCCCCTTTCTTTCCTCCTTCCTCTTAACATTTAATCAATGCTGTGGGCAATGATCAACCCAGAGTTAAGTGTGTGTGGCACTGGATCAGGATGAAGAGGTTTTGAAGGGTCTTCTTCATGTATTTTTCTTTTCTTTTAAAAAGCGAGACAGTAAAATATGAGCTATTTTGGGTTACTGAAGGAGAAAGGTTGACTCTGACTCAAAGGAGTTCTGGAGCTTATTAACTGCACAATAGTTAGAATGAATGACATCTTGAATTACAGGAGTTGTTTTAGAAAAGATTTCCCACATTCACCGGAGGGTCATGTGAAATCTGGGCTAGAGAAAAGGGCTCCTTGAATGAGGTTATTGCAAAACCAGGTGTCCCATTCAAGCATGCAGATGTTTTATTTAAATAGTCCTCAGATGTCGGATTTATTCAGCGCAACACATCTTGTTATACCATCCTTCCAAATACAATATGAATTTCAATCCCCCCTCCAAAATCATCAAAAAACAACAACCTTGATTTCTTTGTGTGATACACAGAAATAGTTACATTTCATTTACAGTACAGATGCATTTTACAGTCGCTGAGTCATTCATTACTGAAAAACAGCATTTAAATCACCTAAAACACTAAAATAATCTTTAACTTCTGAATTTCAGAATTAAACAAATCATTTTTGCATGAGCAATGGTGGATTAGCATTATGCAATTTCTTGCCAAATTCAAGGGTAAGGGATTAAATTAAGATCATTACTAATGAAATTACATAGCTCCCTGAGTGAGAGCATTGTCGTTCCACTTTTCCCATAAACAAAAACTAGATGCTGAGTTCCTATTGTTTAACGTAGTAAATTGCAGCTAGAGTCAGCTCATTGATTAGTAGGGATTTGGTGATTCAGTTCCTCCGTCAGTTGCCCCATTGATTCAGTGGGGTTATTCTAGTTGCCTCCTATTATGCTAAACAACAGGATTTCAGTCATAGTGTCATTAGGCAACGGAAGGATTGAAGCCCAGAATGGTTTTGCTGAATTATGCAGCTTCTGACTTAAAGCAGAGCTGACCCTTTTAAAGAACATATTTGGAAGTATTGTGAAATAACAGTCTCATGTGGAAGCTAGGGGTGCAAAGGGAACTCTGTATGAGGGCAGAGGAAATCACATAGTCCAGAGGCTAAATGTGCTTCTCAACAATCCACTCCCAAACTGCTTTATGAGCCCCGCTCAAAGTCAATTTCAGTAGTAATCTGAAAAAAACAATATTTAAGCAATGGGTTTCTTCCCAAATTCAAAATGTTTGCTTCAAATAGCTTTGTAGTGGTCAGATGCCAAATTTCAATGTCAAAATCAACATACATTTTCCATGTATAAGATGCCCCCATGTATAAGACTGTTATGTATAAGACTGCCCAAGGTATGGGCAGTTTCACAACTGCTTGGTTCACTCCTTGGCTAACTTCTGCGATTAAGACAACCCTCATTTTTAGTCGACGATTTTAGACAAACAAAATAGTCTTATACATGGAAAATACAGTAAACTTAAAGGAAGCAACACAACTTCTTCCACAGCTGCTGGTTATTGCCAGAGTTTGAGTCGGGTTGGGGGATGTGGCTGGCTAAAGCTATGGTTTGGGGTACAGTGTTCCCCCACCCTTTGCGGTTTATATACTGCGGTCCTGGTATATTGTGGGACTGCAGTATATGAAAGGCAAGGCCCCCTAGGTTAAGCTCTATGAGCCTGTTTCAGGCCTCCTGTACTTAACCCAGGACTGGTGCTGCCTCAAATGGTCCTCCAATGGCCTTCCCGGGCCTGTCGGAGGCCTGAAAAATGCTTTCCGGTGAACCGGAAGTGATTTCCAGAAAACCAGAAGTGACTTCTGGATCGCTGAAAACCACAGGCCTCTGACGGGCCTGGGAAGACCATCGGATGTCCATTTGGATCAGCGCCAGGCCTCAGGTAAGTACAGGGGGTCCCAGACAGGCCCCCCAGTCCCGACCTGACCCAGCATCCACATATTGTGCATTTTCAATTATCTCACAGGTCGGGTCCCTAACCCCCAGGATAGACGGGGGGGGGGTTACTGTACAAAATTGCTCCCAAAATCTCTTGAAATAGGGTAGACTTTTGCATTGATTATTCCTTTGTTGGGTTTGCTCTTGTTTTTCTCTTGCACAGAGACCTTTTGTGACTCAATATGGCAGATCTCTGTTTCTGTTTGCAGCATATCTCTCCCCCTTCTAAGTCTGCAACTTTCTAAGGCTGCCATATTTGTCAGCAAATTAACATTCATCCATTTGAGAACCCCTGTGTTATTTTAAGAATGAACAAATACACAGGAAGCTATTGCAAATGGTTACTATCAGGGCTCTTTTAAATTTGAAAACTATCTGAGATCAAAGCACAAGCCAAGTTATAATCAAAATTAATTGTGAGTACAAATTGTAAAGTTTGAGTTTTCCCTTATTTGCTACACAAAGGCCCACTTTCTTCAAAGGGAAGCAAGCCAATGATTCCTTCACCTTCATCATTACACTGTTTTCAAACATCAGCCTAGAATTCAGTAGTAGAGACGGGTGTTTCATTTCAGAAGGGGACTGGTTCTGAAACAAACACGCCACCACAGCTGGCACTTGGTACCTAGTCCCACCCTCCGGAACAAAATCAACTACTGTCTTACCTTGCTGTAGTTCGCGCTGGGTGAAATTCCAACCAGGAAGCAGCCTCTGATGGATCATCTTTCCCTCTCTCTGGCGCTGGCCAATCAGGCAGGAAGGCGGGATAATGCATGTCCTTGCACAGCCCCTGATGCACCGGAGGCTGCATCCTGGTTGGAATTTTGGCCAGTATGAAATATGGCAAGGTAAGACAGTGGTAGATTTTGGACCACAGGGTAGGACTGGCTTCCAAACTCCAGATGTGCTGTCATGTTTTGTTTCAGAACCAGTCCCCTTCTGAAACAAAACATCCATATCTCAGTAGGAACAAGCGCTCCCATCAACTGCGTATCAACACAGGACAATTTTTCTAGAAAGGCAGAATGGAATGATTTTGTGGTTCAGTTAAGTGGAACAGGCAGACTATAAAGGAAGACAGTGAACTCAAGCTTTTGCAAACTCATGCCATGGACAGTGATGACAGGATGGCACAATGCAAATAATACCTTTAAAATGCCTGTGATGATTCATCTTTTTTAAAAATAAAAATATCCACTTATCAATAATTGCACATTTAACAGAAACAATCAAAGAGAGATCAAACTAGTTCACTTTCTATACTGAGCCAGCCATGAGACTATGCTGCTCTGAAAAGTCAGCCAAACATATACTAAATAAAACCCCAAACGTTTATAATCAGACTTGGGAAAGAGATTTCCAAGGGATGGGGACTCAAGTCATGGGACTTGCTGTCAAATGGACTTGGTGTCACATTGGTGACTCAACTTGGGTTCCCCCCTCTCCCCAAAGACTAGGATTTGATTTGCAACACAAATCAAACCCACCATTCCCTTTTTTTTCTGAGAGGAAAACCCCTTCTTTTTAATAGGGACTCAGACTTGGGAATGAGTACCCAAGACTTGGACTTGAAACTCAGACTCAAAGACTTGCTAACATCCTTGGGGTCTCCTAAGTGCAAAAATTGCTCTGGGTGCTTCTGCATTACTTGCCCCCATCACATTGATCCTCTGTTGCCACTGATGAAGGCAAACAATGATTTTGGATCCAGGTTTCCACACCCATCCCAGTGGCTGCATGACATCTGCCTTGTGAAACTGAAACCTTCTCACTCCTTCTGGCCCCTCAACACCTTTGTTTCAAATGTCAATTAAAAACCAAACTAGACATGAGGGAACCATGCACCTTGGTTTAGAGAGATTCTGTTCTTAGTGCACTGCTCTCCATCTATTAGCAACAACAAATTATATAATGGGGGCCTCAGGGACTACAAAAAAAGAAGGGGGCTATCCCTAAACATTGGCATTGCATTGTGATCATGCTGTTACCCTTGGATCCATGTCTACTGAAGAAGTATCCATATCAACAAGAAATAACTGAACATGGCTGCAATACCATGCACCTCTTCACGTAGGGTTTGTCCTTTGGTGGGGAAGGGATTGCAAGGTCTGGCCCCAGATTTTGCCATTCCATCACCCAACACTCTGAGCGAGTCCATAGCACCAAGGTGAGCTCCTTGTCCTTCTGCATTCCCTATCCACTGAGCTATACATGGAGAGCTCGCCTAATCACCTGGAAGAGTGAAATGTGTTTGGGTATGATGCTTGTCACATAATACTACAACCAGAGATGTAGCTAAACTGCACTAGACAAATTGGATGGGATCTGATGAGGATGGAGTCTGATGACCAACATCCAATATATTATTTTTAATAAGAAATAATTTGAGACAAAAAAACCACTTAAAGACATTCTTACTTCCATACATTAGCGGATTCACTAATCAGATAATGGCACATCTGACAATTTACTATCATTTAGGTCTCTCTGAAGTAGAGGTGTGATACAAATCCATCTAGCAATTTCTTTAGAAACACTTCTCAGGGTTTGGTTATATGCTCTTCCTCTGAAATACATTTTGCTTGAGGACATGAAATTGTGGCAAACCACCATGTTCTTAAACAGATTGGCAACTACTGAAGAAAGTTACTTTTCTGAAAGTAGCATTTCAAAAATCCTTTGGATATTGAAACAAACAAACAAAAAGGAGAGAAAACTTTAAACGGTAAAGGTTGTGTATTGAGCACACAGTGGTACATCCTTTGACATCAACTATTGTTTCTCACCAATAGCTCAAAGATTTCACTTTCACAGTATTCCATGTTGTAAGTGCTAAGTGTTCCAGTACACAGGGTTGACAAACAACGTTGTAGTAATCTTCCACAAATCTTAGTTGCATGTCTCTTGTGTTCAGTATGTTCACTAGAGTACACAAAAGCATTGGTGTTGGAGAGATGTTAAGCACTAAACGATATCAGTGTTACTTCAGATGATAACTACATTGTAACACTATAGCAGGAAGACTGTCATTTTGTTCAGGAAACATAAAAATATAGAATGACATCCATTTAAAAAAGGTTTCTTAGCTAAGTCATAGAAACCCTTGACATTCAAAGAGGAAAGAAGTTTAACAAAGGCAATGATTGGCTTAAAAATTACAGGGTAATGAAAGCGAAAGAAAGTATTTTTTAAAAAAACTACACTTATGGTAAAACAGTTTTGGTAATGGAATTATTTAAAACTTACAGAAAACACTGTACTGTCTATCTCTGTGTTTCCTTTATCTGTGTTGCTGAATTTGTGCAGTTATACAAATAAAAGCCCGATCTCCTGATACAACAGATGTTCATTGAATTATTGCAGTTGGAACAGTACCAAGGAAGCAAGAGAAAACAATGATAAATATACTAAACTAACTGAACATCTCAAGTCCACTAATGCATGTTTTGAGGAAGAAATACTTTGTTTCCCCTCAAAGAAGGAAGGTACAGTATTTGTACAACCATGGAACATTAACAATCAGATTCTTGTAAGTGCACAGAAATGCCCCTTTTCTACAGTAAAATGTTTTCATGCCTAACCTGAAATAAACAGAAGTAAAATGAGATCACAGTTCCAAAGAATTTTCACATGCATTATGGTTGTGTTTCTCCCAATCAAGACAAATACTTTATGAGCCATTTTCTCTCTCGCTTATTTTTTAAGTCAGCTTGTCAAAGGGTTTGTGGTTTATCAGCAGGAAAAAAAGAGAGAATAGGTTATCAAAACTTGGTTCCCATTCGTGGTTTTGCATTCAGTGGGAACATAAGCGGTCTGAATGGTGTGTCTGTCTTTTTCTTTATTTCCTTTTTTTGTTGTGTTTTAGATATTTTATTAAAAAGATTTTTTCTTGGTAAGAAGAAGCATCAATGGGAGATATTTCATTGTGCTCGTAGAGTAAATCAAAAGAGTCACAGAAGAGTTTGCTCCAGAAAAGTTCAAGTGAGTGTAGAAATTCCATTTGGTTGCTCACTGCACACAATTTAATATTGAAACCTCAAACTGTTTTGTATCTCCCGAATCCTTCAATCATCTCTTGCTGCTCCTTTTAACACAGTTTTTTGTATGTGTTTGTGTGATCTCCCCCCTCCCCCGCACGCCCCCTTTCTCTTCAGAATCTGATCTTCTTTGCTGCAGTTCAGCTTCTAAGTGGTCTTTAGTCTAACTGTTTTATAAAGCAGATACTCTGACAATATTTCCTCCGGAATACTCTGGAGACTCTGGCCTGTCGTCTCCCTCTGGCGTCGTCACAGGTGGCGTTGGAATGCTGATTATTGCTGTTGTTACATAAGGCTGCTCACAGTTCAGTTTAACACACTCTTCCATTTTGGCATTTAAGCTGGATCGGCTGGAGGAGTTTTAAATAACAACAAAAATTAACGGGCACAAAAAAAATTATATAACCATTCCATCTGCGCAATGTTTTTATTCATCCCCCTTGTCAAATAATTGTCTAGCATGCCTCTGGGATGCAATTACAAGGCTTACATGACATATTTTCCATGCCTATTTTGTCATTCATCCACTCATTCTACCTGAAAGAATTAGGAATTGTGTCCACACTGTGGACAGCTATATAGGAACAGAAAGAAAACATGGCAAACAAGTATAACACTGCAAACGTCTCCCAGATTGTCCCATTCCTAGTAACTCTTAATGGGTGTATCTTAGACAACAATTTTCTCAGAGGATAATGTTATACCTGGTTGCAGTTACTTACAATAGCCATCCCAATCTATGTATTATTTTAAAGTTTTTTTAAAAAAGGAATTGCTTTTCATATTCATCAACATAAGTTGTTTAGATGTCCACAGAATGACCCCATACATTTCAATGGAGGGCAAGGGCATGAATGGAATAAATTGATGTTACCTATATAGAGAAATCTCTGGACTTTGAAAATGTCTATTTACTCTATCAATATACTGAAATTGGTGCGGGATGAGTGGGTTTTAATGTGCCAGACATACTGGTATACACAGTTACTGGGAGTCAATTCAAGGCTAGTTCATATAGTAACATTGTCACAGTAAGATCTTTCAAGTGCATTTAAAGTTGCCCCCCACCCCGCCCCTGTGTTCTGAACTACAGCGGTACCTTGTATAAAGGAATTAATTCATTCCAAATGGAATTATGTTAAGCAATTTTTTCCTTTATACGAATTTCCCATAGGAATACATTGAAAACAGAGTGATCCCATTTTTATGTTGTACAGATTTGTCCCATAGGCGATTCTGTTAGGCAAATTTCCCCTATCTCCAGAATGTTTTATGTTGTACAAATTTTATGTTATACAAGCTGTTTGTTATACAAGGGTCCACTGTATTGTCATGAGTGTGACATAGGGATGTTATTCTTCCTCCTGAATGTACAGGTGTTTTTAAGTCATGAGCAGTCTTCTCTAATGGGACTACTTTTACATAATTGATGCCTTGATGCAGGGCAGCAACGCTCACTCACTTCTGCTCCCCAATAAGCACTCCAAGACTGTTATTTTCAAATGTAGGCAATTGTTTTCCTTCACATTACTGGGGAACAGAGGCTGTTCTCTGAAACAAAACTGAACACTGCTGTTTGCCAGGAGAAGGCTTTGGCATAACGTTATCTCTGTCTGGGATCACTTCTAAAGCATGAATACCTGTTAGACAGAGGTGTTCTTTCCATGCACCTGATCTGAATCGTACTGAGTTCTTGGATGCTACTTGGGCGGCTGCCAGTGAGGTTGGTGTTTGGGATGCGGAATGTCTTTTTATGTCGCCGTGAACAGCAGGAGGTGGTCACTCCTTGTTGGGAAGCCAGAGAAGGGCTGTGGCTAGACTGCCGGTTGACCGTCGACACCTCCATGCAACTCTCCTCGTACGTTTGCTCATCCACAAACTCATGATTCTGCTCAAAGGAAGCCAAGAAACAGTAAGAGAATCAAAGTTTACTGTACACTTACTGATTTTGACCTACCATATAATTTTAAACCTACTTTCACATCAGGATTATTACATTGTTAAGAACAAAAGAACCTGAACATGGTTGTGCTAAAAGAGAGTGTTATCAAGAGACGGGTGTTCCTGATTTTTGCTCATCTTTCAGGAATGATGATACCAAGGGGCTGTTAGTAGACTGGCCTTATATCCACAGGGCACATTGGGGTTCTCAAGGGATTCAAGTAACACAAAACACATACAATAGGTGGCCACAGGGATAGATGCCAAGGCCCACCCCCACTAATGCCTGAAAAGACATATATAGAAACCCTATGTATTTGTCGAGAAACCCTATGTATTGAAACCCTATGTAGTAGAGATGGGCACGAAACGAGCAATTTTTCGTTTTCATTTTTGTTTTTTCATTTCGTTACATAACGAAACAAAAAACGAATTTTGTCTCCAAAATGAAACGAAACGAAACGAAACAACAGAAATTTTGTTGTGCGTTTTGTTTTCGTTGCGGCAAATAGATTGAACTGTAATGAATGCTAACGAAACAGCAATTTTTCATTTTTGTTTTTGTTTTTTCATTTTGTTACATAACGAAACGAAAATGAATTTTTTTGCAAAAAATTCACGAAAAATGAAAACAAACAAAAACAGACCCCCTAAACGACAAACGACAAACGAAACACCATTTTTTGAGTCGTGCCCATCTCTACTATGTAGTCATTGATTTCCTCTAGTGGCTGGTTCTGGTAATACACCTTGCAGATGCATGCTTCAGAGGGGTACTGTATTTTTACTGTGTAGCCTGCATACTGCAATTAATAACTGTAAACCGCCCAGAGACTACTTGAAGTGGTATGGGGTGGTATATAAGCAGAACCCTTTGCTTTAATATTTTCAGACACCAGATAAGTGAAGTTGCTGGTACTGATTTCACAGATATGGTGGCTCTATCGTACTTGAAATTGAACCCTATTGCTAACCTTTAACCTACTGAAAATATTCTGAAGGACAAAAAACAACCCAACCAAAATAACCGAACAACTTCCCAATGATTATAGCGAGAACAGTTGCAGCTTTATGGAGGTAGATCAGGGCCCACTTGTATGAGCATAACTCAGTCAATTGGAATGAAGATTTCCATTCTCATAAGGACCACACTTATGTATGGAGGAGATCTTGCATTACAGTGTCATTTGGGGGCTTATAGCCTACTTCTACTAAGCAGGTTCCTGTCCACTAAACACAACCATTTCTTTCTAAAGTTCTGGCAGAACAAGGTTAATGAAATCTGAAAAAAATAAAATAAAGGGGCAAATGTCTGATTCTTCAGAAAAACAAAATTTGGCATTGCAGAGCTCATTAAATTGAACCTCATTCATTTAACTCACTGAATGTAGTGCTAGGATTCAAAAACCAAAGGTGGAGATGGAGGGAGCATTTTGTTAGGCTTGCATTTTGATGTGGATTTTACTAAATTTGCAGTTCCCCGTACCAATAAATGTGCAGAGGATACACATCCTAAGAGAACTTGTACATGCTGGGGGAATGTCTGCACACAACTGTGATGCAACCAAAATCCTTTTGTGTAGTTACACTGGCATCTGCTAACTGTGTAACTTTTAGGGTGATTTACCTATAGTTAAAAATCGTTACATTATCTGTTGTGTACTGACTTAGGTGACTCGGCACAAAACAGACATTGTTGACTTGAAGCAATCCTAAAGTTGCACAGTTTGTGTTACATAAGAATAATCACACCACTGGATATTGTCCTATATTAAGAGACACCACTATACTTTTTATTTTATTATTATTTATTTATTATTATTGGATTTTTATACCACCCATCTGGCAGCAAGGTCACTCTAAGTTTGTTATGGAAACTGTAATTTTAATACATATATCCACATATGTCTATACATATGTCTAAGGCATATTGCACATATATCCCAACTGTCAGTGGGCTCAGATGCTCACTCAAATATCTCTGCGCCTCCCTTCACATGCTGGTGGTCCTTGCTGTCAACAGTAAAGACGACAGGTCTAAGGTTAGACCAGGATTGGGAGATGTTTGAGCAGGCATCACTCTCGGCTACACACTGACTACCAGTTAAGAGGAAGCCAGAGACTACTATGGATGTTTGTTGTAGTAATGTCCTTCCCAGCACCCATAAATTGTCAAATCCAGCTGACTCCATGTTTTCATGAAAACTACCATAATATAATCAACAGAATGGATCACAGATCAATCTAAATTCCACAACACCCAAATAATTTCCAGAGGTGTCTCAGGTAGTGAGTAATCTCATTGGTTTTGATGAGTGAGATGAAAAGGTGCAGCATCAGCGTAATTCTTAACTAAGAGCAATGGGGCAAAAGTAAGCTAACACCGCATTTATTTTTCACAGATGAGTGGGACGCTGCTTGCGAATCGGCTTACCGTTGTTTTTTCCAGACAGTGAAGCAGGTGGTGGTGCTGGATTTCAAAGGAAGAGCCAGATTTGTTAACAAGGGCTTCTCGTTCTTCTCCACAAAACTGTTGATGCATAAAATATCATTCTCATTTGTAAAGAAATGGGCATCAAACTAATGCTTTGGTCTAAAAATATACCTTGACTGTCTTTTTAAAAGAAGATTGCAAAAGCTGAGTCTACACTGTAGTGCTTTATTCCCAATGCAGTGAGCAAAAGAAATGATCAATATTTGGGTTCTTTAAGGCCCTTTCATTTTTCCACCTATTTTCCCCAAAATATTTGATCTTAAAGCCAAAACAAATCAAAGCCATTCAACAAAGAGTAATTTGCTTATGAGTAGGTCTACACCAACCTCACTCTATGTGATGATGTTGCTGTAGTTACATAAGGTCACATTATATTGGTCACATTGAAGCAATACTTGTTCTGTTTGCATCAATGCGATTAAATAAACTATAGAACAAACCGGGGTCAGGCTATGGTAGGCTGAAGCCCTTCCCTATGTCAAGCTTACGGGGCCTCAAAGCCCTACTGCTTCTCAACCGTGGGTCTCCATATGTTCTTGGACCATGGCTCCAGAAATCCTAGCCAAATGCATTGGGAGCCCAAATTTGGGAATCATTGCACTACTGCATTATGCCCATTAGAGACCTTGTGGTATATTTTCCTCTTCCAGCACCCCAAGACAATTGCCTTATTGAAGTGAATGGAAGCCTAGCACTCCTTGTCCTGTATAATCCTTGATCGATGTATCTGAGTTCAAGGGAAGCAATTTTTTCTGCATTGCCTCGCATTCATAACCACACCTCTCTAAAAGACAATGATTCCACCTGCAGTCTAGAGCAGGGGTGTCCAAACTTTTTGCAAGGAGGTGAAAATGTGTGGGGCCCGACCATTCAGCCCCTGGGCCGGACTTTGGACAAGTCTCTATAACATGCAAGGAGGCAGGGAGGATGCTGCAGCAACGGAACTGGGGGTAAGTAGGCTGGGCAGGTGGCTGGGGGGACGGACGGAGGCAGGGAAGGCAGGCAAACCATAAAACTGCAAGCTAATGCCTCCATCTGGTATGGGGAGGGGCCGGCTGTTGGGGATGTGTGACAAGCCAAGCTGGTGGGGAGATAAGCCACGAGCCACTCAGAATTTGAAAATGGGCCACATTTGGCCCACGGGTCTGACTTTGGACATGCCTGGTCTAGATCAACTGTATTCACACTAGGTCTGGAGACATATTGACTTCTTCTGAACACAAATCACTGGTGCCCTATGATTCAGGGGATATTTCTGGCTTGGGAAGACACATGCCCCTTACCTCCTGCAGCTGGTTATTGAGTAAGCCATTCCGTTTGCTCTGCATGTAAGCGTTTGCGCTCCCACTCTTGGCTGCACGGATCCGAGCCAGCCGGGCTTTCTGCATTGGAGAGGTAAGAAAGAAAGAAGAAAAGGAGGAAAATATCACATGCTTTTGTATCCATCCAGCCTTCAGCTTTCAAAGAAAGCTAACACAGCTAATAGAAATACTCTGTGAATGGCAAGTTCTCTAATTAGAGATGTGATGGGATTCTTTTGGCTGGACTTTCAGGTGCAGTGTTTTCACATTTATAATGCAAATGAGCAAGAGGCATTCACTTCTCAACAGGCATCAGGCAAGAAGAACAATAGCTGATGCCTGAGTCTGTGATTTCTTACTCATGTTTTCACATTAGACATGTTGCTTTCTCATTTCTCCTGTCAGTGTGATCATCATGCCGCTGATTCTACAGCACAGTCAGGGATGTGGCTTTCATCGCACTATGATTACACCATTTCTGACTCTTTCATGAAAGGTTTCTTGAGAGAAAAGGACAACAGACCCCCTGCCCCCCAAAAAACCAATACCCAATCCATGTAGTTGTTTGACTCCTGTGAAGTGTCACACACAATTGCTCAGAACAATCTGATTTGTAGAGAAACACCTGCCCAACACAATGAGATCTAAGGCAGTGACTCCCCATTTATGCTGGAAGTGCAAACGTGAAAGCAACACAAACCCTGTGACCTTGTTTATGCTACTTTCTTTGAATATATTCCAGCAAAAGTGGAGAACTCAGACTACAATACAGTGGAATCTTGACTTGCGTTCCACTTGACTTGTGTCATATTTGACTTGCGTCCACTAGGGGGCCGTTTGACTTGTGTTGCAGGCTCTGAGTTATGTCTCGGAGTCCTGGCGCAAGGCCCCGGAATCGGGCGGCAGCTAGGACCCAGCATCCTGGATGCCGCCTCCAGACTGCTCCTGCCTTCTTTCTCTCTTCCTCTGGTGGCGGCTTCAGGCTTCAGCGTGGAGGGGGACAGACAAGGCGCCACTTCTTTTGTTTGTCAGCTTGCATGTAGCTTTACAGGTGCTGAACTTTCTACTTGGATTGTGGCTCTTTCTCCCCCCCCCGCCCCCTGACCTCCTCCACGCCACGATACCACACGTTAGTTGTTTTTTTTTTAATCCCCCCTCCACCCGCTTCCTGGTTCAGGCGCTGTTGTGTTTGCTGGATCATCACTGCCAAAGTGTGTCACAGCAAAGCCGAGATACGGACTGCCGGAACATACAATGCTTGCAAAGCCTCTCTCTCTCTCTCTCTCTTTCTCTCTCTCTCTCTCTCTCTCTCTCTCTCTCTCTCTCTCTCTGTGTGTGTGTGTGTGTGTGTGTGTGTGTGTGTGTGTGTGTGTGTGTGTGTGTGTGGGGGTGGGGGAAATTGGTGATCTTTGTATGAAGGGGCCCTTTTCAGGGGCCCATTCCTCCTTCCCCTTCCTGTTTCGCCTCTTGTTTTAAGGAAGGCTGCAAGGAGAAGTCAGCCGAGGGTTCCCTAATGTGTGTGTGTGTGTGTGTGTGTGTGTGTGTGTGTGTGTGTGTGTGTGTGTGTGTGTGTGTGTGTGTGTGTTGGGGGGCATATCCTGTAGGTGTGGGCTTGGGCTGCTGTGGGGCTCCCTGCTCCTCCATCCCCATGACCCCTCTTGCTTGAGTGTCTGGGATGGGGGTGGTTGTGAACCCAACACGCGTGAAGGAAGTCCTGGGCTCCGACCTCAGCATCCGGGGGGAGGGGAGAGGGAAGGGGAGGAGGAGGAAGACAGACACGTTTGTCTGTCTGTCTCTGTAGCTGTTCCTCCCCCCTTCTTCTCCCCCCCTTTGCGGCATGTATGAAGAGGTTTTACCTTGTCTGAGGGGTGTTCAGACCCTGGGCCCTGTCCTTGCTGTGTGCAGGTCCAGGCTAGATGACTCGCTGGATCTCATTCTTCGACCAGGAAGAAGGCAGCCTTGCAGGTGGGTGGGTGGGTAGGGAGGCTCCTTTCTTTTCAGGAGCTGAGTATCTTCCTTTAATCCAATGGTTTTCAACCCGTGGGTACCTAGCTGTTCCTGGATTGCAACTCTCAGCTTCATCATTAGCTGAGCTGGCCAGGATTTATGGGAGTTGCAGTCCAATCCATGTTTTCAGGGGTCTTTTTCATCATCTAGAACGGATTAATCCACTTTCCCATTACTTTCTATGGGAAAAGTTCATTTGACATAAGTCATGTTTGACTTATGTCTAGACCTCCAGAACGGATTAATGACATAAGTCAAGGTTCCACTGTATTTGGATCTGAAAAGCCTATTTTTAACTTCCTTGATCAAGAGACTGTAGTCATTTTCACCTTAGATATGCAGTGGAGCCGCAACAATTACACCATTCAAAATATGTTCTCATGTCACCATTCCAGGGATAAGGGCTATGACCTATCGATCAAGAAACATTGCCCTAAAAGCACACGGGTGGGTAGCACTTGAGTTCTTACTTTCTTGTCAGGTTTTCTACAATAAATGTAACCCTATGATTGATTGACAAAAGGATTTTGTTGTAAGAGAACCACATCTTGTCAGATGCACTGAAATCAGAAACATTCAGTGTCATATACTGGTTTTATACCTCTTCTTTCTGCAATATTTGAAAAGGGGACTTGTATGTCTTTGTTGAATAACTGTCCACTTTAGGGGCTGCAGTGGCAGTGGGAACAGTTTCCTTTAAGACAGAAAGGACTGCATTCATTTTTTAATTAGTAGTTACCATAAAACTGATAAAATAACAATACTATTGCCTCCATGTGCATCATAGTACTGAATTGGTCAGATAGGGATTTAGAGAGAGACAGACAGGGACTGAGACAGAAACAGATAAGAACCTGGAAGAGAAGAGATAGGATGTTAGAAACTACTGTGAGGAAAATTAAGTGTTGAGTGTCTATAAACAGGGTGTGCAAGTAAACTATTTCATCTGTAACTCAACCTTAGTGTATTTGAGCTATATTCTTCCTTTTGTTTGTACCTGAACACATTACTTTTATGCTTTTAATTCTACTTTGCAATAAATAAACTTCTTTATATTTATTCAATAAAATCAGTCTGAAAGCATTAATTTACTAGAGAAGCTAGTTGGTGGCAGCAAATTTATGAATTAGCAACAGTGCTGGTCACTAGCCTGCGAAACGGCCGGGGGCAAAGCACAGTAACATCACAACTGCTACTCAACATTGGAGAGTGTGGCAACCCCCTTCTGGTCCACAAGCTGCTCCAGGCCATAGATGGGCCATGGTCAGAGGAAAGGAGGGAGGTTTGTCTTTTTCTCCCTTATTTCTATCACGCTGATAATTATGGCCAGTATCCTGTTATTACACAACTGTAGAATGACTATCACGTCTGCCTGTGTGGACTTGTACTGTAGTGACATTGGCCGCATACCCAGTTGTGTGATGGATGGTGGAACAAGGAGCTTGATGTGACAAAGAAATGCATATGGCATTGCTCTTTCACTCTAAATAGGATACTGTCCTAATTCTTCAGAGAGGTTCTGGTTAGAGATAGGCACAAAAAGGAAAATTAATGTTTTGTTTCATATAGTTTTGTTACTCATTGTGTTTCATTTTGTTTCATTTCTAAATGACTTTTAATTGAATTTTAGTAACAAAATGAAATGAATTACAAAACAATACAGAAGCTGCCACCCAGGTGAGGTTTTTTGACATGTCGGGTTTTTCCCAGTGGGGAACAGAGCAAGCAGCGCTCCACTTGAATTTCCCACTGCTTGCTCCGTTCTCCCTTGCCACCCTGCTTCACAGCTAGGGCTTTTTGACAGGCAAAAAGCCCCAGCTGGGAGGTAGGGGGAGGAACGAAAGGCAGAAAGAAGCAGGCAGCAGAAAAAAAACCCTGCTTTCTGCCGTTCACCCCTCCCCTTGCCTCCCAGCTGGGGCTTTTTGACAGGTTGGGGTATGGGGTAGCAGCTTGAGCTGTCAAAACCAGCTGGGAGGCAGTGGCAGGCAAGACCTGAGCAGGGAAACAGCTTGCAGATCTCACTGCTGAAGCAAGATCTCGCTGGAGAAGTGAGATCTGGTGGTGGCTCCCCAGTTCGGTTCCTCCTGAACCGAAAACATCACTCACTTTATTTCGGTTCAAAATGACATGCTGTCTGCTGTTTTGTTTCATTTTGAAGCAGTTTGAAACTTCATGAAATGACGAAACAGCATGCTGTTTTTCATAAGGTGCCCATCCCTAGCTTTGGTACCATTTCATCCTGCTAGAGCCAGAAAACATGGTTGCTTTCCTTCCCTTATTTCTGAAGATTGATTAGCTTTGGTCTCCATGTTGGACCTTGAATTTCTAAGCCTCTGCTTCTATTTGGACCTCTTGAAATGCCACTCCTGAGAGCCCAGGATGCAACAGAGTGCCTAAAAGTTGGATGGATGGAGTCAGAAGATCAGGAGTGGCTACTGGAGCTCCCCTGACATGGCATCTGACAGATAAGTGGCCTCATTTGTGCAACAGATATAGTGGGTTCCTTCTCTTCCTTGTGCTCAACAAAATCCCTTATGATGGTTATCTCAGTTCACAGACTAGCACTGTTTAAGAGGAAATAAAATATTAGATAATTCTCTAGCTTTCTATATTGGGGTGAAGAACCATTTTGCTTCTAGGGCCAGAAGACCTGTGGGATCTCTCTCTCTCTCTCTCTTTCTCTCTCTCTCTCTCTGTGTGTGTGTGTGTGTGTGTGTGTTTGTGTATTTATGTGTGTGTGATGTGTGCATGTGATATCCCTCTCTCCTGAGATATATCTTATGAACAAGCCACAACACTTCAGGAATAGTCTTTTCTTAATGCCCTGATGAGAACCACAGTGCAAGAGGCAGTTAACAACTTTGAGGGACAGGGAGGTTGGAATAAAAATTAGAAAGATTCAATAATGAAGGGGCTAGACAAAACAGAGTTTGGAAATGTCACTATTTTTTGGACTACAGCTGCTAGGATCCACAGGCAAAGAGGCTGGTTTTTTGGGGGGGGTTGTCATCAAAAAAAGCAATATTTTAAAGCTCCGAGGTACAATTTGTAGAAGCTGCATATTGTATTATTACCAAAAAGTGACAGATTTATATGGCTCACTCAATAATTCTGATACCAGCATGGTGGGAATGCATTTTAGGGGGTTACTTGCTGCTCTCCTTTGAATGGCATAGCTTATTCTTAAAGTGGAGGAAAATAATAAAGCCGTGAACAAAGAAGACTGCAAAAAGTTTGAAGTAAAAAATGTCAGCTCCAGCTTCTAAGAAGTGTAAATTGAACAGCAGGAAGTCAACATTAAAGATTACAAGCTCTGTTAGAAGGTGACAATTTTGTTAGGATCAAATAAAACCTTCCTTTGACTTCCAGGAATGTGAGAAGTTGTGCCTCTCTCTAGTTGGCTTGATGGTAAAAACCCAGCACAGGATGAAGCTATTTTGAACTTGTTCTCAAGCTTAAACCACAACCTTTTGATATCAGAAGAAGGTTTCCTAGATGTCACTCCACATCTACTGACAAAGCAAGTTGGAGCGACCTGGCCTGAAGTTTTAAAATAAGCAGCATTTGCTATTTTTAGTTGAAGAATTGTCTCATCAACTGTTCAGGAAAAACTCTCCAAACCATGAGACAGAGAGAACAAGGAAACAGTTGAGAGTAGAACCGAACAGTCTTCTTATATCATATGCACAAAATTCATGACCTTAATTAAATTTATTTATAAGAAGAGCTCCATTCAGTTCCTTGATGGAAGCACATAATCACTTTTCCTATTTCTCAGCAATCTTTCTTATACCTATTGGTTCGTTCTGGGTTGCTCCGTTATGTGGCTTGTCTGGTGGGGGCACCAGGGCGGTGGTGGTTGTGGTAGAAAGTGAAATTGGACTTGATGAATCAATCTATATTATGAGAGTTACAGTCTAGAACCCTGGAGGTCCGTACACAAGGATGCATAACGATAGGAATCTGGAGAAAAAAGTGCCTGAGGGGGGATATGATTGAGACGTACAAAATTATACAGGGCATGAGTAAAATAGATAGAGGGATGCTCTTCTCCCTCTCATAAAATACCGGAACTAGGCTACATCCAATCAAATTGAGGTTTGGTAGAGTGAGAACAGACAAAAGAAAATACTTCTTTACGCAGCACATTGTTAGTCTGTGGAACTCCCTGCCACAGGAATGTGGTGATGGCATCTGGCCTAGATGACTTCAAAAGGGGACTGGACAGATTCCTGGAGGAAAAGTCCATCACAGGTTACAAGCCATGATGGGGATGTGAAATCTCCAGGCTTAAAAAGAGAGAACTTCAAAAGCCAGATGCAGGGGAGTGGTATCAGGAGACAGATATCTAGTTTCATGCGCTCCCAGACGCATCTGGTGGAGCCACTGTGAGATACAGGAAACCGGACTAGATGGGCCCTTGGTCTGATCCAGCATGGCTCTTCTTATGTTCTTATGCTCTTATAGCATGGGATGAACCTGTAAAAGTGACCTATAGTTTATGATAGCTAATGTACTGCAAATGATGTTTCTCTTTGAGACTCTGTTACTGACACCGGAAATACTACAACTAGCATAGCTACCTCTTGGGAATTATTGGATATATATTTGTACAGTATAGAGAAAAACTCTATGTAAAATCAAAGAGCGAGAGGGAAATAGCATGTTTTTCAAGTATGCTCTCCAGTGTTTTGTGTGAGAGAGCCCCTAGTAATACGAAATCATTCCAAAGCAACATTAAAGGCAGGTGCAATCCATGGGTAATGCCTTCTTTTCTAAGACATGTTCCAGTCAAATGCAGGCCCAGTAAATATCACTTAGTTGCTCTTGAAATTACTCCTGTCATTTTTTTTCTTATGCTACGGCCGCACAACTAATCATAGAACGAGCTGCCAAAATTGAACTTATCAGCTACTGCTCACATTCAGCAGCTTTTGACAGAATTCACTGGGGCGACTTGATATGTTTAGTCCCCAAGAGGTGCCTGGTGGAAGACGGATGGTTTCTGTATGTCATCAGAAAATGAAAAGAACTGTATTTTTTTCATTAGCATCTGCCACCTGAGTGTTTTGTCAGGTGCACTGAAGAGGCTTGGGCATTGATTTCACCAATGTAAAGGACTTTTTCTTTTTCTTTCTGTGTGTAATGGAAACTTGAAGGGGAGGGAGAAAACCACTCAGAACAAAACAAGGAAGGCAAGTATGACTGTACAAAGTCATTTCTCTTTGCTGTAATATTTTGCATTTCTTCCCTTAATCAATAGAATGCAGATGCTATGTAGAGGCAGCTGACAGTCCTGCAGTCTCAGGAAGAAAGAAAGTGAAATTTGGGGTGATTGTGCCCATGCTTAAAAGGTTCTTATCTTCAATGCAACTTTCTTTGAAGTGATCCTTCCAGTCACATTGGAATCTTGAGGCTTTGTGGCAAGCTGGCCATGGTGTTGGAGAACCTCACCTCTTCTCTGTTGTTCCTCTCCACTGCCCAGCTGACTGATGAGGACAGGAACTAATAGGGAGGACTTTGTAAATGGGGTTGAAGTGGTGGGATCATACCTGTCAAGTTTTGGATTTGAAAATAAGGAAAATTTTTCAACACCCGCCATGAGGGGGAGGAGGCAGAGAAAAGGGGCACCCAGCCAGACAGCCAGACAGCCAGGCAGCCAACTTCCCTCTGGCATGAGGGGAAGCCCCAGGCTCTCTGGCCTTAGAAGCAGCACGCGGGCTGGTGGGGGGGGAGATGGCAAGAAGCTGGGGAGGCCCATTCCACAGCTGGCTTATCCGGCACTGGGACCTCTGAGCAGTAGGGCAGGCAGTAGGTGGGTGGGGATGGGGACTGCCACGGCCCTTCTATTTGCCACTGACTCACCAGCTTGCTGCCTCTTCCCCATCCTTGGTCCCCCCCCTTCAGTTTGCCACTGCCTCTGCCTGGGCCAGCAGATAGGCAAGGTATGCAGCCAGCATGCCCATCGTCTGAGCAATGGGGGGGGGGAGTGGGGAACTGTGCCATGGCCCTCCTGCTTTGAACTGCCCCACTTGGGTGAAGGGTAAGCAGTATGCAGCTGGCATGGCTGCTCACTCGCTTTCAGAGTGGGGGGATGGGGGAGGAATACGAGGCATTTTGGGGGAAATAAAAGATCTGGGAAGACAGCAGGAAAATGAGTGAAAATGGGAATTTCCCAGCCAATACAGGCAACTTGACAGGTATGGGTGGTTCTTTAGGTAGAAGTGACCATGCTCTTTTCGAATCTGTTATACAGTGGGAAAGGAAAGCTAAGTATAGCCAGGCAAACATCCTGTACTTTAAGAAAGCCAATTTTTGTAAACTTAGGGAATAATTGTCTGGGATTCCATGGACTGAGATACTGAAAGAGAAGGGAGTCCAAGATGGAGGTCAATTCCTTAAAAGTGAGATATTAAAGGCACAATCTAAAATGGTTTCAACAAGAAATAAAAATGGGAGATTCTAAGGAAACCACAATGATTAACTAAAGAACTTTCAACTCAGCTGAGTATCTTAAAAAAAAAAAACAGGACAGGAAGTGGAAAATGGAGAATACACCAAAGAGGAATATAAGCTAATAGCCAGTATATGCAGTGGGATGGTAAAAAAAAAAAAAGCTAAAGTACAGAATAATTTAGACGTGCTAGAGATATTAAAGATAGCAAAAGGTTTTTCTTTTAGTTATGTCTGCAGCAAAAGGAAAAATAAGGAAATGATAGGGTCTCTGTGTGGCAATGATAGCCAGTTACTAACAGGAGACAGGGAAAAGGCAGAACTACTCAACACCTACTTTGCCTCAGTTTTCCCAACAAAGGAAAAGAGTTCTGCCAGGATGAATAGTGGATGAGGTAGAGTGGGAACTGCAACATAGAATAGGTAGGGAAGTAGTACAGAAACACCTGGAAACCCTAAATGAATTTAAGTCTTGGGGGCAGATAAATTACACTCAAGGATATGAAAAGAACTGGCAGAAATATTTTCAGAACCATTGGCGATAATCTTCGGACATTCCTGGAGAATGGGGGAAGTCCCTACAGATTGGAAGAAGCTAAAGGTTGTCTCCATTTTCAAAAAGGGGTAAAAGAGGACCCAAATAATTACAGCTTGACATCTATTCCTGGAAATATTCTAGAGCAGATCATTAAGCAGACAGTATATAACAATTTAACAATCAATGCTGTCATTATGAGAAGTCAACACAGGTTTCTTGAAAACGAGTCATGCCAGACTAATTTGATCTCTTTCTTTGATACAGTTACAGGCCTGGTGGATTTATTTATTTATTTATTTTTATTATTGTATTTATACCCCGCTTATCTTTCGTACGGGATAGGGGATGCTGTGGATGTTGCTTATCTTGATTTTAGTAAGGGCTTAGATAAGGTTTCCCATGATATACTTGCAAAGTAGTTAGTAGAATGCGGGATAGATAGTGCTTCTGTTAGGTGAATTTGTAATTGGTTGACTGATCGTACCCAAAGGGTGGTCATAAATGGTTTCTCTTCAGCATGGAGAGTCGTGACCAGTGGGGTGCCCCAGAGTTCTGTTCTGGGTCCAGTGCTATTCAATATTTTATTTATGACTTGGATAAAAGAATAGCGAGTAGGCTGATTAACTTTGCAGAAGATACCAAATTAGGTGGGGTTGCTAATTCCCTAGATTATAGGTCAAAAATCCAAAATAACTTGACAAATAAGAGTGGTGGGTCAAAGCTAACAGAATGAGTTTCAACAGAGAGAAATTCGTGGCCCTGTCCTAGGCACAAAAAATGAATTGCACAAATATAGGATGGGAGACACCTGGCTGTAGAATAGTACACATGAAAGGGATCTGGACATCTAGGTGAACCACAAATTGAAAATGAGTCAGCAGAGCGATGTGGCAGCCAAGAAAGCCAATGCGATTCTTGGTTGCATCAACAGAAGCACAGTGTTTAGATCAAGGAAAGAGACAGTACCACTCTGTTCTGCTCTGGTCAGACCCCACCTGGAGTACTGTGTCCAGTTCAGTACACCTCAATTTTAAAAAAGATGTTGACTATCTCATATGGGTCCAGAGAAGGGCAAAAAGGATGGTTAAAGGTCTGGAAGAAATGTCATATGAGGAGTTGCTTAGGGAGCTGGAAAAGAAGGTTGAGAGGGGATATAATAGCCATGTTTAAATATTTGAAAGGATGTAATATTTAAGAGGAGACAGGTTTGTTTCCCATGGCTCCAGAGACAAGGACTCAGAGCAATAGTTTCAAACTACAGGAAAAGAGATTCAATTTGAACACTCTCCAAATGATTGCTGCTGTTTCCACTGCTAAAGTAATCTCTGGATTGTCAGCCTTCAGGGCACCATGTAGCCACCATGCTATGGTGAGGCCATGTGTAGCAACTGTGTCTTGAGGGAGTGGCTGCTGATTATCTTTTGCTGGTCCCAGCCAGCATCTTGGGCTACTCTTCCATGCCCACCCCCGGGGCCTGCTAGACTGCAAATCATGCCCAAAAGAATGCATGAGTTAGCCTTGTATCAGAAAGGAGTGATGCAATCTTAAAGGGGAAGGATGGGCCATTCTAAGTAAAAATGAAAGTGGAGTGGCCCTTTTTTCTGATCATTATTCCATATATTATATCTATATTCCAGTGTTAACAGCCCCTTAGATTCTTCCAATATTCTTCCAAACATGGCCAGTGGAACTTTCTAGAAACCAACATTCTCTCTAATAGGGACGTGGGTCATTTGCTACTGCATGATTTTGACTCTTCTTTTAAAACTCTTCTTTTAAATATGGATGTCTCTCTAACACTGAAACTCTTTTGCTAGATGTATTCTCTTCATTGGTTAAAATACAATCTATCTCAGTGCTGGCTTCTTGCATTCTTTTAGTGAAAGTGTCAGATAATACTACTGCCACACTCAGTTCTTTAAAAATACATAGCTGGAATTTGGAAATAGGAAAATGGTACCCCATTTGCAGCCCATTTCAGCAGCCAAGGTATTCCATCATTTCATAAGAGGGTTCACTAGACTGGAATAATACATTTGATCTCATCTATTATATAATGACTGAAATTCTGTTGATTAACATAGTGTAGGTCCATTGGCTCAATGGGTATGTGGTGATTCAACTCCTCTGATAGTTCCATTGACTGAATGAATCTACTGCAGTTACAACTCAATTTGAAGTCATAGGTCACAATGAGAATAGGTTTATTTTAACCAATTGGACCTACAGAGGAATTGGCTCACCAAAACAAAAAACAAAAAACAAAAAAACATACCTTTGACTGATTCAAGGGGCCTGCTTTAGTTACATCTTAGCATAACAGCAGGATTTTAGCCACTGAATCTACAAATTATAGATCAGAGATAGGTAGGTAAATTTGGTAGGTTCAGCGCTTTCCCAGCACTAATTCTCCATATTAAAGATCTTTCAGAATTCGACCCTCAGCCATTCTCAAGGCAACGTAAACGTAGCTGTTTCAATAATGTACACATGCTAGAGATTCCAGCTCATTCCAGGACTACGTCATTGGAACTTTATCATGCCAAGTGATGTCAATGATACCCTGGAGACAGTTCATGGGGAAGGTGTTCAGCTTTCTCTTCTGACATACACAAAGAGTCCGAGACTCGCTGCAGTACAAGAGTGTGCTCAAGACACAAGCTCTATAAACCTGGATCTTCGTATGTTCCATCAGCCTCTTTGTAAGTACAGTCACCCCCCACCATTTTGCAGTTCAGGTACTGTGGTCCCACTATATCGCGGGATCACAGTACCTGCACCTTGGGGGCCACGCGGGTGGCGGCAGGGGCGATCGCATCACCCCGTGCCACCCCCGCGCTCCTCTGAGAACCCTCGGAGCCGCACGGGGGGCACCGGGGGGCGATGTGATCGCCCCGTGTCACCCCCAGGCCCCACCCAACCCACTTCCGCATATCGCGGATTTTCAAGCATCGTGGGCCGGGTGGGTGCTTAACCCCCGCGATAGGCAGGGGGTTACTGTATAGAGAATGTAATAGCTGCTTTGCTAATGCATCTATTCAGCTCAGTATCTAAAGAGAGGGTGTCGGAGATGGTTGACTCAAGGTACAAAAAGTCATGGAAAACATCCAGTTCTTGTGCAGAGATTGTAATAGAAGGAGGCGAATCCACATCCTGACCCATGACTTGTGGGTTGTTTTTTTCAGGCTGATTGTTAATCCAAAATCTTGGCAGGCCTTGCTAAAACGATCCATAAATTGTTGAAGACCTTTGGCAGAGTGAGCAGTAATAGCAGCATCGTCAGCGAAGAGGAAATCCCGCAGACACTTCAGTTGGACTTTGGACTTTGCTCTCAATCTAGAGAGGTTAAAGAGTTCTCCATTTGATCTTGTGCGGAGACAAATGCCCTCTGTTGCAGTCCCAAAAGCATGCTTCAACATGACAGTGAAAAAATTCTGGATAAAGTTGGCATGAGAACGCAGCCCTGCTTCACTCCATCTCTAATATTAAAAGAATCTGATGTTAAGCCATTAAAAAACAAAATTGCCCTTCATAACCTCATGAAAGGACCTAATGATGTTTAGGAGTTGAAGTGGGCATCCAATCTTGGGGAGAAGTTTAAAAAGGCCATCCCTACTAACCAAGTCAAAAGGCTTCAAAGAGTGGCTGCCCCTGTTCCCTGCAGTTCTCCTGCAACTGTCTAAGGGAAAATAACATATTGGTGGTAGACCTGTTAACTTGGAATCCACAGTGTGATTCCGGATAAATTCTCTCTTCACACACCTGGAGCCTCTTCAATACTTCTTCAAGTATTGGAGATACTTTAGATAAAAATAACATAATTTGTTTTTATAGTTTACATATTGTACATTTCATATAAAATCTATAAAGGAGTATACAATTTATTACATTCCACCTTCTCTAAAGAATGGATTAGATTACTTCCATATTTATTAAGGAACTAAATCAAAGATGACTAATAAATTAAAACAACAGAAATATATACTTTAATAGTTCATAATAACATCAAGGGCATAGTTTAATAATAAAATAAATAATTGTTTTTCTTTAACTGATTAGTCTATGCACATTTTATTAAAGCCACCCCTTGAGGGTTCTGGGAGCTCAGGTTTATGTGGGCTGTTAATTAAAGTTTCCTGTGGCCATTTGTGGTGAAATTGATTTTTGCTGACCATGAAGCACATTTCAGTGGTAATCCCTTGTTTACGCAGAGATAACATAACTGAAGAAGTTCCATGAAGAGGTAAATGCGCAGCTAGAAAGGACGGAGAAGGCAAAAGGAATGTGTTGCTGTTATTGTTGTTGTTAATAACATAAGAACATAAGAAGAGCCATGCTGGATCATACCAAGGGCCCATCTAGTCCAGTTTCCTGTATCTCACAGTGGCCCTATCAGATGCATCTGGGGGCACATGAGACTAGATCTCTGTCTCCTGATACCACTCCTCTGCATCTGGCCCTTGAAGTACCCTGGTTTTAAGCCTGGAGATTACACATCTCCATCATGGTTTGTAACCTGTGATGGACTTTTCCTCCAGGAATTTGTCCAATCCACTTTTGATGGCATCCAGGCCAGATGCCATCACCACATCCTGTGGCAGGGAGTTCCACAGAATAACAACATGTTGGGTAAAAAAACCAAACATTCTTTTGTCTGTTCTCACTCTCCCAGCCCTCAATTTGAGAGTATGTCCCCTAGTTCTGGTATTTTGTGAGAGGGAGAAGAGCGTCCCTCTATCCACTTTACTCATGCCCTGCATTATTTTGTACATCTCAATCATATCCCCCCCAGGCGCCTTTTTTCCAGACTAAAGAGCCCCAAATGCTATAGCCTTTCCTCATAAGGGAGGTCCCCCAGCCCAGTAATCATTTTAGTTGCTCTCTTCTGCACTTTTTCCAGTTCCACTATGTCTTTTTTTTTTTTTTTTTTTTTGAGATGCCGTGACCAGAATTGTACACAATCTTCCAGGTGCAGCCTTACTATCATTTTGTACAATGGCATGATAATGCTGGCTGTTTTATTTTCAATCCTCTTTTTGATAATCCTTAGCATGGAATTACCACCGCCACACATGGGGTAGACACCATTGCGCTGTCCACTAGCACACCAAGATCTCTCTCCTGATCCGTCACGGATAGCTCAGAGCCCAGGAGTTGATAGATAAAGGGTTGATTGTTGCTGCTGCGGCTGCTGTTTTAAAACACCACATGTGATAATCTCTGGGGGGGACTTCTAAATGAAGATTTTATCCTACAGTTACCTTGTCTCAAACCACCCTATCATCTTCATTTTTAATTCTCTCATATTTTTCTCACCATTTTCCCCTTTGAAAAACATGGTTTAGAAGGGAAATGCAAAAAGGACCCCAATGCCTTTTGATTAGCAGAGTTACAAGCCTTCTGGGATACACTGGCTTTAAAAAAACCCTACTGCATAGTTATGCCTGCAAAAAGTGAATGGCATATCTTGCCGTAGCCTCTTTCTGCTCATTAGCCAAGCCCTTTATATATTTACAGGTGGTTGACAACTTACCAGACCAGTGCATACTCATAGATTCAACACAGGGATTGTTAATTAGCAGTGAGAAACTGATATAGGTGACATTGTTTGCTTTCCTCTGGTGCATGGACACAGAAGAATTTGGGCCACTCTGCTCTCTGTAGAACTGCAAGACTTATGCAGTGAGTAACTTTAACAGATGTCCCTCTCATATGCAGCTTGAGGGTCAATTTATACATTTCAGAGACCAAATCAAGAGAAGAGGGAATTCCTCATGTAGTTTCAAACTGAGCTTGCTTTGCATTGGTACTGATCTTCCAGACACAAGTCTGATTTCTCAGACAAGAGAATCTGCCGGAAGCTTTGGAACACTAGCAAAATTTCATCCAGAATGGCGCACTTTCCACAACTCATGCTTAGTTAACATAAGAACATAAGAACATAAGAAGAGCCATGCTGGATCAGGCCAAAGGCCCATCTAGTCCAGCTTCCTGTATCTCACAGCGGCCCCACCAGATGCGTTTGGGAGCGCATGAGACTAGATATCTGTCTCCTGATACCACTCCCCTGCATCTGGCCCTTGAAGTACCCTGGTTTAAAGCCTAGAGATTACACATCTCCATCATGGTTTGTAACCCGTGATGGACTTTTCCTCTAGGAATCTGTCCAATCCCCTTTTGAAGGCATCCAGGCCAGATGCCATCACCACATCCTGTGGCAGGGAGTTCCATAGACTTACAACGCGCTGGGTGAAAAAATATTTTCTTTTGTCAGTTCTTACTCTCCCAGCCCTCAATTTGAGTGTATGTCCCCTAGTTCTGGTATTTTGAGAGAGGGAGAAGAGCTTCCCTCTATCGACTTTACTCATACCCTGCATTATTTTGTATGTCTCAATCATATCCCCCCTCAAGCGCCTTTTTTCCAGACTGAAGAGGCCCAATTGTTTTAGCCTTTCTTCATAAGGGAGGTGCCCCAGCCTAGTAATCATTTTAGTCGCTCTCTTCTGCACCTTTTCCAGTTCCACTATGTCTTTCTTGAGATGCGGTGACCAGAATTGTACACAATACTCCAGGTGGGGCCTTACTATTGTTTTGTATAACGGCATTATAATGTTGGCTGTTTTATTTTCAATCCCCTTTTTGATAATCCCTAGCATGGAATTGGCCTTCTTCACTGCTGCCACACATTGGGGAGACACCTTCATGGAGCTGTCCACCAACACACCAAGATCTCTTTCCTGATCCGTCACGGATAACTCAGAGCCCATGAGTTGATAGATGAAGTTTGGATTTTTTGCCCCAATATGCATTACTTTACATTTGGTTACATTAAAACGCATTTGCCATTTCTCAGCCCACTCCCCCAGTTTGGAGAGATCCTTCTGGAGCTCTTCACAATCTTCTCTGGTTTTTACCACAAGTTATCCTATGCATGTTCATTCAGAGATAAGTCCTATTATCACAGATAAGCATATAGATATTTTTCATTTTAAAAAGGTAAAGGTAAAGGTTCCCCCTGCACATGTGTGCTAGTTGTGTCTGACTTGAGGGGCAGTACTCATCTCTGTAATCAAGCTGAAGAGCCAGTGTTGTGCAAGTCCGTGGCCATATGGCTGACATGGCTGCAAGGGAATACTGTTTTACCATCCCAATTTTAAGGCAGTACCTATTTATCTACTTGCATTTACATGCTTTCAAACTGCTAGGCTGGCAGGAGCTGGGGTAACAGAAGGAGCTCACTCTGCTACGTGGCACCTGGGATTCAAACCATTTTATTCATTTTTGACCACCCTAAAATCTCATGGAATGAAAGCAAAGATAAAGCTGTATTTTAAGTAAAATAAGATGGCTGATGGGAAGGGATCTTTCTTTGGATGGTTTCTTGCATGTTATATTACATGCTGCCAATCTTAGTTCCATCCATATTACCTCACAAAGACTGATACTAAAAGATATTATATTAGAAGTCCTTTTTGAAATGTTAGTTATACCATTATAATTTTTGTATTGAAAATTCATAACAAATTAACAGACAATATATTTTCATGTTACCTTGCATTTTAACATATATATTTTGAAATCAATGACAAACCAATACAGTATACCTCTTCAACTATTAATAGACATAGGGTTGGCTTCACAGTTTCTGTTTCCACAAATGGAAGGACACCTGTCTGTCAGAGGCCCACAATCCAGTCAGGGCTCCCCACTAGACAAATGGTTCCTAACTTTTGTATCTCTAAATTTCCTGGACTGCAACTCCCAGAAGTCCTGGCTAGCACAGCTGGTGAAGTCTTCTGGCAGTTTTACTCCAAGACCATCTGGAAACACAAAGCTGGGAACCATTACATGAGAAGAAATGCAGCCTAAGTCAATATATCTTCCCAATGCTTCCATCTTCTGTTTTCTGGTGAACCTTTCAGCTCTCTAGGAAAATTTGAGTGACTTCAAGGAGAATAAGGAACCAGGAAATATAGCCTCCTTCCTTCCCATGGGAAGATCCTGGGAGAAAAGTTCTCTTGCTGGAAACTCTGAATCCAAGGCACATGCTTTTGCATGACTTTACACACTTGTGTACAGGTCTTAAAACACAAGTGTCTGATTTTTATTATTTGTCAAGCCATCCATTCATCCATCTATCCATCCAGCCAAAGTAATTCCCTTGGGGAAATGGGTGCATTTTATAAATTTAAAATAAATAAATAAATAAATAAATAAATAAATAAATAAATAAATAAATAAATAAATAAATAAATAAATAAATCTTTCCTTAGAGAAAACTTGAAAGCTGGTTTACAGGGAATAAATCTGTACTGAGATTCAGAAACAATCTCTCTCTCTCTCTCTCTCTCTCTCTCTCTCTCTCTTGGTGTGTGTGTCTCTGAATATGTGCATGTGAAAATGCATGCATGTGTGCATGGTATGCACATAACCATACTTTATGGAAAGCCAGAGTGTGGAACAAATGCAGGGAAACATACCTTTTGTGCCTTGCGCTTATCTGCCCTTTGGTTCTGGTGGTAGATGCGGCTGAAGTTAGAGACAATGACTGGAACAGGAAGGGCAATCACCAAGACACCACTCAGGGAACAAATGGAACCAAAGATCTTCCCAACTATTGTCTTTGGCACCATGTCACCATATCTGGAATTGAAAAAGAGGAAACCAATCCATTTAGAAATGTGAAGTATCATTCCCCAGGTCAAGAGTTTTACCTAACATAGTCACACAATTTCTTTCCTTCTTGTCTGTCAACAGCATTTTGCCCTGTATATCCCTTCTCAGCATCTCACATTCATGGCCTCAAAAATGAGCACAGATACATCCATGCCAGAACACCATTGTGTAGTCCATGTAGAAGTTCTACTTGAAAATCTAGAAGAGTTCCATCCCAAGGAATCAAAACAGAGCAATGAGAAGTCATTTGAAAATATTATCTGATGACAAGCTTGTCTTAGTTTTGGAAACAACCAACCCATAAAGGTGGATTTGTCTAAGCTGAAGGCATTTCACTTCCACTAGATAGGACAGCCCACATAGATTTCCAAACTCTAAAGACTAGACCTTCAAGAGGAGGATGTTGGGTTGCAGGGAGCAGCAAAGCTGTTGTGTGTCTCATGCAAGCAAAAGTTTAAGTGTTGGGGTATCTTTCAAATGAGGAAATACTAAGGGGGAATCTGAGGGAAATGGTGATCAATGGGATGTATGAAAAAGTCCTATGGATGGTTTGGAAAGAGACTGAATAATGTTGAAGCACAAACACACACACAGGGTTACTCATACCACTGAAAAGTGGACCATCCAAACAAATTAATTGTCAGTTTATTCAGTTGACAGAAAATAAAATATCTCTTCATATCAGGAATAATTAGACTCTGGAATCTGCCAACTCAGGACCCACGATACTAAAGAGGATTCATCAGAGAGTACACTATTAGCCACTGAGTGCTCAATGAATGTCTAGCATCAAAGGCTGTGGACAAGGGAAGTTTCTCATCTGCCTTGGAGAGTTTGGAAAGTTTGCTTCTGGCCATGGCCAGAGCTTGGAAAAGTTCCTTTTTAGAGTGCAACTCCCAAAAGCTCTCAGATGGTTTGGGCACTGGATCATAGCTCATGGATTGTATGTAGAAGGCCATGGGTTTTGTCCCAGCTATTTTCAGTTACAAGGATCAGAGGACTGCCAATTAAAGAGCCCTACCTGAGATCCTGGAGATTTAAAGAGAGATCAGAGATCTGGGAGAACTGCTACCCAACAAAGTAGGAGCTATTAGGTTAGATGAAAACTAGTGTACCACATTGGCTTAGAGCCTGCTCACACTGGCATACACTTACGTCACATGGTTCTCTGGCAGCACTGTTTGGCATGGGGGAATCTTGTTCACTTGTGTTTCTATTTAAAATGCTCCATTCTCCCCCTATAAGAGCTGTCCCAAACCCAACTGGCCCAGGGCTAGGGCATGCATTCTTTTTTGGATGATTCATTGAGCTACAAAATAGTCCTTTGTTCTGACTTCGCAGACAGGTGCCAAGAGTTGAAGCAGAATGCATGGAAGATAAGCACCTTTAAGCACCGGCTAGATAACACCAAATTTCAGAGACTGAGCTATACATCAGGACATTCCTGGTTTGTAACATTTGCTGTAAATTCATGAAGGAACAACTGCCAAGCCACTCAAACTCAGTCAACCCCTCAGAGATATTAAAAGTGATAAAACTGATACCTTACAATACAGATGGGAATCAGTGGTTTGTTATCTCTAATGGTTGTCAATATCTCTGCCATTGGTGCAAGATGAAGTCCCACAACATCTGGAGCAGGCTAGGTTGTTGGACTTCAGCTGATGCAGTTATTACTAATAGATTAAAAATGTGGATAGCTTTAAAAACATAAAAATGCTGAACCAAAGTAGTATTGTTCAAAGATGAACGAGCAGCCCAATGAATTAAGAAGTGGGCATTTCTGCTGTTTGCCATAACTATAGCTAGACAAGTTGCTAGGATACCTCCCTATTTTATTTATATTTATTAGACATGATTTAAATTCACTCTTGATGCAAACATATTCTATGCAGAGATTTATTTTAAGACATGCACACTCTTTTGCTGAAGCCTGAAATGAAATCCAACTGTCATTGAAAGCAGTGTAGCCTATTGTTTTATTTAAAAACACAGGATAAGATGTTTTTTCCAAGTCATTTGGAATATTAAAAAAAAGTATGTGAATGCTATAAAGAAAAAAAATAAGAATTAGGCATGAATCTAATTTATCAAGGACGAAATAATGCTGAAGCAAATCAAAACCAAAGTGCTGCAATAGCCTAACAATCCACTAGAGGGCATAAAACACCACTGCAAATATGACGGAAGAGAAGCATAAACATGTCATATTTCACTTCACAAGGCACAAATCTACTCAAATTGGTCCAGAGGTACCCTCCCTTCCAGTTCAATTATATTCTCTCCACAAATGCTACAGTCATGTGGGGTTTCTTGTCTAACTTCTGCTGCGCTTGCTGAAAGAGAAAAAGGAAGATAGCACAATGCATTTAAAAATGCTTACAAAAAGGGGATTACAGAGATTGGAAAAGTAAAACAAACAAAAGGTTACAGAACGTGCCAGTATTCTTTTTAAAAGGCAAGGTCATGTCTTGTGAACCACAAAAAGATGAAACACTGGTGGCGGCTGCAGTAATCACAGCTGCTGATGAATAAATAAGAAGACAAAAATTCAAATTCTGCAAGGAAACACAGTAGGAAACAGGGCAAGTGAATGCCTTCTAATTTTCATGGCATGTCTTTATTATCTGAATATACAGGAGCCTTTGGTTTAAGATTTCACTGGAGGACAGTCCCACCCAAACTGGGGAGAGGGCCACTGTACCTATCTGGAGAACCCCCAAAGAACAGAACCTCAGTCTTCTCAGGATTGAGCTTGAGCCTCTTGGTCCTGGTCCATTCCAAGACTGCAGCTAGGCAGCAATCAAGAGTCTGCACAGACTCCACTGCAGAGGTGGAGAAGGAGAGATAGAGCTGTATCTCATCAGTGTACTGATGACAGCAAACTGCAAAACTCCGGATGACCTCAGCCAGCGGCCTCACATAGATATTAAAGAGCATGGGGGAAACCCTGGGGCACCCCACAAAAGAGTGTTCAGGGAGATGACATATCACCCCCCCCAAGCTCACTCACTGACCATGGCCCTTGTGGAAGGAGCAAAGCCAGCCTAAGGCTGGACCCCCCAATCCCCACCTCAGATTGCTGGCTCAGGTGGATACCATGGTTGATGGTAACTAAGGCCATTGACAGGTGGAGAAGGACCAGCAGGGTAGAGCAACCCCTGTCGGCCCTCCTCAACAGGTCATCCTGAAGTGCGACTAGGACAGTCTCAGTCCCATGATGTGGCCTAAACCCGGACTGGAAAGGATCCAAGACAAGGTTCTTCTCCAGGAATGACTGGAGATGCATGGTGGCAACTTGCTCCACCACGTTGCCCATGAAGGGAACATTAGCTATAGGATGATAGTTGGACATATTGTCTACAGTCAAACCAGGTCTTTTAAGAATGGGCTTCACCACTGTCTCCTTCAGCTGACAGGGAAAGATCCTGTCCCCAAAGGAACCAGTGGCAATCAATGAAGCCCATTCAGGCATGCTCCCTCTGGTGGTCTTAATGAGCCAAGATGGGCAGGGGTCAAATGGAGAAGCCGCTGGTCTGCAGTCAGCTGGTGCAACAGGACCAAACACAACAAACTGAGGAGACCGAGGGGGTGCATCACCAGCCACCCTTGGGGATAGATCAGGACAACTGGAGTCCAGGTCGGAACGGATGGCCCCAGCGGCCCCGAGGCTTTTCAGAGGAGTGGGGGTGGCGCGGGGTGATGCAATGATCCCCCACCCCCAGGCAGCCCTGAGGCTTCTCAGAGGAGTGGGGGGCGGTGCGGGATGATGCAATCCCCCCTTGCCTCCCCCCCCAAGTGGCGCCAAGGCTTCTTGGAGGAGTGCGGGGTGGGGGATGCGATCGCCCCCCTTCCCCCCCATGCAGCCCAAGGCACAGGTACTGCGATCCCGCAATATAGTGGGACCGCAGTACCTGAACCGCAAAATGGTGGGGGGTGACTGTATAGGAAAGAGCTATAATTATTATTTAGGAGGCCTTTGGAATTAGAACTGAAACTAATTTTTAAAAGTTAATTTTCCAAGTCTTCTTCTTAGGCTTCTTTGCCTAGCCTGCCAACCCCCTGCTCCCCCTTCAGCCCTGCCCCTCTTTGGAAATTGAAAGCTGAGTTCACAGCTTGATCAACCAGTTCACACATTTCATTTTCCGTATGAAGGTATAGGTGTAATAAAATTTGTGAATAGTCTTTTTTAAAAAGAAGTCATGAGAGGAAAGACGTATAAATGACTACTCCCAGAAATATCTTTTCATGCAAATATCAGCAGAATGTCAAGAAAAATACTCCCCTCAGCAACGTATTTGAATCCTTTCACAAAAAAGGAGCTTGTGAAGTCACATAGCTCCCTGTCATGGCTTTCTTAGTTTTAGCAACGGAGTCAAAATGAAGCTTCATTCCAAAAAGGAATGTAATGGCTGGAGTTCTTTTGCCCCACTTTGAATGACATTGTCAGCCACAGCTACTATGGGGAAATTAAAAGTTCCTAATTCCTCATCACCACCCAAACTCCAGGTTTAAAGGCTGGTGGTCATTTTTGGGTATTAAAAAGTCACCACCCCACAATTTCCAAACTCTTCCCCAGCATCAAAGGGACTCCTAGGAAGATTTTTGGGAGCTGCAAGAACTGGAGGGATGGGAAACACTCTTTAATGACAGGTCATCAGTGCCAGAATAATCTGTCCCACCTCTGGTACCAATGATTTTTGGATACTCAGATTTTTCAGCTTCCAAAGTCTTCCCCAGGATGAAGAGGACAGATAGGGAGCTCCAGGACCATTAGTATGTCCATATTTGGGGGGCAATTAGAAAGTTTTAATTCTCTCCAAGTGGCTATGGCTGAGTGCTGGGTGCACAATATGATTTTGGCCCATGTGTCAGACCTAGGGATGGGCACAAAATGGAAAAATGTTTCATTTTGTTTCATTTCATGCCCACCCCTGGTTTTTTTGTTTCATTTCTTAAATTTAAAACAAAATTCATACAAAAAATGAAAAAAAAATGAAACGGCTCCCCTGGGTCCTAGAGGCACCTGATTTGATGCCCGGGAGCCATTTTTAAAGGTCTCCCGCTGAGCTGTTATTGGCTGGATCCTTTTAAAACTGGCTGAGTCAGCATCAGGGGATCTTCCTGGTGCCAACTAGGTCAGGTTTAAAGGGATCCTGCCCATGACAGCTCAGCAGGAGCCCTCTGAAAATGGTTGGGTGGGCAGTTCTGGGCGATCTCACTGCTCCCCCGACCATTTTCAGAGGGCTCCTGCCAAGCTGACAGTGGCTGGACCCCTTTAAAACTGATGCAGTTGGCACCAGGGGAATACCAGCCATTGACAGCTTGGCAGGAACCCTCTGAAAATGGCTCTCTGGCACCAAATTCCCCGGCCTCTAGTACCCAGAGGAGTCACCCCCCCACCCGCCTCCCAGCCTAGAGGAGGCCAGAAGCCAGGCTGAGAGGAGGCGGGGAGTGGCAGAGCGGTGGTGGTGACCCACCCCCTCCTCTTCCCTCTCCTGGGCTCCAGGAGCAGCCGCCACCCTACAGGTAAGGGACCCCTTTTACAGACAGAACAAAAAGGTTCATTTCAATGGGAAAAATGACCGTTCCATTTCATCTGTAATGAAATGCTGCTTCCTCGTTTCATTTCGTTACTAATGAAACAACAAAACCGCATTTTGTTTTTCATTTTGTGTCCATCCCTAGTCAGAACAATTCTTTAAAAAAACAACAACTACAAGCAATCTGGAAGTTGACTCATGGCAACTGGACTTCCTTTTTTTGAGAGACTAAAATGTTTTACTACTCAACCAAGCAGCTTCATCAGTCTGATGAAATTTAGTGGTGAGTAATGGGTGATGACTTGTCAGCTGGGTGATGACTTGTCGGCTCCTTGGACTCTGCCTTGTGGGGTGCCCCAGGGGTCAGCAATCTCAACCATGCTGTTCAACGTTTATATGAGGCCGCTGGCGGAGGTCATAAGGAGATTTGGAGTCTGCTGTCATCAGTACACTGATGACACACAGCTCTATCTCTCCTTTTCGTCTTCTGCAGTGGAGGCAGTTCACTCCCTCGACTTGTGCCTGGAGGCGGTTCTGGAATGGACCAGGACTAAATGTCTCAAGCTGAATCCGGAGAAGACAGAGGTTCTGTTCTTTGGGGCGTCCTCGTCTGGGTACAATGGCCCCCTCCTTAGACTGGGGGGAATCTGGGTGTGGTCCTGGATTCAGCCCTCTCCCTGGAAGCCCAGGTGATGGCAGTCTCCAGGGCCGCTTTCTTCCATCTCTGCAGAATCACCCAGATCTGACCGTACCTCAATGAGTCCTCCTGAGGACAGTCGTGCAGGCCCTCGTGATATCGAGGATCAACTATTGCAATGCCCTCTACGTGGGGTTGCCCTTGACCCTTGTCTGGAGGCTACAGCGGGTGCAGAATGTGGCAGCCAGGCTGGTGGTGGGTGCTTGTAATTTCGAGCACATAACCCCAGTTCTGGCTCACCTGCATTGGCTTCCCGTTGTCTTCCGGATAAGGTTCAAGGTCCTGGTTTTGACTTGCAAAGCCCTCTATGGCTTGGGACCAGAGTACCTGTCGGAGTGTATCTCCCAGAGATCAACTGGGTCCAGGCCCACGAGAATGGTGCAGACATGCTCACTGAGGGTGGCGACACCCAGAGAGGTGCGGAAATCGCGTACGCATGACCGCGCCTTCTCTGTGGTGGGCCCCACGCTGTGGAACCATCTCCCCAGTGAGCTGTGCCTTGCAGAATCCCTGGCCACCTTTAAAAAGGCTTTGAAAACTCACCTTTTTAAGGAGGCATTTGGCGACCTTTCTACTTAAGTTTTTTTTTCTCTGCCGCTTGCATTATCCCGCTGGAGGGTTGCCTCCCCTCCTTTTTTAATGCAATCTGTGGATTGGCCTTTTATTGTTCTGTTTTATTGTTAGCCGCCCAGAGTTCCGATTTGGAATATGGGCGGGATACAAGTGTTCTAAATAAATAAATAAATAAATAAATAAATAAATAAATAAATAAATAATCCATTTTATAGTTCACCTTCATTTCACATTACCCTGGTCTGAATAGGCTCATAAGTTGATAATGGCCTGAATAGGCTTGTTAGATGGACAATGGCCTGAAAACACCATTTAGATGGACAACGGCCTACGGTGTGTGAAAGTCCCATCTATGCAACCTTTCTGAACACCCATTAATTATGGGTCATTAGCTGTGGACTTGCTGGAGGAGGTGTGAAGTACTTCTGATTTGTCTGGGGATTGATGAAAGGGCCACTTAATAAGTAGCAGACAGATTGTGTCTGAGTCCCCCACTTCTGTTGAGAGAGGGGTTTTCATATTGAAAATTGTTTGGATAAGTAGCGAAACATTTTGATTTCTTAAGAAAAGAAGTCCAGTTGCCACGACTCAAGTTCCAGATAAACTCACCTGGATGACTGAGAATCTTCACAGACAACAACAAGAAGTGATTTCCTAGGCAGTCATCTAAATAATTAGAAGAGTGTTAAGTAAAAATTGTCCAGTGTTGTACCATTCTTTCACTGATTACAACATTCCTCTCGCATAATGGAAAAACAGTGAATAACGCTATGAATAATGCAACCATTTATATTCCAATATTGTAATTGATAATAATGATGACATCCTTTTTCCCCCCCACACAAGGCACTGAGTAAGGGAAATGAAGTACTTTTCAATTGTAATTTGAAGGCCTGAATTAGGGAAGATCATACCCTGTTTCATGAAGCACACATAGTTTTGCACAGCAAGAAGTACATGGTTTCCTGGAATAATTTCTGCCGAAGAAACGGATGCCTTTCCATTGTATGAACATGACCTTTTTGTGTTGTTGCCTCCTACTGTCTCCTAAGATCATCCGGTGATTGTAATCCGCCCACAGGATAAGAAGAATAAAGAAACTCCCCGTTTACAGAAGATAGTTAAATATACTTCACATTTACAGGTGTTTCATCATCTTTTTGAAATCCTAGACTAGAATGTAAAAATGTAATCCAATGGTAATCTCTGTTGGCTCTAGTCCAGGTCTGCATGACATAAGGGAGAGGCAGCCAGTGACCCCTTCCCTGTCTCTGTGTGTCTATCATGGAGGGATTCTAAATAGCCCTGGTTTGTGGCTGCCGCCCTCTCTTGGAGAGCACGCCACAGTCATCTCAAGCACCTCTCAATGTGGGGACTAGGGAAGGAATAATGCCTGCCTTTTTCATACAGGTATTATTCTTCTGCCCAGACCCAGGGGCATATGGTGGACATTTTCTATCTTGTTCTCTTGATCCAGACACATTGCATGATCCACCCAAGAGTGAAACACCACAGTGTGTGATTTGCTGAAGCAAAATGTCTTTTACTTCTTACGACAGCTTTGCTTTTAATTAAAAGGGTCCTATCCTGCTCGTTTCTGCCCTGGGTGTGATTAACATCTCATGGCTCAAGCCCTTCTGCACCATAATTACTTGAAACTATCTAGATGAATCTAGTTAACTGAAATCAATTCCTTGTTGCTATAACAAGTATTGCAGCTGCAGCTTGAGCTGGGAGAATCATTATTTAATTAACTGTTACTTGTAATTATTTTTTGTAGTTATGAGTGTGTGACATCAGTGTTGGGGGTGTTGGGGGTGTTGGGGGAGGGAACCCAGCCTGGCTCCAGTGATGGATTTTTCTACACTGCTGCCTTGTGCTCTTCTTTATATTCTAAGGAGGAAAGAGAAGGACACAAGGTGATATAAAGTATTCAGAAATTATTTACTGGTGCCTCTTTCTCTGCTGTACAAACAAGAGTTAACCTGAAGATCTGCTGCCACTGTCACCTTCCACTAGTGCCTATTAGCTCCTTTTCAAAAGTGTCTCTACCTCATTGCCACTGGAACTATCAATTATCTTCTGCTGATGTGACCATTAAAGCCAGGAAGAGAATGCTTGCTTCTTCGTCACAGCATTGACCATTCTGCCTAGGGTCAGGGCCGGTGCTAGGTTTTTTTGCGCCCTAGGTGAGGGGTGGGGGTGGGGTGGGCGCTGGGGGGATGGATGGCAGTGGCCAGTGGCGGGGCGGTGGCGGCGGCGGGGGAGGGCTGCAGGCTGGCCAGCACCCTCTCTCCATTTTGGTGCCCTAGGCAACTGCCTAGTTCACCTTAATGGAAGCACTGGCCCTGTCTAGGGTGACCCATCTTGGAGCCTGGAATTGATACCACATCTAGCTTCCTAATGCCATTATTCTGAGCTTGTGTGGTGTATCTCACATATCTCACAGTGCACATCCAAGGAAATAAATTGGAGATTGGGTGGATAAAAAATAAGAGGAAATACAGTAGTACCTTGGTTTACAAGCATAATCCGTTCCTGAAACATGCTCATAAACCAAAATACTTGTAAATCAAAGCAAGTTCCTCTACAGAAAATATTGGAAACGTAGATGATTCGTTCTGGGGCCCCTCATCCCAGAATGAATCATGTAAGCTTCCATGATAGTATTTCCTAAGGGGAAATTTGCTTTGATTTACCCTTCGCCAGCTAGTTGGCTTCTGGTTGTGGTGGCCAATGGCTGGCCTTTTGCCCATTGGCTGGCTCCTTGGGAGCTGGTGTCCGGAAGCTGCATCAGCCACCAGCCAAGAGCCAGCTGGTGGGCAAAGGGCCGGATGGCAGCTGCTGATGTGCCAGGAGCCAGCCGTGGGTGATGCTCTGGTGCTTGTTTTGCAAGACAAGCTCGTTAAATGGAATAAAAATGTTTCAAAATTTTTGATCATCTTGAAAAATGCTCATGGACTGGAGCACTCATAAACCATGGTATTACTGTAATCCTATATTAAAACTGTAAAGTTTTGGACAGAACTATCCCTATATGTTTTATTATTCACCCCAGGGTTCATAAGAAATATGCTAGTCTTTCAATACTTTAAAAATAGAGTCTGTGGTTCTCTTTTCTGATTATAATGCCCACTTCATTTCGTGAGGAGGCGGTGGAATAAAAAGTAAAATAAATAAATAAACATGACAAGATTTATTCACAAATAGCCAAAATAATTAATGTGGGAAATGGAAGTAAATCTCTGATGCTGGCCTATTTTACGGTTCATGCAAGAAATCCAGAGCAGAAAACAAACAAACATTTGGATGCTTCTATTTTGGATCCTGGCTTGAGAAACGACCATTAGAGAAGAACTGGAATGGTCTGTATTGACACAGTGGAACAAGATATGCCAAGCACGAGGCAACAGTAGAGAGAGGTCAAATTCTATATGATCACTGCAAAAGAGGCTGCTTGTCTGAGGAGGTGCAGCAAATGATTAGAAAACTGTTCCCCGTAACTTCCAAGCTGTGTGGTGACTGAACATTTGAAAGTGAACCCTAATTAGTTGTTTATTTCAGCCTTGCACACATCACAGTTGATGATTTAAAATGCCACCGGTAGCAACATTAAGCAGCATTAGGATGCCTTCACATGCATTCTAAACACATAGAGAGCATCCAAGCCTGTTACTTCCAGGCTTCCACCAGCTGTTGTTTCTAGAGGTGTTTGGAACTGGCATAGTTCTAGTAGTTTCCTTCCAAAACAAACTGCTTCAAGGATCACCTGACAGAGTGAGGAGGCAGAGCAAGGGGACAGCCCCAAGTAAGAGACACTGGAGGACATGGCCGTTGTCCTCCCATGACCCCCCAGCCATGCCAACCCGATGCCTTCTGTTATGGTGAAGGAAGCTGACCCACTTTTCCTCTTGAAGTCACACCCCACAGCTAGTCCAAAATGGAATCTATATGACTGAGGTCAGTCTTGGCTTGCTTTTCATCTGAGGCAACAAAGTGTCTTGGGACATCCATGACCAGAATTGGCCTCAGACCATGAGTTCTGAAGTATGTAAGGAATTTGGCAGAAGCAACATTAGTTTTACCTTGTGTAGGGGACCCATTCATGTGTGCCCTAAGAAAAACTGAGGTACTAGTGCTTTGCTTTTTTTTTTTTTGATCAATTGTGCCCCATGTCACAGGACACTGATTTCTATGCCCCAATAACTGACTAACATTCTTCTTGGAATAAGCCTTTAACACCACCACCTCCACCCCTGAACTCAAATGTGAAAGCAATTTTTGAAAAAGTATACACAGGAGGACTATAAGATGGAGGACTCACACTAGCTTTATTCAGACTGAGGAAGCTTTTTGGATGAGCAGCAAAATGTTTCTATCTGTCAAGAAAAAGAAGTCCAGTTGCCATGACTCAACTTCCAGATGGAGGAACTATGGCTTTCCAGATGCTGTTCAACACCAGCTCCCATTGCTCCAGGTAGAATGTTCAATGATCAGGGATGATGGAGAGTCAGAGGTTGCTCACCCTGACACAGGGAGATCAGGGCATAATATAAAAGTATGGTAGTTCTCCATAGCCTTTGCAGTATGCATAGGGTGCACAGATGATCTATTGCTGCAGGGAATAAGATAGCAGTGTGTCTGCATCTTCGGGTTCTCACACTTTAAGGCCATTGAAGTTAATATGATTTGCTTTTAAGCAAGTAAAAGATATCACAATATTTCTTTCTTTCTTTCTTTCTTTCTTTCTTTCTTTCTTTCTTTCTTTCTTTCTTTCTTTCTTTCTTTCTTTCTTTCTTTCTTTCTTTCTTCATAAGGGTTTTCTTGAATTATTTCATCAGTTGGCTTTAGAGGGTTCTGGTTCTAAAGTTTAATTTAGCCACTTATTATCACATAAAGTCCAGAGCACGGCTGAAATCCATTTTGTTTTCACTTTCC
The DNA here is from genome assembly GCA_029282475.1 of Phrynocephalus forsythii. Lineage (NCBI taxonomy): Eukaryota > Metazoa > Chordata > Lepidosauria > Squamata > Agamidae > Phrynocephalus > Phrynocephalus forsythii. The sequence goes on from JAPFRF010000006.1 coordinate 39,553,274, forward strand.
AATAATTAATGAGGGAAATGGAAATAAATCTCTTGTTTTCTTTTTATGGTTGGACATACACATGCATATGCACCCACAGTATTCACCTTAAATTTGGGGGAAGGGATTAAATCTCTCCTACTTTATATTTGATACCTAGGGATCAGTTTGGTACACATGGAGGCTAGATCTTTCCCATCTCTCAGTGATGTTCACTGAGAATGCTCTCTCTCTCCTCCCCCAATTACTAGCATCCAGGAAACAATTATGTTCTTGCTTAGGAAAAGTGTGGGGAGCCATTGCTGCTTCAGGATCCATATGAGGACCCACCATGGCCTACCACTGCCACTGCTTTATGAAATACACGTGGTTTCTCATTAATGTAGTATTAACCATGACATTGTGTGATATTTTCTTTTTTGGATGTACCTGCAGTTTGCACAGACATAGTTGAAGCTGGATAATATGGCTAAGTCCCTGAAGTAGTTTACTCATATGAAGAATGTAATATGATGCAAGGAACGCACAAAAGATGGCTATGGCTGAGTTTTATCAGAAAAAAAAAACTGGAACATGCCATTCTTTCTACTGCTGGCTGTAGCAATTTCCACCTGGTTCCCAGCACCTCGTGGTACAATACACTTTACTGTAAAGTCTGCCAACACTCACAAGTGATACAACAATGAAAGTGAGGAAAACAACTGGTTGGGTGGGTATTGAGAGACTCATAACACTTGTGCAAAATGTTAACAATCATCTCTAGCATGGTTCTCTTGAGGTTTTGCCACCACTGTGAATTAATCATATGGGACTGATGTACCTTTATTCTACATGGATCAAGTAGAAATAAGTCAGAGAACAGCTGACACAAATGATCAGGGAAGCCTCTGCATCATTGTCCTGTCTTGTCTATCTCCTTAATGGAAAATGTTTCCAAGTGATCTGTTTATAGAAATCCCTCATTGCATGAACATGACACCATTTTGCAACAAGGTCATTGCATTATTTTCATCTCTGTGGTGGAAAGATTAGTTTGTCTGACTCTTGGGAGAATTCAGAAAGAGAAACATGGGTAGCAGAAGGGGAAAAAAACACATCAATTTCTCCTTATAGCATCTGGCAAACAGATGCCTCATTGGGAGAGCTATGGCTTCTGTTCATAACAACTGCATGCCACAAGATGTATGGAGGTTTCAGGGAAGGATATTAATTAGAGATGGGCACAAAATACTAAAATGGCAGTTTGTTTCATTTTTGTTTCTTTTCCCCATTTCATTTCGTTTATTACAAAATTATTTTTTTAAAAATATTCATTTCGTATTTTGTATATATTTTTTATTTTTTTTACACTGTTGGGGCTGGCCTGGCTGGTTGGAAATTGTTTTCTCCTGCCGACCAGCTGGCATGTGGGGAGGCCGATTGGCTTTCCCCCCTTCCCGCCAACCAGCTGGTGTGCAGGGAGGCCAGTTAGCATTTTTCCCCTCCTGCCAACCAGCTGGTGTAAAGGAAAGCCAGTCAGTGGTTTTTTAAATTTTAATTTTTCGTGCCGACCAGCTGGTGTGCGGCCCTGCATGCCAGCTGATTGTGCTTATTTTTATTATTTATTTTGACATGCACCAAGATCAGCGCTTATCAAAATAAATAATAAAAAATGAAAACCAAAATGGAACAAAATGAAAATTTCCATTTTGTTTCATTTTGTTTTTTTAAGGGCACTTCATTTTTTTTGTTTTCTTAGGAAATGAAACAAAAAATGAAAAATGAAAAATGAAATTAAAAAAAATCATTTCGTGCCCATCTCTAATATTAATCTGTGACACTGTATAATTTACAGCCATAGTCAATTTGTATTGTTTTCAAGACTAGACACTGATTTCTTGGCCAGGGCTCATTTTCTACTTGTGATGGTTTCTTGGCAAAGGAAATCTAGGACCTGAGACATGTGGATTCTAAACCCTGCTTGGCCATTGAGAAGCAGGAACAGAGCAAGCTGCCTTATACTGAAGTAGGCCTTCGGTCCAGCTCTGACAAGTAGATCTGCCCAGGTTTCCTGATGGTCTTCCATCCAAACACTAACCAAGTGAGATATATAATATAAAGCTCATTTCTGAGCCACATCTACAAAATTTTAATAATTAAATCCTTCTGTAAAAAGTGAAATGCCAAAGTCTGTTGAAATACTGCCCCTCAGGGGGTTCAAACCCACCTCTCTGAAGAGAACAGTGTGGGTCCATATTGTGAAGGTTACAGTTCACCATGAAACAGAGATTAAAAGTGGGTCCCAGATGCTGATCTCAGAACACAAAGTGGTTTGAATGGGAACCTCGCCCCAAAGACTTGAGGGCTTACAACTTGAATTGTGCCTGGAGACACACCAGTATCCGGTGCTGCTGCTGTAGGACTGTGTCACATGACTTGTTCCAGGGAGAACATGAATGGCCTCACTCACTGTCACCAGTTTAAACTTCTGAATTGTCTTCAAAGACAACCTCACAGTTCATTACAACAGTTCACAGTCTACACCAAAATCATGGGATGAAGTCTCTTTTTTTTCTAGATCTTAGAAATGTGCAAGTATGACTGCTCCTTGTGGACTGAAATATTGGTTTACTGATAGTGGTAAATCCTGCATTCGCCATTGCCAGATTCTGCTAGCTGTGGCTTCCAATACTTTTGCTACAGCAAATAATAACAAAGCCTTAAAAGAAAACAGGTTTCCTTGAATTGTTTAAGGCTCCTATGGAGGAGCAAGCAACAGATGGGGGTGTGTGGGAAGCAAAAACACTATCCCTCAGATTAAGCTCATCTCCTGATCTGGTGTTTTGGAATATAACCTGCTCCTACTCAGTCTGTTTCAGAATCAGCTCACCTCAGTCTTGGTCCTCAGCCTGAGACCAGCATAGGTCATTAGAGACAGATGGTAATTAGAGCTGGAAGCATGCTAATATTGCAGAGGGGTTAGTGCAACAGTTTTTCTGGATTTGTGAAATCCCATGGCTCTTGAAGACCCATCACCCAAGAAAATAGGATCATTTATATGAACCCAGAGATGAGGGGAAACTATGACACTCAGTTATCTCCATTAGATCCTTTGAGCCAAAACCCAGCTTCTTTGCTTCTTTGTGATAAAGTGTGTAGGCTGCATACTAAGTATACTTTTAGAAGCATGGAACTTAATGTAGTTACTAACTACCCATCTCTTTCTTCTCTTGGGGTTCCTTTAATCTCACAGCCATTAATACAGAATGTTTATTTGAATGAAGCTGAACTGCTGAGTGTGCAGCACTAATCATAAATCTAAGCGACCATGGTTAAATAATAACCCCCCAAGCGTTTATGTGTTGAGGTTATTGCTATTTCATGCTTAATTTATTTTAGCCTCATTGCTGTAATTGTAGGGTAAGGTCTTTCTTATTCAAAGGGTATTGTGAGACCTGCTGAGATTTTTTGTTTTGTTTTTACCACATCACTAATCCTTGACCATTTGGTTTCCCTCACATTAATGCCCAAGACCAGCAGCCTAAGGAATTTGACTGTCTAAGGCCAAGAGTGTGGAGCCCCATTCTCCTGTGCAGAAGGCAATTGGATGGGCAGCCATGTCTTTCTTCAGTATTGCTAATGGGACCACAGCCTTCACTCGAGAACAGGAAGCTAGCTTATGGGTACAACTCAGGATTTGTGCATTACAGAGAATTGTGGTAATGGGGCAAAATGACATCCTAGAATTGCATTCAAGACACAGTATTACTCAAAGACATACATTGACACGCGTTAGAACCTTTTAAAACATAAAATGTTCATTGTCATATGTCAACCACTTGGATTTGGGTCAGAGGTGGAAGGGCCTGGAGCATGTATCTCAAGCCTCAGAGCCTCAGCTCCTGCACCTCTTTCTTTTACTGATAAGAGAAGCAGGAGGATGTGCCATGAAATTGGTGTGCCCTTTACTCAGTGTACAAGTCGTCTCTTCTGTAATCCCCTTTGCCAGGGTTTCTTATAATTTTATCCATGTGCAACACTGAAGGTAAAAAAATAGCAGATGGCAATAAATTATCTAGTAGGTGAGACACATGAGTGTCTACATCAGACCAACATTTAATGGAATGCTTATCAGGAACTGATTTCAACAATCCCCAGAGAAATCAAAAATACTTCACACCTCCACCAGGAAGGCCGGGGCTAATGACTCATGCTTTATGGGTGTTGGGAAGGTTGTAAAGTTGGGATTTTCAAGCACCTTAGGCCATTGCCCACCTAATGAGCCTATTGAGACTATTGTCCACCAAACAAGTCTATTCAGGCCATTGTCCATCTTATGAGCCTATTTCAGACCAGGGTGACATGAGGTCAAAGTGAACTATAAAATGGAGGACTCACAACTAGCTACACTGAGAAAGCTGTTTGGATGAGCAGCAAAACATTTCAATCTCTCAAGAAAAGAAGTCCAGTTGCCATGACTCAACTTCCTGATAAACTCACCTCGATGACTATCTTCACAGACAACATTTAATTTATGGAAAAACAGCATTTTCTCCTTTAATAGAGTGGTTGCACACGACAGTGGCACACATTATTATGGAGCCTCAATAATATTTGCAATGAGTATAATGAAGAGAAGAGTGGTGAGGCTCTCATCAAGGTGAGAGAAGCAATATAAGGTCCCTAAAACGAGACCTGCAGCAAACTGCTAATGTTTTGATGCACCACTACCAGACTTTGTCTTCCCAAACAAGGAAGCAGGTGGCCACAAGCTAACAATGCAGAATGTTTACTAATCCAGGCCAGGGGAATCAGTTCCCAAGGCTTGGCTGCCCCAGCAAGATCTAATTATGTCCATGGTACAGATGGTAAACTAAGCCACAGGAAGCTTCAGGGACCTGCCAAAGGTTTCACAGCAGCTGAAGCCAGGAATCCAATGCCTGCTAGGATGAGCCTCCAAAAACTCTCCCGTGTGGGACAAGCTTTGTTACTTAAGGCTGTTGAGGCATCAATTCAAGCCACAGTGGCTAAAAATAACTCCACATCTTATCTGATTGCTACTCGTTTACCACATATACCCAAGACAGCTTTCCTATAAGACCAGAAACACCTTGACCAAAGCAAATTTTGTTCTAAAAATGAGATATACGCTTTATAGGCTGGAAAAAAAATTACAGACTGAATAAAGACCTGATAAAGCTTTTCATCCAGGGGTAAAGCACTTATTATGTTGCAGAAAACAATTTCTTTTAAGCCATTGGTAGCTAATAAAAATGTTCAGCTGCAGAGCAGGTTGAAGGGAATTCTGACCCTCCAGATATCGCAGCTTTTCATCAGCTGCCCAGTAGGGATATATGGAGGACCTGTGGAGTTGCAGGGGAAAAGCAGCTGGAGGATGTAAAGTTCCTAACACCTGACTTAATGGATGCCCATTAGGCTTCCTTGGAAGAAGATTATAAACTAGAGACCCTTGTTGTTTTTGTGACATAGAAATGTAAGACACAAAGAAAGTTTGGCACCAGTGTTCTGCTTGGTCATTACAACAATGTTTGTAAATGTATTTTATTACCTCAAGACTGTATAGTAATAGTCTCCTCTCACTTCAACTTGGTACACAAATAATTTCTCTATCCCTTCTCTACATAGTATCTGGATAAATATAGATTCTGAAGTTTCATTTTAGATAGATAGATAGATAGATAGATAGATAGATAGATAGATAGATAGATAGATAGATAGATAGATTTTTCTTACTATCTACCACAATTTAAAAAATTGAGTAAAAGTTTGAGAGAATGGGAAGGATAAATTATGATCAATATTCCTCAGTACCATTTGCACTGCTACTCAGAGCCTGAAAGTTACATTTAAAACTAAAGTGATCAAGAAACTGCACTAACTACATATTAAGCTGATAACTAAAGTGACTTCTGTACTATTCTCTGTATTAAACTCTTCCTCTGATGAATACAATTATTTTCTGATGTACTGTGCCTCTTAATACTTCCACCCATATATGGGAATGTATTTCACAGATTTGTGATATATATTTTTAATAATTGCCATATTAAGTGTGTTTATTTTATCTGGTGGCATCTGTTTATTAATAATTTGTTTTTAATAAATTAAAACAGCTCTAAGTACAGGCCAGTAGGAACTGCTGTCTTGGCAGTTTCTGCTGGTTCAGCTGATGGCTACACAGATGTTCTCCGGTTCAGCCTCCCTACCCCTTCCAGCAGAGGCCCCCTCTGTAGCAGCCGGGGGGGGGCATGGAAGCTGGGGTGCTGCCTCTGAGTGTGTGCCTGCTGGAAGGGGTAGTGGCACTGAATTGTGGAACAGCTGTGTGGTTGTGGGTCAAACTGGCACAAACCACAGAACTGGTGGTTTGTGCTCATTTCAAGTTCTACGTATCCCAGTAACTCTTTGTCTTCCTGTTTTCGAAAACAGTAGCTCCTTGCCTTTTTGTTTTCCAAAAGTAAGTAGGAACCTCATGGCACAATGGCTAAACTGCTGTACTGCAGCTAAAACTGTGCACACGGCCTGGGGTTCAACCCCAAGTAGCTGGCTCATGGTTGACTCAGCCTTCCATCCTTCCGAGGTCAGTAAAATGAGTACCCAGCTTGCTGAGGGGTGGGGTGGGGGCAATGTGTAGCTTGCATAATTCAATTGTAAACCACCCAGAAAGTGGTTTAAGTGCTATAGGGCAGCATATAAGCAGAACATATTGCTTTCAACACTTTGAAAACCCCAAATTCTTACACATCCATTGCCATTCAATGTTTAATATCTGGAAAGAAGAGGGGGCTACATGCATTCAACTGTACCCATGTTCCCCTCCATGTACTCACTGAAAGCACACACATGTAGTGTGAAGACTTTTAAAAGTGGCCTTCATCTGAGCAGACCTCCTCTCAGAAATAGGCCCTATCCTCACAGATTCCCTAAGACTAGTAATGTCAGAAAAAGGAGACTGGGCGAAAGAATTGTGTTTTCTTTTAAACATTTCAATTTCTTTTGACAATGGGATTCCACAGCAGGCTAAGCAGCCAACGTACAAGAGCACTGTAGCGTTTTGCTCATTGCCAGTATTCTCAGAGGGGAAAAATATTTCCAGACTTTTATCTCTGCTCTAGGCGAACTGGGAACACACAATATGGTTTGCACCAAAGAGACACTGATACTGGCACAGCATTTCCCATGAAGCCCTGCCAGACAATGAATGCTGCCATGAAGAAATGGTTCAGAGGCACTAATTATAAGTTTGTTATAATCACATAATTAGAATACGAAGAGGTGCTGTAAAGCAAGGCAGTCATGTGCAGGGAAGAGCAAACAATTGCTAGCGATATGAAGATATAGAGCCTAATTACATATACCCTGCTATCCATTGCTGCTTAGCAGCCTGCAAAGTCAACAGTAAAACAGCAAACATTTTAGCTCTTTTGCCCTGATCTCCTGTTGGCTTTCATTATCCTTTCATCTTCAACCCAGGGAAAACTTAGATATTCCTGTGAAAGTCCCTTCAGTGTGAGTCTAGATACAGTGGTACCTCTGCTTACAAGTTTAATCCGTTCCGAATGCATGCTCTGAAGTAGAGATGGGCACGACTTAGCGGTATTCCCGTTTCCGTTTCCGTTACTTGTTTCCGTTACTCTACGGAAACGGAAATGGGAATTACTCCGCCAGACTTCGAGCTCGAACCGACGAATGAACAATTTTGGTCTGATTTGTCGTGCTCGTTCCTTGCATCACGCGATCGCGCGATGCCACGCGGCACAGAAAAAAAGTTTTTAAAAGTGAAAAAACCCCGGTTCCCGGCCAAAAAGCAGGCGGAAAAATGCCTGCCGTGCCTCAGGGCACCTACCAGAGGGGTTGTTTCTGGAGGTCCCGGCCTCCCCCATCCCCCGTCCTGGGCTGCTCTGGTGGGACTATTAGGCTAAGCAAAAGCCCAGTCTTGCGGCACGGAAATCCCCCACCCATTCCCGGGCCAAAAAGCAAAAAATGCCTGCTTGAAACCGGAGGGGTGGTTTCTGGAGGGGGGTCTCCCCCCCGTCCTGGGCAGCCGGAGAGGATCAAAATGGGGCGGTGAACGCAATATTGTTTTTGAAAATCGTGGTCCAAACACACACAAGCACAACAGAAACACGCGAAAATTTATAAACTGCCAGATTTTTCACTGTAGCAGTGGGTTTTTTTCTTGCAACAAAATCTCTCTCCTCTCCTCCTCTGTCCTCCATTGATTTTATTTTATTTTATTTACACCTGCGCAATGATGGGCTGGCCGAGTGGCCAGCCATGAGTGGACGACCATGCAAATTTTGGAGCCATCCCACCAAACGCATGGCCACTTGGCCATGGAGACTTCTGGGATGTGCCAAAAGCCCCTAAAACCTGCCCTCCCCTGACCCTAACCCTAACCCTTGACTCCGTACCCATACGTCACAGACTGTCTTCTTAGTGGGTCAGAGAGGCACCCAGAGGTGCAACCCACTAGCCCAGCGTAACCTTACCCGTCACTAGCCTAACCCTAGCCCTAGCCCTAACCCACCTTAACCCTAAGCCAGATGTACTTGCATTGCACTACACGCAAGTACAATTCCCTTCTGTGTGAGACATGGTGTTGCGAGAGCCTTAGTTAGGCATCTCACCTATGGCTCTGGGTTCAGTGCCATCCACTAGTCTTCACAGTCACTGTCTGCACATTTGCACAACTGGTATGCAATATCCATATGGCTATTGCATACCATTTTGCAGCAGCAGCAGGTGAGGAGGGGAGACCCCCATGTAGAGGGGTCTCTTGGAGCCTGCTTCCCCTTCCTAGTGGGTGAGGATAGGAGGCACTCACGGGTTCCTCCAGGAGCCCACTTTCCCTTTATAGCGGGCCAGAGGAGGCACCCACCCCACAGAGGTGCCTCCAGGAGCCCGCCCCCCCAAAAAACCAGTACTAACGACAACGAAAAAACGAAAAAATGAACTGACTAATTTTTGCGAATTTTCAGAAAAACGGAAACGACCAAACGGAACTGCCCGACTAAAAAATTTTTTTCAAGTCGTGCCCATCTCTACTCTGAAGTCAAACAACTCTTAAGTAGAGCAGCCCTATCTAATAAATAAAATAAAAAAATAAAAAAAATCTAAGTAGAGCAGACTGCATCTAAAATTTGTAAGGCAGCAGATGAAATGCCAACAGCTTTTCACTCTTAAGTCAAATTGCTCTTAAGTCAAGCCACTCATAAGTAGAGGTACCACTGCACTCCTTGAATTTAAGTGCTTTTCGGTTCAATCTTTTCTTCTGCCATCACAGCACTTATCTGTAATTTAGTGGTAACAGTCCAGTTTTGGGGAGAGGATAGCTCTGTGAATCTACTCTGTATTTTTAATCAGCACTTGACAAGACATAGCCAAGGTCCAAAATAGATGCATCTCTGCTCCCTAAAAGGAGATACAGTAATACCTTGGTTTACGAGCATAATCCGTTCCAGAAACATGCTTATAAACCAAAGCATTCATATATCAAAGCAAATTTCCTCACAGAAAATAATGGAAAGTCAGATGGTTCATTTTAGCTCCCATAGACTACATAGCATACACACAAAATTTCAAAACTCACAAAAGAAGTTGCCTAGAAATCCACAGGCACACCATGGTATAGGTACTTGGTTGTGGAATCTGCTCTGCTTGGGACTAACAACTGGATTTTACTTTGTGTTTTTAATGTGACAATAGACATGGGTGTTTCGTTTTGGATAGGGACTGGTTAGACAGGGAGGTAGGATGTCCTTGCACAGCTCCTGATTGGCCAGTGCCAGGGAGAGAGAAAGATAATGCATTGGAGGCTTCTTCCTGATTGGAATTTTGCCCAGCGTGAGGTAAAGCAAGGTAAGATAGTGGATGATTTTGTTCTGGAGGGTGGAATTGCATTCTGAGTGCAGGTGTGTTGGCATGTTTCATTTCAGAACCAGTCCCCTTCCAAAATGAAACACCCTTGTCTATGTGACAATGATACAATGCAATATGTAGCCAACTACACACACAAATAGTGCCCCATGACTAGAAATGGTTTGAAAAATAGAAAAGGATATTGAAAAAAGTAAATAAACATAGATACAAAGAAAAATAAAACTCTAACCTGCACTCAACTTTGAAAACCTTCCTGGTTGGTTCAAGGGAGACCACTCGCCTCCCTCTGCTTTGGAGGCTGTCTGAGATGGAACATTCCAGACCATCACTCACAATCCGGGTGGGGGGGAGGGAGAAGGACCACTATTGGCTCACTTGTAATCATGTGACATACTCCAGTGTTTGCATTGTAAGACATTTTACAAACAGAGCAAGGCAAAATTGAGAAAAATATGCTTGTCTTGGAAAACGGTCTTAAACCCAGGTACTCTACTTGTCAACCAAGGTATTACTCTACTTTTGTGAGTTCCTGAAGTCAACTTCCTCTCTCTGCTTCTAAGCAAAGCATCAGTATCAACAGTGACCCTGTTCTAGTTCTCCCTGTTATATTGCTGCAGCCCAGACAATTCTGTTGCTTAGCAAATGAACCACAAGACTCTCAAGGAACTGGAAAAATAATTTAATTTAGTTGTTTATGCAGCTGTATAGTAACAGCTGCAGGAAATGAAAAGTAATAGCAATTAACTCTCCCGAATCCACCACAGAATGGAAACAAACTGTCAGATTTGCTTCCTTTTGCATTCAGATTTTTTTAAAAATCAAAATCTTTCCATCCCAAATACAAAGAAAATTACAAAAACTATCAATTAAACCACATGAGCATTATTCTCCATTTACACAGAGCAATAGGTAGATCTGTTTCCAACATGGAGAGAGTACTATTCCAGATAACTGTGCTATATATGTTTTAAAGATGAAAAGTTTCTTTGATGAAAGATGTTTGGAATCCCAGTTCAGCACCAATATGGTTGAATATAAGGGCATTAAAACTCTCACATGAATTGTCCGTGATTCAAAAGCCCAGACAGATGGACAAGCCTGTCAGTTTTGTTTCTTCTGCATTCAAATTTAAAACTTTTTGTTCCATCCCAAGTGAGAAGAAACATGGGGTTTAGAATAATTTCATATTTTAAAATAAGGAAACAAAACTCTCCCCCAGCCTTAATGCAAAGATCAGCTAGCACTGTATTTCGTTCATTCAAGCAGATTTTTAAAATTGCAGGGACCAATTCACTTGGATCCAACTAAGGCAGAACAGATTAAATCCATTGTTTAATAAATAGATGGAACTTGATCTTAAGCTGCTGAGATAGGTTCACATGCAGATATCATCTTTGGGTGAGACAGATGCAAAAGCAAAATTAGCACTCATTCAGTGGGCTTGGCACTGTACTAAAGTTGACACCAAATCTCATTTAGGCTATAACCTCATGGTCCATGAAGCACTATTGCTCTTTCTGCGTAATCTGAAGAACAAGGGCAGGGGCACAATCTTATGATGACAACAGTGGTGCCCATCTCTTTTTTCCAGCCTGTATCTTTGGCCCAGGAGGATGCTGGCACATCGAGGCTGGTAAGTGGGGCAGATGGGTGGGGGAAAGATACGTGCTGCACCTATGGAGAAGATATATTGAATCTTCAGATTTAATACTAGTGCCTACTCTATTTGCAACTTAGTTGCAAACAACAGGATTGCAGTCTCATGTACCACATTAGCACCAGACTAGGGATAGAGAATAAGCAGACAAAGAAGGAATCTATTCAGTTTGATCTAGGATTTGATTTACTGCTAGGCACATCTGTCACTTGAATTGTAAAGACAGCTCAGAAGACCATGGCTGAAAAATGTGCTGACAATCCAATTTTTCTATTACGTTGGTCATCTCCTGAGCGAATTATGCATCCCAGCCAGAATTCTTCAGGGAACCTCAGGGAAGTTAAGTTGTTCTAACATCTGTAGTGAGAACTGTAGATAAACTCCAGTTACCAATTAACTCTTTGCTGTCTAGATGCATGCTAGATGGATACAGATTGAAAGATAAATTGCAAAATCCATCCAAAAATTGCTAATTTGACAAATCAATACGAATTTATATCCCCAATGAATACAAATTGACATTTTGGGGGGATTTTTGAATTTTAGCTTCATTAGACTATAAAATGGTGTCCAAGGCACCCAGAGACACCACATTTGCAGGGAAACATCCCCTGACTCTTCTGTAAAATCCCTCCAAGTTGGAAGAAGACTGGGTTTCCCCAAGGCAGTTGCTAAAGGGCATTTTTCTAGGGGAAAACTTTATGGTTTTATAGCTCAGATGTCTGAAACCCATTCTACACAAAATCTGAAGGGAATGTAGAGGAAAGTCATGAGAAGCTTCCCTGAAAATGTGGTGTCTCTAGGTGTCTAAGGACTCTTCCCTGCAGTGGGCTATCTGGGGGTTCATAACTCAGACACCCAGAACCCAAACTTCACCAGACTTGCACAGCTTGTGGAGGAGAATCGGCTTCCTTGTAAAGGTGGTGTCCTTGGGTGCTTTGAAGGTCACTTTGTAGGGTTTTAAATTAAAACATGAATTTACAAAATGATTCATCCATTTTTCAGGAAAAAATGTAAATCTGACAAATTTTGAATCAAAATAAATCACTATTTTTTCTGAGTTATCCTCAGGGATGAGATTTTCTGATGTTTTGGAGTACAAATCCTATAATTCTCTATTCTAGAGGCATTACCTGACAGACACCTAAATGTGGGTCACCTAGGAGAAAGGCTTTCATCTAGCACTAGGGCAGAAACCTGATACTTTGGGAGAAATAGGCCTATGTGGGAGCCTTGAGGCCTTCCAGTTGAGGCCTTCCTTCTAGGTCAGCCACATTTCAATGTTTCCTATAGAATTCTTTAGGATTTGTACGTGACATTATTTTAAAGTCCAATCCATAGATTTCCCCCCCCCCTTCAGATTAAGGATATGACATGAAAAGGGATGGTCCATATTTTTTGGTGTTTTTGGTAAAAGGAGATCCAACCTCAGGTCCTCCTTCAAGTCACCTCAGCAATCTCTGCCCTTCTTTTGTCTACACTGTTGGAATTCCACTGTTACCTCTGCCTGGCTAGTATGATCCTGGAAAAGATTTCAGATGTTTGAGAAACTGCAGTGGCAACAAAGTCTTATTCTCCGACTTTCCTATGTTATATCTCTTGCATTTATAGATCTCAATGTCTCTTACCCAGGATTAAGGATACTCTGAAAGTTTTTTAGAATCTACTGAAAAATAACCTTCCAAATCAGCCAAGAACATTTGGTTAGATTCAGCCAGTTCTTCGCAGTACCTGAACACCATCCACATTGTTTCCATATCTTTCTCCTTGGTAGATAATTGCTTTCCATTTTTATTTCTGTGGAATCAAAGTTTGACTCAACCCTACTGCTTTTATCTCAGTGACAATTGGTTTTAACAGAAGGGAGCATCACTTAAACAATGTCTGTCAAGGCCTCCTGGTTTTATAGGTTTTAATTTTCGTTTACTTCCTGTTGATTGTAATGCTCCTTTTGGAAATCCTAAAATAACAAGTCTTCTGTCCTTTTTTATTGTCAGGTTTGCCTGTTTCTGTTTGTCAGACATTGATTTTCCCCTCATTCCCACTGTGGCTTTCCTTTTTTATTTTAGATACTTTCTCACCTGAGCCTACAAAGCAATGTTGGTACAGCTGCAGGGAGACAGCCAATTAATTAATTGCTACTGGTGATCTTGCTGAGAAAGTTGACTGGACCCATAGTCTTAAAACTACTGTGAAACTGAGCAAAAACACAGGCCAATGAAGCACTATGACAGGAATGGGGGATGTGGTTTTCCAAATGCTGTTGAACTGCATCACAGACTGTTGGTCATGTTGGCTATGAATCATTGGAACTGAGGTCCAACGACAATGGGTTGGTCACAGGGTCACCATCTAAAATTTGCCTCCATTTTCATAGATGAGCAGATGAAGTACAATAAGTTTTTCTCAACTACAGTAGACTTAAAACTGCTGAATGATGGGTGGAAAATACGCAATTCTGTAGATTTACTTAGTATGGACCACCAACTGGTTTCAGGGCTGCGTGTAAAATATTAGCCATGCTATTTCCTGAGGACACAAAACTAGAAATTGTCTACTGGCCCCTTTAAGAGGTAATTGCCAAGCTCCTCTTACATAGCTACATAAAGGGCATAATGTTTTGAAGGCCAATTGCCCCAAGTTAAGAAATCACTGTAGATATTATCAGTTGCATGCTGTCATACATGTTGTTATGCAACTTTTGATGTCTATGATGATTTTCAAAAATGAGACCTTGAAAAGTTATGACATTCATGCTATGCCAGTAGAACTAGATAAGATGATATGGGTGAATATGTTTTAATTGGAAAAAGCTTTTGTGAAAAGCTCAGTTTTTAGATACATGCTGCCTTCGTTGGCAATATGGATGTGAATTTTGCAGTCTGTTACTCTAGGAGAGTAACTAAAGAAAGAAATCACATTGTTTTCCTTACTGCCAGATGCCTTGCTGAGGTGTCTCCCACCCACCCCCTCTCCACCCTTGAGAAATCTGATAGGAAATTTAATGGGACTTCTTGGAAGTTCCTTTTTCCTGGAACAAAGGAAAAGCAGCACAAGATTAAAGCAATATCTGAGCAGAACAGCATAGTTCCTGCAAATGATTCATGTAGGAAAGCCACAAGAAAATCCAGCTATGGAGGGCTGTTATTCTTTATGCACAAGAGTCAGTGGCAAAGAGTTAGAAAAGATAACCAAATATTGGGATTTAGAAATAGAAATTGAAAAGCTATGGAATAAGAAAGCAAGAAAAATACTACTACTAATAATAGGCACCTTGGGTGCAATCACAAAAGACCTGGATCAACATCTGAAAATCCTCAGCATTGACAATATCAACATCGGTCAACTACAAATGGCAACATTATTAGAAACAACATATATTCTATGAAGATATCTCCAGTCATCCTAGGCTCTTGGAAAGAGCTCAGTCATTGAAGAAGGCCAACTCCAGCTTAACACCTGGCAGCTATGTTCACCAGATGATGATGATGATGATGATGATGATATCTATTCTCAATTATTTTTATACATATCCATCCTTCATCATGAACTCACCTATGTTTTTCAATGATATCTCATACAAAGATGTATGAGATATTGTTGATTGAAAAAACGATCCCATAGACTTCACACATGCTCTAATTACTGGGCTAGGAATAAAGATTTTGACAAGCACACATGTTATGTCTATACTTCTTGCTATCCTAGGATGTATCTACCTGCCATTTTTTTAGTCAAGCACAAATGTCTTAAAACCTGTATTTCATGGATTTAGATTTTGCAAAAGATGGTGATATAGGTTTTCGAAACTTTCAAGACTTTCATTTTTTTCAATGTTAGAATTATTAAAATAATGTCTTATCTGTACTGTTTTTTATTTCAAATCATGCCTAAATTTCCATTTAAGATCATTTCAGATCTGGTTTATAATCCATTTTATCCTGCAAAAGAAAAAGCAAGGCCAAAAATATTTTTTGCAATAGAACTTTGGTGGCTTTGCCCTTCCTAATTTTTATACTACAAGCCACTAGTTTTAAAAACTGGATCTTGATGACAAATAAAAGAATATTGCATTCACTTTAATGGTTCTAAGTCTAACTCTCTTGGACACACAAGGTTTCAAACCTTGACAGAGGGTATTTCAGATTGCCATACTGTCAATGACAAGGCTGTCTTCCTGGGTAATCATTTTTTGAAGTTGGAATTAATAAGAAAGGTGACCTCAGCTAGAGTCCTTAATATAAACATTGAGTAGTATAGAAGTAGAAGAGTCTCAAATCTTGATAGATTGGTTTGAAGCACTGACATTAATTGCAGAGCCAAGACCACAGCAGGATGGGATGATGTTAAGAGTGGCAGGAGACTTCCCATCACCCAAACCAGAGAGGAAGGACACTTCCTAGAAAGTGTTCCTCTCACTGGCAATGTCAAGAGACATGAAAAATTATTCCCCATGGTTCTTCTTTCAGTCCTTTGTTTTACCTGCTACTACTGCCTTTGGAGTCTTTGGGTGACATTATTAAGATGAAAATCTTTAAAATATTAGATGTCTGAGAATAGCATTCATGTTCAATCCAAGGTTAAATAGGTGTTTTCTTATCCATTATTGCACTGTTTCCATTCTTCCTAAAATAACTTTGCCTTTATAATCTGTGATTTTTAAAATTGCTATTCAACTATCTATTCGTTATCTTTCAAGATTAACTTAGAGAGTTCTGATCTGTTCACATCTAATCCTGCTTTCTCTGGTAGCTTCAGGATGCTTGCGCATAATAGGATGTACTGTAGATCCAGAGAACAGTATCCTGAAGAAATGAGAGAGAATTAAACCAAAGACTTCCAGTCTTCTTCCCTGGATCTATCTGTTTAACAATGCTGGTATCAGAAGGTGTTAAAGATGCAAATGAAAGAGCAAGGCATGAAGAGTTGGCAACTTATTTCCTGCCCCATATACTGCATCTTTTTGAATCCCTGTTAGGGGGCTCTACTATTTTGGTGCAGGTTGGAGACCTCCAGTTGTTTGAAATGAATTAAACTAAGACCTTGCCACTGTCAAGCCCCGCACACAGAGCACACACACAAACAGGGTTCAGATCTTTGCCAAGGTCTTTAGTGGAAAGCCAGGCAAGTTCAAGTCCTTTGCTAACTATCAAGTGCCAGATAAATAACAGAATCCAAGTCCCATCAATTAACAGTCCAAGTCAAAACCAGAATATCTCACAGAAACCAGATGCCAAACCCAAGGGAACAAATTAAGCTGTTGTCCAGGAAGCCATTCCAAAATCAGGAAACAGAGCCAAGGTCACAGACAGGAACATGGTTGCAAATTCAAATGACGCATTGCTCCCACAGAGAGCTCAAGGTGATCTTACCAGCTTTATCCCAAAACAGGGAACACACCCTTACTTCTGGAAAGGCTCCTGCTAGTACTCAGGGCTTCCCGACCTGATTCCCCGTCTAGCATCAAAGACCCTTTCCCTAGCTCTCCTGGTAGCACGTCTTTGCAGAATCCTGCTCGTGGCCCTTCTAGGGGGAGAAGATATGTTTTCAGCTGAGTCATCAGACCCAGCTGCCTGCTGACTTGAGCTGCAAGGCTCCTCCAGCAGCTCTTCACCATTTAACCCCTCAGAGACAGGTTCTGTGATAGGCAGGGTCCCAGCAGCCACTCTATTTGCAGTATACAATGGTACCTTGAATTACAAATGACTCAATTTATGAAAAATTCAAGCTACGAATAGATATTGCAGGTATAGGAAAATTTTGAGTTACCAAAAAAAGTCCTTTTTTTAAGTTATGGACATTTTTGAAGTACATAGAAGTGTCTGCATCATGTTCAAAACTGTGATGTATGAGGCTCAAAAATGTTAACTTGGGGTAAGACATATTCCTGTACAGTGTGCCTGCCTTTAAAGTGCACTGAACTCTCTGTACCATGTTCAAAAAAATTTGATCTGTGCTCTATGAAATGTTTATTCTGGTTTAGTCATGTTCCTGTGCAGTGTGCATGTCTTTCAAGTACACTTTATAAAGGGTTTTGCACAAAAAAGGGTGTGTCTGTCTTTTGTTCTAGCCTCCGTAATGAATTAATCCATTTCCGATGCATCCTGTGGGAAACCGCGTTTTGACTTAAGAAAATTTCTGCTTACAAAAATGCATTCTGAACGGATTAATTTTGTAACTTGAGGTAACACTGTACTGAAAATTTCCAGAAATTTGACGTGACTTGTGGGTGGAAATCGAACACTTCCCTTGTTTGCCTGCAGAGGGTGAGAGGATGTGAAATTATTTTAATTGCATCTGCTAGATTGTTGCTGATGTGATTGATCACCTCATTTAAATTAAAAATAACTATTTGTCTGTCTGTATTGTGCTGATCAAAACTGTGGTCTTGGGCAGAATCTGGATTGGTAGTGAAAAGACTGCAATATTTTTTAAAAAGTGAAGTGATTCACTGCATCAGCAACAATCTAGGAGACATAAAAATAGTCTCATTTCCCTTTACCCTCTGCAGATGATTAGGTGCATCATTTAATTTACAGCGCAGTGAGCTGAAGGGTATGTCCTTTGGATGGCAGGAGGTACCAAATGGCACTTTGCTCCTCCCACTGACCTCAGCCCACCCATTGTAGCCAAATCCAGCCTGCACCAAAACAGACAATCTGGACAGGTCTCTATATGCATTTGCACCACTGCAATCTGTAATCAGATTAGAATATTGTAACAAAGATTATTATGAGAGACTGGCACAATCTTTATAATACCACAGTCATAAGTTCAAGAGAGCTTTCTAGGACACCACTGGCATTTTGCAGACAGCAAAGCGATCATAGCTATGGACTGATGTACTCCCACTGATCAGTCAGTGTGACTATTGTAGATGTGCTGAAGTTTCTGAACACTTTTCAGTAGCATCCCTGTGGACAATGCAGGGGATGACACCACAGAGATAGATAATTTGTTTTGGTAACACAAATGCTGAATCAGAGAACCAGTAAAGACAATCAGAACTTTATGGCAGCAGAATAATTGGTACATTTTAGCTTGTATTTGAAGGATTAGGGGATTTATTTAATCCCTTAGGAGGAGGGAAAAATTTAAGAAGTTCACCAAGTCATATGCTGAATCTTCTGATAATAAATGAGAATATAATGGGAGGGGGAAGGAGTTCCCACAGACTTAATAAATATCATTGTTATTTCTGGAAATATTTTTGTCATGAGAAGTAATTATTTCATTTTTAATACATTCACATAAAAGGGCTGAGTACAGAAGGTTATTGTGTGCTTATTAAGCTTTTCCATCCATCCAAGCTGCTTAGTAGAATTACAACAGATGCATTTTGCCAAGGGCTGCAGATATATCAGAATGATGGGGTATGTAAGAGAACAGAAATCACATGGAACTATTTCATGCTGGTTCACACAGTCACTGTTTTGTGTGATATGCATATTAGTGCAACAATAATTGTGAAGGGTTTATTATTTAGTTATTTATTTTTATATTTTTATACTACAGACCAATTTTCCCCAAAGGGAACTCTGGGCAGTTTACATAAAGCAATCTATAGTCTAATTTCTGGTAAAGGAGGAACCCAGAAATGAAATGGACAAGAAGAAAAGAGAATCTAGGATAAGTGATAAGTGTGATAAGCAAACCAGGGCCAGCCCAAGATATTCTACTGTATGAGACAGAGAAAAAGAGGGTATATTTTCCTCTCTTTATAGAAAAGCTGAGTGCATTGGGAGTTGAATCTTACTTTAGTAGTGGCAATCATGGGATAACAGTCAATCAGCCAGTTTATGAAATATCAAGCAGGTCTGTGGTACCAAACTCAGAGGTAATTCCCTCACTTTGCTTAATGGTAGGCTTGTTCATGCAGCAAATGGTTTTGCCTGAGATGAGGATGATGGCGTTAAGCCTTCCTGTGGTCTTCCTGATACTTTCGGGCTACAATTCCCAGGTAACATAGCCAGAAAGGTGCACTTAAAGGACATTTGGAGGGCCTCATTTTTCCACTCTTGGATTAAGCTGACAGCTCTTGTTTCCAAAATAGGCCCATTTTCTAATGAGTTCTGAAGGCTGGCTCCCACAAAATGACCAGCTGGTGAAAGGACAAGCACCTGGGTAAGAGAAGGAAATGCACCATAGGTATAATTTGAAAAATGGATAGAGTTAGTGGTAAAATGCAGTAGATCCGAAATAATGACTAAACCAACAGGAACTGTGCAAGAAGATTACCATTGTGTGAGAGCAGCTGCCACATTCAGAGTTAGCTCTACCATTTGGCAGAGTGAGGCAACAGCCATGGATGAAAAACAATTGAGGAAGGCAAAAGAAGTGGTGGAATGTTGGAAAACAGCTGTTGTGTTTGCCAAGCAGCCTCCCTATGATTTATAATCTAGCCTGCTGTCCTCAGATTGTGGTGCTGCAGGCTGTTTTCTCACCACCATATAAGTAAGATCCAGTCATCAGTCCAGGCAGCATCTGTGTGTACAGCTAGTGTATGGGTGTGTGTCCTTGCACAATCACTAGTGCCAGCTTCGCCCTCATTGGACTCATTGCAATGCATAAGGAGATCACATGGTCCTATTGTTAAACTGCCATTCCCATCAATGGTATTGGTGTAGGAGAAGCTGCACTTAACTGTGGCTGACTATTACTTTTGCATCAATATGAGGAATTTTCACTTCACCATTTTATTACTTTTCAAGTTTTAGTTTGCCCTGGACACTGCTAAAGCCGAATATTGTTCCTTGAGTACAAGCTTCTTGGAGCAAATCTGATCCAAGCATACAGTTGTAAATACAGTTCTCAGAAGGAACTGGATCTAAAGGTTGCTCATGTACCCTGAAAGCATTAGGTGGTAGAATAAAGGCTGCTGAGCTTTGTCCCTGCCACTACCCTATACTTTGACCTCTGAAAAACCATTCAGCCTTGTCACTATTTCTGGTTTCTCATTTCTCATTCTTGCTGGTAGTGTTAAGACATTTACAACATTGACTTCATATTAACTGTGCATGTATGCAGAATTTAGCATAATGGAGCCATAATCTTGGTTAAGACCTTCAGGCACTATTCAGAGTACAAATATTAGACAATAGTGCTCAGAAGATTAATGAGATACAGTAAAACAAATAGCAATGAACTGGAATGCTTCCTATGGAGTCATAGCTTATCCAGGACCACCAAAGTAGACAGGGTGTCTAGCAAGCATCAAGATATGCTCATTGTCAAATGGGTGGATTTCTAAAAATAACTAAAGGTAGCTTGTGTCTAGTAGCTGCAGGCTATGGAAATAGTGATTGGGCTAATAGTGTTTCTGAATTCTTCCTCCATTGTTTCTGCTCCAGGCTACTTTCCTAGCAAGATTATTAAATGAAACCAGGTATGTGACATGGCATTCAAAACAGCAATGCATCATTTTGAAAGGATTAGTGGTTTATTATTGGGTTATTTTCCCCACTCCACCACACACCACCCCCAGTAAGCTTTCTCTTCCTGATTTAGCTTCACAACAACTCAGACATTGTCTTTAATACAAGATTTCGGGATGCTATATTTTAACCCATTTACAAAAATGGTTTTACACTTTTTGTTTTCTCTCTCTGTCATTGTGAGTTTGAAATAAGTCTTTAAGTTTTAATCAGAAAATTAACCATGTAAGACTGTAGTTAAAGCTCCCTAGATGCCCTAAGTACATCCGATCTCACCTGATTTCGGAAGCTAAGCAGGGTCGGCCCTGGTTAGTACTTTTGTTGGTGGCAAAAATAATAGTTCATGGCAATCGGCTGATACACAACACACAGTATACATTCCACTAGATCCCACTACTCAAACCAGACTGATAATCTGCCCCCCCCAGCAGCCTCTTGTATACCCTCATGGCCATCCCGGGCTGCAATGGTTAAAAAGGATAGATATGAAATCCCTGTTACATCAACCGTAGGTACCAAAATAATACATCACGAATCACAGTTTAAAAATCTCTTGAGTGAGAAAACCTATTTTGGAGGTCTACCTCTGTTTAGGCTATATGATACAAAGTGCCTTTGGGGTAGTAAAATGTCCTCACTGCCTGGACGAAGGCCAGCTGTCAAGTCTCAACTGCTCAGGTATGCAGATTTCATGGAGTCACACAGCCAGAGAACCAGCATGCAACTAGATCCGCTCTTGCCTGATTTTGGAAGCTAAGCAGAGTTGGCCCTAGTTAGTACTTGGATGGGAGACCACCAGGGAATACCAGGTGCTGTAGGCACCTGGAGTAGGAACTGGCAAGCCACTCCAGTATTCCTGCCAAGAAAACTCCATGGACATGGGGTCACGAAGAGTCGGTCACAACTGTAACGACACAACACACACAACACTGTAGTTCATCTTTGATGACAAGAAGTAAAAAGAAGTAAAATCATATATTCCTTGCTCTTTGAGTCTGTTTTGATTCTGCTCTACTGCTGTGGCAGCAAGGATTAGAGAACATGTTTAACATTGTCTCCTCTAACAGCAACAGATTTTTTTGTTTGTTCACTTATTTTGCATTCAATGTTCTACCCTTCAGTTTGCAACAGACATCTATGAAGCCCATGGTTATATGCTGGTTTATTTGAATGTACCCAATAGAGGTGGCACAATTTGAAAAAAATGACAATTTATTGCAATTTCTAATGCATCAGTGTTGACGAATCATGAATTTACACCACCTGAGACACTAATTTTAAGGGAAGAAGTTCATCCAGGCAACTCCTACTCACAGTTGAGCTCACAGCTCAGTTGTGATTAACTGGGTAATGTCAGCATGTGTGAGCTCATCTTCATGATTATTGGCAAATCAGCAGAATCTGAAGGAAAGGAGATGCAATTTTTCTGTATTGAATCTTCACATCCTTGCCAGGGATACTGCCACCTGTATTCCAGTTTGAAACTTCAAAGCATACTGGTTTTTGTTACCTCCCCCCCATAGAATCCTCATAGTACAGAAGACTGTGCCAAAGATTTGTGATAAGTGTTGATGTGAAAGACTGGTTCTGGTTTAGGCAACACCCACAATTTCTAGATTCAGTGACCTCTTCATTTACATATTTCTGTTCTGTCTCAGTTTTATGTGCTTTCGGTCATAAGCCCTTTGCATCTGATTTCCAAATCAGCCAGTAGTTCTTTAAAACAAATCCTGAACACGTGTTTATTTTCATTTGCAGTTTTTCTTACTGTGTTCAGTTGTACTTAGTACTGTACTCCCCAATAAACCATGCATTTAAGACTCCCTATTGCATCACAAAATTCAGAGAAGTGCAAAGTCCATAAAGAGTGTTCTTCAATTCGTATACTAGTACAGAACATAAAAATTTTGTTGGTTTGTTTAAAAATGCAGAATTTTTCTTGCATTCTCTTCACATTTGCCTAGGATTGGTTACTGCAAGCAGACTGTTTGAGTGCAGTGGTGTCTGAGCATTCCATCTTTGCCTCTTCCTTCCTTTAATTCTTGTTGCTTCCATCCTTTAAAAGAATGAATCTGAGCCAGCTGTGAGCCTTCTAGTTGAATAAGACAACCAAGTTCTCTGAACTGCATTTAAGGCAGGTTGTTGTGACTCTGCAGGGTCAAAGATCAGGGTGAGCGATGCTGTCTTTATATTTGCTATGCATGTAGACTGCATTATTTCTTTGTAATATTGCACTTTTCTTTTTTTTCCAGTCCTTTAGCTTGTCTTACTTGAATGGATGGGTATATTTTATGATTATTTTGGCTTTTTTCTCCAAACATGATGCTTAATTTTGATGAGCTAATTTTATCATGAACGTCTTTGTGGGAAATCTACTGTGGAAAAGCAGCAAATAAACTAAATTTCCCTGATAGTATCTTAACATACAGAGGACATTGCCTCCGGTTGCAGTCTCTAAAATGATGATAAATGTCCAAAGGCTACAGGGAGAGCCAGTCTTGTATTATATTCAGCTGCAGAGTTGGAGGAGGGGTAGGAGTTCCACACACCCAGGTATAATGTTCAGGTATGAAATCAGGATAGTAATGAAAGTTATGAGAGAATATATGATTACATTCAAAACATGATGTTGAAAGAGTTTTCTGGGTACCTTGGGTTGCCAGAAAAAAACATACAAATGTGTTGAAGATGAAATCAAACTGGGTAGCTCACTGGTTGTGGGGTCTGGCTGCAATGTCAAAGGCTGGGAGTATAATTTCTGACTTTGCCTCCTATGAGTAAAACCAGCCTGTGTGTCCCTGAGCAAACAACACACAATCCCAGGGCACCCCAAGAAGAAGGAAATGGTAAACCTTTTTTGATTATTCTCTGGCTGGAAAACCCTGAAAGGGCCACCGGAAGTCAAAACTGACTTGATGGCACATGATGATGATGATGATGATGATGATGATGATGATGATGATGATGATGATGATGATGATGATGGAATCAAGTCTGAATTATCGCTGAATCAGTGGCTGCAAAGTCGGCAGCTGAGCAGCTCGAGTCTCAGGTGCCACGCAGTCGAGCGAGCTCCTGCTGTTAACCCCAGCTCCTAGCAGTTTGAAAGTGTGTAAATGCAAGTACATAAATAGGTACCACCATAAAAAGTGGGAAGGTAAACAGTGTTCCGTGCAGCCATGACAGCCACATGGTCACGGACTTGCACAACACTGGCTCTTTGGCTTGAAAACGGAGATGAGCATTGCCCCTAGAGTTGGACATGACTAGCACGCATGTGCAGGGGAACCTTTACCTTTAGCTTAAGATCGGGTCTACCCCTGCCATAACAATTAGATATTTTAAAGACAATCCCTTTACAAAGGAGTTACTACATATTGAGAGTTTTTTTCTATTATTTGATCGGGAAGTGGCTGCTTGATATTCTCCCCAGAGAGGTAAAGAGTCTTATTTTCTTCTTTGTAGTTTTAATGATGTAGAATGGCTTCTTATTGATAGAATCCTAGAGTGTTCGTATAGTACACATTTATAATGATCTGATACCTATTTAAATGTCATGGTGGGCTCATATGGCATTCTGGGATCTCTGTTTTGCTGAAACTCTCTCTTCCAGTTCAGGCAAGTGAACAACAGTTCTCTAGCAGAGAATGCTGTATCTCTCACCACCAAAAACAGCAACAACAAACAGCAAGATTCTATAGGATTCAGCCATCATTGTGAAAGCAATGCCAAACTGCTGTAGTAGAGTAGTGTAGCTACACCCCATGAGATAAATTGTTGGGTGGTTCTTGAGCTGGACAGGCTAACAGCAAAGGACCAGACAGACTGATATACACAGCAAGGACAGTTTGAAGACACAAGCTTTTCCCTTGGGCACTCTTGGATAGCATCCTAGCATTGGTTTGGGCTGGTGGGTAATTTGTGGATGGCTCAAGTTATTTCCATTAGTTTGCACTTAGTGCGGTGCAAAATTTAACTGCTTATTTGGCATACAGGATGGAGAAACACTTTAATGCATCCTGTATTATTATCAGACCAAGAATGATTCTAACTTTCTGCTCCTCAGTCCTAGTCTGTGAGCATGTTTGATCTCATAAACTGTTTAAAATATATTTAGATAGAAGAGAACTATTAATGGTGTCCTCAATGTCCTCTAGAGAAGACACATTTTACACAGGCCCTGGGTGACAGACAATTTATGTAAAGCCTGAAGATTCTCCAGGAGAGCACTTCATCAATTTCAAGTGCAGGAAGGTCCCCCCCCTTCACTTCTTTTATGTATGCATGAAAGTTTTCATTTTCATGCCTGGTTAGCTGCTTAGTGAGCTACCAGTGACAGCATGTTCTTCTCTTTGCATGCCTGTGTGAGCTTGGGAATGTTTTGTAAAGCTGATAAATCATTAAGGGGGGAAAGCGCCCATGATTGTAGCACCCAAAGGAAGCAGGGCAATAATAGCATACATTCTTTTCTCTGCAAAAGCTTGGAAAATGCTTGGAAAAGCTATGCTGCCAACATAAATAATTAGAGGTATGGAAGCTTGGCTGCCAAGATGCATAAATAATTAAGCCTAAAAGAATGGAGTTGTGGATGGAGAGTGGCAAAAGGAATTGCATTTTTTATCTGTAGCCTAGAAAGCAACTGGTTCCCATTCTTAGGGCCTTTTCAGAAAAAAGGACCAGAGATCTTGGGGATGCACATCAGCACTTCCTGCTCCTGTCGGCGTATAGGGAAGCTTTAGAGCCTGAAGCCTAAAAGAATGGAGTTGTGGATGAAGAGTGGCAAAAGGAAGGCATTTATCCGCATCAAATTTTTTTCACCTGCATCAGGTACATACCACCTCCAAACTCCGGACCTGTGGTTTCTAAGCTCCGGAGCTGGGAGCCATTTGCAGTGCAGCTTAGACTGCAACTGCAACTCCCAGAAACCTTCACTGCTAGCTGTGTTGGCAAGGGCTTTTGGAAGCTGCAAGATCTATAGTAAGGATAGTTCAGCTCCACAAATGCATCCGCTTTTACTGGGAAATATTTTCCTTTTAAAAAATATTAGGTTTAGTCCTTTAAGACAAAAGTCTTCAATTTAAAAAGAACAAAAAACCAAAAGCTTGACATTCATTTGGGAGCTCATGGCTGAAAAATTAAAGCCTAAAATGGATGTGTTCAGTCTTTCAAATTCTGTCTCTGATTTATAAATGTGGAATTTTGTGCCTCTATCTATGCCCACAATTCAAAATCCTAGGAAATGCTCTGTTATTACCTTGCAATATCATTCTCACTAGGCAAACAGGAAAAAGGATACCAAGCTTCACCTAGCAAAAGCCAGCCTGTATGCTGATGATACCTTTATTGGAAGGTAGAATGTCTGCAGGATTCCCTCTTGTACTCAGTACCACTCAGAAACAAACAGCAGGCAAGGGAAAATCTGAGCACCTCATTCCTGTTTTCATCAGTTAACCATATCTCAAACAAAAACAATGGTCAATATTACAGGAATAAAAATATGGTAAAATTTTTGTCATATTATTCTTAGGTATTTGGAATGAGGACCTTGCCCTATGGGGAGCTGTAACCATATTTTGTGGCAAAGACCATAGGATGGTGCTACAAGATGTGTTTTGCCTACAAAAGGTGTCAAGTGCAGTCCATGGCATTTCCAAAATAGGATACAAAGGAACACTCTTTCAGACTCTGGAGAGCCACTGCCCATTAATGTGGGTGAAACTGAGTTAAATGGACTGGTGGCCTGAGACGGTGTATGTCAGCTTGCTATGCTCCTGTTATTTAAGCTCCAGTGAAGGGGACCCAAACAGGAATTCAAACCTTACGGCTGATGCCCACAAAACACACTGGAAAAGAATGATCAAGTGATTAGTTTAGTGCATGATAAATTTTGATTAACTAACAACATGTTTAAAAAACCATTGCAAGTCCATTCAAGGGTAGCAGAGTTACACACATAAAGAAGCAGTGATGGAGCAGCTGGTCATAGAGCAATTAAGGGCAGTTAGCATCATCATTCACACCCTGACAGTGGGATGTTTCTGGCAAGACTAGGACAGAACAACAACCAGAAAGAGATAATACTTTCAAATCACACATCTACTTTGCAACACAGAGAACCTGGTGTTTTCGTGTAGATAAAGTGGGTTTGTTTAAATAACTAATGCAAAATGCCAGCTATGTTCTGGCTAAGGTCAGATCATGGTAACCACCTTAGAGTTAATATGCAAGGATTGTAATGAAGTTTAAATCTAGTGCTTTCTGGCAGAGTGCATATGTGCCCTCGAGATAAGGCTCACTTTCAGTAAATGGCTGAGAGGCTGAAAGGCAGTTTCAGTTCACTACAGCTATCTATTGCCCTGACAGTTCAACAAAAGAAAAAGATGGCTCACAAATGGATGATTATGCCCTCAGTTAAAGAGATAGATGGAGTCCTGATTATAGTATATGGAGTGCTGATTAGTTTCATGCATCCAGAAATAATGCTTGCTAAAAATACTTTAGAGTCCCAATGCATCACTCCAAGCTCTTTCCCCCCCTCCCTTTTTCTCCTTTTGGGTGACATAAAACTGAGGTTTACCTGGAAGGCATAAGGGAGACATTGCTCAGGCTACAGGAGTAAAAGGAGGGTCACATTCTTGTAATAATGTTCTTAGGTGTGTTAAATAAGGACTTTTGCTGTTGCATAGAACAGTGATCATCTACTCAGAATGAATTCATGATACAAAGGTATAAACTCTTACAGGGGGAGGTATGCTGTCATTCATATCTACATTGTGTGAAGAAACAGTCAGAAATTTGCATAAAATCACACAGAAATAATTACGGGTGAGAAAGAACTTTCTGATCAGAAACAAAGAGAAACCTTTCAGAAGACATGGTTGGAGCCTATACATGTTGCTCACCAGAAGACGGCACAGTATCAGGCTTCTTCAGTTAATAATGCCTACTGCCTTCAGCACACCAATAATCAATATAGGATATGTTTAACTGTTGTCAGTTGGGGCCTTTGCCTACCCTCACTCTCTGTCTGGAGCGGAGTGGTTAGCCACTTTGTGGCTGCATGCTGAGTGAAGGTCAGCCATCATCCCCCTCCCCCCAAAAAGAGAAGATGAATTGTTAGAGCGTGCAGTTCCCAATGCATCAATTACTACCCACACACTTCTCACATGCAGGACATCTTATGACACTTCCAAAAGCCTCCATACTATTAAGACAGAGAAACTCCTTTTCTCGAAATAACTCTTCATTTTGGGGCCTTTCAAAACACTGTTCAACTGGTTATTGTAGTAGCCCTCGCAGAGGATGCGATGGATGTTTAAATAAAGCTAAAGAACCATATGGGAGATCTTTGTTTGGCAAGAAACATGTTCCTGCCACCAAACAAGCTTACTCTTTAGTACTATACGCTGAGAGCTAATATTCAGTTCTTCCAATAAATAAATAAATAATAAAAAACCAACCAAACAAACAAACAAACAAACCAAAACAACGACAATGACAATGACACAACAACAACAACAACAACAACAACAACAACAACAACAACAACAACAACAACCCTCTGCAATTGTTTTGCAATTGAGTGAGAAGTGGTTAATGAAAAAAAGGAGCCAGTTTCTGGGATTTCCCCCTGCTTTGTGTCTCTTTGTGAATGATAGTGAGTGTGATTGACAGGAGGTTATTTATCAATATGTATGTGTAGTTATGATTGAATATGTAATATAGAATGTAACATGGTCAATCTGTGAGCTGGTGGATGTGGCTAGTAGGTATAAACGTGTGCTCTAAGAAAGGAATGTGTTCTCTCCTGTGTGATCTAATGGTGGTCTAGGGAGATAACCAGTTAGGCAGCAGAGGTGTCAGCTAGTCTGCCTGGTGCCTCAGTTGGGCAAGCGTGGAAACCTGTAAATGTCAAGAGTATCTGGTTTATTAATACAGAAGCAGTGTTTAGTATTACAGAAGCACTGTTTAATAATAGAGGAGCACTGTTGTAATACAAAGTCATTAAGAACAGATTTATTACCATCGGCTAATCTATTATATTAATACCATTGAACATCTGGGTGCACATTAATAAAAGTTACATGTTTTGTTTTTAAACCATAAACATTGGTGTCAGAGTTCCTTCTTCATAATAAAAGTACCTGGTAGTGTGCTAGTATTTTTGGTGGGGATGCCTGAACAGGGGGTCAGTTATTAATTAATTTTAATGATGGCAGTTAAAGTGGTCCAGAATCATCAAAGTGAGCAAAAGAAGGTATCTTGTGGATCATCCTGACTGCTGACGTTGGTGTCATCATGAGTCAGACTGCCCTTTGCTATGGAATGTTTGCCATCTTTTTTTCCTGTTGGCAACATAGGCATCAAATTGTGAATCAATATTGGGCCATTTCCTGGGGTTTTAAAATACGGGCAGAAAAACACAATAAGCCATAGGATTTTTTAAACAACTGTTTTTTTCCCTGGCTTTTCAACATGGAAGTTTAAGTATACATATATGACACACAAATTGTAACAGCAGCTTCCCTCATGTAGAATTATCTAATGCTACAGCATCCCAGAAGCTGATCAGATGATCTATAATATTGTTGCTGCTGGAGGCAGAACCAAGGACAACTGGAATGTGGCTGCAATTCCTTTGTGGCAAAATATTGCCAAGGGCTGTTTTGAAGTGTGAGTCAGTGCAATTCATGCAACAGTGAAAATGCACACCCTTTAACCCCTCAAGTAAACTACTGTGGCTATCCCCACTCCATAGCATGCAGACTAGAAAGCTTCCATTTTCTAAACTCTTGTTCTACTAACATATTACTAGTAGAGATGGGCAAGACTTAAAAAAATTTTTTTCGAGTTGTTGTTAGTCGGGCCGGTTCCGTTTCGGGTCGTTTCCGTTTTTTGTGAAAATTTGCAAAAATTAGTTGGTTCATTTTTTCGTTTTCGTTAGTACTGGTTTTTTTTGGGGGGGTAGCGGGCTCCTGGAGGAACCTCTGTGGGGTGGGTGCCTCCTCTGGCCCGCTATAAAGGGAAAGCGGGCTCCTGGAGGCACCCGTGGGTGCATCCTATCCTCACCCACTAGGAAGGGGAAGCAGGCTCCAAGAGACCCCTCAACATGGGGGTCTCCCATCCTCACCTGCTGCTGCAAAATGCATGCATAGCCATATGGATATGCATACCAGTTGCAGACAGTGAGACTAGTGACGGCAGTGAACCCAGAGACATAGGGTGATGCCTAAGGCTCTCGCACCACCATGTATCACAAAGAAGGGAATTGTACTTGCGTGTAGTGCAATGCAAGTAGATCTGGCTTAGGGTTAAGGTGGGTTAGTGCAAGGGCTAGGGTTAGGCTAGTGATGGGTAAGGTTAGGGTGGGCTAGTGGGTTGCACCTCTGGGTGCCTCTCTGACCCACTAAGAAGACAGTCTGTGACGTATGGGTAAGGACTGGAGTCAAGGATTAGGGTTAGGGTTAGGGGGCTAGGGCAGGTTTTAGGGGGCTTTTTGGCACATCCCAGAAGTCTCCATGGCAAAGTGGCCATGCGATTGGTGGGATGGCTCCAAAAATTTGCATGGTCGTCCACTCCCACATGGCTGGCCACTCGGCCAGCCCATCATTGTGCAGGTGTAAATAAAATAAAATAAAATAAAATCAATGGAGGACAGAGGAGGAGAGGAGAGACATTTTGTTGCAAGAAAAAACCCACTGCTACTGTGAAAAATCTGGCAGTTTATAAATTTTCGCGTGTTTCTGTTGTGCTTGTGTGTTTTTGGACCATGATTTCAAAAACAATATTGTGTTCGCCACCCCATTTTGGATCCCCTGCCCGCACCGCATGGCATGGCGAGTCCTGCTGCCCAGGCCGGGGGGGAGGCGGGACCCCCCCTCCAGAAACCACCCCTCCGGTAGGTACCCTGCGCCCTTAGTCAAGCAGGCATTTTTCCGCCTGCTTTTTTGGCCCGGGAATGGGTGGGGGGAGAGTTTAAAAGTTTTTTCCTGTGCCGTCCGTGCCGCTTGCTTGCACTTTAATTGTGGCGGCCGGCTGCGAGACTGGGCTTTTTGCTGGCTGCGAGCCTGCGGCGAGTCCCACCAGAGCAGCCGAGGACGGGGGATGGGGGGGGAGGCCAGGGACCTCCAGAAACAACCCCTCTGGTAGGTGCCCTGGGGCACGGCAGGCATTTTTCCGCCTGCTTTTCCACCGGGAACTGGGTTTTTTTAACTTTTAAAAACCTTTTTTCTGTGCCGCGTGGCATAAGGAACGAGCACGACAAATCAGACCAAAATTGTTCATTCGTCGGTTCGAGTTCGAAGTCTGGCGGAGTAATTCCCGTTACCGTTTCCGTAGAGTAACGGAACTGAGTAACGGAAACGGAAATGGGAATACCGCTAAGTCGTGCCCATCTCTAGTTACTCTAGTTACTAGCATGTTTTCCCAAAATATGTCATATTTTGAAATAAAAGGAGGGGGAAGGAGGGGAACTGGGAGTTAGCAAAGATTGTCAATGGAAACCAGTTGGCCCAAATCATCCATATCGTGTAAAATGGGGAAAATGATGGCAGGGTGGTGGATGGGGTGGGTGGGGAGAGAATTGTCCCAGTTGAAATGTGGTGTTGGAAGAAAACCCTTGGACCACCAGAAAGGCAAATAAGTGAGTACTCCGTTACATTTGATCTAAGTCTGATCTCTCTCACTAGAGCAAAAATGAGTAAACTGAGGCTACTATGTACATGTAATGAAAAGTGCTGATGGGAAAAGAGAATAATGCTGAAAAAAGTGTTAGTGATCGGGCAACAGAAAAATCTAACATGAGATGGACTGACTCAATATAAGGTGAAGGATTGTTAAAACCATAGACAGAATCACCTTGCAAACAGCATGTTTTGCAAGGAAGATTTCTCATGAGAGTCAGATACTGTAACTTGGTCTTGATTGACAGGTTCAAAAGTTCAGATTGCTGCATAACTGGATCTGGTTTCTCCTTTGAAAATTTATGTCAGGAGCTTGTTTCATCACAGAAATACTGATGCAATCTTTATTGAAAGTGTTAGAGCAAAAAATAACTGCTCTGTGCTTTTGTAAATTTATCAAAGGCTAAGTCCTAAAGCCTCACATTAATGGAAATATTTGAATATGCCTTACAAAACTATGTGCTAATTCCCTCAAGATACATGGCAAACTATCTTTCTTTCTGGAAAACTGTCTCTCCATCATTTTCTTTCATGCAAACTCATTCTTTTTTACTCATTTCATAATAGCTGTGAACTTTAGATGACCTGCCCACTTAGATGCAATGTATCTTTATCAAAACTACTTCTCCTGGAAGGCCTGTAGTGTGCATGCTCATATTATAAGAAATCACTGTTTTTCTTATTTGAAAGGCATTTTGGAGGACCAATATTTCAGCTCTTGCAGCCTGGATCCTTTCCAAATAAAGAAAACAGGCAACACCAACCATTCTCTTTCAAGATAAGCATGGCTGGTCTTTTCAATTTATGTGATCTATTTTAAATCTGGATTAGTTTGGGTTTGCCTATTTCTGAAATCTTACTTTAAAAAAATACTAATTCAAAACCCCTAGATGAAACCTCTCCATATACGGCACAGAGCAAGAACAGACCAGAACCACATTTTCAAAGTAATATTGTTTTGTTTCAGCTGTCCCCATTTTTAGAATTGCCTTGTAGAGTGTTGATTTGCTGTGCTGCACAAGATCATTGGGCTTTTTCACATGACCCCTAAGATCCGCTGGTCCCTTAAATTCGGGCTGGAGATCTTGGGGGTTCGTTTCTGTTCCTGCATCCCCACCCCTCAGCACTTCCTGCTCCTGTCGGCGTGAGGGGAGGGAGGGAAAAAAGGACAAAAGAAGCCTTTACTAACCTGCCGGTGCCGGTCAAAGTTGCCACGAGCCCCGTTACTTCCTGGTTCCTTCTCAAGGAGCTCTTAAAGGGGCGGGAGGCAAAAAAACAACAGATAAGGGAGGAGAGCCTAGCACTCTTATCCACATCAAATATTTTTCACTTCCAGAGACAAGGTACAAGAAAAGTGCGCTGGGTCGCGCTAAAGTGGGCGGGGTCGCACTTAATTGTCTGCAAACTCAGGAGCTGGTGGGGAAACATTTTAAATCTCTGGAGCTTGCAGCCATTTGCGGAGGAGCTTAGGGGTTGTGTATAAACGCCCTCTGTGCAGCAATAACCATTAGCCTTATTCAGGTGTCAACAAAGAGGGCATACTCCACATACAATCAGAGGAATGCCCTAGTCAAAGTGAATGTCTAAAGTGGAGAACTTATTGTTTCTACCAAGTATTTACATGCCAGCTGGAAGCCCGATTTTCAATCATTCCACCTTTGGTGCTGAGCCTTAGCAAGGGCTCCTCTTCAGATGCACATGCTTTGACATTAGGAAGAAAAAGAAGGCAGGGCCACTACACTCGTATCGCACACTTTTAATTCTGGATAGGGCTTTTGCACACACACACATATTTATTGGGAAAGTCAGAGTTTCTTGGGAATCAACACTTCCCAGAGCTGTAGACAATGGAATGAAGTGGGAGGGATAGGACAGCAGAGAGGTAATGTCCTTATTATGGGACCAGGAAGTAATTCAGTAACACTGCATTGTCATGGAAGGGACAGAGATAGAAGTTGAAAGCAAGCATATTTAAATAAGGTTTTTTAAACATAATTCCTGCATGATCCTTGGTAGAAACAACGTTTGAAGACCATCTGTTATCCAAAGGCCTGACCCTACCCCTTTGGTTTGGGATGATAATACTCACTAACTCACTCACTCACTCACTCACTCACTGACTCACTAGCTGGCTGACTGACTGACTGACTAACTAACACAACAGATTTGATGTTATGCATTTTAAAGACAAAAATAAAGTAGTCAATTCTTCTTACTTTAAGAGTAAAATGCCTGTAATGCAACATTTATGTGCTACTTTTAGATTACATTGCTATTTTTATTTTCTCAGCTCCCAAACAGGTTGCTAAAGTAAAAATATACTTAGAAAGGTGGCTCAAAAATGATCCTCCCCAAAACCAACATTTTTAGAAGTAATGAAAAAATTGTGTTTGTTACAGTGGAAAATGAGACTCACAACCAGCCAGTGGGTTAATCACGATGTGTAAAATGTTATTCTCAAGCCCTGATGAGGAATGCCCATTGCTGGGTCTGGTTGATAAGATGCTGAATGTCTAGCCTTTATAACAAATCCTTTTAAATTATAGTATGGGAAAAAAGTATATTGTCTTTTGCTCCAAATAGCAGAGTGTCTTAGGGTGTAGCAGCTCATGGACTGAGCAAACACTCCATTCAAAACTGGAGAGGGATACCCCATTGTTCATTTCACCTTCTCATGACCTTGGAATGAGATGGGAATTGTGTAGTTCAGAAAGACGTATGTTGTTGCAGCATCATGAAAATCAGGCCACTCCGCTAATGCCATTTTGAATTTCCAGATTTTTGCTGTTATAAATTGCCAGTACATCAAGCCTCTCCTGTTCTCCATCTATAGCACTGGTGAGCCTTGTGATTTATTATATTTTGAAATGACCAGACAAAAGAAGGAGGACATTGGATGAGAAATGGAAAATAGGCTTGGTTACCATGGCAAATAGAAAGGCAGACAATTGATTTGCCATTGTGTTATTTTCTGTTTCTCAGTTCAAAATGAAACTTGCTTTCAAATAAAGTAGATTATGGTCATGTACATTTAGAAGATTATAACATACAGTCATGGTTGTGAGTGAAGTGTTTTCTAAAAAAGCACAACTATTTATTGAAAGT
Organism: Phrynocephalus forsythii; assembly: GCA_029282475.1. Classification (NCBI taxonomy): domain Eukaryota; kingdom Metazoa; phylum Chordata; class Lepidosauria; order Squamata; family Agamidae; genus Phrynocephalus; species Phrynocephalus forsythii. The sequence continues at coordinate 39,588,010 of JAPFRF010000006.1, forward strand.
ACACTTGATCTAATGCCTCTCTATACAAGAGAAGTAACAGTTTGTTGGAAGAGTGGAAAACATGGAGTGTCTTTAAAAGTATGTTGCAAAGCAAAGCACCATGGTACCTACAATTAAGAACTGTGCAAATGTGAATGAATGGTTTCTCAAATAATAAAGGAGCAATAGGCAAGGAAATGATATATATGGAGAAGGTCTAGAGTCTGCTACGTATGCAGAACATGGAACGTTATGTTAGAAGTACGTACTTAGTTACAGTCATGATTTTGACCAGTAAGTTACCATTGCATGTACAGTTATAAAAAGCAACCCTTTACCTCCCATTTCTGAAATGTTACTGGAATGCTCATTTGTGATGTCCTTAACAGGAACAACATCTGAATGCAACAGATCACTGATCACTCATCCACCTTCTTGTCTGCAACAGAAAACAAAGTAGAACCACAAGCCAGCCTCCAAACTATGTTGTACTATACCCTGCTCCATCATACATAGGCCAAGCTAATTTTGGGGGCTGACAATTCCCATGACCTTGCAATTGGCATATGAAATATCCATAGATTTATTTATTTATTTATTTATTGGGCTTATATACCGCCCGTCTTCCTGAAGGAACTCCGGGCGGTTTACAACAAAGATATGTCCTTACCTAGAGAATGCTAGAGAATGCTAGTTAAGGGTCTGCAAGTTGTGCAACGAGTGCGATTATATGACAAAGCATGGAAGAATCTTCAAGTATCATGATTTATATCGCTAATTTCTACCATATTTATAAGAACATAAGAAGACCCATGCTGGATCAGGCCAAAAGCCCATCTAGTCCAGCTTCCTGTATCTCACAGGGGCCCCACCAAATGCCTCTGGGAGTGCACAAGACTAGATATTTGTCTCCTGATACCATTCCCCTTCATCTGGCCCTTGAAGTACCCTGGTTTGAAGCCTGGAGATTACACATCTCCATCATGGTCTGTAACCTGTGATGGACTTTTCCCCCAGGAATCTGTCCAATCCCATTTTGAAGGCATCCAGGCCAGATGCCATCACCACATCATGTGGCAGGGAGTTCCACAGACTAACAACATGCTGGGTGAAAAAAAATTATTTTGTCTGTTCTCACTCTCCCAATCCTCAATTTGAGTGGATGTCCCCCTAGTTCTGGTATTTTGTGAGAGGAAGAAGAGTGTCCCTCTATCCACTTTACTCATGGCCTGCATTATTTTGTACGTCTCAATCATATCCCCCTCAGGTGCCTTTTTTCCAGACTAAAGAGCCCCAAAAGCTATAGCCTTTCCTCATAAGGGAGGTCCCCCAGTCCAACAATTATTTTAGTTGCTCTCTTCTGCACCTTTTCCAGTTCCACTATGTCTTTCTTGAGATGCGGTGACCAGAATTGTACACAATACACCAGGTGCAGCCTTACTATCGTTTTGTACAATGGCATTATCATGTTGGCTGTTTTATTTTCATTCCCCTTTTTGATAATCCTCAGCATGGAATTGGTCTTCTTCACCGCTGCCACACATAGGGTAGACACCTTCATTGAGCTCTCCACCACCACACCAAGATCTCTTTCCTGATCCATCACGTATAGCTCAGAGCTCATGAGTTGATAGGTAAAGTTTTGATTCTTTTGCCCCAATATGCATTACTTTACACTTGGCTACATTAAAACACATTTGCCATTTGGCAGCCCACTTCCCCAGCTTGGAGAGATCCTTCTGGAGCTCTTCACAATCTTCTCTGGTTTTTACCACACAGAAAAGTTTTGTGTCGTCCACAAACTTGGCCACCTCACTGCTTATCCCTGTCTCCAGGTCATTTGTGAACAGTTTGATAAGCACAGGTCCCAGGACAGATCCCCGGGGCACACCACTTTTCACCTCTCTCTATTGAGAAAATTGCCCTTTGACATCTAATCTTTGTTTCCTGGATTTATTTATTTATTTATTTATTTATTTATTTATTTATTTATTTATTTGACTTTTATACTGCCCATCTAGCCCTAGGGCTACTCTGGGCAGTTTAAAACATGGAATAAAATGACACGCTAACAAAGGAATACATTAAAAAAAACAAAATACAAAGTATAATAAAACAATATATATAAATAAATCAACAACAATAAACTAAAATTAGCCCCCTTGGGTCCCTTTGGGGAGAAAGGCGGCATAAAAATAATGTTGTTGTTGTTGTTGTTGTTATTTATTATTATAATAATTATTATTATTATTATTAAAATTATTAATATTAAGCTAAAATGAAGATAAAAATAGCAGGATATTGATAAAACAGGAAATAAAATAAGATAATGGGTAAAAAGAATATTGTCTTACTGGATGTTTGAAAAATCAGGAAAGGCCAACCTATACAACCAGGTTTTCAATAGGTTTTTTAAAAAATTGAAGTGAGGGTGCTGGCCAAATTTCAGGGGGCAGATGATTCCATAACTGGGGAGCAACCACCAAGATGGCCCTCCTCCTTGTTACAACGTTCTGAGTTTCCCTCGGGGTTGGGACTCCCAGGTGACCTGCCTAGTTAGCACAGGTGATCCTGGTAGTTCTTGGGAGGAGCCACTCTGTCATATACTGAGGTCCCAAACTGTTTAGGGCTTTGTATGTTAACATCAAAACCTTGAAGTCAATGGGGTAGTGTACTGGCAACCAGTGCAGAGCTGCCAGCACGGGGGTAATATGTTGATGTCTTTTTTGCCCCGTTGGAGTCTGGCAGCTATATTCTGCTCTAGCTTCAATCTCCCATTAACCTCAAGGGCAGCCCCATGTAGAGAGCACTACAGTATATTCTTGAGATTACAAGTGCATGAACCAACACAGTTAATGCCCTGATATCAAGGAGGGCCTACAGCTGGGCAATTCTCCACAGTTGACAACGAGCAGAACGAACCACCAGTGCCACCTGGGTTTCCATGGTAAGCACTGGGTTCAGCAGGACTCCCAAAGTGCAGGCCCCATCTTTCACGAAGAGTCACCCCAACCTGTAAACCCCAGGGGGCTGAACATGCAGGATCTCTGTCATGCCCGGGTTCAACCTCAGCCTATTAGCCTACATCCAATCCGAGACATAAACTGGTCATAATGTTTTAATAAGGATAATAGTTTAGCTGTGTTTACATTCACAAGATACATCTCAACCAGTCCTCAATCCATAAGATCTGCCCTCTTATCCCCTGAATGTGCAATTTTCTCAGCAGCCTTTGGTGAGGGTCTGTGTCAAAAGCCTTCTGAAAATCAAGAATGATAATATCCACCGGTTCACCCAAATCCACATGCCTGTTGACCTTTTCAAAGAATTCTAAAAGGTTTGTCAGGTAAGATTTACCCTTACAGAAGCCATGCTGATTTTCCCTGATTTGATCTCTTCTTATCAGAGGATTTAAATTAATCTTCTGTCAGTCTTTCATCTATCCATCTATCCACTCATCATCAGATTTTCTGCTGTCTCTGTGGCCAAACACGTTTTTTTACTAAATGCTACAGTTGCAAGATGATAGGTTCTGACCTTGACACTCACATGCTGCCTTTCTTATTGTAACTGCAAGCATCCTGGATGAGTGAACCTAGTGTGGTATTCAGTTAATCACTTGAATGCTATGGACTAAGCCCTCAAATCTGTACCAAGACCAGGATATAGATCCTTGCTTCACCAGCCATTAAATTAAATAGTGTCTTTACTTCATTTATACCTCACACACACTATTCTGCAGTAGTGCTGAAGGGTCCACTCTAGTGATATCACAAGGGACTGCTCATAGGTCTTAGATTTTGGCCTTGAAATCTCACAGAGTGGCATGCTCCTACCAGACAAATGTATAAAGGGCCTCAGGCCATTATTGTTGCTGATTATGATCAACACCTGGATTGCCTGGCATGTTGGCTCCTTCAGATATGAGGCAGGAAAGAGTAAAGCAAAGCAAAGTGTTCTGCTTACATACCACCCCATACCACTTCAAGTAGTCTCTGGACGGTTTACAGTTTCATTACAGTATACAGTATACTATGCAGTATGGTCACATTTACAGTTGGGGAGATGTGCAAGCAGTGTGTGTGTGTGTGTGTGTGTGTGTGTGTGTGTGTGTGTGTGTGTGTGTGTGTGTGTGTGTGTGTGTGTGTGTGTGTGTGTGTGTGTGTGTGTGTGTGAGAGAGAGAGAGAGAGAGAGAGAGAGAGAGAGAGAGAGAGAGAGAGAGAGAGAGAGAGAGAGAGATCCTAAGACTTTCATAGTCGCTTAAGAAGTAGGGTTGCAGAGTCAACACCTTTTTAGCCCCTGAAATTTCAAGGCCATGGTCTGAGATCAAGGATTGGGATCTTTTCACACCATGGGACAAACAAAGATTGTGAGGGAAGCAATCACAACATGCAGGCAAACTTTTTTGCACTGAGCCCTGATGTGAGCTGGGAATGGGTGGAGAGGTGAAGCATACCAATTCTATGAGGCTTCAGGTGACACCTTGAGAGCTGGCAGTCTGCCATTGCTACCCTTCTATAAAGTTTACTTTTGATCTAAGACAAGTTCATAGTAAGGACACAATTAGCAAGGACACAATTCAGAGTGACTGTTAAGGAAAATCTCCAACAAACGGTGTGCTCTAGATAGCCAATAACCTAAATGCCTTAGGAAAAGCCAAGACAGATTGGCCTTTCTAAGGTCTTTATGGTCTATCTAAAAAGGAGAATCTCTGTGTCTCTTAGATAGTGCAAGTGAAATAAGTTTGCCTTCACCAGCTGCTCTCATCACATACCACAACAAAAAGCAACAGAACAGAGTTTGGGAAACCATTAAAGCTCTTTTATGTCCTTTTCAATTGGTTTCTACAACACTGATGTTTGATTGCCATCCAGTCCTGACTTGGGGGTTGCATAAATGGTGGGAAGCTACTCATACATGGGCAGCAGGATCTACAGCTATTGCTAATTGAACGATGCTAAGTGGAGACATTTTGGGCTCTCCATCCCCCACCTCCAATTTAAAGAACAGGAACTGCCATCAAGCCTATTCAGTCTTTTCATGCGTTGTGTCAAAGTCTTTCCTCCACCCCACCCCTTGCAAATAGTCTTTGAAGAGAGAAAAATAAATGTGTATTCCACTGTAACAGAACTAACTTCAAAAGCTAGGTGATGTTTAAATCAAATCACTTAGGTATATCTGGTGAATGAGCATCCTAAAGCCCATAGCTTCTCAAATTATACAGAGGGGGAAAGGGTGAATGTTGAAGGATGCTCTGCAAAGAATACGAATCCATGGATGTAATCCTGATCTTGCTGAAAAATGTTAATCATCTGTAAATCTGTTTTATTACCTTTTGTTCCTGGACTCAAAGACATCAGCAGAGAGATCACAATGATTCACTTGATGGAACATAGCCACAGGGGAGCAATAATAAAAGTCTGATTCTGCTGTAGGATAGGCAAGCAGTAAAACAAACTACATTTATTTGCATAGTTTTAAGAGGTTTACTTCCTTAAACTATCATCTAATCAGAATATTGCTCCGGGTGGGGGGAAACTTGTGGAAATGAATGGGAGATTTATGGGAAAAGGACTTGGAAGATGCTGGCAGGAATCCTGTTGTGTACCTTTATGCTGCACAATGGTCATCAGCAGTAAATCCACTTTGCAGGGGTTAAATGTTTATGGCCACTCCGCAGGTACCAGGGCTCCCTAGGAAATCCTCTCATCATAGGGAAGCTTTTGGAAACCATGGGATGGCAGGGGACTCCTTAGTGTCCAAAAACCACTGATGCCAGTCCTGGTTCTGCTGCTAGTACCTGGACACATTTGGTGGGGCCACTGTGAGATACAGGAAGCTGGACTAGATGGCCCTTTGGCCTGATCCAGCACGGCTCTTCTTATGTTCTTGTGTTCTTATGTTCAATGGTGTTGCTTTTTGGACATTAATGAGTTTTTGTTACCCTATGACTCACTTCCAAAGGTATCCCCAAATGAAAAGGATCGATAGGGAATGTCAGAGTCTAGGAGCAGGCGAGAAGGGGGGATTAGATGCAAAACACTTATCTTACAAATTGCAAGTCATTTGCTTCAAGCTGATTTGTAACTTGCCCAACTCTATTTAATCTGATTATTTTGTTTGTATGTATTTCTTTTTGTGCCAATAGTGGGGGGCGGGGATAGAAAATGGGAAAAATAAAGGGTCCAGAGAGGGAGTCATAGGGCCTTTTTACACGACCCCTAAGATCCGCTGGTCCCTTAAATTCGGACCAGAGATCTTGAGGGTTCGTTGCTGTTCCTCTGTCCCCACCCGCTCCGCACTTCTTTGTTCTGTCTGCGTGAGGGGAGGGAGGGGGAAAAAAGCCTTAGACAGAGACAAAAGAATGCATTCTTACCTCCGGTGCTGGTGGAGGTTGCTCCAACCTCTGTTGACTTCCTGGTTCCTCTTTAAGGGGCGGAGGCAAAAGAAAAACAACAGAAAGAATCGAGGAGAGCTCAGGCACTCTCCGCATCAAATATTTTTCACCATCAAAAAGCAGGTACAAGAAAAGTGCGCTGGGTCGCGCTAAAGTGGGCGGGGTCGCACTTAATTGTCTGCAAACTCCGGAGCTGGTGGGTAAACATTTTTAAGGTCCGGAGCTTGCAGCCATTTGCGGTGGAGCTTAGGGGTCGTGTATAAACGCCCATAGTCACTGTCCCCAGTTACTGTGTGACCTCCAACGTGCAAGCAATGCGCTCACCAGTTTCCTTCCTCCCCATCTCCCCAGGCGCCACACAGTTTACTCCTTTCCTGGCGCCCGCCCTTCCATGATTCCATCCTGCATTAGCTGGGCACTCTTGACCCATGGATCCTATGAAACAAAAGCTGCTCCTCTGGCTTTTTAACTTCTAAAGTGGTTAAACAAAATCCAGCACTTCAGAGAACCCTGATTTGATTTGAGCACCATGTTGGACTTCCTTGGTTCATTTCAGAATCATTGTGGAAAAAATTGCTACTGGGTCACTTCATTTGCAAATAAACTCTGAATCTGAAGCACACCCCTAGTCGTTATCATGAAGAAAATAAAGTAGTCATTGGAAGAATAAATTAGGTAGAACAGATGTGATGAATAGGATTTAAAAAAAAACATTGCTAAGGTCACTAGGAGAGAGATATTTTCTGATCTGCTTCCAGAAGACCTCGTGTGCTCCCTAAGCAAGCCTATATGGTCCACAGCCTTTGCCAATATTGTGAAGTGAATGAAGCAACCAATTCAGGATATTAGAAAATTTATCATTTCCTTGGCTTTGCGGAAGGGATAAGGAGGGGAGACAATTAAAGTGTGTATTAGGGTAGAAAGTGGAAGGCCAATAAATAAAAAAATAAAAAAATAAAAATAAAAAAATAATGGACAGCACCACTAACTGGGATATACACTAAGAAAAAGAAGATTAGGGGAACAAATACACACTTCATCACTTTTTTTAAAAGACAAATGGAAAGCTTCCTCCTAGAAGCTTGTTTTGCTTTCCTCTGGTCCACAGCTGATCTGAACAGGTTCTCAAATTAAAAAAAAAAGAAACTTTAAAAGAAAGCAAACAAAATCTTCATGGAATCTTTCATTTTTTTAAAAATATATATAATGCAGAACATATATGCTGCCCTAATACACACTTACATTTTTTCACTTGCTCTGCTGCTCTGCAGAGCAGAGGAAGAAATTTATTTACTAATATGCATTTCAAAATATTGGCAAATTAGATGAAAACTTGTGTTTGGCGTCTTTCTAGCTATCACATGAGCTGGAAAGGGACCAAACCAGAGTGATCCTACTAACACCAAAAAAGTAGAAGTTCCTGATATGGGCCAGAAAGTTGTGGGTAGGAATGCTCTAATTTGGTTCACTCCAGCAATTATGTCATGTGATCACCATCAAAAGGAGTGCTAAACAGTGGGCTCAATGATCACATCTTGTTTCCCTTCCTGAAAGGAAGTAACAGTATTTCTGCAAAAACTGGCTCCGAGGCATTATAATTTTTACAAAAAAGGTGTAAAAAAATCTAGCATAAATTTCCTCCTCCCCCCCTCCTCTTGTGTTGGAGTCATGGAGCATTATCATGGGGCTTAAACATTCCTCATTTAGGTGTCTCAACATGTTGAAACAGCTGTATTGACAAGAGCTGGAAATTTAGTGTGCATTTATTCATCCCTAGTCTTTGCCAGAAGAAGAACTAAGAGGTGTTTTGAATCTCTGTATGTGTGAAATTTAAGAGTTTGAACTCCCCTTGAGTTAGGTTTTCTAAGCATCAAATATAAAAGTGCTATGTTCTATGATCCTCAGTAGACACCAATGTAGTGTTACTGTGCAAATGTAATAGCTCTTAAAATCAGAACGAGTGGTCCTATTCTTAGCATAGGACATTTGTGAAGCTGCACGTCATCCACTAATGGCAGTAATGTGTACAGTTGTTTTGCAGCTCTGCTGCACTGAAGGCCAGAATCAAGCCTGTAGGTCCCATTTTTATTACACGAAACTTCAGTATGGGCTATGAACCCAGCAACTTTGCCTCGCTAAGATTAAACTGTCCACATGTATATCTTTCTTTAATTGCACATAATGAACAAAGGCTGCAGCACATGAGTTTCATTTTATTGAAGCCAAAGCTCCTTCTGATTTTAGGCACTGCATGGCTTGATAACAAAAGCAAAGTTTTCAACTTTTATTTAAAGGGTGCCTATGTACCTATAGGTTGTCTTTACCAATTAACTTTGGTGGCTGAGTCTTCAGTTGGTATAGTGTGATACAAAGTTGGAACGGTGTAATTATAATCAAATGGAAAATTCAAAATCTGAAATAATTTGTTTAGCATTTGTTTAAGCTTTTGAAATTATTTACACATGCAGGGAAATAAATATGCAAAGAATTAAGTGCAAACTTTTCTATATTGTCTTCAAACTAATGAAGTCCTATTGGTAGTCTGAGATGGTTGGATAGGTTTTGAGTCTTTGCTGCCTCTTTATGTGAGAATGCAGCACCAACGGCTCATATTCCCTTCAAGATCAGAACATGCCCCTATTGAGCTGGAGGGATTCTGGAATAGCTCAGCAAAGGCTTCCTAACATTCATCTTTACAGTTAATTTATCTGGCTGTGGTTGAGAGTTCAATTCCCCAATGTGTGTCCTGGGAAAAGAGCCAGCCTTTGTAGTCCTGGGGAAGCTGTGTCACCACAGAGTATCCACATAAGAAGAGAATGGTAAAACCATTTCCAAGTACTCACTACCTAGAAGCCCCTGGAAATGGTTGAGGTAAGTTTAATAAATTGACCTGATGAGACATAATTATTCACTGGCTAGATCGCTCAGTGGTTGATATATCTCGCTGCAATGTCAGAGGTTGGGAGTTTGATTCCATGCTGTGCCTCCTGAGAGAACAGCCAGACTGTATTGCCACAGGCAATCTAAACAGTTTCAGAGTGCTCCCAGAAAAAGGCTATTGTAAACCACTTCTTGTTTTTAAAACATTTTTAAAACTTATTTTCTACAGTAAACAAAGTAAAACAAATGTTGCTTGCCTCCTGTTGTGTTACAACTTCAATCACATTCCCCCCCCAACATTTCAGCCCAATGTAATTCATATATCCTTTCCCAATTTAGAAGAACATACTTTCATACTTAATTTCCTTTTTATCCCATCCATATTCTACCTATCTTTGCTGACATCTAGAGATGGACACGAAATGAACTTTTGGTTCATTTTGTTATTTGTTATTTGTTTCACTACCTAACGAAATGAATAACGAACTGCCCCCTCTAAGAAAAATGAAATGAAATTATATATATATAATTTAAAAAACCTGACTGGTGGGTTTTTTTAAAAAAAGTAAAGAAAAGAAAATGAACCTGAACTAAAACAAATTACGAAACAATTTTTTTCTAAAAATTCATTTCATAATTAGCAAAATGAAATGGGGTTGGAGGAATGGATTATGAAACAAAGCACCATTTTGGCATTTTGTGCCCATCCCTACTTACATCTATTTCCATCTAATACAAAAGATATAGCCTGCCAGGTCCCAGTCCTGAGTCCTGGCTGCAGCGTCAAGAGAAAAAAAAAAAGCTGACTGGCCCGCGGTACAGCTGGTAGGTGGGCCACATGGTCGGCAGTAATATATATGTTTTCGTAGATTTTCACGGGTATAGGTATGCATGTTAGGGTGGATTCGGGTTTTTTCCCGTGTAGAAATCTGGTTGTTTTGGCGACGTTTCGACGAGGTCTCACTCGTCATCTTCAGGCTGGTGTTCTGGCTTCTTTCTTCTTGAAGCAAAGCGTGATCTCAGTTGAAGTCCTTCTATAACCACCATCCAATAACAAAACCACGACTGCACCATCTACTGCGGCACCCCACTCCAGTCACCACATGGAGCACACTCACACACCCCAAAAAAACATTGGGAGACCACAGACACGTAGCCAGACCAAAATGAATTCACAAGACACAGGACCCCACTCCACCAAAGCCCAGGATACTGCCAGAACCCACCAGCCATCTAACCCACCAGCATCTAAACAGCCATCTAAACAGCCACCAGCAGTTAATCCCTTAACGATCGCCTCAGCCACACAGCAGATCACAAAAGAACAAAGGAACAAAGGAACCTGCAATCAGCAACAAAGCAAGCAAACCACACCCCCAGCAGTATTTATAGAAGGACTTCAACTGAGACCACGCTTTGCTTCAAGAAGAAAGAAGCCAGAACACCAGCCTGAAGATGACGAGTGAGACCTCGTCGAAACGTCGCAAAACAGCCAGATTTCTACACGGGAAGAAACCCGAATCCACCCTAACATGCATACTTATACCCGTGAAAATCTACGAAAACATATATATATATATATATATATATATATATATATATATATATATATATATATATATATATATATATATATATATAATTTTAAAAACCTGACTGGTGGGTTTTTTTTAAAAAAGTAAAGAAAAGAAAATGAACCTGAACTAAAACAAATTACGAAACATTTTTTTTCCTAAAAATTCATTTCATAATTAGCAAAATGAAATGGGGTTGGAGGAATGGATTATGAAACAAAGCACCATTTTGGCATTTTGTGCCCATCCCTACTTACATCTATTTCCATCTAATACAAAATATATAGCCTGCCTGATCTTAAAAGTATATTCCATCTAGATATTTAATTATTCATTAGCTAAACAACTCAGAATATATTTTTGCTGACCATATATATAATAATTGTCATCAACAAGGTATAAACCACTTCTAAGCAGATAGTGCAGTTTCCACTTAGGGGGCAGTAAAGAAATATAAATAAATAAATATGTAACTAAGCATTTTCTATCAAGAAAATCTGGGAAATTTTGCCATAAGTTGAACTCGAGTTAATGGCACACAATTACTACTACTACTACTACTACTACTACTACTACTACTACTACTACTACTACTACTACTTAACAGAGGAATAATCTTTGTTGGAACATGCCTGCTGACCAATCTATCTATCTATCTATCTATCTATCTATCTATCTATCTATCTATCTATCTATCTATCTATCTATCTATCTATCTATCTATCTATCTATCTATCTATCCAATTTATATGCTGCCTCTCTCCCAAGACTGAGACTCAATGCAGCTTGGAATAAAGCCCAACAAATACAATTAATACAAAACATTGACACAAATGTAACATTTAAAATATAATTTATGTGCTAGTTGGCACAAGTATAGTGGAGAATTTTCTGGATTAGTACATTGACTGTAACCTTCATTCTGCCATCCAAGCTCATTTTGTGCACATATGTACCTGGGGGCACATACTAAAGTCTATATTCCTGCTGGCCTCATCTAAGATCATATATATGCAGGACTGTAAATCTGGAACAAAAATGCAGACATAAATTCAGATATATATTCAATTGTGAACTTTTAACTACACTAATAAAAATGGTGTTGCAAATTCTGATCATAGCAACATTAAAATGAGCTTTGCTGTTGACCTCAATGCAGCTGAGGATCAAAGCAATTTTAGTCAGGAAAATCCACTTAAGAAATTAAACTCAGATTTCCAATGGGTGAACACTTTGCCTTGTTTACCAAAGGGATGGCCACATGTCCTTTTTTAAGGTGGCCATTCTAAGGTCTGTCAGAAGACAATCTTGCTTTGACAAATATATTTCATTTGAAGAATTGTCCATCCTATGTCTGAGAACCTTAACAAGTACTTTAAAGTTGCCCATCCACAATGGGTATCTGGGCTATTTATTGCATTGCATTGCATTTCGAATATCTTTACCCCACCTTCCTCCTTGGAGAAGGACCCAAGGTGGCTTACAGTAATGAGGGACAATATACAGCCCAGAACATTTTAGACATATTCAAGTTAAGAACAGGGAATTAGAAGAGGTTTCTTAGAATATTAAAAGGTAACATTAAAGTTACAAAGAGCATGCAAAAAGAAAATAATCCATTATGAGTGGTGGGAAGTACAGTAACATGGAAAACACTGGTATTCTTATGAAATCTGTCAATGTAATCATGTATGGTAATCCACATAAAAGTAACATAGTAGGTAGTCCCTCATTCAGGGAAAGGCTTGCCTGAAGAGGAAGGTCCTGCTTTCAGAAATACAGCAGAGATTGGGCAGTCCTGGCCTCCAGTGGGAGGGAGTTCCAAACTCTGGGAGCAGTAACAGAGAAAGCCCTTCCAAGTGTTCTGATGAGATGCACCTGTGAAGGTGGTAGGATGGAGAGAAAGACCTCTCCTGATGACCTTAGCACCAAAGCCAGTTCATACTTCAAGATTCAATCTTTGAAGTAGCTTAGACCCAGGCCACTTTGTGCTTTGTAGGTTAAGGTCAGCACTTCGAATTGTGCCCAATAGCTGATTGGCAGCCAGTGGAGTTGCTTTAGTGGAGTGTGATGTGATCTCAGTAACCCCGCCACCAGTCAGCAATCTGCCCGCTGCACTTTGGATCTGTTGAAGTTTCCTGAGACTTTCCATTGGTAACTCCACATAGAGCACATTACAGTAGTCCATCCGGATGTCACTAGGGCATGTGTCACAGTGTCCAGAGCAGGTTTCTCAAGAAATGATTGGAACTGGTGTACTAGTTTTAATCACGCAAATGCACTCCCGGCCACTGCTGTGACCTGGGCATCTAGGCTCAAGGATGAGTGCAGGAACACCCACAAACTACACACCTCTTTTTTCAATGGGGGTAAATCTCATCCAGTACAGGTTGCACCCCAATCCCTTGATCTTCTTTTCAAATGACCAGAAGCAGCTCTGTTTTGTCTGGATTTAGTTTCAGTTTGTTCTTCCTCATCCATTTCATTACCAAAGCTAAGCACTGATATAAAGTTAAAATTAGGGATGGGCACCAAACGAAAAATGAAACGCTGATTTGTTGGTTTGTTACGTAATGAAGGAAGCAGCATTTTGTTAGTAATGAAACAAACTGGCATTTTTGCTTAAAATGAACCAATTTGTTTATCTATAAAATGGCTTCCCCGTGTCCTAGAGGCACCAAATATGTTGTGAACCTTCCTTGGACTCTCCACTTTAAGCCCTCCAGATTTGGAGAGATTTGGGGTTCAGGGGGCTGAGTTATTCAACTTCAAAGGGGGGGTATGCCCAGAAAAAATTGTAATTGCAATGTTATGTATTTGAAAGTAGTGATCCCAGGCACCTATCAGCATGGAAATTACAGTGGAGCTTCCTCAAGATTTCCCCTTGAAGCACCCCCAAATTTAGAGAGGTTTGGGGTATAGGGGACCAAGTTAATCAACTCCAAAGGGGGTGCCCATAGGAAAAAATCATTTATAATTTAAATGTATTTGAAAATACTGATCCCAGGCATCGAGTAGCATGGAAATGGCAGGGGAGCTTCCTCAAGTGATTTTAGGGGACCCTTTGAAATTTGGAAAGTGTTGGGTTTGGAGTTATTAAGCTCCAAAGGAGCTGGGGGGTACTTAATTGAAGGAGTGTGGATCAGCACACTGAGGGGAAGCTGTCAATTAACCCTATAATAGGTAAAGCACGCCGAACACACTCCTTCCATTAAGCACCCCCACCTCCTTTGGAGCTTAATATCTCTGTGCCCAGAAACCCTAACTTTTCCAAATGTCCCCTAAAATTGCTTGGGGAAGTGAAGCCAGCCATGCACATGCCTGGGATCAGTAATTTTCCATTGAATATATTTTAAAAATATTCATCCAGGACCCAGGGGGGGGGCGTTTTATAGAGTAATGAATCAGTTTGTTACTGGTTCATTTTGTAACAAAATGAAACAAATCATGCAAGAATGAAATGAAACAAAACGAATCTCAGTTTTTCTATTTCATGCCCATCTCTAGTTGAAATAGCTTTCTTGGAATCTGGAGGTGACGAGAGGTAGAGTTGAGTGTCATTGGCATACTGGTGACACTTAACCCCAAACCTTCTGATAATTTCCCCCAGTGGTTATATATAAATATTAAATAACATAGGAGACAGAACTATGGACTCAGCAGTCACACCAAGTCATCTGGTAACAGACTTCCCTGTTCAAGTGAGATTTTGTTTAAACCTTAAGGGTGATTTTAATTAATGGATGTGCACATCTAAAGCAACCATATGTAATTACGTGTTTCTTCAGTAATATATAAGCAATTAAAAGTTTGATCTGCTCAAGTTCTAAAAGCCAAAGAAGCAGGAAAAAACCACACACAATAGTTGTATCCATTTCCATGTGCTTTTTCTTTGAGAATCAAAAAAATATTTGGGCTTACCTTACATTTTGGTTCATTTGCTATTATCCTTTACTCTTATAAGATTAGGTTTATGAGTACATCTGTAATCCCTGATAACAAATGGGCAGAAAAAATTTAAGAAGTTCCAGGAAGAATGGCTGTTTTGAAACCCTGAGATGCCATAAAATATTTCTGAGTGAAAGTGGTCATGCTTTGCTAGAGATCATAGCTAATAGAGAAATTACTATACAACGCAAAATAAAATGAAATGATGTGGCACCTCTTTTATCATATTTCTTGAAAAGCATTCTTATTTCAAGATGATAGAACTGGTATTATAATCTTTTCGATCTGCTGTATCCATTTGGTTTCTAATGATATGTTGAACATATCCTTTAGAGGTAAAAATATTATGTGCTTGCCAGAGCTATGTGTTATTGGGCATGATGAATCCCAAGTGATTCAAACTTTAATGAATAATGCCAGCAGAACAATTTCAGGTAAAAAGCTTGTAGACACAAAATAGAATCTTCCTTCTGCTTCCATCCCCCCCACTCCAATTACACCTTGAATTTCAGGTGATAAAACAAAACTCACAGCAATTTAGGCCTGTTCAATGTATTTTAAACCACTTTAGATATATAATGATAAATTTAAGAACACTCATAAAATACAAAATAATGAGCTAGTATCATATAGTTAGACTAAAACTGCTAATATACTGATGGCACTAATGGTCTCTCTCTCCTCCCCTGCATTTTAACCCTCCTGGTGAAAAATAAGTCCTTTTCTGATTTAATTTGTTCATGGTGGGAAATGCTTTATGAATTCTAAGCATATACAAAAGGCTTTAAAGTTTTATTTTAATCCTGAAGTATATTCCTTCTTGAGAACATCAACATTATCTAGCGTGACGCAGTCATAAACTCAAAGATAATTGCAAAATGTTTTACCACCAATCATGTGTGAAATCCTCTGGACTTCAAAATGCATGATTTAGATGGATCATGAGACATGTCTTAAATGGATAACCACACTGCAGAGGAAATAGATTCAGAGCATATTTTTAAAGTTTTGTGTATGCAATTGACAGTCCTATTATTTATACTTTTAGTCAGAAATAAGTATGTCGGGAGCACTGTGATGGGGGTTCCTGCATGGCAGAGGGTTGGACTAGATGGCCCTTGAGATCTCTTCCAACTCTATGATTCTATGATTCTATACTACATAAGCAAGCAACTACATTTGTAAGTTATTTTAACTTACAAGTGTTTTAAACTAAGGTCTTATACAGTGACATATGACCCTGAAATCATGGTGGTGACCCTTCTCACAGTTTTCCAAGTCGATAATATTCAGAAATGATTTATCATTTCCTTTTTTCTGGAAGAATTCTTGGACTTTGCAGCTTGCCCAATGCCACACAGGCTAGTTCTACTCACAGGAGGGCCAGGCCGGTGGAAGTGTGTGTGGGGGGGGACACAGTCCTAACATTTACTTTTTGCTACAATGCCATGCACCACATGGCTTCAATCTCTTTTAAAAGAATCACGTACATTTGGTCTGTCTGCCCACAGTCATACATACATGAATACCTTTTTTCCTAAGCAGTGTGAAACATTTGATATTTTTCCATTTCAATGTCAGCTTACTAAATTCACATTTCCCATTCCTGACCACAAATCAAAAATAATGGAGTACTTCATTTAAGTAGTTTCTGCCTTATCACTTGGATTTATTTTGTCATACTACTGGGTTTCGGTATTGCAGAATAACAAATTGCCATTAAATTCTTAGAATAAGTCGCAAAATTACATGAAGTGTCCAAGTCAGAATTTTTAAAAAATGTATTGCAGTTGTATGACCTATACATAAGAGTATACAATAAGAACAATTTGAGGGACTTCAGGGAATTGAATGCATTAAAAGGGTGGACAGTGTGCAAGCTAGCTAGGAAAAATATTTGCTACCTGTGCTCTGATATATGAGTTCTCGTATGATAGGCATGTTTGTTCAAAGTTTGGAATGAATGAAATGTAAAGTGGTACCTCTTAAAACAAATTTAATTTGTTCTATGGTTCAATTTGTTTTAAGAAAATTTTGTCATACAAAACGTGGTTTCTCATAGGAATGCATTGAAAATGGATTAATCCATTCTGAGGCTATGGGTCGCTTTGTTTTATGAAAATTTTGTCTTACGAAATGCATTTTCCCATAGGAATGCATTGAGGATGGATTAATCCATTCCAGAGGCTAGAATAAAGACAAAAATAACTGGGTTTCCGGTTTAGGAATTTTGTCTCCCTGGGTGTGGAGACAAAATTCCTACAAGTTCCCATCCTTCCTACCTGCCAGAACAACACTGTTTACTCACATTTTATTTTCATGTCATTTTATTTATTCTTATGCCACCTTTCTCTCCTAGTGGAGACCAAAGACTGCATGCCTAAAATACTCAGCACACAGCAATGTTTGTTGAAGTAGGAATACCCGCAGTTGGTAGATTCACTGTCCCAGTAAATGGAATAGTTGACTGCTGAATTTTATGTGATGTTTGTCACCCATGCCATCTGGAACAGAGGCAGGCATGCTGAAATAAGAAAAACCCAAAGTGCTGCAAGAAGCAAAGCAAGCAGCAGGCATTAAATGAGTCAAGTACAAAATGGCTGGTAGGTGGGGAATACTTAGGTCCTATTCCTGATGCTAATGAGACCTAACACACTTGAATCCTGCACAAGAGACTCAAGAAATCTATGGCACATTCAAACACAAAGGCACTCAATCAATTTGATTCTTAAGTGTAGGTGTACATGCCTAATAGAAAAGAATTTTTAGTCCGTGCTTGAGCTTTCAATTTCCTGTTGTTTTGGGCACCTTGGCTCTGTTGAATGCGTCCTTTTCTGAGTGATGCTGACTTGTGGCATTTTTTTAAAAAAATTGGCTCTTAAAACTGAAATGCCAAAGGATGCTTTGGAAACTCCAGTTCGATTTGAGTGGCCCTTTGGCAGGCATGTCCAAACTTCGGCCCTCCTGACGTTTTGGACCAGAACTCCCAGAATTCCAAGCCTGTATTTCTAATGGCAAAGGACTGTGGGAGTTGTGGTCCAAAACATCTGGAAGGCCAAAATTTGGACATGCCCGCCCTATGGGCTTTCCGCTTCACTCTGGATCAACTCAGAGATGGAGAAAGTATTCAGATTCCAAGTATGTTCTGAACCGAAAGCATAACTATAATGTTTAACATGCTTTACTCCAGAAAACAGATTCTGGCCTGAGTATCATAGGATAAGTCAGTTGAACATCATGTATGCAGAGAGATTGGTGGGGGAGATAGACACTAATTAATGAATATTAATGAATATAGGGACAGAAATGATATGAGCATTAAAAATAAGAAAATGTAGTGAAACAGTATAAGAAAAAAATCTGATAAAAACTGTGGATGCTGATAGGTTAAACCTTCCATAATTTCTCTTCTAAATGATTCTGCTTGTTAACACATTTCCTGCTGGTACTAAAGGAACAAAAGCTGTTTAATGTATTCTGAAGTTTACATCATGACTCAAATCTGTTGCATATGTTTCTATAACTATAAAACTGGCTAATGAGGAAACTCATGAAATGTGCAATGAAGAGAATTGTATTTATACCTCAGGTAAGTATTTGTTAAACCTTGGTTTTAAGAATGTATCATGCCCTACTTGGCTAAGTCATTCTCGGAGGGGGTGACATGATCCAACCATAGAGTTTAGGGGATGAAAATGGTGCTATAGACCACAATGCAGTCCAAGAGACAACCATGCCCAGGCCTGCTTAATCCAGACAAGGCTTCATCCTTCCAAAATGGGGAAGAACAGCTTCTCATTGGCAGAGAAGGTTGAAGGGTCAAGCTGCAACTGAAATGCAACCGATGTCTTTTGACATTAGTTGAGCAGGCAAAGTTGTTAGGATGGACTTACCAAGCTGCATCAGTATAACGGCAGCACTCAAAACAGCTGAGAACCAGTTCCATCAGATCATACATAATCTGTGCCAGTTTTAGGTTTTGATGCACCCTTGGATGAAAAGAGCTCGATTCAGGCATTTCCCACATTGAGGTAATGTGTAAGTAGGTAAGCCTGCCAGCGCCATCCCCTTCACTGGCAATTTCTTTCTGCAAGAGCAACCAGACAGAAGAGGAGAGGTTCCTGTCTAAACCAAGTATTTCAATGAGAGCAAGAACCTTGACCCCCCCCCAAGACCTTCGCTTATGTGAAAAGCTCTTCTCCTCAGTCTCAATGCTTTCCATGTGAAAATATTAATAGCTGAGGCAGGGCTACCTTACTCCCTCCTCCCATCTCAGCAGAACATAGCAAATGATGTCTGTCTAGAGCTCACTTCTCAGTGAGCCCTGCAATGTCCACATACACCTTTTCTTTTTCCTCTGTTGTTGCTTCTTCTAACTCGGAACACAATCAGCACCATGTCTTAGGGCAGCAATGGCGAACGTTTTAGAGACTGAGTGCCCAAACTGCAGTTCAGAGCCCACAAATTTTTTCACAAAGTGCCAATGCACCAATTTAACCCAAATAGAGGTGGCTGTGAAGGGGCAATGTCAGGTGCCCACAGAAAGGGCTCCGAGTGCCACCTTTGGCACCCGTGCCATAGGTTCGCCAACACTGTCTTAGGGAGAAGGCAGTGGATGTGGAAGAAGGAATGAAAAAGGATACTGGTGGAATCTTACTCTCTCAGCACAAATGAATTGCCACTGGATCACTTGGCTGCAGCCATGAGTGAGACAAAGAGCTCTTCTTCCCACACAAGACCTTGGACATATGGAATAGGCATTGCTAGTACCTTTCCCCTTTGAGAAACAACATACATGTGTGCACACACAGGAAGAACAGAGAGACGGGTTGATTATTAAGATATATGCATAGTGGATAAAATTTGTAAGTAAAGCAAAGTGGTCTACTAATATACTGCCCCATACCACTTCAAGTAGTCTCTGGGCAGTTTACAGTTTAATTACAGTATGCAGGCTACATATTGCCCCCACCCCACAAGCTGGGTACTCATTTTACCAACCTTGGAAGGATGGAAGGCTGAGTCAACCATGAGCCTGCTACCTGGGATTGAACCCCAGGTTGTGAGCACAGTATTACCTGCAGTACAGGCATTTCAGGTTGTGAATTAAGTCTATTAACCAACTGTTTTTATCTGATTTTGATTTTGAGTTATTGTAACTATTGTTTATTGTTTAAAACTGTTATTTTTAATATTACTGTGTTGCACACCACCCAGAGTGACCTTGACAGCAATATAAAAATCAAAGAAAGAAAGAAAGAAAGAAAGGGTTTCTTAGCCATGACTAATTTAAATGTTATTGATTTAAATGGATCTGCTCCACCTAGAATTAGCATCAGCTTTTGCCTATTGAACCAGCATCTTCTCATTTTGGTAATAGGTAGTAATGTTGTTTTCAAAGAACTCTACATCATTTGCAACAGATTATAATGTCAAAGCATCACATTTTAGCCCCAAGAAACATTTGACCCTCCACAAGCCAACAAATTACTGCATCCATCAGGCCTAGCCAAAATAACAAGTGGTGAGGAATAATGGAAATTGTGGTCCTGGAGAGTGACCTTACCCCTTCTCCTGCTCCAGTGTTTAAGGCACTAGTCTGAAATATATGGAAGAGCCAGACAGATATTTGAAAAAAAAATCTTTATTCTGTTGAACTCTGTTGGTAATTCATTCAGTTCAACTGATTGGAACATTATGTGGACATTGCAATTTGTAACCAGTATTCAATATGAAATGCTTGTTTTAGCCTGATATGTTCATTACTGGAAGCTGGAGCCAGGTATTTGCATGGTTTAATATGTCATTTTTATAGAAATATCATCATAATATTTTGTTATGCATGACTCACATGATTAGCTATATACCAGAAGAACTGTACATATTTGGGATTTCATTTACTGGGTGAATAAATTGTAGTTTTACTCAGTAAATTTCATCCAGGGAAAGGTTAGGACATACATTTTCATTGCAAGATAGAGTAGCTCTGACTCTAAGAGCATGTTGATTCTCCTAAATCATCTCTCTCTCTCTCTCTCTCTCTCTCTCTCTCTCTCTCTCTCTCTCTCTCTCTCTCTCTGTATTGTTTTCTACATTTTCAGCTATGGTATGCATAATCTGTTGTATTTTTCACCTGCGGTTTTAGTTTTAATAGATAATATGCTAGACAGAAGGCTGCCTCTTTTGTGTTCTGAATTAATTTAGAACACCTATTGCCTGCAGTGAAATGTTTGCTGTGCTGTTGTTTCAGATCCACGATGCATCAGAGGGAATGTGTGATTATGGGTCCCACATATGCGCACCCATAATCAATTAAGTTATTCAAAACTCATTTAGCACAGCATAACTTAAAGGCCCACTGAACAAAATCCAGCCCATCACCTGGGCCATGGTTTGCTCAATGCTTGAAAAAAAAATAAACCTTTCTCCATCCCAGGTAAACAATGCCAGGTGAAGGATAAGATGGCACCCTCCTCATTCCATGCCCAAAGTCCAGTTTGAGAATTGTTGGATAGCTCAGTGGTTTAGGACTCTGGCTACAGAGCCAGAGGTTGGGAGTTCAATTCCCCACTGTGTCACCTTAACAGGGGCTGGACTCCATAATCCATATGAATTCATTTCTGGTGATGAGAGACCTTCTTCTACCACACCTGAGGACAACTGGCTACAGCATCATTTCCCCCAAACAACATAGTTTTCTGCTCTTTGACCTAGGCCAATCAGGGCAAAATTGGTAATATATGGTTATCGATCCCCTAGCCATCTTGGAGGAGCAATGGAAACATGGTGGAATGGAAAGGGAGTTACCTACACAGCAGCCAGGATAGCCACTGCCACGACAGGGCACAAGATTCACTGGTAAAATGAATGGAATGGCTTATTCTTGTTTACTGGACTGTGGGTTGATCCCTGTCCTTGGATGGCATGAGATGGTTGTTTTAGATTGGTGAATAGATATTGCTTTGGTTGACTGAATGGCTTCTTAAAACAAATAAATCTTTCCACAGATTTTGCCATAGAGTATAAATGAGAATAATTATATTAAGTTAAATTAAAGCACCGATGGGGTTACAAATGCTACAGAAAATTTCCAGCTTCAATTATTTATGTGAATAACAAAGAAAAATATATTTTAAGATTTAGAATATTAAATTATTAAGCTAATAAATCAGATAAATCCAATGATTATGTGACTCACATTTACCAAGCAGAGGTAACTTCACCCATGAGCTCCTTACATCTTGAATTGATTAGGAAAAACAATATTTATGAGCGCATGTAAAAAGTTGTGATTCTGAGCTGGAAAGCCACTTTCAAAAATAGAACTAGTCATATGTCATCGTAAGAGCAGTTTTAAGCCAAATCCTCAACTAACTGGGGCTCACTTCTAGTTAAACTTGCTTCGGATTGCAGCCCATGATTTCATACATTTATATGTATATGTTTGGAAGGATGTCACACTGACTGAGTTTAATTGAAATTACTTCAAGTGTGTATCATGCACCTGTGGGAAAATGCTAGGAAGGAGGAGGAGGAGGAGAGTATTATGCAATATGTTCTCAATAAATTTCAGTTATTTTTTTATATTTTTGTTTTCTACACTAAACAAAATAAAAACAAATATGTTCCTTGTCTCCTGTCATGTTACAAGTCAATCACAATTTCCCCCAAAATTTCAGACCAATATAATTCATATCTCCTTTCCCAACTTAAAAGAACATTCTATCTTTTACTTACATCTATTTCCATCTAATACAAAAAATAGAGATAGCAAAATACAATAATGAAGTAGTGTGAATGATCTTAGCAGTATACTCAGTCATGATAATTAATTCTTCAATTGGCTAAACTACTTATGATATATTTTAACTGACTTAATATATAATAGATGTCATCAAAAAGGTATAGTTACCTATTTTTCTAAGAGACACCTAATTTCAAAAGTCTTCTATAACTCTAGTTAGTACTTCATGGGCTATTATAATAGAGTTACATCTTGGTCTACATATTTCACTCTATGTATACAAGTTCTTATCTATATCTAACAGATTAACATTTATTTATACTTCAAATTTGTCTTCACAATTGTTTTCCATTTCCCATCAACAACAAATTAATAGCTTTAGACTGTCAGAATTCAAAGTACAATATTTTTACGTAATTGATTCACTAAACCAAACATTCTCTTTATGGATTTTCTCTTTTTCTGCCAATTCCACCATCTTTACAAGTTGTTTTTCTATCTTGATAGATACTTTGCTGCTGGAAAGTTCCCAAGCTTTTTTCCCTCTGCATTCACATCCCACAGAACAAATGTGCCTCTCTGGATTTGGTCCATCCACAGATTTAGTCCTCACAGATCTTATTGCATTTGTCTGCAGACTAAGATCAGCTCTCTGTTTTGGTTCTATCTCCAGATCAAGATTAATTTCAGCTCTCTTTACGAGTTCATCTTGCACAGCTCCCACTGTAGTCATCTGTAGACTAAAATCAGCCCTCTGATCTGGCTCTGCATCCTGATCAAGATCAAAAATCTCTATATCCTCAGAAGAGGGTTCCATATGTAATGTGATAATGTCTACTATTAGCTTGGCATTTTCCAGCTCATTGTGTTCTTATAGCTCACATCAAAGGGTTAATATTACTTAGTTGTAGTTTCTTCCACTCAGTTTCCAAGAAGGAGGGGTTTAAAAGCAGGAATCTGGATTGAAGAAGAAAAAAAACGGGAAAGAAGCAGACAGAGAGCAGCTTATTTTGAAAACAATGGAGTCCAACCAAGGGGCTTATACTCCCCTCCCCTCCTCCTCCTGGGCTCCGGGGGCTTCTGGGCTTTGGCAGGGTTCCAGCGGCATTGCTAGGCAGCCCCGCACTGGATCATTGGCAGCACCAGGGGCAGTGGGTGCCAAGAAGCCTCCCTGCTGCCTCATGAGGCAGCCCCATGCCAGATTGGTGGCAGCGGCAGCAGCGGTGGTGGTGAGAAGCCTCCCTGCCACCTCACAAGGCAGCCCCGCACCAGATTGGTGGTGGTGGTGACAGCAGCGGCAGGTGTCTAGAAGCCTCTCTGCCACCTTGCGAGGCTGCCCACATCAGTGCTTACACTTTTAAAAACCCACCGCTTCTCTAGCTACACTCCCCATTGGGAGAGGGAGAAGCAGTAGGTCTTTTTAACTCTTTTCAAACTCTTTCCTGTGTGCGTCCTCGGCGGCCGTGGCACCAGCAATGGGTGCAGGGCCTCCTGGCCACCCTGCTGGCCTTCTCCAGCCCACACCCTCAGCAGCAGCAGCACCAGCATTGGGCACGGGGCCTCCAGGCAGTCCTGCTGGCCTTTTCCAGCATGGCGGTAGCGGCCCTGGTGGTGGCAGGGCCTCCCGCAGCCTGCTCGCCCTCTTCAGCCGGGGTCTTCAGCAGCAGCAGCAGCAGTGGTAGCAGCTGCCAGCCCAGCAGGTAAAGGCCCATTTTACGCACTGAACAAAACGGTTCATTTTAATGAAAAAAAGAGGATTATTTTATTTCCTCTGTAACGAAATACTGCTCCATCGTTTTGTTTTGTTTCGGTTTGTTACATAACAAAATGACAAAACAGTACTGTTTTTCATTTTATGCCCAACCCTAATTGGCTTACAATGTACTCTCTCTGTCAAACATGTTCTAATTTTGGTTGTATTATTTTTACACGCACTCAAGTTGAATTTATTTAGTAATTATTTCATTTATTTAATGAACATAAGCCTATTCTGTTGCTAAAAATGCTTCCAGAGCAATTTATAAAGCTCATAATTAGGACAGCTTACAATCTTTGGGATAGTAGAATATAACTTAAAGGATTGCTCATAAGTATCACTTTTATGCTATCCCTTCAATTGTTTGTATGCCATTCATGACACAATGCGACAGAACAGAATGTGAACTATCTCCCCAAGGAGTGAAAATGTGAGGTAATATATGAATGGATTTATTATCCGATGGTAGAGGATAGTAATTATTGCCAATAAGTGAGATTTGGAATGTGGAACCTATATGTTATCAGTTATAGCATCATTATTTAAGCCGGGTTTTAGTTAATTTGCTGCTTAATGACCAAACACAGCCTTTTTATTAATTATGATAGTCACAAACTTAGCTTTAAAAATCTATTCTGTGAAAATGCATACCATCATAAAATTATAAACATGGAGGGAAGCTCTTTGGCACACTAAAGGCATAATGCAGTGAAGATAAAGTAATTAAATCTTAATTAATTAAAAATAAATCAATTTTCTTCGGCTGTTAATCTAAGGAAATAATATTGTCTGAACCTTTACAAATTGTGAATGCACTGCAGTTATAGAGATTGTTACTACACATGGTTACCAAAAGGATAACTTATTCACTCAAATACAATTTTCAACAAAAGAGGTCATGTAATACTTGAAATATGCAAAGATGGTTTCAAACCACTGGTCTGACATTTCATTTTGCACTGAACTCTTGATAAATGTTGGCATTTTGAATTTGGAATATAGATTCTGAATAGCATTTTTCCTTTCTGAATTTCCATTTCCCCCTTCCCTCCTTGATTGAAATACTTCTTGGCTCACATGGGACCATCTGTACAAAGATGTCATTGCATTTTATAAGAAGAATAGAAGGTCACAAGGTCTCAGTCTAACAGTTTTACCTGTGGAAGCTCATAAATGTTCTGCAGAGCCTGGATATAAAGGAAGATAGTTCCCTTGGGAATGGTTACAGAGCATTGCCCATAGGATTGCCCACAATGGGCTTGCTGTGTGGAAGACTCTGCCACTGTGCAGTGTTTCTATAGTGGTTGGATGTAGAGACCACAGTAAAGAAGATGGAGGCGGATGCTCAAAGACATGCCAGCCTCTATCCTTTGAGATATACTGTTTGAACCAGGTACAGCTAGAAGCAGGTGCATAATTTAACACTTCTGGCAGAAGAGATGCCTTTTCACATTTTCTGCAAGGTTATGGATTGATTCATTACACTGATATTCCACCTTTCTTCTGTCATATATGTTGAGAACATAGAGGTAGGCTTTCAGCTACATATATATGATCCAGGCAAAGAGTAAACCCCAGCCTGCAGCAAAATGGCTATATTGTGTAATCTAAACCATGCTCTTTACTTCAATATTTCCATTCAGGCGAAAGCAGTGCTGACCCAAGGACACCCTGTCAACAAGTGTGGTGGTGATGTATTGTCTCATTAACCTGTTGTCCATTGTTCCTAACCTTGATGGGGGTTGGACTGGATGGCCCTTGAGTTCTCTTCCAACTCTATGATTCCATGACAGGTACATTTTTAAAAAAATAGATCATTAAAGTTGATAGAGAATGACTGGCCCAAAGTTTCATGGCTGACCGGAGATATGGACCAGGATTTCCCCAGTAGTAAATCTCCCTCTCCCCTTTTAGCACCATGCCACCACAATGGCTAATTCTAAGAAGCACATAGCTTCTTACGGGAAACTGCATTCTTTTCCCCGCAGGGGTGGGGGAGCCTGCCACTATATATAATATGCAGCTTTACACTTATCCTTGTTTTTACTGTGTGATGAAGGGAGTGTTGCAATGTATAATAATTAGAGTTACCAAAGCATAATTAGCAGTGCAACTGTGGGGAAGTAATGGCGTGTAAATTACTACAGTTGCAAAAATTCAGCAGGATATACACACCTCCTTTGCAAAAGTTTCCACTTTGATTAGTGTGCCTCAGGCTTCATTTATGCCACCAGAAATGGAAATCTTTATGCCATCCAAAAAAAAGTTTCCCTCAAAAAGACAAAAATCCAAGGCTGACACCAACTGTTTATGAGCAAATAAACTAATTAACTATTCTAGGTTAGAAGCAACACTTAATTTATAGCGGTGAGGTAGGGGTGGGGAGAGGAATTAGTATCTAATTCAAGCTACATCATTTAACCTGAAATCTCTGTCCCTTGTTAACTTGGGACTAGAGATGGGCACAAAATGAAAAAATGAAACTCTGTTTCAGTTTTTATTACATAATGAATTACTCTGTTACATAACAAAATGGTAGGACACATTTCTTCACAAAATGAAACAAAATGCCATTTTTTCTTCCAGAAACAAAATGATTCATCCCAAGCGAATCAATGTCAGGGGAGCACAAGCTCTTCCCTGTAACCCTCCAAAATTTGGAAAGGCTTGGGGGTCAGGGGGCTGAGATATTAAGCTCCAAATGGGATGCTCCAAGGAAAACATCTTTCTAATAGAATCTGGAACCTGCAATACCCCCGGTGGGTGAGCAATTAGCGCCACTGCTTCCAAATCCCAATTCAATCAATATGAAAGATTTTTTTTCAAGGGCACCCCTTTTGGAGCTTAAAAACTTAGCCCCTTGACCTCCCCAAACCCCCAAATTTCGAGAGTGTACAGGGAAGAGTCCAAACTTGCTCCACAATGATTCTGGTGCTGAAACATGGCTGTGATCTATATTTTTGAGTACATAACTATTATGTACTCAAAAAATATAGATTGCAGCTATGTTTCGGCAATGAAATGGCAGGGTTAACTTCCTCAAGCTATTCTCTGTAAGCACCCAAAATCTGGAGAAGTTTAGAGCTCGGGGGGGGGGTGAGTTACTAAGCTCCAAAGGGATTGCCCCTAGGAAAAAATCTTTCTAATTGATTGAATCCGGATTTGGAAGCCAATCCATGGTGACGCTAATTGCACACCCACGGGGGGGGGGTCTATTGTGGTTTCCGGATTCAGTTACAAGTATTTTTTTTTACAAGGGGCAACCCTTTTGGAGCTTAATAACTCAGCCCCCTGACCCCAAAAACTTTCCAAATTTCGTGGGCCTACAGGAAAGAGTCCAAAGCAGTTTCCAATGATTTTGGTGCCTCTAGGACCAAAAGATAGAACTCCCCAGAGAGATGGCAGATATGAGATGCATGTAGATATAAAAAAGGGTAATGTTTTCATAGTCTCATGTGAGAAATATGAATTTTATTATTTCCATAGCTTTGGGGAGAAAGCAAAGCAAAGTGTTCTGCTCATATACCATCCCATAGCACTTAAAACACTCTCTTGTGCTTTAAGTGGTTTACAATTCATTTATGCAGGCTACAGGTTCCCCACCCTACCCCACCCTACCCCCCCAACAGTGAGCTGGGTACTCAATTTACTGACCCTGGAATAATAGAAGGCTGAGACAACCATGAACTGGCTATCTGGGATTGAACCCTAGGTCGTGACCACAGTTTTAGATAGAGCACAGCAGTTTAAACACTGTGCCACAAGGCTGAAATAAGTAGTGGTGCTCCTGCCCTTGAAGGGATAAGATGCTTCTAGTTTTTTCTCTCTTCCTTAACACCCATAATTCTGCCTTTCCCACCTACCCTTTTTTCCTACCAGGCAATTGGGGGGGGAATTCCATCCATCCCAATTTGTCTGAACTGTGAATAGATTTTGTCAGGCCCACTGGAGGTTTGCTATTATTGGGCATGACAAACAGTTTGTGAAGATGCTTGGAGAAGACAAGAAACAGGGATTTCTGAAGTGGCGCCACATTTGTGGAATCAGCTCCCCTCTGATATTGGGCACAGAGCTTACAAAAAGTAGTTCAAGTAAACTTCCAAGCTTTGGCTCAGTTCCGGCACTCTGGATGTGAAAACAGCAGATGCAATCAGAACTCAACTGCTAAGTGCATCCCAGCCTCATTTCTGCAAAAAGAAATCTTATTCCCCCCCCAAAAAAAATGGATTGCAATGAGTGGCACTGTAGTGCTGCTGAGGGGCCCCTTTGGGTTTACAGAGCCTTCAACATTTATCTGACAGTATGGAGCTAAGGACACCATTGGAAATGAGCACTGATAATAGAGACAGATGGATAAAGACTTTCATAAGAGTTTTATCTTGACAGTACAATGCATGTGTTGCATGCAAGGGGATTCTGAATCTAAGGCTGACATATTCAAGTAAGTCAGGAAAAGGCTTCAGCTAGTGTAGGCAATAGTGAAGTAGATAAATCAATTGTCTGTATCAGTTTAAGGCAATTTTCTATACATATTCTGTGCAAGCGTGTACACATCTGAACTAGGAGATTCATTCTCTCTCTGCTGTGAAGATCCATTTGATGTACCCCCAGATTCTTCATGGGGAAGGGAGTGTCAAATATTCCCACAAGTTCAGACAACAGGGCATAAGCTGAACCTTCTTTTTAATATAATCATAATTAACTAAACCCATGTATTAACTCCAAATGGTTCAAAATGCTTCAGCTCTCCTTTGTACACCCAAAGGCCACTCTGCACCTTATCTCCCTTTCATTGTCTACTTTCACCTTCTGAATGGTCCATTGCCAGCAGAGTGGCCTTTCTCTTCACCTTTTATTTCTCCTCCCTCTTTTATATCCTCTCTCCCCTCTTCCCTCCTCTCTCTTCCCTTCTAGATTCTCCCATCCTTTGTATCTTCTTCCTTTTAGAAGGATTCCCATCTTTGGACCTTCAAGATGAGGCTTTCTCAAAGCTTCCTTGTCCTCAAACTCCAGAGGCTACTCTGTTGATATTAACTTCACTGACAGCAGTGTGGCCAATTTCCAAGGACAGGGTGTTCCTGGGAAAATCACCCTGAAAGTGACTGTTGCAGCAGGCATGGAGGTCAGCCCAATATTGAGACCCTCTGGGACCCATTAACGCCATTTTAGAGCTGCCTAGATGCCCTAAGCACATCTGATCTCGCCTGATTTCAGAAGCTAAGCAGGGTCGGCCTTGGTTAGTACTTGGATGGGAGACCACCAGGGAATAGCAGGTAGTATAGGTGCCTGGAGTAGGAACTGGCAGACCACTCCAGTATTCCTGCCAAGAAAACTCCATGGACATGGGGTCATGAAGAGTCAGTCATTACTGTAACGATGCAACACATGCACGCACGCACACGCGCACGCACGCACGCACGCACACACACACACACACACACACACACACACACACACGAGTGGAGTAACTCTGCAGCAAATATTACCAGTGCCACCAATTTTATTTGTAGGCAGCTTTATGCGCTGATACCTTCCACACTACAGAGGATACATTCAAGTGAAAGGTGAGTACATGTTTTGCTTTTACATGAAAAAGCTGTGAGAACATTGGACTAGCATACTCCCCAAAACTCATTTCCTCTTTGTTCTTTACAACAGGGAGAATACAGAAAACGTCTGCTTTGGATACAGAATGAAGACAGATTCCTGTGGTACTA
Source organism: Phrynocephalus forsythii (assembly GCA_029282475.1). NCBI lineage: Eukaryota > Metazoa > Chordata > Lepidosauria > Squamata > Agamidae > Phrynocephalus > Phrynocephalus forsythii. Next base: position 39,618,006 of record JAPFRF010000006.1, read on the forward strand.
TGAACTCAAGAAATTGTTGTTTGGTTTGATCAAAGTACATTGTTGAGAAGGAAAGTGGTTCAATCGGTGATTTCAAAAGCTCAGTATTTTCTGAGCTGGGATGGTTACATAAAACAATGAAAGATTTGGTATCCTCGTCACATAAACAAAAGAGGAAAGAGGAGGAAAAGGTGTGTGAACCAGATATCTGGAATAACTCATTCTCATCCTCTAAAGCATGGTTTCCTTTCACACTTGAGTTCAGCATTTCTGCATATATACAAGTCACGGAATTTAAGTTATCCTCCTGAATATTTCAAAAAGGGAACATGTCTGCTGGACTCTCCCACATTTAAAGAGGTGGCTTTGCACAAATGTGTTGTAAATATCAGCTGAAGTCTTTTTGTGTGGAGCCTGCCTGTGCAGGTGAATTAATATGCGATATATAATTTGCCCCTGCAGCTTGTTTGTGATTACAAGGTTTCCTTTTGTGATTCTGAGGTGCATATGACTTTATCGTATTGTTCAGGCGCAGCTGCGCTACAAGATTTCAATTATTTATTTTTTTAGTTCTTAAGCACTTACAAGCTTTATGGAATTTTAAAAAATGGTTTTGAATGATGCCAATGTATTTCTTGACCCAGTATAATTTGTAAAACATGGCCATTTTTATGTCTCCTGACAATTTGGGGCAATCTTCCAATTTTCAGTCTAAATTCTCGTTGAAAAATGTTCAGTAATGCATTCATGAAAATACCTTTCAGATTATTCCTTAGTTGAGGAGACATAGGCTGCAATTCTGTGCATATTTATCCAGGACTGAGTCCTTCTATTAAAAGGTGAAATCTAGTGCTCCCTTATAACTTTTGGGAGTGAGTTGCTGTAAATTAAGAAAACTCCTTAGATGTTATTTATTGGATACTGAATTGTGCAGCTTGGTGTGCAAAAGATAATGCTAACAGGGATTTCTTAATTTAAGGCAATTTGCCTACAAAAGTTACACCGTTTGCATAACCATGCAACAGGATTTCAGCCAGTATGTCCCATTCACTCAATGAATCTGCATTTGTTTGGCCTTATAATTGGATTTATTTACATTTTTTGATCTGCATTCTCCCTACATGTCATATATGAAATTATAATCCAGTATTTAATGAAAATATAGACTGTTATTGATGGAAATATAACTCTGAACCTGACCAGTGGAATTAAGTTTCCAATTCTGCTGTTCAAACCAGGCTCCCCACCCCTTTTTCTTCCCTTCATCTTTAATGCTGTTTCACATCCAACCTGCTAAGTCCAGAATGAGACTGCATATAGAAATGCAAACACCATGCATAAACAATAAACATCATTGATCTAGATAGTCTTCCGCTGCCAGTTTTATTACTTTACTAAAACACACACACACACACACACACACACACACACACACACACACACACACACACACACACACACACACACACACACACACACACACACACACACACACACACAAAGTATCAACCTAAAATGCATTTATTCAGGTCCATGAAATAAATGTCCCTTTGCTCTGCAAGTATTCCTTGGGAGTACATATTCTTTTGAGACTAAATGTGATTTTTTTTTGCATTAGCGTGCTAGCCAGACCAGTGAAGCAGCTGGCTATATAACTAGATCTATACAGACTATGTAATTGGTTTTTGAATAGAGTCAAGGTTCTGTTTTGACACTGTTCAAATGGATAATATAGTTCTTATTACTGAGAAACAATCATGTCTCCTGCAGTCAAATGCAAGAACAAGATCTGACACACTTGTTTATAAGCCTCAGCCTCCCAACACACTAGATGCAGCTCTCAACTTCTCCCTGAATGTGAATCCCCAAATTATCTGTGCCTGATGCTAATTAGATTTGCAGAGGTAGTACAAATGGTTTGGGTGGAGCCAAAGATGTGCCACTGACAGGTTTTAATTGCCAACAGCAGATGCAGGGCTTTGAAGTGCCTGGAGTAAGGCGGCCACCTGAAAAATAATCCAGTTCAGCGACAGAGTGGTTCTCGCAAGCTCAGTGTTAATAAGAAAGCATGTCATATATGTTTTACTAATACAGACATTTGATTTAGCTTAGATTGTTTTAAATATAAAAATCCAAAGTGCTGTTGCATGGAAAGTGAATTGATCTCAAACCAGGCTGTTTTGGACCACGCCAGGGCTTCCACACGGTTATAAAAAAACCATGGTTCCAATATAGTTGGCATGCTGTGTAGTAGCCGGGTGAAGCTTTGAGTCTTTGGACTACAATTCCCAGAATTCACCTGAAGGAATTCTAGAGTTGTCGTCCAAAGACCCAACTCTTCAGACCTCTACTATGCATGGTACTCCATATAAAGGGGGCATCCTTTTCATGGAAACACCACAGAACAAAAAGCCAAGAATGACTGGGGTCAGGGAGGAGGCACTTACAGGGAAGTTTAATCTTGTAGAGATAAAGGTGTATTTAAATATTCATGTGTAGATCAGAGACGATGGATGGTGGTGGAGGAGGACAGCAGTGGTGCTTCTGTGGAGCATGATGAGGACAATATTATTCTACAAGATAATTGTTCCTGGTAACACCCTCCATTCTCTCTCTTGTCATCAAATGTCTATGTCTTTCCTCTTTCATTGCTCAATATGACTGGGATTCCTTCCCTGAAAACATGCATGATGGCACCTCTCAAACCTCTTCCATGGACCATCTCAGAATGCTAGCTCCGCGGGCGGCTCGTCCGCTAGCGGAGCCGATTTGCCCCGCCCGAGGAGGGCAAGGAGGCGAGGCAGGACCTTAGGTCCTGCATGGGCGGGGGGGAGGAGCGCCCTATAAAGGGTGGCTCCTCCCCCCCAGCTTCAGTCACAACGGAGCAGCGTTCCCCACCCACCCACCGCGTTAGGGCTAGTGTGAGTTTACTTGGTCGCCCGATTGGGGGCCGGATAGGAATTTTTGACCCGCACTCTAGATTGGCTGTTGAGGGCGGGGATTTTTCGCCTATCCCACACTAGTTCCTCGAGGTTAAATGTTGTTGAAATGTTGTATCGGTCACACTTTGGCTAAAAAGCATGGAGGGCAGCAGGGAGCATAACATTGGCAAGTTAAAGGTAAACGCCCCTCCACCGCAGCACGGCGGGCCGGGAGGTCACGGGGCTGCGGTGGGGGAAGGCAAGCGCCTCCCTGCGCTGGGAATGACCCAGGTTTGAGAATAGCAGGCAGGGAGGAAGAAACCAAATTAACCGCCTGGGGTTCATGGCTCGCCTAAGGCTGCCGGTCGGAGGGTCCCGGGAGACCCCGGGTTCCGACCAAATGAAGAGATGCTTGGCCCCTCCAGTTATGTTATAATGTTATAATGTTATAAAGTGGCCCAGTTTACCCCAACAAACTGCCTCGCCTCGTCATTCTGAGTGGGGGGGGCAATGCACTGTTGTCATGACGTGTTGTTCAAATGTCTACCTCAGCAATTTTCTTTCATGTTTGCCTCAACATCTCTCTCTTTCCCTCTCTCATGTTCAATTTCATTCGGTAACCAGCAGTATTTCTCATATCTACTACTAAATTTGTTTCAGTTTCATTTTGATTCAAATTTACCAAAATTGATGCATATGGAAGAGATCAAAATTGGTGAATTTTCCCATCTCCACTTAGAGGAAATCAGTCATATCTATCAATTTCTGTAGCATTGCAACATTTCCAGGGGACAGTTTGGATTGGATGAACTGGACTACAGTCCTTGAATGTTTATACAGATGAAAACCCTTTAATCTTTATGAAGCTAGCGGTGCCCTTTCTGTATCTTGGCCACATTTGTCCCAGCTTGTCTATCTCTGCTGATTTTTAAAGATATTTCATGATATTTTGCTGGGAGAACTATTAGTAGATCCTTTGCCAGGTATTTAGGATAAGATGATGGGGTATTTGAGTCATATTTACAAAGCATACATGAATACACTGGAAACATACAAAGAATATTCACTCCACTCTGCATCAAAAACTGAGCATGTGGCCATGCTAATTTTTTACAGAGGAAAAATCCTCTACTCTACAAACTAAAGGCACATAGCCAGAATTACTGATAGGCAAATCCCCACAATGTGTCCCTGGAAGTGGCTATTGACAACACAACCAAAGTGACTAGGTTCTACATAAGGTGTACCAAAATTTAAACATATCAGCACATTGCTCCACCATCTGCAATATAATCAACTGCATTTACCAACCAATTAAGATTCAAATATGTTTGCTGATAACCAAATATAGGAATTTTCCTGAAAAGTAGAAGGAAGTGAAGAACAATGTATTAATCTGTACAAAAAAGCCTCAATTCATTATCAGCGCCCTTACACATAACAATCATTTTCTACTAATAGAACTAAAAAGTTGAAAAGATAAACATGTTTGCCCTTTACTTTCACTGCCAATCATTAAGATTTGACCTTATAGATTAAAATTGGCCTCACCAATTAATCAACTAATGCCTCTGGTGATTAGCTCACCGAGGAAATCACCAAGAGCCTAAAACAAAACAAAAAAACAAAACAAAATAATACATTGGCTTTTAAAAAATTAAAATAGTCAACCAACTGATTACTTTAGAAGGCTCCACTGAGGATCATAAATCTCTTTCCTACATGCAGAACCTCCTTATGTTGGCACACAAGATTTACAGTGTCTCTGAAGTTTAAGGTGCCTTTTCCACACTATACAACCATTTAATGAAAATGTTCAGTGAAGCTTATTGATGTTTATTCTTACTTTACCACACATTTATTAATCCAGATACCACACACACATTAACATCAAACGTACATAAAATATAAAATAGCTGGAGAGAACACAAGACATATTTTAAGGTTTTGATGCTGATGCCAAAGTTTTATTTAAGATATTTATGTCACCTAAAAAGGATAATAAATTTCACTGAAGGCTCACTTTATTACCAAACTGTTCAGTCAAAAAACTCCACAGGGAAAGCTAAAAGTGCCAAAAGCAAAGCAGAAAAGGAAAAAGAAAAAAAACTTACTGAATAATCAATCTTTGAAAGTACTGACTGTTATTCTGATGCTTTAAAAGGCCCATAATTTAAAAAGTGATTTACGAGAAGTAGAATGACGTATACTTTGATTTGAGGTCAAGCATCAGAAGCAGCTCATGGAGCTGTATTTTTCTTTTTCCAACACAGGGATCATCTGCTTTATAAGCATTAACAACTATCCCTCCCACTCCCTGCTTCCCATACAGTATTTTGTACAAAGTACTTAGCATGAAGTGTGATATAATTTAAAAATGCTCTCCTTAGGTCATACTCAGATGGAGACAGAGATAATCCCCATGAGTGAATTGTTTGCCAGTCACTACTTACGACAAGCAAGATGAAAATAAATCCTTCTATAGTTTTGCAACCAGCAGAGGAAAGAGATTCAAAATGCAGAAACGAGCATTCGGTGGTCCAAATTGGATTCATCCAGCTGTACATTCGCTGGGTCATCTGCTATTAGGGCTGAGGAAACTCAATTAGATTATGGATAAACCCACTTCCATTTTGTCCAAAATAAATAATAGCATAAATAAGGACCGAGAAACAAAATGTGGATTTTCTGTCTGCTGGAATTTTGCACAAGTGTCCAATGCAAAGTTTTAGAAAGTTCTTCGTGCATTCAACTGGTAGTATTTTGAAATTGTTTGAAGACAAATTATGAGTCAGACTGTGGCCTTGATTATATCTTGAAGAAGAAAGTGTCAGAGTTGGGCATAACTGTACCCTGTTTTCAATGAGAATGAAGCTTATTTTTCTTTCCATAGGAAACTGAATTTTAATTATCTAAAACTGGATTATAAAAACATTAAATTGATTAAATCAAAGGAAGAGTTTGCCACATGTTAAAGAATTAGGCATCCAGTGGATTCCACTGATAGATTGACCAATGATGTATGAAGTCCAAAATATAACTTTTCTAAGCTTTGAGCTCCAAATGCATATCTGGTACAATTAGCCAAGCTATATTTAGGTTTGATTCTTTCATTTTGGGGCTCTGACCATGTATGAATGATACCTTCACAATCAGTATGCTGGCATGCACATCTTTTACAAAACAATATTCATTTGACATGTACCTCAACTTCCTGTCAAACAAAGAACATTGTTCTTGTTTTAGGCATATGAACCAGGACAGGCAAAACTGGCACAAAACAACCGAACTGATTGTTCCTTCAATTGTGTCCTAATTATCTTTCCATTCTAGCTATGGACCTGGTCCAAGGATTCAGTGTTTTCTACTATAAGGATATGTAGCCTCAAACTATAAATCTTAACAGCTCTGTCATATGCTGTCGTTCAGTTCCTGGGTACTAAAATCTTATTGCAACAGAAACAGAAATTTGGTTGGCTCCAGACAATGGCAGCAATATAACACAGTGACTGTTTATAATTCTGTCCAGGTCTTCTTTAAACCACTTGCACAAATATTACAATGTTCCCAATTGACCTGTACAAAATTACACATCTTTATATTCCACAGTGGAAGTAACACCATCAAATTCTGTCCAAACCCTTCTTTCTAAATGTCACTGAGTTTCACACTCTGATATTATGGCTGTTTGAATGCTGAGTACCCTCCTAGGTTTAGAAACAATGATAATGTTCTTCAGGTTTTTGGAAAAGAAGCAGCATTTTTCTAAGTGGACCTGTTATAAAACCAAGTTATATGTAAAGATCCAATAACAATACTTAAATATGCACAAGCACAATTTTACAATGCCTTACATTTGATTTAGCCCTGTCACCCATATTTGCTGATTGAACCTTAAGAGAATAGATAGGCATTTTCTTTTGTCAAAAGGCTAGAAATATACTTGTTAGCAATATACATTAATTATTTCAAATGGTAATTCCTCTAGGCCAGGGATGGCGAATCTTTTTGACACTGAGTGCCCAAACTCAGTGATGGAGATGGCATTGGGGGTGGGGGGTGGTTGGGATTGACAGCAGTGGGGGGGGGGCGAAGGCAGCGGGACAGCAGGGTGGCGGGGTCAGGGTCAGCGGTGGAGGGGGGAGGGATGGCAACAGTGGTGGAGGCGGGGCTGGTGGCAGCAGAGGTGGCAAGGGCGATGGGGACGGTGGTGGTGGGGAAGGATTGGTGGCAGAGGGGGCAGGGGTGGGGACAAGGCAGCAAGGAAGACGGGGTGACGGCAGGTTCAGGGTAATTGGCGGCGGGGTCGGCAGCGTCAGGGGGCAGGGGCGATGGCAATGGGACGGGCAGTGGCAGGGGCGGCCTGGCACATGACATGCTCTCTGCCCCCCCCCAGTAGAGGGGGAAGTTGGGGGGCAGGAAGCATGTCCCCAGGTGAAAGCTCTGCAAACCTTCCACATGCCATAGATGGTCCAGTGGAGGCTGAAGTTGGGGGAACCCCAGGAGATTTAGTTATCAAATACCATTAGCATGGCACTCAGAGTCACATATGTATGGCTTCAAATTCTGCCATATGACATTACATTTAAAGTCTGCTGATATCAAGCAAAATTTGCACAGTAACATTGTTGTGTAGAGAAATGGAGAGACTGTTTTGCCTTATAAAACTTCCAGAGTTACTGGGTTCATTAGAAAAACACTAGATAGATAGATAGATAGATAGATAGATAGATAATTTAGATATTTAGTTATCAAATACACATTAGCATGGCACACAGAACTGACATATGTTGTATTTAAGAGTAAATTTTGTGCCATATGACATTCTGCATTTAAATTGTTTGTGTGATATCAATCAAAATCACACACACACACACACACACACAAGAACTTGTTTTAAACCCCTCCCCAAAGTTGTATTTAAGAGTAAAGCTGATTTGTGCTAATTGTATATACAATGTCTGCAGGTTATTTTTGAATTGGGTTTGTGTGTTGATCTTCACAAACAGAACACATGATGGGTCCTGGCATGAAAAACTCAAAGCTGAAGTTGCCACAAAGCCTACTATTTTAAATGGGATTGATACAGCTGACCAAACTTGCTTATCTGCAAAAGTTCATGTGATGTAATGCAGCAGTGCAGATGAAATAGGTGATTGGTCAAGTTGGATGGAACAATCTCCTTCACTTCTACTTCCCTAGGAAATGTTTACCATGTTTTGACTGTTAATGAAATCCTTATAGGGTTGTTTGTCTTTGACTGCAATTTGTAAATAAGAAGAGGAGCACAGTGTTGGAATTAAGTAGAGCTATGGCATTCCTTTAAGAAGCAATAAGAGTAGTGAAGAAGGGCCTTCCCAAGTGTAGAATATGAGACCAAGCTAAAGGTCCTCATTACTTCCCTAGACCTTTGTACATGGAATATAGTGTGTGGTGAGAAAGAGTGGATATTAACAAATGTTTATTCCTCAGGAAAGGCCATGTGTGGTTAGACCACATCTCTGTTTGCTTCTGAAGGACCAATCAGCATTTTGCTGAGGTTGGAAAGCAAATTAATTACTTTGAATTATGAGCAAATTATCTCAAACCTAAGGATGCATTCATTTCCAACTCCAACTTTGCTTGCCATCATATAGGTACTAGTGATATTCATTTTGGCAAGACAGAACTGTAAAATGCAAGTTACTTGCTCATATATTGCAAATTACTTGGATTTATTCAGAGGACATCCTAAATGTCTAAAATGGACATCAACATTTAGAGTATCGGACAGAATCCTACTGTGATGTACTGCTCATGTAAGTGAATTTGTACAGGAGTTTTTCACATTTTTTCTGGTTGTCCAAGTGTTGAACCAAGCACATGAACTTAACATGTGACAGTCAGCCAGAACAGTTACATATACCAGTTATGTAATGATGGGTTAGTGCTACACGTACCCAATAGGATTCTTGTAGACCAGTGGTTCCCAACATTGGGTCTCCAGATGTTTCTTGGACTACAATTGCCAGAAATCTTGGCCAGTATAGCTAGCAGTGAAGGCTTCTGGGAGATTTAGTTCTAGAACTGGAGACCCAAAGTTGGGAAAAACTGTTTTAGATAAACTGTGGTAAAACCCGTGGTTAGAAATGATCTCTAGTGGCAGTGTTAAAAAAAATTGGTTGAGAGATTTTGGAGATACCTTTGCCAATGAAAATGAATACTATGCAATAAATCATATTTTTGCCTCATGAAATTTAGATATCTATTTCCACAAAGCACATGGTGAAAGCCAACCACCTCATATTTAATATACTAAGGAAGAAGAAAGGTGGGCCACATTAAGCAATAAGTGAAATAATTATGATTCTTCTCAAACTCGAGTCAGAAACATTTCTAGCAAGCTGTGATTGAGTAGGGAGTTACAGTTCAGATTTATGCCAGTAATTTATTCTGATCCATTTTTGTTTAGGGACATAGGCAGCTGCCACAGAACAAGTGGAAACATTTAGGATGAAGTCAGATGATTTGGATAGGGACTGAAGTGGTAGCCCAAGCCATCTTTGCTGAAATATATTTAATGAGACCATTAAACCTTGCTATTAATATCTATTGCCCTGCCTTGTTGCTTTGGTAGTGTTTCCTCGATTACTTAATTTGCTTCATTAACTCTAAGTGATGGGATGTATTAAATCACTTTATGCTGGGCACTGTGTAATACGTTACAGGGAAGATGCTATAATTAATTCTGTGCCGGTTATAGGAAATGTGGACATGTTAGGAAACTTTTTCTTTAAATGAACATTTCTTTGATCTTAGTCATAGCAAATGACTTCTGCTTTCTGTTAAAAAATCCAGTGGTCAATTGTATCTGTGTCATTATTTCTAGCATTGTCACTGTTTTACATAAATAAAAATCAGCAAAATTTACAATGCTTAAGAAAGTAATTAGGACAAAAAATGGTGACAAAACTCCCCAAGCTAATGAAAAAATGCTAATCAATTAATGATCTTCAAAAGTGTCTAAATTGAAAAGCTCCTTAAAATAAAATTTGAGTAGAGATGGGCACGAAATGTTTTTTTGTTTCATTTTTCAAATTTTTGTTTTGTTTCAGAACGAAACAAAAATGAACTGATCAAACTGAGGTTCTGTGCTGCTTCAGGCAGGTGTAGACAATCAAGCAGCCAGAATTGTATTTAAGCAAAAGCCTCTGGTGTTACACTTTGCTGAATCTGTTTAGATTCAGTCACACCTACTTGCTAGCTCTGTTTGAGCTGTTTGCTTGTTGTGTATTATTCTGCCTACTGTATATGCTGTATACTTATTTGTTAAAGTTGAGGGCTATACTTTACTAGTAGTATACATTTAAACTTTAAGTTACAGTTCTGGGTTCTTTCATTGTGTTGTGAAAGTGATTGCTGAGTATAAGCAGGTTTATATAGAGCTGAGTATCAAGCATTGTATTTTTGTGTTTAATGTATATATCTTTTTGTCAAACAATACAAATATTCTATATTTCTACAGAATTGAGTGGGTCTATGTTATTTCATTATTTTATTTCTCTTTACATTGTTTATCTTTCCTCATGGGAGAAGGCCATTCACTGTAAACTCTGTTGTTAAGGTTAAAGTATTATTTTCTCTTAATTATTAACTTCAATCCATACTTCACAGTGAAATCCTGATATTAAATATGATACCCCATTCTGCGTTAGTTAACTCTGCCACTAAAATATATTACATAAATTCAGTCTAGAATTTATGCTTGATTAAACCTTCCTGCAGGAAGCAAAACATCTGCTATAACAGTGCCACTCAACTTATAGCTTGCACTTCCCTGTGAATCTTAAGTCTTGAAGTGCACTTATTCTTAGGAGATATTTTGATCATGAGTCTGATTTTGCAAAGGCCATTATTTACATTTGAATGGTTTTTTGAAATCTTGACTGTAGCTATTAATTAAATATTTTTTCCCATAAGAAAAAGGAGATATCACATGATGCAAATCTTGCATTGCCTCTCAGTGCTGTCAGAGTAGACAGGGAGCTCTTCAAATCCAGCTGCCTTACAGGACTATTCTGTGGCTTAAAATAGATAATACTGGTTTTGGAAGCACATTTTTTTCCAATGTTAATCCACAGAGACTGTCTTTGTCTGATAAACACTCCCATAAAGTTTGCTAGTCCTTTTACAACAGCTGTAGCTGGTGGGTTAGCTGAGTGGTTTAGGTATCTGGTTGTAGAGGTTGGGATCTGAGCCTCCTTGTGAGTAAAGCCAGGCTATGTGACCTTGAAAAAGCTGCACAGTCCCAGGATGTCCCCAGAAGAAGGACATGGCAAACCACTGAAGAGTATTCTCTGCTTCAAAAACCCTGAAAAGGGGTCTTATCAAGCAGGCTAGTCCTGAGGGTACATGATGATTATTAAATAAGAGGGGGGAGGAACAGCACCATGGACAGCTCTCCCTTAAACTGGGGATTAAAGAAGCTCTTCCTCAATTTGTTGGACCTTAACAAGGGGCTATGGCCGGTGGCCGTGTGACCTCTGGTCAATCCCAGTCATGGGTCATCCAGTTGTCCGTTACTGCCTGGCCCCTGTCCCAAACTGCCCCGTCATGATCGGATGGACAAGGGCGCCCTTCCCAGCAAGGGGACCTGTCAGACCCACCTTTTTCTTCCCTTTCTGCTTGCGATGTGCACTGCTTTTCTACAAAGACATAGCTCACTGTTAAGCAAAGTTAGCTGAGGACATTGTCTTCTCACACTGTATTCTTCACAGTAACGAATCGGTGACAGTTAGGGGATACAAAAAGGCAATAATCATTGAAACATTTTTATCTTGCAATAATGAATTACGCATAAACACAGTGAAGTGTCAAGAGGAGTGTATCTGTCAATTGTCCGCTTATGTCTCATAAAGACTCTGGATATAAAGTGAGGGCTCAGTTGCATTTTACTGTCGAAATGAGTGGTGGAAATTGTCTTTTAATTTGCTATACTATACAGTATCTGAAGGGCCCATACTTCCATTGCTTCATGTCTTGCTTCAGATTGGAAGTTTCAGCGTCTCAAACAAAATTTCTCTAAAAACGTAATGCCACCATCCTAATTACACCCTGTTTCAAAGGGGAGGGGAAGAAATCAATCTCCCTTGGATTTGGGATAATAATGTTGCCCTCAGAGACAGATGATTAATGAGCATTTATGTGATACAATTAACCCCTCTGCCTCTAGTCAGAATGAGTGCTTATGCACTGTGTTGTCCTGGTAGCAATCTATTATGCATTATTCCTAGCTGAGCTTTGGAAGGAGGCACGGCATATATAAGATGCAAGCTATTCCTTCTCAATGTTTGTGGTTCTTCCGTCTATTGGAATTTAGTTTTCAAACTTTCTTTGCATTAGTATAAACTGTCATTGGCATCTGTGATAAGGTAACTAGAGGGGGTTTGATGACAGTTTTATTCATTTAATTGTTGCACTCTTCATCTGCCCACTAACCAAAGTTATCTGGATGAAGGACAGTCTTCAAAGTCTAAGGTACAAATAGCACTCAATAATGCAATGAAACAGTGTTGCAAAACAGCACAATGTAATTCAAGATTCTAGGACAATGAAACAAAGGTTACACACTCGGTAGTGACCCCCCGCCATTTCGCGGTTCCAGTATTGCGGTCCCACTACATTGTGGGACCGCAGTACCGGAACCGGGGGTGGCGGCTGGGTTGCTCCGTGCTGCCCCCCACCTCCAAGAAGCCTCCAGGGTGCATGGGAGGGCAACATGGGCGATCCGGTCACTCCGCGCGGCCCTCCAACGCACCCTGGAGAAGCCTCGGGGCCGATCGCTCTCCGCTGCCCCCAGGCCCCTCTGGGAGGCCTCGGAGCCATGTGGGGGGAGCAATACGATCGCTCTCCGTGCCCCCGCCCATTCTGGGAGGCCCCCGAGCTGGGCGGGGGGCCACTTGGAGTGATCCAATCACTCTCCGTGGCCCCCCACCCCTTCTGGGAGGCTGCAGAGATGCATGGGGGTGGCGGGGAGCAATCCGGTCACTCTCTGTGGCCCCCCGCCCTTTCTGGGAGGCCATGGAGCTGTGTGGGGTGCTGGGGAGCAATCCTGTTGCTCCGCGCAGCCCTCCCATGCACCCCAGAGAAGCCTCGGGGATGAGGGGGTGGGCAGCGGTGGTGGGAGGTAAGATCCCCCTGCCGCCGTGGTGCGCCGTGCAATTGCCCCCCACCCTGCCCCCACCCCACCCGCTTCCGCATATCGCAGATTTTCATGCATCGTGGATGGGGTGGGTCCCTAACCCCCGCGATCAGCGGGGGGTTACTGTATTATTCCCTATTGTAATCAGGATCATCTAATTCATGTTCCCTGTCATATAAATATAAATGCTAAGTAGAGATGGGCACAACCAGGAAAAATTACGTTTCGAGTTGTCATGTGTCGCAGCCGGCCCGTTTCGGCTCGTTTCCGTTTTTTGTGAAATTTTCCAAAAATTTGTCGTTTCATTTGTCGGTTTTTCAACTGTCGTTAGTACTGGTTTTGGGGGGGGTGGGCTCCTGGAGGCACCTCTCTGGGGTGGGTGCCTCCTCTGGCCCGCCATGAAGGGAAAGCGGGCTCCTGGAGGCACCTATCTGGGGTGGGTGCCTCCTCTGGCCTGCTACAAAATGGCATGCATAGCCAATTGGATATGCATACCATTAAGTTGCAGTTACAGCAGGCAGAGGCACCTCTCTTTCAGGTGCCTCTGTGACTCACTGCCTGCACTTGGGCTGGGGAACGAAGTGAGAGAGGACCCCTACGGGCGCCCGCTGTGACTCACTAAGAAGGGAAGTGTACTTGCTGTAGTGCAATGCGAGTACACAGATCTGGCTTGGGGTTAGGGGTTAGCGCAAGGGCTAGGATTAGGGTTACTGGTAAGGTTAAGGTGAGTTACTGGGGTGCACCTCTGGGTGCCTCTCTGACCCACTAAAAAGGACAGTGTACTGGCGTATGAGTTAGGGTTAGGGTTAGGGTTCGGGTTTGGGCTAGGGTTAGTGGGCTTTTTATTCCCGATTGGCACATCCCAGAAGTCTCGGTCAAAACCTGGCCAAGTGGCCATGCAATTGGTGGAATGGCTCCAAAAATCTGTATGATCCACTCCCATGGCCAGCCCATCATTGCGCAGGTGTAAAAAAATAAAAATAAAAATAAAATGAAATAAAATAAAATCAATGGAGACGTTTTGTTGCAAGAAAAACCCACTGCTGCTACTGTAAAAATTCAGGCAGTTTTAAAATAGCTATTTTTGCATGTTTCTGTGGTGCTTTGGTGTGTTTTTGGACCACGCGATTTCAAAATAAATATTCCGGTCGCCCCATTTTGGATCCCCCGCCCGCACCACATGGCATGGCACGAGTTGGCGAGACGACGAGGATGCGCAGCCCAGGAGAGGAGAGGGGGGGAGGCCGGGGACCCCCCCCAGAAACCACCCCTCTGGTAGGTGACCTCACTGAGGCAGGCATATTTTCGCCTGCTTTTTTGGCCGGGAATTGGGTTTTTTTTTTAGTTTTAAAACTTTTTTTCTGTGCCGCGCCGCTTGGTGAGTTGCGACTCGATGAGGATGCGCACTTTGCGCAGCCCAGGAGAGGAGGGGGGGAGGCCGGGGACCCCTCCCCCAGAAACCACCCCTCTGGTAGGTGCCCTCAGGCAGGCATATTTTTGCCTGCTTTTTTGGCCGGGAATCGGGGTTTTTTTTAAAACTTTTTTTCTGTTCCGCGCCGCTTGGCGAGTGACTCGACGAGGATGCGCACTTTGCGCAGCCCAGGAGAGGAGGGGGGGAGGCCGGGGACCCCCCCGAAACCACCCCTCTGGTAGGTGCCCTCAGGCAGGCATATTTTCGCCTCATTTTTGGCCGGGAATCGGTTTTTTTTTATTTTTAAAACTTTTTTCCTGTGCCGCTTGGCATCGCACAATCGCTGCGATGCCAGGAACGATAATGACAAATCAGACCCAATTTTTCTTTAGTCGGTTCGAGTTCGAGTTCTGGCAGAGTAATTGTCGTTACCGTTTCCGTTACGTAACGGAAACGAGAAACGGAAACGGAAACGAGAATTTCGCCAAGTCGTGCCCATCTCTAATGCTAAGAAGTCTGCCATAGTTTCTTAGAAGACTCACCCCCCCATGAATAAGGGTCCCATTTTTTAATTACTCCTGCAGAAAGATCAAGGGCATACTGTGCCACTGAAATGGAATGGTTCTTAACCTTGGCATATTATTGAGGCATACAATAGGGAATCATACTCTGAAATGCTGTTTCCATTAAAGTGATGCTGTTTATAAGATCTTTTGCTACATACTGTAAAGATCTCCCCTCCCAACAGCACCATGTATCATTACATCTCCCAGCTGTAATGACCCACCTGTTCAGGCAGGTATAATGTATGCTCATAACTGGGTATATTTCTATACCAGTTACTCCCCAAATAAACACGGCCCCTTGCTTGTGCACTTCTGTCTAAAGCATTACATATCTGAAGCTACATTCACCACAAGTTCACTAAAGATGCAATACTTAACCTTTACCACTCTTAGAAAAGTAAAAGACTGCCTCATATTTCCTTTCTAGGTGAGTATGTCTTGCAAAGCAACAGGTCCTGTTAAGTGACCTGCTAAATGTCCTCCTCCCATGAATGTTTAGGTGGAAAAGGATAAGTGCCAAGCAAAGAGTGTCAGTTACCGTAAAGCAGCTGCCTCTTCCTGGCAAGATGCAACAGACTGTTGAGATGAAAGACATGTTCCATTTAAAAGGAGGCGGTAAATAAAAATTATTATAGCATTTCCTAATATTCCTGGCATTAACACTTTCCTTTGTCCTAGGGGCTAAGACCCTTCTTTATAATAACATTTTGTAGCTCCTTGATTTCATTTCCCCTCCTCTGTATACCCAAGAAGCTAAGAAGCTACAATAGACAGTTCTGTAATAGCCCATGGCACAGTCTGTATGTCATGCACGTGGGACCTTACCTTTCTAATATTCTTTTAAAATTGTTTAAGCCATTTTTCTTATGATACCGGCTTAACTGCTTTTTAAATACTGCAACCATTTTTGCATGCTTAGTTTCCAATACTGTAAGCTGCCTTGGAAGAAAAGTGATTCTTATAAATAATAAAATGAAATTATGTTTCACATCAACTCTGTAACAATATCACACATTTCATCATTATATGATAGGCCAGGCGTCTATCTTGCTATTCCAAAGGCCTCAAATCCAATAAATATTATATACATTCCAGGAAGGAGCACCGGTAGTAGACACTGTTTTTATTTCTCCTTCCAACAGGGAATGATCAACATATTTATACATGCTTTGCTCACTATCAGGAATTAAATATTGCTTATTCAGTATTTTCCATTTGTCAGTAATTAATAAGTAAATTTAAATGGTGGTTATGAATTATGAGAATATTTTAGAGCACCAATGCCAGTTTTGAAAATTCAGCAAACCACTTTAAATTTACAAGTTAATCCTGCTGCAGCTGAAAAAGGCAGAGCACATATTTCCAAGGTATTTATTACCTTTGCTGCTGGATATTTTATTTCATTCTAACAAATTATATTTATTTACACGCATAAAAAAAACCTTACATATCATATTCACTTCAGGGGCTCCCAACATTTCAAATTTTGCTCTTTCTCTCTCTCAGTGTTTATAGGATGATCAATTTGGAACATTGCTTCTCTTTTCTGGTATGAAAGAAAAATAACTTTAGACATGCCTGTGAATATTAGTCATCCAAGTGAGTTTATCTGGAAGTTGAGTCATGGCAACTTGTGTTGTATCCATTATAATACAAATTAGGAGTCATCAGGACCCTAAACCACAGAACATTGAGCATCCCCACCTCCACATACACAAGAAGAACGAAGACAGGCACCTGAAGACAGCACTTAAGGCCTGTGGATATCCAATGTGGGCCTTCAACAAAGCAGTGTCCTGACCCAGAAGAAGAATGGATCAGCATGAGACCCAGACCTGATGGAATAACCTAGTCATTCCCTACACAGCTGGAGTGCCTGAAAAGCTTAAAAGGATTTTGGCAAAAAACCACATCCCTGTTTACTTCAAACCCACAAACACAGTATGGGGAGACTCATCCACCCAAAGGACCCGACACCACAACAGAAAAGGAACAATATAGTATATGCGGTCCAATACAGTGAGGAGTGTGCAAACCTCTACATTGGAGAAACTAAACAGCCATTAAACAGGAGGATGGCCCAACCTAAGAGGGGTAACAGCTCAGGACCAGAATCAGCAGAACACCTCCACTTGAATGACAAAGGGCACTCATTTCAAAGATGATGTACAGATATTAAACAGAGAAGATAGGTGGTTTGAGAGAGGTGTCAGGGAAGCCATCCATGTGAGCATTGAAAACCTCACTCTCAACAGAGGTGTATGGCTCAGGCACAGCCTATCTGCTACTTATCAGGAAGTGATTTCAACAATACCTTGACCAATAAAAGATACTTCACATCTCCACCACCCAGGCCATACCTAACGACCCATACTTTATGGGTTTCAGCAAATTAGGTCATTGTTCACCTAATGGCCTACAGTGACCCCCCCCATCCATAGGAGTTATTATTGACTGATCATTTCTACAGATTGTTAATAGAAGGCAAAAGATTTGGGTATCTGAAATGTGCTTCAGATTTGCACCAAAACAAAGGATTCAGTGGCCTCAATAGTGATGTGGAGTCAATTGCACACTTTTTGAAACTGGAATTTGAATCAAATATTGTAATCAGTGCACAATTCTATGCCATGGTGCAAGTTATGATGCATTCTTTAAACTAAGCAATTTCTCCTTTAAAGGTTTTCGGGGAAATTAGTTTTACAATGAAAAAACCTTAATATTAATATTTGTTTTTTAAGGTTGTATGTGTTTTCAAAGCCATGTTATGTAGGGCTAGACACTTGGAAAAAATGAAGACTGCAAATATAAATGATTGCAGAAACATCATCATCATCATCATCATCATCATCATCATCATCATCATCATCATCATCATCATCATCATCATCATCATCTGGTACTTTGCTATATGCTTTACGCCTAAAACAGAAGAGACCAGAAATGAAATGCTTCTTAGATACTTAGTTGTGTCATGTGTTTAATATTTTGCTCCTAGCATAGACTTTTAATATCATCTTGCAAATGCTGGTATATTGGCTTGGCAGACAATAGACCATTTGGACAAAGCATTAGTCAGTTTAATGACAATCTCTTGTACATTATTTCTTAGAAATTCAGATTGATTTCTTTTCAGGATCCCTTTCAAATTCACACAACCAATTTTTGTAGTTCCTCCAGGCCTTGCAATTATCTCCTAAAGCCAAATGTCAAAAGATGCTTATATATTTGATATAAGGTGAATGTAAGATTTTGAACAAATGTTACTGGTGCTTGAAATATATGTGAACCCTCACACCTGGACTATTGCCCTAAAACCTTCATATTCTCTTATGTTCAAAAAGGAAGATCCATCATTTGAATAAGCTTTGGGGTTTTAATGCAAATTTTAACTTTTCAGTTTCATGCACTTTTAACATTTAAGGAAAAGTTTAAGTAATACAAGGTCCAGACATTAACGTTGCATTTTACATTGCAGGTCTCATTGTTATCACTTTGACCACTTCCCTTCCATACTGTAGGGATCAGGAAAATGTCACAAATGAGTGGTAAATGCGAGTTGCAGTGTAATTTGATTTATGAAACATTCTGTGAAGTCAATCCAATTTCCCTTCAGCAAGTCTTTTAAAAGCATCAAATAAGACCTTTAAAATTTAAAATCAGTCCCTGGTACCTAATTAGTATAAGATCTTACAAGACAAGTGATATAAATACTGTGTCCCGCGCTTCTTATGTACTCCTCTAATTAATGCCTTGGCTTGAATGATGAGGACGAATTAATGGGTGAAGCCTAAGATCAAGCTGAAATTCTGCCTATATTTTCTTGGTGGGTGTGAATCAGAGAGCCATGTCTTGTAGGAGGTTGTGTGGCAAGCTGTGGTCACTCTGGAGCAGCTCACAGAAAAAGAAACAAATGTAGGTTTCTTTTTTAAAAAATGGCTCAAAAGATGTACTAGCTTTTTGTGAACATTTGAGATGCTCAGTCTAAAACAAAAGGAACAAACTGTGGCCCTCTACTTGCTACAAAGAGAAGAAAAAAGCAGACAGGGTGGTGGCAGCTGGGAATGGAACCCTATTGCCCCAGCATTAGCTGGAACAGTGGCAGCTTCTTTCAAACTTCCCTCGCCCTTCAGCTTATCAGGATGGAGGGGGTGGAAGCAGCACCTTGCATGTGCTCTGTCTTTGGCTTTCAAACCCTCCACCACCTCACCAAGCTGAATTCAGTGGTGGGGGCTCCTTCATCTTGGTGAGGTGGAGGGTGTGTGTGCAACTGATGCCTTGCATATGTCCTATCTTTGGCAGGAGTGGGCAGGAGCCCCCGCCAGTGAGTTCAACTTGGAGAGGTGGAGGAGGCACAAAAAAAAAAAAAAATCGGTGATATACAGAGTCTGCGGTATATGAGCCACGATGTGGCGGGGGAATACTGTAATGTTCTTCTTTCAGCCTATCGAGAAGTAGCTTTTCAATAGGCTGAAAGAGTGGCTTACTAAAATAGACTGTTTCATCCATGATAATCTCCTGGTCTCAGTGCCAGATTTCTTTCCTAAAACTGTAGATGAATAATCCAAAAGACTTTGACAACTTTTGCAACTTTTAGAGAGCTTCGTGGCACAGTGGTTAAATGCCTGTGCTCAAGACCTGGAGTTCAATCCCAGGTAGCAGGCTCAAGGTTCACTCAGCCATCCATCCTTCCAAGGTCGGTAAAATGAGTACCCAGCTTGCTGGGGGAGGGGCAACGTGTAGCTTGCATACTATAATTAAAAACTGTAAACCACCCAGAGACTATTTGAAGTGGTATGGGGCGGTATATAAGCAGACCACTTTGCTTTGCTTTGTTTTGTTTTGCTTTGCTTTGTATGCCTTTAGATATAAACCAATGATGCTAATTTTGGGAATCCAGCTATGCTATGGTGAATTGTTTCTTTATATTTGTGACTAGGCCTTCATATATCACTTATTCCTTATTTTCTGACAGTATCTAGTGCCAATAATTTGGACATATAATTGTACATATGAATCCTTCCATTTCAGCCTGAGGATGCCCAGTTTAAGCCACAAATTCAATGTTTATGTATTGACCTTATCATTTAAGAGGTAACTAGGGTGCTGTCCATGTAATTGTTTCTCAAGCCACACTTTCCAGTCATGAATTGTAATATAATTTTTGTATTTTTCTAAACTACAACATGCCGTAAATCTGTTAGAATTGCTCAAGCTGGAATTCTGAAGGCCTTACCCCCTCCTCCTAAATTCCTTCATGGGTATGTTTATATAACTCATAGCTGATGTATAAATGAGGAGAAAAAAATTCTTCAATTTCTGTCCAGATGCAAAGAAACTAGCTAGGCAGAGGGTTAGCCCTCACCCTACACAGATGGTTCTTCTGCCTCAGAATTCAGAAATGGAGGGAGTTTTTCCTCATTTATGAACCAGCTGTAAATTATATCAAACACCTGAAAGGGATTGTTTTCAGCAGTCTACTTCCAAAGTCTTCTGGGTGTTTTCATTAAAACATCCAATCTCTAATTATTAATATAAGTTGGCTCTCATTTACAAGTTCTAATACTGTTTTTTATTGTTTTCTACTGTAAGTGAGGCTGTGCTTGCCAGAAGTTTGATTCCTTATTGAGCTCAACACCTGCCTATGCTCCATGGGAAATAAAGGTGTTCTATACATCCCTTTGGATGATTACATCAGTATTTTGAAAGGAGGTCTCAGGCTTTCCTATTTGAACCATAAAGATCCCTGTGCATCATATTCATAATTCCAAAATAATATGTTAATATTTGTTCAGGGACTTACAGCTGTAATATTTCATTTTTTATCATGTTCTGTTTTGAGTATCTATCAAAGTACTTGTTTCTGAGTAATAACCAAACTTCTTAGTTTATACTGAAGTTATACTGGAGCCTGGATACTTACAGGTCTTCTGTTTGAATAATGTTTAGAGGAGCGTATAGTTACTGTGCTTTAATAATTTGCTTCTTTTCAAGAGGATAATAGCACATTTATCAACACCAAAGTTCATTTTCATAGCTGGACTGCAAGACTCAAGATGTTTAAGAGACAGTTCAATTTATCATGAGAACATGCAAATAACTTAATATTATCCCTATATACTAAGTATATCAAGAGCATTTTGGTAGCGTTTTCTCCTCCTCCTCCTTTTTGGGTTCCTGAGTTCTTCTGTTATTGCCATCTCTTGCTACAATTCAGTAATAAAGTGGAATAAGTATAAAAATGTATGATTTCATTTCGGAAAAATGTTTTACTTCCTTTCTCAAGAGCAGATGCACCACTGGAAACATTTTCCATTAAAACAGTGTTATCAGTGACCATTTTTCTGTCCCCAATCACTTTTTCTCCATTGCATCTCAATGAATTCATTTTTTAATATAAATGATCCTGGGGACACAACTGGTAACCAATGTGAATGTTTCAGTGTAGGAGTCATACAACACTGATTGGCTGTCTAGCTGTGGATTTTGCACCCGCTGAAACTTTTCCAAAACTCTGTAATCTTGTGTCGGAGGTAGAAAAGGTGGCTTCTTTTGAACTTGTATAGCTCAAATGCTATGCTTCCAGCTTTTTGACTGTGTAAAAAATATTTCTAGAAATTTATTTTTACTATATTCTGTGACCTGCTGTCTTTCCTAGACACTTCTGAGACTACAACATAGTTTTGGACCATTAACCGTAAGTTGGTACAACCTTCAGCTGCTGCCTCTTGTAACAATAAAATGGGATTTTACTTTCAATTGTTAAAATATTTTTCTTTTGGTTATTGTATAAATACATACATAGTTGCTTTGAACTACCATTTTATGCTTAATTCAGAACATAGAGAGATGATCCCTTTGAGAGAAAAAACAAACAGTTATGCATGAATATGTCTTCAGTACAGGTATAAACAGATTTTCCATATGGCAGACAACACACACAGATTTCTCCTGCTTCAAAACAATGTTAGACATGTTGTGTTAAATGTTGAAGAAGTATCAATATTTATGTGCTCGCATTTCACTCTATACATCTATTCCTTTATACATTTATAACCACATGATTCTCGAACACCCTGGCTTCTTTGGTGGCAAAGCAATTCAATTGAACTAAAGTTGATTAGGACAATTTCTAAGTCTGCAAAAGAAAATTCATTGGGCACCACAATCAGAACTAGCAGTAGTAAGATAACCATTCATTGTTCAGCCCATGCATTTTTGGTTTACAGTGATTACAGAAAATCATACTTTGAAAGAATACCCACCAAAGCTCTTTTCCAGCTAAGGGGCATTGACTGAATATACATCTGACTAGAGGACAATTGTCTCCCTGTCACAGAGTGCAACCCCATTATTCATGATGCAGAAATGATAGGTAATGCTTGAGGATGTTGATGTAAATATATTTGTCTGCAGTATGGGCCCATACTGCCCAGACCTTCTCAACATCTATCAGAAGCCAAGGAGAATAAGCAACATTTTGACCGAACTTATTAAGACTCAAAATTTTGATGTGAGAGATTTGTGGCTCAATCTGAGAAACACGTTCAGACCAAAATCCCATTGGCAGTCCGCAATGGATCTACTGAATCAGTTGTATAAATTCCATAGATTCAGTGGGTCTAATTGGACCCATTAGCTAGACTCAGTCATAAGGGTTTCTTGTGGATTGGTAGGAGAGGGTGTGCACTACAATTAGCAAAGATGATCCTAATAACAGTGTTTAATTTCTGATAAATTGCTCTGGCAACCAGATTTCAACTGCAATTTAAAAATGAAAATAGGGATTTTCTTTCATAACTGGCAAGAGAGCCCTGCAACTCTCACCATTTTATTCTTACCATCATGCCCTCCTCCAGATGATTTAATTCAAAAAATGCCCCTTCCTGCACCTGCAGTGGCACATCCCAGTTGGCTAGGGGCCCAGGAGTCTTAAGGTGATGCCCTCACAGAGAATTTACAAATTAATGTTCTTAAAAAAAACACCTGAAATTCGCATGTGAAAAACACAATGGAAAAGAAAGGTAGCTCTATTGGAAAACAAAAGCAAAATGGAGAAATGGAAAACAAATGAAAAAATTAGAGACAAAAAACAGAAAGGATTTAAAGTATTTTGCAGTGCAGGAGGAATACTTCTGATTTCATTGCACGTCTCACCTGGAAACACTTGACTAGAGTGTGCACTTGAATAATTAGCACATGACACTTCAAAAACTTGAGGAAATTCTGTTGAAACAAATTTCATTTGCTACCAAGTTCAGGCAGAGTACAAAGTGAAAACTGCCATGGAAAGAAATGGAGAAATTTGCCATTTCCATCCTCTGTGACCTGTAGGGATGCCCCATGTCCTCTTTTAGTCCATGTCTGATTTCAAGATAATAAAACCATGGAGGGGGAGGCAAATAAGAATAATTTTATGGAATTAGGCCTCCCTTTTGGGTGACCAAAGGATCAATTAGTAAACAGTACAGTAACTTAAATGCTTCTGTATAAGTATCATGTTGTGGAATGAATTAATGTCTCTTTAAAATTTGAAAAAGATGCCCAACAAATGCATGCTGTATTGGAATGAAGTATTGCAGTTGCAATCATCCTGGTGAATTTCACATTCTGCTGTGAAATTTGCTGCAAAGTTCCCTGGTTTTCTCAAGTATCATCACACTGCAAAAACCTATGAACTGGACCATGAAATTCAGCTAAATTAGCACTAAAGAGTTGCTGAACGTTTATTCATATAATACATATTGATATGCACTGCAATTTTAGAACAGTATTTTGCAACTTGAATTTATGGGTTATTAATGGGATTGCATTTCACAGGGGAGCGCAGGAGAGCCCACAGTTGGTGTGTTATGCATAACATATGTCATACCTATGTGAGCCTAAGCCATTGCAGGCATTTAGGAAACAAGTGCCAGGTTACTATTAACAGCAACCCATCCTATTTTGGAACCTTTTAATACTGTGAACGTTTCTCCCCTAATATATTTCTTGAAAGAAATCACGCACAACACCCATTCATCCATGGCATGAGTCTGAAGCATATAGAGACCCTCAGAGCCTGGAAAAAGGGGTGTGTGTGTGGAGTTTTAAATTAAATTAAAGATTTGGATCCTTTCAGGGAAATAGGTGGGATAGAAATATTTTAAGTAAATAAATAAGATTTTTTGGTCAATTGATTACGAGATAATCCATGCAGTGTAAAACAAATCAACAACATGTCATTCAAATTTTAATTTTATTACTCATAAACAGAACAATGTTTTTAAAAAGAGATAAAGTTTAGCAAAACATAGGGGTTTATGATATTATTTGTGACAGGAGAAAATCAAGACCCTCTTAAAGACTCGAGATTTACCAACACCTCTGCACTTAATAGAGTCAGAACTGAATACATGTACTGGCTTAGTGTAAATATCAGGCAGGTCAGTTTTATCATGGGGCTAGTTTGGATAAGAACAGTGGTCAGCAGAAAATGGGGTAGATTTCCAAGTTACATCAGGACTTGAGTTCCAAGAAAGTGACAATGAATCAAGCTGGTTCTTTTACAGAGGATCTTGAAACTGTGCTTGATTATGAACTGATAAATATATCACTTAGGTGCTATAAAACTAGAAGCAAAATTTGAACACTATTCTTCTAGTGGCAATGAGCCAGAAGTCTAATGATGAGTCATTATGGAAATATAAAAATATATATAGAATTATTGAATTGGGCACTAAACTTTAACCCCCCTAAAAGCCAGCCAGGGAGCCCAGTCCCCCCCCTTTCCTTTCCACCCTTCTTGCCTGCTTTTTTCCTGGCGATTTATTTCTATCATGCTCATGGCTTTCAGGGAATGTTTGTGAGCAATCGCTCTTGGGAACTAGGGACTCCAGCACCCCAAAAGGACTGTGTTCATGGGTTTTCCGCCTACCTGATTCTTAGCCTCCAACTACCAGTGCCCCACACATCTTTCTCTCTCTCTCTTCTCCCTCCTTCCTCCCACTCCATCTACACATTTTAAACATGTCTCTGCTCTACCTAATGGCCCCTATATCTACCAACTGGGGCAAGGGAGTTATGGCACGGAAGAACTGGTATCATGGCAGCACTACAAGACAAGCTGCATATTCTGGAAAGAATCCATTCTCCCCAGAGCTTCTGGCAGGTCCACGGCAGAGATCACCAGAGCCCCAGACCCAGATGTTATCACCGCCTGGGGAAACATTCCATTATCACCTTCCTGCACTCACAAAAGACTGGAAAACTCCTTTGAATAATCCCATGGGTTTTCCTGCCTCACATTGACTCTGACAATAAACCTTCCTACCCCCCTTCCCCTCGTCTTCCTTTCTCTCTCTCTCTCACCCCAATTCTGTCACCTAGCCCTTCTGCCTCCTTTGCCCATGTCCAACCTCACTATCTGCCATTGCCCTTGCTCATTCCCCAAACCTTGAACTAGGCAACTAGGGGCATGGCTTAGACTGGGCAAACTCTAAGTTGGTTGTTCCCTGCCCCAACCAGCCAAGGGACTGATTCTCAGCTATCAATCCCAAATGTTCCACGGTTCAGCCACATTACCTCCTCAGAACCAACTCCCTTTTCCTCTATCCTGCCAATCACTCTCTCTCTCTCTCTTCCTTTCCAGACAAATCTCTTTCTCTCCTTCTTTCCTTTTGCCTCATTCCTTTCTGGCCTCTCCTATTCCTCTACACTCTATCTCACTAAACCTAGGTACTTGAAACATTTCTCTGCTTCCCGGACCTGAGCCACCTTTCTGGGCAGCAAGAGGGGTTGCCAGCTCAGCTGAAGGAAAAGATCATCCAGACTCCATTTTCCCAACGCGGGGAAGGCACGTATACCCAACAGATATGCAAGATGTTATCACCGTCTGAAGCATACTATTGTTTCATTCCTACATCCAACTAAAGACACCATCTGGCAGCAAATGACTTTTCCGGATTAGCTTTGCCACCTCCATTGTGACTGTTCTTCTCTGCCTACCTGTTGATTGTCCCCTGACTACCTAAACAGATTGAATCACCGCTTGGAGGAATCTTCCATTACCATCTTTTCTGGACTCATGAGAAACTGGCAAATCCCCTTTTGAATAATCCTATTGGTTTTCCTGTTCCATATTGACTCTGCTCCTCGACCCCCTATTGACTTCCTAATCCCTACAGTGTACCAGGCTCAGCAAACAAAGCCTTGTTTCCCCTTCCCATTGTGTCCTCCAAGATGGCCTAATCAGGGAACACCTGGGCTCATCAGCATTTGCATGAACCCCGACTGAGCTGCCCCTGGCCACCCCTGGACTATCCCAATTGGACAATTTGAACTTCCTTCAGCCAATCTCTGAATAGGCGCCGTTCTGTGATGGGAGGGGGAAGAATCAATAAAAGTTTGGGATTTCCATGTGCTCAAACACCTTCGCTCTGTCTCTGGCTGGTGTTCGCCTGCTGTTTCTTTATTAGGCCTAATAAATACAGTATTTGCCTCAGGATTTCTCTCTCGTTGGACTTTTATTGGCATCTGGGGGTCCAGCGGAACTCAGCAGGACTAGCCTGACTGAAAGGTAATTTTAGCTTATTTTAAATGCAACACTAAT
Source organism: Phrynocephalus forsythii (assembly GCA_029282475.1). Lineage (NCBI taxonomy): Eukaryota > Metazoa > Chordata > Lepidosauria > Squamata > Agamidae > Phrynocephalus > Phrynocephalus forsythii. Next base: position 39,644,653 of record JAPFRF010000006.1, read on the forward strand.
TATCTAAAAGAAGCACAAACAAATGCTGAAAATGCATTGCCATTTATTTAGCATGGATATCCTGCTTTCACAATTAGAAAATCTAGTCTGTTTCTGATACAGTCTATGCTATATTGCAATCAATTTGCACACACAAGGTGTCATTCAAAAGCCCAAAGCAATCAAATGTAATGCTTTAGGTCTGTGTAATTTATTTGCCTGTAACACTCAGAACTATTAATTGAAACATTTCTGGGCTGCCCTCGGGTAGCTTGAAGGGCTGCCAGGCCAGCAGTTTTCCACTTCCTGGAACTTCAGAGCCAGATCTGAGATGAAGATGATAAGTTGATATTTGTTTGAAAAAATGACTCTCACCATCATCTTGCTCTTGGTGCCACTTTTATAGCAAAAGATCAGGAAGTTAACATAGGAGATTAATGCAACACATAACAGAGAAAGACAAGAGTCAAGCATTGGTGGTCCATCTGGGGAAAGAGTCAGCATTACTAATAGTGACTGCAGATAATAAGACCTGGGTCTGAAGACCAGCAATGATGGTCTCAAGAGTCAGGACATCTTAGGAACCTGGGTCTGGGGAGCAGCAAAGATGGTCTCCAGAATCAGGCCCAGCAAATGGAGCTGGGCACACACTTAAATATCCTCCTCCCAGGGCCTGGAATTCCCCTACCGCAGACACGCCTCTGCGGGAACCAGATCAAACCGGATCAGACCAGCCAGGTCCAGCCACAAAGCTCCCTCCTTTCGCACTTTAGATTACCTTTATACATACATCTCTGCAAAGTGACAATCTGCAAACACTTCCTCTTTTCCATGCTCTTGCGGTTAAGCTTCTTGTGGTTTTTGGCTCGCAGGTGTTACAGAAGTTGTGCAACTCCCTGCCTTGCCAACTCTGTGTCTCTCAGAGAATGCAGAAGTTTTGTCAACAAGCTGACACCCTTGTACATGTAATGCTGTATTAGTTAACCCATTTAGAGAATACCTGAAAATTCAGACCTATCATTCCTCCCTTTTTCCAATTAGCAGGATCATATTAAAGCATTAGAATCTTCTGATGTCACAGAGGTCCTGCTCTTGTGTAGCAACTGCAAAGAATTGTGTTTGTATTTGTGTGTGGGATAGGGATGCAAGCAGGCAGGCAGGCAGTCAGTCAAGCAAGCAAGCAGGAAGCCAGAATCTTGTGCCATCTCTCTACCTAAAAAGCATAATGAAATCAAACTTCTTCTCTTTTAGTGCTGCTCTCGCAGTTCCCTCAGATGTCATCTGGCACCCTGAGAGCTAGCAGCCCCTACCGGCTTGGTCCTCCTGTTCTACCAAGATACTTGCAGCAGTCAGATTATTGGATTTAATGGTAGCTCTTAAATATTATTCAAACTCCTGCCATATCGGTACAGGAACCAGAGTGGTCATCTGGCCTTTGGGGGCCACATTAGGCCCAGGGATGTCAGAAGGTCATGCCATGCATACCCCTTAAGGGCAGCGAACCGAGCATTAGCAAGAGAAACACTATTTTTTTGAAAAATTAAAAGTGTTTGGCTTACATACCGCCCCATACCACTTCAAGTAGTCTCTGGGCAGTTTACAGGTTTTAATTACAGAATTACAGTATGCAGGCTACACATTCCCCCCGCCCCAGCAATCTGGGTTCTCGGAAGGATGGAAGGCTGAGTCAACCATGAGCCTGCTACCTGGGATTGAAACCCAGGTTGTGAGCACAGTTTTACCTGCAGTACAGGCATTTAACCACTGCACCACGGGGCTCCTTAAATTAGGAGAACCAAACCAGTCCATATCCACAAAGTGTCCTTTCAAATCCACTGTGTATAATCCAGCACTGCTTCAATGGCTCCCAAGCAAAGAGAGTCAGGGTAATCAGAGAAAATAGAGGCCAAAGGAGAGAGAAAAGAAAGCAGCCTAAAGGAAAGAGGGCAACCTGAAGTTCACTGTGTATATTTTATTTATTTATTTATTTATTTATTTATTTATTTATTTATTTATTTATTTATTTATTTATTTAGCTGTGTATATCTCACATCAAATTAAAATAAACAATAAAACAGAGATGCACAGAGAGAACTCCTAGTTTCCTGAGCTCCTTGCCCTCTGAAGATGCCGGCCACAGAATCTGATGAAACGTTAGGAAGAAAAACTTCCAGAACACAAACAGCTAGAAAAGCTCACAACAACAATTCACTTTGTATATTTAAGATATACCATTCAACCGGCTAATCTCAAATTAACCCCAGGTGCCTGTAGACATATATGTTTGGTTTTGCATTTTGCTTACTCGGAAATACTTTAGGCTTATGCTAGGAATGTATATAAATGAATAAATTTGGGGAACATACTCCCCCCTTCATTTATTAGTTAACAGGCAATGTGGGAATTCATATACTACCAAATGCCATATTTGTTTAGATTTCATGTGTCTGACTGTGAAGAAATGCATGTTCTCATGCAATGCACGATGCAGAAATCCTGCAAAAAGAAAGTACAGTATAGGTTAGTTATTCACACGTCCTTTGCCAATGCTTCTTTGGGTTTCTGAACTCAGTCTCCATTTATATTACATTTAATTGTTCAGCATATACATTGATATTTGTATAGACTTCTTGGAAAGTGTTTCGTTAAGGTTCAATTTCTTCTTCTTCTTCTCTGCCACCACTTTCTACATGAACATAGCAACAATTGACTTACTGCATTTTCCCATAGCTATTTTAAACTCTGCCTCTTAATGCAGAACCTTCTATTAGCCACGTGGTTGGAAGTAAATAAAAATAAAAATAAAAATAAAAATAAAAATAAAAATAAAAATAAAAATAAAAAATAAAATAAAATAAAATAAAATAAAATAAAATAAAATAAAATAAAGGAGCACTGACCCAGCCTCAGGGGTGGCAGGGTCAGTGCTCTAAAATAAATAAAAATAAATAAAAAAGAAATGCCCACCTGGCCCCAGGGGCTGCACAGTGAGCACTTGGAAAAGAGAGATGCTCTGGCCCCATGCCAGCACCTCAAAAGCCCCTGCCAGAGGGGCCAGGATCCGCTGCCACCTCCACCAAGCTGCTGCCGCCGGTGGCAGCGGTAAGAAACCGAACCAGTTCAGATCCGTTTGGGTTTGTACGAATGTTTTTAAAATTCATACAAACCCGAACAAAACCGAACCAAGGTTGGGCCCGAACCAGAAGAACCCGAAACATGGGTTTTCTAATTTGTGTCCACCTCTAATGTACAGTATATATAAGGAAATTGGAAATTGGAGGACATATTTTGGCACAGCATCAGAATATACATTTTCCCTTGCAGTCTTTCAAATTTGAAAATGAGCCTTCTTGATGAAAACATTCTATTAATGTTTCACTGTATATCATCTATCTATCTATCTATCTATCTATCTATCTATCTATCTATCTATCTATCTATCTATCTATCTATCTATCTATCTATCTATCTATCTATCTATCTATCTATCTATCTATGTTCTGACATTTGCTTTTGCAAAATAGATTCCAACCTCTCTCCCTTATCAACCAGAAGAAGGAACTGCAGCAAGACCAGACTCAAGACCTTGCACAGAGCAATACAAATCCATTGGCATTCCAAGGGGCATCTACCAAGCCTCTGAGGAGGTGAGTGGTGGTGGTAAAAGTGACCATCCCCTCTTGGAATTTGTTATACAGTTGGAAGGAGAAGCTAATCATAGACAAGAATCCTGGACTTTAAGAAAGCCAATTTTTGTAAACTTAGGGAATTATTGGCTGTGATTCCATGGACTGAAACACTGAAAGAGAAGGGAGTCCATGATGGATGGGAGTTCCTAAAAAGTGAGATATTAAAGGCACAATCTAAAACTGTTCCAAAAAGAAGAAAAAATGGCAGAGGTCTAAAAAAACCACAGTGGTTTACTAAAGAACTGTCAACTCAGCTAACTATTAAAAAAAACCAAGTACAAGCAGTGGAAAAATGGGGAATGCACCAAAGAGGAATATAAGCAAACAGCTAAAGAGGAATATAAGCAAACAGCTAATAAAAATATGCAAAAAGGGTTTCTTTAGTTATGTCTGGTAAAAAAAAATAAGTAAATTACAGGCTCTCTGCAAAATGAACTTAGCCTTTCTGTGCCAGAGAGATTAAAAATAATAAAAAGGGGGGCCGGGAATCTTTAGTTATGTCTGCAGCAAAATGAAAAATATTCAAACAGGGATATAAATTACAGGCTCTCTGCATGACAATGATAACCGCCAGGAAACAGTTGAAATCAGTTTGCACTAACAGGAGACAAGGAAAAGGCAGAACTATGGGAAATAAGGAACGTTGAAAAGTGGCATCAACACCTTTCCCTCCGTTTTCTCCAAAAAGGAAGAAAGATATCAGCTGGGACAAAGAGTAGATGAGGTAGGACGGGAATTGCAACATAGAATAGGTAGAGGGGTAGTACAGAAACACCTGGAAACATTAAATGAATTTAAGTCTCTTAGGCTAGATGAATTACACCCAAGGATATTAAAAGAACTGGCAGAAGTAATTTCAGAACCATTGGCAATAATCTTTGAGTCCTGGAGAACAGAGGAAGTCCCCATTGAATGGAGGAGGGCTATTGTTGTTCCCATCTTCAAAAAGGGGGAAAAAGAGGACCCAAATAATTACCGCCCAGTCATCTTGACTTCAATTCCTGGAAAGATCCTAGAGCAGATTATTAAACAGGCAGTATGTCATTATTTAACAAACAATGCTGTCATTACAAGAAGTCAAAACGGGTTTCTTAAAAACAAGTCATGCCAGACTAATTTGATCTCTTTCTTTGATAAAATTACAGGCCTGGTGGATCAGGGGAATGCTGTGGATATTGCTTATCTGGACTTTAGTAAGGCCTTTGATAAGGTTCCTCATGGTATTCTTGCTAAGATGTTAGTAGAAAGTGGGATAGATAGTGCAACTGTTAGGTGGATTTGTAATTGGTTGACTGATTGCATCCAAAGGGTGATCATAAATGGCCTCTCTTCAGCTTGGAGAGACGTGACCATTGGGGTGCCCCACGGTTCTGTTCTGGGTCCAGTGCTGTTCAATATCTTTATTAATGACTTGGAGGAAGAAATAGAGAGTATGCTAATTAAATTTGCAGATGATACCCAATTGGGATTGGTTGTTAATTCCCTAGAGGATAGGATGAAAATCCAAAAAGACCTTGACAGATTAGAGTGTTGGGCCAAAGCTAACGAAATGGATTTCAACAGAGGGAAATGTAGGGTGCTGCATCTAGGAAAAAAGAATGAATTGCACAGATATAGGATGGGAGATACCTGGCTGGAAAATAGTACCTCTGAAAGGGATCTGGGAGTCTTGGTGGACCACAAACTGAATATGAGTCAGCAGTGTGATGTGGCGGCTAGGAAAGTCAATGCGATTCTTGGTTGCATCAACAGAAGCATAGTGTCTAGATCAAGGGAAGTGATAGTACCACTCTATTCTGCTCTGGTCAGACCCCACCTGGAGTACTGTGTCCAGTTCTGTGTGCCATAATTTAAAAAGGATGTTGACAACCTTGAGCGGGTGCAGAGGAGGGTGACCAGGATGGTTGAAGGTCTGGAAGAAATGTCATATGAGGAACGGCTTAGGGAGCTGGGAATGTTTAGCCTTTCAAAAAGAAGGCTGAGGGGGATATGATAGCTATGTTTAAATATTTGAAAGGATGTCATATTGAAGAGGGAACAGGTTTGTTTTCCATGGCTTCAGAGACTAGGACTCGGGGCAATGGTTTCAAACTACAGGAAAAGAGATTCCATTTGAACATCAGGAAGAACTTCATGACAGTTAGAGCTGTTCGGCAGTGGAATATGTTGTCACAAAGGGTGGTGGAGTCTCCTTCTTTGGAGGTTTTTAAGCAGTGGCTGGATGGCCATATGTCAGGATCACTGTGATGGGGGTTCCTACATGGCAGGGGGTTGGATTGCATGGCCCTTGAGGTCTCTTCCAACTCTATGATTCTATGATTCTATGATTTCTTTTTCTTTCCTTTTTTCTACATATTTCTTCTTTTTGCTGCCTCTAGATCTTTCCCATTCTTTCCTTAGGACATAACTTCTGCAAAAACAATGTTGCACTTTTAATCAAGCATTCATTTTCTCAAGTTTTAATTTCTAGAAGTAATATAGTTACGGAGAACTCCATGGTAAAGTGAAAATCCATTAGCATTTAATAGCTGTTCTGATTGTTCAGCTCAGATATTTACTCCATTTTAGTTGCTGTTTCTGAAAGACTTTCTGTGTACCGATGAATTAAATTTTCCATTATTTTAACTTTCTTTTAAGACAATGAGAAAGAGGAAATGCAAAATGCCACGCTCAAATTAGATTATACCATATAATCTTCTGTGTTAGCGATCTTTTGAAATGCAAGTGATTCTGATATAGCAGTAGTGTGCAATTAGGTAAAGCCATTAGAGTTTTATTTGGCTATATTTCATCATCCTTGCCTGCTGCAGTCACAAACTAAACAAAATATTATGCATCACTTTAACATTACAGATACAGATTTACCTTGGAGTAAACCCCCATTGAGCTCAGAGAGAGCCCCACCTCTGCTCAGAAGTCTGCCTTCAGATAAGGCATGCTCTGCAAGGTTTTAGTCCTAGTGTGAAAGATTAGTAGGGACAGAACGAGTGAGACTCTGGATGAGCATGGCTAGGGTTGCACTGTAAGGGACACCCTTTTACTCTGATTTATCCTGTATGGACCAGATAAAATATCAGTGCACTCCCATGCATATCTACTCAGAAGCAAGGGTTACAGAGTTTTTAAAATGTCTGGTTTAATTCTCTTTTTACCACATAGTACAAATGCAGAGAGACACAGAGGAGAATAGCTATAAATTCTCCAGAGCCCACCCCTTCACATTAACTGACAGTAACCCAAAGACATTAGCAGGAGGAAGATCAAAACATAGTTCTTCAAAGCAAAGCAAAAGCAAAGTGTTCTGCTTATATACCGTCCCATACCACTTCAAGTAGGCTCTGGGCAGTTTACAGTTTTTAATAACAGTATGCAGGCTACATGTTGCCCCCCCCCAGCAAGCTGGGTACTCATTTTACTGACCTCAGAAGGATGGAAGGCTGAGTCAGCCCAGAGCCTGCTACCTGTGATTGAATCCCCAGGTCGTGAGCACAGTTTTACCTGCAGTAGAGACATTTAACTACTGTGCTACGGGGTCTTCATGTACTGTTGCTTGAAATTACTGCTTTCTGTAGGTGCATACATACTAACAACCAAATAAACAGATCAACACAGGAAAGAAGAAACAGCTACCACCAACCCAGAAAAGAGAGTGACCACTTGGTCAAGAGATTGGGCTCTTTATGAATTTCAAAAGCTGCAAGTAAACTGAGTTACATGAGTCAACTGGGTATATTTATACGTGACTAAGCTGGCAACCCAAATACCTGTGTGGGCCCTTCTCACAGGAGAATAAATACCTTCATTAGGAATGGAAGGATTACTCAAGGGAGAGAGAAAGTAAATTGCACTGAAAATGAGAGCTTTTTACATCCAAATTGGACCTTTCCAAATCTCACTGTCTGGACCGGCCCTTAGTCTCTGTGGAGAAGCAGTAGTTATTGATTTGCTAAGCTTTCTGATTTACAGCAACCCTAATAGGGCTTTCAAAGTAAAGGAGATATTTAAAGAGTGGCTGCACCAGTCCCACCTTCTGTGAGTTTCCATGCCGGAATCCGGGTCTTCTGAATGTTAGTCCATCCACTATACCACAACTTGATGTCCTTTAATATGATACTTAGATCTTCTGTGAAAAATTGCTTTCATTCTACCTACAGGCTGACTCTACAGGTATTTCTTTGGGGTGGTGAGGGAGCCTTTTTTCCAAAGAATTCAAAGTAAAACTAAGACCTGTACAAGTAGACCCAATATATTAAGTGATACAGAACCTTTACAAAATTATTTCCAAAACAAATACTTTAAAAAATAGAAATTCTGAGATATTTGCCCAAAATATGTGTGATCTATATTGCTCTCCTTTACATCTCAATGGGCAACAATTTTATGCTGTATCATGCATTACAATATAGGATATAAGAGTGATGCTGCTTAATTATCTGGACATTGTAACTTGTAAGTTTATCCATTAGAGAAGAATTATAGGATGTGGCAACTATTTCATTTAGATAGGCTCTTTCAGTAACTGACTCCAAAGTCTTTGTGTGATGAGCTGATGTTCTAAAAGTAACCAGGAGCACCTGAATAAATAAGCAAGCAAACAGAGCAGATAGCTAGAAATAGATTAAGCAAATCGAGAAAACATGGCAAGAAGGGAATTGACTTGTCAAACAGACTGCCATCTGCAATCTCTTCTACGGTGTAGCACAGTTGGATAATTTATATCAGATGCAGCATGGAGAGAAAAGGAAAATAATGAAGGGGGTGGTGAGAGAAAGAGAGAGAAAAACAGGAAGAACAGGCATTAAGGGAGGACATCTCATTAGGAAAAATGTTCTTAAAATGTTAATACAAAGAGCTGATATGGACCCCGAACTAAAAAGCTGAAGCCTCTGTGCTTTTTCCAAAAGCAGACAGAAAACTAAAAATATTTATTAGGAAACATTCTTAATTGATTTTTCTGGGTTCACCCTGATCATACTTATTCAAATGGCTGAGCCAAAACAAGGATCAGATTCCGAAGTCCAAGACTCAATAGTACAAGGGAAGATTCACACAGACTTCAGCCTACCACCAATATCACAAGCCAGTTGGTCTGAAGTATTCCACTATTTTCTGCCGAAATGATTCATTGGGTTTACAAATATGAATGACATTCCTTGCTAGTGGGTTTCCAATTTCAAAAATCTGACACCTGCTCTGGCCACAGTGACTCAGGCCGTTGTGTCGTCCCAATGTGCTCTATGTGGGACTTCCGATGAAAAGTCTCAGGAAACTTCAACGGGTCCAAATGCAGCAGCTAGATTGCTGACTGGGGTAGGTTACAGAAATCACATTACACCCCTACTGAAGCAGCTCCAATGGCTGCCAATCAGCTATCAGGCAGAATTCAAGGTGCTGGCCTTGACCTACAAAGCATGTACAACCTAAGTCCTAGCTACCTCAAAGATTTCACAGTAAGAACTGGCTTGGGTGTTAAAGTCATCAGGAGAGGCCTTTCTCTCCATACCACCACCCTCACAGGTATGTCTTGTGGGAACACATGAAAGGGCCTTCTCAGCTGCTGCACCCAGACTCTGGAACTCTCTTCCACTGGAGGCCAGGACTGCCCCATCTCAGCTGTCTTTCCGGAAACAGGCAAAGACCTTTCTCTTCAGGCAAGCTTTCCCTGAATGATGGATTTCCTACTGTCTTATATGAATTTACCATGTATGGCTGGCTACACATGCTTTGTGTTTATAACCACTTAAAACTAGATATGGGAATGAAATGAATTTATTATTAATTTCATTATTCATTTTGTTAGGGAACAAATAATGGGTGGGGGGAAGAATGGGCTTTTAAAACTCCCCCCCTCCCCAAGCTAGTGCCAAGCACTCTCCCAGCCAGGTTGTAGGCACTGGCCCCAAGCCAGCACCTCAAAAAGCCCCTGCCATGCTGCAGCTGCCAGGATCACCGCCGCCACCACCACCACCACCACTGATAAGTCAGACTTGAACCAGTTTGGCTTGGTTTGGATTAGTACGATTTTTTTATAATTTGTATGAACACAAACCAAACTGAACCAAGAGTGGGCCCGAAACAGAATGAACCAAACCATTGGTTTTGTGTTTCGTGCCCACCTCTACTTATAACTTGTGTTTATATCTCTCCTTGTGTGATTCCATTGACACTATGTTACCAATTGTTAGTTTTAATGTTGCTTTCCTGTATGATACCCCTCAATTCCCTGTTTCTCAAACTGAATATGTCTTAATTGTAATGGACTACAGATTGTCTCTCCTTGCTGTAAGGTGCATTGGGTCCTTTTCCAAGGAGAAAGGCCCGTTAAAATAAATAAAAATAAATAAATAAATAAGCAAATTATTCTCATCATTATTAACTGCATTAGAAAACAGAGCAGGGAGAAGGGATGCAAGTTTCTCTTTGAAAAGAGTTAATGAAATGGCCTATCATTCTGTAGCACCCTGGTGGAATTCATCTCTGTATTCAATGAATCATTTGTACTGTGTTATAAAAGAGCTTGTTTCAAAGGTCAAAAAAGGAACTAGCTTGTTTGTTGGTTATCATGACTCTGTATAAGTACTTGGAAATTTGGTCAGGGCTTTTGTTAAAAATGATATATGGTAGGGGAACCTTCACATAGTTGTGCGGATTTTGTTTAATTACCGCTCCCATTCCATGTCCAAGTGTCTAAGTGGACAACAGTCACCTTACTGCCTTGTGATCTTTTCATACACCTAATGAACTTTCTCAGCAGTCCTACTAGAATAACAATTATTCAACACTGCTACCTGCCTGGGATCACTATTTTCAAGTAAATAACATTGCAATTCTAAATGTTTATTCCAGGGGCACCCCTTTTGAAGTTGAATAACATGGCCCCCTGAACCTTAATCTCTCCAAATTAGGCTTAAATGGGAGACTCCAAGGAAGGAACCCACCAAATTTGGTGCCTCTCAGACCCAGGGGACACGTTTTATGGAGCAACTAATTGTTTCATTGCTGGTTCATTTCATACAATTTTTTTTTAAAAAAAAACATTTCTAACAAAATGAAACAAATCCCGAGGGAATGAAACAAAATGAAACAAATCTCAATTTTTCCATTTCGTGCCCATCCCTAAAATAAATGGGAGCAGCAATGCTGTGTACATTAGAGATGGGCACAAATCGCTTAGTGCCAGGCCATCCAAAGTCATGGCCGCAGCACCATAAGTGCCATGTGTTCCCTTCTACCATCCACCCTGACCAGCTGCTCCACTAAGCCAATGCAGCTGCTCATTCCTTCCTTGTCAGATTATCTTCCAGTCCCTGCTGGAGCACAGACTTCCCTTCTCCACCTCCTACAGCAGCTGCCCACTCAGACATGGGGGGGGGCAGGGATTCCTGCTGTGCTGCTTTGGAGTGGGTAGCTGATGGAGGAGGCAGAAGAGATACATTGGTGATCCACCTGGGACTGGAAGATTGTGCAATGAGGAGGGAACCATCAGTGTGCCTCAGCTTGTGAATCAGGGAGCTGTGGTGCTATGCCAATGACTTAGAATGACCAGGTATGCAGTGATTCATGTCCAACTCTAGTATGTATCCATCTCAAAACCATTCTAGACATTGCATTATACATTTTGGTTCAGTTTCCGACACATCACATCTATGGAATCTGGACCAGTCCTCCTGTTAGGAAAAGTCAGATGGCCATCTCAGGAAGCATATTTTGGACAGAGCTTGTAAGTTACTTTTTTGAGCCACAGTTCATAGAAACTCCCAGCTGGTAGGCCCAAAAATAAAGTAACATTTCCACACCCTAGCTTTTTGAGTATCGTGAAGAGTTACGTCAGTTATTTAATCAGCTTCAGCTATTATTGTATTTTGTTTGCCACAGATGGGAAGAAGTATTTGTGCAATTTCTGCCTTGGTGATAAAATAATTTGGATGGGTTTGAGTACTCTGCACCTTCACTTGGCTGGCTAGGGGAACCATTTGGTGTGGTTCTGGCAGCAAAACACTTCACACCACCCCTGTATCAGATTTATGTAGTAGCTTCAGAACATTCTCTTTGTTCCCACTTCTGACATTGGCATTCGGTGATGTCTAGCAGGGATGGGGAAAACACTGACTGTTGAATTGTCAAAATATGAAGTAAAACCTACTAGATATTAAAGAGGGGTAAGATACCACTAGATATAACTGTGGCTATTTTGGGCAGTAATCCTGCATTTATCATAACACAGAGTTGGACTCTTAGAGTCGGGGTGGCTTTTGGTGATTTTGGGTTTCCTCTCTTTGTTGCTATGCTTGTTTACAGCAAGTTTATTTATAACATTGTTTGCTCAATGGCTGTAAATTATATAACCGACCAAACAAATGAAAAAATGTTTTAAGCTTCTCTACTGTCTTCCTTCACAATGCCTATTGTTGTGTGAAGCAATAAAGGCCAGTGCAATGGCACCTTGAGCTTGATGATGCAAAGTTAAAACCCTGGGCACACCACAAGGAAGTTGTTATGGATATAATTCGCAAAATGCAAATTACACCTTAGAGGTTCATAGTTATGGCCCTTGTGCCTTCTCTTTGTTAGAGGGTCAGCTTTCTTTGAACCATACCTCACAACAATCATTGAAGAAACCTAAGGGAAGAAAAAAATCAACTGGATCCAAAGAAAATGACAGATAATGCCACATTATTATTTTCTTTGAAGGTAATATTTACTCTGCTAATTAGTTGCTGTTGGTATATCAGTGTAACCTGCCCTCCTACCTGTTTTAAAAATCAAATTACAATTTACCCCCACAGTCTACTGATTTCCCCTGGAAAGGACATTTAAAAGATTGTGAGGAATTAAAGAATAATGAAGTCTGCAGTCCACTTGCAAGTAAGTTATCTTGTATACAAGTTGTATCTCCTACAGCGATATCCCCTCCACCTGCATCTCTACTCCCTTGGCCCACATCAGAATATAGCTCCTCCCCATGTTATAGCCAAGAGATGTACAGAAAATTTTACAAGAAATGCTCTTCATCCTGAAAACTGTACAGTACATCTTAATTCGCCCTCTCTCTTTCTCTCCTCCATTTCTAATTAATTTGTAGATGTTTACTAATTATTTGTACAAGTTTTAGGAATTTGTGGCTCCAAGGAGCCAGGGAATTATTTCAAATATAGGATTCATAGCTGCATAGCATTCATTCAGTCACTGTGTTATGTATGGCATTGTACTGCTACGTTAGTAACAGGTCATCTGCTATTACTACATATCCTAATTATAGCTCATGACTCTATTGCTATTTTACTTCTCACCAACACCTCCTAAAACAGTGCCCAGGGAAAGAGCTTGAATGAGATAGCTATTGCTTTTGCACCCCTGGAAGCTTCAACCAGAATCATAAATAGATGTGTATAAGAAATAATATTTTTATATTTTATATTTTACAAAAAGGGTACTGTGCTTATAAATGAAATGTTTCTGGTGCTGCTTAAAAAGCACAATATGGCTTTCCAACTCTTTCAGCTATGTCTGATGCTTAGAAATAGGATAATCCATTTATTTCTATCTTGTGTTGGGTAGGGATAGGAATTCTCATTTGAGGGCAACATGTTAGCAGATGTTTAACTTTTCTTTTCATTGTGCACATGCTGGCAGAGAATTCTTCTCCCTCACTTCTGAGAATTCATCCCACAAAGCTGTGTCTCTTTGCCACATGAAAATCAAATTTGTGTGCTTGTTCTCGGTGTGAAAGAAATTAATCACAATACCAAATATTGCAGAGCTGAGAGTTATTACAACTAATTCCAAATAAAACCAATGTTAAGTCTTGAATGGCACCAGGTTGGTCTCTTCAATAAAAGTGAACACACAATAAAATGTTTTTGAAGCATTATAAAGGAAAATAACATGTGAAACTCAGTTAATTACATCTACCTTGGACAGCTCCCCCTCCTTCTGAGTCTCTGAATCATATTGTTAACCCTGGATGATTGAGGTTTGATTTCCTTTAGCTAGACTGTGTGTGTATGATAAGAATATCACTCAAATACGAATACGAAATCTTTATTACGGCTGTAGACCAACATCCAAATACTAGATACGAAAGCAAGTTACAACATACTACACTTCTAAAAGAATTAGGTGTGTGTGTGTGTTGTGTCGTTACAGTCATGACCGACTCTTCGTGACTCCAGGTACAAAGTTAAAATAGCCTAACAGAAACAGTAAACATTTTTGACTCACATCTTAATTTAAAGGGGAGCAAGAAGGAAAGAGAGAAGGAAGCGGAGGAAAGATCCCACTAATAATTAAGGGTATATCCTTATTTTGTTAAAACCTTCCACTCCCGGATTTTAATAGTGGCAGCCGAAAATTTTGCCACATTATGCAAAGTGTCTGAATTTTGTCCTGATAGAAGTAAGGGGGTATAAAATGCCGCAGAACGCCCAAGGAATAATTTTAATTGGGGTTCAATGAGACTTCTTTGGATATCAGATTAAAACTGGCAAGACAGGAGAAGATGGGTTACAGTTTCTATTGTACCTGAATTACAGGGGCATTTGCGTTGAGAGTATGGAGTCTTCTTAAACTTCCCTTCCAATACTGCAGATGGTAATGTATTTAAGCGGGCAAGGGTATAGGCTCTGCAATGTTTTTTTAATTGGTAGCATGAAGAGATAAGTGGCTGGTTTAAAGGGCAGTAGTGCTTTATCCAGAGAGATGTTATTTGAAGTTGCCCCCCCCCCAGGTCATGCTGCCTCTCAACCTCCACAATACGCTGTTTAAGCATTTGGTTTGCTGCATCATAGCCCATTTGGATTACACAGTCCTCCGAGAATCCATAATGAATATCAGTCAATTTGATATCTGTTGGCATACAGGAAGGGGCCAATCCTTCTCAAATACAAAGTAAAGAGAACACATTCATGAACAGAAGAAGAAGAATATCAGATGACACACTGAGCGAACACAAAACAAATGTGACTAAGTTTAAGAATATTTTCATTCAGTGATGGCTCATTCACATATATTTCCATTTATTTCCTATCTTTATCAGTTTTTAATCCATTTATAATTAAATTCATTCTATTTGGGTTTTGTATTAGCCTACTCCTTAAAAAAATATGAATCCAAGCCACACAATTCTACGCACTCACTCATATTCCAATGTGTATTTTAACAAATGTTTCTAAACACTGTATTCTCAAAGGATTTCACATCTGGCATCTGATAGCTCTTGAGTGTTTTCTGGGTTGTTTGGCCATGTTCTGGAAGTTTTTCTTCCTGAGGGTTCTCTAGTACACTTCCTTGAGCTCCTTGACCTCTGAAGATGCCAGCCACAGAGTCTGGCGAAACATCAGGAAGAAAAACTTCCAGAACATGGCCAAACAGCCCGGAAACTCACAACAGCTTTCTAAACTTTCTCTCAAAATTGGGATTTTAAAGGAAATGTCAATACATTGTTTGCATTTTCAAAGGTTAGGGACAGTGTGAGATGACATCTGGAGGATGGCAACTCTCATCCCCATCTTCAGAAAGGGGAAAAGAACTATTGATCAGTCAGCCTGCCACCAATATCAGGAAAAGCTCTAGAGCACATAATTAAACACTCAGTCTGGGAGTGCTTAGTCATGAGTGTTGTCACTGGAAGACCAACATGGGTTTCTGAAAAACAAGTCATGTCATACTAACTGTCTCTCTCTTTTATGACAGAGTCAGAAGTTTTGATAATTAAGGAAATGTTGTGGTTTGCAGAATATCTTCATTTCAGCAAGGCTTTCAACAAGACCCTGCCTGATAATGAAATGCCCTGCCTGATAAAAAGTGTGCTAGAGAATGTAACAGTGAGGTGGATTTGTACCTGAAGTATGTTCTTCAATAAATCATTGTCAACCTGGTGAGAAGTGAAAAGGGGTTTCTGTCCTGGGCTGAGTGCTTTTTAGTGTCCTTATAAATAACTTGGATGATAGTCACAAAACTGGGAGCAGTAGTTGATACTCTAGATGACAGAGCCAGAACTGAAAATGATCTACACAGATGGAAGAATTGTGACAAAACAAAATAAAGGGGTTTCAGCAGGATAAAATGTGATACAATAAAATAGGAAACCAGGCAACACTCACTGTTGTAGTGGTGATCCTCGAAGAGAAGGACTAAATGTGTGTGTGTGTGTGTGTGTGTGTGTGTGTGTGTGTGTGTGTGTGTGTGTGTGTGTGTGTGTGTGTGTGTGTGTGTGTGGTAATCATAGGATTTGGAGAAAGAAGTTAATCTGTAATCACACTGGCAGGTATGGTCTGTTTGATCAGGTATTTTAACATCTCCATAGTTTGGCCCATGCAGATTTGTGGAATGGCCACACACTGATAAAAACAACAGTTCATTTGGAGTTTTATTCTAGGTTTCACTCTTCTGCAGCACATAACTGTTTGTGCCACACAGGGTGGCCTGCATCCCTTAAACCACTCTGCTGTCTTTATGAAGGTTGGAAGAGAGTTTCCCATTGTCAGCACAGAAGTCAGATTAACACAACCCATTCATTTGGCTTCCATGCATGGAATTAAGAGGGGCATCACCTTGGCATTTCCTGCAGGCAGCAAAGTATCTTTGGTTGATCTTGGTTTGTTTATTTATTTTACTAATGTTTGCCAAATTACAAAGGACTTGCTCTTGTTGTCAGATTTAGTCCTTATCAGTTGAATTACACTTGATTTAACTAATTTTCTTGTCACCATAGATAGAATGGGAATGAGATCCTTACATTTGCTAGGCTGATGTTCTTAATTTTCTGAAGGCAGTAACCTGGTAAGTTAAAAGTCACCCCAGGCATGAAGGAGAACTCTAGTGAGATAGCACAGTAATAAGATGAACAGTTGTGTGCGTTATGATATCAGGTACTGAACGGCATGCTTATTTTGATTGATTCATGTGCTTCAGGGGATTTTTGATGGGGGGAGGAATATGTGTTCTTAGCGCTAGATGATTCAAAGTGACATTTCGCTGATGTCTTCTAAAAGGCAGAATATTATGCATTGTGTTTCTTAGCAAAATAAAGTATGTCTGGATTTTGGGGTTTTTTGCACCTTCCAACAATACAATGGGTTTTAAAAGTGTCATATTCAATTAAAGTGATATAATGCTTTTGACAACACCATAACAATGCTGCTAACCTAGTTTTCTTTCTTTTTTTAAAATTTCCCTCCTTTGAATTCTTCAGTTCTTAGAGGCAAGCTAGTACAGTATTTCCCATGTATTAGAAGAAAGCTGTTCAGGATGTGGGACTTCCTTGTAGCTGGACAGTGAGACACTCTTTGCTCTTTGAGGTTGGGCAATGTCTTAAAAGGATGGTTCAACATTCTGAGTTTTCCAGAACTCTCTCCTCTGCAGATAAAAGTTCAGCTATACTCTGCCGCACCCAGATAAGTGACACCAAAATCAACACATTTGTCATGTCTGCCTCATGAAGAATCTAAACTCCACCTTGCCTTATTGGCAGGCTGGATTCACGTGAGCCTTGGGCAAAACACCTGGTCTAATATTTGAAGTGTTGGCCTTTACTCCAAGCTTTATGCCATCTTTATCTGAAGATGAAGAGGTCTGAAGAATGTG
Source organism: Phrynocephalus forsythii (assembly GCA_029282475.1). Lineage (NCBI taxonomy): Eukaryota > Metazoa > Chordata > Lepidosauria > Squamata > Agamidae > Phrynocephalus > Phrynocephalus forsythii. Next base: position 39,661,905 of record JAPFRF010000006.1, read on the forward strand.
GAAGCTCATTTTATTTGTAACTTTTTAGTGATCCAATTAAGATACTGTCCAATCTCCCACTCTATTTCTATGAATGCACCGCATAGCCATTTCTTATATTTGTTTCTTATATTTATATGGGTGATCAAAGAAATGGGGGAAAGTGTTGATATTTTCAGAAAAACTCCATTGATATCTTATGATTATCTCAGAAGTCCCCTCTCCCTCCCACTTTAAATTGGCCATCTCATACTTTGTAAAATTTTACTTTTGGGGGAGTAAATAGGAGACAGGATTTAGAGCAGAGCCATCTTTTCTAAATGAGCTTGGATCGTAATCTCCTTTAAATGGAGGTGAAGCTGGAAGGTTAATGCCTACTGTTTCTTAAAATTCACCCAAAGGCTTTCAAGCAGATGTAAGATTCAGTAAAGGGATTTATGAATTAAGGGATGGTAGGCACTGTAAGTCATTCTTGCTGACATTACACTTCCCTCCTCTTTTAATTTCACATTTTATTATACCAGCTTAGGTTAATGGAACATTACATTTCATTTGCCTCTTTTTATATAAGTAAAAATGTGCACTGTTGTATTAAATAGCAGGTTTTGTGTTATGGTTGGATTAACTGGACTGATGTCACACTGTCAGTGCCTTTCAAGCACTTCTGAACTTAATATGGCTTACTTTTGTGCAAGCATGGAATTCCATTATCGGTAACATGAGGGGTAAATCAGCCAAAATTCAGCATTTTATAACTGGATTTTACTTAATTCCCATTTTATTGAATTCTTACAGAAGAAATTACAGTGGAAACCTCTGCATATTTACTTCAAAGTACTTCCATGTACAATGGGGCTTATTTATTTGAGGATTACAACTTGAAATCATTGTAAAAAATAGAATAATAAGATAGCACACTGTGATGTTTTAAATAGGTATGAAAATGAACATTTATGTTTCCATTTTCCTTTGGTCTGAGCAGGTTTAGTTAGTCATTTTGGTCACATTTTATTGTTGTGATTGGTTTAGGGTGCCATTATATTGTTTTGCTGTATTATGTTGCTTTTCTACTGACAAGATTTCATAGAATTTTATTCTTTTTAAAATATGGTGTTTCTTGACATGGTAGCAGTTATTCTCATGGTTTCTAAGTGTCTTGGGAGAACTTTGTATTTCTAAAATATGGCAAAGAAATATTTAAAATAAATACATCAAACAAAATAATCTTTATTCTTCTGTACAATATCTCAAACCCAGAATAGCATAATAAGCTATTGATTTTTTTTTGGGCTGTAATATAGTGAAATTCCTCAATCTCTAATGTAATTTTTTTATGATGGCGTGCCTTCGTCTTGTGATCCAGCAATCTTTTATTTAAAAGAAATTAAGATTCATTCCTAAACTTTGTTTCACATCCTTTAAGGTAGTGTTTCTTGCTTAACCCCTTTGCTTGTTTACAAAGGCAGAAATTACTAGCAAAGCTCATTCAATAGTAATCATTCTGTGGGGGTGGAAATTCAGGAACCACAAAGAACAACAGTATAACAACTCAGTGCAGGATGGAGATGTGTCATACAGTGTAGCATGCACCAGTCTCTCTTTCTGGCCCACTGGCTTTTGTCCCAGAGAAAAAGAGAGGACATGGCATATGATGCTTATTACACATTTTCCAAAGAGCAGCAGTACAAAGCACGGTGCCTCATTTATTAGGATCAAGCTGGTTGAAACCCAGTGTATAATTATTTGGGAGTATGCTCCACTGAACTCAGCTGGGTTTGTTTCGTACAGCAGAGATTCCACTCGTACAATATGCTGAGATCTTCAGCCAGTTGTAATACATCGCTTAGGGTTTTTAAAAAAAATATTCTACTATAAAGCAGGAGCACCATTTAACAAAGCAGTAAAAGAAGCACTTAGCCTTTCCTCAAACTTATTTTGTCATCTCTTGATGGCACAAATGGCTGGTGAGCAGAGCAGTGGAATGCCCTCTTGGAATTTTGGGATGAGGTCTCACCCCCATCCTCATTCACCAGCCATTCTAGGTAGAATATCAAAACCATTAAGTCAGCCTCAGCAGTATGGTAGAAAATTTTGCGGTCTAGAAACTCAATCTGATTTTAACAAGAACAACAAGCGAACTACAACGAAGCCTACAGCTTTTAATTAGAAATGTCTACAAGCTTTTAAAGAAGCATTACTATTTAAACTTGTCATACTGAAATAGGAGCCCCACAGAAAAAAAGGAAATAAGCACCCTGCTGCATTTTTATTTTTGAATTCTGTACAGTGCTTAAAAGAACAACATGAAAAACTTTATCATTCACTGTCAGAAAAAAACAGGATCTATCAAGTACTATAAAACCCCTGCTCTAAAAACTGAGTCATCCAAATTGATGCACTAGAGGAGAATCTTGCAGATACCACGGACTGCTGGAAAAATAAGTAGGTCCTAGATCAAATCAGATTCCTGACTTAGTAAGCGATGACTGAACATTCCCTAGAAGATGGAGACTCAACTAAAATGACCAAATTAAGGCTGTCATACATTGGGCACATCATGAGGAGGCAAGATGTTTCTACAAAAACGCTGAAAAAGACAAAAACATTAATTGCAACAACAGCAATAACAGCTCCCACTATGTCAATTTCCCCTGTGGACTGGGTGATTCTGAAAGCGAAACTCCAAAGATGCACTGTTTCCAGGCTTGGTTCAGGTGTGGAATTAGGCCAAGGCTTTGGATTCCTCTCTTGACCAGGGTGGGGAAGACACACTTTCCCTTCTTTACAAAGTTTTTGTGCAAAATAAAATTTTTGCTACAAATGTTTCCTTCCGCATTATTCTATTCAGTTATTTATTAGCCCAGGAACCTGCTTTTAAATTTATCTTCATAACCCCCATTAACATTAATGGTGAGTGTTGTGTGTCTAAAAAGCCTTCAGTATAGTACTGAAAATGCCCCACTTAAAAAATTAGGTTCCCATTTTTTACATTCTTTATTTTAGATGGTGGTGTTGACATGCCTCTATAAATTTGCATTAAGAATATTTGGGCATTTTTTGTTGTTGTGGCCATCTGTCACTATCATTTACAGTCACCTGCTGACTCCTATGGTATGAAAAATTGAAATCAGCGCTCATTTGTAGATTGGATAATTTAATCCAGAGGTGACCGTCTAAAATTGTGTGTTGCAGAAGGGCTATGACATATTCATAACTTCTAAAAGAAAAAAATACACTGGGTTTTAGCTCAGCAATATCTAGATATGAGGCTTAAGCTAGACATAATTTGAATACTTTGGGCTGAGCAGTTTGCTTGATTTGGAATGAAATTTACATACGGCACTGCATGTGACTGCATTCCCCTGAAGGGCTATGTATACATTTTCAGAATTTGTGGACTTCAACCTTCAGATGGATATTTTTCTTTCATCAAGAAATCAAAGTCATGACAGGTGTTTTCAAGTTCTTACTGCCAATAAATTAAACCTGGGAAACCATTTTTGTCCTGTGGAGAAGGGAAGTGGGTGGGCAAGACTAAGGGAGTTGCAATTGATTATGGATGTGGTAACCTGTACCCCCATTAGGCCAAATGATCCTGCACAGCAAGCCTTTTTAAAACCAACCAACCTACCAAACAAACAATCCACACACCCACACACCCATTTCCTCTGTCAATGCCAGAGGAAAATAAAGTGGTACCTTGGTTTACGACCATAATCTGTTTCTGAAGCATGCTCGTAAATCAAATCAAATTTCCTCATAGGAAATAATGGAAACTCAAATTATTCATTCCTGGGCCTCATGCCGCCACCCCCTTATCCTCTGCAGGGATTCTTGCTGCCACCATCACCCTCCAAAGTGTCTTTGGAGAGAGGGGTGATGGTGGTAGCTCAGAGGATTGCAGGAGCTGCACCTTGCAGAAGAGGAGCCTGTTGACGAAGGGGACAGAGGAAATTTAAAACAAGAGAAGCATGGATGGCAAGGGGGTGAGTGGAGGTGATGGCAAAATGAGCACCTCATTTTGCAAGACATTGCTCACTGATCAAAGCAAAATTCAACATAACTTTTTGCTCATTTATCAAAATACTCAGAAACCAAGGTACTTATAAACCACTGTATATGTATATGTAAATCATTAACTGTAACAGATTTAACACACTTGTCAAGACTTTTATTTCTTGAATGAAGTTTCCAGATCTCTGGTTGAGGGAATCTAAGCAGACGTCTGTGGGCTTTAGTCCAAAAATCCTAAAATGCTAATATATATACTGGAATTTCTTATTGCTGTGTACAAAGCACAGGTACGATTGGGGGGTGGTCCAGATCCCCCACCTCACTTAGCTCTATGTAGAGACAGCTGACAGTCTCAACTATGTATGCTTTGTTTTATGTATTCTATGTGGCATTGCCCTGTAAAATAGTTTTGAAAATGTGATTGGTATATTATTAGAAAACTAGAATATCTGAGGGAGATATTCCGTGACATTGGTTGGCTGTTTGCTCTGCATTTAATTCTAAGTGCTTCTTTTGGCCTTCAAAACCCTATATAGTTGACACATCCAGATTACATTTATTAATGTATTAGTGATTTGTTTATACCACTGGGGAAAAAGAAAAATGTACTTTGGAGACATATTGCTCAGATCACCACAGGAGCAGATACTAGTCAGTAGGGTAATCATCACAATGAAAAAGTGAGTTTTTCATTATCCTTTTTATGGTTGTTGTGTTAATCATCATCTTTTCCCTCCTTTTAAAAATGCTGGCTAGTACTTTCCTCCAATTTTAGAAGGCAATGGTTGTTCATTCCATTGTAAATGATTCTGTCTATTATTTATGGTAAAAGGCACCTGGAGACAGGATATGCACATTTAAAATATTTATTACAGTCAAACAGCATACATTAAAAAAATAACAAATATGTGCTGACCTGGGATGTGAATGAATATGCCCATGAAAAACTGTATACTGCACTTGGTGCATATGTAACTACAAATGTTTGTGGAAGCAGCTCTTTAAGAATTCAGAAAAAGGGTACAAATAATAGCTTCATGAAAATGCTACAAAATTTGATTGCAAACAATGTAGGTCCTAATTAATGTCTTATAGAAAAGACATTAAAAATCTAGGTACGTTTATAGAAAATCTAGGCACATTTGTATTTTGTGTTTGCATGATTTTAAAGTATTTCATCTCATTTAGTACACTGAGAGTAAGTAGTAGTCTGAGAGCTGGAAGGGAAGCAATGAAGGAATTAGAAAAAGTCAGCAAGTGGAGGGATATGTCTGTGAAAACCAAAACCAAGGTTATTAGTACCCTTGTATTTCCACTCACCTTGTATGGGTGTGAAAGCTGGACAGTTAGGAAAGCTAAAAATAAAATGATTTGATTGAAATGTGGTGATGGAGGAAAGTTCTTGATATACTGCCAGAATGGCAAACAGGGGGGTCCTAGATCAAACTGAGTCTAAACTTTCTCTGGAGGCAAAATGCTAAAACTGAGACTGTCCTACTTTTGCCACATTGTGAGAAAACAGGATTCTCTGGAAAAGACAATAATTCAGGGAAAACTGGAAGGCAGTAGGTAAAAAGAGAAGGCCAAATACTAGATCCTGTATATTAATCCCCCAAGGGAAACCATAGGCTTGAGTTTACCAGAGATGAGCATGGTTGTTGACAACAGGAGATTCTGGAGATCACTCATTCATAGAGTTGCTGTATGTCAGCAGTGACTTGGTGGCACAGAACAAAATGGTACAATGGTTACAGTGCTATTATGTTGCCTAAACTTTGGAAGCAACTTGGTGACACAAAACACAACATAGATGTTTGCCTTCATCCTTTGGGCAGCCTTTCAAAACCTTCCCTCTATCCAACTAGTTGAAATGCCAAGAATGGCACAATTAAATTAGGGGCAGTTCTTTTTTAAGGTAATCACTTAACACATTCAGTACAAACATTATTCAGAGATTATTCATATTATTCATGTTGTTAAAAGATTGCTCAATCACATGTACCGGTAGACTCTACAATAAATAATAATACCAAAATAATCCATCTTTCTGTTTTTCTTTGCTGTTGTACAAAAAAAATGACTGGAGATTTTGGTACATCTTGTCAGCCAATGGAATAGGAATCTATTAAATATGACTAGTTCAGCTTGCCAGAATAATGTATTAACTGAGCCCTTCTCACTTTAGAACAGATGTATAATTATATCAACTAGAAAAAAACTTCTCTCAGAATCACAGGTTTCCAGGAAACTAATTAAGGATCTCCCACCACAAGGTGTATCTTGTTTTTAATAACAAGCCCATTCTTTCTATAGTAGGTTTGTGATTTGTGTTCAAAGGGGTACAGAAGAAGTCTTAATATAAATTTCACATTAGCCTGCTGCTAACTGAGTTTATGAAGGAAAACCATGGCGTGCTATTCATATATCACTTTTTACTATGCAGGGATTATAGCATAATAGAAACCGCTGAAGTAATGTAGAGCAGCCTGTACAGCGGCTCTTATTCTTTCAAATTTAAAAAGTAATCCAAGAGAATCTTAATTATGCCTGTGGAGAACTAATATCACAGCTCAAAAAGCTTTAGAGGATTACAGATTAATTTCGCATGGTATGTTGTGGGGATGCACCTAGCTCAAATATGATAAGGCTGCATGCATAGTGCTTGGAAAGAGCCTGTTAGCTCCCACATGATATCGAAAAAGTGGGGTTGTTTGTTTAGGCTGTTTCTGTGTTGTTGCATTTTGGATTACAACTCCAGGAGCAGTGGTATTCTGGTATCAGGAATCCAAGAATTAAGCCCTGAAAGTTTTTGATAAGCAGGGACTGCTGGGCATTTCACCTGACCAACTGGGGGCACTACATTTCATGCAGGCTTATAGGCTGTTAAAGCTTAGATTGCTAGACATTGAAGGCAAGACCTCTTTGCAGCAGCCTCTAAAGCATGTTCTCCTCTCAGTCTCCAACTCCTGCTACTTGTTGGCAAGCTGGCAAGCTACCTACATCTTTTAGAGAATCCACAGGAACGATGAGCTTTCACTCTAGCTAGATGTAATGTGCTCCCCTCTAATGTCCTATATGGGAGATTCGGCTCTCTACCACTGGAGACTCGGTTATGTCCCTGTCAGGGACCATTGAGTCTCTGGTGCATATGATCCTCTATTGTCCTCTATACAAGGACATCCGTGCTTCCCACCTAGAGCCACGTCTTGCTAGACTCCCTGGTCACCAGGATGAGGTCATTTTGCATAATCTTTTGTCAGGCATAGACAAAACCCACACTAGGCAGATTGCCACATTTATCAATTTGTTAATCCAGCGACACAGGCCACAGTTACTCAACGGGCCTTTTGTTCCACACCTCCAAATATAGTCTGTTCATTCTGGATGGTCTGCAGTCAATTATGGCTGGACAAATATAATGATACATGGAAACACCCTCTTGCTCTCGTCCTGTTACAATGTTCCTATATTTCCTCCACCCTTCCCTGTTTTTAAGTGATACTGGTTTGGGTATGTACACTCTCTCAATTGTGTGTTTTATTCTATTGTTCATTGTCTATTTTATTTATTTATTTATTTATTTATTTATTTATTTATTTATTTATTTATTTATTTATTTATTTATGCCAATAAAGGTGTCTAAAGGTGTCTGATAAGCAGAGACTGTAATATTTATCATTGCCTTCAGATGTTCCTCGATTTCACTTGCCATCATCAAAGTCTTTGGAGAGCAGATGGATAGTCTGAGCAATGATACAATGTTGTGAATGGTGGACTCTCCTTCTTTGGAGGTTTTTAAGCAGAGTCTGGATGGCCATCTGTCGGGGGTACCTTGATGGGGGTTCCTGCATGGCAAGGAGTTGGACTGGATGGCCCTTGAGGTCTCTTCCAACTCTATGATTCTATGATATCAGTCCTAATCCAAGTTGCAGTGCATGATTATCCTGCCAAGAGGAAGGGGTTAAGCCAATTTCTTTTGAAATGTCTCATAACATTGCAGAACATTGGATGGTGAAATGGGTCATGGCCTTGTTAATTTGCCAGGCAATTGACAGATCTCTACTCAGAAGCAAGGGCCACTGAGTTCAGTGAGACACTGTTATGCAGATATGTTTTTGTCTAACAATACGTGACAGTGTGTATGTCTGACAGGAGATGAAGGCTGAGTTACGCATTTCTGCATATCTTCCTTGGTAAAAAAAATGAACAGGGTTTGAAACTAAGAAATTAATGAGAGTATTGTGTTTTTCTTCCATAGAACCTCTAACAATAGGGTATTAACAGAGGTTTAATGTTCAGGTGCTTTTTCTTTAAAAAAGTGCTAATCAAATCATCTGATTTGAGCTGCAGTGAGATATTTACCCTTCTTTGAAAAATCATTAGACTTCCAATCTGTATATGCAATTAGCTTATTAGAATTTCGGCTTATATGGTCTATGGAGAAAGAAAGATGTTAGGACCCGAACAAAAAGGATGCACCTCTGTTAATTTCTTCAAAATATTGTACTTATTGTATGTGTGTGTTGTGTGTCAATATCTATTATTTCTTTCTCTGTGTTAATTAAGGGCTGAAACATAAAGTGATTATTTCAAGCATCAGGGATGTATCTTGGTAAAAGCGAGGTTGAATCCCAGCAGTTTTGTACCATCATCATCATCATCATCATCATCATCATCATCATCATCATCATCATCATCATCATCATCATCAACAACAACAACAACAACAACAACAACAACAACAACAACAACAAAAATCAGTAACAGCCTGTAATGCTCCAAGTAGCCAAAGAGAAGGATCTTTCTTGTCTTCCTCCTAGACTTAGTTTATACATTAATTAACAATTGTTGGAAGATGAATAGTATAAAGAGAAACAATGAAACAGAAAAACAAAAGCAATGGCCTGCTGATAGCAAAAGACCAAACCCTAATATTCTCTTCCTTCTCAATTGGAAAAAAACCTTCCTTTTAAACCCTTCAGAACCCTTCCTTGTGTTATTTAGGAGTTGGATCAAATATCACAGTATGAACTGGCTTGACTGCTGAGGTCATCAGGAGAGGCCTTTCTCTCCTTCCCACCACCTTCACAGCTGCGTCTCATAAGAACACATGAAAGCTCCTTCTCTGTTGTGGCTCCCAGACTTTGGAACTCCCTCCCACTGGAGTCCTTGCTGTCTTTCCGGAAGCAGGCAAAGACTTTCCTCTTCAGGTAAGCTTCCCCTGAATGACGGACTACCTATTATGTGGCTTTTAGATGGATTAGCATGAATAATTGCTTAGAGTGAATTCATAAGAACACCTGTGTTTTCCATGTTAGTTTCCATCCCTCATAATGGATTTTTTTCTTTTAATTGTTCATGTGCTGTTTTTAGCTTTCATGTTGCCTTTTAATGTTGTGAGATGCCTGTTCTAATTCACTGTTCTTAAACTTGAATATGTCTTAAATGTTCTGGGCTATATATTGTCCCTCAGTATTGTAATTTATTTATTTATTTATTTATTGGATTTATATCCCGCTTATCTACAAGTACCCTAAGCGGCTTACACGAGACTACAATAGCCAGACAAAGTTACAGAAAAAAAAAATTAAAAATAAGACAGGACAAGACAGATAAATCACGCTGTAGAGAATTAAAACCTAAGCAGCACTTCTCTAATGAGGGAAACTGATTACGATGGCGGGCCAAAAGGAAAAAAAAAATTAAACATCGCCAAAGGCCTCCCGAAAAAGATAGGTTTTCAAAGCCTTTCGGAAGGCCAGCAGGGACTCTGCAGAGCGCACTTCACTGGGGATGGAATTCCAGAGGCTGGGGGCCGCCACAGAGAAAGCCTGGTCCGGGTCTGCGTCCTCCGGGCTTCCTAGGGGTGGCAACCTGAGTGGCCCCGCGCCTGCTGAACGGGACGGGCCGAGGTTGATCGCTGAGCGATCCGCTCTGCCAGGTAGTCTGGTCCCAAGCCATGGAGGGTTTTATAAACTAAAACCAGGACCTTGAATCTGATCCGGGCCGCAACGGGCAACCAGTGCAGGCGGACCAGGGCTGGGGTGATGTGGTCATAACGGCGCACACCAACCACCAGCCTGGCTGCTGCGTTCTGTACCCGCTGCAGCAGCCGGAGGAGATTCAAGGGCAACCCCATGTAGAGGGCGTTACAGTAGTCCAGCCTTGAGATCACCAGAGCTTGGACCACTGTTCTCAAGGAGTTCGCGTTTGGGCGGATCTGGGCGATCCGACGGAGATGGTAATAGGCGGACCTGGTCACCGACGCCACCTGGGCCTCCATGGTAAGCGCCGGGTCCGGGAGCACACCCAGATTCCGCACCCTCCGCAAGCTGGAGGGAAACTCCCCAGGCAAGGGAGGGGGCCACCGTACTCCCGTGCTTCCCGAAGAACATAACCTCCGTCTTCTCGGGGTTGAGCTTAAGCCTGTTCGCCCACCTCCAAGCCAGTACGGCCTCCAGGCACCCGTCGAGGACCTCCACAGCTTCCACAGCAGAGGTGGTAAAGGAGAGATAGAGCTGCATGTCATCAGCGTACTGATGACAGCAGACACCAAAACTCCTGATGACCCCGGGTGCGGCCTTGCGTGGGATGTTAAACAACATGGGGGAAAGAGATGACCCCTGGGGACCCCACAAGGAGGATCCAAGGGGCGATAACTCCCCGTGCTGTACCAAATCTGGCCGGCCCTCCAGGAAGGAACGGAGCCAACTGTGAGCAGTGCCTCCAATTCCGACCTCAGAGAGCCGGTCCAACAGGATACCGTGGTCGACGGTATCAAAGGCCGCTGACAGATCCAGGAGAACCAACAGGGTAGAGCACCCCTGTCGGCCGCCCGAGAAGGTCATCTTGCAGGGCGACCAAAGCTGTTTCAAACCCCTAGGGCCTGAACCCGGACTGGCAAGGATCGAGGCACTGCCGATCCTCCAGGTATGACTGCAGCCGGACCGCCGCCACCCTCTCGATCACCTTGCCCATGAACGGGACGTTGGCGATTGGGCGATAGTTTGAAAGATCGTTTGCCAGGCCCGGTTTTTTTAAGAATGGGCTTTACCACCGTCTCCTTCAGGCGAGAGGGAAAACCCCTCGCTGAAGGAGGCGGTGGCGACAGAAGCCCATTCGCCATAGTCCCTCTGGCAGCTCTAATTAGCCAAGCGGGGCAAGGGTCGAAAGGAGTGGAGGCAGGCCGGCAATGCACCATAGCCTTGGAGACCTCGACAGCAGAAACAGGCCCAAGCTCATCCAACCGAGGCGGCGAAGGCGGACCAGCAACTGGGGATGGCGGGACAGGGCCACTGCAACCGGAGTCAAAACCAGCACGGATGGCCTCTATTTTAGTTCGAAAAAAGGCTGCAAACTGCTCACTACTGAAATCAGTAGGAGGAGGCCTAGCCAGACTAGGATTGCTGAGGTCCCGAACCACCCGGAAAAGCTCCGCCTGGCGGTTCGAGGCCTCAGCAATTCTCAGGGAGGTAAAGGATGTTCTGGCCTCCCTTATCGCGATGGTATAGCGACTAGACTGGGCATCAACGGCAGCCTTGCTCAATGCCGTGCGGGTTTTCCTCCAGCTGCGCTCTAGCCTCCTCCTCTCTTGCTTCATCGCCCTAAGCTCCCTGGTGTACCAGGGGGAAGGCCGGGCTCGGCATCGGAGGAGGCGCTTAGGGGCGATCCGGTCTATGGTGTGGGCAGCTGTTTCGTACCAAAGGTTAGCCACATCCTCGGCCAGAACGCCAGTCATGCCACCAGGTAACCCCCCGAAGAGCTCACCGAACCGCTGGGGGTCCATGAGCCTCCGGGGGCGGGCCAAAACAAGGGCCCGATGGTCCCCGTGGGGAGGGGCTGGAATCGGCAGGGAAAAAGAGAGCAGGTGGTGGTCTGTCCATGACACAGGCAGGGAAACAATGTTCCCCACCTCCAGACACGAAGCCCCCGACGTGGAGGTAAAAACCAGATCCAGGGTGTGACCGGACCTGTGGGTAGGGCATAAAACATGCTGGGACAGACCCATGGAAGCCATGGATTCCATGAATTCCAGGGCAGCGCCGGAAAGTCCACCGCCCGCATGCACGTTGAAGTCACCCACCACCAGAAGGCGCGGGGACCTCAACAGAGCAGCGGCGATAAACTCCGTGAGCTCTGGAAGGGATTGTGCTGGGTTGCGGGGAGCTCGGTAGCCCAGCACAATGCCAAGTCTGTCCCGCTGACCCACCAACAGGTGAAGTACCTCAAGCCCCTGGCTGACCAATGTCGAGGCCCTGCTAACATGAAAAGAGTCCCTGTACACGATCGCGGCCCCTCCTCCCTTTTGACCCCCCAATCTTCCCACTCCCTCTACCAAGTACCCGGGCGGGCACAGCAGGGCGAGGGAAGCCCCCCCTCTGTGCCCACCCAGGTCTCGGTAATGAACGCCAGGTCGGTGCGGGCATCCGCGATGGTGTCATGAATAATGGGGATTTTGTTATGCACCGACCTGGCGTTCAATAGGAGACAGGCAAGATTGGGGGCGCTGGTGGGAGGACTCCCAGACACGTGGCAGACACTGCCTTGGGTCCTTTTCCAAAGAGAAAGGTGGGATAAAAATAATCAAAATAAATAAAATAAATAACTTATGAACATCTGTACAAGTTTAAAACATACACAGGCAAATTAGTTGCATAGGAACTGCAAGATGTCTGTTTTCTACTTCCTACTGTTTTGGAGTCTGTCTTCACAAAGGACTACAAAACCCATTGTTCTAGTGTAGGCCTGCCCAAAGTCTGGTCCGGGGGCCAAATCCGGCCCTTCAGGCCATTCTGAGTGGCCCACAGCTGGCTGGCCCACCCCTCCTTCCCCCTCCTTTGCCCCATGTTTTTTTTTTAAAAAATTCTTCTGCCAACACTGACACTGCTGGGAAGCTTGGGCAGCTGGGCAGACAGGTGGTCTGCCGCCACTGGCACTGCAGGGGAATATGTGGGGGTGGGCAGGCCAGCGGGCCTCTGCCACTGCCAAGGAGCTTTGGGGTGGGCTGGCGGGCGAGCCGTCACCACTGCTGGGGAGCTTGGGGGGTGCAAGTTTGCACAGATCGCCTCTTCCAAGGGGCGACCTGTGGCCACGGCTCCCTGTGCTTCCTTTGGTCCCCACCTTCCTTCCTTCCTCTCTTGATTTCCACCTTCCTCCCTCCCTCCCTTGGTCCCTGCCTTCCTTCCTGCGGGTGGGGTTGCAAGGGGTCAGTGGGTGGGGCTTGCAGTGGGGTGGCAGCATTGGGGAGCAACCGACCCCTGACACATTCTCAGCCACCAAATCTGGCCCTCCTTACAAAAAGTTTGGGCACCCCTGTTCTAGTCAGTCTAAAGCCTGCTACTAGGGGTTGCAGTCAAAAACCATTGCCATTCCCAGTGAATTTTCATGGTTGAGACAGAAATCAAACCCCTATCTCCTCAATCCTAATTTAGCACTCAATTCACTATATCACACTGGCACTTTCTTTTAGTAAAGGGTGTGAAAGAAAGTTTATGTTTTAAGTATAGTATTGAAAATGTTTGTCTGGTTTCAGAATACTAGGACTGAAAATATCCTGGTGATTATGTTCAATTGCAGAAGTTTCATTTGAGAGTTACATCTAATATATCCCTTCATAAGAACGTGGATTCCTTCTTGGTGCGTTAAAAGATTGAAAAAACATTCATTTTGCTACAGACAAATTTACTGTTTTCATTATTTCAGCATAGTCTGCTGCGAGTTTCATAGCCTCTCCGATTGAAAACATGTTGAGTCAGAATTACTTTAAAGACCTTTAGCTTCTAGAGGGATTTACCTTGTAGAAACAGGGAAGTCAATGTCCCAGGATGTTCACTAGGCATTTTGCCAATTTAATGAACGGTGGTGGGGGAGGCACGGTTGCTACAGTGATGATAGGTGGTACAAATCAAAAATTGTAAACTCACACATTAATGATGAATAAAATGTCAACATGGACTCATGACTCCCAGATGACCTGAAAGTAAAATGGACTGTTAGGCTGTTCCTGTGAAGCATTAAACAAACAAACAAACAAACAAAACTCAACTGAGTGTTTGACAGGAACACTTTAAACAACTTGATTCATTTACAGCTTGGAATCTGGAGACCTGCAGCAGATGAAAAGAAGGAGATGAAGACATAAACGCTCATGGAAAGTTAGTAAGCCATCCTATTGCCAAAGCAAGACATTGCTACAGGCACTTCCAAGAAGGTTGAAAGCCTATAGTTCTATACAGAAATATTTGGAAGTACTAGACGTCCCTGAGACTATTGGGACTCACTCTGAAGAAGCATGGTCCAATTTCTGTCCAGTTATGTTGGCTTTAGCTATAATCAGATTTATACTGATCCTATCATCTATCTATCTATCTATCTATCTATCTATCTATCTATCTATCTATCTATCTATCTATCTATCTATCTATCTGTCTGTCTGTCTTTCTGTCTTTCTGTCTGTCTGTCACTTATACACCATAGCTATGGCACACAGATGCACAGATATACACAGACAAATTATATGAAGATCACTTCAAGGGAACATAGATTCCACTTTAACCAGTTAAGTATAAGTAGGGAAGGTGGGAAAGATGGGATTACAAAGGCAAAAGGATATGTGTTTAAGTCAAACTGCAAGTTTTATCAAACTCGCTACCTGTCGACTGTGGATGACTGGTTGTCTGTGGTGCCCTCACAGGTATTTGGGGTGGGGATCATGGAGGATCTGGGCAGGGGGCCAGGGGGCTGCCCCCACTGCCACCAGGATCATGGACCTTGGGGTGTGTGTGCAGAGAGGCGGCAGGGAGTGTGTGTGCATGCACAATAGTTTGTTCATGTATCTCAAGACTGAACATACTAAGGCATTAAACCTCACTATGCATAAAAAGATTTTAAGAGTTATTTATAATTCCCTGTCTACCAACAAAATCAAATACTCATGAAGGCTGTTGGAGGACTACAATGAGAAAATGAAAAAGGCTGAGGCTGTCAGTTAACAAGCCATGCAGTTAGTGTTGTAATAATTCTTCTAAAGATGGGGTCATGCCTGTAGGTATTATTCTGGTAAGTTGGAGCATGATTTACAATTATGTCCCCAGTTATGAAGCAAAAGTTTAAATTGTTAATTACTTAACTGACAGGTCTGAAAGTTTACCATGCCAATATTTTGCAACCATATGCAATTGGATATGGGCTATTTCCCCCATGCATTGCTTGTAAGCAAGGGAAAGATTAGTAAATGGGAGAGGGGGTGATTCCTGTTATTGAATCACTCTAACATGTGAATTATTATGTATTTTGCAAAACTATGGTTCAAACCTGTGATGTTCTGTACTCTTTTACTGTTAAGTACCTTTCCATGTTATTTATCTATAGCAGGGCTGTCCAATTTTGAACAGCCCACAGGCTCCCACCCCACCCACTGCACGTCCCCATGAACTCTCCATCAAGTGTGGGTGCATGCATGCACACATACTCCCTGCCACCTCTCTGCTCCCCCCCCAAGGTCCATGGTCCTGGTGGCAGCAGGGGCAGCACCCTGCCACCCTGCCCAGGTCCTCTTTGATCCCCACCCCAAAGACCTGCAAGGGCACCACAGGTGGCAAGTCATCCACAGTCGACAGGTTGTGCAGGCCTGTTCTATTGGTTTTCAAGAAATATGGTAGCCAGAAGCTTTAAATGGGGAAGTGGCTTCACAGCAAACCATAAAAGGATCAGTAGAGGTGGGACCGAAGGAAGGAAGGAAGGAAGGAAGGAAGGAAGGAAGGAAGGAAGGAAGGAAGGAAGGAAGGAAGGAAGGAACTATGTGAATCACATCACATCTAGTGAACTCCAAAATCAATCTTCAATCCCTGTGTGACCACTGTTTGTAATTTCCAATGTAGTACAGGTTGAGAATCAAGTCACAGTAAAGCAGAATTTTCCTGATTTGGGTTTCCTGTATAGTTATACCCAATTACTAGAAAGTGGACAACAGCACCAACAAGAATGAATCAAATACTGTTCTTATTATTATATCATCCCTAAAAAATAGCAGTTCTATTTATTGTAAGATTTCATGGATTGTAGTCTACTTCCAAAATGCAATTAATGTACCATATGAATCTTTTTGTTTTGGGGAAACAGATTTGCATGGATACACCTCTGGAAATTACTATTCAAATCTTGCAAGGACCAACTCTGAAGAAACTGATGCTTGTCTTAATGCATTAGATAAGTTTATGACAGAGATTATGGCAGAGATTTGTTGCTAGCTATCTTAGCCACTGTGCTACAACAGCTCTCAATGAGTCAATCTCAAATATACATTATTCAATGAGCCTGACTGTTCAAGACATATTTTCCCCCAAATAATTCTGACCAGAATACTAAATTGCCAAGGTATTAGAAAGACAACATATGTTGCAAGGGGTAATTTACATCATGTGCTAGACATCCTGTAGAAATGACATAGCTTTCTCATTTTATAAACAGCATTCTGCCCATATGTCTATGAATTGTGCACACCAGGCAGGACCTTTCTCTAGTTTCATCGTACTTTCTAGGGAACAAAATGTAGAAATGATTTACATTTCATGAAATATTTACTGGAAACTAAAACAGCTCTCCATTTTCTTTTGGAGAAATCTTATGCTACATGCACTGCCAATTTCCTATTGATCATGATTCATAGTTCAATATGATAACTTGTTTATAAAAATAAAATCATGTTTCCCTAATGATGACTAAGCAATATCAAATGCATAATTTTTGAGAACATTTTATACAGATGTTCTGAAAGGATTTTCCGTACATCAGCCTCACTAACCAATGATTAATTTATATCAACTGAGTTCCCTTTAATTCAATGAGCTACTGATATGCAGAAAGCAATCCTAACATTTGTCCCTGAGACATAAAAATGACCTGTTGAGCTCCTAGTCTTCCTTCCTTGTGATAGCACTCTGGATTGCAGCCTGAAATATCTGCTATGTCCACCAGGGTAATGGAGTTGGCAAATACTTCATTGGTGACTTGCTTGCAAGTTAAGATGTTAGTGCAGGCATTTGCTGTTGTGCTCAGTTACCTCCACTTACATTAATTACTTGCAGCAATTTATCAATGAGATTTGGTGGGTGTAACTAATGGGATGTGGAACTAGCTTGATCCCAACAGGCTCAGATAATTCAAGGTTGACTCAGCCTTCAATCCTTCTGAGGTTGGTAAACTGAATACCCAGGTCACTGAGTTCACAATGCGTAGCCAGCATAATTAAATTCTAAACCACACAAAGAATGCTTTAAGCACTATGGGGTAGTATACTTTGTACACAGTACACTTTGCTTTTTGCTTTGCTATGCAGTTTATCAACTGTATGTTAGAAATGATGTGCATGCCAATAGAAATATATTTATAATATGCAATTCACCTAAATGAATGTAACTCAGCACTTTGAAGAGCAAAGTGAGAGAAATCATTCTGACCTTTCAAGTATTAATATTTCTAGATCATCCATTACCTTATTCTTTACTAGCTGAAAAAAAGCCAAGTGAAAGCCTGTAAACTGCCAAAATGTCAACAAAAATAACACCATCAGCTTTAATGTGATGCAGTGGGCTAGACACTGATGTCATCACTAGTTCAAGGTATAGTTGAGACTATCTCCACTGTTACTGAAGCTACAGTCTTTTGAAGATGCAAGATTAAATGGTGTTTGCATCCAGAAACCAAACTGAGGTTCCAGCCAGGTGGCTGCAAAGGCATGTACCCTGAGTTGCTTTCCCGGTATAAAAATCATAAATAAAACTAAAGCTAAAAAAAACCCCTAAAGGTTCCATGTAATATTCCACTTATCTATCATGCAATTTCAGTTAAGAACATGAGAACATAAGAACAGCCTTGCTGGAACAGGCCTTAGCCCATCCAGTCCAGCATTCTGTCTCACGCAGTGGCTCACCATTTACTTCAGGGTATTCCCAAGCAGATGTCTTCACCTGCTTAAGATTCCCTGCAAATGGCATTGAGAGATATCCTGCCTATCTCTCCAACCCAGAGGTTGTCCTTAGGCATTGTTAGAATATAAATATATATATACATATTGGAGAGAGCACAAAGCAGAAGAAAGAGCAAATGAGTCCAAGAGACAGTTAAAGAACTTACTAGAGCAAGATAACTGGGAGGTTTAAGAAGAGATATTGTAGTAGTAGAACCTGAAGAGTGAAATGTATTCTTTACAACCAAGCATCTGACATGTAACTGCGATTTTAAGAACATCTGACTGAACTGTAGACAGCTGAGAAAAGCAATCTGTAACCGCAAGCTTGGTTTTTATGCTCTTTTAATAAACTTTACATTTATGTTTCAACAAAATTATCACCCAGTTTTATTTAATTAAGCTTAAAGAAAGCCAAAGAAAACAGAAGGGGTTTGGTGGCAGCTATTATCTTTGTGCAAAGCTGGGGCTGTTGTGGTCACATGCATATTCCAACTATCTATGCAAGGCTTGAATGGTTAAATCACTGACTAGAGATGGGCACGAAACAGAAAAATGGCATTTTGGTTTTTCATTTGTCGTTGAGAGGTCTGTTTCGGTTCGTTTCCGTTTGTCATGGAATTTTTGAAAAATTTTGTTACCGTTTTTTGTTTTTTTGTTTGTCATTTCTACCTGCTTTTTGCGCGATTTTTAAAGCATTTCCGTGTGCAGGCATCCCCCAACGCCCCAGACCAGAGGGAAAACACTAAAAAATGGATGCTGGCAGAGACACAGTATAGACTAGGTATGCAGGGAGGCTGCAAAAGCAGCGGCGGGCTTTGCCCAGGGTGCAAGTCAGCCGCAGAGTGACTGCACTGCGGGGCAAGGGAGGGTACTCACCGAGAGGTACGCAGCATGCACACACACAGGGAGGCTGCAGGATTGAAGCTAGAGGTGCAGCAGAGACAGCAATCCCACCCTAACTCCCACCAGAGACTGCAAGGAGGACAGGGGCTGCCAGAGCTTTTTATGCCCTCTGTGGCTGCCAGACCTGTCCGCCCAGTCTGCAGCCTGGGCATGCTATTGGTTGAACATGATCCCATCACATGGCTTGCCTCCATTTTGTGGCTGGTGGCGACATCCATTTTAAAGGGAAAAGAATAATACATCGCGATGGGAGAAGACTAAAACAAACATTTTAAGGACCCCAACCCCCTGGTAGGTATTATCAGACAATATAAATAATTATCGCTGCATTTTTATGCATGTCCAGGGCATTTTTTAACATTTAAAACAGCTCATTTCATTGCACGTCGCCATTAATGGAAACGAAACGTAACGACCACGATTTTCGTGGTTCTGTTCATTTCGTTGCATTTTCATCACAATTTTCATTTTTCATTTTGTTGCGTAACAGAAATGACAAACGGTAACGGAAACGAAAAAATGTTTGTTCCGTGCCCATCTCTATCACTGACTTTGAAAACTAGTCTCCTAAGAGGCCAAGAATATTGTTCTCTTAGAAACTATGCTAGCTTTTTGAAAATTGTACATGATATAACATATTTGGGCATTTAAAATGCAGGACTAAAAAAAGTAATAGCATTTGCATAGATAACAAAGATATTAATTGGTAATTGTAACTTAATGTAGCAAGTACAAGGCTTTCTTACTTTCTTGTTCTAATCACATATTCCCTAAAAAAGTATCTAAATGTAATAAAGGAGCCAAAACACAGGCATGTAAGTACATTTTAAATTTATAAGTATTGGTGGTTCCTGTTAAATGGCAGGGGATAAAAAACAAGGCCTGATGAAATACTTGTATCATATGGTACAATATTTGGTAAAAACAAACAGATATAAGAGATATTCAAAGTGTTCACTTTGATCTCTTAATCTCTTGCAGAGGTCAAGTGCCTGCAGAGGCTTTCTCCTCTCACCTCGGTGAAAACAACGTAAGAAATGATTTTATACAGAAAAGCTGGTGAAAATGCCAGGAATAGGAAGAAAAATGAGATAACTCTGTTACAGCCTTGAGGGACTTTTTCCTATTTGGACTGAAATTAATATCTCAGGGCTTAATGCAAAGCTTTCAGAAGTACTCCTTCCCTCATGTCAAAAAACACCCCAGGACTACAACAGGAGCTGAACACCTGTTAGTGTATTAAAATCCCAAATGATACAAGCTCTGCAACTATTATTGATTGGAATCTTTTAAATATTTTGTTCAGTACACATTGCATTTTTCAGTTTTAATACTGGAGGACAACTTCACTCCTTTGTTTATATGGGGTATAAATGTATAAGCCTGTTCAAAAAGGTACAGTGGACCCTCATATAACAGTTTGTATAACATAAAATCTGTACAACATAAAAAATTCTGGAGATAGGGCAAATTTGCTTAACAGAATTGCCTATGGGGCGAATCTGTACAACATAAAATGGTTGCGATTAGGGATTACTCTGTTTTCAATGCATTCCTATGGGAAATTTGTATAAAGGAAAATTTGCTTAACATAATTTCATTTGGAACGAATTAATTCCTTTATACCAGGTACTACTGTATCTGCTTTCATGCTGAAAATTCCATTTCCCCCCCATCATCACTCACCTCTAAAAAGCCAGGCTTTGCTTAGAAGTGAGTCCTTTCTATTCTGAAGCGGTCCCATTTTTTTGTCTCAAGACTCTTGCATGCTTTGCAAAATTTTGTGCCAAAGTGCTTATTTTCAGAATTGCAATACACATAAAAAGTCTTGAGTTTCAAACAGCTTTGCCTTCAAAAAAACAAATAACACTCCCTTCATTTATTTTAAGAGTCATTCACAGCAGATCTATTTAGGAAACACTAATAGTTTTGAAAGTCCCTGTCTGAGAACCGGTTTGAATTGAAGTTCAAGCAAAATCCTCTGCAGTCCTAGATTAAGGAAGCAGCATTTTATCAGCTGTTTGGCAGCTTCAATTGTCAACAGTCTTCCTAATACATTTATAGTCCAGGGATGTCCCTCACCTCCTACTGAAACATGCAAGCAATATAAATGAGCTTTATTTAAAATGAGTTCTCTATACAGTTGCAAGGCACCCCATTAGACAAGGATCTGGTTGGGGAAATTTACAAGCCAGGCATGCATTCTAATGAGCGAACACCATTTTCATTTAAATTCTACAAAATGCACTAATTGTTTTAACTTAGGCAAGATTATTTCCAGTAATGTCATGCCTGTAAGCTGTCGTGGAGAGATTTGTTTTAAAGCTGTGGTTCTCAGCCTTGGCTTCCCATATGTTTTTGCACTAAAGCTCCGGGAAGCCCTCACCACTAGGTGTGCTGGCCAGGACTTCTGGGAACTGTAGTCCAAGAATATCTGGGAACTCAAGGATGGGTGGGAACCACTGCTTTAAAGGCTATGAAATTTCTAAGTTATATGTTCTAAGCTACTCCCTGTCCTCTTCTCTTCATGTACATAACACAGACACGTATCACAAAAGACTTTAATCCAAACCATTGGAATTAACCTTGCACAAGTTTTCTTGGAATCATAGAACTGCATGTTTGAAAGGGACCTAAAGGGTAATTTCTAGTCCATCTTCCCAGTGGAAATTTATTTATTTATTTATTTATTTATTTATTTATTTATTTATTTATTTATTTATTTATTTTACAAAAATTTAACCACCCCACTACCAAATGGTCTCTATAGCACCTGTGATAGATAGCCCTCCTATTTCTGTTCAAAAACCTCCAGCAAAGGTGAGTCTACTGTTCTTCGAGGCAATTTGTGCTACAGTTGAATGGTTCTTACCTTCAGGAACTTTTCCCTAATTGTTACTTGAATTCTCCTTTCTTGTAATTAGAGATGGGCACGACTAGGGAAAATTACGTTTTCGAGTTGTCGTGTGTCGGAGGCAGTCCGTTTCGGCTCGTTTCCGTTTTTCGCGAAATTTTGCAAAAATTAGTTGGTTTGGTTTTTCGTTTTTTTGTTGTCGTTAGTACTGGTTTGGGGGGGTAGCGGGCTCCTGGAGGGAGCTGCAGGAGTCAGCCAGAGCCATAAGTGACGGACTGGCAGACTCTTTGCACCCGCTGTGTCTCACGTACTTGCATGTAGTGCAATGCAAGTAGATTTGGCTTAGGGTTAAGACGGGTTAGCGCAAGGGCCAGGGTTAGGCTTTACGAGGTTAGGGTGAGTATTGGGGTGCACCTCTGGGTGCCTCTCTGACCCACTTAGAAGGACAGTGTACTGGCGTATGGGTTAGGCTTAGGCTTAGGGTTCGGGTTTGGGCTACGATTAGTGGGCTGTTTATGCCCGATTGGCACATCCCAGAAGTCTCTGTGGTCAACCTGGCCAAGTGGCCATGCAATTGGTGGAAAATTTGCATGGTCCACTCCCATGGGCGAGCCCATCATTGCAAATGTGCAGGTGTAAAAAAATAAAATAAAATAAAATAAAATAAAATAAAATCAACGGAGACTTTTTTTTGCAAGAAAAACCCACTGCTGCTACTGTAAAAATGCAAGCATTTAAAATAGCTAATTTTCGCATGTTTCTGTGGTGCTTTGGTGGGGTTTTGGGCAACGATTTCAAAAAAAATATTGCGTTTGCCATTTTGGATCCCCCGCACTGCATGGCAAATGGATGCGCCTTCCCAGCCTGGTACAGTCAGCAAAACCTGGCCATGTGATTGGTGGAATGGCTCCAAAACTTTGCATGGTCCACTCCCATGGGTGAGCCCATCATTGTGAATGCGCAGGTGTAATAAAATAAAATAAAATAAAATAAAATAAAATAAAATCAACGGAGACTTTTTTTTTGCAAGAAAAACCCACTGCTGCTACTGTAAAAATGCAAGCATTTAAAATAGCTAATTTTCGCATGTTTCTGTGGTGCTTTGGTGGGGTTTTGGGCAAGGATTTCAAAAAAAAATATTGCGGTTGCCATTTTGGATCCCCCGCACTGCATGGCAAATGGATGTGCCCTCCCAGCCTGGTACCAGCAGCGCAGCAGTAGCAATAGCCAAGGAGAGGGGGGCGGGGAAAACCCCCCCAAAATAAAATACCCTTCTGGCCTGGTAGGTGCCCTCAGACAGTTTTCGCCTACTTTTAGGGCCGGGAATCGTTTTTTTTTTTTAAACTTTTAAAAACCTTTTTCTGTGCCGCTTGGCATTGCGCGATCGCCGCGATGCAAGTAACGAGCACGACAAATCAGACCAAAATTGTTCGTTCGTCAGTTCGAGCTCGATGTCTGGCGGAGTAATTCCCGTTACCATTTCCGTAGAGTAACGGATACGAGTATTGGAAACGGAAACGGGAATACCGCTAAGTCGTGCCCATCTCTACTTGTAATTTGAATCCACTGGTCCATTTGGGTACTATCTACTGAAGCAATAAAAAACAAGCTTGGTCCATCATCCATGGGACAGTCCTTCAGGTATCTGAAAGTGGCTGGCTATTATATCATCTTTGTCTTCTCTGTTCCAACCTACAATAATCACTGTTGTCTTTGTCATCTTCCTAGGAAGTCTACATTGAATGAGATTTGAGTAAGAAAATACTATGTCACCTGGGAAATCTTGGGTGCCAATAGTTTGGGTATTAAGAAAGGGCAGCAACTATCTTTTATGACAGCAGTTAGAAGTGGTAGTGATTCTTTAAAAAGAAAGTATGACAATGCATAATTAATGTCTATAATGCTTATACTAACATATTATGTTTGCAATTGTTGTTACTAGTGCTGTCAAGTTGGAACCAACCTACAGTGAACTTAATAGGGCTTTCAAGGTAAGGGAGATAGTTAAATGTTGGCTTTACCAGTTCCAGTGAGCTTTCATGAGAGAACAAGGATTGTTTTTCCACAAATGCTGGAAGATCAGGATGATAGTGGTTATAAGATAAGCATGGCATTGATGGGGGTGTGCTGGGTGCTGCAGTTATGTTAACCTTCATGAAACTCAAGAGGAGATTACAGTCCCACCTTGTGAGAGGGAAGGGCAGAATCCACACCGAGCTAAGCTTGCAAAGCAGGGGAAAATCATGAAACCTTTAACCTACTTCTTTGGCTTCTGTTGCAAGTTCCCTTTAGATGGTATGGAATGTTGATAGGATCAGCATGTTCCAGACATTCTATCTTCCAAATATCCTGTCCCATAGCATGCGATAAACAAAACTCCGTTCTGAGATCAAAGAAAGATTGACAAAATGATCAATCTTAGTCATTAATGAGCCACATAAAGGAATGCATAGCTTTTGTAACCCTGCAAGATTACAGAAGTAATTGATTAATAGCATAGATATGAAGTAGTACTCTGGAAACATATATAAACTCTGTGATGATTCTTGCTGTGCTTCAGGCTCCTTTTCCCAAGGGACCCCCATGCTGTAACATGCAATAAAGAGTGCATGAATACTGATCTCTCTCTTTTTGCTGATTGGCCATGAGTTATTTTAGCCGGACCTCCAACCTCAAACCAAAGCACCTTCTACAACATCTACCTGGTGAGTTTTATACAACATTGTGGCTTGAAGAGCTGTAAACCGTGTTGCTAAGTTTTAGCCATTGGCCATCAATTGTATTTTCTTAACAGAGAAAAAAATGGCTGAGAATAAAATTGTTCCAACAACATATTTCTTTTAATCACTGGGCCACATTTTTATCATGACCAATGTTCCTGGGTTAAAGAACCAAGAACAGGTCTCGTGTCACTTTTTTCATTGTGACCACAGTCTCATGAAGTTCTGATGCTCGTCAGTCTGAGGCAATTTTGGTGCAAGGCTGCCAATAAATCAATCTCCTCCGACTGATGAAGCTACTTGGATGAGTACCGAAACATTTAAATCTCAGAAGAAAAGAAGTCTCATTGTCATGACTCAACCTCTGAATGTCCTATTACAGTACAAGAACAGATTAAAATTATTTACCAGTTGACTGTCTATTACAATGGGATGCAGAGAGTGTATTATTCAGTGCAGTGATAGTACGTATTCTATATATATCATGTAGAAAGAGCAGCAGGTTTTAATTTTTTCTATGAAGTAAGAATTTTAAAAAGAAAATAAAAGGTGATCAATACATTTTGTGGGAAAAACTGAGGCTTAAACCAAACACAATACCAGCATTCACAAGAAGAGTTCATGTGACATCTAAAGGCTTTCATTAGTTACTGGATGGTTTTACCTTAACTCTAAGTTACAGATGGGGACAAATCAGAAAAATGTGATTCCTTTTGATTCATGATTTATCAAGTTCAATGAACCAAAAAAATGAATTTACATTTTTTCTGATGAATTAAATAATTGATTTGTAAATTTATTTTTAAATTTAAAACCATATGAAGGGACCTCTAAGGAACCTAGAGATGCCAAATGAGCAGAAAATCCTCCAATGACTCTCTTCTGGAAGCCCTGCAAGTTTGATGAGGTTTCGATTTTGGCTATCTGGGTTATGCACCCCCAAATAGGGATGCCCAGAAAAATGTCCTCTAGGGACCTATGGATGCCAACCAAATACCAAACCTCCCATGACTTTCCTCTAAAATCTAATCAAGTTTGGTGAAGACTGTGGTTTAGACATCTGAGATATACACCTACAAAGGGACCCTCTGGAAAGTGCCCTTTAATAACTAACTGGCTTGGGGAAACCCAAACTTCACAAAATTTGGAGGGTTTGCAGAGGAGAGTCAGTGGAAGCTTCCCTGCAAATTTTTTATATCTAGGTAACTTGGGGAGTATTTTGTAGCCCAACATATTGAAAATCACACACACACACACACACACACACACACACACACACACACACACACACACACACACACACACACACACAAGTTTATTGCACACACACACACAAAGGCCATTGCTAAGTACAGGATATAATACTATGTAATGCAATGAATGTACATTAAGTGCAAGGCTTCTGTATTAGACAAATAAACATCACTAAAAATTCATAAATTTGTATTTTTCGGTGGTATGAATTTGTATGGATATGAATGGACAAATTACCAACTTTTGAACAATTTTTGCAATTCATTATTTTAAATTCATGCCCATCTCTGTGTATGTTTGGGTGGTGAGCAGAAATTTAAAAAAAAAAAAAAGAAGAGAGTTATTTCTTTTTAAATCATGTTTTATATGATAGCAGTTTTACCTTCATTGTTTGAACAAAGTAATTAAGTATAAATAGCTTGTTATTTGTAATGAATTATGGTACTTTCAGACTTTCCCATCCCCTTAAAAAGGTGACTTCTAAACTCTGCAGCCAAAGTCAGACATTTGCTCATTCAAAACTAGAATAATGCATACAACAAATCTCAAGCATTAACATAAGTATTTTTACTGATGACAGAATGGAAAGCTGAAGGAAAATTTGACTTTTATTTCTAATTTACCATTGTTATAAAGGCATGGTGATATTTTGTCTGTAAAGCAGCTCAGGTGTAGTGTCTGAAAAGACCCATAGATAAATGCAAAAAGGTCAGATGGGAGTTACATGTGTTTTTAAATATCCAGCACATTTTTTCTTTGCTCTTATGATAAGATCTGAGCGTACTATACATTGATTAGCATTAGATGTTTAAATCTTGACTTTATTCACTCTCATGCAGCAAATGCAAAAAATAATCAAAATTTATTTGATGAGAGGGCAAGTTATCTGTTGCTGTTGAAAACTTGCCCATATTTACAGCTGATAATTGTGTGTAATTGTAAGTTGGACGGTCTTGAAAATGAGATAACTATTATCTTGTTTAAACTAATAGAAGGAGTCCCACTGGATGGGCTTGTGATCAATCACCCTCTCCTATTGTGCTTACTGTCTGTGTATGTCTGTGTGCTTACCTACATAAAGGGTAAAGATACTGGTTTTATGCTGAGATCGTCTCATGCATTTTGTAGTTTGCAGATATTGTGAATCCACCACACTACAGTAAAAACCTTTCTGATCTCTGCCTTGGATTGCAGTGAACATGAACCCAGAAAAATCCCTTGAGCTGCTATCTTACAGAGCAAATATATGAGTCAACTACAGTCCTGGGGGCAGTGATATTTCTTCCCTCCCTTAATTCACATTTTCATATGAAACAATTACACTAAAAGATCTACAGTAACATATCCCTGAGAAGACATATAAGATCTGTTTTTCATTGATATGTTAGCGGGCATAGCATTGAAACAATCAAACACAGTTATGAACTGGCCTTACAACATACACAGAAATACAATTTTAAGGGGACACAGTACTTCCTGATAGTCTCAATCCCTCCTATATCTGCAGGGCAATACTATAGCTGGGGAATGCTCATCGCAGAGTCAAGAACAAGTGGATGTTTTGGGAGGATCCAACAGTGTACTGTTTTCAGGGCCCTTTTTAAAAAGTGGTCGAGGGACAAGAGCCAGATCTGAATTCATGTAGGGTTCGGTCACAAAACAGTTTGTTGGCGGTGGTTGCCCTAGTCCTACATTCTCTTTATCTCAATGGAGTTTTGATTACATGGTGTATAGTGATGATGATGATGGTGGTGGTGGTGGTGGTGGTGGTGGTGGTGATTATGATGATGATGATGAACTTGCAGGAAAGCTTTGCAGTGTGCAGAGTTTTGAATTAATTAGAAACAACTTCAGCCACTCCAAACAACAATTATTTTTAAACAGAATTATTTATTCTTAAATTAAATATCAGAGCAGTTCAAAGGTGTGGTCATATTAGACCGTAGCTTATTGCAGTGAACCAACAGTGACTTGGACAAGATAAAGGAGTATTTAGCTTAAGCTTTTAAGGAAAAACCAGTACTTTGCCTAACCTTTTATGGACTGTAAACCATTTCTTTATATGCTCGGTGTCAAGGTTCTTTGAGGGTTTTTGCCCTTCAATAATTTACACACAAGGGGAGACAATCCACCTATTTCTAAGCATAATGTTAGCAAATGAATTTTTATCCCCTTATATTTCAGATAACAATCTCTCTTTCTTTGGTCCACCTACTAACCATCAGGTTTAATTGGGTGAACAATTCTGGTCTCCCACACCAGACCTCAGAATCAATTCACAAGTTACAGCCCAATAGGAAATAGCAATGCACTACATAAAAAGGTCAGCCATTGAACACATTTCTGCTAATCTCTGGGCTTCTCTAAAGGGATTAAAACATCAAAATCTGATTAAAAGTGAAAACATCTTGGTAGATATCCCAGCAATCCCTAGTCCCTGTGGTCTGGTTTGCAACAGGAAGACAGTTGGGTTGCTGCTAGTTTTTTAACTACTGAAATTGAACAGCTTTTTAAAAAACTACCCTTGTCTCTCTAACAGCTTTAAAAGAGCAAAGAAATCACTCAATTATTATTTTCAGCTGGCTAGCTTTTAATATATATTAATAGAGGGGCTTAAGGAAAAAATAGCATCAGCAGTAAATACAAAGGAATATAAATTACCTTCCAGATGCCTTATTTATTTCCCTACAGAGTGAAGTTTGAGTTGTTGTGGCAGGGTGTATTCACACCAGTCAGCTAAATATATTACCACTTGTCAAATACAAATTGATTTCTGTCTCAGCTGCCCAGCCTCTTTAGCTCCTAATCAGGCTGTGAAACAGAACAATTGTAAATGGTATTATGTAAGCGTTGTTTTTTTAAAATTTATGTTAGTGATTCCACATATAATCTTCACAAAAGGACACCCCTCCAAAGTGATCCTTGTATACAGTCTGAAGGCAAAAACGGGGTGGTGGAGATATTTATATTAAACAACTAGAAATCACAAATAAATGCTATCTTTTAAGTCACATAGGTCTTTATCTGGCTGTACAACACTTATCTGTGGAGGGTGCATTAAAATTCCAAACATTATAGCTGGATATTTATGGCAATTTGAAAATGAGGGCTGCAAAGATAAGCCAGGACTTTTGAATTCCACCTCTGGCAACATTGGTTGAACTGTCCCTTTCTGACTGGCATTTCTAGATGATTTAATAAACATTTTTTTGATAGTAAGGGTAGTTCTTTGGGAGTCAGCCTCTGTAGAGCCTAATAGACAGTAAGATTGCCCTGCCCATCAAGACTACTGTACTGTGAATTCTTGCCACCTTTTTGGAAGACTCTTGATAGTGATGCAAGCACATGTGTAGAAAAGGAAAGTTGTTTAGTCAAGTTTGGGTTATGGGCTGCACTTCCCAGAATTCTGCCTGGTGAATGCTTCTTGAACTCTGAGAGCTGGAGTAATAAAAAAAAGTTTCATCCCTAGTCATGACTCCTGAATCTACTTGATCATGTTCTGGGAGCAGTGGTGCAGCAACAAATGGGAAATAAAACTCCCATTGGGTGATGGTGAGCCTGCAATAGCACCATTGCACCTGGAAAATAAATCCACCTGCTGCCTGTCAAGATTCCCAGTCATCCAGGTGAGTTTATCTGGAAGTTGAGTCATGGCAACTGGACTTCTCTTGAGAGATTGAAATGTTTTGCTGTTCATCCAAACAGCTTCGTCAGTCTGAGGAAAGTTAGTTGCGAGTCCTTCATTTTATAGTTCACTTTGACCTCATGTCACCCTGGTCAGAAATAGACTCATAAGATGATCAATGGCCTGAATAGGCTCATTAGGTGGACAATAGTCTCAATAGGTCATTAGGTGAGCAATGGCCTAAGGTGCTGGACTGCATAAAGTTTGGGTCTGCATGGATACCAAAACCAAAATCTGCTAATTCTTTAGCAGAGTTTTGCCTGGATTTTGTACCATTTGCCAACATTAACTCATGTCCACTTTCACAATCAGATGGCCTAGGATTAAATATGGCCTTTTACCAAATCCTTCCTTGCTCCATCAACATGACATCAGATGGGTCCACCTCTGTGACATCACAAAGATCCACTCTCTAGTCTCTATTTTGCCTCCCAGATCTTAGGGAATGGAATGCTTTTGAAATGTGTCTAGCACGAAACTTTAAGATGGTATCTGTGTTGTATTTCTGTACCTGAATCCGAAGAGGAAGCAGAAGTAGTTGCATTTAGATGCACAGGACACATTCCAAAGGGATCCCAGAGCTCAATCCATCTCCATGCTTTCTACTCAAATGTCCTGGGTGATCTCCCCATGACCATCCTAGCCTTATGATTGTGGTCCTATATGCCACTGATTATGGAGCTGTGAAGCCTTTCAGAGTTACCAGTGGGAGTGGAGAAACAGAAGATGACAGAAAGGGCTTTCCCAGAAAGAGAGAAAGTTTTTGTAAAGTCAAAGCTCTTCTAGGTGAAGAGTGAGAGTCCAATGAATCTAAAAGGGAGTAGAGAGACCCCAAGAATATAAAAGAGGGATTGACCAAGTGGGTAGGAAGTGTGACAAATGATTCTTTGCAACAGAGTAGGGTCCCAGCATCCTTAAAGGAGCCAATAAGAAGACCATTGTTGAAAAAGACCTCATTAGATCCCATGAAATTTATTAATTAGTGGCCAGACTCTAATGTTTTATTTTTTGGCTAGTTGTTAGAGTGGGGTGTGGCTTCTTAGCTCTAGAGAGTTCTAGATCAGGCATATTATGTAGAGCCATTTCAATTTGGTTTCATGTCTGGTTATGAGACACAGACTGCTTTTCTCTCTTGGGGGTCAACCTACACTGGGATCTGGGCATGGCGAGTGTATCCCAGTTTGTTCTGATGGACTTTTCAGTGGCTCTCAGTAATATTACCCATGATAGCCTTCTGGGCTGCCTTGCTGAGATGGGACTTCAAGATATTATTTTATAATGGCTACTGTCTTACCTGGAGGGGAGAGGTTAGAGTGTGATGCTGAGCAGCGCTTGTTCAGTCCCTGGCCATTGGCCTATGGAATCCCTCATTGGGTTTTGTTTTGTCTTCTGTCTTATTCAAAATCTACATTATATCATTTAGAGTGGTTATCTAGAGTCCAGAGAATTTGTTGTCACTAGTATCCAAATGACACCGAACTCTATCTTTCCTTTCCATCTGTAAATCTGAAGAAGGTGCTTTGACTCTAGATCAGTGTCTGGTGTCAGTAATGGACTGAATGAATGTGAAAATATATGAAAATAAATCCAGAGGTGCTCTTGGTCAGTCGAAAGGGAGACCATTGGAGCCTTCTTTTGTACTAAAACAGATCTTATCTAGCAAAGTACTTGATTATCTGCAGCTATTTGGCAGAATGTATCAATGGCTATCTTCTAGAACCTTCGACAATTCTTTGTCACTAGCAATCTAGGCTTGGAATTCTGGGAGTTGTGGTCCAAAACATCTGGAGTGCCAAAGGTTCACCATGACTGTTCTAGAATAATTACTATCTTCCAGAGAGGGGCAGTTTCTATGAATGGAGACTGAATTGAAAGAAAGGTCAACATAACCCTTGCATTCTTTTAATTTAAGATGAAACTCAGAGCTCGAGTTATCTTATAACCAATATATTTTAGCATACTTTGGTCTAAGACCGTAAATAATACTACTACTATATTTTAGCATGGCACCATGTCATACAAAGAGGTGGTAGAAGAAACAATTGCTTACCGGTGGTGTCAAAGTTGAAAGCTCTCTCATACTTAGACCACCTGAGCCACCTCCCAGGAGGATCAATATGGAGGCCTTGACCGTGCAAAGAAGAGAAAGAGATTTCCCACTGTGACATGGAAGTTCTTTTTAACTTCAGCAAGTACATGAACTCAAATCATAACATTTTTATGGTCCTCAGAATTCTTGTGAATCATTTATAAATGGTTTTAATAGATCCCTGTGAGGGATTTACACTTGGGACCTCAGAAAGAAAAGACAGCCATGGAGAGTGAAAATAAAAAGCATAGTCCCACAACTATTTCTGGAAAGGAAACCAGAACGTTCTCCGGCTTCCCTCTGTTTTGTCTTATCCTAAGATGCTAGAGAGGGCAAGAGGGAGAGAAGGCACACATGGGATAGTAGGCATGGTTTTGTAGAGATAATGACAGGTCTACTGTTTGTCAGGCATTTCCTAAGCCTTCAAAAGAAAAGGGTCCATTGGGCAAAACAAACTCCATGGATAATAGCTGGAGACAAAGAAGGGGAAACTAGCAAGGTTCAAAACTGAATAAGTAGTCTGTAGAGATGGAGTGGAGCATAAACCAAGGAAGGGTCCTGGTCCTGACTAAAGAAAGGAGCTAGTTGTGAGCATTTAAAGTCACCTGGTTCCCTGGGTCATCTGACCGCCTGCTGTGGCCTCAACTTCGGCATGGCCATTTCTTGTAAGATTGTTTTCAAGTAACCTATATTAGTGATGATACCCGAAGAGAGAGATAGCAAAGCTGTCTGAATGTACCCAAGGCTTTCACACTGTGAAAGCTCAGATTGATAGCTCCCTTCACATTTTCCAGCAACAAACTCTGTCACTTACAGCTATATATATTTACATAAATCCATTCTCCTACAGTTCCTAACTTAGGGTCTCATATCAAATATCATACAAAACAAATCAGAAATTTCTTCTGATAAATCCGTAATGGCCCTACAAGATAGGTTTTACTATAACTGAGGGGACAATTTGATGGAATTTTTACTGGAAGTGATATATCATCCCTTAGTATGATGAGCAGATGTGGGTCATTGTTTTTATTGACCTTCCTTTTCTGATAGCTAGAAGTGTAGAAACAAGAATTAGAGGACACTTGGCATTTCATATGTTCACCTCTGAAGACTTTCATGACAAGCACCTTGTAAGTTATGTGTTTTCTCTATGTCACTTGCAACTATCAGTGATAAGAAACTGTTGGTAAACAGAGATGGACACGAAATGATTTTTTTCATTTTGTTATTTGTTTTTCATTTCATTATGTAACAAAACAAAAAACAAAATGACCTATCAAAGAAAAGCAAAATGAAATGAAATTGACATTTTCATTTTGTTTCATTTTTCACCACTCCAACGTGCCCAATCGGGCACAAGAAACCAAAGGCTTTTAAAACTTTTTTTCCGCTGAAGCCAGCGCCGATTAGCTGGCGTGCGTGGCTTTGGCAGAGAAAAATATTTTAAAATCCCACCTTTCCCCCCACAAGATTGGGCATGGGGAAAAGGTGTGATTTTAAAACCTTTTTTTTTTTTGCTGCCCTAAGCACCGATCAGCTGGAGTGCGAGCTTGGGGCAGCAAAAAATGTTTAAGAAACCCTCCTTTCCCCCCACCTGATCAGGTGAGGGGGAGAGGCAGGATTTTAAACACTTTTTGGCCACCAAAGCCCCACACACTAGCTGATCAGCACTTGCTTCTGTGCCAAAAAGTTTTAAAAGCCTGTGCCACTTCTTCCCCAAGGTGTCCATTTGGAGGGGGAGAAGCGGCAGGTTGTTTAAATATCTTAGCCACTGAGGTACAATGGGGTGGGAGGAACGGAGCATTTTTAAACTTTTTTTCTGATTGGCGTTTGAGGGCAAAAAAATGTTTTAAAATCCTGATCAGGTGGGAGAAAGGAGGGATTTTTAAACATTTTGTTTTGCCATCCTAAGCCCGCACTACAGCTGATCGGCACTTAGGGCAGGAAAAAAGTTTACAAATCCTGCCTTTTTTCGTGCCCAGTCGGGTGAAGCACACAAGTAACACACACACATGCATGCACATGCACACACACACACACACACACACAGAGCAGAGCACACACATGAAAAACAAAATGAGTTTTAAAAAATTGTTTCAAATGAAACGAAATAATGCAGAACGGAACAAAATGAAAAATGAAAGGGAACACTATTTTAGCATTTTGTGACCATCTAACCACACACCGCTTCTTCCCCAAGGAGGCCGATTGGAGGGGGGGAGAAGCAGTTTGTGGTTTAAATGTCTTTAGCCACTGAGGGAAGTGCTTCTCTCTGTGGCTAAAGGCACCACTTTCCCCCAAGTTGGAGGGGGGAGAAGAGGCAGGACATTTAAATGTCTTTAGCCACCAAGATAAGTGCTTCTCTTGGTGTCTAAAGACATTTAAATGTCCCACCACTTCTCCTCCTCTCCAATCAGATGCCTTGGTAGAGAAGCGGTGTGTGGTTTAAATGTCTTTAGCCACCTAGAGAGCCATTTCCCTTGGTGGCTAAAGACATTTAAACGAACCATGCTTCCACCCCTCCAATCAGGCATGTTGGGGGAGAGTGCAAAGACTTTTTTTAAAAACTGCCACTTCTCCCCCTAATGTGCCTGATTTGGGGGGGAGTGATGGGTTGCTTTCTTTCTGCCTGTAGAGAGGAGGGTGAGTGGGCCCTGGGGGAGGCCTTGACACCCCACCACTGCTGCCACTGAGAGGAGGGCAAGATCGGGCTGGTAGGCTGGCCTAGGCCCGCCACCACCTCTGCTGTGGGACCCCAAAGGTAACGAAGCATTTTGTTACCTTTTCGTTTTGTATGATTTTTTTGGGGTAGAAATTCTTACAAAATGAAATGAAATGCGGGAGGACAAATCAGAACAAATTGAAAGACAGTTTTTTCCTTTTCATGTCCATCTCTACTCATAAACATTAAAGGCAGCCAGGTAATGAGCAGTTAATATTATGGTCTTCACATAAATAAAACAAAACACCTGATTGGGCATACCCCCATATTAAAATATTAAAACTTTTATCTGTTGTACAGAGTGTCTGTCATGTATCTGCCGCCAGTCTGATAAAGTGTTTAATATGTGCATCATTCATTCAATATTATAGGAATTATGTCATAATGACAAGATCGAAGCCAATTACTTTAGACGAAAACAATGTATTCCTTTGCAGAGGTATTTACTTGGCAGATGGAGACACTTAACTTAAAACAAGCTTTTATTTCATTGACATAATAGCTTAATTAGATGCATGCTGTCAAGAGTTTTGGAAGGGGGTACATTTGCCTTTTTAAAATTGTATTGATAATGACAAAGATATACATCCTAACTGCTGCATCTTGCACAGTGTAACTGAGGAAGAAGACAAAGAAGAAAAAGAATGCAAGTATCACATGTTATTTGACTGAAATAAGACAAAAGGAGTGGGGAAAAGAAGAATATTTATTTATGTTTCCTAAGGAATCTTGAGGCTACTAAAATATAGCTTGCTGTGATTTGCAGAATATCTCTCTCTCTCTCTCTCTCTCTCTCTCTCTCTCTCTCTCTCTCTCTCTCTCTCTCTCTCTCTCTCTCTCTCTCTCTTATTAAACAGATAAGAACATCTGAATCCAGGAGGCTCTTAAAAAGATAAAAAAGGTAAAGGTTCCTGTGAAAGCCAGATGCCAAAGGCGTCCCCCTAAAAGCCCAAACCATGGAGGAAACTATGAGAGAATGGACACCTTCAAAAGTTACTGCTGGGTTTTTAGCAGTTATTAATAAAGTCATAACCTGGGATGTGCTGAGAGAAGGGATAGAAGGTTTAAACATCAGAGCCAAGGATATGGGCACACAAACTGAGAGCGGAAGGGAATGTAAAAAGGAGACAAAGATGAAGAGTTCAGGTAGAGAATTGGATTCGGATAGGGAAAGAGAAGAAGGTGCAAGTTGGAGGAAGGTTTGGAGATTTCCCTATTAGGTTTTATGGGCATGCAACGCAAGTGAACATGGAAGAGAAAAGGCCAGAGAGATAGGAGTGAAGGGAGAATGAGTAGGATCTTAAGTCCATGGCCATGTGACTCGAGGGTCGGGAACGGTTATGGCGTTAGAGAAGGGGTGAGGAGGAAGACGGAGGTATGGATGAAGGGAGAGACACTCTCCCGTTTCTTTAACCCTTCCGGATGTATTTTTATCCCTGACCTAAAGAATAAGGACAAGGGATCGGACCCGAACCCCAAAGGATGGATCCCAGGTTGGGGTTGGAATATTCCCCAGGCTCATCAGTATCCATATCACGGGAGCCGGTTTTCAAACCTCTACCCAAGTGAGGAACAGCTGCTAATAAGAATTTGTTGTTAGAAAATACTGTTAGTCCTTGTTTGGAGTTACCTATTTTATCTCCCGTTGGAGAAAGTTGTAAGAAGAAAGACACGGAATCTTTGAGATTTAATGTATCCAATAAAAACTCGTTTATTTTTCAAGAATTTCCGAAGTCTAGTAGTGATTCTTCAGTGAATGGTCAGGAAGTAGAAAACGAACCCCCACAGTTCCCCTGCACATGCATGCTAGTCGTGTCCAACTCAAGGGGCAGTGTTCATCTCCGTATTCAAGCCAAAGAGCCAGTGTTGTGCAAGTCCATGGCCATGTGGCCAGCATGGCGGCAAGGATGCACTGTTTTACCTTCCTGATTTTTACGGTGGTACCTATTTATCTACTTGCATTTACATTCTTTCCAGCTGCTAGGTTGGCAGGAGCTGGGCTTATCAGCGGGAGCTCGCTCCACTGCATGGCACCTGGGATTCGAACTGCCGAGCTGCTGACTTTGCAGTCAACAGTTTTCAGAGCATTAGTCTTCTGAATCCTCTTAATTTAGTGGGTCTAGACTAGTTGGGACTATCAACTGGGTTTAGTGTATCTCAACAGATTTGCTTTGTATTTTTAGAACATGACTTTTTGGGGTCATTGTTTCTATTGCTAAGTGAACATATCTGCCAAGAAAACACAGGATGCATGGTGATGAGTAGAAATCTTTAGGTACAAGTTTTGTAAATGTGTTTGCACATTTGGCCCTATTTTTGGCCAAACAACAATGTCTGGGACTGTTTCAGAAGATGTTTGGATATATGTCTGGAGTAAAATAAAAAAGGGAAAGCAAGAGATCTGTTCCAGAAGATTCAAAATATCAAGGCAGATTTAATGTTCAAAGAGCAACAGGGAAGCAAACTATCTGACCAGGAGAAAATCAAGAACAGGTGGTAGCAGTACAGTATACTCAAGACCTATATGTGGCCTTATTGATTTAGTGATTTAATCTCATCTGCCATTAGTTTATCTTATTTAGCTTTGATTTTTATGAATGTTGTTGTTTTAGTTATGTTTTCATTTGTAACATTTTTGCTTGTTATATTTTTGTGTCTGTATTTTGTAATCTGTTTTTGTTATGATTTAAACTGCCCAGAGTGGCTTTCTGCCAGGTTGTTGTTGTTGTTGTTGTTGTTGTTGTTAATAATAATAATAATAATAATAATAATAATAATAATAATAATAATAATAATAATAATAATAATAATAATAATAATAATAATAATGGTTGACAAGATTCCTTTCTAGATGACTCCTTTAATGAAATGCCTGCAGTTCTAGAAAGTGATGATGATGATGATGATGATGATGATGATGATGATGATGATGATGATGATTCAAGCCACAGAGATAGACTATGTGTCAACAAATATGAAAACAAAACAATGTACCACAGACTGGCAATGTTCAATATACTGTACTGTATATTCCAATACCCAAGAAAGGAGATACCAGAGAGTACAGTGACTATAGAATTTGGGCAGTACTGTTTTCAATGATGCCACAGGCTTCATACATTTGCTCTTTCTACCAGTAATCTGAAATGCCATAACAGAATAACATATTAACAACTCTTGTCTTAAAAGTACTTTTAAGTGGATTTCTGGCAGATAGACAGACTTTTGCTTCCTAGGATTTATAAACTGTTTCTCTCCTTTGTGTTACTGAATTACTTTATATAATAATCACAGTTGTACTTTGCCATTCCTCTGGTGATCCCTACGTACCATACACATTTGTTGTTCAAAAATTAGGCTAGGGATATGCTTTGCCACTCTGTATAAAGTTTATAGTAAACACTGAACTGAAATATATTTTTCACTCAGTCTGTTTCACCTTGTCCCACATTTCAATTTTTTAAAGGGACAGAAAGGTTAAAAGAACTGGAATGAAATTCTCATCGACCTATAGACTGGATTTGTAGTTGCTGCTGCCAAACTCTGAAACTTCCTGCTATACGTTGGCCCCATCTGTGCTATACAAGCCTGGCAAAACTGACTAGAAGTCTTGGTAAAGGTAGTTTATTTGTGTATTTTTTAAATATAAAATAAAAAGTAGAAGGAATTCAGCTTGTCTGCTACAAGTCCTCAAGTACACTGAGTAATGAATATCTTCATTAGGCCAATCAAATTGGTGTCTAAATGTGTGCAAGCATTCAAGATCATAGCACCTCATAATCAGGCAATATGTTACAAGAACAGGGGTGTTAAAGTTAAGATATGGAGTAGAAAGAGGCAGTATAAACTGCAGCTAGCTTTTCTGCAGAGACTATAAACAGAGTGGCTAGTTTTATAAAAAAAATTTAATCCCAATGTTTGGATCTGCAAGGACGAACATATTGTTCTGCTATAAATTTTTGTAAGACAAAAGGGCAAGAAAATATGCTGGCAAGCAGAAGTTGTTCTCCCTCCCTCTCTTAGAGTGGTAGCTTCCCCAAATGTCCCTAATTAGTGGGGTATGACTCATTCTGCTTTCAGCCTATCTCTCCTGTGCACAAATGTTAGTTTTCAAGTTAATTTCTGAACTGAGTTTTGCTGTATATAAATAAAAAGTGGGAAGAAAACCAATTAGATGCAGATTTTACTAAATTATTTTATCTTAAAATTAATATTTCTAAATCTATTTTCTGCCAAGGTACACATTTTAAAAGACAGTTTTATTTATTTTATTTCCAATCTTCTTTCCTGTATAGTAATCCAATATAAGAACAGCCTTGCTGGAACAGGCCACAGCCTATCCAGTCCAGCATTCTGTCTCATCTTCTAAATGAGCTTTTCTTGCTTTTGATCACTTCCCATACAGCTCCTGTAAGCTACATCAGAGTCCTTTTGGACCTGGCAGTGCCCTTTTCCCTTTTTGGTTTGTATTCCATTTGGGCCTCTGTTACTGTTTTTGTGAACAGCCTCCATGCCTCTTGGAGTGTTTGGACTCTCACGTTTCCCTTTCAGCTTCTTTTTTTACTAGTTTCCTCATCTTTGGAAAGTTTCCTTTTTGAAAGTTTACAATCTCTGTGCTAGATTTTATCAGTGATGGGCAGTCTATGTTTAAGTTAAAATTAATTGTGTTGTGGTCACTCTTTTCTATTGGATCAGTCACATTAACATTTTGCACCAGATCCCGTATATTTCTCAGGATCCAGTCTAGGATTCTTGTACCTTTAGTTGAGTCGTCAACCATCTGTTCCAGGGAACAATCAGCATATCTAGGAACTTTATCTCTTTATCATGTGCTGAACAACAGTTCACCCAGTCTATGTGAGGGTATTTGAAGTCCCCCATTATAACCAGGCTTCCTTTCTTGGCTGCCTCCTTTACAACATTCTCCAACTGCGGCTTGGGTCGGTGGCAGACAGCATATGCCTACTTTTAGACCATACCTGTGGCCTGATACTCTTACCCACAGAGTTTCTAATGGTGACTCCAAATCACCTGTATATTCCGATTTTGTACAACATGGCATATGTTACACTAAAAGTTTCAGAAAATATGGGATCTGGCAGAAAACCACATTAGAGTATACATGATGATGATAGCGTATAAACAATCATAATTATGCAACACATGTCACACATGCCCAGTAGATCATTTACAAATTGGATTGGATGAAAGTGTCATTTTTCTTGCCTCAATATTATTTCTAGGTCAGCAACATATCTTTCCAAGTCTGCTGTTGGACAGATTTCACCTCTTTGTGATTTAACTTACATAGTTGAAAACCTGCCAAGGTGAAAGAGCATTTCAAGTTCAGCAGTGAGGTAAGCAGCTTGGGTCATTGCCACGATGGGGGAAAATATACAGCTTTGTGAGACAGACATGGAGCAGAAGTTCAGGCAATTTTCAAATTGGGGAAAACCCACATGCCCTTGGCTGCTGTGAATATGGGACATTTCAAGGAGAATCTCTACGTGAGAGAAAGATTTCCACCCTGGTACAACGAAATCTAAAGGGATTATGTTTAACAGAAATAATAAGTGCCATTTCAAACAGTGTTTTTCCTCTGCCTTGAATGACAGAACAGGAATGCTTCAAGAACTGAGATGAAAATGAATGAAATTATTTTGATCCAAGGAAATAGGTTTTACCTGAATAATACCAGAATTATTACCAGTGAATAATACTGTACATGTAACTATATTGTAGCCTGAAACTTCAGTATGGAAAATAACTCTAATATAATTATTGTCTCTGCCCTTTTTTCTTACCGGAGTCTTTGTTGTTATATTATATGTTGTTATCTTTTTTTTTTAGTCTGATATTTGTTTTGTTTATCATGGGGTTTAGATTGGGTTTTGCTGTACACCACTCAGAGTTCCCAAGGGAGAATTGAGTGGTTAACAAGTACAAATATAACTAACTAACTAACTAACTAACTAACTAACTAACTAACTAACTAACTATTTATGTTTTTTCCTAAAATATATACCTACTGATATAGCAAATTTTTCCTCTTCACTACAAAACCAGAAGCTTTCCTTGCTAACATTTCCAAGCCAATCTGAGACTGTTCTTGGGGAAGAGGATGATATATATATATATACGTAAAAAAAAGGTATATATAAATCTTTGTGGTTTTATAAACATAAATTCACAAGGAATTTGTTTAATAAGAAACAGATTATAATAGATGCAGCTAGAGATGGGCACGACTTGAAAAAATTTTTTTCGAGTTGTCGTTAACTCCGTTTCGGTCGTTTCCGTTTTTCAACATTTTTTCGTTGTCGTTATTTTTTTTTGGGGGATCCTGGAGGCACCTCTGTTGGGTGCCTCCTCTTGCCTGCTAAAAGGGAAAGTGGGCTCCTGGAGGCACCCGTAGTGCCTCCTATCCTCACCCACTAGGAAGGGGAAGCAGGCTCCAAGAGACCCCTCTAATTCTCCCCTCCTCACCTGCTGCTGCTGCAAAATGGTATGCAATAGCCATATGGATATTGCATACCAGTTGTGCAAATGTGCAGACAGTGACTGTGAAGACTAGTGGATGGCACTGAACCCAGAGCCATAGGTGAGATGCCTAACTAAGGCTCTCGCAACACCATGTCTCACACAGAAGGGAATTGTACAAATGCAAGTACATCTGGCTTAGGGTTAAGGTGGGTTAGGGTTAGGGCTAGGGTTAGGCTAGTGACGGGTAAGGTTACAGTGGGCTAGTGGGTTGCACCTCTGGGTCCGGCTGCCCAGGACGGGGGGGGGAGGCGGGACCCCCCCTCCAGAAACCACCCCTCCGGTAGGTGCCCTGCCCCCTTAGTCAAGCAGGCATTTTTCTGCCTGCTTTTTTGGCCCGGGAATGGGTGGGGGAAGTTTAAAAGTTTTTTTTCCTGTGCCGTTATATATAAATCTTTGGCTGCCTTTTATAAACCAGAGCAGCCCAGGACGGGGGATGGGGGAGGCCGGGGACCTCCAGAAACAACCCCTCTGGTAGGTGCCCTGAGGCACGGCAGGCATTTTTCCGCCTGCTTTTCGGCCGGGAACCGGTTTTTTTTTCACTTTTAAAAACTTTTTTTCTGTGCCGCATGGCATCGCGCGATACGACAAATCAGACCAAAATTGTTCGTTCGTCGGTTCAGTGAGAGTAATGGAAACGAGTAACGGAAACGGAAACGGGAATACCGCTAAATCGTGCCCATCTCTAGATGCAGCACACTCTCCACAAAAGCTTCATTGTCCTTAATACCTTTAGTGTAACAGCTTAGTTCTCAGCTCTCTAATACAGTGGATCTAGCAACTTCACAGTAAGGTGAGGTCTGATGAGAGGTTTCTATGTTATCTCCCTCATAAAATCTAATGGGGGAGACTGTACATTTCCCTCTACGTAGAGCAACTATTTTATTGTATCTGTCTATCTAGATGGATATAGGTATGAATATACATCTATATCTTATTGTTTCATATTGTATCACATTGGTTATATGATTTATAATGATATTATGGTATTGTACTGTATTGTATTGCATTTAAATAACTTAAAAGTATTTTTCCTCCACCACACTTCCTCTGCAACCCTTGCCTTCATCTTCTCTCTCTTCTTCAGAGGAATGGTCATTTTTAAAGGTCTCAGGGGACATTTCATCAACAGAGTGCCCCTGACACTGTTGATAGCCCACACGGATAAAATAGGGTTAATCACATTACAAGAATGCTCAGGGAACATAATTGGCCATTTAAACATTATTCAAATGACTATGAAAAACATGTCTCAGTGAAAATGTTTAATGTCACACAGGAAAAGAAAACCCAAAAGAAAATGGCAGCAACAATAGAGTAGTGAGCAACAGAGATATGAGTACTCAAAAATGTCTCATTTTGGGCCTTTTCCCAAGTTCTGCCACAGCATGACTCCCTTCTGGAACTCCCCCCCCTACCACAGTAAGACTTCCCAGCTTCCCAGAGTGATGAAAGCCCAGTCTCATTCCTATTCCCTTTTATGTTTCTTTGTTTGCCTGCTCTTGCACATTCTATGTACACTTTCAGAGGAATCCTGTGTAGAGGTTTGAGGAATTCTGGTTGGGAAATATGGAATCCTGTACAGGGATTGGATAATTCTGCACAGACTGATGTTTCTTCTTGGGTGGTGAATGTTTTCAAGACCTCACAGAAATCCCTTAAGATTTCTAGTAACATGTGTGTGTGTGTGTGTGTGTGTGTGTGTGTGTGTGTGTGTGTGTGTGTGTGTGTGTGTGTGTGTGTGTGTGTGTGTGTGTGTGTGTGATGTTTCACTAGGAGGAAAAGGGAGGATGGTTTCTTAATGACAGTGAAAAGGTGTTAAGATTTATATCCCTAGTGATCCATGTCCCATTTCTTTCTGGCCATAAATCTCCCACCATAATTCTTCTGAGTCCACTAGGCAGTGCTCCAATGCACCAGAATGTTTGGAATCAAACATTAGTAACTTTTAATCTATTGATTGATTTAAAACATTTGTACCCCCCCTTTCTCCTTAAAAGGACTCAACACTTATATCATTAAAAGACAACAGCAACACTACCAACAGTGAGTGTAGAAATGCTAAAAAGGATCAAACAAATACCACACGAAAACCATAAAAATATTTAAAGCAGTTAAAATCTATTTAAACACCCCACTCAAGGCAAGCTTGCTCAAAGTGAAAGGTCTTTACAAGAAAAAAAAACATTTCCCTATACCCATGAAATGAACCTATGAAGGTGACAGTAATGAGAGAAAGGTCTCTCCTGAGGATCTTAACACTTGGGAACCTTAAAATATCTTGGCCCCAAGCCATTTAGGGCTTTATAGGTTAGAACCAATACATTAGATACATCCAGAAATGGATTGTCCGTCAGAGGAGCTGCTGTAACATCTGGAGCCACTGAAATCTCCAGAAACTTTTCATAGGCAGCCCCACAGAGAATGTATTATAGTAATCCAGCCAAGATGTAACTAAACCATGCATCACTGTCATCAATTAAAGATGAAAGTGTCTTTATGTTACATTGTTCTCAGCTGTAACCTCAGCTGATACACATAAGCTTCTCAAATTCATCCCCTACAACAGACTTCTGAAAAACTGCTTTTAAAAATTATATCTCTGCAGACCAGAGGGCTAGATTATTCTGGGAATTATAATCCACAAAGTAAGAATTTTCATGCCCTGTGTTGGACCCTAGCAGAACCATTATCTTAACGTGTGGGCTTGTTTGCCCTACCATTTAGAAAAGATCATACCCAGCCCACAAACAGGTAGACAAATCAAGTTAGATGATACAGCTTCATAACTGGTAAACCTAGTATAAGAGCTGTTCTGATTCTGTAGTGTGTTGTGGCCTAATTCAGAAATTCAGAGTGGGAAAAATCATTGGGATAAAATATCTGGAGTAGGTGCAGGTGAAAAGTGAACTTGTGTTGATTGTTAGAAATTCACAAGTTTTCTCTGTTAGACCTCTGGGATGCAACAGCCAGAAAAACACACAGATTTGGTCACTTGCATAAATGTGTTTCCAGAATAGCCTCTCAATCAGAGCCAAACATAGTTATGACACTCCTGTTATAAAGGCTGACAAGCCAGCTGAATGAAACAGCTGGTGTGTGATATTCAAGCATGATTATGCTACATGATTCCAATTTATGTTAAATTGAGGTAATGTATACAGGTGTCACATAATTTGAGCAATGACAAAGATATTTTGGCAGGGCTTCTGTTTTTCATGAATTACCATATTTTTCTGTATATACAACACTAATTTTTTCTACAATCATGGCACAAAAAATTAAGGGGCATTGTATACATGGAAGTAAGCCTTTCTCGGGGTGGGGGTGGGGGAGGGGGGAAACCAAACTGACATTGCTGCTTCCTTTTGGTGTACTGAACACTCCTCTCTGCTTTGTTTTTGCAAGGACTGGAACTTTTATTTTTGCAGGGAACTGCTTAGAAGGTGGAGCAACCCATTAAGAAGTTATTTTTTAAGCAAAACTCAAAGCAGAGAGGAGGGCAATCAAGCACTCCTGGAAAGAAAACAAAAGAGCAGGGGGTGGGAAACAGCAGGGGGTGGGGTGGAAGAGAAATTAAATAGGAGAATCCAAACTGACCTGGCTGTTTCATTTCTCCTCCAGTCCATCCCTGGCTGTTTCCCACCGCTGTTTTCTTTTCTTTTCTTTCCAGGTGTGCTTGATTGCCCTCCTTTCTGCTTTGTTCTTATAGGATCAGACCCTTCTTTTGTGCCTGAAAATGAACTTCTTAATGTGTTGCTGCACCCCAAGCATTTCCTTGCAAATATGAAACCTCTGGCCCTTTCAAAAACAAAGCAAAGAGGATCTTGAATACAGAAAGTAAAGGAAACACCATGGGGCAGGGCAGGGCAGAGGAAGGCTCAAATATGATTTATTAATTGTCTTAATTTTGAGATCTTAAAAGTGGTGGGCGTCTAATATGTAGCAGCGTCTTACAGATGGAAAAATACAGTATAGATTTGCTATAATATTGTAGTTCATTATATGCTGCTAGTTGGAGACCTACAAATTTGGTCCAAGGTTGTGGTTGTTGTTGTTAAAGCAGACCCCACCACCAAGTGGGACAGATGCTAAGAAAAATAAGATTATTTTATTTTATTTTATTTTATTTAGGTACTTGACACTCAGGGTATGTGTGTGTGATCTGGATGGCTGTAGAAGTGACATGACAGGAGAAGTCATATGCCTATCTATATGGCTTTTTGTACCAC
The DNA here is from genome assembly GCA_029282475.1 of Phrynocephalus forsythii. Taxonomy (NCBI): domain Eukaryota; kingdom Metazoa; phylum Chordata; class Lepidosauria; order Squamata; family Agamidae; genus Phrynocephalus; species Phrynocephalus forsythii. The sequence continues at coordinate 39,706,869 of JAPFRF010000006.1, forward strand.
TATTGTGAACTAGGGATGTAAACTGCCATTTTGTCTTTTTCTTGCCTGCAAGAATGAGAAATGTCAGTTTTTGTTTATACCTATATGCTCTGGTGATTTTTTTTTTTTTTTCTGGTCTTGATGAGCCTTTTTTTTTGAATATCCAAGATTTTTATTTCATTTTACCAAAATTGTAAACATTTATTATGATAATTGTTACCTTGCAGCATACATTTTTTAAAACGTGGAAGCACTGGATAGCAAGTTTATCTGTTAGATGGTCATTCTAGATTTGTTGTCTCTGTATTTGCTTAGTTTCTCAATAATAATAGACATTAGCTTTTATCAGAGATATTTCACGAAAAATGTGGAAATGTTGACAGGGAAAAGTGTTTGTCATCTTTTGTGTGTTGAAGGCATGAATTTCCTCTGAAAGCAAATATTCTTGCACCAGATATGAATATTTAGCAAGGCTGTCTTAACTAAGAATGGGGAATTTAATGAAAAATGTCATATTTTTATCAATAACTGATAAGAACAAGTATTTTGTTTTTGAAGAGACTTGGGAGGAAAGGAAAACAACAGTTAAAATTCATAAATATAGGGAGATAAGATACTCTTGCACACTCTCAACATTACCACAACACCATGCTGCTTTGGGAACCAAAGAATAACAATCAATATGGATTCCCCTCCATAGATGGAAAGTGGCATAAGGCTGATCTGGCACGATGAGCACTTAAAAGGACAAATGGGCAAGAAGTGCTTTGGTCCAGTACACTTTTGCTGCTTTTGAATCTTGCATCATTGTCATTTTTAGCTCAAGTCACAATTGAACGATGAGCGTAAAAAGCAATATGTTCTCCATAGCTTACTCAGTCTTGGGTGCAAATGAGGCCATTTCGTATATTAGTATTTATCAGCTTTAGGGTCGATTCCTACTGCCAACATACACTGGTGTAAACACAATGGCGTAAATCACAATGGTGAATTGCTGCTTGATATCACCACTTGTTCCTCATCACACGCAGATTCATGTGACTGGTGCATGATGGGGAACACAGATGGCAAATTTTTAGCTAGCAGCAGTTTGCCATTGTGATTTACACTGTTGCAGTTCTATTAGCATAAGTAAGCAACATGTTTCTTGTCTTGATCCACTACTCCAAGCTAAAGTTTACTATTAGGCAGAAGAAGAAAGTCACTCAGGCAGCAAATAGTGAATGCCAAGGAAGGGTAGGAGATTTTGATTTATTAAATTTGTTCTTTTTTTGCATGGAGTAAGGCTCCAAAATTGTTGAATGTAAAGTTGGCAGCTCGGCGGTTCGAATACCGGGTGCCACGCAGCAGAGCGAGCTCCCGCTGATAACTCCAGCTCCTGCCAACCTAGCTTTTCAAAAGCATGTAAATGCAAGCAGAGGTACCGCCATACAAAGCAGGAAGGTAAAACAGTGTTTCCTTGCAGCCATGCTGGCCACGCGGCCATGGACTTGCACAACATTGGCTCTTCAGTTTGAATACGGAGATTAGCACTGTCCCTATACACAAAAAGGTGGTTTTGTCTTTTTTTCCTAGCTTCTGGAATGAATTAATCCATTTCCAATGCATTCCTATGGGAAATCACATTTTGAGATAAGAATTTTTTGTAACTCAAATTTTTCCTATACCTGTGGACTTGTATTGGTAACTTGAATTTTTTTGTAACTTGGGGTGTTTGTAACTCAAAGTACCACTGCAATTTGAGTAGCATGGGATACAGGCCCTTGTTTCAGATGTGTCCAGGTTGCCTATTACTGCCCTGCCATATGATATCAAAATGTCTTGAGTTGACCCAGCTTTAGCCACTGCACAAGACTGCTTGAGAGGGGGGAGGGGAGGGAGAGAGAGGGGGGAGGGAAGGAGGGAGGGAGAGGTGGGGGAGAAGCCTTTGACACTTTTGATTGGAGATACTGTTGCATTTGTGTGCAGTGACACAGCCAAAGTTTAAATACCTAGAGAATATAGCTGCCTCTATTCACCAGCAACTTAAAACAACACTGCATAAATTGCTGAAAAAAGACAAAGAATAAAGTATTATGCTTATATACCACACTATAGTGCTTAAAGTGGTTTAGAGTTTAATTATGCAGGCTACACACTGCTCTCATTGCTATGTCAGAAGGATAGAAAGCAGAGTCACTCACAAGCCAGCTACCTGGGATTGAACCCCAGGTCATGAGCACAGTTATGAGTGTAGTACAGCAGTTTAACCACTGCACTTCAGGGCTCCTCCAAAGAGTATTCTGGCCTATGCACACACTCTTTAAAAATTAATTTGTGTAATCCTCTTTGAGATAATGATAGAAGCCATTACTTGTGCAGAAACATCATTTCTCCCTGCAAATATTATGATGTTTAATATTTATTTTAATCTGTAATTCATATTCACAGCTCATCGGGAAAAATCATGATATGTCTTTATGTTTACATTGATTGCATAAATATTGCATTACCTTTGATCGCACACATACCGTGCAATTAGTCTGATGTTTTCTTTTGTTTTTTAAAGCATGCAGATGAATCAACCAGTAATTCTGAATGATGAATCTTTCAAGACCTTTGGGAGTTACTGATACTTACTTAATTATATCAGTCAATCCAGACTCTTGGGTTTGGAACCCTGTGGTAATAGTCTTATGATCAGTTTAGTCATTGCAAGTAATTTTCATATATATATATATATATATATATATATATATATATATATATATATATATATATATATATATATTTTAAATAGATTTTCACGGGTATAGGTATGCATGTTAGGGTGGATTCGGTTTTCTTCCCGTGTGTAGAAATCTGGTTGTTCTGGCGGCGTTTTGACGAGGTCTCACTCGTCATCTTCAGGCTGGTGTTCTGTCTTCTTGAAGCAAAGTGTGGTCTCAGTTGAAGTCCTTCTATAAATACTGCTGGGGGTGTGGTTTGCTTGCTCTGTTGCTGATTGTAGGTTCCTTTGTTCCTTTGTTCTTTTGTGATCTGCTGTGTGGCTGAGGCGATCGTTAAGGGATTAACTGCTGATGGCTGTTTAGATGGCTGTTTACATGCTGGTGGGTTAGATGGCTGGTAGGTTCTGGCAGTATCCTGGGCTTTGGTGGAGTGGGGTCCTGTGTCTTGTGAATTCATTTTGGTCTGGCTACGTGTCTGTGGTCTCCCAATGTTTTTTGGGGTGTGTGAGTGTGCTCCATGTGGTGACTGGAGTGAGGTGCCGCAGTAGATGGTGCAGTCGTGGTTTTGTTATTGGATGGTGGTTTCGTTTCATCTGTGGGAAGGGTCTGGGTTTGTGTTTGGTGTGGATGGAAGGTGGTGGCATCTTGTGTCCTTTTGGACCTGGTGTCAGTCTTTGTGACAGAGGCTCGTCTGTTGACCAGGGCTAGTTTCAGATGTCAGGCAAGCGGGAGGTGTCATCACGTTTATTCATGTTGTTTGGGTGTTTCTCTATTTCAATGGCTTCCATGATTATTCGACTGTTGAAGTGTTCAGTTTTGGAGATGAGTTTGGTTCTTTCAAAGTCAATTTCATGACCTGTTGTTTTTATGTGCTGGAAGAGAGAGGAAGATTTTTCTTCTTTTTTGATGCGTTCTTGTGTTCTGCGATTGCGCTTATTCTCCTGTTTGTTTGTCCGATGTATGTGGCTGGACAGACTTTGCATGGTATTTCGTAGACTCCTTGGTTTTCTAGCTCAATCTTGTCTTTGGGGTTTCTTAAGATGTTGGCTATTTTTTGTCGGTGCAAAAGGCTGTCTTGATATTGTGTTTGTGGAGAATTTTGCTGATTTTGTCTGTGGTGCCTTTGATGTAAGGGAGGAGGGCGGTGCCGTTGTTCTCTTCTGTTTCTTGGTTCTTGGGGGTGTTTCCTTTGGATTAGTTTGGTGATGGTGTTTTTTTGGAATCCGTTAAATTAAAACATTCGAGAGAGTGTGTAATTCAGTTTTTAGGTGGTCTTTGTCAGCAGGCGTTTGGTTCTGGAGATGAGGGTTTTTGCTACGGAGTTGATCTGTGCAGGGTGGTGGTGTGATTGTGCATTTAAGTAGCGGTTTGTATGTGTTTTTTTCTGGTAGATGGTATGTCCTAAGGAGCCGTCGGGTTTTTTGTAGATTAGGACGTCCAGGAAGGGAAGTTGGTTGTTGGCTTCTATTTCCATAGTGAATTGTATTTTGGGGTGTAGGCTGTTGAGATGTGTGAGGAAGTTGTTCAGTTTATCTTTCCCGTGTGGCCAGATAACAAAGGTGTCGTCAACATATCTGAGCCAGAGTTTGGGTTTATGTTCGGACTTCTGTAACGCGTTGGTTTCAAAGTGTTCCATATATAGGTTTGCGATGACCGGTGAGAGGGGTGATCCCATGGGTGCTCCTTCTATCTGTTGTATCTTTGTCCATTGTGGATGAAGTATGTGTTGGTTAGGCAGTGGTTGGTCAGATCTAGGATGTGTTTGGGGGTTGTATTTGTTGTGGATAGCTGTCAAGGCTTCTTGAATGGGCACTTGTGTGAAGAGCGAAACAACATCGAAGCTCACGAGTCATTGGGTTGTAGGTCTTGTTTCTTTATAATTTCTATTTGGAACGAGTTTTGTTATGAAGTGATGGATTCTGCATAGGGCTGGAGTTGTTTGGCAAGAAATTTGGCGAAGAGGTGAGCCTATGGAGCTGACTATGGGTCTGAGAGGTGTTCCTTCTTTGTGAATCTTGGGAGGCCGTAGAGCTTGGGGCATCTGGATGATTTCTCTCTGGGGATGATGCTTGGCTTGATTTCTTCACTTAAGGGAGAGGCTTTTATTTTGGCTTTGGTGGTTTTTTCCAGGTAGGTGGTGGGGTCTGTGTTCAAAGGTATGTAAGCAGGGTCTTGTAGTAGGTTGGATAATTTGGCTTGGTAGTCGGATGTGTTCATCACCACTGTGGCATTGCCTTTGTCTGCTGGGAGAATGATTATGTTGTTGTCTTTCCTCAGGTTGGAGAGGGCTTTTTGTTCTTCTTTGTGTAAATTGCTTCTGGGTGGTTTGCTGGAGCAGAGGACATTGGTGACAGTCGAATAATCATGGAAGCCATTGAAATAGAGAAACACCCAAACAACATGAATAAACGTGATGACACCTCCCGCTTGCCTGACATCTGGAAACTAGCCCTGGTCAACAGACGAGCCTCTGTCACAAAGACTGACACCAGGTCCAAAAGGACACAAGATGCCACCACCTTCCATCCACACCAAACACAAACCCAGACCCTTCCCACAGATGAAACGAAACCACCATCCAATAACAAAACCACGACTGCACCATCTACTGCGGCACCCCACTCCAGTCACCACATGGAGCACACTCACACACCCCCAAAAAACATTGGGAGACCACAGACACGTAGCCAGACCAAAATGAATTCACAAGACACAGGACCCCACTCCACCAAAGCCCAGGATACTGCCAGAACCCACCAGCCATCTAACCCACCAGCATGTAAACAGCCATCTAAACAGCCATCAGCAGTTAATCCCTTAACGAAGCCACACAGCAGATCACAAAAGAACAAAGGAACAAAGGAACCTGCAATCAGCAACAAAGCAAGCAAACCACACACCCCCAGCAGTATTTATAGAAGGACTTCAACTGAGACCACGCTTTGCTTCAAGAAGAAAGAAGCCAGAACACCAGCCTGAAGATGACGAGTGAGACCTCGTCGAAACGTCGCCAGAACAACCAGATTTCTACACGGGAAGAAACCCGAATCCACCCTAACATGCATATATATAGATAGATAGATAGATAGATAGATAGATAGATAGATAGATAGATAGATAGATAGATAGATAGATATAGATATATATAGATATATATATATATAGATATATATAAAACATTTTCTCAAGTGTCCAGGTCTGTTTTTTGGAAGCAGCTGTGTAAGTGCGGTGTGCATTTTGCAGATGGTCGGTTTCTGTAACCATGAAAATAAATAAATAAAAATGCAGCCTATTTATAATCCATCTTCTTCCCTTCTTTCACCCAAGCCTCGGCCAGTGAAGTAGTCTACTGCAGTTGGCTGTGCTTAGAAATATGACTTTTTAGAGGTCATGAGTGGGGGGGGCACATACAGTGGAGGGTTCCATACCAGCTGTACATCCATTCACTTGCAGGGTTTCATCTTGTCAGCATATTAGCAAACTGTCCAGTTGCCAAAATATTAAGAGAATATGGTTGGGACTCAGATACTTCAGTGAAAAAAAAATCACATCATGGGAAACTGTCATGTGCATTTGCACTGTTGATATGGAATCTGGTTGTGCAGACAAATGGAACACATAGCTTCTATAGAAAGAGTTCCCATAAGCCACAGAAAGGTGTTGACTGGGATGCATCTTGAGGCTGCTATCAATAAAGTTGTATTGACTCCAATTTCAGATGCCTCTAGTTGAAACTGCCAGTGAGACCAAATAATGAGAAGAAATAAAAATATCCAGTTCACCCCTCCTGTATAGAAACAAAATACAGTGGACCCTTGTATAACAAACAGCTTGTACAACATAAAATTTGTACAACATAAAAAATTCCAGAGATAGGGGAAATTTGCTTAACATAATTGCATATGGGGAGAATCCATACAACATAAAAATGGGATCACTCCGTTTTCAATGCATTCCTATGGGAATTTGTATAAAGGAAAATTTGCTTAACATAATTTCATTTGGAACGAATTAATTCCTTTATACAAGGTACCACTGTATATCATATGGTTGAAAATCCAAGATCTTGAAGTATATTCCAGGAAATGAAGAAAATGTGTACATATTTGAAAATAAAAATTAAATACAGTACTCACATATTGGTTGAGGCAGTAGGAATATAATAATAAAAAATGTATGCATTTGGAATCCAGAAAATAGGCACCAAACGGATGCATCTGCAATACAGGCATGAAAACATACGGACCACAATTCTCCTCTGAAGCTACACAAAAGGCATAATGTCTGGAGGCAAATTGCCTCAAGTTAAGCAATCACTGAGGACATTATCAGCCACACACGGAGTTGCAGAACTCAATATGCCATACACAGTGCCTATGGTGATGTTTTTAACTTGAGGCAATTCACTTTGAAGAGCTATGCAGTTTATGGTGTGCCAGAGTAATGAAGAATGATTTTGTCCATTAATTTTTGTGCAGAAGTGTGGGGGGTTATGATGAGCTTAATGGTGGAATAAAAATAGAGACATGTACAACTTGATATACCTGGTCATCTTTATTCTTCTTACCCTGAGCATTCAAACGTAATTTCTAATAATTGTTCCCCTCTGAGTTAAACCAGTTTGGAAGATTTGTTCCTATAAACTGTCCAGAGTTTATCGATTTTAAGTCCACAGAATCTAGTCTACATTATTTTTCTGAGAAGACAAATCCCTACCTAAGTTTTACTACTCAATCATCCTGTTGGGAAAGGCAGTTGATGGCTCAAGAGGGGAAACTGAACCCTAAATTTGGGGGTGAGGGGTTCCATCTTTGGGTCACAGGCCATGTAGGCTTAGTGGCCAAACTAATCCCTGAAAAGAAAGCTGTGGGGGAGAATGATGATTTTTTTTAAAAAAATACACACAAATACCGCAGCTGCACAACTTTTTTTCACCACAAGGACAGCCCCACCTACACCAAGAAGTCAAAATACTAAGGAAACCTTGCACAGAGCTATGATAGCGCAGGTGGTCTAACAGAGATCCAAAATTGTTGTCTTTCACCAGAAAAACTCTTCATGAATGTAAGCCATAATTGATCATAACAAGCACGTATTATCTATAAATAACCTAATCAACATTCAGCAAGGAGCTGCATAAATGAGCCCATCTACACAGTGCACCCTATAATGAGCCACTACAAGACTAATGACTTATTAGTGCCACAGGCGATGAATGATTAATTAGTCTATTCAAAAGTGACTTTTAAAGGGTCTAATTGCTACCTTTCCTAATTTCTGAAGGTTATGCAGGATTAATGCCATGTTGGCATATTAGTACTGATATAAAATCTATTGTTTACTAGCAATGAAATTAAAGTATGGAGGACAGCTGAAAATTGAACTGTATATTAACATAAAATAGGAGAGAATGTTTGATTAAAAGTTGAGTTGCTGTTGCCTTCTTCCATCCTTAGTTTTCATCATATTGATCATAGGGAAAATTGGTGAAAAAGTCATATGGACCTTTTGTGGAATGGACAGAATCTGTAATAAGGACTGTAAAGGGCAGGTTTTATATTACGGTAGACTGTGGGTGTCTGAGCTATGAATTCACACTTGTCCTGCCTCCCATGTGATTATGACGAATTGTGTTGTTTCTCTACAAACTGGTGAGCATAGCATGAAATTTCCTGCCACTCTTGATGAACTTCTTGCATTGGCAAAAACACTACCTTTTCTGAAAATACCAACCTTTTGCACACATTTGTGCCTTTTTTTGGGAGGGGGCACAATTCCATCATTGGTGGATTTCTCAAATTTTGCAAATTGCCCCAAACTAGGACAACTGGTTCAAGAACTGGAAGTACTAAGGGATGTTTCTTCATAGTTCTGTGCTTTGCAGTCCTTTTGTGCCTTGTTTCTCATAGAGAAAAGACATCAGAGTCCTTTTGAGCAAATTAGTAAGGACTTTGTGTGAGGGTAGAAATGTTCTCTAGTTGCTATCAGCTGAAGGTGAGGCATTTCTCACTGAGGTCTTTCAAGTCAACACATCTTAAATAATGAGAATAAAGTGCTTTATTATTATTTTCACCATCCCCATGAGGTTCCCCTCCCCAAATGTGTACAGAGAAATGACGTACAGATATTGAAAGCAAACTCTGGTTGGCTCAAGGCCACTAATAGTAACAGGTCACTCGAAAGGAGGTCTGATAATAAAAGAGCATGCATGATCATGCAAAGCATTGAGGCTCACAACAAGTGTTCCAGTTTACTTGGACAACTTTGACTTATTTAATACTTCAATCATTAACAAGAATCACTGTTTTTTTCCTCACATTTTTGTTTTTAAATAAAACTTGATTGGTGTTTGTTATTAAAAATTGGGCACAGGCTTGCAGAATGCAGAGCTGCATTGTGAGGATGAGGAGAAAGGATGAAAGGAAAGGATAGCTGCCTCAATTCACAATGAGAAACATTAGTTCTGTAGTAGTAAATTCAACAGTGTAGGGTTCCTCAAAGAAAACAGCACCACATTCATAGAATCATAGAGTTGGAAGAGATATCAAGGGCCATCCAATCCAATCCCCTGCCATGCAGGAACCCCCATCATAGTATTTCTGACAGATAGCCATCCAGCCTCTGATTAAAAACCTCCAAAGAAGGAATATGTGGCAGCATATTCCACTGCCAAACAGCTCTAACTGTCATGAAGTTCTTCCTAATGTTCAAATGGAATCTCTTTTCCTGTAGTTTGAAACCTTTGCCCCGAGTCCTAGTCTCTGAAGGCATGGAAAACAAACCTGTTCCCTCTTCAATATGACATCCTTTCAAATATTTAAACATAGTTATCAAATCCCCCCCTCAGCCTTCTTTTTGAAAGGCTAAACATCCCCAGGTCCCTAAGCCATTCTTTGTAAGACATTTCTTCCAGACGTTCAACCATCCTGGTCACCTTCCTCTGTACCGGCTCGAGGTTGTCAACATCCTTTTTAAATTGAGGTGCACAAAACTGGACACAGTACTCCAGATGGGGTCTGACCAGAGCAGCATAGAGTGGTACTATCACTTCCCTTGATCTAGACCAGGCATGACCAAACTTTGGCCCTCCTGATGTTTTGGACCACAACTCCCAGAATTCCAAACCTGTACTTCCAATGGCAAAGGATTGTAGGAGTTCTGGCCCAAAACATCTGGAGGGCCGAAGTTTGGACATGCCTGATCTAGACACAATGCTTCTGTTGATGCAACCAAGAATCACATTGGCTTTCCTGGCTGCTCTGTCACACTGCTGACTCATGTTCAATTTGTGGTCTACCAAGACTCTCAGATCCTTTTTACATGTACTATTTTCCAGCCAGATATATCCCATCCTATATCTGTGCAATTCATTCTTTTTTCCTAGATGCAGCACCCTACATTTCCCTCTGCTGAACCCCATATGTTAGCTTTGGCCAGCACTCTAATCTGTCAAAGTCATTTTGGATTTTCATCCTATCCTCTAGGGAATTAGTAACCCCTCCCAATTTGGTATCATCTGCATATTTAATTAGCATATTCTCTATTCCTTCCTCCAAGTCATTAATAAAGATATTAAACAGCACTGGACCCAGAACAGAACCCTGGGGCACCCCACTGGTCACGTCTCTCCAAGCTAAAGAGAGGCCATTTATGACCACCCTTTGGGTATGATCAGTCAACCAATTAAAAATCCACCTAACAGTAGCACTATCTATCCCACTTTCTACTAACTTATTTGCAAGTCTACCATGCGGAACCGTATCAAAGGCTTTACTGAAATCCAGCTAAGCAATATTCAGAGCGTTCCACTCATCCACCAGGCCTGTAATTTTATGAAAGAAAGAGATCAAATTTGTCTGGCATGACTTGTTTTTAAGAATCCTGTGTTGACTTCTTGTAATGACAGCATTGTTCGTTAAATATTTACAGCCTGCCTGTATTTATTTATTGCCACATGGGATAACAATGTGGAGCTTGGTGGTGGAAAAGGCTCTAATACAGCCCAGTAATACAACTGGCACCTTGTTAATTAGTGGCAATTGACTGCTGTCTCTCACACCATTTCACTTATGCACGCATTAAAATGCTATTGGAGTTTGCCAAATAAATTGCTACAATTCTTCATTACTGTGAACTAGACATGGGCACGACCAGAAAAAATGATGTTTCGAGTTTTCGCTTGTCGGAACGGGTCCATTTCGGGTCGTTTCCGTTTGTCGCAAAATTTTTCAAAAATTTGTCGTTTCCGTTTGTCATTTGTCGTTTGTCATTTCCACCGTGATTTAGTGCGATTTGACTTCCCAGAGCATGGGGCCATCCCACAATCAGGGCCGGCACTAGGTGTTTTTGCGCCCTAGGTGGTGGGCGGGGCGGGTGGGCGGGTGGCGGGGGCAGGTGCGGGAGGGCGGTGGCGGCGGGGGGCCATGGGCGGGCGGCGGCCGCGGGCGGGCAAGTGAGCGGGTGGTAGCGCAGGCCACAGGCGGGTGGTGGCGCGGGTGGACGGGCGAGTGGGCAGTTAGAATATCACTTAGGATAGAGGTTCTGTTCTTGGCTTGCACCCCAAATGTGTGTGTGTGTGTGCAAGTAAATTGAAGTTGGGAAAAGAGAAAATAAATGGTAGTATATAATATATATTTAAAATAAATCCACACCTCCCACTCCCAGTCAAACCTTCCCCTTTATCCAATATCAGAAAAAAATCCTCACAAACTGCCAGAGAAGAAATAAAGAATAAACTGCTATTCCCTTCAGCAGACAAAGCTGCAGGGAATCAAAGAAATTATTTTCTAAATTCAATTCCCTCCCTGCCTGCCTAACTTAAATCCTAAAGCCTCCAGCCTCCCTCCTCACTCTTAATCGGATCACACCAGCACCAGCAGCTAGCCCTCCTCCCTCAACCACATCCATACATCGACCCAACTGCAATTTCTGGAAGGTGCCTTGGATTGTTATGCCCTCCGAGACATCCAGAAGTGTCAGTCAAAAACCTGGCAATACCATTGGTGGAATGGTTCAAAAAATTGCATGGTCCCATCCCATGCCGAGCCCAAATGGGCAGGTCTAAAAATATATAAAATAAAATAAAATAAAATAAAATGAATACGATGTTTTATTGCTATAAAAAACCCACTGCTGCTACTATTAAAATTTAGGCATTTAAACTAAATAAATTTCACATGTTTCTGTGGTGATTTGGTGTTTTTTTTTACCACAATTTCAAAAGAAAAATGTGGTCGCCATTTTGGATCCCCCCCACCACATGGCATGGCGAGACGACGAGGATGACCCCCCCCAGCCTGGTGCAAGCAGCCCAGGACAGGAGAAGAGGGGGAAAGGCCGGGAACCCCCCAGAAACCACCACTCTGGTAGGTGGCAAAGCCTCAGGCAGGCATATTTTCACCTGCTTTTTTGGCCGGGAGTCGGGTTTTTAAAAAAAACTTTTAAAAACCTTTTCTGTGCTTCGCATTGCGCGATCGCCACGATGCCACAAATGGAAAAAAAAACCCGACCAAATTTTATTTTTTCAGTTCGAGTTTGAGTTCTGACAGCTTAATTATCGTTACCGTTTCCATTACGTAACAGAAACGATAACTGAAAACGGAAATGACAATTTTGCCGAGTCGTGCCCATGTCTGCTGTGAACTTTTCACAGATTTTTTTGAAAAACCTCTAAGTAGTATTGAAATGTTATTTCATAAATACATAGCTAAATAAAATGATTAAGTACTGAAATGACTAAAAGAGGGATATTTATGCTAAAAGAACTCTACATGCTATAGATATGGTATAGTAAAAGAGTAAAGGACTGGAGTTGGCTTTAAAGATTGTAGTTTTTTAAATCACCATGTCAATTGCAAAGTGAATTTATATACTTGAGGTGAGTAAGCATATTTGCAAGTGGCTAAAGAATTTAAAAAGCATTATTTAGGGCTTTTACACCCTAATTTACACCCTAAATTAGTTTGCAGGAGGTTTTAACTGAGCCACATGTCCCTTTTTAAAAATATATGACTTAGCAGGAACAGTATTTTCTACATGCATGTAGATAGCAAACACAGGCTTGTGTAAGAAGCAGACAGACCATTAATAATTGCTTTTATTTTAGGAGATCTATGTTAGGGTTCCCTTGGAAATGTAGAACATAGTAGCAAAGCAATTTTATCTAAAATTAATATATCCAATTAACATCTAAGCCCTCTGTTAATGTAGGTCATTTTCTTTAAAAAAAACCAGAATAATTAGATGTGTGACACTGAAGTGCAAGAAATAAACAGCCCACAAAGAATTTAGAGAAACATGCTTGACATTGAAATTATTTGAAGTATCAAGAATCCTGAAAAATTATTTGGTTATAAGGAACAAGTTAAAGCAAATAAATACATAATCTATAAGTGTTTTTAATTTTTATTAGTCGCAGAAGTAAGCAAATATGCAGCTGAAACTTGCGAGCTCCAAAATGTAAATAAAAAAGAATATTCTGCACTCACTCACTCACTCACACACACACACACACACACACACACACACACACACACACACACACACACACACACACACACACACACACACACACACACACACACACACACACACACACACCTGCACATATTACGGCACCCTACAATGAACTGGCCTTCCTACTACTTTGGGGTGCAATCACACACACATAGCAGGAGAGGGGAAAAGTGACAGTGCCTGTTGCATGGCTGTAAGTTCATTTCATGGTGGTTCCTTTTATGAGTGTCAGTGCCCTAACATAACACCCTGACAGTATCCAATTAATAATCTGTGGCCTACCTATTTCCAGGGAAGTATCTTTATCTTAAACCTGTCATCAGAGTGATCATGAACTGCTCAGTGTCGAACCAAGTTGCGGAAGCCCCAGTGTGCTCCTACACAGAATGTAGCTCTGCATGGCGAAGGGATCCCAGCTCCTTTGTTTTGCTTTGAAGAGTAGCAGAACAATGGATAGTTACACCGGAGGGGGGGGGAATCATACAGGCATAACTTGCACTAATTCAAATCCCCATGCTCATTAAACATTTGGTAGTTTGGTGGATACCAGAGTCTAGGTGACGTGCTGCCCTTTATTATCTTCTAGTACATTAGGACCCCTGTATCAGCAGGGGATAGGTTCCATGCCTGTGAGTGCCAGAAATGATGTACAGTAGTGAACCCATTCACTACTATCCACTGGGGAAGAAGGGTGAGATGAGGAGGAAAGTACACACGCACACCCTGCAGTTTGCACATGGGCACTGTGGGCTGGGTTGCAGCAGCAGTGGCCATGGACAAGTGAAACTGCAGATGCTTGTTCCATGGATACAGGGATCCTACTGGACATTCCTGGATATAAATAGCCTGTGTTCATGAGGCCTGGTAATCCAGGATGCCTGTTGCCATTTGGTATGAATGATCTTTCACCCTTGAGTCAGTCCTCCAACTTTGCTACATTATCATGGACATTGTGCTGCATGTATATTTCTTTACTAACAGTTGATTTTTGTAACTTTATGGTCTGTCTGTTGTGTATGTATCTTTGACATATGTTAATAGAAGAATACACAACACCATCTGTAAGCCATGTTAGGGACTGCTGCCCCCTCCCCTAAGCCATAATGTACCTTGAAAAAATTATTGTGTGTGTGTGTGTTGTGTCATTACAGTCATGACTGACTCTTTGTGACGTCCATGTCCATGGAGTTTTCTTGGCAGGAATACTGGAGTGGTTTGCCAGTTCCTACTCAGCCTTGTCCTAAGCTGGAAGTGACCTGATAAGAGCTTAATAACAGCAGAATAAAATAAACTGAACACTGGTCATGTAATGTTCATTTCTAAGAAGGGTGGTCATTGCTTATATACTGTACTCAAAGCCTAAACTGAAAGACAGTTAGTTTGGACAGCAATAGACATTAAGTGATCAAGCAGTCTCAAGCATAGTTGAAAACTATGTTTCTTTTTGTAAAAGGAAAATTGGAGGAAGAGAGATTAAAGGGGACAAGGTAGTTTTGGGACTGATGACTTTCATCAGTATGGATCAGTAACTATATTGGGAAGGAGAATGGAATAGAATGTCAGAAACCTTTACTACAGTAACCCCCACCTATCACGGTGGTTAGGAGGTTAGGGCCCACCCCACCTGCGATGCTTGAAAATCTGTGATATGCGGAAGCAGGTCAGGTGGGGCCTGGGGGCGGCAGGGTGATGCGATCCCTCCCCGCTGCCCCCCTGCATGGCTCCAAGGCTTCTCGGAGGGGGCTGGGGGCGCGGGGCAATGCGAGTGTTCCCCCTGTCCCCCACGTGGCTCCGAGGCTTCTTGGAGGGGGCTGGGGGGGCAGCGCGGGGCAATGCAATCCCTCCATGTTACCCCCCCCCGCATGGCTCTGAGGCTTGTCAGAGGGGCCCAGGGGTGACACAGGGCAATGCAATCTGCCCACACAACTCCGAGGCTTCTCAGAGGGGCACAGGGGTGGCACAGGGTGATGCGATCTCTCCCTGCTGCCCTCCTGTGCGGCTCCGAGGCTTTTCGGAGGGGCCCGGGGCGGGTGGGGCGATGCGATCGCTCCCCGCCACCCACTGCGCGGCTCTGAGGCTTCTTGGAGGGGCCCGGGGGCGGCGTGGGGTGATGCAATAGCTCCCTGCCGTCCCTCGCACGGCTCCGAGGCTTCTCAGAGGGGCCCGGGGTGGCGCAGGGTGATGTGATCGCCCCACGCTGCCCCCCACGCTGCCCCCCACGCTGCCCCAAGGTGCAGGTACTGCAATCCCACGATATAGTGGGACCGCAGTGCCTGAACCGCAAAATGGTGGGGGGGGTGACTGTAGTATGTTTTCAGACTTTGGAAAATTAAGCCTGACTATCCCATGGGAAAATGTGGGGGTTATTATGGTATTTGAGTGGACTGATACAAATTCCCGCCCCACTGATCACATGATACAATTAGAAAAAATTAATCTCTCTAGAGTCCCACAGCTCCAATCTGTAGTTTCTTCTCCCCAGCAGAGACTCTTCTCCTTTTTAAAAGCCATTTCTTTTCACTTTAGTTCAAAGCATATGATCACTCTCAAGTTACAAATGCAGAAAGGAACACCCAGTTGATTGCATACAGATTTGAAAACTACATAGGGAAATTAAAGTAGAAAACCTTTCTATTGTCTGTAAGGTAAACAAGCAGCAAAAAAGAGAGAGAAAAGCTCCCTTCTGTTTTCTGTGTTGCCACTTAAATCGCACATACCCAAATTCCCTGGTGCAACTTCACAGCAAGTGAATGAGAGTGAACCTGCATTTTCCTCACTGTGTAGTCACACCCTTCCCTTCTTAAAGTTTCCAACATTCATTATTTATCATTGCAGTTACATACTCTTTCATTACTGACAGGCAAAGTGGCCAACTAAAACTGGGTCCAGAATCCCATGTCCTTCCTCAGGAAATGTTGGGCAATTGGAAAATGAAAGCAAAACTGACTAGACAGCGCCTTCCAATTATGAAAAAATTAGGGGTGCTGTAACCTATTTAAAAGATGATTCACCACTCTTGGAGACTTCCAAGAGTTGCAATTCACTTTTTGTTCCAAATGGGAAAGGGAAGGCTAGGTGGCCGCTGGAAAAACAGCCCAGGGCTGTATGTTGGCCACCAACTTTGGTGAGGAGTGGGGTTCACTTCAGACATTCAGAACTATGCAGCCACAAAGAGGAACACCAAGGAAAGTGCTCTCCTTTTACCTAGAGATGCCAAACGTGCTGAGAGGCTTCTCTCAACTATCCGCTACCAACCCTCTAGGTTTGGTAAAGATTTAGATTCAGACCCCTGAGGGTCCCTAGGAAAGTATCCTTTAGAAACAGGGTTGAGGGAACCCAATCCTCGCCAAACTTGGAGGGATTATAGATGAGAGGCAGTGGAAGCTTCTCCGCAAGTTTGAATCTCTAGTTGTCTAGGGAGAACTTTCCTGTGGGGGCCCAATGTGGGGGTGGACACTTCAGACATCAAAATTCCAATGTCCACTAAGAGACTGGAGGGCTTATAGAGGAGAGTCAGGGATGTTTTCCTCCAAATTTGGTGACTCTAGGTTCTTTGGGGGGGGCAAAAAAATCTCTAAAATCCATCAATTCATATTCATTCAGGGAATTTATTTTTGAGGAATACGGATTGACAATTTTTACAAATTGACCAAATTTGGTAAAAGAACAATTTAGTTCACCTCCATATCTAACTGCTTCAAATGATTCCTTTAAAGGAGTTTTTATCTGGGAGCGACTTTTCTGGTCTGGGGCCAAATGTCACTCAATTCAGAAACAGCCAGTCGTTCTCTCTTTCCCACAGACTCTTTCCCCCACCTTGTTCCAGTCAGATTTCTCTCAGTGTTAGTTAAGGAAGACAGAGTGAAGTGTTCTATCAGTTATGCAATCAATAAGTTAGTCAGTAATTAAGATAACCAGTTAAGTTCAGTGATGTAACAAGTTAACAATTCTCAACTACATGATGCTTGGTTTCTATGAATGATTAAAAATGTAACTAAACAGAAGCATTTTATTCTTTCTCATTCCCAGAGTGAATACATTGAGATAGTAAGTTCCCGTTGAGCTATTCTTACAAATAAGGGGTGATTTACTGATGGAGGCTTGCAACTTAATTGGCTCAGTAGCTTCTTATCTGAACCATTTTATATACTGAGTAATTAGGAAGATGTAGGTATTTTTTTTTCATTATGAAGAGGATGGCATGTTGAGACATGGCCTTCTCAGCCCCCCCCCCCACACACACTTTGGAATGCCCTCTCAAGAGAGATCTGCCTGGTGCTAATACTTTTGGCTTTTTGGCACCAGGCAAAGACCTTCCTCTTCAGCCAGCATTTTAATTAGATAGTGATTTTTTAGCTGGGTTCATGAGCAGCAGGATTTTATTATTCATATTGTATATTGATTGTTTGAAATTGTTTTGTATTTTACGGTTTTAATAATTATGAAGTTTCATAGTTTCAATATATTGTTGTACGCCACCCAGAGACCACTTGGTAGTGGAGCGGCTTTTTTTTAAAATAAATAAAAACATTTCTTTACATACTCTGCCCTAAGAGTTATTAATACAACCAGGTATAAGACAGCTTTGGAGCGTCAGGAAATTCTGCCCTCTCCATTAATTAAGGCCACATCATCACAATTATAAATGTAATTAATTAATATATATACACCTGAAAAATGCTTATGTTATTTGTTGCCAAAGTGTGATCAAAGCAGAGCACAATTATAAGTATGTTATTGGAAACAAGGAAATGATTTCAAGTTACTTGCCATTTGCAACATGTCGGTTCCAAAGCACCGTTGCTTTCAGTGATTTGTCAAATAACTGTCACATTGTTGGTGGCTATGTTGTGTTTCAGGAACCATCTAATTGTATCCCAGTTACCTCACGTGCTGTCAAGCTGAAACTGATTCATTGTGATCCTAATAGGCTTTTAATGTGAGACATGTAAGGAGTGTTTTTTTCTAGTCTCTGGCCCCAGTGAGTTTTCATGGCCAAGCAAGGAATTGAAACTAGAGCTTATGACTAGACTGTCACTCTATTCATGAAACCACATTAGGCATCCTATTCTATTTCAGCATATCTTTAAAACTTCCCCTAAATTCCAAGCTTATTACTTTATTATTAGTTACTCTTGCTGTTATTGTTGGCATGCCTCTGTCTTGACTGTCAGTTTGTTACTAGGTTACATGAATTCACTGTCAGGCTTTTATCTGTTCTCAGTCAAGTGGGAACTTAAGTGAAGCATTAAACAATTATGTCTGTGTTTCTCAAAGTAACAGCATGGCATCACAGACTCTGTGTACTTCATTGTGCGACTCTCTCTTTCATACACAGTATTATACATGCACAAACACATTTTCACATTTCAATATAATGAAGGGAAAACATGGCAAAGCTCCGGTAGGTCTCCTTCCCAGAGAACAGAGAGAGAGGTAGTGAGATTAATCCCTCTTGCACCTTTCCCAACCAAATTGAAAAGACCTTGAAGGCCAAGGCCAAGTGCAGTGCTAGATTTATTCACCAGTGCAGTGCTCCTTAAGTATCAAATGGGGGACTCTACTTAACCTTCAAAAAGGACCTTAGGGTGCAGTTGTTAAACTGCTGTACTGTAGCTAAAAACTGTGCTCATGACCTGGGGTTCAATTCCAGGGAGCAGGTTCAAGGTTGACTCAGCCTTCTATCCCTCCGAGGTCAGTAAAATAAGTACTTAGCTCACTGGAGGGGTGGGATGTGTAGCCTGGATAAATAAATTCTAAGCCACCCAGAGAGTGCTTTAAGTACTATGGGGCTGTATATAAACAGGACACTTTGCTTTGTTTTTTCTCTTTTTTTGCAACACACTCTCTCCCCATGGTCTTGCTGGTCTCAGAACCCC
This sequence comes from Phrynocephalus forsythii, assembly GCA_029282475.1. Classification (NCBI taxonomy): domain Eukaryota; kingdom Metazoa; phylum Chordata; class Lepidosauria; order Squamata; family Agamidae; genus Phrynocephalus; species Phrynocephalus forsythii. The sequence continues at coordinate 39,725,950 of JAPFRF010000006.1, forward strand.
GTAAGACAGCTCAGTGACAAAAAATATTTTTATCCCTGACCATGAACTTTTCCTTCTGAAATTATGGGCATGTAGCCAAATATTTAAAAAGCTTGCAGGATATCTTTGGGGGGGATCCAAAAAGACAGTGGCTGTGTTATCTTAGGTGCACTTATTGCACATTCGGCTGTGTACTTCGGAGTGTGAACAGTGGTTAATTGGTTAGTGGCAACTTGACTCTGCAAGTTACATAATTTAACTTAACACATGCAAAAATCGTTCACAGGATTCTGGCTGCTCATATTCATGTTATTTTTTTTTAATAAAGCTTCATTTCAGCCCCAAGGTAAAGTGAGGCTTGCTTAGAGTGGACCAGGTCAACGTAATGAACTATCAAAAATGTTGAAGAAAATTTGTGCATCGTACTGATCTATGCAAATTGTTATTTTTAAAGCATATGCACTAGATGCAGTGAAATGATTGAATAATAGGGAAACATTGCCCTGGCTTGTTTTTTCATAAGTGAACTAAATGCCCTTGAAGAATTCTGTGATTTTCAGGATCTGTTCTTCATATGTTAAATTGTTGTGTAAAATGCTACCTTATACAGTTGAATATGAATAACACATTTGCGAAGCTCCATTTATTAACAGACTGCAGCTAAAATGACAGCAGATTTAATATTTCACTAATCCTGTAACTCAAATGAAGCATCTACTCAGCAAAACAAAGTACATAAACACTAAAGCATCTGAAGACTTAATCTCCATGAAAAAGGATGAGCATTTCAAAGTGATTTTATAAAGGGCCTTTGATAGTTATTAGGAAGTATATTTTCAAAATGTTAATTATGACGTAGGCAGCTTTTATGTTTTTCTGAATAAAGCTTTAATTAGGAACATCTACACAATTGTGACATGGCTTGCATGTATGGTAATAGACAATAAAAACACCAAGGTTCATTAAAGTGATCAAAGAGAACTGCGTACCCTTCTCTCCTCTTAATAAGTGTTCTGCAGAGAGTTGGAAAGATTTTAAATGCCTGAACAGGCCTTGCCATTAGCTTAATAAGTGACTGTAATTACCTAAATCAGAGAAAAGACAACGTATTCGCAATGAACTTCCTAAATTAAAATAAACGTTTGACTGCTAACACAATGAGTTTTAGCTCATGAAATGCTAATTAGAACGCAACCACAAACTATTACTTTAAAACAGAATGAGTCCACAGGATACTGCCCAGTCATATGTCTGAAGAGGTTCTTGCTAATCTAGGTGATTACATGCCCTTAAATGAAGAAGTTCTTTGCAGCACAAAATATTACATTACTTAGGGAATTTGAAAACAGATAAGATGATCCCGCCAAATCTAAGCACTTTTAGCTGCAGTGAATTAAGAGAGAATTAAGCATAAATCAGGCTAATCATAAGGTGTTTAAATTTCTCTTAATGGCAGGCCTATGTCTACATACTGTATAAGGAATATCAGCAATAAGGATCACAATCATGTTCAGTGTAGCAAGAAGTAAAATGCCAGCTTGTCCGTTTGTAATCTGCTCTGTAAGTAGAACATGGAAATGTTACAGTCCTAAATACTGCTAAGTGGATTTGGGGGCCTTTCAGTTTGAAAAAAGATAGAGGAATGAAGGTAGCTCACAACCAGTTAAAACAATTCAATGATTATCATTAAAAACAGGCTCCCTTGAAGAGGGCTCCTATGAGGAAGCCATTCAAAACTGATCTCTTTTCTTATCCAAGATGTAAAGCCATAAAACTTTCTTAGCTTTCTTCCAGGCCAGAGTTGTATCCAATATATAAACAGCAACACCCTGGATAATGAATGCCCCTGATAATAAATAATTCATAAAGCAAATGGAAGTTTCCGGGAATACGGTTTCCTCAGATAATGAATTTTGCCTGTGGGTTGCCTCAGAGAACATGCTTTTCATAATGCCTTGGAAAAAAAGTGTACGCAAGATGCACTGCACCCTCCGTAGTGTGTGGAGGGGTGGGAGGAATTGGAGCAGTTTTTCATCATGCTTTGGAGCCATTCTGGATAATTTTTGCTGAGGGATTTGGACCTTTCAAACTTGGAAAGGTAGGGAGCTGAGGTTTCCTTGCTGTCCTTTGTGTGTTTGCATTGGCTTTGATTGCACTTTTTGCGGGAATGACTGGGTGTTTGTTTTGGTGCTAACTTTTATTAATCTTTGCACTGCTTTTCTTTGGCAAAAACAGGCAGGGGTAGTCTTGAGGCTTTCTTCTGTCCAAGTTCGCAATCTTTTCCATTGCTCTGCAGGCAAGAGCAGGCTGGATTTCTCTTGCTGCTTATGTTTGTCTGTTGCATCCCCCCCATTCCATTTTTGGTGGTAACAGGCTGGGGTTGTCTTGCTGCTTTCCTCTATCCTTGTTTGCAATATTTTCCATTGCTCTCCAGACAATAACAGGTTGGATTTCTCTTGCTGCATCTGTTTGTCTGTTTGCATTTTCTCTCCCATTGCATTTTGGTGGGAAAAGAATGGGGTAGTCTTGCTGGTTTCTTTTGTCCATGTTTGCAGTGCACTGTAGGGGGGTGTTCTGGGGGGGGTTTCCAGCACTGCATGCCTTTACAGTGCACTTTATAAAGATGTCTGGAAAAAAACACCAAGCTTTTTTGCTTTTTTTAAACCTCTGGAACGAATTAATTGATTTCCCATTCATTTTAATGGGAAACCATATTCCAAATAGCAAATTGCCTTGGAAAATGAATTACATTCTTTATCAGAGGTACCATTGTATCAGAGTGTCTGTCATAATACAGCAAAAAAGCATAATATACCAGAGCACCAGGTTTCAAGGGGATTTAGAACTTTTTGGTGCAGTGCAAGGTTAAGACCAATTTGAGCATGCCAATCCTTTTCAAATGGCTGCTCTCAAAGCTGCTGCTAGGCGTTTGAACACACCTAACCACCTGCTACAGAGATTCACAAATATTCATGACCTGCTGTTCTCTGTCATAAAGGGAGGGAACAAAGATGCACTGCTACTTAGGGAATGCTACAGTCTCATTTTAAAGCTAATTTCAAAATCATGACGATGAAAAATAACATTTGTAGCGTTTTGTAGAACGTTCTGAAACATTTCTCTTTGTTAATCCTAAATTCAAATATGCATGCTAATATTTTTCTAATTTTAATGACAATTGTGTCACCTGACTCCAAGGATGGCAGGATGCCCAGAAAATGTTTCAGTTAATTACACACTAAGATGATCTACTCTTTGGATTGTCTCCAGGACAAAGGCCTTGGTATATAATTAAAAACAATGAACAATTAACTTCTATCAAACCTAACATGAAGGACAAGCACATTAAGTTTTGCTATTGATAGTAAGAGAAAAAGAACAACATAAACTATTTCCTCCCAAATATGACTCAATACTTTGTTTAGATTTTCTAATTTATACTATTTGTTTATTCAAAGTTACAACTATTCCTATACTGTCACTCTGTTCATTTAATATTTTTTAAAACAGATAAGTGGGAAATATATTTCAGCTACATGAACAACCATCATTTTTCCTCAAGTGCCTGAGGGACAAAAAGTCCTGAGGTATGCTGAACATTCTCTGCCACACTTTTGCAAATAATGCCAAGTACCTGAAAAATACCTACTGGGATGCCTAGGTAGGTATTTTTGCTGGAAGTGCTTTTGGCTTTCTACTGAATGGAGCAAAGCAAAGCAAAGTGTTCTGCTTATATACTCCCCCATAGTGCTTAAAGCACTCTCTGAGCAGTTTACAATTTATTTATGCATGGTACACATTGCTCATATTGTGAGATGGATACTCATTTTGCCAACCTGGGAAGGATAGAAGGCTGAGTCAACCATGCGTTGGGATGAAAGTCCATGGAACACGTACCAGAGAAGGAGGGCTGCTGATTTTCTTTTTGGAAAATCTGGAAAGGGAGGTCCTAAAGAAGTAACTGACTATGCATACCAGTACAGCTAATGGGTTTCTTATCCTTGTGGGGAGATAAATTGCCAGATATACCCCCTCTCTCCAGTGGATTAGAGGAGTATTCATATGTTTTTGTCTTCTGTGGAAGGAAGAGTCTGCAGTGGTTCCTAGGCTTGGGTCCTCAGATGTTTTTGGACTGAAACTCCCTGAAGGATCCACAATTACCCCTTTCTTCTTCACTTCCTTCCATATACCATTAATCTCCTTTACAGGTTTGCCACCACCTTAAAGAACCTGCCAAATAAATATTTCTAATGATCAGTCAATACTGCCAGAGTCCTCATCAGTCACAGCAAAACAAGTTCTCTCTTGGACAGTAATCACATAAATTGCAGACTGAGAAATTATAATGCTTCTAGACACACCTCTTGATCAGTGGCAAGGTCATATAGGTCCTGCGCCGTATGTAATAAACATCAAAATAAGAAGATAGATAAAGTAAAGACTCAGAAAGACACTGAATATTTCAAAAATAAAGGACACAATCTGAATGTTAACCCCTTTGTTCCGATCTCCAAACACAGCAAAGTCCAGGTAACTGCGTGCATTGGTGACAGGTGAGAAATAAGCAGCACATAGTGCAGTGTAGCTAGAGCAAGCTGTTTGGATGAGCAGCAAAATGTTTCTATCTCTCAAAGAAGAAGTCCAGTAGCCATGACTCAACTTCCAGATAAACACACCTGGATGACTGAGAATCTTCACAGACATTATTATAAGTAATATCATGTAAAAGTTAATCCTTCTGACAAAGGACTGGGATGGAATCTTCTCTCCCTCAATTGCTGGATTCAGGTCTAATGAAGATGGCCAACACCAGGCCCTGAAAGATGAGACAGGGCTGCCCATCAGCTAGTTATCGGCTCTCAGCATAAGCTCCTTCAAATTGCTGTTGCTGGGAAGGAGGTACAAGAGATGGAAGAGTAAGTGCATTACCCTTGAGATGTCTGGGAATATTTGTAGCAAATGGAACCTGTAGCAAAACCTACACAGTGAAGTCCAGTTCAGTGTTGAAGCTATGCCTAATGCCAGCAATAATCTCTTTCATTCCCCTTCAGTATTTGTAACCCCTATCCGAACATCAGTCATTGTGGGTTTTTTTTTTTAGTAGTGCAGTGAGTAGGGCTGGTTGCAATTGATCCAAAGTAAAACATTAAGTCAAACTGCAGTGTAGTTTGACATTTACAGGAAACAAGTGTGTGGGTTTGCTTGCTTGCTTGTTTTTAAGAGGAACTTTTCTTTGGAACATCCATTACAGAAATTATTACTGGTAAAGCAGATGACATTTAAATGAACATAGCACTGTATATGGTTCTTTAATTTTTTAAAAGGTAAATAACACAAGAAAAATGTTGTATTGAAAAACAGCTACCAATTTATGTCTTAAAAACCATCCTGTCCATGATGGTGCTCGTCTCATATTGAAACTGCAATTTTGGGTTGGAAAAGTGGAGGATCGTCATATACATGGGAGCATCGTATAGAAAGGCGTAGTCTATCTGCTACTTATCAGGGTGTGCTTTCCAAAGTACCCAAACAAATAAAAAAGCCTTCACCACCAAGGCCATAGCTAACTATCCATTCTTGTTAGGTTTCAGCACCTTAGGCCATTGTTCACCTTAAGGCTATGGATACTATTGTCTCCCTAACAAGCCTATTCAGGCCATTGTTCATCTTATGAGCCTAATTCAGACCAGGGTGACAAGAGGTCAAAGCTGACTGACTATAAGATGGAGGACTCACACTAGCTGTATTCAGACGGATGAAGCTCAAAAAGAAGTCCAGTAGCCATGACTCAACTTCCAGATAACCTCACCTGGATGACTGAGAATCTTCACAGACTTATAGAAAGAAAATACGATATACTACATAAATGTAATCTGAAACAAACGTGTAGAGTATTCCTATTTATTCATACTTTCTTCAACGTTCCTTTCAACTCCCCTGCCCCGCATTTCCTGCACAGGAAGCCCACTCAGTCCATATTGGGCTGATGTAGATGCATACCCCAAATGATTTTTTAAAAATCTGAATTTTCCTTATAAACATTTGTATATTTCTGCAATCCTTGAGCAATGATAGGAACTTAACTGATTAAAACTTGTTATTATGAGAACAGAAGGAACATTTTCCAACAGAAAAAGAGAAACTCAATACCTGATATTTTTAAAGTGTTAAGGAGACTTAAGGAGAATGTTTTTGTTTTCTGCTTTGATGTTTCTTCAGAACTGAGTTAACATGAGTGCTAGTGGTGCTCTTTCCCTGGGTAGCCTTCAGTAAGTCCATCTCTCTCAGCCTTACTTCCCTTCAAGGATGGTGATTCAAATACAGAGAGGAGGACAATCATTTACACTGTATTCATTAGTCGTACATTGGGATATAAACATAAATAATGAAAAATAACACATAACCAATCAGCCAAATTTCAAGTAGGTACCAAATGGATAGATGCATATTTAAAAATGAATTGGATTTGAAACCCGGGGTGCAACTGCACAGTGAAGGAGATGTGAATTAATCCACGTTCTCTTCCTGTGAAGTCTCACTGGAGCATGGGGTTGTCTTTGATTTATGTGGCCAGTGCCACACGGGTAGAAGAGAAAAATCTTTTCTAATTGATGTTCTACTTTAAGTAGGTGGTGCAGTTCAAAAGAACTGCCTTAAAAGGAAATGAATGATTGGTTCCTTTTTGAATCCTTCTTATTTCCTCATGTTATCTTGCCCATGCAGATCTTGTTTATTATTATTATTATTATTATTATTATTATTATTATTATTATTATTATTATTATTATTATTATTATTATTATAGCTTCACAAAAGCTCTGCCCAGGCGAAGCTGTTAAAAAAGAAAAGAAGTCTCTTGGGAAATGCAATCTCTAGCGAGAGGTTATTATTGGTGTTGCTTAGAACTTGTGCATGTCCTCCTGGTTGTTCTTGCTTTCTGAACTATGTCAAAGCAATCACATGCTTTGAACTGAAGTGACAAGATTTGAATTGTAAAAAGTAAAAGGGTCACTGATGGGGAGGAAAGACTTCAGAATGGGGCTGTGGGACAATTCAGGTTGATTCACATTTCCTGTTGCACTATGTGATTAATGGGAAAATTATAAATCAGCCTTCCCCAAACCCATAGTATTTCCTGCACTTTTCTGCTGAGTAGTCAAGCCCACAATCAGTGAAATTAATTGTTAGAACACTTCCCTTCAATGTACACATAATCAACTTAGATTTAATTTTTTTAAAGAACTGCTGACTTTATTTGTGTCAAAACCATAATGAATAAATACACATCCCGATAACTGCTAAAGATGAAAGAGTGCTGAAAATTTTCAAAGTTGTTCTATGGAGGTCAGTGTGGAGTAATAGATAATGAGCTGGATTTTGGTGGATATTGTGGTTCAAATAAAGGAGAATCACTAGTCGGTTTAGTCCTTGAACATCTCATATACCTTGAAAGACCCATTAAGGTCACCATAACTCAGAAGTGATTTGATAATACATAACATTTTAAAACTAGGATAGGTGATGGAGACTGAGACTATTTCAAAACAAGAAAAACACAGGGAACGTTGAAAATGAATGATTTGTGAAAAAAATTGTACTCATCCACATCATATTCAAATTATCACCAGTGAGTCTGTATACACTAGAGATGGGTCTTTCATTTTGGAAGAGTACTGGTTCTGAAATGAAACATGGCAGCACAGCTGGCGTTTGGAACCCAGTCCTACCCTTCAGAACAAAATCAACCACTCTCTTACCCTGTTGTAGTTTGCACTGGTCAAAATTTCAACCAGGAAGCAGCCTCTGATGCATCATCTTTCCGTCTCCCTGGAGCTGGCCAATCAGGAGCTGTGCATCACCCCACCTCCCTGTCTGACTAGCCAGGGCCAGGGAGAGGGAAAGATGATGCATCAGAGGCTGCTTCCTGATTGGAATATTACCCAGCGTGAACTACAGCAAGGCGAGACTGTGGTTGATTTTGTTCTGGAGGGTGGGAATGGGTTCCAAGCACCAGCTGTGCTGGCGTGTTTCATTTTGGAACCAGTCCCGAAATGAAACAACCATCTCTAGTGTACACGTAAAAGACTGCAAGATGGTGCCAACAATATTGCAATGAACTAAATAGATTATAATGTATCCTAGTTAATCAAAGGCACCATAACAGTAGGAAATTGTTGAAATTTATCCTGGCCTGAATCCTATTATCAGTTTACATTTGGGTAAAGGGAACTGGAAGATCGTGATGGCAAATTGATATTCATTAATGAGATGCTAGTGCATTCATGAGCACATGCCTAATTGCACAACCAACAACTAAAATCTTATTAATGAGTGGCAATTTGCCATCATGACTTGTGGGATTTCCATTTTTGGAAAAAATACACTGACAATAGGATTCTGGCCATTTCCAATTTTTCCACAAAATGACAAATAGGTCTAGTAGTGTATGCAATTGTATAAACTGTGCAAACTGTCCACAGTTGTGATGACAACTGGTTAACTGTATAATTAGAAGAATTAGATAAAGTGGTATGCATCCTTCTAAGCAATTAGCTTGTCTTTCTGTGATTGCTGTACTTGGTTCTCAGTGGGGAAAGACACATTATACAAATTATAGACGTTTGTAGTGGGGGGGGAGCAGTTTGTTTCTGTCCCAGCTAAAGGTGAAGTAATAAGCAGGTCTAAAGATTCCTCTTTGAGGTGCCTGAATTGTGTCAATAAATCCTGAGTTTAGTGAGAATTCTTTACCACCTTAATTACTGGCAGTAGGAGAGAAACAATGTCTCTGTATACCAGTTGCAGAGGTATGTGAGCCACAGGTTGATCTGCCCCTTGTGTCTTATTTTGTGGGCTTCCTAGAAATGTCTATTTGGTGGGACTAATAAGATCTTTGCTCTAATCCAGCAGAGCTCTTCATGATGTTTCTATTTTAAACACTGGTGAAAATATAAACTCATTTAGAAGATTACAATTCTCGACAAAGCAAACAATACCCTGAACTGTGATGTTGCTGGTCGTTTAATTAGAACAACACCGAAAATGAATACATAAAATACAGCAACTAATACATGCAAGTTGACATAAGACCTCTGTTACTATTTTGCACAACTGTTTGTGTTATTGCCAGAAGTGTGCCTTCTTTAAAGCTAAAATTGTAAGGAAATCATGTACCCACTTACTAATGAGTAAACCTCATGGAAATCAGTGGGATTTACTGCTGAATATACATGTAGAATGTAAATGTGCTACACACATTTCAAGTCTTATGTAGTGCTTGCATTTATATGTTTTTTTAAAAGTTAAATTTCCATTATTCATAATTAAATATAGAACAATACATTGGACTCCTCTTAGAAAGTAGCAGACTAAATTTTGTTTGAAATGCCTGCATGTTATGTTACATATAGGAAAGCATACTGTATTTCTTCTTGGAATAACCAATAATGGGATAAAGTAATGTCCTTTAAGAGCCTGGTAAAAAGCTGAAGATTATATTTGAACAATAAATATAAAATGTAATGTCATAATTTGAATGGATATACTTAAATCTCTATAGATTGGCCATTTAAATCTATAAAGTATGTTAACTAACTTATGAGTTTCTGTGAGGGAGGGAAAAACCATCCACTTTAATTCCCCCTATGTTTATTTTTTTAAAAACTTCAGGTTTAGATATATTACAGTTTCCCAGCATAAGGGAAATTGTACACATGATTAGTGAAACAAACCTCTTTCTTTCAAAACATCTGGGTAGACCGAATGCAACAGTTACAATTGTTCTCTGCACGAATGGGCCAATGCTGTACTTTGATGACATACTATTTGTTCAAACAGAAGGGCTTCTCAGAAGAAGGATAGGAAAACCTCCATATGGCATTAACATGGCTGAATATAAAACAATTCAAATCCAGACTTCTGAGAATTTTAGAGGACTCTAAGCACTCAACCATGGGGTCTAAATAAAAGAATCAGCTTTAATGTGTGGCCTGCATAATTAAATTGTAAACCACCCAGAGAGTGCTTGAAGTGCTATGGGGTGGTATATAAGCAGAACACTTTTTTGCTTTGCTTTGCTTTAGTTTCTACCACTTTCATTTTCACCCCATTTTGAAGTCCTTTTATAAAAATGAACTTAAATGAAGTTCTTCCAATCCCTATATTTCTTCATGGCTTCAGGAAAAATAATCTTCAAAATCCCACAGAAGGTGGGGTTTTTTTGGGGGGGGGATGCATTTGTTCTGCAATGTTCCGAACATTGCAGAACAAATGCATTCCTAAACGTCAAGGGGCTTTAGACTTCCAGGTCATGGAAGCTTCAATTAATATAGTGAAGAATGAGAGTTTTTTGGGCAGTTGTAGTCAAACAACATCCTAAGGAGTTACAGGTTTTGACACAATGTAGGGTTCAGAACCACTACAGTACTGAAGTCCTTGCATCTGAATACTGAATTGTACTAAGGAAAGAGTGCACCCTCCTGACACTTGGGAGTGATGTGCCACCTCATCCTAGTCCTTGAGACACCTCTTTATGAGCCATTGAACATCTCAAAATGTCAGCCAAGGACTATCTTACCAATGTTCTATAACAGGATTCTATGATAATTGATCTTATGTGATGTATTTTTGAAGGCTTTTATGGCTCGGATCTCATAGCTGTTCTGCATTTTTGGGCTGTTTGGCTGTGTTCTGGAAGTTTTTCTTCCTGACGTTTCACCAGTCTCTGCAACCGAGACCACAGATCCTCTGTCCTCCCTCTGTTTTTGATGCCAGCCTGAGACAGAACATAGCAGGCAACCATCCAAAATCCAGCTGGCGGGTGTGGGGGGAGATAACCACCATTGGCTCACTTGTGATCATGTGACTTGCTCCAGTGCTCATATTGCAAGACACTGATTGTTGATCGAGGCAAAATTGATCAGAATGAATAGTGAATGAGAAACTGGCTGGTTTGACAGGGACTGTAGAGAAGCCAAAAGAGACTTAAGGAGAAGCTATCACATTTACAGAACCAAGCCTGAGGAACTTACACTTCTCGACCTGAAACAACAAAAGGCACAGTATGAGTCTCTCTTACAGAAAAAAAGAAGCAGCATTAGATAGAGCTTGGAGACAATTAAGTGAAGCAGTCAGGATAAAGAAATTCCTCCTTCTTCTGGAGACTTGTCACTGATTGCCCCAACAGCTTCCCTTTGCCAGGGAATTCATATATTCTGCCTGAAACATGGGAAAATTACTTTTTAACTAAATATGCCAACCTAGATAGAGAGGAAGAAAGTACGATAGAGATAGGAGAGCTAGCTTTGTGGCCCCTAGTTAGTACCATGGAGGTAAAACACCTTATCTAAACCCTGAAGTTAGGTAAAGCACCTGGCATTGATATGATTACACCTGAATCAATTAAAAATCATTTAGAGTGGTGGGTCCTGGTAATTGCAGCTTTATTCACAGCTATTGATAAAACTGGGAAAATTTGCAAAGACTAGGGGACAGCAATCATCATGCCTATTTATAAAAGAGGTAACCAAGATCTACCCTCAAATTACAGGCCAATTAGTTTACTTAATGTAACCAAAATTAAAACTAGACTATGGGTTTTAATTTTTGTTTTTTTAATGGTTGCATGGCTCCAAAGTACTTTTTACTTTAATGTGATAAGTAAACTATATGCTAGAAACCTTCAATGCAAACTGATGGACTGGTTAGACCAACAGTATATTTTAGTAAAACAAAAGGCACGATTTAAAGAAGCTCATTCAACTTTGCACCAATGCATGACTGTAGATCACTTAATAGCAAAATATGTCTCTAAAAATGTGGCGTACTTATATGCAGCTTTTATCAATTTTAAAGCAGCCTTCAATTCTACCTCAAGAAACATACTATGGAAAATTAACCAATACTAATATAGATAAACACTTATTATTCCTGATTAGAGCATCACACAATAATCCCATAGTAAGAATTAGAACTAATCACCAAGGTCACCTTACAGCACCAGTTGAAATTGTAAAAGGGGTTAAGCAGGGCTGCATATTGGCACCCTTGTTATTTGATTACTATAGGCACCTGGAGTAGGAACTGGCAAGCCACTCCAGTATTCCTGCCAAGAAAACACACACACACATATAAATGATCTAGTCCCTAACATAAATGATTCGAACTTTTACCCTCCAAAGTTGGCAGATAAGCATATTTCCATATTACTGTATCCTGACGATGCAGTAATTCTCTCAAGAACCCCAAATGGATTAAAAAGAATGTTGCGGGCCCTTGCTGAATTTTGCCAACAGAATCATTTTGAGGTTGACTATGATAAAACCAAGGTAATGGTATTTACAGTAAGACCTAAAGAATATAATTGGGAACTAAATGGGGTACATATTGAGCAAGTACATAATTATAAATATTTGGGACTGATAATACAAGCTGACAGAAAGCGAAACACGCATACTAAACACATGGTAGCTAATGCCCGGAAAAGTATTGGAGCCATATTAATTTTTTTCTGGCCACGGGGTGGAAAGGATGTGACAGCTACAAATAGGCTCTATTCAATGAAGGTCTTAGCTCAGATGACTTGTGGAGCCCCATACTCTATTCCAGCCTACCTGGCTGCCTTGGAAAAACAGCAATCCAAATTCTTAAGAGCTATATTGCAGCTTCCTACAAGTGCATCAAATGCAGCCATAAGGTTAGAAACAGGGCTGGTATCAGTTGAAGCCAGAATATGGATAGTGGCTATCACATATTGGTTAAAGCTGAATCATAACACCACAGGTCTAGTGCTTTTGACATTGCAAGATACTTATGTGCCCCCCCCCGGTGGAAGATACTGGAACACAAGTTAGGGTACTATGGACTTCCACAACATTATCTATTGTTAATGGATATGACTAGGCCAAAGTTATTATAAAGCAAAGGATATTAGACATAGAAAGACAGCATGACTTAGATAAGGCTAAAGGAAATATAAGATCAAATCCTTTGAATAGAATGGTAGATATGCCATACTTAAATGAGCAAAAAAAAAAAAAAAATAGAATCTAGAAGAGCCTTTATGTTATTACGCATGGACCTATTGACCTCTGCAGTATTGCTGGAAAGATATAATAATATTCCCTATAAGAGTTGACTGTATGTTTGTGGTGAGGGAACCATTGAGAAGCTGAGCCATGTGCTCCTGGAGTGCAAAATATATAATCATATCAGGGAATGGTTTATCAAACTGTATATCTTCCTTAGGGTGTAGAAATAGGGGAAAGTGTTTACATAAGCTTTTGGAAAATAAGAGTAAAATGATTACCAAAAAAGTGGCCAATTTTGGAAAGACGGCTATAAAGCTAAGGGTTAGCTAGATAAGCAATCAAGAAGGAGAAGGTAATGTTTGAAGAAATACAGGGTATTGAGTTGATTATAGACAGTTTTTCTTATAAAAACTAATTGATTTGATTTAAATAAACTGTGATCAGAAATGGTTGCTTATCTTGCAAAACATATACAGCAAAGTACTCATAAATCAAGGTATTACTGCATTTCATAGAGTTACATTTTGTAATAAACTTGTTATTTCATGAGACTTTTCACAAGTACTGTAGTAAGGAAGTGTTCAATGGAAAGGATGGACAGTTGGATGCAAAATCCTTTTCTCAGTAGCAATAGTAGCAATTTTAAACATTTTTCAGGGTGGGAGAAAAGAAACAAAACCCAAAGCGAGGAAAAACATTTGTATTATTATTTATATTTTAAAAACTTAATTGCCTATCTGGCTGCTTTTACAGAGACATAGGAAGTACATAGGTGAAGGTGAAGGTAAAGTCCCCCACATGGGTGCTAGCCATGTCTGACTCTAGGGGCAGTGCTCATCTCTGCATTCAAGCCAAAAAGCCAGTGTTGTGCAAGTCCGTGGCCGTGTGGCTGGCATGGCTGCAAGGAAACACTGTTTTACCTTCTCACTTTTTACAGCAGTATGCCGTGTATGCAAACCATACATGGCATGGACAAAGTAGATAAGGGCAAACTGTTTTCCCTGTTGCACAACACTGGAACTAGGGAGCACTCCATGAAATTTTTGGGTGCTAGATCTCAAACAAATAATTACTTTTTCACCCAGAGGATCACAGGTCTGTGGAACTCCCTGCTAGAAGAAGTGATGACAGCTGTCAGCCTTGACAGCTTTAAGAAAGGATTGGACATGTTCATGGAGAACAAGGGTCTCAATGGCTATCATTATGGATGCCTAAGGACAACCTCTGGGTTGGAGAGATAGGTAGGATATCTCTCAATACCATTTGCAGGGAATCATAAGCAGGTGAAGACATCTGCTTGGGAATACCATGAAGCAAATGGTGAGCCACTGTGTGAGACAGAACGCTGGACTGCTCTCTTATGTTCTTACCTATTTATCTACTTGCTTTTACATGCTTTTGAACTGCTAGGTTGGCAGGAGCTGTGGTTAACAGAGGGAGCTCACTCCACTGTGTGGCACCCGGGATTCGAACTGCTGAGATGCCAACTTTACAGCCAACAGTTTTCAGTTAATTCATAGTCAAAACAGTTTAGATGCTAGAAGTAAATTGCTGAATTGGAAATGGGAATATTTGAATTTAAGTTTTTGTGTCATTTTAGAAAATTATTTAAGACACAATTGTTGCAGACATTTTGGTCTATCTGGTTGTTACAGCAAATGACTTTTAAAAGGAGAGACATATTTCGCCTGCACTCAGCTAGAACAGACCAAAAACGTTCAAAACTTAATTTTTAGAGGTTCATTTTATGTAAAAGGGGTATAATGCTGTCCAAGGAACTAGGCTCCCTGCAGAGCAAATGTAATGCATTTATCTCTAAGTGTACTCTTGCAGAATCTCTTTCCAGGCAGGCAACAATTCACTTGAGGAAAATCTTGGCCTTATTTTGTCAGCAACTATTCTGGTATAGTTTTAAATATATACTTTTTAGTTCATTCTGATACTATATTTAACCATCATAGAGGATTTTAGCATTAGGGTAGAAAGTCTGTGCAGATTCTCAGTCCCAGGTGAGGTTATCTGGAAGTTGAGTCATGGTAACTGGACTTATTTTCTTGAGAGACTGAAATGTTTCATTGCTCATCCGAGTAGCATTTTCAGTCTGAGAGTCTCTCAGAGAAATGTTTCTCACAATAAAAGAAATCTGGTTGCTTAGGGTAGAAAGTGTTTTATTGTTCTTCAATGTGACTGAAGGTATAGAGTTTTCAAAGTATATAAACTAGATTCATTTATTAATTGTAATAAACAGAGTCAAACACAATCTAAGTAGTTTGAATTCACTGAAGACAAGGTAAGGCTATACCCGATTTGCAACTACAAGTGCAAAAAGAGGTAATGCAAAGTATATATAAAATAATTATTGCACTAACAGTATGGATCCATATTAATTTTCCAGTTTGTGACAAACATTGCCACCCGTAGAAAAATTGTCATTTTAAGCAAAAAGTGTAATTTGCTACCCCAAGATTGTAAGCTGTAAAAATAAAATAAAATAAAATAAAATAAAATAAAATAAATAATTTGTTGATTCCAGCCACTATCCTATTGTTCAGCTGTACTTACACAATGGGAGTAAATAACTGCCCATGGCACACTGCTGCTAATTAAAAGGTTCCCAAGTTCAAGATGTGCATGACATGCATTGAATTACATGAAGTCACATATACCCTGACATTGGGAAATGAACTCTTCAGTTAGTGGCAATCTGGTGCTGGTGGTGACATCATTTCCATTGGGCAGGCAAAGCGACACAGCTGGATATGGGACATTATGACTTTAAGTCTTGGCTTCTAACTAAAATTCAATAATCAATAATTAATACTGGCATATATGACCCACATGCACCAGAATGAAACATTTTGGTTTACACTTTGTTGCAGAAATGACACAAAAGTAGACCGATAAGAAAACTATTCCTCACCATTGTCACCTGAGGAGTTGTAAATAATGAGTCTCAGCCACTTGCCATGTGAGATGTTGTCTTGTATTTTGCCAGTAGGGTTTTCTGGCAGAATTGTTGAGTGAGTTCAACAAAACTCAACTCCAGAATTGTAGAGTAAGTTCAACATAACTCAGCTCCAGAATTGTAGAGTAAGTTCAACAAAACTCAACTCCAGAATTGTAGAGTAAGTTCAACAAAATACAAGAAACGCTAATTCTATTGTTTTCAGTATTATACTGGATTTTAAGGGAGTCAGAAAATATTGCAACAGGGAGCACTATTCAGTTTTCATAGATGAACATCCATCTCATCAGAGTTATTAGCATAAATACAAAACTATGGGAAATTGATTTAAGAAAATGTCCATTAACTTTACATCATTACACTGATCACGAGTGTTCGTAATGTAACATAGGCAGCTAGTACTTAAAACTCTTTTCTAAGTTGTTTTTTTACGTGAAGTTTCAAACAGAGGGTGTATAAACATATTAGGGTTATTTGAAAATGCACTGATTAATAGTTTTGCCCTGCTTTTCAATGTCAGAGATTTCTCAAACTGGCCATTTCACAAACAACGAAAGCAACCAAGCAAGGAAACTAGCAAATATAAAATGTCAACAAAAATCCATGAGACATAGAAACACATAATTCATGCAACAATATGTTACAATGTTGGTTTCCTTTGTTCAGGCTTCCCTCAATACACAAAAGCATAGCAAAACTATAGATCATGCTAGAATATTTTGCAGTACTTCCAAATATTTGCCTTTTTCCCAGTCTTTGAGCTTATTTGCCAATTTTTTTTTAAAGTTCACATGTTCTGATTCTCCCAAGTTTGCTAATATTTACTTCTATCTATTTTGGCTACACAGCAATCCATATTTGGAAATGAATTAATAATGTACAGCTAATGTATATTATTATTAATGCATAGTTTATATTACTATATATCAACATAAAAATAATGATAATCTTCATGTCAGAGATGCTAAATGCTGATAAACTATATATTCCCACTTTCAAAGAAAAAGAAGGCTGGCTCCGTGGGCAGTGAATCCACCCGGCGGAGCCGATTTGCCCTCTCGCAAGAAGGCGTGAGAGAGGCAGGATGCTCAAAGCATCCAGGAGGGAGGGGGAGGAGAGTCCTATAAAAGGGCGGCTGCGATACCTCCCGTCAGGCATTTTGTCTTGTGTTCCCCACCCGCCCGCCTTCTTTAAGGACTAGTGTGAGTACGACTGGTCGCCTTTGCGGGGCCAGATAGGAATTTTTGACCCACACTCTGAATTGGCCGTTGAGAGCGGGGATTTTTCGCCTATCCCACACTGGTACCTGGGCAGTAGGATGGTCACCTCAGTTTTGGTCACACTGGCGGCTGAAGCGGATGGAGGGCAGCGGTATGAATACAGTGAACATCTATCCCCAAATACCCTATACCCACAGCATGGTGGATCCGGAGGTCACTGTGCCTGGGTGGATACACGGGGATGCCTCCCTGCACTGGGAATTACCCAGCTTAAGGCCATCTAATGCAGGGAAGGGTAATAACATCGACTGGCCTGGTGGGTGCCGTCGGCTGACTGTACCACCTGGGATTGTAACTTGCCCTATGCTGCCCGGTTGGAGGGGTCCCCGGTGACCCCACCGGCCAACCATGTATGCTGAAGCCAGGCCCCTCCTGTTGCTGTTGTTGAGTTGAATGTTGTGTTAATAAAGTGTGGCCCAGTTAAACCCCAATTACTGCCTCGTCTCGTTATTTTGAGTGGGAGGGCAATGCACTAGCTCTAGCAAGACATGTTTTACTGGAAGAGGGTGCTCCACAAACAAGATACCATCGAAGAAACGGCTTTATTAGTAGCTTTTTTTAGTTTTTTGGCCTAACAAACCTTTTCCAAACATATGTAGGAGGTTGGGCTGTATAAATAGGCATCATCCACAGGTTGTTATAGTTCATTGTGTAAAGAGAGTTATGGCTGACACTCTTGGTATCTGGGTCCTGTGGCACTTCCTCCCACCCATTATGTCCTCAGGCACGGACACAAATGCTTCTTCAAGAAAAGGGAGGGGAGAATGTGGCTTCTCCCTAAAAGAAATAGAATGTTTCTGCTTCTCCTGATATTCACCAGTACAGTGGACCCTTGTATAACAAACAGCTTGTATAATATAAAATTTGTACAACATAAAAATTCCAGAGATAGGGGAAATTTGCTTAACATAATTGCCTATGGGGAAAATCTGTACAACATAAAAATGGGATTACTCCATTTTCAATGCATTCCTATGGAAAATGTGTATAAAGGAAAATTTGCTTAACATAATTTCATTTGGAACGGATTAATTCTTTTATACAAGGTTCCACTGTATATTCACCTCTAGCTTTTTGCACCTTCTAAAAAATTTGGTGACCTGGAATGAAACCCTGATTACACTTCTTTAGATACAGTTCTGTAGTAAAATAAACAGGAAAAGAAATACAGGAGAGAGAGCGTATGAACTTAAGAAATTTGGAGAGTGGCTTGGATGTAACACAACACCATTTGCCTTGTGTTCTTGCATCCAGAGTTATAATAGTCATGATCACATTCAACCTTGATGGCAGAGAAACAAGGAAAATACTAATATTAGTATTAGTAAATTATATCTAGGTTAAATTCTGTGTTTCCTTTTGTGTTAAGAAGAGAAGGATTGGATGTGGTGTTTTTGTCTGTTTCTTTAATTGTGTAGTATTGTGAACAGAACCTAAATTCATTGCACATGATGTACATGTGTACAATGATAATATATACCATGCTAGTTTTCAGCAACTGCTCAGTATTAAATTATACTATCATCCTTTTCATTTTTTCTTCCATCACTAGCTGCTCAGATATAATCCATGGTCATTATCTAGAAATATCAGCAGTTTTAATTTTCAAGGTCAATCATGAGAATTATTGAGTCTATCCATTGCTCACCCAAATATCTGTCTCATGTAATAGTCAAAGATGGAAAAAGTTACTAGAATTTCTGGCTGGGTTTTTCTGGAAGCCATACTCCAAAAAAGCAACTTTCCTTAGCCTGTACGTAATAATAACTTCATGATATTACATTGACTTTGAACATATGCATGGCAAAATTCTACAACAGATAAGCATCTGGTACTTAAGTGTGAAGCCTGTACTGTGCCATAATCTTAAGAGGATAGAGAAAGAATAAAGCAATGTGTGTGAAGTTATGGTGCTAAATTATGTATCTTTTCATTTCTCTTAGAGTTGATATTTTTTCTTTATTCCTCTTTAACTTCCTGCATATGGTGAATAGTGGAAACAAACAGATTGGAATATTGAAAATACATTTTCTATAGTTTTCAGTGCTATCAAACTTTTATCAACATGCATATGTCTGAAATGCAGTTTGCCAACTCTTAAAAAATCTTGTAGCAGCTTTAACAAAGTTACCTTCTGACATTCCATTTGCAAAGAAAGTGCTAGAAAACGTTCTTCTGATGTCACTCAGATAACAGGAGGAAGTTCTTGCTTGCCATCAACATTGTCCTGGTTTCCCAGTCAACAACAACAGTAAAGAAGAAGACATGTATCTAAGGGGGCGGGCAGACAAGGGCTCCTGCCCCAGGGTGCAGAGATCTAAGGGTGCCATAAAGCATCCTCCCTGCATGAGTCTGGAGGAGCTGGCAGGTTGAGAGCACCCTGAGCTCCACCTACACCCCTCCCTTGCCAAACACCATCACAATCTTGGGAATGGCAGGCAAGGCAGGGACTTGTTCTTTCCTCCTTCTTCTTCTTCTTCTTCTTCTTCTTCTTCTTCTTCTTCTTCTTCTTCTTCTTCTTCTTCTTCTTCTTCTTCTTCTCTTCTTCTCTCTCTCTCTCTCTCTCTCTCTCTCTCTCTCTCTCTCTCTCACTGCTTGGGTCCATCTGGCATCCTGGCGCCAACCTTCCAAATCTGGATGCCACCTGTGTGTCTTGTGCTTATTTCTCTGCTCACTCTCCCGCATCTGCACAACCCCCCTTGGTCCCAGCTTTGGTGGCTGCCCTTTCCTGGAGGGCTCCACAAGCCAAAACTTTTCCACTGGGGCAACCTCCAAGTTTCCTGCAGCCAAAGGCACAGAGGGAGCCCTTGGGGCAGGGGGGAGAGGGAGAAGGAGGAGGAGGAATTCCAGGGTGTCCTTGAAATGCCCCACCTTCCCTCCCCTTTCTACAACAATGTGGTGGCAGGGGAGAACGTGTGAGAGGGAAGGAGGGATTCCTACTGCTTATGCTTCCCCGATAGCTGACTGGCAGCCAGTAGAGCTCCTTTAATAGGGGTGTAATGTGATCTCTGTATCCCACTCCAGTCAGCAATCTGGCTGCTACATTTTGGACCCATTGAAGTTTCCTTAGACTTTTTGTCGGTAGCCACACTTAGGCGCATTGCAGTAGTCGAGCCGGGACATCACTAGGGCATGTGTCAGCATGGCCAGAGCTACTCTCTCAAGAAACTGGCATAACTTGCATACTAGCCTTACTTGTACCAGTGTGCTCTTGGCCACAGTCATGACCTGGGCATTCAAGCTCAGGGACGAGTCCAAGAGCACCCCCAAGCTGTGCACATCTTTTTTTCAATTGGAAGGTGATGCCATCCAGTACAGGTTGCATCCCTATCCCTTGTTCTCTCTTTCAACTGACCAGAAGCATCTTTGTCTTGTCTGGGTTTAGTTTCATTTTATTCATCCTCATCCAGTTCATTACTGCAGCTAAACACACATGTAAAGTGGAGATAGTAGCTCCCTTAGAATCTGGAGGTGACAAGAGGTAGAGATGGCTATCAACGACATACTGGTGGCACTTAACCCCAAAAGTCCTGATAATATCCCACAGTGGTTTTATATAGATGTTAAATAACATAGAAGACAGAACAGAACCCTGGGATACTCCACAGGTCAGTGGCCGTGGTGTCAAACATGAATAACCTAATACCACTTTCTGCATTCTTTCCTGCAGGAGGGACTGGAGCCACTTCAATGCAGTACCCCCGATTCCCATTTCAGAGAGACAAGCCAGGAGGATGCAATGGTCTATAGTGCCAAGAGCAGCTGAGAGGTCTAGCAAAACCAAAAGGGACAGCGATCCCCTATCCAATTCCCTGTGTAAGTAATCTACCAATGCAACCAGTGCTGTCTCAATCCCATAGCCAGGCCTGAAGCCAGATTGAAATGGATCCAAGTAGTTTATTTCATCCAGAAACCTCTGGAGCTGTGAGGCCACAACCCACTCTAGGACTTTCCTCAAGAATGGGATTTTTGATACTTGTTGGTAATTGTTCAGTATCTTTACCTGCAAAATGTTGTGCAAATTCTATGCAGCATGATACAGAGTGGTCTGTGTTATCCACTCATGGGTCAGCATGTAGCAGACTTTTAACTATTCAGAAAAGCTGCACTCAGAGATTTTGTGCCAAATCAATAGTGGTAGAGAAAAATGATTTCTTTGCTGCCTCCACTGCCTTGGAGTAAGCCTTCCAAAGGCCTTTCACTGTTTCTTTGTCTGTTTTACTCTGGGTTTTCCACCAACACCTTTCAGCTCTACCGGCCACCCATTTCAATTTTGTTAGCTCCCCAGTAAACTAAGCTGCCAATTTGGGTCTATTTTGAGAATGGAGATGTTTAGGAGCTATCCGGTCAATGGCTTTGCTCATTTCCCCATACCAGAGATCAACCAAGGATCCAATAGAATCACCCATCAGAGATGTAGGGAAGTCCCCAAGGGTGCTTTAAAAATCACCTGAATCATAGAAACATAGAATCATAGAGTTGGAAGATACCTCAAGGGCCATCCAGTCCAACCCCCTGCTATGCAAGAACCAGTATTCCCAACAGATGGCAATCCAGCCTCTGCTTAAAAACCTCCAAATAAGGAGACTCCACCACCCTCCATGGCACCTTATTCCACTGCTGAACACCTCTAACCATCATGAAGTTCTTCCTAATGTTCAAATGGAATCTCTTTTCCTGTAGCTTTGGCCCAGCACTATAATCTGTCAAGGTCATTTTGGATTTTCCCTAGGGAATTAGCAACACCTCGCAATTTGGTATCATCTGCAATTTTAATTAGCATACTCTCTATTAGAGATGGGCACAAATAAAAAAATGGCATTTTGTTTGTCGTTTGTCGTTTGGGGGGTCCGTTTCGGTTCGTTTCAGTTTTTTGTGAATTTTTGCAAAAAATTTATTTTCGTTTTGTTCATTTCGTTACCATTTCGTTACCATTTATTTCAATTTTTTGTGATTTTTTTAGGATTTTAAGCAGTTCACTCATATTGCAGTAACGGAAACGAAACACACGACAAAATTTCCGGTGTTTCTGTTCGTTTTTTTTCATTTTAGACACAAAATTTATTTGTCATTTTGTTACGTAACTAAATGAAAAAACGAAAACGGAAATGAAAAATTGTTCATTTCGTGCCCATCTCTACTCTCTATTCCTTCCTCAAAGACATTGAACAGCACTGGACCCAGAAAAGAACTCTGGGGCACCCCACTGGTCACATCTCTCCAAGATGAAGTGAGGACATTTATGATCACCCTTTGGGTTCAATCAGTCAACCAATTACAAATCCACCTAGTGGTAGCACTATCTATCCCACTTTCTACTAACTTCTTTGCAAGAATACCATGCAGAAGCTTATTGAAGGCCTTACTGAAGTCCAGATAACCAATATTCACAGCATTCCCCTCATCCACCAGGCCTGTAATTCTATGAAATAAATACATCAAATTAGTCTGGCATGACTTGTTTTTAAGAAACCCGTGTTGACTTCTTGTAATGACAGACTGGCTCTTTAATAATCTGCTCTAGGATCTTTCAGTCCAGTTGACTGGGCGGTAATTATTTGGGTCTTCTTTTTCCTTCTTTTTGAAGATGGGGACAACATTAGCCCTCCTCCAATCAATGGGGACTTCCCCTGTTCTCCAGGACTTTTCAAAGATTATTGCCAATGGTTCTGAAATTACTTCTGCCAGTTATTTTTTAATATCCTTGTCTTCACCAACCTTCTGGGACATATTGCTTTTGTCTGACTTCCCCCTCTGGCCCGGCTCTGATTTACAGTGAGCCCAAAGCACACCATATATTTATCTGTCCAGGATAATGAGACTACAGAATGTTCTTTTATCTTAATGTCACAGCAATTCAAATTTGTATGTACCTTGGGAGTTATCAATACCTTGTAGTCCTTCCTTCTTCTGCAGTGCTGAGGAACGATGATAGCTGTCTTCAATTACCCAAAATGGCAACATTAGGTTTTCCTACATTGTCTTGCATATTGTTTTACCTCAGTTTTTGAGCAATCTCTGTGGTACCAATTGTGGCACCAATTGCGGTGCAAGGGGCACACTTTGAACCTATCTCTGGCTGCCTTCACAGCTTTATGGTACCTGGGAAGAGAGGGGGATGGAATGAGAAGCCTGGTCTCCTCCTTCTAGGGTTGTAAGTTTTTATCCTAGTGTTTGTTATACTGAACATGTCTGCCAATAGGTATTTTTATATCAACTCTTCTGTGTGGACTTCTATTTCCTGAAATAAGAAAAAACTAATAACAGAGGAAACTCTCTTTTTAAACATATTATTCAACTGCAATTTTATTGCCTTTCAAGCAGCATGACATGTTCTTTTTCATTTACTACTGCTGTTGCATTGGGTTGTATCCATGTGTTACTTTTAAAGATGTTGGCTTCTGTTTTTTCCTCTGTGAGTTTATTGTTGTTTTGACACCATATTTTTTGTTTTTAAAAAAATCACCATTATGCTTACATGTTACCCTGAGATGACTCACCATGAAAGACCTAATATGAACTTCAGAAAGGTGCACATTTAAAGACTTCTTTTTAAAAAAATAAGAGCAGAAATACAAGTGCTTCTAACATTTTTATCTGTGTACACAATTGGATGCATATTGATAAAAGAAACACAAAAGATATTAAGGAAATGTAATGTGAGAGCAATAAAAGCTAATGCAAGAGCAAATAACTAACTCTGGGGCTCCAATTCTACACATACATATTTGGGAGTAAGCATTCTTGAACTCAGTGGCCCACATCTTCCTGAGCAGTTACATAATGCAAGATGTATAACATTTTTGTAGCTGAAATTCCTTAAATTACAAAACTACTATCGACATTATCTGATGCACATGCAACTCACAACAGAGTATACCTATAGTAATTTCTTAACCAGAGACAATTTGCTCCCAATTTGCATTATGCCAGTATAGCTGTGCAAGAGGATCTTTTAGAGCAGCCTAGGCTGAATCTGGATTTTATATATTGCATAACAAACTTTACAAAGTTGTGTGTAAATAATTGTTTCCAGGACCCTGTTTTAAATGTGCTACTCCCCAGGGGGCATATACCCCTCTTTCATAATAGCTAGCTGTTTTAGAGAGTAGTAGCAGAGTTCATTAATCTATTGCAGTCAAATGGCTTAATGTACTTTAACATTACCATATATATTGTTTGTGAGATTAGATGATATACTGCATTATGCATTATCAGAATGAGAAAATACAGTGCTTCCATAAGATTAGCGGAATACACAGCATTTTTGGAGAAAGTAAAATAGTGGTCTAATTCTGCTCAATTGTACGCCTGAATATTGTGAATTCCTTCTGTTAACTTCATCTAGTTTAAATTTTTCACATTTATAGCATGAATATATCCACATTGTTCTTACTATGTGAACATCATATAAGTGCTTCCTGTATAGATTCAGGACATTACCTAAACATATTTAGTCTGATATATCATACTGTGTGCACTATAAATGGCATATAGAATAGAATAGAGTTTTATTGTCATTATGCATATACAAAATATGCACAACGAAATTAGAGTGCTGTTCCACTACACACTCTAAGCATACAAAACACATAAAACATATAAAACACCATACAAAATATTAAAAACTCTTAAAATTGCTTACAAAATTTAAAACACTACTTAAAACTGATTAAGATAGTGCTAAAACTGTCGCATTTAGCTTGGATACCGCTCTGTGATAAAAACTGTTCTTTAGTCTATTTGTCCTTGACCTAAGAGTCCTGTATCTCCTGCCAGACGGCAACAGTTCAAAAAGTTGGTAGCCAGGATGCGAAGGGTCTCTCAAAATTCTATACTGCATCTACATGCTTTTGCAGGAATAAAACCCAACAGATATGTTGGAACATACTTCTGAGGATAGATGGGCACAAATCCCAAAACAAGCCAAGAATTCATCAAAAGTTCATCAAATTTAGTTGGTTCTTTGATTTGGGTCAGTTTGGGTTTGTCCAAACCAGAGAATCGAAACTTTCTGAAACCAATGAACTTCCTGGTTCATCCTCTACCTCCTTCATGATGCCCCATTGACACCATACCTTGTCCTGCCACTGCTACTGCCATCTTCTGGGAGCTGAGCCTGCTATCTCTGTGCATGTGCCCACCTCTCAGCTGACAGGCTGATTTGTGGTTTGTTTGAGGAAAAAAATCTAAGTTTATAAACCAAGATGAACTGCTATTTTGCTGGTGTGTGCCCATCTCTACTTCTGAGTCAATGTAAGACAAAATTGCATAGTTGACGATTTCTTAAAAAACAAAAACAAAGCCTTTTTAAATGATTTATTGCCAACTATTAAACCTGCAGAAGAGTTGAGCAACTGATTCTGTAGAAGTAGCTACACTGTGTATTCCATCAGCCCTAGCCGGTGTACCTAATGGTAAGGATGAAGACAGATGCAGTCCAGTAAGATCAGGATGCTTACAACTTTTTCAACTTCACCTATCCAATAGATACAATGACCTCCTCACCTGATGAAATGGAATTGGGAGATCAATGAAGTGGATTTAATCACATCACATATTTTGAGGGGGCACAGTTTAATTATGGTTATCCCATAAGCCATGGAACCTCTATGTGGAAGTTGCCAGAACATATGAATTTTATATAAAATCTCACCAAACAGGATAAAGAATTCATTTTTTTTTTAATGCACGCATGAGTCTCAATTAACCAATTAAAGATGACTCATAACTGAACAGGCTAAATGATTAATACCCACCAAGATCCGTGCTAGTAGACTGCATATAACTTATAGGGTTGTACAGTTTGCTTTGGGAGAGAAAAAGTTTAAAAAAACCCACCACTTCTCCCTTTATGTGCCTCATAGGGGAGGGAAAGCAGCAGATTTTAAAAACTTTTTTCTCTCCCGAAGCAAGAGCCAATGGAGGACATCAGCACTTGCTTCGGAAGAGAAAAAAAGTTTAAAAAACCCCACCACCTCTCCCCCTATGTGCCCAATGGGGGGGAAGAAGCAGTGGGTTTTTAAAACTTTTTTCTTCCTGAAGCAAGTGCTGATGGTGGACATTTGCACTTGCTTCGGGAGAGGAAAAAGTTTTTTTAAAAAAAAAAAAAAAAACCACCGCTTCTCCCTCAATGCGCCCAATGGGGGAGATTGTGTTGGGATTTAAAACTTTTTTCCTCTCCCAAAGCAAGCACCGATGGAGGGCCTAATAAGTCGAGGGCCTTTTTTTTCAGCTCAAAATAAGAGCTGAAAATCTCGACTTATATTCAGGTATATATGGTAACTATTGCTATATCCAGTTCCTTTATTTGTTCTTGAAATTTTTCATTTGCTGCTATTTATTTGCCCCTACTACAATGGAGCTAAAAGGAACATGAAACTTCTTTTGGCAAATGGAAAGATCATGGGAGTTAATTCATCCACTTAATTTTTGTTTTGCAGGTTGGTGTTCAGGAATAAGGGAACAATGCACACGTAGGCTGAAAAGTGAGGTGCATCAAATTCACTGGGACAGGCTCCCAGATAAGAGAATGCAGGCTTACCGTCAAATATGGTGAACCTGTTGAACCTTTTTTTGCAGGACAAATTAAATGCATTGCTTATTTTGGGTCAATGTAAATGCTACATGTTACCCTTTGTAAAAAGAGAGAAAAGGCCAAGGAGATTTGTGAACAACGTATGAGACATGATAAGCAGATGTTACTGAAACTGTCCTGGTGCTCAAACAACAGGGATATATCAGCAATGATGTTTAAGAGACAATGAGGATTTAGTTTATAAACTGAAATGCTAAGGTAATTTTTTTCTCAGGTGAGCTATAACACAAGAATGTTCTTTTTCTATGTGAAATACTTGCACTGATTTCAATGGAATTAAAACAGTGTACAGTGCATGGCCAATAAATCATGACCCTAACTATTCTCTCTCTCTCTCTCTCTCTCTCTCTCTCTCTCTCTCTCTCACACACACACACACACACACACACACACACACACACACACACACACACACACACACACACACACACACACACACAAATAAAAATCTCCTGTGAATTGGGTAGATGATATACTGTATCAGGGTAAATCCTCTGAAGATCTGGTATGGCATACTCCTTCAACAAATGCATTTTACTAATTTCACTTATGGCTGAAAACAGCTGGGAAAATACAGTAAATTAGAGACTGCTGGTTTGGAAGCTCAGTGACTTGAGTATTTGATTCAGATTTTGGGAGTTCAGTTGCCCAAATATTCACCCCTGAAAAGCCAGCCTGCATGGTCTTGGACATGCAGTCTCAGGTTGTCCCCAGCAGAAGGTAATAATAAACCAACTGTAGAAAACTCTTGTAAGTTATAATCAAATAAACCACTGCACATGCAAAGGCAGACCTTATCTCACAAACAGAATGTGACATATCAAAGAAGGGAAGCTCAGAAAGCTCAGAAAGATCCCACTCCTTAATTTGGGTGCTGTTATATCCCATCAAGTTGTTTCACAATTCTGGTGCTGTTTTTAATAGCCCTGTCCAGGATTTGAAAAAAAAAGAGCAATAAGTCTGTGAAGTGTGAAGATTCTCAGTGATCCAGGTGAGGTTATCCAGAAGTTGAGCCATACTAACTGGACATCTTTTCTTGTGAGATTGAAACATTTCACTACTCATCCAAGTAGCTTCATCAGTCAAGAAGTCTAGTCACTATGACTCAACCTCTGAACAAAAACCAGTAGCTTCCTTTATTATAATATTTCCTAGCATTATTGTCCTTTCCAGTGAGTCTTATCTTTTCATGATATATCAAGTAAAAAAATCTCATTTTAGCTTCTAGAGAAAGGTCAGACTTGGTATGATCTAGAACCCATTTGTTTCTTGCAGGCCATGATCCATGATATTCATAAAGCTCTCCTCCAACACAACATTATCTCATTGCTGAAAAGTTGCATTTATGTTTCTGGGCTGGTTATATTTATTTCTTGTCTGTCATTAACAATATGAAAAGTTTCATCAGTCATCTATCAAGGCTTTCTTCTGCCTTTTTTTTGCATAGTTGTTCACTGGTTATATGTCTAGTTTCAGTTCACAGTTCTGTGGGATTATCATTGACTGAGCTAAATAGTGTACATATTATAGAAAAATATTTAAAGGCAGAAATCCAGTGCTAAAAATATCCCTTCAAAACAAGACGTGGATAATCTACCACAGTTTACACCTAGTTAAACACACAAACCCAGATGAAATTAAGGAGGCTCCGCAGAGGGTAATAATCTGTGTTCTTCTACCTGAGACAGTTCTGCATATGAAAAAGCAAATAAGGCTCTCAGGCAGGGCTTACAGTGGTTAAATATATCTTAGTGTAAAATACATATTTTATGAATTATCTGAAGATTAATAGCCATTTCCATTTCTTAACAGTAGTGTGGCAGAGATGAAGTGCTCTGTGCCTGAAGACAGCGTATGCAATTCATCTACTTTTTTTTCTTTTTTCTTTTGCTTTCCTCATGTTTAGCATCTAAGGAATTTACACACTAAGGTACATTTTGGGTCAAAATGGTAAATCTATAGTGTAGTGGTTAAATGAAAAGCTATATATTTTTGTCAGGGTAATCTGCACATTGATTTTTTTTAAAAAATCCTCCCTCTAGAAACAATTCAAAAGGAACTCCAGCTCTGCAGGCAAGTCTGTTGGTGCCTGTGGGAGGGCTTAACGAAGCTATTCAGGGTACATTAAGTACTCAGATGAAAGCTGACTCATGGAGGAAATCAGGGGTATTTTGCTGCAAAGTCTGGAGCCAGTCACTGACCTCATCAACTGCTTCTCCTTGAATGTAGAGGAATGAATTTTAATATAGTATCTAAATAATTAACATATAAATACCTTAAATAAGTGTGGCACATAGCAGGGCCTTTTATTATTAAAATGCATTAATAATAAGGAAATCTATAATTTTCATATTAATTTAATACTTGTGATGATTATTTGATTTTTCATGGAAACTCTTGCTAACTGGAGTTTTGCAAACATAATTAGAGATGTACACAGGGAAATTTTTCAGTTTTCATTTGTTTAAAGGTCTTTGGGATGGGATCATTGGTCTTTCTTGTTTTCAGGCCTTTTGCTAAACATGAAAGAGGCCAGCTCTTCTGGATTTTTTCACTTCAGGTTGCCCCTCAGGATTTGTTTAGTAATCATCCAAAAGCTCCAAAGAATCCTCCTTAAACTACTTTATAAAACACACAAGGGCAAAGTAGACAATGGAGAATCAATTCAAAAGCCTTAAAGAACCCACAAAAGCTACTTCAAAAAAGCAGGGGCAAGGTGCAGTAAATCCACTGACCACTGTAACACACACGCACACGCACACACACCATTTCATCCAAAAGAAGAAGTATGGAGGCAAACACACACACACACACATAGCCAAACCCTCACCCCCTTAAAATGATAATGGGATGGGGAAATTTCTCTGCCCATTACCACTCAAGGTCTTCTCTGATTTTCCTTGAATCCACTATATCATAAAAAGTCCAATCCAAAATCGTATTTTTGGTTTCCCAAAAGTCCAATCCCCAATCATTTATCACGTTTTGGAACTTCAAGGGCCATTTTGAAAAAGAATTTGCAGTGAAGAAAAGAAGGTACATAAAAACAGATAGGTAGATAAATGAATAGACAGATTATGAAGAGAACAGTATGTTTAGAAGATCATCAAAACACACTAACACCCTTCAGTCAGTAACAGCACTGTAAAATGTTGGTATTGGAAGAGAGAAGCCAAGATCAGCTTGAATTCAGTTCCTGGAAAGATCCTAGAACAAATTATTAAGCAGACAGCCTGCAATTATTTAACTAGCAATGCTGTCATTACGAGAAGTCAACATGGATTTCTTAAAAACAAGTCATGCCAGACCAATGTGATCTCTTTCTTTGATAGAATTACAGGCCTGGTGGATGAGGCAAACGCTGTGAATATTGCTTATATACATTTCAGTAAGGCCATCAATACGGTTCCCTATGGTATGCTTGCAAAGAAGTTAGTAGAATGTGGGATAGATAGTACCACTGTTAGATGGATTTGTAATTGGTAGACTGATCACACCCAAAGGGTGATCATTAATGGCTTCTCTTCAGCTTGGATGGATGTGACTAGGGTACTGTTCTGAGTCCAGTGCAATTCAATGTCTTTATTAATGACTTGAAGGAATGAATAGAAAGTAGGCTGATTAAATTTACAGATGATACCAAATTGGGAGGGGTTGCTAATTCCCTAGAAGATAAGATGAAAATTCAAAAGGACCTTGACAGATTAGAGTGCTGGGCCATAGCTAACGGAATGGGGTTCAACAGAGGGAAATGTAGGATGGTGCATCTAGGTAAAAAGAATGAATTGCACAGATACAGGATGGGAATCACCTGGCTGGAAAATAGTAAATGTGAAAGGGATCTGGGAGTCTTGGTGGACCACAAATTGAACATGAGTCAGCAGTGTGATGCCGTGGCCAAGAAAGCCAATGCGATTCTTGGTTGCATAAAAAGAAACATAGTGTCTAGATCAAGGAAAGTGAAAGTATCACTCTATTCTGCTCTGATCAGACCCCACCTGGAGTACTGTGCCCAGTTCTGTGCACCTCAATTTTAAAAGGATGTTGACAATCTTGAATGGGTCCAGAGGAGGGTGACCAAGATGATTGAGGGCCTGGAAAAATGTCTTACAAGGAGCAGCTTAGGGAGCTGGGAATGTTTAGCCTTACAAAAGGAAGGCTGGGAGAGGATATGATAGCTATGTTTAAATATCTGAAAGAATGTCACATTGAAGAAGGGACTGGTTTGTTTTCCATGGCTTCAGAGACTAGGACACGGGATAATGGTCTCAAACTACAGGAAAAGAGATTCAATTTAAACATTAGGAAGAACTTCATGACAGTAAGAGTTGTTTGACAGTGGAATATGCTGCCATGGAGGATGGTGGAGTCTCCTTCTTTGGAGGTTTTTAAGCAGAGGCTGAATGGCCATACATCAGGAGCACTGTGATGGGGGTTCCTGCATGCCAGGGGGTTGGACTGGATGGCCCTTGAGGTCTTTTCCAACCCTATGATTCTATGATTCAATGATTTAGTGTTACACTTTGTGTCCAATGCCAGCAGTCATTTGGAGCGGGCATCCCAATCTTCTCTGTGCCTATTAATTTTATCTTTTAGGATGTTTTCCATCACTTTACTTGGGACACATGTCAAACTGACCAGTCGGTAATTTCCTGGATCACCTCTGGATCCTTTTTTGAAGATTGCTGTTGCATTCGCTATCTTCCAATTGTCAGGCACAACACCTGATTTGAGGGAAAGATTATATATTTTGGCTAGGACCTCAGCAATTTCATCTTTTAAGTTCCTTGAGAACTTGTGGATGGATGCCATCTGGTCCTGGTGATTTGTTAGCATTTAGTTTAACAAGACATGCAAGAACCTCCTCCCTGGTTATTTATATCTGGCTTAATTATTTGGTTTCTCTCCCTATGAAGGTAGGCTCTGATGAGGGAATGTGGTCTCTGTCTCCTTCAGTGAATACTGAAGCAAAGAATTCATTGAGTCTTTCTGCAATCTCTGTTTCCTCTTTAATAATCCCTTGCCTTCCATTATCATCTAATGGTCCAATGGCCTTCCTAGTTGTGTTCTTACTTCTAATGCACTTAAATAAGTCCTTGTTATTTCTTTGAGTGTTTCTAGCTAAACTCCTCAAAGTCTTGCTTCGCTTTCCTGCCTGTTGCCTTGCATTTGTTCTGCCAGAATTTATGTTTTGTTGTCATATTCTAAATGAGCTTTTCTTGGTTTTTATCTCTTCCTGAACATCTCCTGTAAGCCACATCAGTCTTCTCGGACCTGGCAGTGTCTTTTTCCTTTTGGGTATGCATTCCAGTTGGGCCTCTGTTATTGTTTTTGTGAGAAGCCTCCATGCCTCTTGGAGTGTTTGGACTCTTTTATTTTTCCCTTACAGCTTCTTTTTTACTAGTTTCTTCATCTTTGGGAAATTTCCTTTTTGAAAATTTAAGGTCTCTGTGTTAGAGCTTTGCCACAGATTGCAGATGTTTATGGGCTGAAAAAATCTGGTGCTGAAAATGCACAGACCTGTCCATTGGTATTTACTACTGGAGGGAAATGAGCATACCTCCTCCAAGAACACATCTGTTTCCAGCCATTTTACCTAGGCAGAAAGAAGTCCAAAACAGGCAGGTTCTACAGTAACCAATATGTCTACTACATCTTCAGACCACAGCCATTGTTTCTGCCCCCTTCTTCCCCTCCCTCCCAATGCCTATCTCACATGATAGGGCAGCAGTGCTGCAGTTACAGCTCTTCAGTGCATAGTGGGGTTTTTTTCCAGCATCAAGAAGCTCAAGTAATGGCAAACCCCTCTCTTTTCTTCCACCCACCTCACATCCAGTTCTAGATTCCCAGAAATTAGTGATCTTCAAAAATCCTCATTACCAGTTCTAAATCAAAAGCTGATGTTTCATCAGAAGTTGTTCATTTCAGTCTCAGGTAGATGGAGGTTTATTATCACTACATGTCATGATGAGGGAATGGCATCCCATATCACTCAAAATTACTCTTTATAGGATGTTTTCTATATCTGAGATACTCAGGACCTCCAAAGTCACAGCAGATACTAAACCTGCCATTTGCAGGAAAGTACCACGTTTTCATTTTCCCACAATAATATTATGATGTGGTCCATTGTTCTCAAGACACTTCAGTGAACTGTGTTAGCTCAGCTTGTGTTATTTTGTGAGCTGTTGGGTCTTAAAATAAATACTGAATTGACACATTTTTGCAATATTTTAAGTTATACTGGATACCAACTATCTTGAACTGTTACAGCTTTTGTTCATGCTAGCACAAGTGCAAGGTATTTGAAGTTAAATAACTCTGCATGTCATACCCCACATGGCACAATGATCCATGATTGGAAGTGAGAGCAATTGTCAGCATTATCATCCTCCAGCCCCCACTGTTCAATCAATGAACAGAATGAAATTATAAGCTTTCTGGCATTACCACATACAATTCATTTGTCCAGGGATACTCCATAGTACACTTCTGGGAGCTGCAAAATCATAAATGCCAACAAAAATCAGAGGCTGAGAAAGCATCATACACTAACAAACCCAGTGTTGAGCAGACAATCAAGTTAGGAAGCAAATGGAAAATGAGGCCATTATCATTAGATGAAGCTGGGAAATTAAATGCTTCCTGCCTTCAAACCTCCAAGGCTTCAACTAGTGCCTGACCTACAGCTGGGCTGACTTGGTATTAGTAGGAGTTCAATGAAAGTATGAAAGCTGATCCAACCCTTTTGCAATTCTGCTCGTCATCATCTATTTCAACAGTCTGGTCCCAGAGGCCCAGAATGAATTTTGGTTTCAAACAATCTCCATTATTTTACAAGCTCATTCTTGCCCAGGTTCTCTTCTGCTGCATAATTTGCTGAAAAATGAATTGGAGGCAAAGAGACATGAAAAATAGACGCTTCTATATATTACCGTATATACTCAAATATAAGCTGAGTTTTTCAGCCCTTATTTTTGGCTGGAAAAAAGCCACGCCCTTGGCGTATATTCGAGTGAGAGCAGCGGAAAGCAAGTCCTGCCCACTCTGCTGCCTCCTAAGTGCTCAGCCAACTTGGGGAGGGCAGTGGAGGGCAAGTCCTGCCCATTCCACTGCCTCCCGTCAGCTTTTCATGCAGCTGAAGCAGCCACCATGGTGATGACAACAAGAAGCAGAAAGGAAAGCCAGGAGTGTGTCAGCAGGGCTGGGCTGTGCCCCCTTCCCCAGCCTAGCGGGCCCCTGGGAGTGGTGGGTGAGCAGTGGTGGCAGCCTAGTGGTGAGTGGAAATGAGTGCTCCACCTGCTTCTCTTTCCTTTCTTCCTCACCTGGTGCTCCTCAGTCGTTGTTGCTGATCCAAGGCTGGGGGAGGGAGGGGGCAGCCTCTTCCCTTCCTGGTGGTCTTCATCCCTTCCTGCCATCAGGCTGGGCTGCACAGGAGTTGCTGTGCTTCCAAATCCCCCCTCCTCCTCTCCTCTTGTGGGAGCTGTAGTCCACAACTTGATGGCCACTGTTTTTATTTTTGAAATTTACCAGTAGCTGCTGCATTTCCCACCCTAGGCTTATACTCAAGTCAATAAGTTTTCTTAGGTTTTTATGGTAAAATTATGTGCTTTGGCTTACATTCAGGTCAGCATTTACTGGCGTATATATGGTATTTTTAAAAGAGATAATTTTCTCCCTTATGGGAAGCAAGCATGTGGAGAAAAAAGTGTGGTGTCAACATGGTGGGGTGTTTTGTGTTTTTGTTTTCTATTTTGAAAAAAATGTTATTTTAGAATTAGAGTTAGATAATGAACATAGTGTTTCTGTAATTAGTGTCAACAGAGAAAATTCAAAATAGGTTCTAGCCCATGTAGGAGAACATGAAAACAAAGCCTTTTGCTATTATAACACTAAAAAACATGAATGCTAAAATTCCTTGCTTGTACTATGCTTGCTGAACTCCTTAAAACACAGTAACTAAATGAAGGATAGCATGCTTCCATTTATCATTTTTTGTCTTCTTATTGTACAGTAAGTACAAACTAAACAAAGGTGAAAGAAAATAAATGTAGGGTAGGGTAATCATTGTTTTTTTCTTTATTATATGTAATGTTTGTTTGTATATATGCACAAAGAGACCGTTCCAGATCGATAATAGAATGAAAATATGGGTAGACTGTTGAAATTAGCTACATTGAATGCCAGGGGTCTAGGAACTGTCACGAAGAGAAACAGAATAGAGTCATTAATTAAGAAGAATAAACCGGACATCGTCTTTCTTCAAGAAACACACCAAGCGAAAGATGGCCAAAATGAACTGAAACTACCCAACATCAACATCTATGAGAAAAGTTTTGGTACATCTAAAGCAAGGGGGGTAGCAATCTTAATATCAAAGCACTGTGATTGTATTGTTGAAAAAACTGTGAAAGATTTGGAAGGTAGATATATTATTCTTCAGGCCACAATTGGTCTAGAACAATATACACTGATAAATGTTTATGCACCAAATGCTAATCACAACCTGTTTTATAAAGAGATATGGGAGCAGATAGAAAAGGTACAGAAAGGACATGTGATTTTGGCAGGAGATTTCAACATGGTTATGGACAAAATAAAAGATAAAACAATGACTAGGAAGGTAGACTGGAGGGCTAGACATACAATCTTAACAAAATTCATCGCAAATACAGGATTAAAGGATGTTTGGAGAGAATTAAAGGGCGATGAAAGAAAATTTACTTTTTATTCATCAGCCCACAAAGCTTACTCGAGAATAGATTTCATATTTGTCTCACAAAGTTTGTTATCTAAAGTTGTAAATACAAATATAGAATTGATAAAAACTTCTGATCATGCTCTAATGTCTGTTGAAATAGAAAATAATAAGAATTATAAGGAAGCTAGAAGGTGGACAATAAACCCTAGAATTTTTCAAACCCCAGATACAGTACAAAAAATACAAAGAGAATGGCTAGAAACCTGGAATATCAATGAAGAAGGTGGTGGTCAAATAGGAGTTATCTGGGACACTCTGAAGGCAGCGGCTAGAGGTTACATAATAAAAGAAAGTGCTATTATAAAAAGTCGAGATCAGCAAAATAAAAGAAAATTGGAGGCTATTATAGCAGACCTTGAATCTCAATTTTTTTTAACCAAAGACAAAAATTTTTTAATTCAGGTTGAGGCCAGGAAAAGGGAATTAGAAGATATAGATCTACAACAAACCCAAAGAAATCTACTATATTTGAAAAGAAACTTTTTCGAATACAGTAATAAAAACTCCAAGATGCTAGCAAAATTAGCACAGAAAAAGAAAGAAAAAAGCATGATAGGAAGGATAAAGGATTTAAGCGGCAATATATCTACTCAAATGAAAGAAAAATTAAAAGCTATTCAAGAATTTTATCAAAACTTATATACAGCCAATAGAAGTAGTAAGGAAGTTATGGAACAATATATTGACAAAAACCTAAAAGTAAGACTAGCGGAAGAAGACAGGCTTGAAATGGAAAAAGCTATTAAAGAGGAGGAGATAGAGGATGTTATAAATAAGCTAAAGAATGCCAAAACTCCAGGAGATGACGGATTGGGACCAGAATTTTACAAGGTATTCAAATCAATGTTAATTCCTAAGTTAAAGAAGCTTTATAATGAGATATTGGAGGGCGAGCAAGTTCCTTCCTCCTGGAAACATACTTTAACTATTTTAATTCTCAAGCCTAATAAAGATCCAATAGATGTTGGATCTTACAGACCAATATCACTTATAAATCAAGATGCCAAGATTTTTACAGTAATTCTAGCCAAAAGAATGTATACATTTATAGACAAATATATTAAAGAAGACCAAACGGGCTTTATCAAAGGTAGACAAATGTCAGACACTGTAAGAAGAGTTTTGAATGTTCTTTATGAGATGGGAAGATCACAGGACAAAGCATGCATTTTGTCTCTAGATTTATTTAAAGCCTTTGATTGTGTCATGGCCTGCGTTAAAACTTTTATTAGTGAAATGGGGATTTGGCGAAAAATTTCTAAGTGTAATAAACCAACTCTATTCTCATAGCACCTCATCAATCATTGTCAATGATGGGATGACAGAAAAAAATTACCCTAGGCCGAGGAACAAGACAGGGATGTCCTTTATCGCCAGTTCTGTTTTGCATAGTGATAGAGCTACTAGCTAATGCAATAAGGGAGGACCAACTTATTAAAGGTATGGGTAAGGAAGGCAAGATAAAAATTAGTTTATTTGTGGACGACGCTTTGTTAACAATAAAAAAATCCGTAGAAAATATATTAAGAATAAAAGTACACCTAAAGGAATTTGGTGAAACAACTGGATTATGTGTCAACTGGCAGAAATCAGAAATCATGCTTTTCAATCAGGATAATCGAGACATGGAAGAGATCTCCAATCATGAACTGAAAGTTTGTAAATGTATAAAATACCTAGGGATACTTTTAGATAAAGACATTAGTAAAACGAAAGAACGAAATTACACAAAAATAAAGGAAGAGATTAGAAATAAATTACAAAATTACTCCAAATTAAACTTATCATGGTTTGGTAGAATAGCAATGGTAAAAATGAAAATACTTCCTAAAATAAATTTTCTTTTTAGAATGTTACCTATTCAATACACAGAAATTGAAATTAAAGTTTATCAAGATCTTTTAAATAAATTCTGCAATGGTGGAAAAAAAAAAGCAAGAATAAATAAAAGCTTATGGTACAGATCTCAAAAAGAGGGAGGTATAGGCATACCTAATCTTAGAATGTATTACATAGCTAATCAGCTTAGCTCCCTGGGGAAATACTATTTAAACCTCAAAAACTAATATGGTGGGAACTTCAATCAGAGGAACTAAATGAAGACATAAATAAATATGTGTTTAGTTTCCCCAAAAAGGAAAAGTTACCCAATTGAAAATCCTCTTCTAAGTTCCCTATTGCTCACTTGGAAAAAGTATGGAAAGAAATTGATACAGGAAGGTTCCCGCTTGGTGCGGTGATCGATCAGATAAATTTCCCCACGAACATGAAGAAATTGGGAGACTTATTTAAATTAAGGAAAGTGGCAAGACTAAAAGATTGGATTAAAAAGATGACATCAAAACAAGAAATTAAACGTATTCTGCAAACTCAGGAATTGTCGTTGTTGAATTACGCCCAGTTAGAAAGCTGGACGAAAGAATGGATTAGGAGAAATACACAACTTAGAGGATATACAAAATTTGAGCAATTTCTGACAACATATGAATCAGAGAAAGGAAATACAGGGAAAGGAACAGTTGGCAAATTATATAAAATAATTCAAGATTCATTTGAGAATAGGGAACAGGACACAATAAGAGAGCTATGGAAACAAGACATAGAGAAATAAATAAATAATGATGAATGGAAAAGAATTTGGAATTTGAGGATTTTACGGTCATTATCAGTCAGAATAAAAGAAAACTACTTCAAACTAGTTTTAAGATGGTATATGACTCCAGTCAGAATGAATAGAATGAATCCAAAATATTCTAAGCTCTGCTGGAAATGCGAAAAAAAGATAGGTACCTATTTTCATTTATGGTGGGAATGTGAAATAGTTCAAAAGTTTTGGCAAGAGATTATTGAGGAGATAAGAGAAATACTACAAACTGATATTAAATGTGTACCGAAATTGCTTTGTTATCATTACCATCTATCAATGAATATGATGTGAAAACTAAAGAATTAATAGCAAATCTTATGACAGGAGCTAGACTGATTATTGCTAGGAATTGGAAACTGAAATCAGACCTTAAAATTGCTGAATGGTATAAGGAAGTGTGGGACATAGCACTAAATGATAAACTATCTTGTAATATAAAAGTTTTGAGAGGTGAAATAAAAAAAGATACTTTCTATGATGTTTGGGGGAAATTTATAGATCATGTACTATTAAAAGGGAAAGGGATACAACCAACTTATAACCCAACACAGTTCTGGCGTAAAGGACCTTAAGAAGCCTTTTGGAAGAAAAAGAAAAAAAAAGATGAAGAAGAAAGAGAAGATGCAAGAATACTGGACGGTTTCTTGGGGGGTGGGGGGCACTTTGTACTGTTTATGATTGTCTATTACTGTTTTTTTATATAATTGTTTATCATTGTTGTTTTGTCTTTTTTATGTTCAATAAAAAAAAATTTAAAAAAAAAAACAAAGGTGAAAGAACTATTGTCCTCTTTGCACCGTGTCTAGAATTTTGAACAGCTGCTCCTTTTCAGATGCAAAACTTCCATTCCCAACTCCGACCTAGATATAAAACCTGTTCGTGATCCAAGAGGAGATATTTTGGGAAGTGGGAGGTTGATGAGAACTGAAAAAATTGATTGTCAATGACAATTGAATAAGGAAACTGTTATCAAGGAACAATTTGATAACGCAGAGGCAAGCAGTTTCAGTCACTTACAATATAAGCTAACATTTATCTGAAATAGAGTTTTTCATGAAGAATTCTCCAATAAAGTATGCACTACCAAGACAATGTGTATTTGAACCATGGTGAGAGAGCTGGGGAGTGTCCACAGGGCCAGCACATCCATTAAGGTGAACTAGGCAGTTGCCTAGGGTGCCAAAATGGACAGGGGGATGGCCAGCTTGCTGCCCCCCGCCCCCCCACCGCCAGCCCCTGCCATCCGTCCCCCCACTGCCCGTCGCCAGCCGCCCACCTGCCCGCCTCTGCCGCCCGCCCCCTGCTGCTGCTGCCTGCCCCCCTGCCCCGCCCCCACCCCCAACCCACCCCCAACCCCCCTCCGCCACTGCCCCACCTCCGCCACCCCTGCCCCCTGCCCCCACCCCCACTGCTGCCCCACCCATGCTGACGCCCACCCCCCAACACCCGCCCCCCACCCCTCACCTAGGGTGCAGAAAACCCTAGCACCGGCCCTAACAGAGACTAATGTAATTGCAACGTGTATGTCGGGAGTCTCACAGTAGGATTTAATTGCTGATCAGTTTGCTTAAGATTGCTGGTTTCTGTTAGAGCTAATTTTTTTTTCATGTAATAGGTGACAATTTGCAGACCAGCCAACTTATGCAAATAGTGTATCTGCTGAATCAAGTTATAAGTGCAGTTAGGATGTGTGCATTAATAAGTCAAAAATTAGATACAAATGGGAGAAGCTGGAGTCTCCTGCACAAGGAATTTACTGCTGTGGTAGATAATGTATGGATTATGTTACACGCAGTCTGTGATAAGGAGACATCCCCAAAGCACCCCCATCCCACATCTTTCCCCTAAATATCTGAACCAGGTCATATAGAACAGTGCTGTAATAAATACTTGACTTTGAGGTCGTCACACTTGAACCCTTCCTTTCACAGAAGAGCTGTCTAACCACTTCAGAAAAAAAAATCTGTGAGGCAGCTTTGACTAAGAGGCAGTGAATTGCTGAAACCATACAATGAACTTCATAGCTATGTGGAGGTAATACTCCCAAAACGTTCATCCAGAGGTACAACTTCCTGAGAGATGCCCTCAGCCCCATGCACCCCAACCCAAACATATCTTCCTTTAAAAATACTCACACCCATTTTGTCCTATAGCAGGTAAATAATAATAATAAAATTTCTGCTATGAGGAATCTGAGGTGTCCAGGGTAGGTAGCATTTGAGCATCTACAGTGATACATATGAACCCATGGCAATTTACATACCACTCCTTTAGGCTGTACAGCACACTCATGAAAAGACAGAGTATGAATTGGGATTCTTTTGATAATGGGTTCATCCTGACTGCCACAGTTGTGTCCTGCATTGTTGGTCAATAGTTCTTACATTATAGACAACAGTGGCTCATGAGCCCAAATTCTTTCCTGAGAGGTCCTAATCGTGTCTTAATTGTATTTGACTGTATATTATCCCCCATTACTGTAAGCTGCCGGGTCCTTTTCCAGGGAGAAAGGAGGGGTAAAAATACTCTAAAATAAATAAATTAATATAAAATGGTAAATCCCCATCTGGAGAGTTTGTGAGAAACTCTTCCTATCTCAATGTTTTATTCATCCAGACTGCCACTCAGGTGTAGCATATAAAGGTAACAGCATGACTCATATTCACTAGTTTAAAGCAAACAGCTGTGTGGTTCTTGCTTTACATGGAGACAGACCATCATTATATATTAATTGCCAAAAGAAGAACACATATAACATTGCAATTTGTACTGAATCAAAACATAATCCAAGTGATTGAAGTGCCTGAAAGTGTTCCAAGCATAAAACATAAGTATCTTTTATTTAACACATTGCACATAAAACTGTTCCTTCATGACTTACACAAGCCATTTGGAGAAGAGACCCATGAGAAACTTCACAAAACCAGCTGTAGAAAAAAATCACCTCAGGCAAATTGGAACATGTCCATTTCTCACGGTGCTTCAGCCACTTGCACCTAGTTCAGTTACTAAACATTTGTTGCCTTCATTACTTCACTGCCTTAGGTTGTATCTGTTCTTCTTGCAGTTAGGATTTTTTTTTAAAAAAGAAATTAAATCTATGGTATAAAATGCAAAGAACTTGTATTTCAAAGTTTTCTGAAGGCACTGTCGTATTAGTCCCAAAATGATATAGAAGGTTAAAGCTAATTTACAGCATCCACAATATTTCCCCTCCCCCAAAATGAGCAGACCTCCCTTTCTTTGTTGTGTAGACAAATGTTTATGCAATCTGAGTAATCACATATATATTCAGCAATAATTTCCTAGATTGTGACTAGAGATGGGACAAGGAAATTACTGTCTACCAATTCCCATTTCCCTAAGTTTCAATCAGTTGACTTGTTTCAGTGTCCGTTATTATTTTTTAATAACGGAAACGGTAACAGGAATTACTCCGTACAGAACTGAGAACTACATTTTGCAATGTTGCCCTTGAATAAATGACTAAAGAATAATTAGGTAGCTGCACTGATTTTTCTTCCAACCACTATCTACCTGTCTTATTGCCTGGCATCGCGGCTGGATCCCAAGATCCAATTTCTCCTAACTAGAGATGGGCATGAATTTAAAAAGAAAACACAAAACTTGTTCAAATTTTCAAAAAAGGTTTTAAAATCAATCAATAAAAAATTTGGATTTGCTGATTTGTCCCTTTTGCCAAAAAGCAGGGGAATAGTGGCGGAAATAAAGTTCATTAAATTTGAAAGAATGCCTGAGTGAGGGCTAGGGATTATTAAGGCACCTACCAGAGGGGAAAAATCTGGTGGTGATTCAAATACTGATGCATTATAAACTAATGCTGGCAAAGCACTGGACTCCAGAATATTTACAGTAGCAAATGGGTTTTGGGTTTGTTTTGCAAAAAAATGTCTCCTCTTTCCTCTCTCCATTGATTTTATTTTATTTTAGGTGCACCTACCAGATCTTCTTTAAAGGGTGGTGGTTTTTATGTATCTGTGATGAGTTCAGCTCCCCAGGAACTCTTCCATGTCCTGGGCAGCTGGGAAAATATTGTCTCCCAGATCTTGCCAATGCTACCTTCTGAATGCCTTAATCTTCTGAGATGTCACATGGAGGCTGAAGAACTTTAGACAGGCTGCCTCACAGTGTTGAACTCAACTTTCTCTCCCAAAATTGGGAAACTGGAGAAAATTCTTTATATCCTCAATTTTTAAAATATGGAACTTGGCACTGTTTCACCAGTTTCCATTAGTTTGCATAAATACTAAATGCTACATTGGTACACTGATGGAGCTCAGGGTGCCTCCTGCAATATCCTATTTCCTCCCCTCCCCCAAAAAAAATAAGAATGAATTTTGTAAGTTGACGTTTTGCAGTAGAGCACCAGCCTGTAACTCCACAGCTGTGCTAAATTCCCCCCCACGCAGATAAGTCCATTAAGGCTTTCTGACACTGGGAGGCAGAGTTATGAGCTATAGGTGGAGTGCTGTGGAGTGCTGAAGAGGCTTGGCAGCCAGCCATGCCTGTGCTACAGTACTGCATGCTTGGTGGAGCGTAGCCGACGATAGCCAGTTGCTGGAAATTATAGTTCTCTCATGCTGTCTAGAATTATGATGTGGTGTGAAGTAGTGGCATTGGTGGCTATGATTTTATGGTGCAACTGAACTGTATTAAGGAACTGGGGAGGTTGTGCTTAACAGCTTTAGTCTGCAGCAATTTGCTTTGTGTTTACAGTGAACGAATAGCAGAACGCTATGGTTCCAGCATGCCAGGAATATGGAAATACACTATCTAACTTTCATAGATGGTTACCTAAATATCTGGCAACAGAGTTGTATGTGGGACCATTTATGCATCCACATGATTATATTTTCATAGAAGACAATGTGAGCTGAGCTTTCCAATGTGATGCAAAGTCTTGAAAGCAGTACCTTGAAGCTTAATAGACTGGCTTTCTTGTGAGTTTTGTGGACTACAGTCTGCTGAACACAGGATGGGTGGAAGACCTGTCAACATATCTGGGTGGATTTGAACCAGCCTGTATTGCATCTTAACACTAACACATGGAAAGTGCTGTTTCATTTATTTGAGAAAACAATGACCTAGCATGAACTACACCCAGGAAGACTTTGAAGAAATGAACTGTGAACTCATACATTTTTGGGTGCTCTGTTGAAGTTCTGAAAGATGAAAAACCTACACATTGTCAGCAAGTATTTTACTCCACAGTTTGGTAGCTCAGTGACTTGTGTATCTAGCTGCAGAGCCAGAGATTGGAACTTCCATGCCACACTGTGCCTCTTGCGAGTACAGCCCATCTGTGTGGCCTTGGGCAAGTTGCACAGTCCCAGAGTGCTCCCAGAAGGAGGAAGGTAAACCACCTCTGACCACTCCATATCTAGAAAGTCCTAGCAAGGTTCTCCACCCATTGAACTTGACTTTACAACACAGTATCAGTAATTATTACTAGACTCTCCATAGTATTGTAATCTGGGACTGTAACACATGAGTAGAAAGGAACAGGTAACCTCTTACGGGTGTTGCAACAATACATAGAGTTGTTTTCCCAAAGCTGCCATTCATTTTGGATTATAAACCCTCCATAGATGTCAAATGCAAGTTTTCCTTTCAGTCCAATTAGTTAGGTGGGGAAACACTGGAATTTTCGTCACTGTAGTTAAAAGTTCTCTATTTCCCCAGGAGAATCTAGCCTCCCACAGTTTTATAGGTGTTGTATGAGCAACAAGTGCCCTATACTTTAAATGCTAATACAGACTTAACATCACTTCTAACATGGGCAAAATAAAACCTTCCTTTAGATAAAGAAGAAATGCCAAGATGTGTTCAGAGCTGAAATAGGTAATGGTCAAGAGCAGAAACAGAGGTCCTCTTTTGTCTGAGGCTTCAAGTGGTTGCCTCCATTTCTTCCTTTGCAGCCTGCTGCCTGGCAGCCTGTAATATGTAATACAAATTACAGTCTTCCAGTTAAAGAAGAGGAAAATGTTTACTCTTCACAGTAAGTCTCCCAGCCTCCAACAACACGGATTTTATTCAGCACTCAAACTGTCTCTGAATAGTTGCCTGTTAGTCCTAAAGGCCTTAGATGGGGCTTGTGGGAAGGAGAATCACACTTATTTTGTCCCCCATCCTTCTGAAATCATCTTATGCTCCATTTGTTTTATTTTATTTTATTTTATTATTTTTACTGCCAGCCACAGGTGTAGCATGGGCCAGTTGGCTTTTTTCCCCTGGCTGCTGATCGCTGCAGCCAGGAAGACCGAAACACCAGCACCAGGTAGGAGACATCTCCGGCACTGCCATTAACAGAACTAACCGAGCGAATTTTTTCATTTCATTTTGTTTCGTTCTAAATCCACTCTGGGGTTCATTATTCATTTCATGATGTAATGAAATGAATAACGAATAACCAAACGAACTGAACATTCATATCATGCCCATCTCTAGTTGGTTTATTAAGAGCCTTGTGGTGCAGTGTTTAAACTGCTGAACTGCAGC
Organism: Phrynocephalus forsythii; assembly: GCA_029282475.1. Taxonomy (NCBI): domain Eukaryota; kingdom Metazoa; phylum Chordata; class Lepidosauria; order Squamata; family Agamidae; genus Phrynocephalus; species Phrynocephalus forsythii. The sequence continues at coordinate 39,770,724 of JAPFRF010000006.1, forward strand.
TATACCTGTGCTCACAACCTGGGATTCAGCTAGCTGGCTTGTGGTTGACTCAGCCTTCTATCCTTCTGAGGTCAGTAAAATGAGTACCCAGCTTTTTGCGGGCTTGGGGGGGTAGGGCAATGTGTAACCTAGATAAATAAACTGTAAACTGCCCAGAGAATGCTTTAAGCACTATGGGGTGGTATACAATCAGAACACTTTATTATAACCCTCTTCTTATTCAAGAAGAAATAATCAGACCTCCTTTAATTCTTGATCATTCAGAATTCAAACTGCTTACCAAGTTAACACATAGGTTTACTGGCTAGTTTGTTATGGACAAATTGGAATACTACTTGCATCAAATATGCTAACTTGCTGTATCATGCAAAAGAAGCAATATTGCCTTGGGAAACACTTGGAAGTTACTAAATCATTTATGAAAAATGCGATAGGAGTGGAAGCAAACAATTTCCTGTTATGTCATGAATCCACTTAAGGACACATTTATATGTTGTACTGTCAGCAAAAAGATTCTAAATCCAAGTGATAGTTATAACAGGCATTTCTTCAAAATATTCAACTAATTTTAACAAGATGCCTGACAACATATATTTCCTGTAATCCTGAGAAAATCAGATTCTGACAGAAGACATCCAGCTTCGTTGATTTCAACTTTACCTGCTGTACAAGCATTGATGACTGAAATCATTTGTACCCAGCATGGTTCTACCTACAGATTTTAAAATTAGATTCTGTCCCACTTTGAGTTATGCTGCATGTAAAGTATCTGTCCTATTAGCATTGTAATGAAGGACAGCAGAGCCTCAGCTGTATATATTTTACATCTGCTATTATTTTTATTGTCACTACTTAGAGACTCAGAATAATATTTTGGCAAATTTTAGAGCTGAAGATACATGTAGTTATGTATTTTACTTCTTACACTTCCATGTTGTTTTCTGTCCTCCTTTGGCTATGAATAGTTATATCCAGGTACTGTTATACTTTGGCAACAATAGTTATTTAGTTCATTCATTATACTCTCTTCAAAAAAAAAGAAAGTAAAATAAAAACCAAACCCAGTGAAAGCATAAAAACTACACTGAAACACAGTTAAAGGACATAAACAATAGCATCCTGCCAGTCAAAGCCCCCTTCAACAAGTCAGATTAGATGACATGAAGAGAAGTGCTTTTGTCTGCTGGGAGAAGGGCAACAAAAATGCAGTGGTGTAGCTAGAGGGCAAAGGGGGACATCTGCCTGATAAGTAGCAGATAGACTGTGCCTGAGGCCCCCACCCAAAGGACCCGATATCAAAACAAAAAAGGAACATATATGCAGTCCAATGCAGTGAGGAGTGTTCAGACCTCTACATTGGAGAAACTAAACAGCCATTAAACAAAAGGATGACCAAACATAGGAGGGGCAACAGCTCAGGACCAGAATTAGCAGTACACCTCCATTTGAAGGACAACAGATGTACACATATTAGACAGAGAAGATAGGCGGTTTGAGAGGGCGTTCAGGGAAGCCATTCATGTGAGCATTGAAAAACCCTCTCTCAACTGAGGTAGGGGCTTCAGGTACAGTCTATCTGCCACTTATCAAGCTGTGCTTTCAACAATTAAACAAATCAAAAAGCCTTCACCACCAAGGCCATAGCTTTAATGGGTTTCAGCACCGTAGGACATTGCTCACCTTAAGGCTATTGACACTGTTGTCTACCTAACAAACCTATCCAGGCCATTGTTCATCTTATGAGCCTATTTCAGACCAGGGTGACAAGAGGTCAAAGCGGACTATGAGATGGAAGAGTCACAACTAGCTTTCTTCAGACTGATGAAGCTGTTTGGATAAGCAGTGAAACATTTCAATCTCTAAAGAAAAAGAAGTTCAGTTGCCATGACTCAACTTCCAGATTGCTCTAGTGTGTTCTTCCACACAAATATGTTAATTGCCTTGCAATCATATGCTGACCTCAATCTCGCCATGAGGCCATGTTTCATGTTTTGCCTTTTTAAAAACAACAGACATACATTTATTCATTTTTATTCATTCTCCATTTTCTTTCCCCCACTTTAACTGTGACATTTAAAAAAATTAAAACTGCAGTGTGTGTGTGTGTGTGTGTGTGTGTGTGTGTGTGTGTGTGTGTGTGTGTGTGTGTGTGTGTGTTTGTTTGTTTGTTTGTTTTTGGGGGAAATAAGGGAGGGAGAAGGAGAAGGAGAGAATGGGAATGGAGCAGCACCAGCTATGTCAACAGTTGTCTGTTGCAGAATGGGTTGCATCAGGTCTTGCCCTAAGTGAGGCAACTGCACTGACTATGGTGAAGCTGCCTTCCAAATATTCCCTCTCTTATCACTCTTTACATATCTGGGTATATGAAACTTTGGGCCCAGTGTTTTCACAATGAAAAGCCTATGTTCAAAAGAAGATCCAGCTGTTAAAGATTTGAAAGCAGTTTGCTCCACGCCCAAACTATTGTTCCTTGAAGGAAGCAAAAACAGAAGAGAAAGATATCACTCAGTATCTCAGGTTAGTCTGTTCTCTAACTTCCAGTGTAAGATCATGACACTGTATTTAGGATTTATTTTAAAACTGTTATCAAAGATTTATTGGTTTTGTTTCAATAAAAAGGCAATGCAATTATGTTTTATTGTACCAGTGCATTATGAGTGTATTTTGATTTCGTTATGTGTGAAATTTTCTTCTTCTTTTCCCTCTGTAAAACTCCTGCAACGTGTTATTTCAGCACAGATATATATAGATTGTATCATGTTGATAATATTTAATAATAGTGCCCTAGCAAAGTGAAAATAAACTAAACTGCAATCTGATCCACAGAATCAGCAACTTAGTGGCTACCAGGTGCTCTATAAAAAACACTAGCAATCCTAGTGAGAGTCATCAACAGATGTAGACTCAAAATGAAAGTTTCCTGAAATATATCAGAACCTGGGGGTATGATGTTGAGCACTGATTTTTTCCTAAGGCAAAACAAACAAAAAAAAAACCTAGTTTGAATTAAATATGGAATTAATTTCCAAACCAAAACTTACAACAGTTGTATCACAGCTATAATTACATTTCACAGTGATTGCTGTGCATAAAAATGTGACTTATTGGCAATTTCCGCTTGCATATGGCAACTCACATAACTGATATTCATTAATGAGGTTCTGTTTCCATACCAGTGCCTGGTTGCACTATGAGGTGCACACTCAAGAAGGCGACCAGCACAGATGAGTGACACATGTTATGGGATTTTCTTTGAGCAAGTGTAAAATGTTAGTAGGATTCTGGCCCATATTTTAAAATGGTTTCACCTTTACACTTCAATCTACATTTTGATCTTGAAATAGTAACCTGATCTTGCTCAAAGGGATTGAAAGCTCTTGGTAGTGTTTACTGAATTCTACTATATATGCATGATCTCAATGCCAAATACATAATATAAAAACATGAGGAAGGAATAGAGGAATTAATCAAATATTCTGCAAGGGTAAACAAAATGTCTAAATGGAGTAAAAATATTACCCCATTAATTTACAAACATCTAATCTAGATATAATAAACAGAGTTGCAATATTTGCTTTTAAAGCCGCTATATGCAGAGCTAAGTATTTGGATGGTATAGGTGTAAAGTGCTATAAAGATTCAGAGGTTTGAAGATAGCCTCTTAGAATGCAAATTAAATGTTTTATGTAAAGGTTTTAAAATTGTAAAGTAAATACTTTTAGGGGATTTTAGTTAAATTGGTTTAAGTAAACAATATTTTAAACTATATTTTAAAGCATTAATATTAAAATGTTTATTTTTATTGTATAAATACTGATTAATATGGCATGATAATATGTTTGCTTGTTTGCAATGATCTTGATGATTATGCAATAAATAGTTTTATCTATTATCTACTTTCAGTTAGGGAATCTGAGAAAATCAGGTAGGATCTGACACCAACTAAGAGAAAGACAGATAGGGTTAAAGAAAAGATAGGATTTCTAGAGTGTCTGTGAAGAAAACTGAGTGCTTAGAGTTTGTAAGCTTAGGAACTGGGTGTGCATGTATTCAGCTTTATTAGTGATTAAACTTCAGTGTTTTAACACAATGTATTTATATAGCCCGTGTACTTAGGCTGAGTAACCTTGTGAGAGAAAAGTGAGATATATGTTATTTCACTCCAACATCAAAATGCTCCCAAGGAATATAGTATTCCTGGTTGGAGTTTAACCCTGAATGGGCCCAGAGAAAGGTAAGGGATTGGCTGTATTTGTGTCAGAGGCTTCAGAACACCACCTGGGCTCGTGCGGGTCATTTCGTAACCTACTGGTTCCAAAATGAATTGCCCATCCCTATTATATTTGGATCATGAGTGATGTATGGCCAGACAATGACAGAATTGGAAGGCTCTAAGGCTCATCAAGTCCAACCCAGTGCTGAAGGAGGAAGTGATGTCACTTGCTTTCTGCTGGAATTACTTCCAAATTAGAAGGATAGAGAGAAGGACCACAAGGCACTCATATTTCCTTACTTTGCTATCCATCTTTTTTTTGCATCTGCATTATCTCGATACCAGACCCCCTTTTCATACTGGCTGTTCTGAAAACAGTAGTTATATATATCCAAGATATAATGTGCACCGTGGTAGCTATACAATACAGTATGAGACAGCCTCAGATGCCATGCCTTCATTTTACGTGGAATGTAGAATTAGGAGTTGAACATTCATGCAACTGCATTATGGCATGTCCACTGATTGTAATTTTCATAAGTGAAATGACTGTTGTTGTGGCTATATGGAAGGGGGGAGAGAGAGAGAAAGAGAGAGAGAGAGAGAGAGAGAGAGAGAGAGAGAGAGAGAGAGAGAGAGAGAGAGAGAGAGCAGGTGGAGGCTACATTTATTGAAGAGATCCTTTACAGGCACTTTTGTCATGTTGTCCACAGTCATTGAACATCAAAGATTTTTTAGTTGCAACTCTTTTTTCCTTGTCTAGACACATCACAAGTTGTGCCCAATGGTGAATTTCCACTAGAGGAAGTACACTTTGATATCTGCCCATCTCCACCTATGCTGTTTCAACCTCCTACTGAATCATATTTAAGGCTGTTTAAGGCCACTTTCGGTGATCAAGGAGGTTGAATTGTTTGATTTTTTTTTTTTGGTCTGTTCACTTGTGTTTTTGCCATCCTGCCTTTGTATTCTTCTTTTTGTATTTTTACCTGATTCGGGTTTTGTTATTTATACCTTATTATGGATTTGGTTTATCCTTGTACTGTTCGCTGCCCTGAGTTCCCTTGGGAATATTGGGAGGTAAATAAATAAATAAATAAATAAATAAATAAATAAATTTCTTGATCTATGTAATGGTTATTGAATGCTCATTTTCATTCCATGACAGTAAAAAAAAGGTTTTTCACATCTGTCAAAATCTTTTCATTTTTATAAAAATGTTAAAAATAAGGGAGGAAAGGAAACAAGGAGATAGAAAAAAATTAATCTCATTCTCTACTTATCCTGGATAGATAAGCTCACGAAGCTTCAGAGTTAAACTCAGACATCAGATAAGAAAGATAGCACAAGTCAGTATTTAGTTCAAAAATCAAACTGAAACTGCTACAAATCAGCATAACATAAAGCAAAGCACTGCAGTGAGTTTCATGCATACCCAGACAGCCTGAAATCTGTGCTTTGTGAATGATAAAACACAGGAAGGCAAGGTCATGCTTCAGATGTAGCATACAAATTACATTTGCTGTCCTAAGAGGAAAAAAAGGTAAGCAAAAGCGGAGAACACACACAAAGAAAGGAGAGCAGAATCCTCCAAGAAAACATAGGTTTTTGATACCACAATTACCATAAGGCTACAGCGATACCTTTGGGATACATAAAAGTAAAATGCCAGCTAATTGCTTTTGTGCTCCCTACCCCATCCATCCCTTGTGCTATACAGTACTGTGGGAAAACATTTTCAAGGATGAAAAAAGTTTCATTCTGAAGTGAAAAAGAGAATAGGACAAAGATGGTCATAGCAAATTTATTTGCTACCATAACAGAATGTTAAAACATTAACCGCACCAGATTCAAATTCAGTTTTCACTTTTCATGGCACCCAACAAACCATGATTGTGTGATAGCTAGATTATTGCTAACTACAACAAATATAGACTTATCAATGGCCCATAAAAACAACAGGTGAGGAGATATTATCATGTACAATTCACCCTCTTGTCTAGGATTGCCATTTTCTGGTTCTCCCAATGCATACAAGTTTTAACAGGCAGCATAATTGACACATTATGCAAATCAATATGGAATTTTACATAATATACAAATTAAGAATATTATTGTTGCACAGCAAAAAGCCCAACCCTAATCCATCTGAATATCATAGAAATCCTCACGAGTGCTGATTTTCAGGAAAACAACACAAAGTGTGGACAAAATCCTATATAAAGGTCAAATATTTTAGAGTAACTGAAAAGTATCCTAAATTAACTGTTTTTTTGGGGGGGGTAATATTTGGCTTCACACACATGTCAAAACAGCTTGATTCCTCTTTCTTAAATGCCTACCTGTATTCTTGACCGCTATAGCTGAGGAACACACTGTAGAAGGGAATGAGATTCACAGCACACCATGAAAATCTGCATTTCAGATTGCACCATTCAGAACACCTCAGCTGAAATTGTCCCTGGCCACATGGGCTGAGCGATGCTGGGAGTCAAAGTCTAAGAAAGAAACTTTCCCCATTTCGGCTTCTTAATAAATACAGCTGTATCTATTTACTTAGGTGTGGGAACCCTTTAATGTTGTGGGATATTAGAAAGCAGTTCAAGGAAGGACCATACTGCCCTTCAAAGACAAATTCATATAGAATTCCTTTTTGAAAGTAGCATTAACATTTTCTTTCCATTGTTTGAGATCCTTTTCCAGAAATGTAACACTTATAGCAACCATAATCTCAACTTCAGCAATAAGCAAGAAGTTTCTAATAATTTATACCCCTCAAACTACACTTTTTCTGGGAGCAATTTTCTTCAGGGCAGCACTTACCCATACTTCTGGCTAATCTCCCAAAAACCACTGTTAAATTAAGAGTAGAAGAGATATTTCTAGGAAAACCACAGAATCACAGACTCATAGACTGAGAGTCCTGCAAAAACTACTGAGTCTGCCCTACAGCCCTCTGCAGCAGAGCCTGGATCATTTCCTTTTTGTGGCCACCAACTCCCATAATCATCCTGTTATCTCAAACAAAACAAAGCATCCTGCTTATGTACTGCCCCAAAGTGCTTAAAGTAGTCTCTAGGTAGTTTACAAGTAAATTCTGCAGGCTACACATGGCACACACCCCAAGTGAGTTGGGGCCTCATTTTACCAAACTGGAAAGGACAGAAGATTGAGTAAACCTTGAGTGGGCTTCCTGGGATTGCACCCCAGCCCATGAGCACAGTTTTGGCTGCAGTACAGCAGTTTAATCATTGTACCATGAGGCTTTCATGGAGATGAATCACCAGCTTTCTATGTGCAATTAGCAGGTGATAATTAGGAACCAAATGTTCCCCTCATTATAACATTTACCATCAGTCTTTGGTTTGCATATTTCTAGATGCCCTAAGCACATCTGATCTCCCCTGATTTCGGAAGCTAAGCAATGTTGGCCCTGGTTAGTACTTGGATTGGGAGACCACCAGGGAAACCAGGTGCTGTAGGTGCATGGAGTAGGACATGGACATGGAGTCACGAAGAGTCGGTCACGACTTTAACCACACACACACACACACACACACACACACACAAGTGCCGGTAAATGTGAATGGCATCATGGAAAGGCTTCTGCCTCACTATTTATTACAAACAGAAACTGTTTACAATTCTTTATAATTCTGCTTCTGTAAGGTTTCCTTCCCAGTGTGGTGTAGTGGATAAAATGATGGGCTACAACTCCGCAAAACTAAGGTTGGAATCCCCACTTGTTTATAGCGATGGGCGAAAAATGCCATTTCATTTTGTTCCGTTTCATGGCCCATCTGACTTAATTTTTGTTTCTTTGAAATGAATTTTTTTAAAAAAATTCATTTTGTTTTTCATTTTGTTTCTTTTTTTTGTTTTATCCCATTCTTGCCTCCACATGCAGAGGTGGGAACAGGGTCTCTTCTTCTCCCCAGCACTGGATGACAGCACCAGGCACACTGTCATCCCCCACAGGGAAGATCCCTTTAAAGAGACCCCCATTCTCGCTTCTGCATGCAGGGGTGGGAATGGGGCTCTCTTCAGACATTTCTCCCCCAAGATGGATGACAGTGCTAGGTGTGCTGTCATCCCCTGTGGAGAAGATCCCTTTAGAGACAGCCCCGGTCCTGCCTCCACACATGGAGGTGGGAACAGAGCCCTCTTTTGACTGTCCTCTGCTATGGGTGGATGACAGCCAGGCCGGCTGTCATCCCCCGTGGCGGAGATCCCTGGAGAGAGAGCTGCGGCCTCAGCTCCACTTGCAGAGGCGAGACCACGGCCCTCTCTTGATTGCCCTCCACTGCGGGTGGATGACAGCTAGGCAGGCTGTCACCCCCCACGGCAGAGATCCCTGGAGAGAGAGCCGCGGCGTTGGCTCCGCTTGCAGAGGTGAGACCATGGCCCTCTCTTGATCACCCTCCACTGTGGGTGGATGACAACCTGGCGGGCTGTGATTCCCCCCCGCGGCAGAGACCCCGGAGAGAGAGCCGTGGAATTGGCTCTGCTTGCAGAGGCATGACCGCGGCCCTCTCTCGATTGCCTTCCACCATGGGTGGATGAGAGCCGGGTGGGATATCATCCACCCACGGTGGAGATCCCTGGAGAGCATTCATCTGAAAATGGTCGGGAAGCCAGTTCCCAGCTCTCCCGCTGGTGTCCCAATCATTTTCAAATGTCTCCTGCCACCCTGTCATGGGCTGGACCCCTTTAAAAATGGCCCAGTCAATACTGGGGGATCCCCTGGTGGTGATGGGGCCATTTAAAAGGGGTCAAGCCCATGACAGGGCGCCAGGACCTCACTGAAAATGGCCCGATTGCCAATTCAGGAGCTCCACACTGGCAACTGGTCCATTTTCATTGGGATCCTGCCAATCTGTCATGGGCTGGACCCCTTTAAAAATGGCCCAATTGGCACTGGGGGGATCCCCTGGTGGCTACTGGGCCATTTTTAAAGGGATCCAGTTGATGACAGGTGGGTGCCGGAAAGCACAGGCTTTTTAAATTCCTCCCCCTGGGAAAGCCTGCACTCCAGCTGATCAGCGGTGACTGGGGGGGAGGAGCCCACCCTTTCTGGTGCTGATGGGGTACCTTGGGGGAGGATCTGCCAACTTTTTCCCATAGGAATGCATTGAAGCAATGCATTTCTACGGAAAAACGAAAAATGAAGTGAATGAAATGGAAATGTCCATTTCATTTCATTTCATTTTTCTTTGATGGGTCCGTTATTCATTTCGTTCCCTAATGAAACAAATAATGAATAATGAGACAAATAAATAATTCATTTCGTGCCCATCTCTACTTGGTTATGAACACTAACTGGGCGAATGGAACTAGTAAAAACACTCCTTAAATATCCTATTTATCGTGAAAGCCCTACTAGGGTTGCTGTACGTTGATTCCAACATGATAGAACACAATACACACAAGGGTTAGAGACTTCTTTTCTAAAAATAAAATCCAGCTCAGATGACAGTGTACATGGGCATCGGGGGCAGGTCTAAAATGCTGGCAAAACCTGGCCAGCTGGGCATTGTGGCAACCCTGCTCTAGTCCCACCGCTTAACTTCTCTGCCTTCTCTTGGACTCTCCTTTTTTCCAGATGTGCAGAGTTTCTCTGCTTGATCTGTTTCTGCACAAATTTCTCTGTTCTTGATGTCATCTAAGATATATCTAGCATCCCTTTTCTCCTTCTCTTCACCTCTTTGCCTACTCAGAGCCTTCTTTCCCGCAGATGTCTGTTATCTCTTCTTGTACTTCTTTGCCTAGTCCAACTCCTTATATTCTCTTAATAGTATATAGAGTACTGTACAATCTTTACATCATTGATCCAGTATACATCATTGTCTGCATTAAGCATATAATCTGTTCTACTAGTCATGTTTTAAATATTTGTTGCAATTCTGTTCTTGCTTTGGTAATATGCTTTGTATTCAAAGCTAAAACATTTTATCTAGAAGCAGCCAATTCAGTATAAAAAAACTTAAAAATCATGAACTTCATTACATCTTAGGAAATGCTTTATTGATATAAAATATCCATAAATTTCTTCAGCACTCTAAATCACGAAGTTAAAATGGAAAAGTCAGATAATCTATTTGAGAAAGCACTGTGCCATAGCAATGAGTTACTTTTTAAATAAAAAGTACAATGATTTCAATTAAAGTTCATTCTGCATTCTGCAAAATGAATAGGTCCTGTTGTTTTCCATAGTAATAATGGAAAGCTAACTGTTCAGCTGAAAATGTCTGCACTCTAAGCTGGAAAAAGGTGAAGAAATACACTTCTACATACAGATTGCCTTGTAAAATTGGCTCCTATTTGCTGATGAAAGACATATAAAATAAATTGAGACTCAGTTGTATATTTAACCTAGTGCTTAGCCCTGAACTACAAGCAAACCTTTGCCCATCTTTCAATTCAAAACGAGGGAAGGCTACAGTTTTGGGGGCTTTTTAGTCTAGAAAAAGGCAACTGGTAGGGGACTTGATTGAGACATACAAAATTATACAGGGAATGGATCAAGAGGATAGAGGGAAGCTCTTTTCCCTCTCACACAATACCAGAACCAAGGATCATCCACTCAAACTGAGGGTTGGAAGAGAGAGAGAGAGAGAGAGAGCGAGAGCAGAAAATGAGCTGGTAGTCATTTTACTGTCCTTAGAAGGATGAAAGCTGAGTCAACCCGGAACCCTTTGGGATCAAATTCAGGTCTTGAGCACAGTTTTCACCTCAGTATTATTGCTGTGCCACAAAACTCTGTGTAAAGTTCTAAATTCCAAGTGCAGCCAGTGAGATTTTACTACTTTTCCTGTGTCTAGGAGCAGCAGATATATGGGGCATACCACTATCTGCTTGTTACTGAGAATCAACCATAATTAGTACCAACCACATATCTATATGTATCTAGCAGCATTTGGTTAATACATCTATTACGTATTTTGTTATTTTGTTCTTGGGGAATATGCATCAAACAGGGGCACACGGCAGATGTGAGCAAAAATTGATAGTAGCAAGTGAGGTCAGTGGCTTTTATTGTAGCTGGTGTCATGCAATGTACTTTAGCACAAATTGAATTGTGAAGAGTTTCCTTGCTACAATATGCACATTCTAGCAACTCTGGATAAATGTAAATGCCTTCCTGAACTCTAGGTCATCATCCTGCTCAAGTATCTCTGAAAACAATTTGAACTTAACAATTTTGCAAAAATCCTGCTTCCACGCTGGAAGATTTAGTCTAATCAACATAAGACCAATTAGCAGATTAAAGTGATATTTTGTTCCTTGCTTGTGTAGTCTGTTTTGATTTAGACTCTACCCAGTAGCCTCTCTGAAGTGTGGCTTTACAATATTTAGCCTGTTAGATCTCATTTGGAGGACAGATGCCAGGGACTGCTTCACAGCTTCCACTGAATCCCCAAAGTTGAGTTATTGATTTAATTGTTCTAGTGCCCCCTACGTCTGTTCAAACTGGCTTGTTTTTGTAAGACATAGGCTATAATATACAGTGTAGGGCAATCACATCATATTTAATATGGATACAAATAAAAATGGTGATTCATCAAGATTAGTGATTTGTTGGGGTTGACAAATTGATGAATTTCCAGTGACAAATCAACAAATTGTTTTCTCTCCCATTTAAAATGCTATAAAATGAACCCCCTATCATCTAGAGTCCCCAAATTTGTAAGGATACTTCCTAAGCCTCTCCTTTACAAGTCTTTAAAGTGTAGTGAGGAATGGAACTCAGGCATCTGAGTTATGTAACCCCAAAGAGGGCCCCACAGGAAAGTGCCCTCCAGGAACCTAGGGGCACCAAACTTGCTGAGAGGCTTTTCCCATCACACTTCTACCATTCCTCCAGGTTTGGAGAATATTGGGTTTCAGACACCTGAGTTATACACCCACAAAGTGGCCCACCCATAAAAGTGCCCTTTAGCAACTGGGTTGAGAAAGCCCAATCTTCACCAAACTCAGAGGGATTGTACTCTGCCTGTTTGGGGTTGCTAGGTACCCGAGAAGAACTTACTTGTGGGTGCGCATGATTCAGACATCAAAAACCCATTCTCTACCATACTTGAAGGGATTGTAGAGGAGTCATGGGTTGCTTCTCTCCAAATTTGGTGCCTTGGCAGTGGGGATTTTATACCCAATGAAACAACCTCTGCCAAATTTTCTTACCCTAATGAATATATTTCCTGATGAAGTTTTTGCTGTTCATTTAAAAGTTTGTTGAGGAAAAAATAGTGTTTTTTCTCCTTTGTGAAACAAATGTGTACACAAGCACACACACAAACAAGTAGAGGAAGACTGCCTGGTTTATCAAAAAGGAAAACAAATATAGTAATACCTTGGTTTACAAGTACCTCGGTCTATGAGTGTTTTGCAAGATTAGCAAACATTTCTCCTAAACTTTGCCTCGGTCTATGAGTGTCTTGCAATACAAGCTAATGGTGGTTGTCTCTCCCTCTCCCCTGCTGGATTGTGGAATATTCTGTCTCAAAAGCAGAGCGAAGAGAGAGAAACTGAGGTGTCTGTTGCACCAGCCACAAAGGTTTTCAAAGGTGAGTGCAGGTTAGTTTTTGCTTTATTTTTCCTTATACAGTGGTGCCTCTAAGAGTGGCTCTATTAAGAGCAATTTGACATAAGAGTGAAAAACAGTTGATGTTTTAACTGCCGCCTTACAAATTTTAGATGCAGTCTGCTCTACTTATATATTTTTTTTCAAAAATGCTCCAGCCCTCCTGAATCTGGGCAGGAGATTTTTTCAATTTTTAGATATGGTACCTCTACTTAAGAGTTGTTTGACTTAAGAGTATGCATTCGGAATGGATTAAATTGATAAATAGAATTTATATTTATATTTGTATTTATATTTTGGTTTACTTTGTTTTCAAAATCCTTTCTTATTTTTCAAACCATTTTAGTCACAGGGCAGCTAGTCAAATGCATATATAGCTACAAATTGCAACGTATTACAGTGCTCCCCCGCCCTTTCGCGGCTCACATACTGTGGTCCCTCTATATCGCGGGACCAAAGTACCCCGAAAGGGCTAGAGGGAAAGGGGAGCCATCATGCGCATCTCGCCTGCCCTCCCCACGGGCAAGCAGCGTGTGATGTTTAAAGGGCTCTCAGCCGCAGAGACAAGCTCTTGTCTCTGCAGCCGGGAGCCCTTTCCAAAGATCACCTGGGGGTAGTGGGTGCGTGGCAAGCAATGATTAAAGGTCTCTCGGCAGCGGAAACAAGCGCTTGTCTCCACAGATGGGAGCCCTTTCCAAAGATCGCTCGCTGCCCACTCGCTCTCCCCTGGGAGTTGCAGGTGCGTGGCAAGCGATATCGGCTCTGAGCAGCATGCGGCGGTGGGGGATTGGATCCCCCAACGCTGCTGTTGCATGCTGCTCCAAGGCATCTCTGTGCAGCACGCGGCAGTGGCAGCAGGGGATCCGATCCTCCAACGCCGACGGCGCACGCTGGTCTGAGGCAGCTCTGGGCAGCATGGGCAGGCAGCGGCGGGGGATAGGATCCCAAAATGCTGCTGGTGCATGCTTCTCCGAGGCACCTCGGGGCAGCGCATGGTGGTGGCCCCCTTGCCCCCTTAGACCTGCATCCGCATATCACAGATTTTCAGTCATCGTGGGTTGGGTGGGTCCCTAACCCCTGCGATAGGCGGGGGGGGCCTACTGTATTGTCATATTGAAAACAAAGTGTAAGATCCAGTTGTTAGTCCCAAGAAAAGCAGATTCTGCAGACAGGTACCTAAACCGTAGTGTGGATGTGGACTTCCAGCCAAGTTGTTTTTGTGAGTTTTGGCATTTTGTGTGTACAGTATGTGGTCTATGGGGACCCAGAATGAATCATCTGATTTTCCATTATTTCTTATGGGGAAATATGCTTTGATATATGAGTATTTTGTTTTACAAGCATATTTCCGGTATGGATTATGATTGTAAACCAAGAAATTTCTATATACATAATTTTTAAATGACCACACAGATCTTGAAAGGAAAAAGATATTGTTGTGTTTTCTCGTTTTCATGCATTAAACTGAGTCAAATTTTAGTTATTTGGTCATGCTTCAGTTATTTATGAAAATAAGTAATTACAGGTTGTTAAGGATTCATTTGAAATATGGTCCTGGAGGAGAGCTTTGCAGATATTCTTGACAGCATGAAAGATAAACACATAGGTCCTAGAGTAAATCAAGCCGAAGCTATCTCCGGAGGCAAAAATGTTGAAACTGAGCCCATCTGTCTTTGGATACTTCATATGAAGGCAGAATCCTACAGAAAACATAATAATGTTGGGAAAAGCTGAAGGCAGCATGGAAAGAAGAAGACCAAAATAAGAGATGGTTTGAGTCCCTTTCCATTCTGGCCCAAGTGGCCAGCATATGTCAGCCAATGCCCGCATAGTCTGCCAACCCTTTTCCTTACTGTGGGAGTGGGATGATGCCTTGGCTAAGGCTTTTTCATAGGTTGTACGGTTGATGGTTGGTCATTATCAGTGCAATGCAATGGTGTGTAATTTTTTTCACAACATTTCAATGGTTTGGGGCATTAGACATGAGGGCAAAGGCAAGAGCGTGCTCTCTCAGGATGGTAAAAGAATCTCCCCATTGAGGGAGCTTAAGATGGAGTCATGGCTCAGGGCCCCACTCTCCCAGCTCTACGTTCAGGTGGCACAAAGCCACTGAGAGTCTTATGCCCATGTTGTCTCTAAATGGAGATCTGGTGGAAATGTCAGTTGCTGCTAAAGCAGATGGTGGTGGGCAAACAAGGGCAGTTGGGCTTCCCAGTGCTCCAGTTCCCACTCCCTAATGCTGGCCAGCAACTGCTGCTGTAAAAATAAACCTATGGCATTTGTCTCCCAAAAGAAGTAAGTGTTTCCCCCTTGTGTGTAGTTTAGCAAGCCTAAAGCCTACCCAGCAACAACTAACCATTGCCAAGTTGTAAATTGGGCTTATCCCTTGTAAGTTGGACAGAACATGCCTGTTGTATGTGAGTCATTTTACAACTGAAGCCGAAAAAAATGCTGACATGCAAAAAGTTTTTCTATATTTTGATTGTCTAATGCTATTCATTGATTAGCATGATATGGGAAATGGAAAAGGGAAATGTGAAGATCAACCTGAAATATAAATATATGTTAATCTGTTAGATCCTTAAAAGAATCATGGTAGTTAGTTACAGATAAGAATTTCTATGCATAAAGTGAAATCTGTAGACCAATACTGTGGACTACCACGAGAAGGTTATCACACTTTTAGATGATCAAAACACATATGAAAAACTAAGAAGAGACCCCACCAGCAATTACAGGAAGAAAGTAATAGAATGCTTAAAACTCTTGGAGCAGGAAAACGCAATTGACAGGGTGACCTACCACCAGTTATATCCTGGAGAGACAGTCCCCTGCTTTTATGGACTTCCCAAGATCCACAAGCAAGGAATCCCCCTCAGACCTATTGTCAGCAGTATAAATTCAGTGACTTACAACATCGCAAAATACCTGGCAACTATCCTAGCCCCACTGGTTGGACACACGGACCACCACGTACACAACTCAGAAGAGTTTGTTTCTAAAGTCAGGGAGCTCAAACTGGATACAGAGGAAACCATGGTATCCTTTGATGTTACATCACTCTTTACCAGCATACCCACCACTGATGCGCTAATAATGGTAAAGAGAAGATTAAGAGAAGACAGCACCCTCACCTCCAGAAGCCGCCTCAACCCAGACCAGATAGGCCTGCTCCTGGACCTGTGTCTGAACACCACATATTTCATGTACAGAGGGGACTTCTACAGACAGAAGCATGGCTGTGCCATGGGTTCCCCAGTGTCACCAATTGTAGCAAACCTATACATGGAAGAAGTGGAGAAGAAGGCACTCAACACCTTCCCAGGGACAACACCATCCCACTGGTTCAGGTATGTAGATGATACCTGGGTTAAAATAAAGATGCAGGAAGTACAGGCCTTTACAGACCACATCAATGCAGTGGATCCTAATATTAAGTTCACTAGGGAAGACACCCAAGACAACAGGCTGGCTTTCCTGGATTGTGCAGTCATCATCAGACCTGACCATGGCCTAGGAGTAGAAGTTTACAGGAAACCCACCCACACAGATCAATACTTACTGTTTGACTCCCACCATCCATTACAACACAAACTAGGAGTCATCAGGACCCTAAGCCACAGAGCAGAGAACATCCCCACCTCCTCAGAAGCCAAGAAGAAGGAAGACAGGCACCTGAAGACAGCACTTAAGGCCTGTGGATATACATGGTGGGCCTTCAAGAAAGCAGTGGGCCATCCCAGAAGTACAAGGGATCAGTCTGAGACCCAGACCCGACGGAAGAACTTGGTCATTCCCTACATGGCGGGAGTGTCGGAGAAGCTTAAAAGGATTTTTGGCAAACACCACATCCCTGTTTATTTCAAACCCATGAACACACTAAGGCAGAGACTTGTCCACCCAAAGGATCCGATACCAAACCATAAAAAGGAGCAATATAGTATATGCAGTCCAATGCAGTGAAGAGTGTTCAGACCTCTACATTGGAGAAACTAAAGAGCCATTAAACAGAAGAATGGCCCAACATAGGAGAGGTAACAGCTCAGGACCAGAATCAGCAGTACACCTCCATTTGAAGGAAAAAAGGCCACTCTTTCAAAGATGAGGATGTACACATATTAGACAAAGAAGAGAGGTGGTTTGAGAGAGGAGTAAGGGAAGCCATTCATGTTAGCATTGAAAATCCCTCCCTCAACAGAGGTGGTGGGCTCCGGCATAGTCTATCTGCTACTTATCAGGCTGTACTTTCCAAAGTACCCAGGCAAATCAAGGAGCCTTCACCACCAGGTCACAGCTAACGACCCATTCTTGATGGGTTTCGGCACCTTAGGCCATTGTTTACCTTAAGGCCATGGACACTAATGTCTCCCTAACGAGCCTATTCAGGCTTTGTTCATCTTATGAGCCACTCAGACCAGGGGACAAGAGGTCAAGCTGACTATAAGAAGGTCTCTTGCACTAGCTGTATTCAGACCGATGAAGCTGTTTGGATGAACAGCGAAACGTTTCTATCTCTCAAAAAAGAGGTCCAGTAGCCATGACTCAACCAGTAGCCAGTTAAACGAACCTGGATGACTGAGAATCTTCACAGACTCTTTTATAATAGCCCATAAAGTACTAACTTGAGTTAAAGAAGGCTTTTGAAATTAGAAGAGTGGGTAAATAGACCCTGCTGATGACATTTCTTACACATACAGTTAGCTAAAATATATCCACAGTTGTTTAGCTAATTGAAGAATTAAATATCAAGATTGAATATACTCTTGAGATTAGACAGGCTATATCTTTTGTATTAGAAAATAGATGTAAGTAAATATGGATCGAATATGGATGAGATAATAAGGAAACTAAGTATGAAAGTATGTTCCTTTAAGTTGGGAAAGGAGATAGGAATTATACTGGGATGAAATGTTGGGAGAATTGTGATTGAATCCTTAACATGACAGGAGGCAAGCAACATAGGGCCTTTTCACACGACCCCTAAGATCCGCTGGCCCCTTAAATTCGGACCAAAGATCTTAGGGGTTCATTGCTCTTCCTTCCTCCCCACCAGAGAAAGAGAGGAAAAAATGCAGCTCACCTGGAGGAGCTTCCCGGAGCTCCGTTTCTCTTCCGTTTCTCTTCTGCTTGCTTTTTTCCCTCCCACCTCTTAAAGGGGCGGGAGGCAAAAAAAACACAAACAGAAGCCAGGAGAGCCCCGCACTGACCAGATTAAATCTGGACCTGGGGATTTTCACCCACCTCAAGCAGGTACAAGAAAGTGCAGCTGGGTCACGCTTAGGTGGGTGGGGTCGCACGTAATTGTCTGCAAACTCCGGAGCTGGTGGGAAAACACTTGTAAGGTCTGGAGTTTGCAGCCATTTGCTGCGGAGTTTAGGGGTCGTGTATAAAGGCCCATAGTTGTTTTATTTTGTTTAGTGTAGAAAATAAATAAATGTTTTTTTAAAATGCTGACATGCAACATGAGCTTGCATTTGAACAGCTGCCTGTAGAAATCTACAGTGTTTTGTGTTTGGGCTTATAAGGGATGTAAAGGAAATTCTGTCGATGCTGCAGTTCAGCCTTATATTTCTTTATTAGAAAGTAAGGTCTGTTGTGTCTAGGGAGACTTACTTTCTGATTGTGTGTTCAGGACTGCAGCCTCAATGGCTTCTACCCAAATATCTCTGGCCTGGCCACTAGAAACACAGTTTCATATTTTGCTGATCTGTAGGAGTTAAAATGTCGAACCAGAGAAGGTTAGAGAAACAGTGGATTGTTTTTCATCTATATAAAGTGCTAGCTGCTTTGAAGAAACACAATTGCCAGGGACAGGTGTAATATAAAAAAGAGGCACCTCGCCGTAAATAAAATATGAATCATAAATAGCATCAAAGTATTAATAGTTAGAAGCACTAAAAGCCATTCATCACCTAAAGGAAGAAGTGCTACTTCATAGCATATCGCCCTCTATGATTTCATTCTACATCTGCTTGGCCTAAAAACTACAAAAAAATAAGCAGATATTAAAGAGAGCAAGTGAATACATGACCATGAAATACATTTTAAAGCCTATTATACATATTCAAATTCCTATAAAATTAAGTCTTTAAGTCAGTCATTCCCAGAATCCCTCAGCCAGTGGTAGTTCAAAAGAAGCCATATTCTCAAGCTCTAGATATCACATTTTTGGATCTCTCCAGACTAAAAGAGTTGAGATTGTTGGAGTTTTTACAACCTCACATGCTGCCTGAGTATTGAATGAATCTTTATTTATGCTTGTTAACCAAATCAGCTGCCTGAGTATTGAGTGACTGGAATTGAAGTTTTTGTACTCATGTGACTGTCAGTCTACCCAGCACTAACCAATTGTTCCTTCTTTAATTCAAATAAAGCCATGTCTCTTTGCTGAGTATTTTTTCTTATTATTAGGAATGGGTGCCCTAACGAAAATGAAACATTGTTTCATCTTTTCATTAGGTTACAAATCATTTTGTAAGCTAACAAAACATGAGACCCCATTTTGTTTTGGATAGTAACGAAACTGTCATTTTTTTTTTTGTTAAAACTAACCATTTCATTACTATCTAAAATGGGTTCTCGAGAGTCCAAGGGGCACCAATGGGGGGGGGTAGCTCCCTTGGACTCTCCCCTTTAAGCCCTCAAAATTTGGATAGATTTGTGCGGGTAAGGGGGCCGGGTTATTAAGCTCCAAATTGGTTGCCCCTAGGAGCCTTTCTTTCCCAATTGGAATCGGAAATAAGCCAAGCTGCAGAGGTAATTAGGGAGTTAATACCATAGAGTAAACTCCCTAATTTCCTCCACTTTGCCAATTAACTACCTCCAGTTACTTTAGAGATTCATAACTAAATCCCCTTACCCCCAAATATTTCCAGATTTCAAAGAGTTCCCTAAAATTGCTTTGGGAAGGTACCCCTGCTACTTTGGAGCCCTAAGGTAAGTACATGTTGACTGCATATTTTTAAAAAAATTTTTAGAGTACATAGTTTTAAAAAATGCACTCAAAAGTTCCTCACCTTGGGGCACCAAAGTAGCAGAGGTACCTTTGAAAAGTGATTTTAGGGAACCCCCTAAAATTTGGAAACATTTGAGCGTAAGGAGGCTGAGTTAATAAGCTCCAAATGGGGTGCCCCTCGGAACCGTTTTTTTTCTAATTGGAGTCAGAAAGAAGACAAGCCATGGCTTTTTTTTCAAATTGGAGGGGGAGGCTGAGCTAAAATCTCTTGTTCCCCTGGGCCCTAATGGACCCATTGTTTCTTTGTTTCTGTTTCATTTCGTTACCAACAAAACTACTTTAAAATTTTGTTAGTAACAAAATGAAACACAATTAGATGGGGATGGAAATGAAATGAAACACTAATTTTTCATTTTGTGCTCATTCCTACTTACTATCTTTTTCATGCTGAATTCAGTGTCAGTTATTTGTTTGCTGTCAATCTTTTCTGTAAGTAATGGAACTGTAAGTAAAGTAACAAAACTGTAAGTCAATCAGAACTGTAAGTAATGAAACATTTTATTCTTTCTCCTACAAATGACTCAGAATGAGTTACATAAGTGACAGATAATGAGAAACAAGGTGGATTTATCTGGGGAACTTGAACCTAATCTTCTCAGTAAATCTCTGCATTTTTGCTGTGTAGCAAAAGGCATTATAACCAGGAATTCAAAACTCTGCAACAGAGAGGATGATATTTCTGTTTAATAATCAATAATTGACTGAAGCAGTAAACAGCATGTGATCATCCTTTAGTATCTTCATGAGCTGTGCATGTTGCTCTTGTTTGGTGAGTGCTCACAGGGAGGAAACAATTGTTGTGTTCCCATGCTAATCTTGCCAACACAGATGCTCTGAGGATGTGCTTTAGGGAGATAAAGAGTCATCATCTCCTAATTCTGTAGCTTGCAGTTGTGTCTCTTTTCACTCTTAGAAATCAGGCACCACACCATTATAGCCTATCTCAACATTTTCTCTCCCAGTCTTCTTTCCTGCCACTTGGATAGGTATCATTTAATAAGATGACAGTTCTATTTCAAGAGTGACCCTTGTAAATTATATGGTCTAAATCTAAGTGCTAGGTCCAAATAGACTCGACCCATCCTATCAATGGAATTTTGGTAAAAATTCTATTTATTGGATGGGCCCACTGTAGTCTGAAATATCTTCATTTGCTGAGTGCTTGACAAAAAGTAGATCATTTACTTTTATATTGTTAAAATGCCAGGCATACAGACTCTACTCTTGCCTGTTAATTCTTAAAAAGTAAGTAGTTCCTTTCAACGTCCAAATAATCTCTTCCAGACTTTAGTCCTAACCACATTTAATATTTAATGGGGAGATGCATCCTTCATTCTATGGCTGAATTCATGCAGAATCGTCCCAACATCAGGTTGCGCTTTTTACATCTTGCCATAACCAGAAAGGATGAGTCTAAGTTCTCACCATCCGAGCATTATTACTGAGAAGGGATGAAAAGGATGCTTTCCATTATTTGCTGTTATTGATTTGGCCTCTTTCAACTTGATGGAACCTGTGTATGAGGAATTTTATTTCCCCTGCTATCTCATGGTTTGTGGTGAAGGCAAGACAAGGGGTAGTTTTTAATTTCCCTAGCCAATGCCTCTATAATTTGTACAAACTGTATCTGCACAAGTTATATTGCAGTAAAATCAATAAAGCCTGGCTTCCAATACTGAAAAGTACAGCCTGCAAGAGGTCAAAGTTCAATGATTCCCACCCAACAACAAGCATCCTTGATCAGTTCACACAATAGAACAGCTAACAACACCCATCAACTACAGAGAAGGATTGCTGCCACCCCCAATTGCAGTGAAATCCCTCCATCACAATGCAATGACTAACACCTATTCTTCTGCATAGGACAAGTTTCCTCTTTCCCACAACTTTAAAACCACACAGTCTCACTCACTCTATACCCCAGAGCACAGAGAGAACTTCTTGTTCCCTGAGCTCCTTGCCCTCTGGAGATGCCGCCCACAGAGTCTGGGGAAATGTCAGGATGAAAAACTTCCAGAACACGGACAAGCAGCCTGAAAAACTCACAACAGCTAACAGTCATACTGTACATTTTGAGAAGCAAAGATACGGCACAGAAGGTCTGACTGGTGGTTTTAACCACAAAAACAAAAACACAAAAACCCCCAAAAACCCCCACAAAGGTACACAATCCTTCTACAATATCTGATCATTAAAAGGCCCATGCAACATAGCAACAGACACTTAATTTGTGTTATTTCTGTTACAGAATTGTTCTGGCTTTATTTGATTTTTATTTTGTTTGTTTGGTACTGTATTGTTGATTTTAATTTTGTTGTAAACTCCCCAGAGTTCTGCTGGAAAATGGGTGGTATAGAAATAAGATAAGATAAAATAAAAATAAAATAAAATAAAATAAAATAAAATAAATAAAAGTGGTATAGCCACAATTGTGCTTCTTTTACATACATTTTCCCATACACACAAACAAAAATATGGGGGATGGACTTATAACCATTGTCAATGCTAAATGCATGGATAGATACAAATGAGGACAGAGCTAATTGAATGATTGAGTAGAAGATGAGGACGTGGCTAGCTTATTAAAGAAAGGGGAAGGCTAATTGTTAAATTGTTTTAAAATGTTTTAAATTGTTTTAAGGTGTGCTCCTTGACTGCTCCCTGCCCTGAGATTTCTAAGAAATATTTCTCAGCCACTCAGTCAGTCAATCAATCAATCAACCAACCGATCAACCAACCAACCAGCCAGCCTATCTTCCATGGAAAGGAGTCAAGGTAGTTCATCATTTCTCATTCTTTTTTCTTTGCTCCCCACCGCTCCCACTCCAATCACTTCCTCCCGAAATAGATGTTCAGCCCCAAAGGTGACTGGTGGCTTCCGTATCATGAACTCAATCTGTATGCTATGTAGTATGGGTGAAAGAAAAGCTCCAGGTGGCAGAACTCACTGCCAAAATGCCAGTGATGGAGTGATGCAGGATCTGGATAGGGCAGTGTGCCAATAGAAAAGACCTTTAAATATAATGTTTTTCTTTCTGCTGGCAGAGTGCCAGAACAAAGAGCTGGGCTTAAACACTAATAGGGACTTTTGAAGCTAAACTTTATTGTCTGTATTTTCTGAGCTGGAGGAAAAGCAAGCTTATTTTTTCTCCTATTGTTTTGTGCGTCAATTCCATCCAAAAGGGTCCATTATAATCAATAGAAATTCTGTGCATTTACTCGCTAACTGCCAGGATATACATTGATTCAAAAAATTATGCTATGCCTTTGGATCAATACACAGATAGGTAACTAACTGGTGACAAACTTGAATGGATTTTCTCACAGCCTCAGGTGATGCAGTTAGCCTATGGTTCTGAACTAACTGCATAACATGCTTTGCATCTAAAAAAGTCATTCTAAGTGATACTTAGCAACTTGCTGGCCATTTCCCTCTGCTTCAGCAACAAATGAGCTGCTCACTAAAGCTGCAATATAAATTTTCTGCATGGGTTAACTCGGAAAGCACATGTCATTTAGAAATAATAATATTTTGCAGGTATCTCCTATCACCCTTTAAATGTAAAAGACATAAATGGATATAAACCTTTATAAGCTAACTCAACTATCATGGTTTTATACATCACCGTGGGCTGTGTGAATAGATAATATAAAGCATAAAAAATAGTTCTGCCCTTAATTGAAATGATGAGAATTTGCCTCAAATACTTCATGAGAGACATTACCTTAACTAGTGAAAGCATCTGAGTGTACAGCTATTTTTCCTTAGTTAATGTAATATGCAAATCAGTTTCCTTTGTTTTATGATTGATCTTGAAGACTGAAGCATTAGTCAGATGTACAACATTAATGTATTTTGAGTTCTAATAATGATCTATCTATAATCCCCATATTCATCCTGATTCATATAGACCACTGGTGGCCAAACTTTGGCTCTCCAGATGTTTTGGACCACAACTCCCACATTCCTTTATCATTGGCAATACAAGCTTGGAATTCTGGGAGTTGTGGTCCAAAACATCTGGAGGGTCAAAGTTTGGCCACCACTGATATAGACCTTTCCCAACTTATCTGTCCTCTTCCCTTACCCCAACCCATACACATGGCCAGTGTATCTATTAGGTTGGCCAAGAAGTCAACAAAACAAAACAAAATAAAACAGTAAACAGGTCAAATACAACAATGTTATAAAATAATAAAGTCAGTTTAAAACACATACATAAACAGAATGGCATAAAAACAATGGTGGACAAAAAAAGTTAACAGTCACCGAACGCCTCCCAGAAAAGCCAGGTCTTTAAAGCTTTTTTGAAGGCTGGCAGGGACTGTGCAAGGGCAACTCGCTTGGGAGATGGTTTCATAATATAGGACCAGCCACAGAGAAGGCTCAGCTATGGGTGGATGTTTTCCAAGCCTCCCTGGGCGTGGCCACCCGCAGCGAGTGCGCCAGCTATGCTCTAGTTGATTGGGCCAAAGTTGACCACTGGGAGATTCGCTCTGCCAGGTAATCAGGTCCCAAGACCTTGAATCTAATTTGGGACACAACGGGTAACCAATGCAAGCAAGCCAGTACTGGGGTGATGTGGTCATATCGACGCACACCCGCCACCAGTCTGGCTGCCACATTTTGCACTCGTTGAAGTTGCTGAACCAGTGTCAAGGGCAACCCCATGTAGAGAGCGTTGCAGTAGTCTATTCTCGAGATCACCGGTGCTTGCACAACAGTTCTCAGGGAGTCCCCGTCAAGATATGGACAAATCTGGGCAATTTGTCGAAGGTGGAAAAAAGCAGTTCTGGACACAGCGGCCACCTGGGCCTCCATAGTAAGAGCTGGGTCCAGGACCACGCCCAGATTCCAGACACTGTCTGCCAGCTGGAGGGAAACACCCTCCAGCCTGGGGAGAGGGCCGCCATATCTGGAAGGGGAGGTCCCAAAGAAAATAACCTCAGTCTTATCGGGGTTGAGTTTGAGTCTGTTGGTCTTGGCCCATGCCATGACTGCATCCAGGCACTGGTCGAGGGTCTGAACACTCTCAACTGCAGAGGTGGAAAAGGAGAGATAGAGCAGCATGTCATCAGCTCTCTCTCTCTCTCTCTCTCTCTCTCTCTCTCTTGCTTCTGCAACAGAACCTCAATCTCCATTGCTGCCACCCCCCTTCTTCCTCCCTCTGTTTCTTCTAACTAAGCTGGGACTTTCTGTCAAGTCAGTAGAAGGAAGGCAACAAAGAGGAGGATGTGGGGAGTAGAGGTGATGAAACACATGAGGTGATGGTTGCAGCAAGTGAGGTCAGGTCAGGAACTGTGGACTCGGTGTTTGGGGGCAGATGGGGTGCATGTACTAGGCAGTGTAAAATACAACTATCTTTCAATACCATTTGTTCCATCCTCTCTGTGGCTTCTGCACAGAGTGCTCCCCAGCTGTTTGACTAATCTTTTGATAACCCAGAGTGTGTTCTTTTGTTCTCTCCTAGATTTAAAAAACACGAACTTCTACCATCAGAGGTGTCAGGATGCTCCATACATCACTGTGGCTATATCCGTTCTCCAGGTGTAAAGAGCTGAAATAACATGATCACATAAGGTATTGGAAATCTCTTCTCTTCTGCAGACATCTCCCCATTTTTTTAGCCAAGCCCTATGAAAGTTAGCTTCTTTGCTATTCCTCATCTTTTTCTTCAAACACTGTTTTGTTCTGTGAATGCTACCACTAGGCCATTATTTTCCAGAATTATATAAATCATACCTTGTTAACTTGATGATATAAATAAATATAGGTATCTTGTATTCATTTGGGGACTTTATTTGGTTTATGTTCAAGAAAGCAGTTTTTAGTCACAAAAGTGAGATTTGGTATTGGTCTTTGAAAATAATAGAATATTGAATAACAGACTCTGTTTTGCTGCTGATAAAAGCTTTATAGTATACTTTTCATTGTTAGAAGGTGCAGCAGAGTTCAATTTTATCTTAATTTGTACATGTTACACAGGGCTTATTAATGCCATAACAATAAATGATATGTGACAGAATAGATCTATTTGCTTTTTTCCTAGGATGCAAATATAAGATACAGTAACTGCCCACCGATCGCGGAGGTTAGGGACCCACCCCACCTGCAATGCAAGAAAATCTGCGATATGCGGAAGCGTTTGGGGGTGCGGGGGGCATCTTACCTCCTGCCGCCGCTCATCCGCGCGGCCCAAGCCTTCCCGGGGGAGCTTGGTTGAGCGGCACGGAGTGACCTCATCACTCCATGCCGCCCCTCCCGGCCACCCTGAGCCTTCCCGGGGGAGCCTGGCTGAGCGGCGCAGAGCAACCGGATTGATCCGCGCCACCCCTCCTGGCCACCCCGATCCTTCCGGGGGAGCCTGGCTGAGCAGCGCAGAGCAACTGGATCGCTCCACGCTGCCCCTCCCGGCCACCCCGAGCCTTCCCGCCCCCCCCCACAGTGCAGGTACTGTGATCCCGCGTTGTAGCGGGGCCACGGTACCTGAACCGTGAAATGGTGGGGTGTCACTGTACTTTTAACTTTTAAAAAAAACTGAGAAAATTTAAGAGATATCCTGTGCCTATTTAGAGAATCACTGTATTTCTGTTTGTTACAGCTTTACTTCTAGTACGAAAAAGTGGTCATAGCCAAAATTAATTGCCAAAAATCAGTGCAGGTCCAACATTAGTGATTTTATTGGTCCTGTTGATAGAAGTTAAAACAGCTATGTGGTACCTCTACTTATAAGTTTAATCCATTCCGGATGCATGCTCGTAGATAGAACAATTCGTAAGTAGAGCAGTGGTTTCCCTTAGGAATGCATTGAAAACCAATTAATCCATTCCAGAAGAATATGTTTTCAATGCATTCCTATGGGAAGACTATCTCAACCCCCCTCAATCAAGGGGGAGGTTACCAGTACTGCTCTCCGCTCCGCACTACACCTGACTTTGACAGGTCGGACCTGCACCCACCCCAGGGATCCAGCCCTCCTGCTCCTCCTCTTCAACCCAGTCTCATGTGAAGAAGAGGAGGAAGGCTGGATCCTTTTGAATTTCCTGTGGCACAAGCATCCTCCCTGGTGCAACAGCAAATTCAAAAGGATCCAGCCTTCCTCCTCCTCCTCCTCCTCCTCTTCACCTGAAACTGGGGGAGGAAGGCTGGATCCTTGCAAATTTGCTGCCACACAAGGCTGGGGCAAGCCAAAAGGGGAAGGCAAAGCTGGGAAAGCGCAGGGGAGGTGAGCCAGTGATGCAGTGGCACAATCCCTGCCCCCCAACCCACCCGCTGCCAGCTGACCATCACTTTCCCCAAGACTGTGCGCAGCCAATGGATGCTGTGTGCCCAGCTGGCCCTCCTGCTTGCCCAGATTCAGGTGGAGAGGAGGAGGAGGAGGAGGAGGGCTGGAACATTGTAAAAAAATGCAAGTCAAGCAAACTGCATCTAACATTCATAAGGTTGTCGCGGGCGCATATGCTGCGCGTGGCCACGCCCAGGGAGGCTCAGAGAACTTCCACTCATTCCCGAGCCTTCTCTGTGGCTGGCCCAACGCTTTGGAACCATCTCCCAGCAGAAGTGCACCTAGCAGAGTCCCTGCCTGCCTTCCGGAAGGCTTTGAAAACCCTTCTCTTCCGGGAGGTGTTTGAATGATTTTTTTTCTCCCCCCCCCGCCATCGCCATTCCCTGCAATTGTTGTCTCATCTGCTTAGTTTATTAGCTCATGCAATTTGTTTTCCTTAATTTGTTGTAAACCGCCCGGAGTTCCCCCCCAGGAAGACGGGCGGTATATAAGTCCCATAATAAATAAAAAAACCAACAATGGTTTTCCGCTCATAAGTTGAATTACTCGTAAGTAGAGCCGCTAGTAAGTAGAGGTACCACTGTATACAGATCCTCTTTTTTCTTCGGGAAGGGAAAGAAATATTGAATGATGTACAAAGGGAAACTCTAATATGCACCAGCAGTTGCTGTGATTACAAGGACAAAACACATGCTGCATATCAAAATGCTCCAGGATAAAATATTCTGTGTTGACATGCAAATATTCTGTCTATAGACAAAATCACTGCTTTTAAGCCATGGAAATCAATTGTGTAATTACTCTTACATTCATAAATGGCCCCTCAGATTCCAGACTTATGAAAACTGAGAGTATAACACAGCATAATAAGTACTAGGCACAGACGTCCTTGATATCTGAGCTGAATATTTCAATAATCCAGCTCAGTCATTTTAAAGCAATTGTTGATAACACAAACTCTGTAATATGGAGCCTCTTAGCTCCTTATTATTATCATTATCCATCCTACCAGTACTTACTATAGATGAGGAATAGAAAGGGAAAGAAAAATACTTTGGGTGAACGACTGGGTACGAAGATAGTATTGGCTGAGGAATTTGGTTTTCAGGATATGGGCTAAGCATCCTGGAACATGGACTGCTATCAAGAGATGGCTTGTCTCTCACAAGGACTGGGAAGAATGTGATTGACCACAGCATAAAGAACCTGATTAGGAAGGCTTTAAACTGAATTGAAAGGGGAAGGTAAAATAGACAAAGGATTATGGACAATAAGAGGAGGAGATCAAACTGTTCTAGTGGGGTCAATAATAACATCAATATCAATAATAATATCCATGTAACTTTACAAATATCAGATCACACAAGTTACACAACACATCATTTCCAGTGTCTATATATTGTACAAATGCCAGGCATATGGGAAACAAGCAAGAAGAACTGGAAATCATAGTTCAGGGGGTAATTATGACTTAATAGGAATAACTGAAACTTGGTGGGATGACTCCTATGACTGGAATACAGAAATTGAGGGATATAAATGGTTTAAAAGGACAGAAATAATAGAAAGGAAAAAGTTGCAGTATATGTTAAAATATACATTCCTTCAGAGAAATGCAGAAATATAGGAGATAATCTGGATCAATAAACACTGAGATAATCTGGATCAATGTAGTAGGATTGAAAAACAAAATGAACATGGTAATTGGAGTTTATGCTAGACAGGTGAAGGCCCTGAAAAAAATGGAAAAATTAAAAAAACTCACACTTTTTCCTGTTTTTATTTCCTGAAGCCTTCTTGTGTCCCCCCTGCCAAAATTTTTTTTTGGAAAATTTGAAAAAAGAAAAAGAAAAAATGATTATGGAATGTTTTATTTTAACATGAAGAATAAAATATTTTAAGACATGGTGTTCAAATATTTTCCAAATCATTTCTAAAAACTATGCATAGTATCAGATTGTTCTAATTTCTGTGCGCTGAAGACAAGGAAGTCCTAGCTTACAAACTGAACTGTCCAATGTAAGAACAAGATGCATTTCTTCGTTTAGGAGTTGCTGCTATTTTTACAAGAAAAAGATAAAGGTTTCACTTTTGTTTTTTCATGTGGGTGAGTATGTTTGGTTCTTTTCTGTCCTTTTCACTAGGCCTCAAAGCAGCAGAAGAAAATACAGAATAACAAAAATGATTCTGATTAAATTTCACGCCGATTCATTGAAACTTAGTCCCACTCCCTTCTATACATTTCCCCCCTCTTCAGTTATTTTTATGAGAATGAGGTATTTATTTTATTTTTATTTAATACTGTAGAAAGGATATATGAATGGTTAATTCTGGGTTTTTAAACATTGTTTTGTAGAGGGGTTTTTTTGTTCCACATAAACATGAAAACAGTTCAGGAAATTGTTACCCCATTTGTTACTTACAATAACAAATAAATATTATTTAAAAGTAAATTCTGTTTGTAATAATTGTTTGGATACATTATATTTTAATATTCTAATTGTGATAGTTTTATGCCAAGTCACATTCTATGTTCCTAAAGTAACACAATGACTTTCAAGCTGTAAAAAAAGAGGGGGGTGCTAATGTATCATTTTTTTCAATTTTTCTTTAAAAAAATCATTTTTTTCTGGAAAACAAATCTCAGAAAAAAACTGGTTTTTTTCTGAGCTTCAAAATTTCTGGAAATTTTACATCTCTCCAATCAAGGAGTGAAAGTAAGGTTTCATGGAAGGAGATCCTAAAAAGAAAGGGATCCCAAGAAAGGTGGGAAATTCTTTTTTTAAAAAATTCTAAAGTCACAAGTACAAATAGTTCCAACAAGAAAAAAGGTAGGAAACAGCAAAAGAAAAAGAAAGAAAGAAAGAAAGAAAGAAAGAAAGAAAGAAAGAAAGAAAGAAAGAAAGAAAGAAAGAAAGAGTGTGGCTTCACAAAAAGCTCAGAGATGTCCTAAAAACAAATCAGCAAGTTAAAAAGGGGAACCACGGGGTATCATAATGTGCTTTTGGGACTACATTGTGATACTAGAAAAAAATCGAGGTAGAAATTCACATGAAGATGAATTTCTTTTCACCTGCATTCATTTTCTCTGAGAATAAAAAGATGGCAAATGCAGCTGAACAGGTACTCTTTTTATAGTCTTTACCTGGCTGTGCACATTCTAGGCCTGAAACTGAGCAGATCATAATGAATTATGTGTTGAAGGGGGGATAGTGGCATTATTCTTCCACAGTATGCCAAGTTTCTCAAAGCAATATACTTTTAATTTGATTAAAAGGAACACCAGTGATCTCCTTGCTAAACAGGTCTCCAAAGAGATGTCACTGTCACTGGTAAGGGGGAAACAGATTATCTCTAAAGCTTAGCATGAATTCCAGACCACTTTCAAGAGTTACACAGAAAGAAAGAACCATGATTTAATTAAGCCTGTGCTTTCCTGGAAGAAAATGGCTTGTTAACTGGCTTTGCAAATGCTAGACAATTCATTTTTTTTAATGATGTTCTCTTCTTGCTACAGAATGCAGATTCTTTTCATGTATTGAAATATGTTGCTCCATCTTTCAGGTACATAAATAGAAGTGGCTCAAAATGGAATTGAAGGTGGTGCTCTTAAAAGAAGTGCCACCAAGGCATTTTGAAACCCACCGTAGGTCCCCAAATGTTTTAGACTGATGGCTAGAGATGGCCACGAACCAAAAAAATGGTGATTCGTTTTGTTTCGGTTTGTTTTCTGGTCCGGTTTGGGTCATTAATTATGAAATGAATTTTTAGAAAAAAAATCATTTCATAATTCATTTTGGTTCGGGTTCATTTTTTTCCTTTTTTAAAATCCCACCAACGGGTTTTTTATTTATTTATTTATTTATTTATTTATTTATTTATTTATTTATTTATTTTATTATTATTATTATTATTATTATTATTATTATTATTATTATTATTATTATTATTATTAATCCTGCCAGTCTGGATTATTTTTATTTTATTTTTTATTTTATTTTATTTTTTATTTTATTTTTATTTGATTTTTATTTTTTACTGCCAACCATGTGGCCTGCCTACCAGCTGTAGCATGGGCTGGTCCGCTTATTTCTTTTTACTTTTGCCGGTCTGCGTGCCAGTTCTGTGGCCCGCGAGCTAGTTTGGTGACCCACAGGCCAGGTCTGGTGCTCGTGAGCTGGTACCGGGCCTGCGTGCTGGATTGGTTTTTTTGTCCAGCCCACAGGCTGGTTCGGTGACCCATGGGCCAGGTCCTGTGCTCGCACACCAGATCAAGGTTTTTTTAATTTATTATTTTTATATATTTTATTTTATTTTTTACTGCTGGCCATGTCGCCGCCTACCAGCTGTAGTACGGCTGGTCAGGTTTTTTTCTCCCCGGAGGCTCCTGGACCCTCCCTGCAGCCAGGACAGAGGACCCCAGGAGCAGCACCAGGTAGGAGACACCGCTGGCAAATGAAACAAACCGAACCGAAACAGAAATTTCCATTTCATTTTTCTTAGAAGAAATGAATAACAAATAATGAAATGAACCAAAGTTCATTTTGTGCCCATCTCTACTGATGGCGATTTGGTTTAGCTAAAATGGATCAGAAGCAACAGCTGGCATTTGAAATAGCACATCAGAAAATGTCTGAGTAAAGCCAGAGGTAGCCCAACAAATGGAAACCATAGCAGAAAACACCATCTGTAGGAGAGATCTTTCAGTGGAAAGATTATATAGGAGGAAGGCTTGAACCATGCACACAGATGCTCTAAGTATTTTCAGCTACTACCCTACCCCAGAGCTGCTATTTTAACCAGAGTGAAAGAGGAAAACGATAGTGGTTGAAAGGAGATTTAGCAAGCTTTCTACCATGTTCATTTCACTCCAAATACAGCAAAGTCTGGGTGGCTCATGACTGGGCAGGGGGCACCTTCCTCAAAATTTGGGGTGAGGCACCTCCTCACCCCATAGGATGTACAGCATTGCTTTAATAATTTATGGAGACCAAGGTTTCAGCAACATTGGTGGAACTGGCTGTATAAAAGTCTGGCCAACACACACCCAAATTATTTAATTAGATTGTTTGTTTACTTAATTAATGCATTCTGCACCCTGACTTCCATTATGTGGCTTAGAAAATGAAAACAAATATGTCACTAGTAAATAATAAACATGATGAAAACAAACAACATAAATGGAAGACAAACTGTGCACCAGCAGCAGCTAAATGTTGAGTTTTGTCTGAAACCCATATTATGGATGTAATAAACCTGAAAGGCAGCAATGGTAAATCAGTTAAAATGTGTAGTCAAATATCAGCATTTTGGCCTTGAACTAAAAACATTCATACTAGTAGGTATCACACACAGAAAATGTGGAGCATATTTCATAAACAGAATTCCTCCACAGATTCGTGGGAAATTTTACTTTATTCTCTTAATTAAATGATCTTAGATAAGGCCCACATTAAATGGTAGGCTCATAAGGCAGGGCGTATAACTTAGGGTAGTGAATGATAGCATATATGAAAGGTAAAATGTGGTTATTGGATTAGAGCAGTTGAAGAGTTGATTAACAACAGTTTATAATCTAACTGGATCAGAAAAAAATCAGTTTACACACTTACTCTGTTTCTAACAGAAGTTGAACTGAGCAGTAACATGAATCAGCAGAGAGGGCTAGGCAGATAGATACCAAGAAATCTTCTCCACAGTTTTTTTCTGAGTCTATATGCAGATTGCTGACTCTTAGGCTAGTTTCTTTCATCCTCCTTCTCTGATATATCTTCCAGCTTCTGGCTTTCTTTGCTAGAGAGAGACGGACATACAAGACTCCTCCATAATGGCCACTAGCAGACTTTTGCACAAAGAAACCAGTTGCAGGGATTTCTACAAAAATGTTTACCTGAGCAGTGGTTCATAACCCTGAGTAACCCAGGTGGTTTTGAACTGCATCTCCCAGAAACATTCATCGCTAGCTGTTCTGGCCAGAATACCAGGGAGTTACAATCTAATAACACTCGACTTATCCAAGGTTGGGAACCACTGATCTAGACGGATTGTCTCTGTTTAACAGCAGAGCACAAGGCTACGACACTCTGCAAGATATGAAATAACACTAACACAACAATTGCCAGCTACCACACATGGAAAGTCACAAATAGGACACACTTGAGAGAGGACAATTACCTCCTGAGTCATTCCCCAGCAGCTTATGATATACTTCCTAACATGGAAGCACTGGTCTTCAGCATCTGGTGAATGTCTGCAAATCCATGGACGTCTTAATGAATGTCATGATCCCTTACTGATATAATTCAGTAGTAGAGATGGGCACGACTTGAAAAAAAAATTTTTTGAGTTGTCGTTAGTCGGGCCAGTCCCATTTCGGCTCGTTTCCGGTTTTCGCGAAAATTCGCAAAAATTAGTCGGTTCGTTTTTTGTTTTTCGTTGTCGTTAGTACTGGTTTTTTTGGGGGGGAGCGGGCTCCTGGAGGCACCTCTGTGGGGTGGGTGCCTCCTCTGGCCCGCTATAAAGGGAAAGTGGGCTCCTGGAGGCACCCATGGGTGCCTCCTGCCACTAGGAAGGGGAAGCAGGCTCCAAGAGAGACCCCTCTACATGGGGGTCTCCCTTCCTCACCTGCTGCTGCTGCAAAATGCTATGCAATAGCCATATGGATATTGCATAACATAATGTGCAGACGTGAGACCAGTGTGAGAGTCATAGGGTCATGCCTTCCCTGCACAGGGCTCCCGCACCACCATGTCTCACACAGAAGGGAATTGTACTTGCTGCGTGTAGTGCAATGCAAGCAAGTAGATCTGGCTTTAAGGTGGCTTAGTGCAAGAGCTAGGGTTAGGCTAGTGACGGGTAAGGTTACGGTGGGCTAGTGGGTTGCACCTCTGGGTGCCTCTCTGACCCACTAAGAAGACAGTCTGTGACGATGGGTACGGAGTCAAGGGTTAGGTTAGGGCTAGGGCAGGTTTTAGGGGGCTTTTTAGCACATCCCAGAAGTCTCCATGGCCAAGTGGCCATGCGACTGGTGGGATGGCTCCAAAAATTTGCATGGTTGTCCACTCCTACATGGCTGGCCACTTGGCCAGCCCATCATTGCGCAGGTGTAAATAAAATAAAATAAAATAAAATCAATGGAGGACAGAGGAGGAGAGGAGAGACATTTTGTTGCAAGAAAAAACCCACTGCTACTGTGAAATATCTGGCAGTTTATATATTTTCGCGTGTTTCTTTCTGTTGTGCTTGTGTGTTTTTGGACCACGATTTCAAAAACAATATTGCGTTCGCCGCCCCATTTTGGATCCCCGCCCGCACCGCATGGCATGGCGATGGCGACTCGCGAGTCCGGCTGCCCAGGACGGGGGAGGCTGGAACCCCCTCCAGAAACCACCCCTCCGGTAGGTGCCCTGCGCTCTTAGTCAAGCAGGCATTTTTCCGCCTGCTTTTGGCCCGGGAATGGGTGGGGGAGAGTTTAAAAGTTTTTTTCCTGTGCCGTCCGTGCCGCTTGCTTGCGCTTTAATTGAGACTGGGCTTTTTGCTGGCTGCGAGCCTGCGGTGAGTCCCACCAGAGCAGCCCAGGACGGGGGATGAGGGGGGAGGCTGGGGACCTCCAGAAACAACCCCTCTGGTAGGTGCCCTGAGGCACGGCAGGCATTTTCCCGCCTGCTTTTTGGCCGGGAACCGGGTTTTTTTAACTTTTAAAAACTTTTTTTCTGTGCCGCGTGTGGCATCGCGCAATCTCGCGATGCAAGGAACGAGCACGACAAATCAGACCAAAATTGTTCGTTCGTCGGTTCGAGCTCGAAGTCTGGGGGAGTAATTCCCGTTACCGTTTCCGTAGAGTAACGGAACCGAGTAACGGAAACGGAAACGGGAATACCGCTAAGTCGTGCCCATCTCTATTCAGTAGTTTTATTTAATATATGCAGACCTGCAAGAATGATATGCAGAGCTGCAAGAATGATTGACGGTCCCCATTTGGGGCATCTGCACATACCCCAACTAGTAGTTCTACTTCATAACACAGCTGTGCCTCCTGTAATGAAAGAGGGGCATCACATGCAAAAGAATTAGAACACAGGATAAGTGAACCTCACCATAGCATGGGTAATGCAGAGGCATTGTAGGACTCTGGGAGTGCATGCCTAGACTCTCCATGGTGCCTCCAACATCAAAAATGAATTGCTTACAAAATTTTATTTTCATGCTGTTTAACTCTCTTTTTTTATAACATCGACAGATATATGAAATTAGGCAACAGCTGGAACCAATGCTGCAGTGTTCTGAAAAACTAAATGGCACAGTACAGAGCGTTATATCATCTCCTTTTCTTCCTGTTGCCCATAAATCTATTTGAGACATTTCTGACAGATACTCATAATCTCAAGCAATCTGAGACAATCTGTCAAAAACCTAGAGTTTATGGACAGAATCTTATGTATGGGTAACAAAGTATCTTAAAATGTTATGGAAACACAGGGCAGAAATACATAGGATGAAACATTACACATTATAGAAAATCTGTAGATGTTTGGAATAAGTAAACAATTATTTTTGATTCTTTACACATACAGATAACTCTACCATGACCCAATCTGAGCCATTTTAATATTGTATTGCTTTAATTTTGCCCACACTAAATGGAGCTAGATGGAATTACAGTCACCCCCCGCCATTTCGCGGTTCAGGTACTGCGGTCCCACTACATTGCAGGATTGCAGTACCTGCACCTCGGGGCCACACGGGGGGCAGTGGGGGGCGATCAGGTCGCTCTGCACCGCCCCTCCGCAAAGCCTCAGAGCTGCACGGGGGGGCTGGGGGCGATCGGGTCGCTGTGTGCCGCCCCTCCGTGCTCCTCCACAAAGCCTCAGAGCCGTGCGGGGGACAGCGGGGGGTGATTGGGTTGCTCCACGCCGCCCCTGCGCTCCTCCGAGAAGCCTCGGGGCCATGTGGGGGTGGGGTGGCAATCTCCATTGAAATGCATTGAGTCAATGGATTTCAATGGAGAAATTTTCCCCATTGGAAAGCATTGAGCCAATGTTTTCCAATGGGGAAATTTTTTTCTCCATTGAAATGCATTGGCAATGCATTTCAATGGAGACGGCCCCAGACAAGAAGTCTTGGGCGGCATGGGCGGGAGGCGGCAGGAGGTGTGCTCCTGCTGTGACTGGGCAACCATGAGAAGAGGAGAGAAACAGCAGTGCATGTTGGCTGCACCGGTGGTGGCATGCCAACAAACCAGCACACACCTCTGAACCAGAGTTGTGTCCATTTCTATCCAGGAGATGTCAGCCACCCTGGAAAAATCAAAATATAGACCAATATTTAAAATTCTTCTCTAGCTGGTTTGAACCATAGAGGTTGAGGGACATACACGAGCAATCCATTCTGTGTTCTTCTTTTTATTAAATTTTAACTGAGTTATAAAATCACAAACAGATAAGGCTATATTTTAATAAAGTTTACTATCTGCATATTGGGAGAAATGTCCTTTAAGCCATTCCATTTTCCACCACCACCACCACCACCACCCCGTTTTTGGTACACAGAACTTCTAGATAAATCTCAGTGCTTAGCTCCTTGCAAAATAGGCCCCAAATGCAGGAGCGTCTCTCTCTCTCTCTCTCTCTGTGTGTGTGTGTGTGTCTCTGTGAAAAGTGCTGATACAGCAGGCACAGGATGATGTGTTTTTATCTCAATGCCAATTCCACATTTCCATTGGAGCAGGTCAGTTATCTTCTACTGGAATTTAGCTGAAACTCCATGCTTAGAAGCTCGAGGCTTAACAATGTATAGATCTGTATTTTAAAACTTAATTTCATTTTTTTCCTAAAGGGAAATTATTAATAATTGTATTCAGTGAAGCATACACTTTGAAAGATTGACCCTGCAAGCTCTTTAGAGCAGAGTCAGGTAAGGGGAGAGAGGAAGGAAGGGCAGGAGAAGATTAGGTGGAAATATTATCTGAGTTTTAGTGAAACTTGTCACTCATGTGGCCTCTTTACATTCCATCAAGTTGCAAAGTCAATCATAGACAAGTTAATTACTTACTAAAATTTAGTCATTTCTGGCCTGGCTATTGAACAGCACATCAGAGACATTTCAGACAGATATATGTACACATGCACACAGAGACACAACTTTCAAGATAGCAGCATCTTGCAAGAGAAGAAGAAATCCACAGTTAACAAGCACTTTCACATCTTAATTTTAAAAGTAAAAACATATTCTAAGAATGGATATCGAGTGGATTGGGTGACTTGTTTGTTTTAAATTTTGTCAGGAATAACTAGAACTTTTTCTCCTCTCACCACTAGTTGCTTCAACTCCTCAAACACATTTCCTAAAATTATCCATGCTTTGCATAGTCTGCTCTGAAAACAGATAAAAATTATGATTTGTTGACAATCTCCTTATCATACTTTAGTACTCTAGTACTTCATTGTCTCCTAACTTCCTCCTATAGCCATTCCTGTTCTATATGTACCTGAACAACTCTGGTTTTTTTGTTTTTTTGTTTTTTGGCTTTTGTACAGTAATATCCTAATCAAAAAGACATTTGGTTATAGGTTGCATTTCCTGTGTTGAGGATGTAATCATGTTCCTTTCTGTTTAATTCAGAAGGCTTACATTCTGCATCATCTCATGGGCGGCATCATTTGGATTTTAAATGCCATTCAGTTCTCTTCTTGTTGATTTGGTGACCAGCTGTCAAGTATATAGCTATTTAATAGTTCACTCTTTCTACCTTTAGCATGGAACAAGAGATAATCGTGCCCAGTGGATATCTGTGATAGCACCAGCCTTTCTTAACACTCACCTCCCACATCATAGATGGTGCGTTAGTGAGCTTTGGCTCTCTTCCGAAGAAACTAATGAAGCTATCTCACGAGCAGTTTGATCCCATTTTTATTTACAACTACAAGTAATCCAGCTCAAAAATATGTGTCACCATGACCATTGAGTTTTTTTTTTTAAAAGAAAACCAGTTCAGCGGGTTGAACCAAGCTTTCCATGACCTAGGGAAGATGTTGGGTATTATTTAACCTGGTTATAAATGTGAATTTTCCAACCTCGCATACATATGTGGGGATGCTAATTATCCAGGTTTCCCCCCTCTTTTGCCCTATTAGCTGATGCTAGCTTGTTTTTTTTAAAAAAAAATTAAAAATACTACTTTGGCTTTCCATCTCATTTTTTAAAAACCTTTTTTTGCCAGCCCCAAACTCGCTCTACAGCTGATAGGCGCTTGGGGCTCAGACAAAAAAAGTTGCAACAACATGCATATCTTGAGTTCTAAGGTATCACATGTGAGTATTTCTTTGGAATCTGATAACACATTTCGAAACCATAAATATATGATAACTCAGCGATTTAGGTATCTGATTGTGGAGTCAGAGGATGGGACTTGAGTTCTTTACTGAACCTCCTTGGCAGGTGGTACATACATACACCTTTATTGGCATTAAAACAAAGAAAATAGAACACAACCAAAACAGTGATGGTAAAGCATTGTCAAGTAAAACAATAGGTAAAAGGCCAAAAAGGGGATACACTCTCATTTCTTATTAATAACAGCTACTAGAAAATCTGCAACTTCTAAGGTGACCCATTCGGAATTGTCACGAAGTAAAAAGCTTATGTATTCCTCTGGGGGGCCAGGGAACATAGACATAATTGGATCTAAAACCTCTTTGCGTAACCTAGTATGGGCAGTGATTTATACTGTATAGGGTCCTTTCAGCTCTGCAGTTCTAAGGCTATTATTATCAGTCTGTCTTTTTTTATTTCAGCAGATTTGGTAAAACTAGTAACAACAGTGGAGTTAAGACTTTCTTTGTACAAGAGCACCACTTATACCATTTACATAGCACTGTCAATAGTTTCAAATGCATAGTAAATAATAAAGAAGGCATCTCCAAGTGCTAAAAAGGTAGGAGCTTGTCCTGAGGCTGCAGAAGGTTCAAAGGCATCACGGAAGAGAGGGGAAAAGAGAAAACTAAAGCATTTAAATTAGTAGCTTTATCATAAAAAAATCATTAAGATTACCAAAGCTCCCCTTGGGGCTAGCTTAAGCTTACTAGGAATGCTTTTGAATATTAAATTGAATATTAAAAAGCATATCATATTCATTTTAAGCTGCCAACCTGATCATCACAGTCAAATATTCTTCTTAGTGCCACTTATTCATACATACCTGGGGAACATGTGGGGTCCTCTTCTTTGCCTCTTCATCACTTCATATCTTGGAGGGGTGAATTAATTAATCTGCACTAACATATGGTTTGTTATTCCTTAATCGTAATCCTCTCTCCTGTGAATCACAGCTCTGTGCTCATCAATATTCCCATTAAGGCATATTCTCTTGAATGTTAAGTAATTAGTAAAATGCATAGTTTAAAAACCTTCTTGAGTAGTTTAAATTGGTAAATTCCCCTAAACGAAGTAGGTAGTTAACTAATGCTTCTATTCTGTTGAACTGTGGGCATATCATTACGCTTTCCTGTGAGTCTTCCCATTTGTATGGTACTCTGGGTGGTTCTGATCCAGTAAACTACAATCAGAAAACAGGCCCAGTGATCCTGTATGGCAAGGGAAGGAAAGGTGGATGATGCAACCTAATTGTGCACTCCCTCCCCATTCCAGATCTCAGAAGCCCCCTGCTCCCCAATTTTTTTTTG
Source organism: Phrynocephalus forsythii (assembly GCA_029282475.1). NCBI lineage: Eukaryota > Metazoa > Chordata > Lepidosauria > Squamata > Agamidae > Phrynocephalus > Phrynocephalus forsythii. Next base: position 39,810,499 of record JAPFRF010000006.1, read on the forward strand.
AATGAGTCCTAGTTGGGAAATTATATCTGTGTCATTTATTTCTGTGCACAATTCCCCATTCTACTGAATATATAAAACTCGTTCATACCAGAGCTTGGACAAATTTCTTTTTGGACTATAATTCCTAGGAACCCCCCACTCCTACCCCAAGCAAATAACAGCCATTCTGGCTAGAAAATTCTGAAACTGACATAGTCTGTGTGCAAAGCAGATATTTGGTCACTGAACTTCAACTGCTGTACTACAAGCTATTCAGCGTAGATGTGTAAGTCAAGTTCTGCACATGCACTGCCTGTAGGAATAGCCAAGTAAATGCAACAAATCAAGAGTTGTAGTTTTTTTAAAAGAGAGAGAGAGAAAATCAAAACACAGATTAGTTAAATTCCAAATGGAGTATAGGGCATTCAGCAATGGGGATATTTTCTACACAGCAGAAACAGGACAATTATATTTGAGCAGCAGTTTAGCATACAGTACTATCATTAACATTTATTCATTACTGAATGATTCATTAGAGGCATATGCCACAGTTATACATTTTCTCTTGAAAGGCTTTTGCTAATTACAGTATTTATATCCCAAGGTCTTGCTCGTGTAAGAAGTACAAGAAGGCTCACAGGATCCCACAATAGGACAGAAGAGCCTGCCAAGATGAAGGGCCTAATAGGGCAATGGGCTTAATTTTCAAAATGCTCTGCCAGCACCTCAATTATTTGAATGGAATTAATGCAGGGACTGATGAATGAATCACATTGATGAAAGGCTGTAATGCTATGCATGCTCTCCCAAGGGCATTCCCCCTGGTCTAAGTATGAAATGATCCTAAGAAAGTGTGTGTCAACTGTTTTATCCAAAAGGCGGGAAGGAAAATAACATTAAAATCTAGAAATATTAAGTAGGTTGATGGAAACAGATGGGTAGGTAAAGATACAGATAGATGGCATGCATTTTAGAGAAGGCTTTATTTAGCTACTAAACAAAGTTAACTGAAAGACATTCAGAGAGAAAAATTGATTTAAAAACAAAATTAGTATAAACTCTGGGAGTTTCCCAACCAACACTGTGATCCTATGAAGTGGGGATTCTGGAAGTTGTATCTCAAAAAGTAACATTTAAATCTCTGACAAGAGTACAGTGGAACCTTGACTTACATACTGCTTGACTTGCAGCATATTTGACTTGCAGCAAGAAGGGCCTGTTTGACTTGAGTCGCAGGCTTTGACTTACATCTCGGAGCCCCGGCGCAAGGCACCGGAATTGGGCGGCAGCCACAACCCAGCATCGCGGCTGCCACCTCCAAACTGCTCCTGCCTTCTTCCTCTCCTCCGACAGTGGCAGCTTCAGCGAGGCCAGCTCCGAGCACCTGGAGCTGGTCCTCAGCATTCAAGGTGAACATCAAGATTCCATCCATCCATTGTAGCCACTCTCATTCTCCTCTGTGAATGACCCTCAGTCATCCAGGTGAGGTTATCTGGAAAGTGAATCATGGCAACTGGACTTTTCTTGTGAGATTGAAACGTTTCACTACTCATCCAAGTAGCTTCATCAATTCAAGGAAAGTTGGTTCAAGGCCTCCAATTTATAGTTCACCTTGGTTTCATGTCAGCCTAGTCTGAATAAGCCCATTTAATCAGGGAACAGAGAGGGGTCAAGGAAGCCATTCATGTGTGTGTATTGGAAATCCCTCTCTCAACAGAGGTGTGGGACTTAGGTGCAATCTGTCTATCACTTACCATGCTGCCCTATCATTAATCCCCAGACAAAACAGAGGCACTGCACACCTCCACCAGGAAGGGCACAGCTAAAGACTCATACTTAATGAATGTTGGGAAGGGTTGACCAGGTGGGACTTTCACACACCCTAGGCCATTGTATATCCAATGAGCCTATTAAGGCCACTGTCCACCTAACACGTCTATTCAGAACAGAGTGACATGAAACAAAGGTGAACGATAAATTGGGGGCCTTGCACCAACTTTCCTTAGAATGACCAAGCTACTTGCATGAGCAGTGAAACACATTGATCTCACAAGAAAATAAATCCAGTTGCCATGACTAAACTTCCAGTCTCATTCTCCTCCTTAAAGTTATCTAACCCAGTGTTTTTCAACCTTTTTTGGGCAAAGGCACACTTGTTTCATGAAAAAAATCATGAGGCACACCACCATTAGAAAATGTTAAAAAAATTAGCTCTGTGCCTATATTGACTATATATAAAGTAATTCTCTTGAATAGGAATCAAATAAACACAAAGAAAGTATTTTATAATTACTTTATTATGAAATAGTAAGTAAACAGAAATATGAAAAATTATAAAATACTTTATTCAGTGCGCAACCTGGGCCTGTTTGGCTGAACACAAAGCTGATATTCTTCAGCTTTTCCAACGGCACACCAGGCAACATCTCGCGGCACACTAGTGTGCCGCGGAACAGTGGTTGAAAAACACTGATCTAACCCCATTTAAAAATCACCTAAAACAAGGCAAAATAAATAAGTAAATAAAACCTATTTTAAAATCACATAAATGAATGGATGGATGGATGGATGGATGGATGGATGGATGAATGAATGAATGAATGAATGAATGAATGAATGAATGAACGAGCAAGCAGTTTGTGATTGTTCTTTCCCTGCATCACATGGGGGATATAATGTGCTTCTGTGTTCTGAAAATTGTTAACAAAATATTTTATAAAAATCAGTCAAAAGTTAAAAAATTGCTATTACCACAACCTAGCTAAAAAGGTTTATAAAAACTGCTCAATGTACTCAATGTAAGCTTATCTTATTTACTTTTGATTTTTATGAATGATGTTTTAGTTATGTTTTCATTTGTAATATTTTTACTTTTTATTATATCCTTGTATCTGTATTTTGGAACAGTTTGTTTTATGTTGTTAACCACCAGAGTGGCTTTCTGCCAGATAGGTGGTATATAAATCAAATATATAAATAAATAATAAATAAATAAATTTCAAAAAAACCTGAAAACCCCTCTTTATGGACTACCAGGCCTCCAAATTACATGTATATTGAATTATAACATTTTCAGACTTCCTATGCAAGTCAGTGGAAAACTTACACATTAGTCTAGATCCAGAGCACAAACTGAACTGGATATAGCACAAATCACTTTAGAATGAATTGCGTCCAATTTTGAAGCCCCAAATGGCCTCCAAATTGGATCAAGGCCATTTACAGAGCTCTAACTAGGAATATATTTTGTATCCACTGCTATAGAAAGTATACATAGAACAGTTTGGTAACAATGTTATCAGTAGTGAACAATATTTCATAGGCAATACTGATTATTAAAACTGAATTCAAAATATTCAACATTAATTCAAATGGAATGAAATAATTGATTAATCATGGTGATTAATAATTTGTTGTAGAGTAATATGTTCCAAAATATAATATTAACATTTTCAAAGTTGTGATTACTGACTTCTATTTGTATCTGATTAATTATTCTTCACTGATTTTCCCCAAACTGTGCTTGATGGATTGTTAATGTTATTATCTCAATCAGAACATTAAAAAAATTAAATGCATAGAAATTAAAATTTCAATTTATAAGTGCCATGCTGCCTACAGAAATGTGTCTTCTTTACTTAAGTGAAGGGATAAATTTCTTTAACCATTATGTGACTGCCTTTGACAGCAAGGTTATATGTAGGAGAAGAAAGGCACTATAGGGAGGAAACCAATGCATAAATTTTCAATGCTTTCTTTGACATCTAGTAACTAACAAATAACAGCTCAAAAACAAAAAGATAGTAAAACATGAACAAAATGAACAAACTGTGAAACCCTCCTATTGAAAGGAGAGAGGATTTTATTTTATTGCTTTGCTTGGTAATTTGGGAGTGAATCCTGTCACCAGCAGTGACTGCAAAATAGCAACAGCAGGAATTGTGTGGTGGTGTTCCAATTTAAATTCATGGGAGGCTAGCCAAATTCACAGGAAAAGTGTTATCTCCACTTGAGGCATCCAGAAAAGACACACACATAACATCATAGGTCTCTTATCCTAGGCATGGCAGAAGAGCATCAGCAGGGATACCCATGGTCGCCCACCCCCACACTCGTGGATAGGCACTGGTTGCAGTGCCAACCTTGGCACAGGTCAGCATTTCAACAAAGAAAAAAAATAACCCTCTTCTGATCTAATTCTTCGTCATGATCTATCACAGCTCAGCACTAACAGCAAGCTTAGCAGCCTCATGTGTGGCAGCAGTTATGTATAAACTACCCAGACTGGCTGTGCCGCCAGGTGGAGGGGGGTTAAAAATCTAATAAATAAATAAATAAACAAGTAAAGATTGGAAACAGGCACTCTAAGTGTCCCTTTGCAGCAAATTTTAGGGGGGGGGGAGACAAGGAAATCCAAATTTCTTTTTGCTTATCTTTACACGAAGAGTCGGTCACGACTGTAACAACACAACACACACACACACAGTGGCAGAATTCTGATATGCATACTTGAGACAAGAAAGATGTTTGTTTGTACTATACATGTTGCACATTACATGAAACTGGGGAGCACACATATTCCAAAGCTCTGATGCTTTATGTTCATTGATTGATTGATATATTTCTGTCTCCCCACTACCCTACTTTTAGTGCATTTTTAAATCCTACCCACTCTTGTGTGAACTCTGGAAAGAGTTCCTTTTCTGATGCCATGCATTTGAAGATAAGGCTTACAGAGGAAAACCACCAAAAATGATTGTCTCATGAATTTGCTGAGCACGCTTCAAGATGCTTTACCCCTTCTGTTTATAGAAGCAGTAATCTTAGCTGCAGAACTACCTGGGGAAGCATGAGATAAAACAAAATCAAGGTCTTAAACAGGCACATGTTTTGATTTAGCAAGAAGGCTCTGAATTTTCATTAATGTGCACATATAAGCATGCATTACCATATAGTGGCTCTGCTTAACAGCAGAGTAACAGTAATCATAATCTGTGGTGAGTTTATCCAAATCTTTCTGATCCACCTTCCACACTCTCTTTTTTGTGTTTGTGAGGAATAGATAGGAGGCTTTGCATTCATTTCCCATCAACAGTGTAACATTACAGTCAGACACTAAGCCAATTAATTTAAACTATGATTAACTGGAACAAGCGAGATTAACAACCCAAGCTTTGCATCATGGATGACAGCAGAGGAAGCAAAGATATGCTCCCCCTCTCCCAAATCAATTATTTCTAATGTCAGGAATTCAAAACTTGGTAAAAACTACTGTCAGATAATAAAATTCCATAGGTATCATGAAGAAACTTTCCACATATTCAAATTATATCTGCAGACACCCCCCTGCCTCAGTTTGGATTGCTTCAGCATACCATGATGACAAGTAGCCAATTCTCCTGGCTTTCAATACAACTCGAAACTGAAAATAGTAAAAATAAACGAAGCAAAAGCTTTCAGTCTCCACCTCTCCTACTGAAAGCCTGTTGCTCTATTAGACACACAGAATGTAAAATATATTTTGACCTTTAAATGAATGGTTTCACCCCTACTTTACATGTTTTGATGTCACATCTTCTGTGAAAAACAAATAGCTAACAATACCAGTAGCAATATTGTTGCAAACAAGAAGCAGAAGGCAGGAGTGTGTTATTAGATTTATAGTGATGATGGCTGAACAGTAATGGCACTGCGTAATGATTGCATGTAGACCAATTTTCACAAGGTAAAAGCATTACATCAGATTTCAGCAATAATTTAAAAGCAGCCATTATACAATAGAGGCTATATTTTTCTCAATATAATTAGTTTTTCTCAGATAACTTGTTTATTGACCTCTTGTCATTGAATCATACAGTAATATTCTTTGTGACATGTGATTATTAACTATAAATATAGTCTTATTCAAACATGTATCTTATTCAGATTATTTTTCCTCTATAATGAGAGATCAGTAACCCCCCAAAATACCAGAGATAACACAAATACAAGAAGTGCATTTCAAAACAAACCACAAAAAGTAGAATGTACCACCAACACAGAAATACATCAGCCAGTATTCTTGTACTCAAAACACTGTTGTTTAACAATCATGCAGAAAGACTGTTTTAAGAACTAATATTTTGAATTTATAAAGTAGTGAATTAGCAAAGCCAATTTTCTAACTTAAGGCATGTATATGAAGTGGTAAGTCCCAGGGATGAGTCATAAATTTGCATTTATTGACATATGAATGAATTTAATCATGATCTGCAAGCCTATCAACAAAATGCTATTTGCATATTGCAGTTTTCCATCACTCAGTAGAAATGACAAGCATCAAATCCTTTTTCCTTTTCTGTTTTGAACAAAAGGTGTGTGTGTGTGTGTGTGTGTGTGTGTGTGTGTGTGTGTGTGTGTGTGTGTGTGTGTGTGTGTGTGTGTGTGTGTGTGTGTGTGTGATGCCTCAAGACTCATTGTTGCTCACTAACTGCCCTGGTATCAGGAATATTAGTTCCTCCCTGAGACATGTCCATATTGTTGTAGACTATTTCCTCATGAATCCACTAGAACGAATCTGCATAAGTCTATAAGTCAAGCAGATCACTAGTGTATTTACAAGTATGTGTTGGTGTTATGTGACATCAAGTTGCTTCCAGTATACGACAACCCTTGAACAAGTGCTTCCGAAAGGTCCTGTCATTAACAGCCCTTGTAAACAGTCTTGCAAATTAAAGGTCATAGCCCTTTATTAAGTCAATTGATCTCATGTTCAGGTCTCCTTTTCCCAGCATTATTTTCTTTTACCCTGAATCTTATCTCCTAGTGATATTGCTAAACTACTTATTTAATTTTAGCTTCCAGTAAGACTTTGGGCTTGGTTTGATCTGGAACTTTGTTGGATTTCTGCAGGCCAATAGCTCTTCTCTAACACCATCGAGTTCATCTTTTTTTTCTATGTCAACTTTCTCCATTGTTTAGCTTTCACACAGTACAGTATACTGTAGATAATCTTAGCCTTGGTTTCCAGTGGCACATCTTTACTCTTAAGTATCTTCTCAAGTTCCATCCTAGGCACCCTGTTCAGTCTTAAATGTCTTCTGGTTTCTTAGCAGCAGTCTCACAGATGAAAAATGGAACCAAGGTAAAGAAAAAATTTGGCTATTTCACTTTCTTCATGATCATAATCAATATTGTAAATGTTCAGCTGCAATCCTCCTTTTGTACTTTCTCCTTCAACCTTCTTCAAACCTCTGATGCTTTCTGTAAGTCAAATGGTGTTTCCTGCACATCTCAAAATGCTGGTGTTTCTTTTCCCAAATTTCACTTGTTCTTCATCTGAATCTAATCCAGTTTTGGTCAATTGTTTTTACTTATTCAATGGAAGAATAATTGTCTCCCTCTCAGTTGTTACTGGTGGAGGAGTGGCTCGAGCAGTGAGATAGGAGGATGAACAGTCAAACGGATAGTTCCTTTTGTATTGCTACCTTGTGGAGAAGGCTTGTAAGGAAATAGGAATGACAAAAGTGGTTAGGAGAGAAAGTAGGCAATGAGTGCACACACATGAGACAGAATGGGTGGGCAGGAATGGGAAAGAGGGTATTTGTTCATGTGAGAGAAAAAGCCAATGTACAAGAAAGCAAGAACAGATGGGCATATGCAAACAAGCACATGGATAAGAGAACAAGAGATGGCATGGAAGTGGTCCATAGGTGTGTGTGTGTGTGAGTGAGTGAGTGAGTGAGAGAGAGAGAGTAAGAATGGGAGTGAGTAGGCACTTGTACACCCACACAAGACAGAATGGGGCAGATGAGAGCAAGTACAGGGGAGATCACAGGAACATGCAAGAGAGTTTAAGCCTGGACAAAATGAGAGTACACATGGTTGTAAGAGAGTGTATAAGAAAAAGTGTGCATGCATGAAAGAATAGGGGTGCACAAAAATTAATGAGCAGGTGTATGATGGTCAAGAGACATAGAAAGAACTGTAGGTTGGTTCATGTGCAAGAAGCAAAGCAAGTAGGACTGGGAGGCAAGGATGTATACGTGCATGAGAGAACGAGCTGATGTGAGAGTTAATGAGTGCAGGTGAGTTTCAGATTGCAAACACGTGCAGGAGTGGACAGGTGTGTATGTAAGAGAGAAAAAGAGTAAGATTGTGTGGACACATGATAAACAGTGAGCACACCCAAAATAGATAGAATGTGTATCTGTAACAAAAATTGATATGTGCATGGATGTGCATGAGAGAGCAGGGTAGAGAGTGTACACATTACAGAACTTCACGGCTGACACAGGCAGTCCATTGGATTACAGGTCAATGCACTGGCAAAGTGTCATGGTTTTGCTGAGTTTTGTTTTGTTTCCTGTTTTATGGGGGAAGAAAGCAATTGGAGGACTAGTCCAAGCAGTTAAAAACTGCAGCTCCTGTAGGTCTCCAGGGGTAAAAAAATAACTTTTTAAAATTAAAAAAAAAACCTTTTTTTAAAGTGAGAGGGATCTTGATGACCACTGCCCCTCCCCAACCCCCAGGTGATGATTCTCAAAGGGCCACATATGGGCCACAGACTGCAGTTTGTTCACCATATTGAATCTATTGAGTGAAGTCATCGATTCAAAATGCAGACTCCTGTTATGAAAGCTGTAAAATGGGTCCTCAGGATTAGTATTCTTGTTTTGTGTTCAGTGTTACTTAAGGCATATATCAGGAGGGTTTTTTTAAACCAATGGAAAGTTCTATCTCATTTCCCAGTGGTCTGCTATTTCATTTCTTAGTTTATGAGCTTTATATGATACCTTGAATGTGAGACTTCTCTAGAGATCTCATTTAAGAGAGTAAATGAATTCTAATGAATGAAAACTATTAAAATACTTAGCACTTTTCCTGCACTCCAGAAATACACAGCTTGTTTTATTCTCTAAATATTCTGAATTACATTAAGTTACCAGATAAATAATTGTTCAGCCTAAATATTTATTCCCACATCTAGTTAATCCTAGGATTTCTTTCCCTTCAGCTTGTTATACATTTTAAAAATACTCTGTCCTCAAGACAACATTCAACTCCTTTCATATCTTAGAGCAAATCTGCTGGGTTCATAATCTTGTGCAAAGTTACAGTCACAGGATAATTCAATAGAAGCAACAGTTTCAAGATGATCTACCGTAAATGCTTAACTAAGTCAACTTAATGAATTAGTCATCCTTCACTATATACCTTAAAGCAGGATTCTTCTAAAATTATGCTTCCAATTGAAATAGGAACAAATTAAATCATGATTGGAAGAGAGCAAGCCCCATCAAAAAGAAATTGAGTGAATGTGCTCTACATAATTGGAAATTTCAGTGCTATAACCCATCTTTTAATACAGAACATTATGTTGTTGTTTGGGTTAAGAACTTTGACTTCTTCCAGCTGCCTGGAAAATTAGCTAGAGCTGCCTTATTCCAGTTCTCTATATCCAAGAAACCCAATTTACATATTAATTATTGCACTGTTTTTCTACTACTGTGTTTCAGCCTTGGGAACTGAGAGACCCAACATAGTGTGAGCTGAGAGACTCAGTAGAGCATTGTGGCTTTGAAATATGGAGATCCAGGTTCAAATCAGTAAAAAGCCATACTGGTAGACCTTGGGCTATTAGCTATCTCTCAGTCAAGCCTAATTTGCAGGCTCATTGTAGGAAAAATGGAAATTGGAAACCATATGAAGTTGGCATTTACACTGCAGTATATGAGCTTCTGGTGACTGGTTACTGTTGTTGTTTTTTACCATCAGCTTCTCCTGGTGGGACAAAATATTACAAATCTGTCATGAAAACAAAAGTTTTTGTTTTAATAACCAGTCATATATTTTAGCTCAAAACATGTGAAGAACAGCAATACATCATGGATCCGATGGATCTGATGAAAGCTTATCACAAACAAACGTGTTAATCCATTCATTGTTAAAAGACTTATTTTCCTTACAGAATGCTGATATGCTGCTCTCTCCTGAACTTTATCACTACCTCTATAAAGTATGCCTTTGTGATACACTCTATGTATGTATTTAAAAGCATATGTCAGTCTAACAGATTTCATCTCCCAGATAATCTAATACTTGGTTAGTGAAGAATTGTAATTTTCATCTTCATCTCTCTCCCCCTCATGAAAGCTGGGAATCGAAGCCAGATAATGGGCAAAAGTCACCTTACTAGGCGATAAGGCACCCCTAATCACAGCTGGTAATATAGCAATTCCAAAGGAAATCTTGCCATGTACAAATGCATTCCTGTTGTACTGCTTTCTGACCACAGATGTACCAAGAAATTAGTATTTCAGATCCAGATTTTCCAGATTTTAAAAGGTCATCATGTGTGTACTGTATGTGTGGATCTCACATTCCTCTGCTCACCATTAGACATGGGCACGACTCGGCGAAATTGTCCTTTCCGTTTTTGGTTATCGTTTCCGTTACGTAATGGAACCGGTAATGATAATTAAGCCATCAGAACTCGAACTCGAACCGAAAAAAAACAAATTTGGTCAGGTTTTTCGTTTCCATTTGTGGCATCACGGCGATCACGCAACACGAAGCACAGAAAAAGTTTTTAAAAGTTTTTTTTTTTAAAAACCCGACTCCCGGCCAAAAAAGCAGGTGAAAATATGCCTGCCTGAGGCTTTGCCAGCTACCAGAGGGGTGCTTTCTTGGGGGTCCCCGGCCTTTATTTATTTATTTATTTATTTATTTATTTATTTATTTATTTATTTATTTTTACAACTTATATGCCGCCCACTACCCAAAGGTCTCTGGGCGGCTTACAACAAGGAATTAAAACAGTTAAGACCAATAAATAATTAAAACAACAGCAAAACCTCTTCTCCTGTCTTCTCCTGTCCTGGGCTGCTTGCAACAGGCTGGGGGGGGCATCCTCATCGTCTCACCATGCCATGCGGTGGGGGGGGATCCAAAATGGTGACCACAATTTTTCTTTTGAAATCGTGGTCAAAAAACACACCAAATCACCACAGAAACATGTGAAATTTATTTATTTTAAATGCCTGAATTTTAATAGTAGCAGCAGTGGGTTTTTATAGCAATAAAATTGTTGATTTTATTTTATTTTATTTTATTTTTATTTTTTTAGACCTGCCCATTTGGGCTGGGCATGGGATGGGACCATGCAAATTTTTTTGAACCATTCCACCAATGGCATTGCCAGGTTTTTGACTGACACTTCTGGATGTCTCGGAGGGCATAAAAACCCGAGGCACCTTCCAGGAATCACAGTCGGGTGTATGGATGTGGTTGAGGGAGGAGGGCTGGCTGCTGGTGCTGGTGTGATCCAATCGAGATTGAGGAGGGAGGCTGGAGGCTTTAGGATTTAAGTTAGGCAGGCAGGGAGGGAATTGAATTTAGAAAATAATTTCTTTGATTCCCTGCAGCTTTGTCTGCTGAAGGGAATAGCAGTTTATTCTTTATTTCTTCTCTGGCAGTTTGTGAGGATTTTTTTCTGATATTGGATAAAGGGGGAGGTTCGACTGGGAGTGGGAGGTGTGGATTTATTTTAAAAATATATTATATACTACCATTTATTTTCTATTTCCCCAACTTCAATTTGCTTGCACACACACACATTTGGGGTGCAAGCCAAGAACAGAACCTCTATCCTAAGTGATATCCTAACTGCCCACTCGCGCGTCCGCCTGTGCCACCACCCGCCTGCAGGCCGCCTGCTTGCCTGCCCTCCCGCCCCGCCGGCCACCTAGGGCGCAAAAACACCTAGTGCTGGCCTGATTGTGGGACGCCCCTGTGCTCTGGGAAGTCAAATCGCGCTAAATCGCAGTGGAAATGACAAACGACAAACAGAAATGACAAATTTTTGAAAAATTTCACGACAAACGGAAACAACCCGAAACGGACCTGTTCCGACAAACGAAAACTTGAAATTTCATTTTTTCTGGTCATGCCCATGTCTACTCACAATGTTACTAAAAAGGCCCCCGTCTAAATATAGACCCCACTGCTGTTGATTTCACCCCTGCCAGTCACAAAAGGTACCAGTATTTTTAGGACTAAATGTTTACTTTGCATTTGCTTGGGACATTTCAAAAGAAACTGGCAAATATACCAAGCCACTAGCTCCTTACTGGGATCTGAAACACTATTTGTGTATTGGAAATGCTCTGCTTATAAAATGGGTGGCATCCCTTAGGAATCATATCTCTATAGTATCCATTCATTGTGACCACAGGAACAGCAGTCAGAGAGGGTAGTGTGTTACGCAGAAACGACTAGGGTTTTAAATAATTTAAAGAAGCAATTTACAAACACACCTAACTGTTGTATAGTTGTGATCCTGCTGCATGCTTAGTTGTTAATGGTGCTATTATGCTGTAAGAATCTACAGTGGTTGTGTATTGGCAGAATATATTTCCAGATCAGCTCAATTCTAATTGAATTACTCCCCTTCAATTATTTGGACAGTTTTAGAAGTATATTTTAAACACCTGCTTTAAAAACCGGAGTAAGAAAGCACTATCACCCCAAAGAAGGGCTTATCTTGATTATACTGAAACCCAAATGGGTTGGTATTAAAAAACACAGTCTTTCAAATACAGTTTGTTAAGTATTCAGGACTAATTCTCTGAGCAGTCCAAGTCAGCATAAAGGTTTATTGATTTACCACAGGTTCATCACCCACCAAGGACTCAAAATTGGTGCAATGACATCAAAATTATCCACAACAACATTTTGAAGGCTGTGACTGAGAAATATCTGTCTGTAATCCTGCCCCCCCTCCCCCCAGTTTTCTCCAACCTGTTCTGAAAGGTGCTCAGTTTGGTGTACAAAGGAATGTCCTTACGAATGTCATGACGCTGATTGTATCCCTGTTCGTGGTCCTCTCACCCTCTTCCATCAGCGCTGCCGAGAAAGGCCTGGCTTTATCTTATAGCATCCAGCTCAGTGGGCTCCTGCAAGTGTGCGTGAGGACAGGAACGGAAACCGAAGCCAAATTCATTTCGGTGGAGCAGATCACAGAATACATCACGAAGTGTGTCCCTGAAATGAAGGAGGGTTCTGCCCTGGTCAAACCTCCCACAGATTGGCCCGATAAAGGTGAAATCACTTTTCAACAATATCGGATGAAATACCAAGAAAACACTCCCGAGGTCCTTTGTGACATTAATCTCAGCATTCGTGGCAAAGAGAAGGTTGGGATTGTGGGTCGGACGGGCTCAGGAAAGTCCTCTTTAGGGGCAGCACTCTTCCGGTTAGTGGAACCAACCACGGGCACCATCGTAATCGATGGCATTGATATCCACACCATTAACTTGGAATCGCTGAGGTCGAAGCTGTCTGTTATCCCTCAAGATCCTGTTCTGTTTGTAGGTACAGTAAGGTCGCTGTTGTTGCAAGTATCCATTCACCATTTCCTCCCAAAGTTAAACCCAGCGGCTAATGCTTAATGCTTATACCTTGGAGTGTAATGCTGGCCTCCACACAGAAATTATACGCAATTCTCCATGCTTAATTTAATTTTTATTTATTTATTTATTTTGTTGCTGCCCGTGCCATCCTTTGCTGAGGGTATTGTACCCCCCCCTATTTTTATTGGTAGTTTGCCTCCAGTTTTCATGTTTGTTTGCTGCTGTTTGTTTTAAGTGTACACCACCCAGAGTTCCACTTCGGAAGATGGGGTGGTATATAAATGTAATAAATAAATAAAATAAATAATTTTTCCCCACAACAACCCTGTGAGGTAAGCCAGGCTTGCACAATAACAATATGATTGCAGAGGTGTCAGTTTTCCTGTATTTTGTTCTAAGAGCTGAAAACTGCAAAAATGTTCTCTCCACTGGGTGAGATTATAACAGCTTTTTGTGCACTTTTTGTATTTCATGGTTTTTTTCATGAAAAATCAAGAGAAGTAGTATTTTGTGTGGGAGAGAATACTTTCTGTTGAAAAGCTTGTGTTCTACACAACATGTGTACTGTATAGTTTCCCTCCTCTGCACAAATACATTTTTCCTGTCAATATTTTCTTTTAAATCAGTTCCTGGAAAAAAAAACCCTCAAGTATTTGTTTTTTTTTCTAAAGCTGATGATGATGTAGAGATGTTCTGGGGTTTTCACTGTTGTGTAGGAGTGGAATATCTTACAGTGGTTGACCAAAACAATCTTTTGGTATGTCAAAACATTATTTTTATTGCATTGCAGTGAAAAAAAATTGTGAGTATTCACATATTCTTAGCTGATGGACTTTGCTCCTGGGTTAGGCCTACTGGAAGTGTGTGTGTGTGTGTGTGTGTGTGTGTGTGTGTGTGTGTGTGTGTGTGTGTGTGTGTGTGTGTGTGTGTGAGAGAGAGAGAGAGAGAGAGAGAGAGAGAGAGAGAGAGAGAGGAGACCTATAGCACTGAGGACCATATAAGCACTGCTTCAAAAGATCTAAAGAGGTAGCTAGAGTCTGGGACAATGGAAGGGCTATCAGCTACTGCTGTTTCAGAAGCTACAACCAGGATATATTCCTTTTGGGACTCTGAAGAGGGCAGGCTTTGCGAGACAGAGCCACTGCCACAGTACTGTGGGAAGAGAGTGCATTACATGCAGTCTCAAAGTGTGGCTTTGCCAACCTTTTTTGCCATCACACCACCCTGCCTCCCAGTGTACCTATGCATGATTTATTTATTTATTGCATTTGTATCCCGCCCATCTTCCCGGAGGAACTCTGGGCGGCTTACATAGTAGCGACAAAGCGCAATATTCAGAGTACAATATAACACAATAAAACAAAATAAAACAATAAAGCAAAAGCAGTTATAGACAGTTTAAAATCACAACGTACATGAACACCCTAGCATCGCCATCTAAGGGGAGGCGGATTGCATAAAGACAAGTATTGATGGTGGCAAAAAACAACAACGGAGATTAATACTCACCAAAGGCCTCTCTTTAGAAGCATATTAGCTTTAATGTGGAAGTGTGGGCTTCAGCTTTTTAAACCAAGGACCTCCAGCCATTGACTACTGCAGACTCTCATTCTCTCTTAAAAACACTTAGATATGAAAATATATTTGGTTGGAGTCTTAAGCTATTAGACCCTGCCATCCTCAAACTTTTCCTACCTCTCTGTGAGGAATGGATGCAGAAATATTAATGAATTTAGGAATATGTCCAATTATATAATTTATATTTTTACATACTAAACCCTTTCTTTGGTTAATTTGAGAAGTATATGGCCTTAACTGCATCTGCCTATCCCTTCTAGATTAAAAATGCAAGAGGAAAAGGAACACGCACACACCATGTCTGCCTTTATATATTAGGCCAGCCATCTATGAACAAATGGCTGGCATTAAGCTTCATTTAAAAGAGTGAAAGAGAAAGAGAGAGTCTAACACTCTAAACTGAAGTACAGGTAGGAAAGAAGTAGGTAATGTCTGGAACCAGGTACTGGGAAGGCTCATTGTCCCAAGGTTAGTTAATCTGACCTTTATAATTTCCAAATATCATAGGAAGAGGAGTGGTAGGAAAAAGAAAAAAAATCAAGTAGCTTTTTTTCCATGTTATGTTTTCTAAGGCTACTCAGAGCTACTGTATTTGTCATTCAATCCATACTGAAGTGTAAGATTACTTTTCAGCCTGAGTGCTGATCCAAGTTGCTCCTTTAGGCCACAATTGCCAAGCCAAATGCAAACTCAAGTGTGTTGAGTTACAGCAACTGCTCAATGGAAAAGAGTGCTTTGCTGGAGCAGAATAGGTTGCTCCCAGTTGTTTATACAGTGGTGCCTCGGATAACGATGGTATTTTGTTCTCCAAGGTTAGTTGTTATCCGAAACACGTCGTTATCCAAAATGCAGTTTCCCATAGGAATGAATGGGAAACCGTTTAATCCATTCTGGAGCCTAGGAAAAAGGCACAGACACCTGGTTTTTTGCTCAAAACTCTTTAAAAAGTGCACTTTAAAGGTACATATGCAATTCCACCTGGGATAACGTTTTTACTGATGCATGCTGGAAATTCATTATCTGAGCCAGTCCACAGGGAAAATTCATTATCTGAGGCAGCCCATAGGAAGATTCATTATCCAAGGCAGCCCATAGAGAAAATTTGTTCTCCAAGGCAGACCTATACCTAGGAATTGCGATTTGTTATCCGAGGCAGCCCTTAGGGAAAATTCGTTATCAGAGGCAGCCCTATACCCGGAAATTTGCAGTTGTTATCCGAATTATTCGTTCTCCAGGGCAGTTGTTGTCCGAGGTACCACTGTATTTGATCTTGCATGCAATGAGGAAGAGGTTAAACCTCATGGGGACTATTTATTTTAGTTCTGGCACTCTATGGCATAGTCTCCTTCCCAATCACTTGTTTCCTCCTCCTCTCTGTCTCCTTGCCTTCTGAAGCAAGGGTTTGCATATGTGAGCTTCTTCAAGAAAGATGGAGATAATGGGTTAACTACATAACGTTAAGCCAAACCTTCATGAGTGGGCACTGTTAGTTTTACCTCAAACCCTTGTCTTTTTTGCTCCCAGATTCTTGGGCTTGCCTTAGAGGCTTGGAAGACATGGGTGGTGTCAGACAATATCATCAATCTGATTGGAAATGTTACATTTTCCCTTGAGTCCAATATAAAATGAATACTCCCCTATGGCACTGAATCTTGCCTAGACCCACTGTGAAGTTCTATCAATGAGGCAGAGTGGTTGTACAATAAAAGCCTTGTGTAGAACCATCTACTACATTATGAAAACTATTTGGAAGGTTGCTTTTCTGAAAAAAATAATAAATAAAATAGCATGGCGATGTGTGCCAGAGCAAAAACTGGATGGCTGAGGTGTATAATTCTTTTCATTTTTCTCACGATTCTGGCAAAGTTCTCCTTCTGCCATTCAGCCTTAAGAGTCAAAAGATACAAAGAATACCAAACATGAAGAAAGAAGCAAGGTTATGAGATTCTGTGCGAGAGTGCATGTGTGTCTGCCTCTCTGTTTCTACAGTATGCAGAGGGAAAGCTTTATATTTCCTGCACTTTATAAGACAATAAACTATTTAGGAAACATGTAAGGTGACTATACATTACATTATTCTGTAGTATATACAGACTATTGTATGGTTTGTTTGTTTGTTTTCCTGCCTCTCTCTACTGCAGGAATCAAGGCAGCTTCCAATATGAATAAAAAGCAGATGCAGCAAAAAGGAAAGTAATAGTGTTGAACACAAATACATAAGCACCATTAAAACAGGTACCAAAATAAAATAATTTAAAAAATAATTTAAAAGCACAAAAAAGAAAATAAATTGTGTGTGTGCGTGTGTGTGTGTTTTAAAATCCATAGTGGGAGAAGAAAATAAATCATTAGTAACACGGACTTTAAAAAAGAATGGACAACTGGATTTGTTCATACTCTGATGAATATATACATTGTGAAGCAACCACAATTGTCTACCATTCCTGTTTCCAACTTTGGTAGCAAAGAATCTTCTGGTTTGCAAGATCCTGAAGGCTCCATCATCCCATTCTCCCCAGTAGATTGGGCACAAAACTTGCTTCTGCTGCTGCTGTATTTAAGTGAAATCCTACTATTGACATCAGCAAGATTAAGAACTGGACAATTGTCACACATTGTATAAATCCATTGATAAATCTGGCATGTTTAATACTGTGGGTTACTTTGAAGTTTACTACACTAGTCTATATACTGCTCTCACTTCCCATCAACAGCTCAACTATACATTTCACATTTAAGTGAGAGCACTGTCTAAGCACATCCGATCTCGCCTGATTTTGCTGAGCAGGATTAGCCCTGGTTAGTTCTTGGATGGGAGATCACCAGGGAATACCAGGTGCTGTAGGCGCCTGGAGTAGGAGCTGGCAAGCCACGCCAGTATTCCTGCCAAGAAAACTCCATGGGCGTGGAATCACGAAGGGTTGGTCATGATTGTAAAGACACCACACACACACACACACACACACACACACACACACACACACACACACACACACACACACACACACACACACACACACACACACACCTTATATCTAAATTCCACTACTGCCCTCTGGGATATGATGTGGAGGAGGATACCATCTGTTGTGTACCAGCTATTCTCATCTACTGGATGGACGTAAAACTGTTCCCTGCCACTCTGTCTCCCCAAGGCATCCTGACTGCACCTCTTCCAATATCCTCTTGCCCAGGAATTTTATCTTGATATGAAGAAGTGGCCTCACAGGATTTGCCTTTGCGCTTGGAAATTCATGTAGGGTTGTTGTATCATTAAGTATGTTGTGGCAACTTTACCATGAAGCATTCTGGGACTGAGCTGGATTCAGTCTTGGAGATAGGTGGGATTTGTTTGCCCATTTCTTCCTATCTGGAGATTCTCTCAATGGGTGCCTCCTAGTTATGGGAGGCCAGCAGCTGAAGAGCCATTTGATCTCTCTCAGCCCCAAGTGTCAAGGGAACCATACAATGACTTTCCCCTGGGTTGTCATGTCCAGTTATTCCATAGTTTCCCCACAACTGGCTGATGGGAAGGCAGTTCATCAGTTGGCTGATGAGTCATCAAATGTATGGATCCATTCTACTATGAAAAGTCAGGATAAACCAACTCTTTTTCATGTCAGTAATGTGTCAGGCATTATTTTTCATCTTTATTAACCACAGTCCAGTGCTCCATACTGTTAGAACTGTGCATGTGCCTTAACACACTAAATTTATTTAAGTTAGAAATAAACATGGCTGCATAGATTTGCCATTAGAAATATTAGTCTTGTTACAACTCATTCCATGTTCTGCTGGTATTTTATAGGAAGGTTTGCTCTGTGCCTGCCTATGGGCAAATGGACAGATGCAGGGAAGTGATATCAGAAGACAGAAATCTACTCTCATGCGCCTCCCAGAGGCATTTGTTGGGGCCACTGGCCACTGTAAGATACAGGAAACTGGACTAGATGGGCCCTTGGCCTGATCCAGCATGGCTCTTCTTATGTTTTTATGACTGATCAGCAGCATCAACAGGCAAAATGTCTGATATTTGGCAAAGGAGAACAGGAGAAGAAAATGAACAAAAAACACCCTGCTGCTTTTGATGGAAAGCCTTTTAAAACTTATAACCTATATTTTCATTTTTAGACAGCACCTCCAAAATAAAATTTAGTGGTGTTACTCATTTCTTGACTGTGGAAAAAATCCCATTCATCTTGGTGGAACTGATTCTTAGCAATAATATTTCAGATAATGGCTAATTCATATATTTGAATACTGAAACCACTTAGAAGTCATAGCTGACAAAGACTGCATGACAGAATAGATAATAAATTCAATGTAATTTACTCCCTTCATTTTCTACTATGATGAATTTTCAGCTGGGTTTCATGTGTGTATATGTTAGGTGGAGGGATTCGTTTTTTAAAGCACTGTTTGGTTATAGACACTTGCTTGGATAATATAATTCATTCACACAACCAAAAAATAACTTTTCACTTCTGTCTTAGAAAGCAAGTTATTAGGGATAATATAACTGTCAGATCTAACCATAGACAAGGAATACATTGCTGTCTTTTTGTATCAACCTTGATTCAAAACAGAATTTCTTATTCAGCTTCTCTTCTCATTTTAAAGGTCATTTTAGTATCCTTTATTATATACCCATAGAGCTCACTATTCCAGGCTGGAATGATACATTATATCTAAAAAAAAGTGGTAAAAGCAGAGCTGTGACCAAAGGAGTTCTTTAAATATATTTTCTCCTGTCTAAAGATTAAGTTTGAATCTGTCTGGGCACCAAAACTACTAAACCATAGATGTCATCACTGTGGTGAGACATGCCTTCAAAGGGATTGGACAGATTCCTAGAGGAAAAGTCCATCACGGGTTACAAACCATGATGGAGATGTGTAATCTCTAGTTTAAACCAGTTTTGCAGGGAGTGGTATCAGGAGACAGATATCTAGTCTCATGCACTCCCAACAGAAATGGACTAGATGGGCCTTTGGCCTGATAATTCTTCTTATGTTCTTATGTTCTTATGTAATACATTGCTGTCTTTTTGTACAACCTTGATTCAAAACAGAAAAATTTTAAAGAAAATTATTTGGCTCACTATTCCAGGCTGTTTTATATCTAAAAAAAAGTTTGTGACCAAAGGAGTCTCATGTCTAAAGATTAAGTTTGAATCTGTCTGCACCAAAACTACTAAACCATAGATGTCATCACTAGACACAGAAAAAAATTGTCGTTTTTTTTGGTTATCGTTTCCGTTAAAAAATGTTTTTTCGAACTCGAAAAAAAAAGAAAAATTTGGTTGGGTTTTTCGTTTCCCAATTCGCAATGCGCCAAAAAAGTTTTAAAAGTTTTTTTGAAAAAACCCAATTCCCGGACAAAAAAGCAGGCGAAAATATGCCTGCCTGAGGCTTTGCCACCTACCAAAGGGGTGGTTTCTGGGGGGTGCCCGGCCTTCCCCCCTCTTCTCCTGTCCTGGGCTGCTTGCACCAGGCTGGGGGGGGGGTCATCCTCGTCGTCTGGCCATGCCATGCAGTGGGGGGGATCCAAAATGGCGACCGCAATTTTTCTTTTGAAATCATGGTTAAAAAACACACCAAATCAACACAGAAACATGTGAAATTTATTTATTTTAAATGCCTGAATTTTAATAGTAGCAGCAGTGTTTTTTTATAGCAATAAAATGTTGTATTGATTTTATTTTATTTTATTTTTTATTTTTTTAGACCTGCCCATTTGGGCTGGGCATGAGATGGGACCATGCAAATTGTTTGAACCATTCCACCAATGGCATCGCGAGGTTTTTGACTGACACTTCTGGATGTCTTGGAGGGCATAAAAAGCTGAGGCACCTTCCAGAAATCGCAGTCGGGTTTATGGATGTGGTTGAAGGAGGAGGGCTGGCTGCTGGTGCTGGTGTGATCCGATCAAGATTGAGGAGAGAGGCTGGAGGCTTTAGGATTTAAGTTAGGCAGGCAGGGAGGGAATTGAATTTAGAAAATAATTTCTTTGATTCCCTGCAGCTTTGTCTGCTGAAGGGAATAGCAGTTTATTCTTTATTTCTTCTCTGGCAGTTTGTGAGGATTTTTTTCTGATATTGGATAAAGGGGGAGGTTCGACTGGGAGTGGGAGGTGTGGATTTATTTTAAATATGTATTATATACTACCATTTATTTTCTATTTTCCCAACTTCAATTTGCTTGCACACACACACATTTGGGGTGCAAGCCAAGAACAGAACCTCTATCCTAAGTGATATCCTAACTGCCCACTCGCCTGTCCGCCCGCGGCCGCCGGCCGCCTGCCTGCCCGCGGCCGCCGGCCGCCTGCCTGCCCGCCCCGCCCCCCCCACTGTCTAGGATGCAAAAACACCTAGCGTCGGCCTTGACTGCGGGATGCCCCTATGCTCTGGGAAGTCAAATCGCACTAAATCGCAGTGGAAATGACAAACGACAAATGGCAAATGGAAACGACAAATTTTTGAAAAATTTCACGACAAACGGAAATGACCCGAAATGGACCCGTTCCGAAAAATGAAAACTCGAAATGTCATTTTGTGCCTATGTCTAGTCATCACTTGCAGTTGGTCCTTGTAATAGAGATGATACAACAGAGAGGACAGGGTCTTTGAACATTTGCAGCCATTAGGTCTGAAGGTCACTGATAATATTGTTTTCAATGTTAGCATCAGAGCTGTGCCACCCAACTGGATGTGTGCAACACCCCCAGGTAGCCAATGAATTCTGAAAATATTATTTCATATCAGGATATTTTTTAAAGGTCCAGAAGCAGGGAGAAGAGAACATGCCATAATTAAACATACACATTCAGCAAGACTCCTGGCTTGCATTGATTTCATGTCACTTAGTTCATTATGATCAAAACCACACATCTTTTTGTATTCTAAGACTATCATTGAAATCCTTTACTGCAACACTATATTCTGATGGACTTTGAACACTGACGTTTCCATTTTTAAGAAATATAATGAATAGGAAAGACACCTAATATTTAAAAAAAGTCTTCTAATCAGGATGTATGACACTTTCAGATGTTTTCTATTGATACAGTGTTGTATTACCAAATACATACTTTCTGAAGAGAAAATATATTTAAAAGTAATATATCTGGATGCTTTATTATTTATATTTATATGCTATATAATAACTACATTATAGCTTTTTAAAAATCTTTCTTGCAGATATAATCCATGCATGCCTAATCAAAAGTAACTCCTTTTGTTTTCAACAGAGTGTTTGATCAGATGGATAAAAGACTGAGCTGTGAAAACCTTGAATGTCTCTATAACCTATGGTTAAAAGCCAACATTACATTTTCATTGCATCCCTTGTTCAGTACAGTTTTCTTCTCCTTTCCTACCTCCTACAACCAGCAGGACCCTAAAAAATGTGATGTGGGGATGGGGGTGGGATTTCCCAGCTTTCTGAGCGTAGTTTTTAGAAATACAGAGGTGTGAGACTGGACCCAACCCCCATAGTGGCATGAGTAGCCTTTCCCTGTGTGTCAGGGTTAGATTCCTGACCTGCAGTTCACCCATGGACTGGAGCATTTGTGGTACAGATGCAGACAATGTCTTGGAGGCCAGACATATAGCCATAGAGAACTGGGGAATTAAGAAGGAGAAAGATGAAAAGGGGGGCTGCTGGGTAAACACTGTTGATTGGTAAGCATTCAAAACTCTAGAGTTTTTGGCATTACTGGATCACTCCACGGCCATTTGGGAGACCATCAGCCACATTGGCTTGTTCTAATCTGGGGAGCTCTTATAAAAGAGCTTGTTTCTGCAAACATTAATTATATCATGATGGAAGGAGGCATGCGGGCTGCTCACAAGAGGTCTATAGTGGGAAACTGTGGCCATGTCCCTCTTGATTCTGGTTCTTTCAATGAATGTATTCATTGGATGCTGAAAATAAAAATCAGGTTATCCAAAATTTTCATTTTAGCTCTGTTATTCTAAATATCACATTTTGCAATAAATGAAACACAACCACCACAGTCTTTCCTGTAGTTTTCTCCTTTAGTGAAACTATAATTTATCTTTCTTATAGTATGCTTTGTGTTATAACCATCAGTAGATTCTGTGCCCCAAGTAACGTCTGAATTAGATCTTTCTAATTCAAGTTTATGAATAATTTGCCATATTAATAACGAAAATAACAAAATAACGAGGTGGAATTCCTCTTTCTAAGCATAGCATTTTGATTGTTCTATTGGTTTAGCCTGTGCTGAGTACCATAAAATCATGTGGCATCTAACATTAGATTTAACGGAATTGTTAATACACACCATGAATACATTAATCAGGTTTGTTGGTCCACATAACAGAAAATTAACCAGGTTCTGTAATCCATATAAATATGCACATGCCAAATCTTACAGCCCTGTGGGATCAGAATTTAAGGTAATAAATCCTGCTAATAGAGACAGAAGATATATTTCTGTGTCTTGACAAGGAGGAAATGTGAAAAATTGAAACTTGTTCCTAACAGGCAAATAAAGTATGATCATATAGAAATCCAAAGTATTTTGACTATATGTTTCAGTGTTGGGAGGCAAATAGTCTCCCGTCTAATTTAACATGTATTTTAACACGTCCTTCCCAGAGAATTAGGAAACACTCCACTGGACACCTTCCATTTGAAAAACACTTAGGGCTCTGAAATCTTCCCTCAATTTTCCAAGCCATTAGGTATGACTGAACCTGGTCTGAACTTCCAAGAAATCTCTGTACAAACTTTGAATTAAATATCAAACAATGTAAATCCAAAACTACATCTGTTTGAAAACATTACCTAGTCATATTCAGAAAGAGAGAAAAATAAGCTTTAATGCACAGATGTCTCTGTGTCATGAAATTCCTTTTGAAATCACAGACACGGTTTTGAAAATGCTAGATTGAGATTTTATTGTTTTTGTTCTATAAACTATCCAATAAACCAGGCCTGCCCAACAGGTAGACCGGGGGCTACCAGTAGCCCGCAAAGTGTTGAAAAGTAGCCCACCATCCATCAATAAAAAAGTGGAGGGATAAGTTCTCCACCCCTCCCTCCCACAACCCAAGGACCACCACTGCCCTAGCAAATTTCTGGGTCTGCCAACCCACTGCCCTTGAGTGGGGCAGCTCAAGGTCTGTGGTACAGTCCCCTGCTCCCCCCTCCTGCCAGCCAGAGGATCAGCACCTCAGCCTGTTCAAAGTTGGACAGCCCTGGCCTAGACAAACTTCTTCCTGATAATGAAATAGGAATCCCCTATAACATGTTGAAATTTTACAGGCATATAAAAAATGACCAGTGCAAGTATGCTATACCATATTTATCGGCGTATAACGCGCACTTCCCCCCCTGAAAATAGGGGGCAAATCATGTATGCGCGTTATACGCCAGTATAATGTTAATGGAGGGGTTAAAGGAGGACAGGAACGAAGGGGCGGGTGGTGGGGAGGAGAAGCCCACTGTTGCTGCCGCCAGGACACAACCTAACCCGAAAACAAACAAACAAACAAACAAACCCAACACCCCCCAGGGCGGAAAACCAACCGGTGGACGGGATGAGGCGAACGGATGACACGCCAGTCCCTGACTCGCGGGGTGGGTGGGTGGGAGTGGGGGCTTATGGGCGAAGCACCTTGGGGGGGTCGGTGGCGGCGGCAAAGGCCAGCTGGCCCCCTCCCCTCCCCTCCCCTCCCCCTCCTTCCCTGCTCGCTTCCCCCCCTCAGCCGCTCACCTGCTTCCACCGCCGCCCAGCAAGAAATGGCAAGGGGTGCCGAAGAAACGAACCGGCGTTCCTGTTAAAAAAAAACACCAACGAGCTCACCGGCGTCCACCTTGGAAGCGCCTCGCCTGATTCCCCCTCAGCCGCCGCCACTTCTCTCTCTCATTCAGCACCACCACCGCTGAGAGCCCTCGGTCACACGTGCGCGCACGCCTCCTCCGGAGAGCAACGGAAAAGAAGGCAATACCAGAGGGGCATGCGTGGACATGCCTCCCTCCCTCCCTCTCTCTGGACCTTCAGCTTGACGGGAAAGGGATTGTGCAGGCGCAAGAAGGCCTCTTTTCATTTGAAACAATGTGTGTAGCCTTTCCATCACCTGCAATAACGGCTTTAACGACCGGCCCCAGGGCAGAATGTGCATAGTTGCTGGAATGCCATTCAGAGAAGAGGTGAAAGCACGTTAAAACCTCGCTGCTATGTTCCAAGTTAAGGGTTCAGTAGCAAAAGTCTGGAGGTATACGTCCTAGAATTAGGAGTAAGTCCCTTTGACTTCATTGAGGTCTGTGTTATAAACATTGTTCCTTAACTCACATGTGTTGGAAAGAACTTTGTAAAATATTGGGTGTGCACATATTTTAAGGGCCTTTTGAAAACTAACACTTCTTACAATTGTTGCAAAAAGTTCTGAGCTACCCTTATTTTGCTTCAAAGTTCTTTATTTGAAATTTAATTTTTTTCCTGAAATTTCCCTCTTAAAATGAGGGTGCGTGTTATACGCCTGTGCGTGTTATACGCCGATAAATATGGTATATTGTCTTATTTTCAATGCATTCCTAAGGGAAACCGCTGCTCTACTTACAAAGATTTTTACTTACAAGCATGTGCTTGGAATGGACAAAATTAGTAAGTAGAGGTTTTAGTGTAGTAGCCCTCAGGCACTTTGGGCTGGAAAAAGTAGACCTTGGCCTGTTCAAAGTTGGACAGCCCTGCAATAAACTATTGCCCCTGAAAGGAATCAAATATGTGTACATATTTGCCACAAACACCTCAATTTCCACTTTTAAAGACAGAAGAAAAGTGCTTTATAGAAAATCATACCCTCCAGATGGATTTGATATAAGTAATGCTTTAGTCAGATCATTCCTTGCATGCCAGATTATTAGGTTAAGTGTTTTAATCAGAATTGGTGCAGACGATTTGAATTCTACAAAAGGCTGGACTAAAATTGTTCTGATCCAGTAAGAAAGTTTTACTCTTACACACTCCTTTTCATAAAAATCACAAGACTCAATAACATTGGGAAATAATCGGGTCTGGTTCTACCAGACAAAGACCCACAAGGTGCTTCTGCCACATGTGCTCTGTCACCTATGAAACCTGACCATTTCTCTTTACACTTTAAAACCATTATTTCAAATTATGGGCAAGCTCTGAAGTTTGGAGGCAGTACATAAATACCCTATCAGCAATATATTTGAATTCAGATCATTATCATGATTTAAATAATCAGATGTGCAGTAGTATTTGGTCCCCATCGGTGGAGCCATGAATGTCAGGTAGAGTTGGGTGTAAACATAGGCATGTATAAGCATGCACAGACACAATAATAGGATGCAGACAAGCATTCATGCACAGAGATGCAAATAGTCTGGCTTCCTCTCAATGTCTCATCTCTGCTCTATTCACTTAAATCTATAACTTAGGAGATGATCTCAAAAAACACACCTTGCCTCCAAATCAAAATGTTCTTAGTGAATACAACTACTTGATGACTAGTTTCAGGGCTGAACAGTTGAATCACTTATTGTTCTCTAAGAAAATTCAGGAATGAAATTTGCACAAGAATTCCCCTTACATTTGCTCCTTGTTATCTGCAGAGAATCACTGCCTTTCATTGAGGACTGCTCAGGGTGATCATTGCTTCCTGCTTCTGATTCACTGCACTGCATTGACTGCCTGGTGGCCACCATCTTTTCATCTCAGGGGATGTGTGCAAAAGCTTGAACCGGGAAGTTGGTGGCCACCTTGCAATCAACACAGTGCAATTGGAAGTGGGGAACAATGGTTCCCCCTGAGCAGACTTCAATAGAGGGCACTGCATCTGTGTGATAACAAGGAGCAGAAGTAAGGTGAATTCTCGTGCAAATGTCATTCCTGAATCTCTTGAGAAAACGATTTATGACAATTTATGTGCACACTGGTGATTTTCCTGTGAGGATCCACCCAGATGACATAAGATGAATACTAATCTATACAGAATCATTACCTTTCCTCTGCACAATGGCATTGCTTCTGGAAGTTATTCACTGGAAAGAGAAATCTTGTGAATACTCATTGCTTTCATGTTTTAACAAAAGGAAAATACAGGAAAGTGGCTTTTTTAAAAAAATTTCATGTTATTTAATTGATTTCCAAAAGGAAGCTTCTAAAATATGAATGATTCATGTTAATGAAAGAGGGATACATTAAAGTTATGTATTCCTTTTTATTTCCCTCTTTCTTTTAACCTTTTTTTTCACCCTTTGTCCATCAGTTTGCCTGGGAAATTTTTCACCCAGTAGAATCGTGAGGGCTGCTATCAGAAGTCAATCAGATTGTCCAGGGGAGCAGGAAATTTGGATCTGTAAAATACGTTGGATGAGTTAAATTCAATAGGAATGTTCTTTCTATGGTTCAGTCATTCCTTGTGGGAATGCATATGGCACTCTCCATCTAGTGCTGCCTGCTTCCCTTGCTCCCTACATCTGTGCTTTCTCAGATCATGTCCTTTTTTTGTCTTTGTCACTTCTTATGTGGGAAAGTCTCCCATTTCCTTTGGATCATTTTTGCTGCTGGTGCTGGACAATGTACATATGCCAACATGCCTCTGTGGACCCGTTTTTTAAGATTTTTCTGGGATTTCCTCCCTTTTTGTCTTTTCCCTTCTCAGATTATTTTTCACTGCGTGACTGCTGCTGTTCTTTACGCAAAGAAGAGAGTAGAAAGCATCAAGTGAAAGACAGCAAAAACTTTCCTCATATCTAGTCATTTTGGGATGGGCGTGTGTGCTTTGATTATATTTTTATTTGCTTGATTTCATTCGTTTACTTGTTTTTCTTGGTTTTTGGGATGTGGAGTATGCTTATCTGTTTTATTCTGCAATTTCTCCCCTTTAAGGATGATTTTTCTGTCTTATCATTTTAAAAATATTTTATATGGTTAACTTACTATGTGTATTTATTCTATTTTGGTGTGGTTTTAGGTACAGTTTTCTTTGGTGGTTATTGTTTTGGGTTGTATTGTTTCCAGCTTTCGAAGTAGACTGCTTTTCCTTTGCCTTGCCTCTACATTTTTAGAACAGTTTTTATGTTTTTAAGGGATTTTTTTCACTAGCACTGGAAAACAACAAAGGAGAAAAGCAAAATGAGATTGCCTGAAGGAAAGGATCCCTATCATGTAAAATAGAAGGAGCAGAGAGATGACGCATTAAAAAACAGAAAAACCTAACTGCTCCCTCTCTTTCATGGATCAGAGTGAATGATTCTGCTTCACAAACTGGTGAGCAAATCCAGTTTTGGGGGGGAAATCATGGTACTGTCCAGGCATGATATTTCAGAAATACAAATGATACCATCATTTCTGTTTTGTTTTCAAAATCTGCATATTATATCCAGTGCTCTGTTACAAATATTGTCTGGACTAGAAACAACAAGTTATATGGTACACAGAAGACAGGAGAGCAAAAGTATCTAAGTCAGGCATAAGAAAAGCTACTTTTCCCACAGAATCTCAGAAACATAATGGCTAATGATGATTGTGCCTGGAAGCTAAATGCATTGGTGATCTTTTCATCTTCTTCCCCAAATGTGCCAAGGAAGTAGACATGTGGGTTTGTTGAAGGGAAAACAACAAAATAACGTGGGGCCCCTTAAAGACTAATTAGTTTTCTTTAGCTTAAACATTTGTGGACTGTGGTCCAGTTCTTCAGACAAAGTAAGAAGTAGACTAAAGTCCATGTAATAATACATATGATAAACAAGATGTAAGGGTCCCACTAAGCTTTTTGCTTTTTTAACTCCTTTCCATTACAATTTCCACCTCCTACTTTCTTTTTTATCTGTTGCACATATTTATTTAATTTTATTTATATGCCCATCTGCACTCAACATGGGACAAGCAGGACAAACTCTATGGAAGTGGATCAATGGTCATAAATCTGACATCAGAAACCCTTATCAAACCATTTCAATCTACCAGGACACTCCACGGAAGACCTGAAGGTCACCATTTTAGAAAAGAATCATGACAAATCAGTAATACAAAGGGAAACAGTTGAGATAAAATTCATATGCAAGATGGGTACCCATAAAAATGGACTGAATATAAGTCAAGGTTTCTTAGGCCATTACCAAATGTAATACTTTTGGATTACCACAGTTATTTTCTTCATCACCACCAAGCCCATCTCTCACCTTAAGGCTCAAAAGTAAAAACTGTTTATATCCCCCAAAATCCCTTTCTGACACCTCCACATTCAAAATTATCCTATTCTCTCACTGCAAGTGATTTCCCAGTCTTCACCTTTCCCTCCACCTCTCTCTTCCGCCTATCCTGCTTTTCTTCACTAAGATCTGTAATCTGCTTTCTGTCTCCTGGGGAATGTTTACAACAGAGCCCTAAAACAATACAAGCTGAATCACTGCATGTAAATGCACCATGCATGCAACAATATTCCATTAACACACCAAAATTTTCACATGTTCTGACTGGATTATTTAACTTATTCCCCAGTTGCTAACCACAAGATGGTTCTTCATGGGTGAATAACATGGTGGACCCGAAACCTGCGTAAACAGTTCTCTATTTTTTTCAAGGAGTGACATAACCATAGGCTCCATATCTCTGTGTAAAGAACGTCCTAGGAACATGGGGTAACAACTTTCCCAGGGGTCTATAGATCACATATCCATCTCCATACCAGTATCTCCCTCCCTCCCTCCCTCCCTCCCTCTCCCTCTCTCTCTCTCTCTCTCTCTCTCTCTCTCTCTCTCTCTGTGTGTGTGTGTGTGTGTGTGTGTGTGTGTGTGTGTGTGTGTGTGTGTGTGTGTGTGTGTGTGTGTGTGTGTGTGTAACAATTTGTTCTCTGCAAAGGTAAATAAGAATATGGTAAAGTTCAATTTTACATTTATTACAATCTAGGTAAATTGTATCAAAATGTTTGGTACAATGTGACACAATATACATGTCTTTAGAACAGCTGAGTTTCTTCCTAATGAATGAATCATCAAATAAAACATGTTTCATACTGGAATTTATGTTGGCTTAACATAGTCCTAATGTTCAGAATCAATTTGCATTTTATTGTAAGATTTGCCAGTAACTATAAAGAAAGGCAGGGTCTCAAGTGCCTCAGAATTAGAGGCTTGAAATAGCTTAGACTGTTTCTCAACTGACATATTTTAAATCATGGGTTTTACAAAAGCATAATTAAGTTAGAATGGTTGGAATGTTAGAATAATGACAAGAAACTTGACATTCAGGCAGCTACTTATACAACAGAGAGGAAGCTGATAATACGATCAATTTACAGTTATTAAGGATACATTTGCTGTTCTAAACCCAAGTAGTTTACTAGACTATATAAATTAAACCCCACTGTCAGACCCAACTAGTGTAGACCAACTGAATTAATGGGACTTGCACACATATTGCCATAATGAACACCCATTCAGTCAATGGTTAAAATCCAACAGAGTGATATATTCCACGTAAGACTCATGATATCATCTGCCATGGCAGTTTTTTGATATAAAACATCCCTGATCCCTCCACTAAATGTGTGAAAGTTCTTGCAGGATCCCTTTCACTGTGGAAGAGCCGTTGGGGATACAAAACGGAGAGGAAGTCCTGAAATCCTGAAAACCTTCACTGCCTGCATGATGTCACCATTCCTGGCATTTTTCAGAATTTAAAGGCTCCTTCCCAAGCCTCTGGCTCCCAAAAGCTTCCCCACAACATAAGGGATTCTACAGGAACCTTGGGATCTTTTGCATATTTGTAGTGGGGAGGGACATGGCAGAACTGGAACTGCTTTATTTCTGGAAGAGGATGAATTGTTGCAGCTGATGACACCATCAGCTGTACACAGCTTAACTTGAGGGAGAGGATTCCAGTCAATATTTCATAACAAGATGGGCATAGCAATTAGATTTAGCCCATTATTTAAAAGTCTTTTTAAAGATAAGAATGCTACCTTGTTTTTGAAGAATTTTTTAAAGCTAGGTTATGCAAATATAAGAGGAAAGAACCGTAGATGGACATAAAATGTTTTGTATACAGTAAATCTGTTGGAAGTATAACCGTATAAATCATGTTGAGCATTACGCATAAATTATAAGGCCCTGTAAAATTTATTACAGTGTTTGTGCTCTGTAAGGTTATACTGTAGGATCTAATTTAGAGCAGCCAAAGAGACACATAGAACAGATGAACTAATTTTATATTCAGGGGAAGTTTCTTCTCTTGTCTTGGTCATTATGATTATTATCTGTTTTTGTTTCTAATGGCCCCACCTCTTTATATTGGCTTTATACAAACACACATACCTCAAATCCATTAAATTAATTACAACCAAAGCCAAGTCTTTAAATTATTTGTTGATAGATGGTGTTAAAAAGCCTTTTAATAGATTAGGGAGGTAGAAGTAAAATTCATATGATTTAGATAGATAGATAGATAGATAGATAGATAGATAGATAGATAGATAGATAGATAGATAGATAGATAGATAGATAGATAGATAGACAGATAGATAGGCCTGTGTGGGCCTTCCTGGGTCTTCTGGAGGCCCCAAAAGGGCCTCCCTGTGAACCGGAAGTGACTTCCAGATTGCAGAAAAACATTTTTTAGGCCTCCAAGAGCCTTTCTAGGCCTGTCGGAGGCCTTAGAAATGATTTCCGGTTTACCGGAAGTCACTTCCAGTTCATAGGGAGGCCCTTTCGGGGCCTCCAGTACGCCCAGGAAGCCTCTCACAGGCCTATTCGGAGTAGGGCCAGGCCGGGGGTAAGTACAAGAGCCCCCAGCTAACCCCCCAGGCCTGACTCTACCTGCATCCGCATATCACAGATTTTCAATTATTGTGGGTCAGGTCAGGTCCCTAACCCCTGAGATAGGCGGGGAATCACTGTATACATGACATTTTTTGTAATTTTCATTTCATACAGTTTTCCCCAAATTAAATATCTATCTGGGAACACAATTTTCACATTACAATCCCAATCTGAAAGTCCATGTGCTTTTTTGTCAGTGTAATGACAGGAGTAATTCTTCAGGCACAATTAAGGTGTACACAAAGAGCTCTCCCAAAGATAGCACTGCTGTGTAATATTTAGTTCTGACATTGCTTACTATCAGCTGATATCCTCTTGCTAGCCAAGTCGGAGTCAACTAAATAAAATTCTAAAGAGACATCCTCATAACCCCGTGACCTCTTTTCCAAAAGGAAGATTATAGTGTCACCCAGAGAAATGTAGAATTCATTTGAATGAAATGAGTGAAAAAGAATACACACGTGAACAGAGCTCTATTTTGCTGGATATTGTAGGAATGTGCACATATTTACTCAATAAAAACTGAAGGGTTTATAAAGATAAGCAACCCTTTATACCTATATACCATATACCATGATAATGCCATCTAAACAGTATTCTATAAAAGGTGGTTGTGACCAATCCTGTTCCTGGCTAGCCACAAAGTTAAACCACGACAGCAAAAAATCTTACCATGGGACCACCTGTCTCTGGTTAGCCACAAGAACGACCTAAGACTTTAAAATATCCATGGCTTTCCCTAAACCTTTAAAAGGAAACTGAGTGGGGTTTTCAAATAAATAATCTAATCTTGAGTTTAGTAAAACCACAATGGTTTCATGTAAAAGTTCAGCATGTGTGTGGATATAGAGTCTTCTTCAGCGTACTTCTTTTAGTTGTCAGTTGTTCTCAAGATCAGATCAGTTGTTACAAATCACATTAAGTTGGTTCACTATTACACTGTTACAGTAACCTTTTCAAAATGTTTTCTTTATATAGCTATTCCCACATAACAATCTTCTCATAACTAGTTTCATGTCACAGCTCAGACTGTTTTTATCATAACCTCTCTCTCCTTTTCTGTTCTGGCATCACATCTATCTATCTATCTATCTATCTATCTATCTATCTATCTATCTATCTATCTATCTATCTATCTATCTATCTATCTATCTATAACAAAGGTGTCGTCAACATATCTGAGCCAGTTTATGTTCTTCTGGATACTTTTCAAAGTGTTCCAAACTCCAGAGGGGTGATCCCATGTGACAGTCCATTGTGGATGACAGTGGTTGGTGATTGTATGGGTGAAACTGTCAACTGGATGTGATGGACTAATGGACTTGAAAACAATAGACTGCATCATGATTGGATGTTAAATAACCAAGGAGAGAATGGTTCTTTAACATCCAATCATGATGCAGTCTATTGTTTTCTAGTCCAGGAGTCCATCACATCCAGTTGGGTTTCACCCATACAATCACCCCATTGTGCCGCTGTCACATCGCTTCTGGAGTTTACTCTTGGAAGTATCCAGTCTCTCACTGTGGGATTGTAGCCCACTCTGTGGTTTCCACAGATAATCTCTATGACCACTGATGACTACAGAAATTGGGCAAACCAATGCTGGCAGAGCATTACAGCAAGCAACTGGTTTCTGCCAATGTGTTCCGCTTTCATATTTCATACAAGACTTATGAAAACAGCTTGCTTTTTCAAGGCCACCTGCCTATGACAATGTCAGCTCTGGTTACATATACCATTATCTTGTACATGTACATAGAGCAGGCATGTCCAAACTTCAGCCCTCCTGATGTTTTGGGCCACAACTCCCAGAATTCTAAGCTTAGATTGCCTATGACAAAGGACTATGGGAGCTGCAGTCCAAAACATCTGGAGGGCCGAAGTTTGGACATGCCTGACATAGAGCAACAAATGATAGTGGGCAAAATACCTTCATGTAACTGCATTGGTAAGAGATGCATTTGACTCTGGGATACATTCAGGTC
Organism: Phrynocephalus forsythii; assembly: GCA_029282475.1. Lineage (NCBI taxonomy): Eukaryota > Metazoa > Chordata > Lepidosauria > Squamata > Agamidae > Phrynocephalus > Phrynocephalus forsythii. The sequence continues at coordinate 39,844,258 of JAPFRF010000006.1, forward strand.
TATATCCATGCAAAATGAAAACTACTCATCCACAATCATTTCCAAAGCATATGTTAAATATAAGGCTCAGATACAATAAAACAAAAGCAAATACAAAAAAACTCATATAACACAATAATTCCAGGAAAGGTCACAGGAAAGATGAAAAGGAGAAAATCCAGATTTGGAAAAAGTTACTTATACCCCAGATACTCCACCCAGCATGTGGAGGCAAGTAGAGAAAATGCCCAATCTACGTTTTTCCTCTGGTAAGAAAGCTCTGCTGGATCCATACATTGAAATGTAATCAGCATCATTTCAATGTATGGATTCATTAAATTAATAATTGGACAAAAAGTATACCCCCCACCACAAAACACAAAAATGAGAATTTGTTTGTTTTCATGTAGTTGTTAAAATGGAACAGACACTATAAAATACTAAATTCTACAAGTCTTTAGATTTTCTGTCACATCTCAGTGCATTTAATGTCTTCCTATCATAGTATTTATGACTTCAGAAAGAAATGGGTTATTTCCTATTGTCTGTTCAATAAATAAGTAAATCAGCACATATTGCAGAATTACAATTTGTTAATGAGATAGCCTAAAAACTGTCATGGTCTCTAGCTTCAGATGCGTGCACAGCATCTAACCCTTAGAGCTCAATATTAAGAGCTATTGCATTTTTGCAATGAATTACATAAACTAGCTGAGGATTTCTATGACAGGCACAACAAATAGTTTGTCTTTCATGTGGGCACAGATTAGAGAGAGTTTTGCTTCTATATGCCTGTCAATCTAGAAATCAAGACGAGGGAAGAAGTAGATCTCCAGATGTTGTTGGACTCCAGACACCAACCGGAATGACCAATGACCACCAATGATGGGAGTTGTAATCTAACAATATTTAGAAAACTAACATCTTCTCCACCCCTACTATAGATACTATGCTTTTGAAAACATTGTGTTTTGGGTGTGCATGTCAATAATATCTGTACTGGGCATCCTTTGGAAGAGAGAAGCAGAGTATGAAACCATTACAATTGATGCAATGCAGGTGGAGGTAAGTTGTCCTCATGATGAACTATAACTACCACTTTGGCCAGTGCTCAGCAGGATGATGAGAAATCATCTGGAGGGCCAGTTACTCCCAGTCTTGGTGTAATTTCATCTGTCATGGATCTTCAGCATTAAAGTACAGGATCTCAGCTTTTTACTGTTTATTTTGTACCTGATGGATTGTGGCCATTAGGTACAATTAACTCTCATTGAAATGACAACATTCCCATTGGTTAAAATCCTATATGTGCCTATATGATTGGCATAAGTGTAAGAGCCAAATTGCCTCTTGTTAAGAAACCATCCAAGACTTATCAGTTAATTCCTGAAGTGTACAACTAGTGTGCAATTGTTAATGTCTACGATGATTTTTTAACTCACCATTAGTAACAAAATAAGGAGTAGAGCACTACAGTCATGACTAGGGATGGGCACACAATAGAAAAATTGAGATTCATTTCATTTTGTTTTGTTTCCCACGTGATTTGTTTCATTTCATTAGAAATGAATTTTTAAAAATTGTACAAACCAAACCAGTAATTAACCAATTTGCTACTCTATAAAATGGGTCACTTGGGTTCTAGAGGCACCATATTTGGAGGGTACCTTCCTTGGACTCTCCCATTTAAGCCCTTCAAATTTTGAGATATTTGGGACTCATGGGGCCGAGTTATTCAACTTCAAATGGGGTGCAACCAGAAAAAAAAACATTTAGAATTGCAAAGTTATGTGCTTGAAAATAGTGATCACAGGCAGCTAGCATGGTGGAAATTACAGTAGAGCTTCCCCAAACTCTCCCCTTAAAGCCTTCAATTTACCCTATAATGGTAAAGCATGCCAGTAATTTTCCATAGAATTTTTTAAAAAATGGATAAAATACTGATCTCAGGCATGCAAATGGCAGGCTTCTCTTCCACAAGTTTAGGTTAGGGTATCCCTTGAAATTTGGAAAGGTTAGAGTTTCCCCAAGTTTAGTTTAGGGTATCCCTTGAAATTGGAAAGGTTAGAGTTTCCCCAAGTTTAGTTTAGGGTATCCCTTGAAATTGGAAAGGTTAGAGTTTCTGGGGGCAGAGATATTAAACTCCAAAGGAGGTGAGGGGGTGCTTAATGGAAGGAGTCGGTGTTTTTGGCATGCTTTACCATTATAGGTTAACTGACAGCTTCCCCTCAGAACTCCAATCCATACGTCTTCAGTTAAGTTCCCCCACTGCCCCTTTGGAGCTCAATAACTCCATTCCCTGTACCCCAAAACTCTCCATATTGGTGGGGCTTCAAGGGAAGAGCTTGAAGAAGCTCCCCCTTTCAAGTTGAATAACTTGGCCCCCTGAACCCTAAATCTCTCCAAATTTGGAAGGCTTAAAGGGGAGAGTGGAAATACGGTTCTCACCAAATTTCCTGACCATAGGTCTGAAGGGAGCTACTTTACAGAGATACAAATCAGTTCATTTTAAACTAGAAAACTGGTGGTTCATTTCATTACTAATGAAATGCTGCTTCCTCAGTTTGTTTCATTTCATTCGTTTCAACCAGTGTTTCATTTTTTGTTTGGTGCCCATCCCTAGTCATGACTCGTTGCCTTTCTTACTGCACATATGAGGCAGCAGCAAGTATGGAGGAAAGGACACCATCTCTGTGACATCCAAGGGGAGACATCAGTTTGACATCACAGTGGTTTAGCTGCTAGTTTTGACCTTTGAGCCTCAAATATCAGGAAACAGAATGCTACTGCTCTGGCAATTCTAATGTCCTCTCATCTTACCTATTGCACTAGGCTGACAGATGTTGCCTTGCTCCCTGCCCTCTCTGTATGTAAAATATATTATTATTAATTGCAACTCTTTGGGCATCTAAAAGTTGAAGTAAAATAGCAGTTTGCTTCACCACCATAAGCAAAGGTGATTGTTTCTATTAATCATAAGCTTTGAACTCCCCTAAACATTTCCTGAAAGTTCTTTTCATTTTTCCTATAAAGTTCTAGGTTTGAATAAGTACCATTCATTCATTGTACTCCAGGCATTGCAAAGTTTCTTGCTTAATATTTTATGGCATATGTCTTGTAATTTTATTAATAGATTTATAAGGGTTTTTTTTTACCCTACTATAAAAATGTTCTTTCTCAAATGAAACACAGATGACAGTAGGCCTAATACACAATGTTCTCTGAAATTTTACTGGTACACTGGTGCTATTATTTAAGCTATGGTTTCCTCTTCAGCAGATGCTGTTCTGTTTTCAGTGTTTTTTCTGTAGGATTTCTCTCTCTCTCTCTCTCTTAAAATGCCTCTCTAAAAAGTTTCATGTTAGTTAACTGGATGCAATCATGAATGCCTGTTAAATTTTAAAACAATATACAAATATACAATATACAATATAGAAAATGTTTAACAATATACAATATACTGAATTTTACTATTCAGTGCTTTTTATCTGTCGCATATTTTTAATTTAAAATATTTATAACCCACCTTTCTTCCCAAAAGGACCCAAGATGGATATGAATATTATAGATGTCTCATTGAAATTTATTTAGATTACACCTCTCTTCAAACATGTCCTGTAATAATGGGCATTCAAAAATTGTTAGAAATATACACAACTTCAAGTTAAGTCCTGAACGATAACTGTTTTAGCTTAGTGAGTAGATATTCTATCTGTGAGAGAACTCTTTTAAAAGCCATTGCTTAGAGGAAAATATATTTTTTCAATTGGTCTTAAGATCCATCAATATTGTTTTGTAGCAATGTGAAAGCAATCTGTTTTCATTTACACTAGGAATGGATAATTTACATAAACCCTGCTTTTAAAAAATAAAACTATATACTTTTTAAGCAACTGAAAAAAGATTGGCAGAGTGCATACTTCACAGGAGAAAGGTTTCAGATTCAGTCTATTTTTCTCAAGAGAATACTATGGAAGACCGGTGAGCTACTGCTAGCCAATCCAGAAACAAACTGTTAGATATATGAATGTCCTGACCTGGCATTGGACATCTTCCTTTTAACTCACAAGAATGCACTGCTCTTGGGTGGTTTCTTAACTGGGGTCCCGACATTTATCAATGGTTTTGTTACCCAGTGTAATGTAGTGGATACAGTGACAGACAAGGCCTCAGGAGACCTGGGTTCATATCCCTGCTTGACCATAGAAATCCATGGTGGGGTGAATTACATTGCAAAACCATTCCTAATATGTCTCATTTACTTTGAAAGCATTGGTAGGGGGAGGACTGGAAACAATTCTTCACACACCACTATATAAAGTTTATTATGTGATTTATATAATCCTGATTTTGCCTATTTTTTTAATATTGTGTTTATGGCTGTGGCCAAAACAAAAGACTGAGAATCACTAGTATAGGGAGTACTGTATTTATCAAATTTAGTTATGTAAAATGCTTTAAAAGACTTTAAAACCATTTTAATCATAAAAAAATTAACAATTAATGTTTAATAGTTTTCTAATATAGATTTTCATGGTATTTTTAACCTGTTGTATAGGTTTTATTCTTGTGAGACACCTTGGGTCAACAATGGGTAGAGGGGCAGGACATAAAGAAACAAACAAAGAAACATTTGTTCCTTTAAACAAACAAAGTCCAAACTTCTGCACTCCAGATGTTTTGGACCACAAATGCCAGAGTTCAAAGCCTGTATTGCCAATGACAAAGGACTGTGGGAGTTGTGGTCCAAAATATATGGAGGGGTGAAGTTCGGACACCACTGCTTTAGAAGAAGGCCATGCCCTAAGCACATCTGATCTCACCTGATTTCAGAAGCTAAGCAAGGTCAGCCCTGGTTAGTACTTGGATAGGAAACCACCAGGGTCTGTAGTCACCTGGAGTAGGAACTGGCCAACCACTCCAGTATTCCTGCCAAGAAAACTCCATGGACATGGGGCCACAAAGAGTTGGTCACAATTGAAATGACACAATACAACACAACACAACACAACACAACACAACACAACACAACACAACACACACACACACACACACACACACACACACACACACACACACACACACACACACACACACACACACACACACACGAGTGTATATGTATACAAGCTGACCATAAGATGAGGATTCAAAATATTAGCATTTGATTGGATTAACATTGTCCATCAAACCTCTAGGATTTCCATAATGTCTTAGAATTTTCTGCACATAGCAGTCAGCTCCTTGCTACTTTTAGAAAACGTTTTAGTTCCAGCACAAACTCTCCCAAAACTGCAGAGATCACCTACTTTTACTGTTCATGGTCCATATTCAAGTGGCAGAGCTCTCTTAAAGACAAATAAGAAATATGAGTAATTTCTGCATCAAATAACGTCTGAGGAGAGCAGAACCTCAGTTAATCTTACCTTCATAACAGTAGGGAATTTGTCAAATTAAACTGGACTAATCTAATTTACCTATTCTAGAAAAGTATATTTCCAATCACAAACAAAATAATTTAGGAAGTGTTGAGCAAACCTAGAAAAGTCATTTAAACCATTGCCCAGCATACTGCATTATGTTCATAACTATAAAGTAGCTATACAGGTACCGTATATTGTTTCTTCAAATCACAATGAATAAAGTTGCATTCTGTGGTGTAGCTATTACTTGTCTGCTTGTATTCTCCTAGATAATGGTTGAGCTGTTTTAGTATTATAGTGCCCTCACAGGTAAGATAATTAGAAAGCATCTGAAAAACTGGAATGGAAAAATGGAAGAGGATAGGCCTGAAGAAAAGGCAAAGGATCTTAAAGGGACAGAGAGATTAACAGACTTGGACTTTGACTGAAGAATGTGGGATCAAAATCATGCAGTAGAGTCAGAATTCATTAGTATCCTTAAAACAAAGAAATAAATATGTGACAAAAACTTAAATCAGGCTTTAGGAATGGGTATTCTAACTGAATTTGAAATGTATATTTATCACAAGATCCTAAGAAATTCTTAGTTCAATAGAGTAATCCAATGAAGTAATACTGAAATGAATGAATAGAGAACAAATAAATGCTGTCTTCTTGGAAAAAATTGTGAAGATTAATGTGCCATATACACTATAATTATATGACAACAAAACTTTATATCTAATTGCCATTGATAATCATCTTCATCTGAAAGACTCTTGTTCTAGTTCTCATATGCACTTTTTAATTTAACACAATAAAAATGGCAGTTTCAATTCTAATAAAATAGCAACAATGGTTATTAGCACAGCAGGGATTTCTCAGACATGCCCCCTAAATTAGGGATTTCCCCCAAGCCTTCTACTATTTTAGTATTCAAGAAGGCTTTATAGTTTCCAAATAGCTTTTGACCAATATATATTTATTGAACATGCTATTCTTTTACTTTGGTGCCTCTGGAAATTGCTTTATGCTGTCTGAAAAAGATGTTTGGATTATGTATTTTAAGATATTTTCTTTATTTCTGAATCTTAACATTTCTATATAATGGCAATAATCCTATTAGTCTGCCAGCTTCAAGCAGTCAACACAAATCTGAGGACTAAACTGCTGCAAGTTAAGTCATGAAATGACATGCATCAGCAAGTGCCTTCTTCAACTTGTTAACTTTGGTAATATGCCCTGATTATAATATTATGTTAGTCATTTCAGCAATTGGCAGCCTAGTAAGGACTTTTAACTTAGAATGCTGTTTTACTCATTTTTAATTTAAGTTATTATTAATAACTTAACTTTTCAGAATAGTCAAATGTCTGCTACACAGTGACCCATAGGCAGATAACACAGACCACTATGTATCTCACTGCGATGAATTTGCACAACACTTTGCAAGCAAAATTGAACAGATCTGGGCTACTTTGGATGCTGCTATTGATGCAGAGCCTGTAAAAAAAAACACCCCACCCTCCTTGACTGGTATTAATGGATGACTTTCAGCTCCTACGGCTGGATGATGTGATCAGGACCCTTGGGGAGATGAGGGCCACCACATGTGTGTTGTATCTTTGCCATTCATGGATAATAAAAGCTGCCAGATAAGGTATGGAAGACCAGTTAGGAAGAGCAATGAATGCCTCCTTACAACAGGGCTGGATTCCGGCATGCTTAAAGGAGGCAATAGTAAAACCACTGTTAAAAAAGCCCTCCTTAGACCCAATGATACTGAACAATTACTAACCAGTATCAAATATCCCATTCTTGGGGAAAGTTCTAGAGCAGCTTATGGCCTCGCTGCTCCAGAGGTTTCTGGATGAGATAAACGACCTGGATCCATTTCAATCTGCCTTCAGGCCTGGCTATGGAACTGAGATGGCACTGGTTGCATTGGTAGATGACTTACTCAGGGAAATGGATAGGGGATCTTTGTCTCTTTTGGTTTTACTAGACCTCTCAGCTGCTTTTGACACTATAGAAAAGCTGATATAGAACCTTTTAGAGACCGAGTGCCCAAACTGCGATTCAAAACCCACAAATTTTTCGCAAAGTGCCAATACAACAATTTAACCTGAATACAGGTGGCTGTGAAGGGGCGATGTCAGGTGCCCACAGAAAGGGCTTCGTGTGCTACCTTTGGCACCCATGCCATAGGTTCACCAACACTGCTATAGACCATGGCATCCTCCTGACTTGTCTCTCTGAAATGTGAATTGGGGGTACTGCATTAAAGTGGTTCTGGTCCTTCCTGCAGGAAAGAATGCAGAAAGTGATGTTAGATGATTCATGTTTGATACCACACCACTGACCTGTGGAGTTCTCCGGGGTTCTGTTCTGTCTCCTATGTTATTTAACATTTATATGAAACCACCGGGGGAGATTATCAGGTCTTTTGGTGTTAAGTGCCACCAGTGTGTCAATGATACCCAGCTCTACCTCCCGTCAACTCCAGATTCTAAGGGAGCTACTATCTCAACTTTACACGAGTGCTTAGGTGCGGTAATGAACTAGATGAGGATGAACAGAATGAAATCCAGACAAGACAGAGGTGCTCCTGATCAGTCAAAAGGGACAACAAGGGATAGGGATGCAACCTGTACTGGATGGGATCACCCTCCAATTGAAAAAAACAGCTATGCAATTTGGGGGTGTTTTTGGACTCATCCTTGAGCTTGGATGCCCAGATCACAACTGTGGCCAGGAGCACATTTGTACAATTCAGGCTAGTACTCAAGTTAAGCCTGTTTCTTGAGAAACCAGTTCTGGCCATGGTGTCACATGCCATAATGATATCCCAGCTAGACTACTGTAATTCACTCTATCTTAGGCTACTTATGAAAAGCCTCAGGAAACTTCAACGGGTCAAAATGCAGCAACCAAATTCCTGACTGGGGCAGGGTACACAGATCACATTACATCCCTATTAAAGCAGCTCCACTGGCTGCCAATCGGCTATTGGGCACAATTCAAGGTGCCAAACTTGACCTACAAAGCACTGTATGCCCTGGGTTCTAGCAACCTCAAAGTTTGAATCTCACAGTATGAACTGACTCAGGTGTTAAGGTCATTAGGACAGGCCCTTCTCTCCATCCCGCCACCCTCACAGATACATCTTGTGCGAACCCATGAAAGGGCCTTCTCAGCTGCTGCACCCAGACTCTGGAACTCCCTCCCACTAGAGGCCAGGACTGCTTCATCTCTGTTGTCTTTTCGGAAACAGAGACCTTTCTCTTCAGGCAAGCTTTCCCTGAATGATGGTCTATCTAGTATGTGTCTTTTACTTGAATCTACAGGATCACCTAGAGTTTGTGTTTATAACTAATTATAACCGTTCTCTTCTAGCCTTAATGTAATATCTCACGTTCCCTTCTAGCCTTAATGTGATGTTGTCTATTAATGCTTTAAGATGTCCCTCAATTCCCTGTTCTCAGTACTTGAACATGTCTTAATTGTACTGGACTGTGTATTATTCCTCCTTCTAAAAGCCCCTTTGGGTCCTTTTTCCAAGGAGAAAGGCGGGGTAAAAATACTCTAAAATAAATAAATAAATAAATAAACAATATTTTAACAGAAATGCCCCAAGTCTTTTAGATTCAATTGCATTTTAATGTTGTAATGAACTTAATTATATTTATATTTTAAATTTTGTAACTTATTCTTTTTCAGTGATACTTTTTCAAAAGTATGTGTTACATATTGTGTTGAGCCCAAATCCTGTGATGAAGTTACATGTAGAATGAATGAATGGATGGATGGATGGATGGATGAACCAATGCATGAATGAATGTTATCCCTGGTAGACTTTGTCCAGAAAAACAGTTTCAAATGTTTATGTAAAATTAATAATAATAAAATAAATAATTGCAGATGTTCAGAAAATGACTCAATATTTCACAAAAGGACTTTTTCAAGACATAGAAGCTGGAGCACGCATTGACCATTAATCTTATGATAATATTTGGACTACAGAGCTGAAAGGGACCCTATGGATAACTTTCAAGGAAATGAAGGCCCAACCAGAGATGTGAAGGCCTGGGGGAAGAAATGGAAAAATTTGGGGGAGGTATTTTTCCCATTTCCCCCCTAAAGCATCCCCCCAAAACTGGAACAATTGAAAAAAGAAAAATGATTGTGTAATGTTTTATTTGAACATGATGAATAAAATATTTTAAGACAGGGTGTTCAAATATTTTCCAAATCATTTCTAAAAACTATGCATAGTATTAGATTATTCTGATTTCTGTGCACTGAGGACAAGCAAGTCCCAGGTTACAATCTCAACTCTCCAATACAAGAACAAGATGCATTTCTTCCTTTAGGAGGTGCTGCTATTGTCACAAAAAAAAAAAAAAAAAAAGGGTGGACGTGTAGTCCACAAAACTTTACATTAAAATATGAAAGTTAGTCTTTAAGGTGGGCACATGTTTGCATCTTTTGTTTTGTTTTGTTTTATTTTTCTTTGATTTTTGCCTGAAATAATTTGAAAAGAAAGAGAGAGAGAAAGTTTTTACTTTTGTTTTTTTTTTTGCATGTGGGTGGTGTGTTTGGTTCTGTTCTGTCCTCTTCACTAGGCCTCAAAGCACTAGAAGAAAATACAGAGCAACAAAAAAATTCTGATTAAATTTCATGCCATTCATTAAAACTTAGTCCCACTTCCTTCTATACATCTCTCCCCTTTCAATTATTTTTAAGAAAATGAGGTTTTTCTTTTATTTTTATTTAATACTATGGAGAGGAAATATGAATGGTTAATTCTGGATTTTTAAACATTGTTTTGTAGAAGTATTTTTGTTCCACATAAAGTAGAAAATAGTTCAGGAGATTGTTACTCCCTTTGTTACTACAATTACAAATAAATATTATTTTAAGAGCCCAAGGAGTTTGCTCCAGGGGGCCTTGCGTTTCATATACAGTGGAACCTTGACTTGCATCATTAATCTGTTCTGGAGGTCTAGACATAAGTCAAACATGCCTTAAGTCAAATGAACTTTTCCCATAGAAAGTAATGGGAAAGTGGATTAATCCGTTCCAAACGATGAAAAAGACACCCGAAAACAGCAATTTAACACAAATTTGACTGGTATAGGAGATTCCTTCCAGGGATGTAAATGAAATGTCTCTACAAAGAGAGGAGGAGGCAGTAGAATTATAGTCCACAGGTTATACGCCTCCACTTTTTAATGTTCATAGCAACAATGTCTATCATTTAAGTTTTACTGATTTTTAACCTGACATTCCAAGTTCTGAACAACCCTATGCTTACCATTAGAGTCCCATAAATGTACAGCTCCCCAACTAAAATGCTTCCATTGTGGACCAGAATTCTGCAGCCAGATTTTTTACAAGGCACTTGTTCTCCTCCGGTGGCAATGGTGGCTTCAGCGAGGCTGAGGAACAGCTCCAGGTGCTCAGAGCTGGCCTCGCTGAAGCCGCTGCTGCCGGAGGAGAGGAAGAAGGCAGGAGCAGTTTGGAGGCGGCAGCCACAATGCTGGGTCGTGGCTGTCACCCAATTCTGGGCCTTGCGCCGGGGCTCCGAGCTATAAGTCAAATATGCTGATGCAAGTCAAATATGCTGCAAGTCAAGCAGCATGTAAGTCAAGGTTTCACTGTACTGTAGTCCTGTGATATACCAGGACTGCAGTATATGAACCACAAAATGGTGGGGGATGAATATATATACTTTATCAATCATCTGAAGATAAAACAGATTGGAAAATGAGTACAGAAAGAAGAACTTACTGGCTAAGGAACCTGGGAGGCACATTTAAATGCAACACAAGGAAAACAGTTCTCACTGGGAGAAAGAAACTAGCCTTGTTTTCCAAATTTTAAAGTCTCCTGTTCAATGATGTGAACACAGAAACACCATTCAATATGTTGTGATACTGTCACTCAGCTTTCTTCTGAAGTTATTTTTAGGAGATAATTATTTTAATGCAGTGTGTTACAATGCATAAATAAATATTGTAACATCAAAATATAACAAGTCTCTTTTACTCTTTGAATTATTGAGTTGTATCAACATTTCTGACTACCAGCTGGTGTCCTCTTCTATCTTCATATTCATCTTTGTTTACATTCTATTGTATTTGACTTAAGTAAATTTGATAGATTTATGTTTAAAATGAAGTATTACTCTTGACTGAATTCTAAAAGATAGCAAGTGTCTTCAAAATCTTCTTTGATGTAGAATGTCGGAGAAAATCCCAATGTGTGTATTATTTATTGTAAATGGAAATTCCATAGATAATGAAGTGAGTAGTTAATGGAATGTCCTTCATTTAAACTATTTGACAGCAAAGAAATGTTGAGATGAGTTTTGATAGACGTGGAAGCAAGTCCTCATCACTTAAAATTGGGTCATGCAGCTCTACATGTGAAACAGTGAGATAACATAAATCGATCACAAACTGCTGCCAGTTGACAGTGATTCTGAGGTACATGCAACTCATACACAATGTAATGAAATCTCATTCGCCTCCAAATCACTGAAGTAATAATTCAGTCAGCAATGATTCTTGGTGATGCTATCACTGCTGAGCATGCAGAGCTATGCAACAGGATTTCAGTTCTTTAGTTCTCTAGAATATCAGTAGCAAGGGAAGCTGCTATGGAAGAATCCATACAACTTGTCATTCTGGAATCAATCATTTGTGTTCCTGCCATTTTAAATGGCTCCAGATATTTTCCTTAAGGGGTGAAGATGGCCTGCATTGTGAACCATTATATAAGAAAGCATGAGACAACCGTGATTCCAAAAGATCATGGTTTTATAGATCTGTCTGGACTTCAGGTATATAATAAATTCATTCTACTTGTTGATTATATTTTGTTTTATTTACATTCAAAAGAAACCAAGATGAACTAGCGGGTGAAATGAGTATATTCTACAACAGAACAAAATATTAGTCCATCTTCTCCATTACGCTATGGCCATATGTGTGCAAAAGTTGGATTCCATGAATTTATTTATTTATCCATATTTTAAGAACTATATGCAAATCATTGTTGTTACTATTACAGTACTACTACTGGTAGTGGTGATGTGGTGGTGGTGGTGGTGGTGGTAGTGATAGGAATGTGAGGAAATCTCTTGAGAAAACTTACCAAGAATTCAGCATGATAAAAGGACAAAAAGTGCAAAAATAGGTTGATGGCTTAAAAAGACAAGGACCTTCCATCGAATGCTGCTGTGTTGGCACTTTTATGCTAGAAAGCAGGCATGCAGTATTTCATTTTTGAAATATGCACACTTACAGACGTGCACATCATGCAAAGATCAGTATCACAAATCTCAAACTCTCCAAAAGAAATTTGCTAGCTTCCTGTGAACAGAAAAAGTCTCACATGTTCCTGTTTCCTGCATGGGAATAATAAAAACAAACCCTAAATGATTAGCAGTTTGATTACTGCCACAAACAATGCCTTGATTCCTGAACTGAGCTTTTTAGCCCCAAGAAATGTAGGTGAGACAGCCAAATTTATTATTGTAGCCCTCTGTGGAGAAGGGAAAGACATAAATAGATATCAATTTCGAGCTGAAGAAAGAATGTCATTTACTATAACAGCTATGAATCACCTCCATTCTTAAGATGTTTATGATGTGGGACCTATAATAAATTAATGGAGAGTGTTGCAAGCCTATTATAGCTGCATCTTTTTTTTGCCAGAATGATGCTCCACTTTAAATGTTTTGGTTCACATCAATGAGGAGATAAAATTCTTTTCTTAAAGCCAATGTGAATGATTTTTTCTCTCATTTTATGAAGGGCAACATATCATCCATTTCTCAGCATAATAGCCTTGGAGCGGCTGCACATCCACCATAGAAAAATGGGATCAACTTTATTCCTAAGCCATTTCCATGACATCTTGTTGCAACTATCCACTACTGATAAAAGCAGCTCAAACATACGTTAGCTAGCTGGTTGCAGATTTTGTTGTCAGAGATTACAAGAATTGATTGTACCATCTCTGTGTCATTTACAATGCAATGATCAGATCAAAATAATAAGGTGAAAGATACAGAAACACCCATTTCTCTTTACGGCTGAAAGTATAGCACGAGGCAATTAGAGTGTACTACCAAAAAGAATTTCAATGTTGCTGGTGCATCCCCAGCAGATCATAAATCCTCTTCACTGGTACACATGTGTGGCTTTGTCTAATAAAGAATTGTTTCCATTTAGAAGAGGTTTGTAAAAGAAACTCTATAAGATGGAGGATTCGCACTCGCTTTATTCAGACTGATGAAGCTGTTTGGATGAGCAGCAAAACGTTTCTATCTCTCAAGAAAAAGAAGTCCAGTTGTCATGACTCAACTTCCAGATAAACTCACCTGGATGACTGAGAATCTTCATGGACAAAAGAAAATCTAGAAATGTTTTAATGCCAAGCCAGAATTTCTGGTGCCTCCTATGTTCGTTCATTTGCAGCCTGCTGAATAGAAGTATTTCTGACACTTTTGTCATGGGGAGAAATTTAGCAGGGAATCTGTGTTGGGAAGCAGCAGCCAGTTTTATCAGGTTTGTGTACTTAAAAACAACACCCCCAAAAAAATACTTTGCTGTCACCTCAAGCAGTGGCCTATCTATGCTTTGCCCTTGAGATGTATCCAGTGGATGCACCACTGTATCATGACAGAACATCATTCGAAGGGCTATTGCTGCTAAACAGACAGGTAATATACGAGAGCTTCTCCCAGTGCTGTATACACACTAGCTGTTAAAGAGCCGAACAGGCTGCTGGTGGGCTGCATTTCAGTAGGCATCAAACTATAACAATACTGAAACTACCACCACCCTTTAAAAAAAAGGTGGGTGACTGAATGGGTCCCATGCAACCTATTAGTATGGAACAATTCATGGATGACTCAGAAGAGCAACGAGGGCAGCTCTGAATGACACACACAGAATAGTTTTTTAGAAGTGTTCCTTTAACTGGTAAAGGTGTCCATTTGTCATAGCACATAATCTTTCTCCTCTGCATACCTTGTATTTTGGTTTCCTTGGCATAGTTTTCTTAATGTTTTGTTATTGGACACTGGAAGGCAATGATTACTGATACAGGTTAACTTTGAGGAATACACATTCTCCTTAAGAAGAGTGACACTGTAGCTGTGAGTGTAGTGAAGAAACACTACCAAACTCCCCTCAATTGGTTTGCCACTGTCGTGATCACTTGCCTAGTCACTGCCACCTTTTAAATGTTTCACTTATTTCTAAAATCATTTGGAGTCTCACACAGTATTTATAGTGGTAAAATACAAAAGAAGTTTATTGAAATCACATAATAAAATAAATATAAAAATACTTTTATTCAGTTGTTTTGTTTCTATAATAAAAATACTGTATATAATGACAAAAATAGGTTACAGGCGAATCAGGCGATACCTTCATAGGTCGCTATTAAAAATAAAAAAGGAACATTGCAAGCTTTCAAGTGCAGTCAATCACCCTTCTTCAAAGCAAGTCCCAGAAGTTCAGACATGAACTATCACTGCAATTCTCTCTCTAACTAGATATCACAGGAACAGTCACTAATGCTTTACACTTGCATTTCAATTCCTTACTCTAGTCCCTATCTGTCCCTCTGTAACCACTAACATGTATGGTAGTATATATACACAGACTAACTCTGCCCATAAGCTATTTGATTGGCTAACCAAATCTGATTATTAACATTCATAAGTTAAATTTACATTTTGCTACATCCACATTACACTAGCACTTGGATTGCTACTCAAACAGACTCCCAGGTGCTCCTTCACATTCCTCTCTAACATCTGGGATTCTTGTACCCCTTCTCCATCCTTCAGTTTTATGCCATGGAAAGATTTTACTCGAGCCTCATGTTAAGACTCTTACCAATCTGATGCTGCTCACCCTTTAGAGATGATTGCACTCTACAAAGCACAACTTGAATGCTGTTTCTCATTTTGCTACAATATCTGTCTCTGTACTTGCTGCTCTGCAGACTACAGTAGGGTGAATGGACTGACCTATCAAGACTTTTGTTATATTTTAATATAAGAAAAATTCAACTGCTAAAAGGTTTCAGATTAAATACAGTGGCTTCCCTTCTTATGTCAGAATCCTCATCACAACTGAATTGCTATCCTTTCATCCAAAGGACTATTAAAGCTGCACTATTAATTTGAGCACGTAATCTGTACCCCTACTTCAGTCTCATGTCATGAGGCTTATACCAGAACTCATCATACACCCTATCTATTCAAGCTCAGAGGTAACAGCCACTTTCTTAGGTAACTGTTTCAATCACATCACCTTTCCACTCCATCTTTTCTATTGTCTGGAACGCAAAATTCACTTTCAAGACTCCTCACAAGGTTATTCTCAGCCTACCTATCATTTTTAGAAGCTATCAACATGTCAGCTCCTATCTTAGTTCTGCCAATGACACTATCTTTACATCATTCTCATGCAGCAAATTTTGAAGAAATTCTAGAATACATCTTGACTGAGAGAAGGCCACATGTAGTGTACTGTAGTGGATTCTAAAACTGATAATATAGTGGATTTAACTACAGGGATATGAGAATCTAGATGCATATTGACACTAGTCAAATGGTAGTGTATTCTATGTTCTACTTACCATCACTCCTTGTTTGACTTACTGCATGGCTACAAACAACTAGCTTATTATAGATGTCTTGGAAAACTTTTAAACTAGATCCAAACAGGAGATTGACAGCCTTTCTACTTTTGCTTTGAATGTGAAAACATTGTTTTCATATTCCCAATTGTCTACAATTTTTTTATCTTAAAAAAATTCCTTGACTGAGATATTTTCCAAAGCATAATGGCTTAGGCAGATAGTAATATAATGCAATAATTTTATCAGTACTCTTGAATTTTCCTTTAATGTGTCAGAGACTTTCAGAGTATGTTTAGGAATTCTATGTTGCTGTAATTTTTGCTCAACAGCAGAACATTCTTGGTAATTATGGTAGCACACAAAAATGTACCATTTAAGCTATGCAATAAAATCTTGGTTTATGAATACCTTGGTCTACGAGTGTTGCAAGATGAGCAGATATTTTTTCTAAATATTGTTTTGCTCAATAATCAATGTCTTGCAATATGAGCAGTCAAGCAGGTCACATGATCACAATTGATCCAATGGTGGTTTCTCCCTCTCCCTCTCTCCCTCTCTCTCCATGCTGGATTGCGAGTGATTGTCTGGAACATTCCATCTCAGGCAGCCTCAAAAGCAGAGGGAGGAGAGAAAAATGGGAGGCAATTAAGCCATCTGCCAGCTTGCTGTTTCCGGAAAGAAATGAAGGATGACTGGTTGGTAGGAGCTAGAAAGCAGCACAGCCTCCTCTTATCTTGAGTACAGATTTAGTTTATGTTTTATTATTCCTTATATTCATATTTAATTTGTTTATTTTTCTTTACATTTTGTATTTTCTTTATCACTTTGTATTATATTACAGCATTGCAATATTTTATATGAATATTTTGGGCTGTAGAACCAATCACTTGAGCTTCCATTATTTCTTATGGGGAAATTTGCTTTGATATACAAGTGCCTTGGATTATAAGCATGCTTCTGGAATGAATTGTGCTTGCAAACCAGGGTTTTACTATATAACATATCCCTACTTTCAGAATAAATTAGCTAAATTTACATACAGATGCTGTTCATTCTGATATTTTTGCACTAGTCCAGAGCTCTAGATGGATCATTTCACACTACTGTAGCTCAGTGGTTTAGGTAGCTGACTGTGGAGCTAGAGACAGAATTTGATTCCTCACTGTGCCTCCCTGGCAAGGCCTAGATTTAATGACCCATTGAGTTCCTTCCAGTGGTGGTGATAATCATACCTTGCAATCCCAGTACTGAAATAAACAGATTATGTTGGTGTCAAACTGGGCCACAACTTTATTAAATCAACTTTAATTAATAAATGAAGGGGGCTGCCATCACGCAAATGTGCCTAGAGCATTAAATTCCCTAGCCAAAGCTGATAATACCCCAGGTGAGTTCCATGATGGTAGGAATTTTGGGTCCCTACCAAGTCAAGGGTAAACAACAACAAGGGCAGCCCTAATAAGTTTAACCAGGCATCTTAGTTTATTAATTTAACATCTTAACCATAACTCGTAACTTTTATTTACTAGGCTGCCGTGTCTCCGTACTGGGACATCTTCTGGAACTCACCTGAGCACTTTGCACTACCTGCTGTTGTGACCAAATCCTAGATTAGGATCCTTTTTACCTAAAGGTAAAGCTGAAGCTCCAGTCCTTTGGCCACCTCATGGGGAGAGAGGAAAAGTCCCTTTTCCTTGGAAAAGTCCCGAAAAGTCCCTGATGTTGGGAAAGATTGAAGGGAAACGGAAAAGGGGACGGCAGGGGATGAGATGGTTGGACGTTGTCATCAATGCAACAAATATGGATTTAACCAAACTCCGGGAGGCAGTGGAAGATAGGAAGGCCTGGTGAGCTCTGGTCTATGGGGTCACGAAGAGTCAGACAGACTGAATGACTGAACAACATCAGTCTACCATATTCTGTGTAATTTATAAAAAGAATAATAATCATATGACATCAAGTCAATTCTTACTTATGGCACCCCTTTTCAGAGTTTCCCAGACACAGACTATACAGAGGTCCTCTACTATTCCCTTCTTCTGAGGATACCCTGGGACTGTGTTGCTAGCACAGAGCCACATAGGCTCGCTCAACTGACAATCAAACCCCCCAACCTCTGGCTCTGCAATCTGATGCTTAAACCATTGAACTATCCAAACAGCTGTGTAACTTATAGAATGTGTGCAATGCTAGTGGTTTTGTACACAAAAATCAAGGAACAATAACTCCAAATTAATCTTCACCAGGCAAATACAAAGCATGATCATTGTATCCATTGCTTAGGAAGGAAATGGAGTCCTTCTGGATTGTAGGAGGGAGAGAATGTTCCCTTTCTAAGAATTCCTACCAAATATTAAATGCATATAATTTTATTGAACACACTTGTTTCTGCTGAGAATGAAATGACATTAGGATACCACAAAGGTACTGCTGCAAATGGACTATTACTTCATTGCTGAGACTTAACTTCATATAGACAGTGTTAGTGAGAATTTGCTGTGGTGAGTAATGGAGAATTCTAAGAATATCATCTATCCTGAAATATGAAAATAAAATATATTAATATATTAGCACAGCAGAAGTAGCAAAATATGACTGTAGGTCAGTAGCAAATGGTTTGAATTTTGAAGATTTCAAGTAAAATTAATTACATCTCCACTCCCTTTGGACAGGTAGGAGATGAGGGCAAAGAACTCTGCATAATATCTTAGAGAGACACTGCCAGTGCTATCGGAATGGACAGTTCTGACTGAAATAAGGCACACTCCTATTTTTCATTTTAAAAGATAGTGAAGCATGTAGCAGATGTATCAAAACTCACTCCCCTTGTCCTACATATTGGCAGTGTAAAACATATGCATCTCTGGATATCAACATATTTTATTAATTTACACAAAGTAGTAGATAATTGTGCAGTGATGATTTAATTAAATTGACATAGAAATATTGTACAATATTGAACTGCATTGTATTAAAGTAATAATTGCACAAACAAAAATGCTAGAAGAGTGAGTCATTACCACCCCACAACTGTAATTTCCTCCTGCTGCACAGTAGCTTTGTAAAACAATAGGGTTTTTATCACCAGTGTAGCAATGTTTATAAATGTTCTGCTGAGCCAATATGATGCCCTGGGTCAGTTTGCTACACCAGTACAATAGAATATGTAGTAGACTCCCATAACAGTCTTTAGCCATGATCTCAAGTATCAGTGGGCAGAATAATAAGCAAATGAAATAATGAATTGAATGCATATGCCTCACTAGCTGATCTAATTCAGAAGTGCAGTACTAATATCAGCTTAATAAACACATCATTTATATGTTGTTAGGGGCGTCAGATATGAATGCCTTTGCATGGTCTTTTGAACCTCAGCCCTGTTTTGTTTCATTCTGTTAAAATCCATAGGATTTATATGCATATTAATCATGATAAATCAAAAACCACAATCACTAACTCACTAGATACTCACAATGAAAAATGACAAGAGGTCGAAAGTAAGCAACACTGATACACAGTTCCAATGATGAATAATGAAGGGTTTATTCAGTCATTAGCAAACTACATATTTACTTTGTGTAAGGCAGGCATGTGCGAAGTCAGGCCCGGGGGCCAAATGCGGCCCGATTTCAAATTTCGAGGGGGCTGCGGCCTCTTGTGCCCACTGGCTCAGCTTGTCACTCATCCCCACCAGCTGGCCTCTTCCCATACTGGATGGAGACACCAGCTTGCAGTTTTGCGGTCTGCCTGCCCTCCCTGCCTCTGTCCATCCCCCCAGCCACCTGCCTAGATTATCTGCCCCTGGCTCCTTTGCTGCAGCATCCTCCCCGCCTTCTTGCATGTTATAGAGACTTGTCCAAAGTCTGGTCCGGGGGCCAAATGTGGCTGAATGGTCGGCCCCCACACATTTTCACATCACCAAATCTGGCCCTCCTTGCAAAAAGATTGGGCACCCCTGGTGTAAAGGTATTTACCAAGGATGTTAGGAAGTGCTGTTGTAGAAAGTCCAGTTCCTGTCGTTATTTTTGCATATGTGGAGAATTTTGCATATGTGTAAATCTAAAGAAGACACCACCTGCTATCTGTGAGGATTAGTCACATGTGTTAGGACCATGAAAACTTATTCTGAATCATGGGGGATGCCTGAATAGGGCTAAAGTGGTTTCTCACAAGCAGTAATGCTTGAAAGGAATATCTGAAGAGAGTGGCAACCTTTGATTTCTTTTGGTCATAGGATGAGCATAAAGCTTGTCATTGACTACAAGGCTATTGTCCCTTTGCTTCCTTGGAAAAATATCTTACAAGGTGGGATCACAATGAGAAAGGAATAAATCCTTTCCCTTGACACTACCAGTGTCTTCCTCTTACTGTGCTTTCCAGTGCTATAGGAGTTCCAACAGATGTGATTATTTTATAACTACATGCAGCTTTAAAGACAGAAAAGGCTCCCCAGTCTAAATTCTGCCCCTCAAGAATACTGTAGAAGTTAAGGAACCAGACAGGGATTTCAAGGTTACAGGTTCACATCAACTAGTGTGTCATTTTAGACATGTCTCTTACTTTGCTGTGGGGGTTAAAAGTAAGGAGGAAAGACATGAGTAATAGGCAAGTAGTCAACTAACTCAGCTCACCATTGAAAAAAATAATATTTTTTTAAAATAAGTTATTAAATGAACAGGACTGATCCGGTCAACATTTATGATCAATGGGTCATTTCTAACTGGGACTAACAATGGCATAAGGTTGATTTTATCACAGCCTCCATTATAGGACTGTTTGCCAAATATCTGCTATTGCATAAGGAAGTACCATAAACAAATAACACTACACTTGCAACAGAAAGTGGCAAATTATATTAAAAGTAGCTATAGAAAATTCAGCTTTGGGGCTAAATATATGGAACTTTATGCTAATTTCAAGAAGGTATCTGCCTTGTTCTTTCCATTTAACATGACAAATGTGTGTAAAAAGCAAATGTAATCTATGTAATTTTAGGAGACTGTTTAATTTCCTACAAACTAGAGAATGGAGAAAAATAGCCCCTCTATTATAACTTCTCAAATGTGTGAGGTTGCCATTCAACAGTCTTACTTTATCAGCAAAATAGAAGAATTATAGCCATTCTCTACAATGTATCATGTTAGTTGTTTACTTATTGCCATCTTTCTTGGAGTTTTATAGCATTCTAGATGAATTCCTGAGCATTTATCAAGCACAGCACAAGAGTCATTTAGCTTTGCCAAATGAAAGCATTTTTCCTGTCGATAAAATATGAAGTTTACTAAATTCTGTTAGACTTAAGCATCTGAATTGGGTAAGCATGTCTAATTAATATATGACTGAAGAATTGACCATTTGTTCTTAAAAGTCAACGTAAATAATCTCCAACTTTGTATCGTGGGCTTGCTCCTTCCTATTATCATCACTTTTATTTGGCTTTGCTTCAAAAGAAACTGAAAATACATATAAGGATATTTATTTCCTACTACATTATATCAGTTCACAAATTCAATCACAAACTTTATAAAGGTAACATAATTGATATAAAAAGATAAATGGTACCAGTCTTATATTTGGAATGTGCAATGATAGCTGAAATCCTGTTGCTTAGTATAGTAATTCACAACTGACATAGGCCCATTGTCTCAGTGGGGAATCAACTGAGTCAATGGGAACTACTCTTTTTACAATTTACTATGTTAGAATTACAGAAAATATATCACATGAAAATTCATAGCATGAAGTGCCATTCTTGGTCATAATCTTCAAACCAAATACAACATTAACATACATCCTTAGTATTACAGTTATTCCTCTGATTAGCAACCATAATATCCATAACTCTTAAGTTCTAAAAGTGGGACATTTGCATGATATTCATAATGCATAACCCAGGCATGTCCAAAGCCCAGCCTGGGGGCCAAATGCGGCCCATTTTAAAATTTCGAGTGGCCCTCAGCCTCTTCTCCCTGCCTGCTCAGTCTGCCACTCATTCCCAGCAGCTGGCTCCTCCCCGTGTTGGCTGGATATGTCAGTTTGCAGTTTTATGGTTTGCCTGCCCTCCCTGCCTCCATCCATCTCCTCGACGACCCACCCTGCCTACCCACCCCTGGCTCCATTGCTGCATTGTCCTCCCCACCTCCTTGTGAGAGAGGGCAGCTTATGCGAGCAGTGGTGTATCTTGGTGCATGTGGGCCAATTCCTGGGCCATGCAACAGCTGCAGGACCCTTGAGTACTTTGAAAACAGAGCATTTGCAGCTGTTACAGATGTGCATGGGCCACACCCTTTGTCCCCCCCCCTTCAGGCTGAATAGTCGGCCCCCACACATTTTCACCTCCCCAAATCTGGCCCTCCTTGCAAAAAGTTTGGACACCCCTGGCATAACCCTAGCCCTAACCCTGTACACAAGGACAACATAATTATTTTGGTGTAGGATGCAACATACCCAACTTCTTAGGAAGCTAACAGTAGAATATGTCTTTATATCTGTCTTTCAATAGAACATTGGATTCCATAACCCTAACAAGTAATACCAAATATCCATGGTAGAACACAGATTGAAAATGGAAGAAGAAATATTACAGTAGTAGTAAATGATTGTGAGAGTTTTCAACTTTTTAAAGAAACCAGCTGCTAAGTAACAGAGCAAAAAAGCAAGTGTCTCTTTCAGCACCATGGACAAGACCAACCACAGAATGAGACACAATAGCTAGAAATGAGGCAATTTATAGTCAAATGCTGTGGTAAATGCTACTGTTACAGTACTACGTATACTTTACTGCATGCCCCGCTAGCGGTATCTGGTGCCAAAATAGAAACTGAATATACAAATCAAATCTACTACCATGTTTCCTTCTTTCACTTGAGACAAGGTCCTAGTCCATCCAAATCACATTTAAACAAGAGAGCAAGAAAGTAGACATTAAATGTAGGAACTGCTGGGCCTTCTTCTTTCCTTAGAGTCACCTCTGGATAATTTCCATCTTTAGAAGGCTCCAATTTACCAAAGAAAGTCTATGAAGGAAGAAGCTTCCAGATATATAAATAAATTAATATTTCCTAACACCAGCAGCAACTCCATAATAGTGCATTTTAGAGAAAAATCAAGTTTGGTTTGAGCCACGATTAAGCATTTTTCCATCCCATTGAACTCAGTGAGACAGTTAAATGCATGCTTAAATATCTGCTACTAAAACAATAATGCTTAATTGGCTGCATTTTGTCCCATGAGTGGATCTACATTAAAGTGCAAAATAATAATGTAGCATATAGAGAACTATTTATTTCCTTTATATCTGTTTTACTTTTGATAACAAAATGTTGAAGGCCATAGACAATATAACTATATAGTAATTTTGCTTATTATTAGCCAACAAGCTGCTGATCTGTTGAAAGGATACTCCCTCCTTCATCTTTTTAAGCACTACCTCCTTTTAAAAAACAACATACAGTACAGTAGATTACTTGACAATCAGCCCAGCATAAACTATAATCCCACATTCTTTTATTTTGGTATTGTGATAAACAATGTTCAAATTAGACACTTAATATACAACTATTGATTACTGCTCAGTTCTAGCTAATAATTATTAAGTGACTGTCAGTACACAGCTGCAGCAATGAAAAAGTAAGGTTATCCTTTTACTTTCCTTTGAAAAATAATTGCAAATATTTTGAAATAAAATTAAAAGCATTCTTTTAAAATTTATTTATATTTTCTACACAAGCCCAGCCAGTATTACATAGTTTGGAAAACCACTGAATTCAAGAGGAGATTTAAGTTCAGCTAAACTTCTTTGCACTGAAATGTAAATGAACTTATCTCATGCTATACCATCTCCCTTCCTGGGCAATACATTTCTGATACAGAAAGAGATTAACATGCCATCCCATCCAAAGTTTTAATAAACTTGTTACCACTTCTCAACAACTGGACTCCTCACATACATTTCAATCTGCTGTGATTCTGAATAAATTGAGTTGCTTTTAATTCCATCAGGATTTATGTTTGTAAACATAATTATCTTCAGCAAATATTTAGAAAAATATTATCTTGCATGAGAATCATAATGTCTTCTACTAGCTCTTACATAAATGCATACAAACGGAGAAGGATCATGCCTGTTTGATTGAGTTGGAGCACAGCATTAGAACACCAGTCATTACAGAAATACAGAACCTGTTAAAGTATCTGAAAGTTTGTGTGTTTTTAAAATAATTTTGGTTCAGTAATAACAAGTGATAACATCTCAGATTAAATTTCACTTATAAGGCCATTAATGTCATTTCTCCCTCTTCTTACTTTAACAGTGAAAGGAAATAGACACATGTTACCAGCTAGAAATTTTAACGCCAACATCTCAGTAAGCAAAAAACATGAAGTATGAACATTTAAGAAATTTTAAGAATCCATTATTGCTGTTTTTTTTTATCTTTCTGATTGTTTTGGAGATGGTGAATCACCATACTTCCACACATCAGAAGCTATGAGAACATTTTTGACCAATGCACCAATAGACAACTTCACTTGATACACTTTAAAAAAAAACAGCAGCAGCTGATAATTCACAATGCATCATTCAATATTTTCACCAAGTAACTACAAAACTCATATAACTTACCCCAGGGTGGTCATAGTGACAATGGTATACCAGAAAGCTGCAGGGATACTGGTGAATTTGGTGGACGCTGAGCCTTTCTCAGCATAGAACATGACTGTAGCAAATATGATGATGGCCATAGTGAGGGAAAAGAGGAGAAAGCCAAGCTCTGAGGCACAGCTTTTCAGAGTGTAGCCCAGGATGCGCAAACCCTGTGAGTGGCGGGAAAATTTAAAGATCCGGAAGACCCGGAAGACCCGCAGTGTTACAAAGGCCCCACTGACATCCTCATTGTTGGTCATCACAAGGCCGATGTAATAGGGCATAATGGCCACCACATCAATGACGCTCATCACGCTACGCACAAACTTGTAACGGCTCGGGGCAGCCACCAGGCGCAACAGATATTCAACTGTGAAGATCATGACACAGGCTGTATCCAGACAGAAGAAAGCCACATCATAACGCTCTCCACAGGACAATTCCTTGATGGCACCAGGGCTTACCCCACAGGGCACTGTCTCCACCACATTGGCAATGACAGAAACCGCAATGAAGAAGCCTGTAACGTAATAAAAGACCAGCGCCAGTGTACTGGTGTGTGGATTCTCAAAGGCCCTCCACATCCTCTCCCGGGTTGTCATGGACGGCAGATTGCTTTCACCAGCGTTATCCTGATCAGCATCATCCTGAAGGCGTTCAGCATTTTCCCGTCGTCGATCCTTGTATTCCTCATAGCAGCAATCGCCAATGATCTCAGGGATAATACCAAAGAAGGCCAACTCTTCATCATAGGCTGAGATGCACTCTTGGCGGGGGTAATGCAGCTTCCCTGTTCTATAAAAATTGAGGATGTGTCGGAAGATATCAGGGTCACGGTCAAAGAAATATTGCTGTGTCTCTGGGTGATAGAAGAAATCCCTCTCTGAGCTGCCCAGCAGTGTATCAGGATAGCGTTCTAGGGTGTCCAACCAGGTCTGGAACTGGGTGCCACTCACATTTAGCACAACAAGGGAGTCCTGGCTTCGCTTTCTGTCCTGCCGAGGAGCACTGGGCATTGGGTTGGTGGCCACTGGCATCCATCCTATAGCTGCTGCCCGAGCAAAAGGCAACCATGCTGCTACTCCTGCTGCCATTGTCTAGATTGCTACTAGATATTGCTCAGTGTCTTCTTTAGAAACAGCCCAATACACTGAAATATAAAAGCAAGATTATCAGAATGTTAGGGTTTCTATTGTTTTTATATAAAGTCTTGCCCATTTCTCTCTCTCTCTCTCTCTCTCTCTCTCTCTCTCACACACACACACACACACACACACACACACACACACACACACACACACACACACACACACACACACACACACACACACACACACACACACACACACACACGATGCTACCTCCCTCAATGGTTTCCTATGATTCGAGTCATAGATAACTCATTTAACATCTTAAGTATCTACTATACATGTAAAGTAAAGTAATGGTAAAGGTTCTCCCTGCACATGCATGCTAGTCATGTCCGACTCTAGGGGGTGGTGCTTGTCACCATTTTTAAGCCAAAGATCCAGTGTTGTGCAAGTCCATGGTCATGTGGCCAGGCATGGATGAACACATTTCTGCACACGGAACAGTGTTTACCTTCCCACTTTTTATGGTGGTACCTACAGTATTTATCCACTTGCATGTATATGCTTTTGAACTGCTAGGTGGGGGTGGAATTAGCTAAAAAGACACTGTCTGCAACAGATAAATTATCAGCCATCAAATCAGGTCAGGTCTATTAACCATTAATCTTTAATACCCAAGGCCAATTTATGTTTGTGTGTGCTGGCAGGCCAAGGTTTTAGTTATTCTGTTGTACATAATCTTTGTTCTTTGACGAAGTTTCGCAAGTTCTAATAAATAAATAATAAATAACCATTACCTGGCCAATCTGATTTTTGACTGGCTGAAAAATGTGTTCCAAACTCAAACCCAAATCTCCTCCCACCTATTCCTGCAAAGCCATCAGCTGCCACCCACTATCTGGGAAATGAGGAGAGAGGAAACAGGATGCTGAAGGGTCCTGGGTAAGTCTATCAGCTAGTGCTGCTGCGGGAACACTTCCCAATTCTTCCGCCTCCATCTATCTATTAGGAACAGCAGGTTTAGAGGGGAGGCATGAAGATGCCCCTTTTAAATTCACCACTAACTCCCTTCCTCCTGATCACCACATCACTTCCTCTGAACTTTACCTGTTTTAGGGAGAGAGAGCAGAATAATAAACTTTCCAAGGTTTCCTTTTAAAAACACCCAGCAAACTAACAAAAGCACTGAGGGGCACTTTCACAGGCACAGATGACTGGACAAAGGCACGCCTGGCTCCCCCCACCCCCAAAGGAAAAGCCTGTGTGGAAAGACTTCAGCATTTGACTTGATCTGAGCAGAACTTCTGATCAGAGAAGCTCTCCCAGAAGTGGAGTCTGGGAGAAAACTCCTGAAAAGCTCTAATGGGAATAAAAGAGAAGGAGAAGCCAGGAGCTTCATCAAACATCAGGGAGGAGGCAAATGCAGGTATAGTTCGGAGGAAAGTTTAGGTGGGAAAGGACCATGGCGGTGAATGAAGGAGAAGGAAGTAGGAGGAGGAGATGCATTAGCAGCTTGGTCCTGAGGTGACACTTCTCACAGAAGTGTTGAGGTGAGGGAGGAGGGGAATCAAACGGATCTGAGGGAGGCAAAGGAAAGGGCGAATTCGTCTGCATAGGTAAGAAGGAGGGGGGGGGCTAACCCTGAATCACAAGGCAAAATTCAAGCCCAGTAGGGAAACTACTGAAGGAGTTGCCTGGCCAGAGATAAGGGCAGGCGTGAGGTCTAGGGATGCTAAGCAGCCCCCTTTCCTTTCTCTCTCTGGGATGCTCTGCTCCGGAAGTCAAGCGTTTTGTGCCCTCTCAAGGATTTCTCTCTCTGGACCCATAGTCCGTGCGTACTACCCAGGAGGAGGAAAGGGGCAATTCCACAAAGGAGGCTATGAACTTCCTGACACCGAGAAGGGCTTCTCGTGAGGGGATTATTCGTTCAAGAGTCTTCCGCAGAGGACACGGAGGGGCTGTGAGAGTGCAGCAGGATGGTTTTGGTAAACCGGTTTCACGAACGGGTCGGCTTCCAGGGAACGGGTTGGCTGGGCTGCCGGAGCGGCTGCTGCCGCTGCTTCCTTCTCAGATAGCAGGCGTGGTGGCCCGAGCGTGCCTGCTGCCTGCTTTCCCGCGAGTCCTTCGCCCTCGTCCCCTCGCCTCGAGCTCCTGCGCGGCGCAGTCTTTCCGCCTCGCCGCCTCGCCAGCCCTCCCGAACTCGCTCCTCGCCACTTGAGGCGGCGGAGGCGCCCGGACCTGTTGGTGGCGCGACGGGATGGAAGGCGGGGTGAAGGTGGCGGTGGCGGTGTGTGTGTGTGTGTGTGTGTGTGTGTGTGTGTGTGTGTGTGTGTGTGTGTGTGTGTGTGTGTGTGTGTGTGTGTGTGTGTAGGGGAATAGCTCCCACGTTCGACGGTGCTCGCGGGTGCCCGCGCAAACGAGCGCGAGCGCGCGCGTGTGCGTGTGAAAGGCAACGGGCGTGAGTGGACGGGGGTGTGTGTGGGTCGGGATGAGGAGGGAGATGCAGGGGCTCCCTTTCTCGACGGGGGGGGGACCAACCAAGGGAAGGGCTCCCCTCATCCACCCCCCAACCCCCAACCCCACCCCCAGCCCCCAGCCCCAGCCGCCTCTTCCCGCCCTTCTCCGCAGCCTCCTTACCTGGCAAAGTGTGGCCACGGGGAGCGCCTCAGTTTGCACGGGGAGGACTTGGAAGGTGGGCGAGTCCCCCGTGGACGCCGGCGGAGATGCAGCTGAGGAGGCTCTTCTCTGGTCAGCCCGCCCTCCTCCTCCTCCTCCTCCTCCGCCTCTTTTTCTTCTTCTTCCTCCTCCTCCTCCTCCTCTTCTTCCTCCTCCGCCGCCGTCTTCTCCTTTCGCTCCCCTCCTGCCCGGTCCTTCTCTCCCCTCAGCAACAAGTTCCCCGGCAGAGGCAGGCAGGCAGGCAGGCGGGCGGGCGGGCGGGCGGGCGGGGTGGGGGCAGCGGAGAGCGACGCAGTCCCGCCTTGGGGGCGGCAGCTCTGACCGCAGCCCCCTCGCTGCCGCCTCGGCTCCCCTCTCGGCGCGGAGGATGGCACGCCGGCGGCGGCGGCGGCGGCTGGGAGTCAAGCCGCTGGGGAGCCGCTCTCGGCGCCGCGCTCTGACGGGGGGCACCCGGTTCCGCCGGCGTCCTGTTGCCGCTCCCTTTCCAGTGGGTGGCCCATGCCTCGCCGACCGGAGCGAGGAGCTGCCTTGCGGCAGGTCCTCCTCCTCCTCCTCCTCCACCACCACCACCTCCTCTTCCTCCTGGTGCTGCGGCCGCGAAGGCACGCGAGGCAAGAGGCAGGAGGCGGCGGAGGGCGAGAGGATCCCACCCTGCTGCCGCTGCAGGTTATTTCCCGGGCGCCTTCTGCGTCGCCTTCCTTTTCCTGCAAATGTCACCGGAGGAGGAGGCAAAAGCGGCAGCGGCGGCAGCAGAAGCAGGTGGGAGTCGACGCGCGAGGAAGGAGAAAGGCATCGATCCGGAGTGGAACAAAGAGAATTACAAATCGGTGCACACTCCGGCTTGACGGTCGAGTGCAGGCGAAGAAGGGACTGCCTGTGCGCGCGTGTGGGTGCGCGGAGAGTGTGGGGGTGCGCGCGCGCGCCTGTGGCTCTGCCCCATCCTCAGCGGCATCTCTCTCTCACACACACACACACGAACACGCACACTGAGATAGATACGCGGATGCGCACTCACACACTTTAGGATGCGGAGCCCCTTTTTCTTTCTGGGAAAAATCGAGATGTTATTTTAAAAAGGACTTCGTTGGGAATTTTTTAAAAAGCGAGAGAAATCATGCATTGCATTAATCAAATCCGGAGTTTCTAAAACTTCGCAGGGTTCCCTGCCCTCATCCCCACCCCACACGCGCGCCGCTGCGCGACTGTTTTAAAAATGCCCACTGGCGACTCAAAGCTAAGCCATGTCTGATTATGCAGCGAGCCTCGCCCTCTCGCTCCCCAAACTCCGTTGAATTATTTTATTTTATATTTTAACTGCCCAAATCGTCATGACCGCCCCCTGAACGCCAGGTACCCACCCCCTCGCCCCCATCTTCTCTTACATCTACAGTACTGTAGTCTACTGCTTGTTTTACAAACCAAAAATCTCGATTTTTTTGCCACTAGATGGCGTGTGGAGGACGAGTCGTTTCCGAAAGGCCTCCGTTGCTCAAACTTCAAAGAGCAAACCAGAGCAGGAGGCTGCATGATGAAGCCTGTTGCAGGGCTGTACCACTTCAGGGCTAATGTAACTGAATGCTATTTAAGCAAACAACAACAACAACAACGAAAAGTACTACATGGTGAACTCTGTCTATGAAGACTTTCCTCTTCAGGCAGGTGTTCCTTCAAATCACAGGCTGACCAAAGGGATTTTATAAAAGGGGATTATTGTATGCTCTTATTTATAAGATTTTATTAATATGATAGCTGTTTAATGTTTTAAAAATAATATTGTAATCATTTGTTATTTTATCTTTTAACTTTGTTTCTCTTAATACTGTAAGCCACCTTGGATTCCTGAGTGGAAAGGCAAAGTATAACTATTTAAATAAAATAAAATCAATAAATGTCAGGAAGAAGGAGCCTCTTCTTTCTTTCTTTCTTTCTTTCTTTCTTTCTTTCTTTCTTTCTTTCTTTCTTTCTTTCTTTCTTTCTTTCTTTCCAAAAATTTGAAAGAGTGCCTGCAGCATTTTCCCTGGGGTGGGTCAAAACTGCACAGAACTGGAGTGATAGCATAATTCACATGCATGGCACGGCAGTACTAGTCAACCACATGGTCACCTATCCAGAGATTACAGACCTTTACCACCAAAGGAGGGAAGAGTTCTCTGTTTCCAAATACTGATTCCTATTAGAAAAATCTTGATTTATTTTCTTGGGTAAAAACAGGCTTAGGTATAGATGAGTATAACTTTTTCCCCTTCCTGGTGAAGATTTTGTTCTTGAAGGGCTAATGTGTTTGGATGGTGGCAGTGGAATGCCAGGAAAGGGGGCCTCTCTGCTTGCTCCCTTTCTTGTTCTCTGGCCCATCCCTATTTTCTGTCTTTAAATTTAACCCCCTCTAGAATTCTCCTTTCTCATTTGCTTCAGCCTCATGACTCTAAAAAGAGGGTCAGATCCTGAGGCAGGATGTTGAAATGAATGGCTTGAAGATGGTTGCTGAAGAGCTTTTGGGCTGCGTCTCCTTAAGAACCTGGCCCAAGAGGCTTTGGGCATTTATACACGACCCCTAACCTACGCTGCAAATGGCTTCCAGCTCCGGAGCTTAGAAATGTTTTCCCACCAGCTCCGGAGTTTGGAGACAATTAAGTGCGACCCCGCCCACTTTAGCGCAACCCAGCACACTTTCTTTGTACCTTCTCTTTGGAGGTGAAATTTTTTTGATGCGGATTAAAGTGCCGGGCTCTCCTGGCTTGTCTGTTGTTTTTTTGCCTCCCGCCCCTTTAAGAGCTCCTTGAGAAGGAACCAGGAAGTAATGGGGCTCGTGGCAAGTTCGACCAGCACCGGCAGGTTAGTAAAGGCTTCTTTTGTCCTTTTTTCCCTCCCCCTCACGCCGACAGGAGCAGGAAGTGCTGAGGGGTGGGGACGCAGGAACAGAAACGAACCCCCAAGATCTCTGGTCCGAATTTAAAGGACCAGCAGATCTTAGGGGTCGTGTGAAAAGGCCCTTTGTTTCCCCTAAAGCAAAGGAGCAAAAGGAACTCCTTACAGCTCTAGGTTAAGCTACATCAATATCTGCAAACAGGGATATTATATAAGCAAATGTGATAGAATCTCCCACAGGCAGCTTTGTCGTGGGAGCCAAAAATACAGTGATGGCAGGATAAATGACAAGCAATTGGTTCCCTTTCATGACATGCACAGGCCATCACTAGAGGCTGGTGCCTTATTCCCCTTAGTGGCAGGATCAGCTCTGGCTAGTACAGATTTATTGCTTCACCAGCTTTTAAGAGAAAAGATGAAACTGAAGTTAAACATCACGGATATGTGATGACAGAGCTTAAATTCTCTTGCACACAGAATTTAAATATTGCAATAATTTATTTATAAATTTTATCTTGCATTTTTAAGTAGATGCCATTATTCTGTTAAGTTTTGAAAGCCAGGTGTTCTAACCAAATAAATGTTAGATGACTATAGAGGTACAATAGGAATACTAATAGCAAAATAGCATGCTACAAAAGTGCAGAAGGCAATGTTCTACAGACTCATGAAGATTCACAATAATCATTCTTCATACAGTAGCAAGACGTCAGAGAACTATTTTTGTGCTTTTTTCAAACATGGCAGATACCTCTAGATCTCAGCCTTGGACTGTGACTCCCAGAAACTTCAACCAGCTCAACTGGTGGTGAAGGCATTTGGGAAGATCAACTGGGAAATCTGTGGTTGAGAACCACTCATCTAGATTATTGCTGCCCCTACCAAATTCCTTGTCTGCACCTGTACAGCTTTGCTTAACTTTTGTATTGGGATGATTGAATGAGAAGAAAATTATTATTTCAGTCAAATTATGCACAATAACAAATAACATCTGCTGCAGGCTGTCCTTCAAGGAAAAATAGATGGGAAGCATGGCCTGGGGTATCGAAGAACATTCTGGCTCAAGAATGTAAGCCAGTGATTCACAGTGAGCACAGCTTCTCTATTTAGAATAGCTTTAGATTAAAACAGATTGTGCTACTGATCACCAACATTCTACAAGGACATGGCACTTGAAGAAAAGAAGAATGAACAAATACAAAACAGCCAATTGGAGTCAGAGATAAACACCTACAGAGCAATTCACTTGCACCTAACCCATATGGTGTTTTTTTGTATTTGTTTTCTTTGTTTGTTTTTACATCTGAACCAAAGGTCCTCATAGGGCGTTTATACATGACCCCTAAGCTCCGCCGCAAATGGCTGCAAGGTCCGGACCTTAAAAATGTTTACCCACCAGCTCCAGACTTTGCAGACAATTAAGTGCGACCCCGCCCACTTTAGCAAGACGAAACAGCAGTTTTCTTGTACCTGCTTTTTGGAGGTGACAAATATTTGATCCGGTGTAAGGATAGTGAGTGCGGGGCTCTCCTGGCTTCTGTTTTTTTTTTTTTGCGCCCCACCCCTTTAAGAGATCTGAATGCTGCCCGGAACAAAACGGAGGTAAACCGGTATTCTTTTCTTTCTTTTTACTCCCTCCCTCAGGCAGCCAGCAACCAGGAAGTGCGGAGAGGGGTGGGGACAGAGGAAGAGCGAGGAACGCCTAAGATCTCTGGTCCGAATTTAAGTGGCCAGCAGATCTTAGGGGTCATGTAAAAAGGCCCATAGTTCAGTCCTGGTTCGCCTTATCAAAGTTCTGTGGATAAAGACCAGGGTATGTGCCAGTCATCTGAGGATGTGTAGATTGCATTGCCTCAGTACTGAAAACAGAAGTTAGAACCACAAATTCTTCCAGGTAGGTTTTCAATTCAAAGCATCCCTTTTAAATACTGCTCAATTCAATAGCAGGCAGTATAAAGCATGACCACTCAAAGGCATCCAGGAATTAGAAAGAGTTAATCTGAACAATTCTTCCAAAAGTTGCTCGTAACAGAGATCTCTGCCAGGCACCAGCCAAGTAATTATTAAAGATACCCATATGTACCTTGCAGCAATTATAGAAATGATTCATGGTGTCCATGAAAGGAAGTCATTGATGATACCATAATCTTGCATGATATTTACATAAATGTTTCACTAAACTGTGCTTGGTTCACAAAGACAAAATTTCTTTTAAAACAGTGTGAAAATCAATTTGATCCTGTATTACTAATGAGCCAAACCTACTTATGTTTATTTGCTTCAAAAAGCATATTCTCATGTGAATCCCGCTGTATAGGTTGTGTTTTGTAGTGAACTGGTTTGCAAGAAATTGTTTCTTCAGACCCCCTCAACACTGGAATATGATAAGTTCTATAATGCTTGGTGAAACTTGGAACAATATATATCCTCAGAAGGTGGGTAAAAGCAAAAAAGCAAAGTGTTCTGCTTATATACCACCCCATAGTACTTCAAGCACTGTGTAGGCGGTTTACAGTTTAATTATGTAGGCTGCACATTGCACACACACACAGCATACTGGGTACTCATTTTACCGGCCTTGGAAGGATAGAAGGCTGAGTCCACCATGAGCCTGCTACCTGGGATTGAACCCCAGGTCGTGAGCACAGTTTTAGCTGCAGTACACGCATTTGATTGCTGCACCACAAGGGTAGTGGGAGGATGCTAAAATCTTCATTAAGATTTGGTGAAGGTGATGCTTTAAATAGACTGACTTTTTGAAAAGTCATGTTATATCGAATTTTGTGCAGAACAGGGCTTAACGCCCCAGATATAACAGAAGCTGGTAATTGTATTATTAGAAAGCCCTGCTCTACAATTTCTTGTAAGCTAGTCAGGACATGTAGAAGAAATGTCAGAGATACCACTCTCCAATTCTAAGTGAAAGGGCAGGGCCTCTGATCTAATAATGTAGGATGATAATGTTTTGACTGCAGTCAAAGCAGATGATTGATGTCTTCACTTCAGCAGCATAGCAAGCCTTGTACTGAAAAAACACCCCTCCAAAGTATTTTTTTCCAGCTGCCCAGTATGCCCTTGATTTTTCAACAGACATTTATTTAAATGCTGTTGTATTAAAACTTTCTTTTCTTTTTTGGTACAATTATAATATAGACCCATTTGTTCAAAAGTTAGATGAGCACAGTAGGGCTTAGATCATAGTAAGCATGTTTAGTAGAGATGAGCACAAAGTGAAAAAATGGTGATTCATTTTGGTTCAGTTCATTTTAGGGTTCAGTTTGTTTTATTTTGTTTCAAATGTTTTTTTTTTTGAAAAAAATCATTTCGTTGATTCATTATTCATTTTGTGGGGTGTGTGTGTGTGTGTGTGTGTGTGTGTGTGTGTGTGTGTGTGTGTGTGTGTGTGTGTGTGTGTGTGTGTGTGTGTGTGGTGCTTGTGCAACTTTGGCTGGGGGAAGCAGTGGGCTTAATCTTCCCCCCAGCCACTGTGGGTTGGGGGAAAGAGCCCCCCCCAGGCAGCGCCTGTCACCTGAGAGGCACTGGCTTGGGGCCAGCCCGTCAAAGAGACCTTTCTTTCTGCCTCTGCATGAGGAGGCGAGGAGCGGGGTCTCTTTCCCCCGCAGTGGATGGCAGTGCCAAGCGGGCGCTGTCATCCACTGTGGGGAAGATGCCTTTAAAGAGTCCCTTTTTCCCTGTCATCAGCTTTTCCCCACCAGAAGCCAGCTCTGCCAATCAGCTGTAGTGCTGTCTTTGACAGGAAAAGGATTTTAAAAGCCCACCCTTTCCTACACCATTTTCTGAGAGCTCCTGCCTAGCTGTCAATGGCTGGACCCCTTTAAACCTGGCCCAGTTGGTACCAGGGGGAACCCTTGATACTGAATGGGCTGGGTTTAAAGAGGTCCAGTGACTGACATCTCAGCAGGAACGCTCAGAAAATGGTGTGGGAAAGAGCGGGCTTTTTAAATCCTTTTCCTGTCAAAGCCAGCGCTACAGCTGATTGGCAGAGCTGGCTTCTGGTGGGGAAAAGCCCGCAGTTTCCCCACACCAATTGCAAGGGACACCTTTCCCATAGGAATGCATTGCTTCAATGCATTCCTAAGCGAAAACAAAAAACAAATGAAGTGGAAATTTAAGTTTCGTTTTATTTCATTTTACTTTGATGGGTCAGTTCATTATTCATTTTGTTAGTTAAAACGAATTAAAATGAATTAAAAATTTCATGCCCACCTCTAATGTTTAGGGTCATAAGATTCCAATAGTGATGCAAAGTACTGCAGAAGTTAATGCTATTTGAACCTAAGAGCATCCTCCAAATAAATGCCTATGGATAAGCTTCAGAAAATCTCCCACCAACAAAAGCAGCAGCAGCAACAACACAAGATCCTTTTCCTAAATGACATTTGGCTGGAGACCTAGAAATTGTCATTCATGTCAACTAGACATGGGCACGGAGCGGTGAAATTGTCATTTCCGTTTTCGGTTATCGTTTCCGTTACGTAACGGAAACGGTAATGATAATTACGCTGCTCCAGCTCGAACCCGACCCGAAAAAAGAAAAATTGGGTCGGGTTTTTCGTTGTCGTTAATGGCATCGCGGCGATCACGCGATGTCAAGCAGCACAGAAAGAAAGTTTTAAAAAGTTAAAAAAAAAAACCCGACTCCCGGTCAAAAAAGCAGGCGGAAATATGCCTGCCTGAGGACACCTACCAGAGGGGTGGTTTCTGGGGGGGGTCCCTGGCCTCCCCCCTCTCCTGTCCTGGGCTGCTTGCACCAGGCTGGGGGGGGGGTCATCCTCGTCGCCTGTCTCGCTGCATGCCATGCGGTGGGGGAATCCAAAATGGTGAGTGCAATTTTTCTTTTGAAATCATGGTCAAAAAACACACCAGATCACCACAGAAACATCTGAAATTTATTTATTTTAAATGCCTGAATTTTAATAGTAGCAGCAGTGGGTTTTTTTATAGCAATAAAATGTTGTATTTATTTTATTTTATTTTATTTTATTTTTTATTTTTTTAGACCTGCCCATTTGGGCTGGGCATGGGATGGGACCATGCAAATTTTTTGAACCATTCCACCAATGGCATCGCCAGGTTTTTGACTGACACTTCTGGATGTCTCGGAGGGCATAAAAAGCCGAGGCACCTTCCAGAAATCGCAGTCGGGTGTATGGATGTGGTTGAGGGAGGAGGGCTAGCTGCTGGTGATGGTGTGATCCGATCGAGATTGAGGAGGGAGGCTGGAGGCTTTAGGATTTAAGTTAGGCAGGCAGGGAGGGAATTGAATTTAGAAAACAATTTCTTTGATTCCCTGCAGCTTTGCCTGCTGAAGGGAATAGCAGTTTATTCTTTATTTCTTCTCTGGCAGTTTGTGAGGATTTTTTTCTGATATTGGATAAAGGGGGAGGTTCGACTGGGAGTGGGAGGTGTGGATTTATTTTAAAAATATATTATATACTACCATTTATTTTCTATTTTCCCAACTTCAATTTGCTTGCACACACACACACATTTGGGGTGCAAGCCAAGAACAGAACCTCTATCCTAAGTGATATCCTAACTGCCCACTCGCCTGTCCGCCTGCGCCGCCACCCGCCTGCAGCCCGTGCCGCCGCCCACCCACTCCCCCGCCTGTGGCCACCGCCCACCCGCTTGCCCACCTGCGCCTGCCCCCTGCCGCTGTCGCTGCCCGCCCATGGCCCCCCGCCACCGCCGCCCACCTGCACCTCCCCCGCCACCCCCCCGCCGCCTTGGGCGCAAAAACACCTAGCGCCGGCCCTGATTGCGGGACGCCCCTATGCTCTGGGAGAAGTCAAATCATGCTAAATCGCAGTGGAAATGACAAACGAAATGACAATTTTTTGAAAAATTTCACAACAAATGGAAACGACCCGAAACGGACCCGTCCCGACAAACGAAAACTCGAAATGTCATTTTTTCTGGTCGTGCCCATGTCTAATGTGGGTTTATGCTTAATTTTATTCCAGCCCTTAATCTTAGGAATTGAGTTGCTATTACAAATTAATGAAATATTTCAGAAAATTTTGGTCACTATGCACAATTTTTGATTGGTGAGTTCAGGTACATTGTCTGAGAGATTATTTACTTTGCAATCATCTGATAGCCAGATTTTCTGACTGTTTTGCAGTTCAACTTGAACTTCAGCCTGAAAAGAGCAGTATTCCCTGTGGTATTTATTGGAATCCATCCTTCTATATTCTGGGTTCTCTTCAGATCATATAAACCTTTCATTTTTTTTACTGGAATATATCCAGTTTCTATATGGATCATCTCTTAAGGATACTTAATTATTATTGTGAAGTAGCACAGTCACCTGTAGCATTTTACAGTATAATATGTGATGTTTACAATATTCATTTTGGGGTTTGTCAATTATACATACATACATGCATACATACATACTTTCTAAGCACTGTATTTGTAAAGTATATATTTTTTTAAATGACAAAAGAATAACACAACACATCACAATGCAGGTGCTAACACTAACCCCTTGTTTAAAAGAATTAATGTTTCCAAGTTCTAGTCTGAAAATGGTGGCCATTGAATTGCCTCAGTTTGAGTGTAAAGGTTAAACTTCTCAGCTGATGAGACTTCCTTGAACAAGGAAGAAATGAATCCAGTTGGCTTGAGCCAACTAATCCAAATCTGTAGAAATGAAGAAATGTAGATAAGAGGAGTTATCTCACTGGCTTAGGTACTTTGAGTGCTGTAGCCCCCCACCCCAGACACAGCTGAAACAAAAACAAAACAAATCAAAAATCTTATCCTCCTTGTCATCATTTTAAAATGACTGAACATGAGATCTGAACTAGGTCACATTAAGTGGGTGAAGTGTGGAAACAACCAGTAAGGGACTCTGATGAACACACAGAAGCATTGGAGAGATGAAATGAGAATTAGTTTTCCAAGGTTTATTGGCCACAACAAAGCTAGAGGTGGGAACCCCTTAGTGATGGACAAAATTAGTAAGTTCTGACATTTCACTTCTTGGAAGTGGGTGATGATGCAAGGGCATCACTGGCATACATTTAAAAATGTCTGTGTGTCTAACTTTCTTTGTATTTGTGGGACTGCCTGCCTCCTTGCCTGCCAGCAAGTAGTGGAAATCTGAATTTGGCAAATGGTTCTTTCTTCATTTTTGAGCCATTACGGAATGGTGTGAAAAACAAGAAGTCAGCATGAGATAGTAATTTCTAAAGCTTTCAAAAAGTTAGCATCAATTAACCCTCTCTTGTATCTTTTTTTTTTTTTTTTTTGCAATTTATTTATAGTTTTCAAACAAAAAAGTTATCAATCAAAGAAAGGGAAAAAAAAACATTGGAGCGATTCTAATCTTCTCAAACAAAGTTTGCATCTCATCTTAACAATGTATGATCCTTAACTATCTCAATTACTCATAAATTAAACAGGAAACTTAATTGTCTTGTAATATTCATCTAAAAATTTGTAGAAATCATGCCATCTTTCTTCGAAGTCTTCATAGCATCCTTCTGGTTTCATTAGTGCCGAGATCTTGTCCATTTCTGCGCAGTTTAACACCTTCATAATTAACTGATTTTTGTCTGGAATATTGTCTGTCTTCCATAATTGTGCATACAACATTCTAGCTGCTGTGATAATATGAATTATTACATTTTTTTGCTATCACCAATATTTTGTTGTATCATAGATAATAAAAAAATCTCTGGTTTTAACTCAAGATTAATTAACATAGTTTGTAAAATAAATTTTTGTACCATACACCAGTATTTTTAGCCCTCTTGCACACCCACCACATATGGAAAAAGATCCCGTCCTTTGTTACATTTCCAACAAACATCGGATATTTTATACATTTTAGCCAGCTTATCAGGTGTTAAATACCACCTATAAAACATTTTATAGAGATTCTCTTTAAATGCTATTGACTTAGTGATCTTTATATTAACCTTCCATAGTTTTTCCCATTCCTCTAACTGAATTTCTGACTTTAGATCCTGTGCCCAGCTTATCATACATTCTTTTACCATCTCATCTTCTACGTGTCTGGCTAATAACCAGCTATAAATTTTTTTAATTAACTTTTCATTAGAAGAAAAAATGATTTTATCCACTGCAACTTCTTGATTTGAGAAACCAAATTGCTTTTTATCATTCCTAAACCAAGATTTCATTTGCATTTCCAACCACCAATCTATTCTAAATCCTTGTAGCTGTAATTCTTCTTTTGATTTTAGTTGTAATTTTTCTGTTAACATATCTTTATATCTCAGAGTTTTTTTGTCCTCTATTATGGAGGGTTTTGTATGTGCCAGTTGTGGGGAAACCCAAAGTGGCATTGCTGTATAGATAGAGTTCTTCAATGAGTCCCAAACCCACAACAAGGCGTTTCTTATGCAGTGGTTTGCAAAATCTTTTGGGCTTTTGCTTTCCCATACCATAGATATGCATGCCATCCAAAATTCAAATTAAATCCTTCTAACGTAAGTAGTCGATTATCTTCAAGGGTCATCCACTGTTTCATCCACGTCAGACAGCAGGCTTTATAGTATAAAATCCAGTTTGGTAGCGCGAAGCCTCCATTTTCCTTTTGTCCTGCAATACTTTAATTTTGATTCTAGGTTTCTTATCATTCCAAATGAATTTCCTTATTTGTTTATCTAATTCTTGTATTAATTTAGTTGATTTAAGGACCGGTATTGTTTGGAACAGGAATAGTAGTTTTGGTAATACATTCATTTTTATTGCCGCTATTCTACCCATAAAGGATAGTTGTAAATTTTTCCATAAGTTTATTTCCATTTGTATCTCTTTCATTACTTTGATGTAATTATCTTGAATAAGAGTACTGGTTTTTGCAGTAAGATAGATACCTAAATAGCGGACTTTCTTAACTACCTTGAAATTACATTTTTGTTCCAGATTTTGGACTTCTGTCTCTGTCATGTTCTTTACTAACATTTGAGTCTTTTCTTTATTTATTTTCAGGCCTGCTACTCGTCCATAATCCTGTAAAGAGTCCATCAAATTTGGAATTGTATCTATTGGGTTTTCTAATATTATCATCAAGTCATCTGCAAATGCTTGTATTTTGAATTGGTGCTTCTTAATTTTAATTCCGGTGATTTCAGGATTTTTTCTAATGTTTCGCATCAAGACTTCCAATGTCAAAATAAATAATAATGGGGAAAGAGGGCATCCTTGTCTTGTACCTTTTGATATCTTTATTGTTTTGCTTAAGTCCCCGTTGAGATTTACTTTCATACTTTGATATTGATATATTGCTGAGATGACTCTTCCAAATATTTCCCCAAAGTCCATTATTCTGAGTTGTTCATATAGAAATGCCCAAGATACATTATCGAATGCTTTTTCTGCATCTAAAAAGATCCAAGCAGCAGGTTTGTCGACTTTCTGATCATAATATTCCAGAGAGTTAAGTGCAATTCTTATATTATGGCTGAGTTGTCTTCTAGGAAGAAAACCGTTTTGATCTTTATGTATAAAATTTGTTAAAACATGTTTCAATCTATTTGCCATAATTGATGCGAAGATTTTGTAGTCAACGTTTAATAGCGAAATTGGTCTATAATTTTGTATTAACTCTGGATCTTTCCCTTCTTTTGGTATGAGTGTAACTGTTGCTTCTTGCCATGATTTTGGCATTATTCCTTCTTCCATTATTTCTGCTATAACTTCTTTTAGTGGTATATCCAAAATTCCTTCAAATTGTTTAAAAAATTCTGGTGTAAGACCATCTGGTCCCGCTGATTTTTCATTTTTCTGTTTTTAATAGCTTCTGTTATTTCCATCATCGAGACTGGGTTATTTAATTTTTCTTTCTGTTCTGATGTTATTTTTGGAAGATCTTGGCTTTCTAAATATTCTGCTATTTCGTTTCTTGCTGTTTGTTCCTTAGAATATAGATTTTGAAAGAAGTCTTCAACTATTGCTTTCATCTTATCCATGGTGTTACAATTATTTCCATGTTTGTCTTTAAGACTTCTTATAGAATTCCTCTGTTTTTGTGCCCGTAATTTGTTTGCTAGCCACTTCCCAGGTTTATTTGCATATTCAAAATATTTTTGTCTGGCTATCTTGATTTTGAAGGCAACTTCTTGAGAGATCAATAAGTTATACTGATGTTGTAGTATCTTGATCTGATTTTGTAAACTTGTCTTTGTTGGGTTTTCTTGGAATTCCATTTCTATCTTCATCAATTCCTTTAAGATGTCTGTATATTTTTGTTTTCTTTCCCTATTTTTCTTTGTGTTGTAGCTTATAACCAGTCCTCGGAGGTAAGCTTTGCCTGCATCCCAAACTATGCTTGGACTTGTCCCTTTGTTTCTATTATTCTCATAGTATTCTTGAAGTTTCCTCTTGCACTGAGTTATAAATTCCTTATCTTTTAGCAAAAGTTATTGAATCTCCATCTTGATATCTTAGGTTTGTTGAAAATTGTCCACAGAATTGGATTATGATCTGCAAATGATTTAGGCAGTATTTCAATGTCTTTTGTTTCTGTCAGTAAATCCACTGATGACCAACACATATCTATTCTGG
This sequence comes from Phrynocephalus forsythii, assembly GCA_029282475.1. Classification (NCBI taxonomy): domain Eukaryota; kingdom Metazoa; phylum Chordata; class Lepidosauria; order Squamata; family Agamidae; genus Phrynocephalus; species Phrynocephalus forsythii. The sequence goes on from JAPFRF010000006.1 coordinate 39,886,152, forward strand.
AGAAGGAGTTATGACGGTGTGAGAAATAAGTATACATCTTCTTCTGTGGGTTTCTTCTTCTCCAGATATCATTTAGGTTCCATTCTTGCGCTAGTTGGAAAAAAGAGGGTGGTAATTTCCCTTTTCTGTTATCTTTTCTAGGTTTCAGGCTGTTTTTATCTATCATTGGAGAGGGTACTCCATTGAAATATCCTATTATAAAGATTGAAGAGTACTCATATTCTGATAGAATTTCTCGTATATTTTTGAAGAAGATATTTTTTCTTTATTGTCATTTGGTGCATAAATAGCACAGCATAGTGTTGGTTTCTTATTAATTTGAATTTCAATCAAGAGGAACCTTCCATCTTTATCAGACTTAATCAGACGTGGGTTTAGATAAGGTTTAATATAAACAGCCAATCCTTTTTTCTTTTTCTTTTCATCTAGAGAATGGAATAAAATACCAAGTTTTTCCTGTGTTAAATACTTTGAATCACTAAGTTTAATATGTGTTTCTTGCAAACATGTCAAGTCCAATTTCAGTTTTTTGAGTTTTTGGAAAATTTGCCTTCGTTTTTCCGGGGTGTTCAATCCATTAACGTTACAGGAAAAAAATTGTAATTCCATTATATTTTGTAGTTTTTGTTTTTGATTTCCCTTAGATTATAGGCTTCTCCCCCAGTTGCGTCCTGTGTTTTTCCTGGTTTTGTTTTGTCCTGTCCTTCTTTTGGAAACTGGGTTGCTTTTTTCTTTCTTTCTTTCCTTATTTCTATTTCTTCTACGTCTTGTGGTTCTTCCTCTTCTTCCTCTTCCATAATTTCTCTTTGGTCTAATTCTTGATATCCTAATTTCTGATTGTTCCTCTCCAGGAACTTGCTGGCCTTGTTCAGTGAGTCAAGTCTGTAATGCCTCCCATCCCAGGTAAAGTCCAATCCCTCCGGATACATCCATCTATATTGTATTTGATTTGCAATTAGTACTTTCACTATGAAATTGTATTCCTTTCTGATTTGGCGGATTTTCCAAGGTATATCTTTGACAATTCTTATTTTTTGGTTCTTGATTTCTATCTGTGTTTCTCTTGTATCTCTCAATATTTTATCTCTCGTAGATCTCCTAACAAATTTGACATGGACTTCTGGTGGATATTTATTTTTCTTTGTAAAAAAGTGCTCACTCTATATGTTGTATCTATTTCATAATGCGCTTCTTCTGGAGGTATATTTAGTATTTTTGCAATTTCCTCTGTCATCAGGCTAAGTAGGTTTTCCCCTTCTTGCTGAGGGATTGATTGAAATCTTAGAATATAAGCTGATCTATCCAATTCTAGTTGATTAATGTCCCTTGAAGCTCTTTGTGCTGATATTTCAATGGCTTCTGTTCGCAATTCCAACTCAATTGTCTTATCTTCATAAGCATTTAATTGACATTTAAAATTTCTGATGTCTCTTTTGCATTCCTGAATATCATTTTTAATTTCTGATAGTTCTGAAGCTACCTTCTGTATAGTTGTGTTCATTCCTGCCAACATGTCTGTAATTGTTTGTACTGATGGTGTTTGGGGTGAAGAGGGGGATAAGATGATTCCCCCTCTCCCTGCCATTAACGTTGCTTTTTTCTGTTGAGGATTCATCTTGATAAATTCCTGTAAGTCAAACAATGGTAGGCTGCACTTGCTTGAAAGAGGAAGACAGATCCTTCCTTTACTGTTCCCTTTATTTGTTTGTTTAATGCAAGGAGAGAGAGAGAGCCATGTAGTGGTCACCACACCCTGCCAACTTCCAGTCTTTTATAGTTGCATCTTATTCACAGAATGCCTTTAAAGGGACCTTCAAGAGGGTCTCTAGATAGAAGCAGTGATTATCAACCAGTGTAGCTATTGGGTATGTTTTTTGACTTTTTCTCTTTTTGTCCACAAATAGTTTCTTTATGAATGTATACACGTTTTAAGAAAATGATAAACAGATTAAAGTTCTTACGTTTTAGCTTGAATAGTAGCTGGTCATGCTTTGAAAAACAGCTTGTGAGGTTTTCCCAGCTGAAGGTGATTTTGGTTTCTTTTCTTGATGGTTGCCTCAGCTTGCTTCCGCGTGGGTTTTCTTTGACATGTATCCCTACTTTATCTTCATTTCAAAAAGAAGGAACAGCTTGACAAAGAGATGCAAAGTTGTTGAGTAATCTCTGGGTTTGTTTGTTTTTGCTCACGCTTTCTCTTCCGGTGCTGCTTCTTGACTGCAAAAATGCTTCGGGCTTGTCTGGGCTTCCAGGGATAGGAATATTCTCTGTTTCTCCGTTTCTATGGAGACCAGGAACACCCCCGTTGCCCCTTAGCTTCCAGCTCTCCTCCAGAGTGCCGGTCGGGTCTTTGTTTTTAGAAGACCCCCTCAGACAAGTCCATTCCCAGGGCGTTTTCTCAGGAGCTCCTGAAAAACACAGCCGGCTGCAGCAGCAAGAACCCCAACCCTCTCTTGTATCTTGAGAGTTATAGGCTCAGGTTTCAGATCAGTTAATTTAATAAGATTCTACCCTTAGTTTTAAGCAACCATAGTGCTTCATGTTTTAATTCTGCAAGAGGAGATAATACAGATGAAAGATGCTTGTTCATAAGGTGTTGAAAAATGCATCAGTTAGTTCAGCTTTATATTTGATTTGTGAATCATTTGTGAATTAGGGGGAACACACTACTTCTACCTAAAGTATGAAGCTACTTGATGGGAAGTTGATAGCAAAAGCTATGTGATACTCTTCTATACTTTCGGAAAAGAAATATTATGCAAGTCTAAGTCAACTCAATAAAAGTTCAACTAAAGGTTGTGCCTATTTTGTATTTATTTATAATCTAGATAGAGATTTTTCCCTCTTTTTAATCTTCAGTATCCTTGCTCTAGCACCCCATATAATTTATATGTTGTAAAGCCTAATTTTATGTAAATTAAAACCACTTCATAATCAATTAATCCCCTAAAGTCATAATCCTCTTGTGACATCACAATCATTTATTTGGAGAATGTCATGATGTGATAAAAAGGATTATGACTTCAAGTAAGAATTAAGCAACAGGGACTATGGGGAGAGTGGAAAATCCTGTTTTCATGTGACTAATCCTTGTTAAATGCAGTGGTGAAATTTAGGTATAAGGAAGTATAATGAGAAAAATGAACTGGTTAAGAGCCTGAGAAGATATCTCTGCATAATAAAAGATTACAGTCAAGGTGCAGTGAAGTATGCTATATTACACTGCAAAATATATAACATTTAGGGGTGAGTAAGTACCTTTCAACCCAATTTCTATCCAAACATTTGTCATATAGATTGAGACCCCCCCCCCAATTCTGGGTTATTTTGGAGGCGGCCTGAATCAGTTTGTTCTTGGATTGTTGTGGGCATTTGGGTTGTTGAGGGTATTTGTAAATTTCCAGATCTGTCTTAAAGCCAACCAACCAGCAAAACAACTGTGAATGAGGAGGAGAAAGGGGTTGTGGCCTGGGATGGATGGGGACTATGCAGTAGGCATTATCTAAGACTTTAAATGGAACTTCGTAGTGCTGACATTTCAGACAGTCGTACACATTCCCAGGTGTTGGGGAGAGTCACCTCTAAAGGACTGCTTTGCATGGGAAAGAAGAATCTGCTTTACCTTTCTGTAGCAGAGGCTCCAGAGGTACTAATCATGCTATGCAGGTGATTCTTCCAGTCAGTAAACTACTTTCCAGAAACGCACCTAAGCAAGAGACTGAAAGGATTTTGAGCACAGTGAGAAGAAAATTCAGCAGTGGTCTGTCCTCATCATTTTAGAACCCCAGAGCTGGAAGGAGTCCTATGGATAATCAAGAGCAGCCCTTGTCGAGGAAGCACCTTGAGGAATCGAACTTATTGGGATCTGAACGGAGACATTTTCAATTCTTACTTCTTTGTGCAGACTACAACATCAGCACGGTACAGGTGTTTCTTTGCAGTGCATCAACAGGGGAAAAGAAAAAGGGGGAAAGATTAAAAAAAAATGGGAGGAGTAGGAAGATAACCCCTATTGTTTTTTTTTGTGTGTCCAATCCATTCAAGGCCCTGTTGGAAAAATACAGTCTCCCATGCTTCTCCTTTAAACATGGGATGTCTGTGGGGACCATGCTCTGTATCTTCCAATAAACTGAGAGTTTCATTTTTCATATCCCAGAGTCCTTGAGATTACTTCTTCCTTTCTGTGACCTCTTTCATTAGCCATTGTTTCCCTCTCTTCCATTTTCTGCTCTCTGTGGAGAGAGAGAGTAGATCCATGCTAGAAGAGTATATATAAAAGAACAAAGGCATGAACTATAAGTAAAAGGGTGGGGTTTTTTGTTCCCTTTAAGAAGCAGCCAGCCTCATCCTTTTGATTTTTCCCCAGAAGGGATGAGACTGGGCAGATTCTTCTGCACTTTTTTTTGCACCACGTCCTGAATTCTTCCAACAAGCCTACACAAGAAAGAACACCTTCATTCACCTTCATATTGCCCCCCTATTTTGATACTATAAAGCAGAAATCTAAGATTATATATATGTGGTTAATTCCAAAATGGAAAGGCTAGTTTCAATCAATACAGCACCCTCTGGGGTTTTACCGGTCATTTATTTTTTTACTTTCTTTATGCTACTGTTTTGCCACCTATTAGTGCTGAGAAGAACTTGCATTGTCTGTTGGGATGGCTTGCATGCCGTGGGGAACAACTGGGACTGTTTCATTAGTGAAAAACCATAGGCATGCCATCTGTTTTGCAACTCTTCTCCAATGACTGCAGAAATTTAACAAATATATTTTCTCATTGCTGATGTAGAATCCATCTGAAAACATTTCAAAACTCTAGGGTTATTCTGGAACATCATGGCCCTTGCAGTAATGCTGATGATCACTTTGTCCTAGAGATGACAGGCATGAAACACTGGATATGGTTCCCAGGGATTCACTGTCATAGAGGCATAGGATGCCAGGGATTACCCTGTAGCAAAAATTACAGATCATTTGTAAATCTGTATCTGACCTGCAGCCCTAGCCTGCTTTTTTTTTTACTTTCCTCTGCAGTAGCAAAAGCATTCATCAGTTGACCTTTGTACCACTCGGACTGCAATCTGCAGAACAGTAACAATGACCAATTTTCCCTCTTCTACAGTTGAGTACAACTCAATAGGAACTCCAAGTATCTAAATTCTGTCACTTCCTCACTCACTATCTTTCTCTCCTTCCCCCCATCCCCGGCGTATAGACTTTATGAAACAAAATATTTATATGAATCATAAATTGCCTTTCCTCAGTAGGAGACCCCAGGGTGGCATAAACCACATTTTAAAATCAGCCATTCTCAAACCCTGCCCCCCTTTTTTGGCCACAGACATAAGCACAATATGAAAGAAATACAAGCTGAATCACAATTGTATCAGTCATGTAATGAACCTTAAAGGTGGTATCTGAAGAATTGTTTCCAGTCTGTGACCCCATCCAAATGTCCCAAGGCCCACAAGAGACCATATGGTCCTCTGTCCATGGTTGTTTTCTTAAAGAGTGAATGCAAGGTTTAAAAAAAACTGCAACATGAAGGAGGTAAACTCTCTCCAATTCACCAACTCAGTAGAAAGAAGAAACCATTTTTAAAACAATGTCATAAGCTGGGCCGAAAGGCAGGCTTTAATTGGGTGCTAAGAACTAACGCAGAGCTATCTTTATTTTAAGAAATGTAGAATCCAAAGAAGGAAAAAGAATTACCACAGGCATAAGTTACTTGTAGCCTTCTATATGTTTTTAGACCTCAAGTGCTAGGAGTCCTCACCATAAAATCCATTAGCTAAAGCTAATGGAAGTTGCAATCTGTAACATTTGGAGGGCCACAGGATGACTCTAGAAACCATCTAAGTCCCATTCACTCCAACGAAAAAGTTTCATTGCCCAAGATGTTTCATTCCACACTGTTCTAATGGGAACCTCTTTTGCTTTTTACAGAAGAGTGCTATTTTGGGAAGATGGGGCATGCTAAATTGCAGAAGATACACAATATAGCACACCCAAAAGTCACGACCTATATTTATGCTTACAGTAATGTATATTTTTAAAGCCCCTCCAAAATGTTAGTCCTATCAGCTAATTCAACTATTTGCATAAAAATATATGAGACTGAACTGATATTTTTTTAAAATTGCTCACAAAGACCAAATTGAATTTACATGGATTACAAAAGAGAGGCAGCACTTGCAGAGTTTTTAATGCATCGTTTCTAGCCAAATCTATGTGCATTCCTTTATCATCATCATCATCATCATCATCATCATCATCATCATCATCATCATCATCATCATCATCTTTTGCTGTTACAGACTCAACAGACTACTGTTCTGAAGGTGACCAATGTGACTGCTGCCATCTTTACCCAGGATAGGTCTGGTTGTTTGGATCTCCCCAACTACAGGCTCCATAGACTCCAGACTTTCAATGTCACTGGAACTTGTTATTAGAATTTAGAATGTTAAGTATACTGTCAGGCTGGGCCTCTTATACCTCCCATCCCAACACCTGGGAGCTTATATTCCTTCACCAGCCCCCACTGCCCACCATCCTTAACCAGGTCCAAATTCTCTTCACTGGTTCTCCATCTGAGACTGGGTTACAGTTCACAGGACTGATCCCAGCCAACAAATGCCTTTTAGGTAGAGATAGTAATGCTGGCTTGATGGAGGTCCCTGAGTCCCAGAAACTTGTCTCACTCCTGAAGCAAGTGCTGATTATGCCTCATCCATTGCTACTACCTCTTCTGGATGGCTGTGAGTCTGCTGGTCTGTAGCAGAACTAGGTAGCAGAACTCAAATAACCATTATGTACCCAAGATCAAAACACAAGCACATACAGCAAGAAGGATTCACTGAATGATTTAAAAGATGCAAGCAATGATTAGAGGATCTTTTATGAGAAATCTCATTGCAAACCTAATGGGATGTGACTGAAATTTTGGGGCAGTTTTTTCTGGAAACAATGCCATGCTGTGCAGGATGATTAATATCCTTGTGCCGAGTGGCATCTTTGACACAAGTAATTTGCAGAGAAAGGCCAGCAAAAGTAACAAGCTTTGCAGGATGATTACATTCCAAGAATGACATCTGCCCTGAATGGGATTCCCTGGAAAGACCATTGAACAATACAGGATTTGTGTGTGTGTTGTGTCATTACAGTCATGACTGACTCTTCGTGACTCCATGCCCATGGAGTTTTCTTGGCAGGAATACTGGAGTGGTTTGCCAGTTCCTACTCCAGGCGCCTACAACACCTGGTATTCCCTGGTGGTTAGTTTCTTAAATGAAAAAAACAGATGAAAAATACATTAATACATTAAAAAACAATTGTGCAAAATAAGATATGTTAACCTTCAAGGACTGCAAGCCAAGGCTCTACTCATGACCTGAATTCAGCCCCAAATAGCCTGCTCAAAGTTGATGCAGTCTTCCTTCCTTCCAAGGATGGTAAATAGAGTGCCCAGCTTGCTGAAAAGGTGACGTGCAGCCTGCATTATTAACTTTGAATTGTCCATAAAGAGTGTGGCTTAAATGATCTGGGGTGGTATATAAGCACTACTTTAAGGCAGGGGTGGTGAAATACTTGCAGTCCAACTGTTTTGGACCACAACTCCCACATTTCTATCTCACTGGCAATATAGGCATAGAATTCTGGGAGTTGCAGTCCAAAACATTTGGAGAGCTGAAGTTTCTCCATCCTTGCTTTAAGGCAAGGGCATATCAAGTACTCACATGGTACTGTGATTTCCCATCTCTTACTTTGTCAAGACCCCTCCTTGCACCAGCCTTTCCTGCCTTTCCATGAAAACAAGACTCTGGATTCTCCCATCATCCCCCTCCCCTCCGGCTCTTTTCAATGTGTACTTTCACCCATTTCTTTTTGCAAAGGAAACCACCAAATGCCTGCAGTGCAAGAACAATGCTATTTTGTGTGCAGGTACTATAATGATTCTGAGTACCTCGGCATTTATTCCAGAATAAAACAAATGCCACCCCCCCCAAAAAATAGAATGAGGTGCCATAACATTCTTTATTAGTTTTAAGAAGTGCTGGAGCATCTTTGCTTTTTTCATCTCATTGAAGCATTTGCTGCATCAGAGATTTTATTCATTTGCCTCTTCAACTCCTGACTCAATGTGTTTTCATGTATCAGTTTACTGTTGACACAGCTATATTATTTTACTTGTGGTACCTCTCAACTCCTGGTGTTCCTTGATGTTTATCAGTCTCTTCTGTGCCACTATTGTACTGTCGTCCTCCTTTTCTACTATGCATGCATTTACAGAACCATTTCTTGTTCCAAAATATAATCTGAAGTCACATTTTTGAAATAACATCATTTTGTGCTTCAAATCTTTCTTTCTTTCTTTCTTTCTTTCTTTCTTTCTTTCTTTCTTTCTTTCTTTCTTTCTTTCTTTCTTTCTTTCTTTCTTCTGAGGAAGAATATTTATTTAGGAATCTATTCATGTGTTTTGCAAAACCTAAAGCCAGACTATTATGTCTCATAGGCGTTAGAATAACCCTTTTAAAGACAAAACATTAAAATGTATAACACTATCAAGTTACTCTTTTCTATCATGTTGATAATACAGTAGTCATAAAGAGGAATTAAATGCCATTAGTTGCCCTAAGCACATCTGATCTCGATTTCCGAAGCTAAGCAGGGTCGGCCCTGGTTAGCACTTGGATGGGAGACCACCAGGGAATACCAGGTGCTGTAGGTGCCTGGAGTAGGAACTGGCAAACTACTCCACTATTCCTGCAAACAAAACTCCGTGGACATGGGGTCACAGAGAGTCGGTCATGACTGTAACAACACAACACACACACACTGTTTGCCTTAGTATTAAATGGAGCAACTAGAGGAAGCATTTTGGGCAGCAATCCCCAAATTTGTTGCACTACAACAATGGTTTACCACTACATGGTGTTTTTTCACAGTCATTACACACACACACACACACACACACACACACACACACACACACACACACACACACACACACACACACACACACACACACACACACACACACACACACACTTCGATCCCCATGCTGGTTCCATTGTGACTAAAACAAAAATGGTTGCAATGGGTGCATGAGAGAGGAAGAGTCTCACATGGAGAGGGGAAGTAGCATGCACGGCAGCTTAGGCGCACACCTTAAAAGGAACTTTACTGGGTGTGAGTCCTGGTTCTTGACAGGCCACAGACTGGTTCTGGTCCAGTGGTCTAACCTAGGGGTGGGGGACCCCTGATTTTTGGAACAATGAAGTGTCTGGTGTTCAGTTTTTCACAAACAGTGCCAAGCTTTCTAAATGAGTTTAGGATAGGTCCACCCACCACCCAGAGGAAAACTAGTGCTTGTAGATTTAAAAGTAATAAAAGTTTAATAAAGTCAAAGTCACTTTAGAATCGGGTTATACCCTTTATTTATCATTTGCAGTGTATTTTCTCTGAGGTGATGTAGTCCATAAAACAAAATGTCAGGGGAAATGTCTTGCTGAATTATTACTTTATTAGCAGAAACAAATCACAACAGCTAGTATGTTACTGCCCTTTTAGGGTTTCTATATTGTGAGAACTTTCAGAAAAGTAGTGCCATTGGAGATGGTCAAAAGTGCTTCAATGACATAATTGTCTAGAAAGCTTGGAAGCTGTCATAAAACCAGGAGTGTCACAGAAACACAGCTGTTCGGTTGTAGCACACAAACCTTGGAATTATATGAAATTTCTCAAGGTTATTAAAATAAATTTAATCTTGTAAAGAAAATTTTCAAAAATTGCTACTTACTATAAATAGGAATCTGTATGAATACCTTTCCCCCCTGAATTTGTCAAATGCTGAAAGAGAAATTGTGTTTTATGGAGACGTGAGGGTTGGTTCACCATGTCCAAACCTGCCATTCTATCCACTATACTACATGAATAATCTACGGTGCAATCCAATATATGCCACAGAAGTAAGTCCCCATGGCCAAAAACTTATTACAGGATTTACTCCTGCAAATACAATGCAAATGGCATAATTCTGGAAAAGGAAATACGTCAAGTTAATAAATGAACATGGATTCTATTGTCCATCAGGTCATGCCACTCGGCACACAGATAATGTCTATGTTGACTTTTTAACATGAGGCAGTTCACCTTTTAATGTTACAGTGTTTGCATTATGCCTCTATAAAACAGGATTTTGTCCGATGTGTTTAATGGAACTTACTCCAAATTAAGAGTACAAATTTCCACCCTAGTATGCCTAGTCTAACTTCTTGATTGTTGAGAATTACTACTGTAAAACTAATTCATCTCCAGAGACTCTGCTGTGATTAAGTATCTTATCCTGTCTTATCTATCTCATCTCATCTCATCTCATTTTATCTTATCTTCCTAGCTTGTTCTATGAAGTTTGTCCCACCAGCCCCTGCCTTAGTTTTGATGGCTAACCTTTATTTTCAGATCCAATAGCAACAATACATTGGCTCAATGTTAGAGTATTTTGTTGAGTTCTTAGCTTCTGTTATCACTAGGTCTGAGGAAGCACTGAGTGTTTGGTAGGTCCCTAAATGCTGTCTGCCTACTAAGACCATGGATTTCAGTGTAACACAGGTAGAATGGTCAATGACGCACACTCTTGCCATTCAAAGGGAAAGCACATTTGTTTTGAGATAACAGATGTGAAGGGATTATCATGACATCTGGAACTCCTCTACAGCTGTTGGGTGTATTCCAAAACTGTTAAATCTTGCATCTGCCAGTAGGGGAAAAATAAAAAAATAAAATGAGACAGGGTTGGGAATAGGATAGTCTTCTGTGGAAATCCCATCTACGTGGAAGGAAGGTAGTAGGTGTATAATTTCAAAATATCCCGTAGATTTATAACATTTCTTTTCCTCTCTTGTTTCAAGGCTGCAGTGCTGGTTACAATCATATGTGCTGCTACCCATAAACTAATACTGGCACTTACAGAACTAAAATCTAATCATCCACATGGGAATTAGAGGTATCTACACATCTGAGGTTACCGAGGGTTTTGTATGTCAATGAATCATGGGTGGGGGAGCTCTAAAGGTGATCCTACCTTCAATGGACCTATAATGGGTCAGTGACATGGAACAATGAGTCAGTGAGGTGAGAAGAAGGAGAAATTGGTATCAGGGAAATAGAACGGCTCCTTCTGCCTTAGATCTTGAACTGCCAAGAGTCCTGGGTCTTTCCTGTCCAGCCACATCACAGCATGAAACAAGAAAAAAATGGTTGAGTCTGTGGAGATTAAGCTCAATTAACTTCTTATTTTCAATCTCTTAGTATTGTTATGCATCACTTCTATATTGGACTCAGAGTGTTTTTCCTTGCCCCCCCCCAAATATTTGTACATATTTTTGTTTGCATTTCTTAAAATGTGCTCATTTTCCAATGATGGGGATTTTGTTTACCTTTTTAATCTTAGGTAAAGTTAATTCATACTGTTTTGCAAATCTATAAATTTTCTCACCAACATTATGTTCACAAATGCTTTTATTTGTGTGTGTTTTGTTTTGTGAAATGCACTACAAACTCAGAAGTGTGTAGATTTCCCAGCGTTGAATTCCTGGCAATACGGACAGGGAAGTCCTGCATTAAAATATTACTCAAATATGTTTATTACCCATTACTGCTCACAGCACATATCTTGCATTAAAAAGGACACACATTTAATTCCTGGAATTTTAAAATAGACAAATTAGGTGGAAAAATAAGCCTCTGGCATGTTCTTAAGAGGCCACTAGTAGTCTCTGGATGGATTGCCTGTGTGATATAAAAGTGAACTGGATTCCACAGTAGTCTTTCTCCTCAAACCCAGAAGTCCTCGGAAAACATTGAATCCAGCTTTAGTTATGAAAACTCTAGTGACCACAATTTCATGTCAGTGTTTAATTTCATATAATATAACATGTCATGCTACAGTATGTACAAAAACAATTATTCACTGGATCCAGATTAAATGTATTCAGTTAGCTGGCATACAAATATTTGCTGCCTCCACCTCCTCACAACAGTTGTGCAGTCCCCTGTAAATGTCACAACAGTACTTGTTTCAAATTCTAGACATACAGTAAATATAAATTTATCTAAAGAATCATGGATAACTAGTAGAATTAGGGTGGCTGCATGTTTTCAGACTTTTTCAAACTCTGCACAAAAACAAAAGAAAAGCTAGACTTATCCATGGATAGTCCACATAAAGGGAAATGGATAAACCAATGTCATTTGGGTGGCACGACAACCTTTTTTTAGGCTGGATGATTCTCTGTTTGAAGAGCTTCTTGAGGAAAGTCCTCCTTTCAAAAGTTTCCTCCATTTGAGAATCTTCCCAATCCATGTGTAGTTGAAAGAGAAATATGTGCAATGAGGAAGATCTGCAATTATGAAATTGCCCAACCACTGTCAACTAGACATGGGCACAAAATGAATATTTTTGTTCCATTATTCGTTATTCATTTTGTTATGTAATGAAACTAATAACAAACCTGGCGATGAAATTGGAATGAACTGAACAGAACCACGAAAATTAGGTTTGTTATGTTTCGTTTTCTTTAATGGTGACACGTGGTGAAATGAGCTGTTTTAAATGTTAAAAAACGTCCTGAATATCTGTAAAAACCCAGCAATAATTATTTATTCTGCCTGATAATACCTACCAGGGGGGTTTGGGGTCCTTAAAATGTGCATTTATGTCTTTTCTTAAATTGCTGTATTTTTTCCTTTAAGAAGAGTTAGGGGACATCAAACCAAAATGGCTACCAGATGCCTAATATTGATTTATTGGGTATAAAACACCCTGGACATCCATAAAAATGCAGCAATAATTATTTATTCTGCCTGATAATAACTACTGGAGGGTTGGGGTCCTTAAAACGTTTGTTTTTGTCTTTCTCCCATCGTGATGTATTTTTCTTTTCCCTTTAAGGAAGACACAAAATGGATGCCAGCCACAAAATGGATGTAAGCCGTGTGATGGAATCATGTAAATTCTTGGAAAACTTCAACCAATAGCATGCCCGGGTTGCAGACTGGGTAGGCAGGTCTGGCAGCAGAGGGCATAAAAAGCTCTGGCAGCCCCAATCCTCCTTGCAGTCTGCAGTTGGAGTTAGGGTGGGATTGCTGTCTCTGCAACTTGTTATTTTCACTTTCAGCTAGCCAGGCAGGTGTGTGTCTCTGTGTTCCTGCCAGCTGCAGCCTGGCTCTTAGGGGAGAGAAAGAAGAGATTTCTCTCTAGCTTCAGTCTTGCAGCCTCCCTGTGTGCGTGCATACATACCTCTTGGAGAGTACCCTCCCCTGCCCCGCAGTGCAGTCACTCTGTGGTTGCCTTGCACCCTGGGCAACGCCCGGTGTTGCCTTTGCAGCCTCCCTGCGAACCTCGTCTATACTGTTTCTCTGCCAGCATCAATTTTGTTTTAGTGTTTTCCCTCTGGTCTGGGGTGTTGGGGGACTCACGTGTGCGGAAATGCTTTAAAATCACGCAAAAAGCGGGTAAAAATGAAAAATGAATAAACAAACCAATGAAACAATTTTTTTTTGAAAAAATCACAAAAAATGAAAACAAACCAAAACGGGACCCGCAACGAAAAATGAAAAACCAAAACATCATTTTTTGGATTTGTGCCCATCTCTACTGTCAACACTGGATAGCAGATTCAATAGACACTCAAGCCTGCTGGCAGCTGCTGTTTCCACTCTGCTGTAGTATATTATATTACTGTTGAAAGTGTGGAAATAATTTTTAATGTTGTATATAAATCAGCGTGTGCATTTTTATGGAAATCAGGATCCTCAGCTGTCCATTCTTTTTTAAAAAAAAACCCACATGTGTCCTTTTTCTGTGATATGAAAGTGGCTTTCCTAAGCAGAATGCTACCTCCCCCGATCTAGCACATCATTAGATTGCAAACATGTCTTAGCTGGTCACAAAAAGTTGGTCTACAAGGGCACAATAAAATGTAAATAAAAGGACCCTAGTTTAAAACCTAAGTATTATTATTAGTTAGGTACAGCATAGTGAGTCATGGCTTTTACGAATCCAATTCACTCACACACACACACACACACACACACACACACACACACACACACACACACACACACACACACACACACACACACACACACACACACACACACACACACACACACACACACACACGGGCCAAATGGAACATTTGTTTCATGTTCTAATGTGCATCCTCCAAGGATGTGCTTTTGTGCCTTTCAAAGAAAGGCTTGTCTCTTTTATGTGCCCACTTTATTCTGGGCATTTGTTGCAAAATGTACTTCCCCAAATCATGGGGCTGTTGAACTACATTCCCTGCTACAAACAAGCAAACAGAAGTGCAATTTCAGTTTCAGCTGATATCTGGGAATATATTCTTTTGTTCTGGAAATCTATATAATGCTTTGGGCTGCCAGTCAAAGATTAATGTAAGGGCAAGAAAAGAAGAAAAAAGGAAGAAACCATGCTGCTTTTGCTTTAAACATTATGATTTCAGATCAAAAGGGTATTTTTCTTTATTGAAACATATAATCCCACACTGTTTGTACTCTCATTTTTTAAAAAAATCTGCATTAGTCAGAAATTCATATAGGAATGTTCAAGTAGTTCAGAAAATGCCCAAATGCAAAAGTTTATCTGCTGATAATATGGTTGATATGAAGTGTTGCTGTAACACTGTTTTATTTTTATTTTATTTTATTTTTTACAACTGGGTATTTATTTATTTATTGTTTTTATTTTAGAGTATTTTTACCCCACCTTTCTCCTTGGAAAAAGGACCCAAGGCAGCTTACAAAATGAGGGATAATTTACACTCCAGTACAATTAAGACATGTTCAAGTATTGAGAACAGGGAATTGAGGGACATCTTACAACATTAATAGACAACATTACATTAAAGCTACAAGAGAACGTGAGCAGTTAAAGGGGAGTAAAGTTTCATGTAAAGTTATGAGTGATGGAAACAAGCATTGAAAACATAGTGTCAATGTAAACCCATAAGGTTGTAAGTACTTATAAACACAAAGTCCATGTGATCCTATTGATTCATATAAAAGACACCTAATAAGTACAGTGGAACCTTGACTTACATACTGCTTGACTTGCATCATATTTGACTTGCATCAAGAAGGGGCCTGTTTGACTTGAGTCGCAGGCTTTGACTTACATCTCGGAGCCCCGGAGCAAGGCACCGGAATTGGGCGGCAGCCACAACCCAGCATCGCGGCTGCCGCCTCCAAACTGCTCCTGCCTTCCTCCCCTTCTCCGGCAGCGGTGGCTTCGGCGAGGCCAGCTCAGAGCACCTGGAGCTGATCCTCGGCCTCACCGAAGCTGCCGCTGCCGGAGGAGGGGAAGAAGGGCCGGGAGCTCGGGGCTGGCCTCGCTGGTTAGACAGTCAGCTCGGTCTTGTAAAAAATCTGGCTGCAGAACTCTGGTCCACAATGGAAGCATTTTAGTTGGGGAGCTGTAAAGTTGTGGGACTCTAATGGTAAGGATAGAGTTGTTCAGAACTTGGAACGTCAGGTTAAAAATCAGTAAAACTTAAATGTTAGACATTGTTGCTATGAACTTTAAAAAGTGGAGGCATATAACTTGTGGACTATAATTCCACTGCCTCCTCCTCTCTTTGTAGAGACATTTCATTTACATCCCCAGAAGGAATCTCCTATCCCAGTCAAATTTGTGTTAAATTGCTGTTTTCGGGGGTCTTTTTCATCATCTGGAACGGATTAATCTGATTTCCCATTACTTTCTTGGGAAACGTTTGTTTGACTTAAGTCATGTTTGACTTAAGTCTAAACCACTGGAATGGATTAATGACGTAAGTCAAGGTTCCACTGTACTCCATCATTCAGGGAAAGCTTGCCTGAAGAGAAAGGTTTTTGCCTGTTTCCAGAAAGACAACAGAGAAGAGGCAGTCCTGGTCACTAGTGGGAGGAAGTTCCAGTGTCTGGGCGCAGCAGTTGAGAAGGCCCTCTCATGGGTTGCCATGAGACGTATCTGTGAGGGTGGAGGGATGGAGAGAAGGCCCTCTCCTGATCTGTATCTGTTTCTGGAGCCTATTGTTATACCTTCTTTAGTTGTATTGGGCCTTCTCATTTATCAGGAAGAAAGGATACATATGGGCATTCATCTCTTACTTACCTGGATACAATCAGTAAATTAAGAAGGGTATGGGTAGCTCATCTCATCTTCACTGTTGCATTCGATTCATGGAAAGCAGAAAGTCTGGAAAGAGACATCCTGCTTGCCCATGAGCACAGGCTACAGATGAACAGGTGCATCTGCTCCGTGGAACTGTCATTCTCCAGGTATAGAAGAATCACATTGCAGAAGGGAAGGGTGGGCCATTCCCTTTCTAAGCATGGTGAGGGTGTCTGTGGAGGCAACAACTGACTAATTGTGTAGAGGACAGTTGTCTGTGTTTCCTGTCTGGAATGGTCCTTGCCACCAATCGGACCTCATATTCAGTAGGAAAAGTGAATGTTTGTGACCAGTGTAATTCTGTGCAAGATATTCAAATTTTGGGGGAGGCAGAGAGGATAGACACAGTATCCTTGCCTATGTGACCCTAATATAACACCCACCCTCACCAAATATCACCTCCAACCACCTCCAAACAGCTGCTCCGAAACATTCCTGTTTTGTCCACCATGGCAATTGATTAGTATAATGTGATCTTTTGTGGATTGAGTCCATTTCCTAAGATACTACTATGTCACTATATGACTGGCGTATTTACACATAGCCCCATGAACAGGTGAAGACACAGATAATGGATGAAGTGACAATGGTTCATTGGTACAGAAATAGTACTATTAAGCTGTAAATAATTCACCAGGTGCTGGATGCAAATTGACAAAGTAACAATAACATTTTTGACACAAGTGGAAAGCTGGGACCTAATCTAGGGTAGTGATGGCGAACCTTTTGGAGACCAAGTGCCCAAACTGTGATTCAAGACCCACTAATTTTTTGCAAAGTGCCAATACAACAGTTTAGCCTGAATAAGGGTGGCTGTGAAGGGGCGATGTCGAGTGCCCACAGAAAGGGCTTCGAGTGCCACCTTTGGCACCAGTGCCATAGGTTTGCCAACACTGATCTAGGGTGTCACATATAACCATAATCATTTTCTTTCCCTTTCTTGTTCCCCCTATGACAATCATTTTTAGGTTGTTTGAAGAGTGCCCTGGTAGACTGAAATGTTCTGTGGTTTTTGCATGATGCACTTTTGAAGTCAAATGTATGGTACATCTTGCTAAAAATCCAGATGTAAGCTTTGCCCCCACATATACTTGGACAGCACAATTACAAGCCCCAACAATGTGCCCCACGATGTCAGGGACTTGTTTACCTGCTGATATGATCTATGACATCCTTTGCTCTTCTGTATTATACAGTACATAAGAGAAACAGGTCACTCTTTATGCAAGAGAATGAGTGGACATAAACGGACCCCCCCCATATTCTACCAATCATGTCTGTAATGCTGTTGTTAGCTTGCAGACTCATATCTAATTATCTAAGTGGATTATTTAGAATTTAATAGCGTTGTTACTGTACTAACAAATCATTCTTACTTTGTCCATTCCTTTGTCACAGCCCTATATAATAATACACCAGTCATATAATCACACTCTGGGGAATAAATGTAAAGTTTCTGAACTTCCTCAGGAAGTAACGAACATATTCTGGGTCTATGGTGCACCAGCGGAAAAGTTTGGGATATGAAAGGCCTGGAAAAATAGTCAACACTCATTCTATTGAAGCAATACAACTTTTTTTCCTTTATAACAGCAGCAGCAATCTTAGAACTGCAGAGGGACCCTATGGAGCATGGAAAGGACAACTGGGATATTTCAACACCAAAGGGCACCTATGTTTGGTTGCTGCACTATTTTAAAGAGACCCACAGCTTTTCTAGTACAGTATTTCTCTGGAGTTTAAATGACAAGGATTTTGAGGATCTTGCTGGTGACTACTTTGGTATTGTTATTACAGCCATAATCAAGAGGGATGATAAAGGTAAACTAAATCCACAAAAGGGACAATGGTGATGAAATAAAAAAAAAGCAACAGCTGCTCATTTCCGTCACTCAAATCCCATGGTCATTCTCTAATAAAAAGAGAAAAGTAAATGCATCACTGGTGCAGGTGTTTACAACTTTAAACATGGCTAATTGTGATTAGATTTCACTCTCGGCAGAATTACCAGAAATACATGTTCCATGTACTTGTTATTCATGCACCGTCAAGGATATATTCTGGTGATCAGGATATCAATGCAATATAATGTTGATTTGACTATCAATTTTTATCATGATTATCTTTGTATTCAAAATGTTTTGCTACTTATGTTCTAGGAAATGAAGTAAAAAGTAAAAACATTTGCTCTCTTCTTCTTTCTTTTCTAAAAAGGTTGGTTGCATTACATCCATGTCCATTAAGTTTTATTGGCAGGAATTCTGGAGTGGCTTGCCAGTTCCTACTCCAGGCAACTATAGTGCCTAGTATTCCCTGGTGGTTGCCCATCCAAGTACTATCCAGGCCCGACCCTACTTAGCTTCTTAGCTCAGGCGAGATTGGATGTGCTCAGGGCATCTAGACAGTGCTTACCTGTAACTAAGTATTTTTTTTTAATAATGGACAGTCTGTTACTTGCAGTTATTTTAAGGTTCAATGAGTAACAGCTGAGTTACTTATCACAAAAAGTACATTGCTAAAGTTACTTTCTCCAGCTATAGAATTTAAAGCATTTTTGAGGCATGGTGCTAGATATTTTCCAGATTTTATGCAGTCTTTTATCAGTCCTAAGTAACTCAAAAAATATTCCATATATTTGCCTTTTGCTTTTAAAAAGCATTTTCAATGCACAATATCAGAATTGTGCAGTAGAAGCAACCAGAGAGTACTGTACTTTGCTTCATTGTTCTGGTTTGGTGATAATGAGTAAACAGCATGCAAAGCAACAGATTGTTTGAAAGTTCAGAATGCTCACAACAGGGGCAATCTCACTGTTGAAAAGTAATAATGTATGCAGTGATGCAACATATAACATTCTGTGCTCTTCACAATCTTTTTCAAAATCCATGTGTTCCACTTAGTGCAGTGGTAGGAACCAGGGCCAGTGCTATGTTTTTTTTTTTTTTTGCACCCTAGGTGAAGGGTGGTGGGGTGGGGCAGTGGCTGGCAGGTGGCGGGTGGCGGGGCGGTGGCAGTGGGTGGCGGGGCGGTGGGTGGGCAGGGTAGTGGTGGGCAGGTGGCAGGGTGGTGGGGCAGCAGTGGGGATGGCGGCAGGGTGGTGGCAGAGAGCGGGGGTCAGCAACGGGTGTGGGGGTGGGCAGGGATGGGCATGGGGGCGGGGGGCGGGCGGCGGCAGGCAGCGATGGGTGGATGGCGATGGGCGGCGGGTGGGTGGTGGGGGGACAGATGGCGGTGGCCAGTGGCAGGGGGGTGACGGGGAGGGTGGCAGGCTGTCCAGTGCCCTCTCTCCATTTTGGCACCCTAGGCAACTGCCAAGTTCACCTTAATGGAAGTGCCGGCCCTGGTAGGAACAGTGTACCACTTTTATTTTGACAAGTATCTACAGTAAAATTAATCTGGTATTTTTTTCTTCAAGGTTACTTTCCCCCCTATTCTCAAGCTATTTTTGAGTTCTAATGTAGACAGTACATAATCCACCGTTTGACTCTTAAATCTGTGCAAAAATGATGCCATTCCATATTGGAACTCATTATCTTTATCCTTCTCCTTATCTTAATTTTACTATTAGGGATGGGCACAAAACACAAAAATGGTATTTCATTTCATTTTTTGTTCCATTGGGCTGAGTTTTTTTGTTTGTTTGAAATGTTTCATTTTTTCATTTTTAACATTGTATCCATGCCTTTCCCGCCAACGTGCCCAATTTGGGGGGGGGAGATGTTTCATTTTTCATTTAATTTCATTTTTTGTTTTTAAACACTATGTCCACACCTCCCCCCCATGCATCTGGCAGCTCCAAGACATTTAAAAAACCCTGCGCCTTCCCCCAATCAGTCATGTTGGGGAAGAATTATGCGGTTTTTTAAACTTGTTTTAGTAATTGAAATAAGTGTTGATGGCCATGGCCGTCACTTGCTTCAGTGGCTAAAACAAGTTTTAAAACAAAGTGCCATTTCCCCAATGGGGGGGGGCAGCAGGTCCACTCCAATGCAAAGCATCCTGGGTAAACTTTTTGTCATAATGCCTTACAAAAAAAGATAAACTGGGGTTTCCTGTACAATTTTTTTTGTAAACCGAAGCATTGTATTTCCTTTTGTAAACTGAAAAATTCATAAACCGAGGCATAGGTAAACCAGGGTAATAATTACTGTACATTATCTGGAAGTTGTGTCATGGCTACTGGACTTCTTTTTTGAGAGATAGAAACGTTTCACTGGTCATCCAAAAAGCTTCATCACTCTGTTTGGATGAGCAGCGAAAGTTTCTATCTCTCAAGAAAGAAGTCCAGTAGCCATGACATAAACTTACCTGGATGACTGAGAATCTTCACAGACATACTATACATTATCTCATAGAACACTATTATCACTTGTTTAATTAACAAAAAGCCAGCTTCTATTGAAAAGCATTCCTTGCACAGACTCACACATTGTAAATGTATAGGAACTAGTTAAGAACCAGTGCTATTTCTTTTTTAGTGGGCACTGCTCAGCAGAAGTCCATCCTGTAAAGTGTATTCCATCCTGTAAACTGAATTACAAGATCTGACCCAGTATTGTGCCTTTTTGCCTATTTTTCAACTAAAATAAGAGGCCTTTGTTTGAGAATCTGCTTCTGAAAGACTCGACTACCTTATTACTGCTTTACAATCTGCCTAGGATAATATAAAACAACACATGCAATTTTGTGTGACCTTTATTGTATAACAATGTTCTCTCGGAGAATATATGGGGATCTAATTGGTTCTGGCACTCACCCATGCAAGAAATGAGGATAACGCTTTGCCCATCTCTGATGCTATGCATGATGGTATCTCATTCTAACATCTTCTCATTAATTTCCTTTACATTAATATGAATTTTAAGAGCAGTTAAATATTCCTAATATAGAAGATCATAATTTTTTTAAATGGACTTCTTTAGAGGTTAATAATATGAGATAATATTGCAATATGATACCCAATACACAAACAGCAGGCACATCCCGGGAGACGACTACAGCCACGGCTTTGTTTCAAAGGCATGCTGGACCATGAGAGCTTCTGGGCATTATCTGGAAAGGACCAAGGATAAGTGAAAGAGTAACTCTCAAACACAGATGGGAAACATCTGTCAGTTCTGCTTTCCCTTGTATTCTATATTTTTAAACATCCTGTTGTTCCATCTTGAATTTAGAAGAAATATGTGAACATTGATCCATTTAAAAAATAACTGCAGAACCTATAATTACAACGATCCCCATTAGGGAGAAAATCAAGTTATACAAAGGTAGTCTTTCTGAGATCACAGCAGACATCCCATTTGTCCCACCAGTATGTCATAATGACCAAAGCTTTACATCCAGACATTTAAGGCCTGGGTCAGCCAATCCATTTATTTTTGCATCTTCCACATTTCTTTAACATCTTTCTGTTTGCCACATGATTAAAGTACTTTCCATACCAAACAGGAATAAGTTGATAGATCTTTATAAATTCTCATCAAAAAGGAACTGCAATAGAATTCTCACCTATTCCTGCTGGGGAATCCTAACTCTATGGTTTGTGATCTTCTATGAGCATTTATTTAATATATATGCAAAGAGAGTGTTGGAAAATGTTGGTCATTCCTCTTAGCAAAATATGAGATATGGGGGTGGGGTGGGGAATGGTGGCAAAGAGAAAATGTGGAGATATTTTCTCAATCCCAACCTCTTTGGTTTCTTTCCCACACAACCTAACACTTTGCTACGTAAGGTATTCAAGAAGCATATGATGTGGGAAAAGGTATCTTATCTTTACTTATAATTACCATTTGTGGTTACAGTCACTAGAATAAAAAAGAAGAAATGAATTCTCTACTCAATGGAAGAGCCTTCCATGCTTGCTGAGCATTCAGAGAAAGGAGAAGACCATCAACATCTAAGAAAATGGAAACAAGCAAACAACCAGGACAAGAGGCCAGAGGGTTGCCTCAAGTGCCAGAGGCAAGAAAATAATTCTACTAGTTAAGTTAGTGGCAAAAGGTAATCACAATCAGAGAGAACATGGACATTTAGGGTTGCCATGTCAGCAGTTTCCTATTCTCTGAGAGGGACCATGGAAGATACCAGGGTAATATCAGAGCCAGCAAGGCCCTTGTCTAAGGATTGAAGCAATGGCTAAAATCCTACCGTACAGGACAGGTCTGTATGCACAATGCAGATGATATGATCATCAGAGACAAAAAAACACACATATTAAAAGTGTTTTTGAAGCACATGTGAATTGCAAAGTTCTGTGCACCCAAACATGCCAAAGGGAGTATTTAATCAGTGGTGATTGCTGCTGTTGCTATTGCACCTACAGTAGGACCCCTGTATCCACTGATTCATTATCCACTGATTCAGTTATCCACTGTTGGCAGAGGAATAAATAAATAAATAATTCAGCAGCCACAAAGCAAGCTACTGTCACAAAGAGCAGCTGTAAAGCAAGCTACTATTATAAAACAGCAGCCATAAAGCAAGCTACCATCACAAACAGCAGCTGTAAAGCAAGCTACTGTTGCAAAACAGCAGCTGAAAAGCAAGTTGCTATCACAAAACAGCAGTTTTGGGGACATTTTGGCATTTTCATTATCCATGGGAAGGCTTGGAACCAATCCCCAGCAAATACTGGGGTCCTACTGTACAAAGCTGTGCAAGAGGATTTCAAATGGTGTGTGTGTGTGTGTGTGTGTGTGTGTGTGTGTGTGTGTGTGTGTGTGTGTGTGTGTGTGTGTGTGTGTGTGTGTGTGTGTGTACATGAGAAAAGGAAGAAAAGATGTAGATTTCCAGATCCAAACCCAACATACAAACAGCTTCACATTGAGGGGGGAGCCCTGATGTTTATTAAGAATGGGGAGGGAACTGAGTGTCGAGGCATTAAAGCCATCATAGATAGTAAAAAAAAATGCTTTCTCATCTACTAGCATGATTCATTCTGAAATGCATGTTTCCTCCTGGAGACACTGGGAGGCATAGTAATGTGAGCAGTTGATAATCCTATACCTGATTCTTCTTGGGTAACAAAGGTGCCTATCAACTCTGCATTTATTCATAGGCCTACTATTGCAGTCAGCTGAAATTTCATGGTTGGATGGCCATTCAGACACCACTGAATATTGCTTGGCTTCCATGTAGCAGGATGAAGTAAGATGAAGTGAGCGGTAGAGTTCTGAAATGGTAAATTACTCTGTTAAAAAAATAAAATGAGAAAAATAATCCAGGGTTGCTCCACTAATCCAAAAGTGGGGATAGGAACAAAAAGGCCACATTCGGTCTATAAACTCTGTTTTGAAAATGAGTCCAAATTGGAAAATCATAGCCACAACATATGGCTTAACTATTGGACTTTTCTATTTCTTTCCCTCCTTTTCCATTCCTAGCAGTCGATCTCTTGTATTTCTATATTACTTACTTGACTATTAAGGCATCCAAGGTGATGCACTGCATATATCTTGGAAAGCAGATTAAAAGCTATGTTTAAAAGCCAATTTTAAACAAATTCCTTAAAAACAGATTTAGAAAAAAATCCAAGAGGCAATTTTGAAACTAGTTTCATGGTGATCACACAGCATCAAACTTGATGGTCATGGAGTTGCCATTTGTTCTTTAGAAAGGGATTTCCACAACTGAGGAGCTTCTGCAAAGGAATACTTACCTTGTGTAGTCACTAAACTAACCTCTTGCTATGCGAGCTTCCTATAGAGTAATACAGAAGGAAACAGTGCTACACATTTTCTGACCCCAATCCTTTAGAGCTCTGTTGGTTAAAACTTGCACCTTGAATTGAGATTTGAGGCAAACTGGAAGCTGGTGCAATTGGTTCAAGACTGGATAGATGTGGTCTCCAAAGCATAAACCAAATAACAGTCTGGCTGTTGCAATTTGTACCCACTATAGCAGTGATGGCAAACCTTTTAGAGACTGAGTGCTCAAATTGTGATTCAAAGCCCACTAACTTTTCACAAAGTGTCAATACAGCAATTTAACCTGTATACAGGTGGCTGTGAAGGGGCGATGTTGGGTGCCCACAGAAAGGGCTCTGAGTGCCACCTTTGGCACCTGTGCCATAGGTTCACCAACACTGGAATAGAGCCTCTGAATTTTCCATCCCTCATTGCTCTGTGAATTGGGACATGTAAGGGGAATACATTCTAGCTCATCATCCTGACACCACTGAAACCCCAGTTGAAACACAAAGCAGAACCATTTCATCTGGTGCCTTGCCAAGGAACACATCTCTTTGTCTTCTGCCATATCCAGTGAGGTGATATAAAACATTCTGAGATGTTGAAAGCTTTGGCTGAGAGATAGTTGACTATGGTCATTTTGTGCCCCTTCTCCATGCAGTTAAGGGGAGACAAAACAGGGATCCTTTTCCAATGTGAGGCAGGGCTTGAGAAAGGGGCCTCAATCTTATCATCCACATTGTGGATTCACGGCACTTGTGGGATATCTTGACCTGTTGGAGAGTAAGGATGGACAGGGGCAATACCATCTTATGGGCTCGGCCCTTAAAATTTAGAATGATTACATGAGCATACTTTTCCCTTTGAATAGGAATCACATTTGCATCTATTTCTAAGAAAATAAAAAATGCTTATATTTATTAGGGGATGCTGAGAGCAGTGTAATGGATAGAGTGATGAACTAGGTCTTTGGAGAACTGGGTTTGGATTCCCCACTCAGCCAGACAAACACAATGAAGAGTAGAACTGGTAAAACAATTCTTTAAATATGTCACTTACCTTGAAAGCCTATAAAAACCTCAATGTAGAGATGGGCATGAAACAAAAAAACGAAACACTGTTCTGTTGTTTCGTTAGGTAGTGAAGTACTTCATTACCTAATGAAATGGTAGAATGCATTTTGTTTCATTTTGTGACAAAACACCATTTCCCCCTCTGGGATGAAATAATTCATTCTAGAGGAAATGGCAGGGGAGCAATTCTAGGTAACCCCCCCCCCACAATTTGGAAAGTTTTGAGTTTCAGGGGGTTCAATTATGAAACTCCAAAGGGAGTGCCCCTAGGGGAAAAAAATTCTAATTGGATTTCAAAACCAAGCCATGGCGGATGGGCGATTAGCGCTGTCGTGGCTTGGTTTCCAATCCGAATCCAATTAGAAAGAATTTTTCCTAGGGGCATGCCTTTTGGGCCTTAATTATTCAGCTCCTTGAAACCCAAATCATTTCAAATTTTGGGGTTTTACCTAGAATCGCTTAAGGAAGCTAACCCTCTCATTTCCATGCCGAAACATGGCTTTGATCCATATTTTTACTAGTAAAAATATGGATTGCAGCCATGTTTCGGCATGGAAATGACAGGCTAAGCTTCCTCAAGCAATTTTAGTTAAGACCCCAAAATCTGGAGGGGCTGAGTTATGAAGCTTCAAAGGGGGTTCCCCTAGAAAAAAAATCTGTCTAATTGGATTTGGAACAGAATCCAAGCCGCTGTGGTGCTAATTGTTTGCCTGTGGCTTAGCTTCCAAATTCAATTTGAAAGAATTTTTCCTAGGAGTACCCCATTTGGAGTTTCATAACACAGCCCCCTGACCCCAACCCTTTCCAAATTTTGGGGTTTACAGGGAAGAGCTTGAGGAACCTTCCCTACCATTTTGGTGCCTTTAGGGCCCAGTTTCATTTTGTTTCCATTCCTTTTGTATTGAAACTACTTTAAAATTTGTTACAAATGAAACAAAATGAAACTGCTGAAGAAACAAAATGAAATGAAATGCTATTTTTCTGTTTTGTGCCCATCTCTAACTCAATGTCATTGAACACATACATATTTCTTACAGAAGTACACCTGTTATGGTAAAGGTTACAGGAGGTCAACTTCTAACTAAAAAGATGTTAGAAACTAGGGCTGCTAGAAAACAAAGCCAAGATGTCTTCTCCTTGGAATGTCAGGAGAAGGGTGTTAGAAGGAAGTGACACCAACAACCCTAAGAGTAGCAATCTAAGATTGAAGAAATATCATGACAAGTTAGAACAAGGCAAAGATGGCTTAGAAAACCTGCAGTCCTCTCTTCCCCATGCAAAGGATTTGCATCTTCCTGGGTGTAAGCTTAGTTGCACCCAATCATCTCCAGCAAGAAAAATCAACAAAAATCCCCTCACTTCCAATCTATAGCCATTGTCTATTGTGCAAAAGGTGATGCTAAAATTGATTCATTTTCCATTACAATGCAGAAAGGACCAGTTTTGTGTGGTGAGGAAACAATTTCCCCTTGAAAAGGAGTGAACAATTTCTTTTAAAATGTCAGACCCTAATGACAAGCATAATTGTAGGTTGCTGTTCAGTGAGACACGATTACTGTCTTTTTCTTTTCATTTTGTTTTTCTTTGGCTGTTTTTAATGAACAGTTTTACTTACAATTTAAAATACGTTATACTGCCACCTGCAGAGAATACTCTGAAAAATACATGATTACTCATGACAGGAAATAGTTCAAAAATCTTTTAATTTGTCAGAAGTATGTGAACCACTAAGTGGGTCTAATGAAGTTCTTTACATTTATGAATGCATTTTTAGTGAGCTGTCTAGTGACAACCCACTGTGTTGGGTTTTGCTCTTAGATGATCTGTAGGATTGAAAAATATGACACTTGAATTGCAAATGAACAGAATATCAGCTTTACCAGTTATCAAAAGTTGGAATGTATGCCCCTCAGGGAGAAGTGGCATTGGTTACATTTGTACTACGGTAAAGACAAATATCTAAATTCAAGAGATGATGGGGACCCTGGCCATCTCATGTGGTAAGATAGAACAAAGGCTTCTAAAAATTACTTCATAAGTTCAGACACTTTTCTACATACTGATAATGCCTATTCTGTGATTGAAAAACCCCCAAACCTGCCAATCTAAGACAAAAGTTAAGGCTCCCTCAAGCTGACTCAAGCTCCACAGAGCTAAGAAAGTGAGAGGAAAACCAAATCTCTTGACAAACACATTTCAGTGATTCAATCAGGAATGATGGTGTACAGTGTTACAAATGGGGATTGCTTATGGCTTATTTTTCACATATTTAGCCTTAGGTGTGCACTCTCAGGGTGGTGGGCTAAAGATGAAGAGGTGTGATGAAGAGGGTAATTTGTACATAATGTTTTCAAGAGCTATTTTCATCCAACTATAGGGATTGAGGAGAAATCACTTCCACCTGAATTCATGTATCAATTTATGCAATTCACCCTTTTTGAAACAATCCAGAGTTCAGAATGCATATGCAGATAAGAACCTGCATCCTTTGTAACCTCTGCAATGCAGTTCACAATTCATATATTTTGCACATAAAAAGGCATACAACAAAGAAAAGTATGCTCAGAAATGCATGCTGTATACAAAGCATTTTGCAAAAAGTGTACAGAGGAAGAGAAGGGCATATAATATGCTTATATTAGCAGGAAAGGAACACAGTATTTTGTATGGACTCTTTTCTGGCTTTCCTGGATGTCACCTATTGTCTAGGTGAGGGTTGGTGTCCATGACGTGAAGGGCTTTGCTGCTGTGTTATGAGCTATGGCACCATACTCTGCCCAAGTCAATGAGAAGTCCCCAGTTGTCATCTGGATAACATATGAATTATGGTATTAACTGGCAGTTTTTAGACTTATTTGTGCATTAGTGTAGACTTTTAGCAAAATGAGTGAAATGGAAATATTAGTAGTAAATCAATAAGCAAACCATCTCTATCTATCACTATATATGTACTGCATGAACAGCTAATGTCAGTATATGACTTTCATAATTGTTCTTGGAAGCCATCTTCAGAGAAAAGATGCATAATTCACTCCTAATGAACTGATATGTATTTATGCATAATACAGACATGTTATATTAATTCAACTTTAGAAAGTCTAACCTCAGAGCCCTAGAATTAATAACATTTCCAAATCTATCACCTGATGTTGCATCTTCTACATCTAATGTCACAGAACTGTATTTACCTTATGGAGAATAGAACAGCATTATCTTTATGATGTGCTCCATTTTTGTAGTTATTGGAAAGATTCACTGCTTGTGCTGTTCTATATTAAAGAAAATTGCACTCTTTGGTATACTGATGAAATGTTTAGCATATAGGTACCTCTATAGTTTTTGCCGTCAAAACAGTCTTAATGAGAATAATCTTTGAGATATTGAAATGAGAGGTTGAAAGTCGGACTTGAACACATGTCACTGGATCCCTTTGGTTTTGTACAGGTACGGAATGCTCTGGCTTTCCAGATGTTGTTGGTCTCCAAATTCCATCATGGCAACAAGCATGATGCTCAGGAAGGGATGAAGGTCTACAGCAGGGGTCCTCAAAGTTTTCAAACAGCGGGCCGGTCCACCACCATCCAGACACCACTGGGGGCCGGATTACAGTCCAAAAGCAGCTGGGGAGGCTGGCTTTCTCATAAAATGGGGGGTAGGTGGGGGGTTGCAATTGGTCCCAGGGGCTGGATTCAGGACCTTGGGGGGGCGCATCCGGCCCCAGGGCCTTAGGTTGAGGACCCCTGGTCTACAGAGTCACCAACCCTGTTTGATAGACATTCATATAAATAAACAGAAAGTCAAACACTGAGCACTCAAGAGAGGTAATTGATTTATTTTCTCTGTGTATTCTAAGAGATTGGTGATAACTCCATGAATCTCATCATCATGTCCAGGGACAATAGGCCTAAAAACTATAGGGACAAATCTAAATAAATAAATAAACAAATAAATAAATAAATAAATAAATAAATAAATAAATAAATAAATAAATAAATAAAATCAACTTTAGTATCTAGATTAATAAAGTTAAATAAACTCAAGCTTGGGTTGATTGATTTGACAGATTCCAAGAGAATATTTCAAGTGGTGGAACTTCAAGATGTAGACACATTTTTATTTGCATGCTTTAATGTAGCAAATAGACACATTAAATATGATCTTTATTTCTTGTTACAAGTGGTAGCCCTTGTTTATGAAATTGTTCTCATATGTTTTCTTCAACAAATGCACATGTATTAAAGTTATATTATGCCCATATATTAACTCACAATGGATTGCAAGGGAGATTAACAGATAAGGAAAACTAAATCTTTAATTGGTTGAAAGCCCTAGTACTCATGCATCTTAAACATAAAACTCTTTCATCAGGCCATCTGTAAGGTTAACAGTCATTTCAAAAGAATAAGAGCAACTTCAAATTATGGATCAGACATGCATGCATACTTATATACAGCCTATCATCCATAGGGAGTAGGTCAACCCCCCCCCCCAAGTAGCACAAAAGCTCAAAGTGAAATGTTTCTTTAGCTGGATATAGAAAGCCCAATATCTAAAGCACATTACTTTCATTAACTGTCTTTTAGATAGCTTATATTTCAGGAACATTACATGCACTTAATCTGTGTCGTAAGAGTTAAGCTTTAATCTGTCCTAAGAGATGAGTGTCAAGTGCCACCATTTCTTGAGTGAATCAGAACACTTTTAGTATGATGCTGACCTGGGTGTCAAGGAAAAGATGACAGTTAAGAGATACAAAAAGAATGAGCCAATGCCTTTCAAAAGTTAAATGGCAGGATATATAATTGTAGCACTCAGCAGGCCTGGGCACCAACTCTCCTTTCTGGTAGAGACAGATGAAACTTCAGAGTAAAATTAAAGACATGTTTTGGTGGAGGGGATTGAGGACTTTTTGAGGAACCAGCCACAAATAGTGAGGGTTGGGTGTGTTACATCTGCCTCCCACAATCTCAGCACTGGCTCCTCACAGGGCTGTGTGCTTAGTCCCCACCTGTACTCATTGTACACATATGATTGTGTATCGGCTGACCAATCCACTGTGATCATTAAGTTCACAGATGATACCATCATAGTAGGTCTTATTACAGGTGGAGATGAAATAGTGTACAGGGGGAAGTTCAAAAATTATCATCATGGTACTTAGAAAACAACTTGCACCTGAATATCAGCAAGGCAAAAGAGATGGCGTTAGACTTCCTGAAGAAGAGAGAGGAACCTGCCCCACTGTATATTGGGTTGGTGGTGGTGTAGAGAGGGTTTCTTCTTTTAAATTCCTGGGAGTCTATCTTTAGTGAAGATCACACCTAGAACACCAACACAATCCAGGTGGTCAGAAAGGTCCAACAGAAACTCCATTTTCTTAGGGTCTTGTGAAAGAATAAGGTGGGACAACAACTGATCACCTCCTTTTATAAAGGAGGTGATCATTTCATATTTCATCACAGTTTGGTATGCCGGTTTTACAGCCGCAGATAGAAAGATATTGCAGAGGTTGGTGAGCACAGTACAAAACATCATGGGCTATCCCCTGAGTCCACTAGATGACATTGCTAGGGATCGCTGCCTTAGGAGAGTGAAGAAAATTCTCAGGGACAACACACAGCCCGGTCAGCACTTCTGTACTCTCCTACCATCGGGCAGGATATATATAAGTACAGTCAGCATATCAATAGGCTGAAAAATAGTTTATTTTTACTCATGGCCTGTCAGACTCTTAAATGGAAAATAACTCCATGTCCACAAGGTGCAACAAGGTTGTATGGTTGTTAGTGGGATTCATTGTGTTGGGAGGTGTATGAGGGAGGCTTAGCTAATTTCATTGTACACATGTTGTACTTTGACAATAAATTTTATTATTATTATTATTATTATTATTATTATTATTATTATTATTATTATTATTATTATTATTATTATTATTATTACCCAACAGACAAGATAACCACATTGGATTTTGTATTACAAATCACTAGTCGAACGCTTCCCAAGCATTTAGGACTATGTGACATATTGGCGAATTATGCAAACAGATCCCAGTAAGGCGGTTTTCTGCAGCTGACTGATGGTGACTTTGTCAACTCCAGTTTCTTCTAAATACTTGATTAGCTCTTTAGGCAACACACCCAGCGTGCCGATTACCACTGGGACCACCTGTACCAGTTTATGCCAGAGTCTCTGAAGTTCAATTTTCAGATCCTGTTGTTGTTGTTGTTGTTGTTGTTGTTGTTGCTGCTGTTGCTGCTGTTGTTAGATGAGGTAAGACTCTTTAATGCATATGCTGTGCAATATACTTTAAATTTGTTACCTTTCTTCATTCCATGTCAAAATCCGAGAAGGCTTTAGTTGTCACTCCGCATGTGTGTTGCCTGCTATGTGATCTGTCTCTTTATGAAGGTGCTGTCAGTTTCTTAAGAAACTGCTACAGTATTTTGATTAGTTGGTTAATAATTGCCAAATGACACTACATCTATTAATTTCTTTAAAAATGTAATCATTTGAAAACATGATGAGAAAGGTTTAATAAGACTCCCATGCTTATCTTTGCATGCAGTCATCTGAAAGGTGATTTCTCTTCAGAAGTTTACAAAACTGTGCTTAATTACTGAAATTATTCTTCACCCAGCCACCTCCACATTGCAATCTTATGCAGAGTACTGTTTTGACCATAATTTTCATAAGTAAGAAAATAAACAAAAAAACCCACCATGCTGTGATATGAAATGCACTGCACTAAGGCAATTATTTTCATATTAGCAATGTTGTAATGTATTTCTTAATCAGTGGAATGTTGTAATTACAGAGTCTGATAGATTAGACTTTGCTTTACCATATATCATGAAGTATTGAAGCGTGGCACATTTGCATATTTATTGTATTATTTAGTGTTATTAGACCAGCAAAATTTATGGCATGAATATTCATTAGAAAAAATGTAGCAGGC
This sequence comes from Phrynocephalus forsythii, assembly GCA_029282475.1. Lineage (NCBI taxonomy): Eukaryota > Metazoa > Chordata > Lepidosauria > Squamata > Agamidae > Phrynocephalus > Phrynocephalus forsythii. Next base: position 39,918,115 of record JAPFRF010000006.1, read on the forward strand.
TCCATAAAGAACGGTCACTTCTGCCACAAATGTCTGCCTCTTCAAAAGGATTGTTTTATTAATAATAATTAAGATTTTAGTTACTTTTACTATAATAACCACAGTGGGCAAAACTATCTATCTGTAAAATGTCTGTGAAGATTCTCAGTCATCCAGGTGAGTTTATCTGGAAGTTGAGTCATGGCAACTGGACTTCTTTTTCTTGAGAGATAGAAATGCTTCACTGCTTATCCAAACAGCTTCATAGGTCTGATGAAAGCTAGTTGTGAGTCCTCCATTTTATAGTTCACTTTGACCTCTTGTCACGCTGTCTGAAATAAGCTCATAAGATATGAACAATGGCCTGAATAGGCTTGTTAGGTAGACTACAGTCTCAATAGCCTTAAGGTGAGCATTGGCCTAAAGTGCTGAAAACCATAAAGTATGTGTTCTTTTTATTTGTCTAGGTATTGTTGAAATCACAGCCTGATAAGTGGCAGATAGACTGTGCCTGAGCCCCCCCTCCTCTGTTGAGAGAGGGGTTTTCAATGCTCACATGGATGGCTTCCCTGACACCTCTCTCAAACTACCTATCTTCTCTGTCTAATATGTGTACCTCATCTTTGAAATGAGTGCCCTTTGTCATTCAAGTGGAGGTGTTCTGCTGATTCTGGTCCTGAGCTGTTACCCCTCTTAGGTTGGGACATCCTTCTGTTTAATGGCTGTTTAGTTTCTCCAATGTAGAGGTTTGCACACTCCTCACTGCATTGGACCACATATACTATATTGCTCCTTTTGTATTTTGGTATCAGGTCCTTTGGTGAGACGAGTTTCTGCCTTACTGTGTGTTTGTGGGTTTGAAATGAAAAGGGATGTGGTGTTTACCAAAAATCCTTTTAAGCTTCTCAGACACTCCAGCCATGTAGGGAATGACCAGGTTCTTTTGTCGAGTCTGGGTCTCAGAATCATCCCTTGTTCTTCTGGGATGGCCCACTGCTTTCTTGAAGGCCTACTTTGGATATCCACAGGCCTTAAGTGCTGTCTTCAGGTGCCTGTCTTCCTTCTTCTTGGCTTCCGTGGATGTGGGGATGCTGTCTGCTCTGTGGTTTAGGGTCCTGATGACTCCTAATTTGTGTTGTAATGGATGGTGGGAGTCAAACAGTAAGTACTGATCTGTGTGTGAGGGTTTCCTGTAAACCTCTGCTCCCAGGCCACAGTCAGGTTGGATGATGACTGCACAATCCAGGAAAGCCAGCCTGTTGTCTATCTGCAAACTTTTGGTAGATTTTTATGTGTGGTTTATTTAGAATGCTCTCACTTTCTGTTATCTATTTTTTGTCATCGAACCATTCTTCTTAACATTTTCTTTTGCTAAAATTGTTTGGTAGATGTTGGCCTCATTTATATTTATCAAGAAATCTATCATTCCTGCATTTCAGATTACCATGGACAGAGTAATTCGAATTGCATGAGAAATTGTTTGATTTGACATTCAAAGAAAAATTAACCAATTCATAATTTCCAACACAAACCAAAATACAATTTAGGTTCAAAATTCAGACATTTCTAATCTATTATGCTCCTCAGAATGGGCAACTATATATGGTACAAAATGTATGCAGAAAAAAAGTGTAGAAAATGTTTTGAAAAATACAAATAATAAAAAATGCTTGTAGAAAATAGGATTCAAAAATGAAACTGGTAGAGCTTATTTAAGACTGAGTTTTCTGTTCCTCATGGATTATAAAGATACATACCATGACCAAGAATTTCTTGTTATGTGTAGTCAAGTCAGAATTGACTTATAATGACCCTGGAAGGACCTTCAAGGTAAGTGAGGTAAAGAGTTCCCATGGCAGAGCTGGGGAATCGAACCCAGATCTTCCAAATCCTAGTCCACGATTCTTTCTGCTATACCACACCCAGGCAGAAGACCTCTGAAGTAGGGAAGTGCTATACATTTTGGAAGAAAAAACAAAAAAACAAAAAAACAAAACAAAAAACCCAGAGGCCATGGAATGGGAGAGTGGGAATGGGGGGGAGGAGGTTTGTGTTTGTGTGTGTGTGGACAGCCATGGAGAAATATGAAGGGATGAATATTTAACAAATCAGCAATATTTGTTGAATATTGAGATTCATATTTTTATCCGTCCCCATCTCTAATTCGTCCCTGTATTAAATCTGTGAACATCCTTCTTAACAAAACTCTCTGTGTCATGCTTGGATAGTTGTGGCATGAAAGGCACAATCCTCATGCTTATCATCTCAAACTCATGAAGCAAAATGTGAAGAAACATAAATGTGAGCATTTTTAATGGGTACCATACGGTACCTGGTCTCTCCCTCCCCTTCATACCTTCAGTAGACCGGGTGCTGCACTGGAAGCTTCATCTTTTATACTGCTCTCTAATTTCAATTTTACAGATGGAGAGATGTGTTAGGTTACTACTTTCTGCACTAGTCTTCTACAATGAGGAAAAAAACCTTTTACCTTAGTAGAGACAATAAATTGTGCTAGTCTTAGTTGTGCCCCCATGCTAATATTGATTTCCCTAAGGTTTTCCCTTCTATTTAGTACTGTCAGTTCCTCCTTCCTTTGTTCTCTGTTAATTAGTCTGGCCAGAGGCCAATGAGTGCAGGGACCAAAAACCAGGTCTGCAGCAAAGATTTGTCTCATGAGATGTCTACCATTCTCCATCAATTTGGTGGAAAATGCATTCCATTTCAAAAGAATGTCAAACAATGGAGAAAATTTCAGAGATGCACTCATGTGTGAAGTTCAAGATTGTTGTGTTTGACTTTCCTATGAAATGGCTGAGGAATATGTGTATGCCTTGAACGTCATTGTGCAGTTTTCCCCATGGCAGTTGGCAGCATCCATGCCTCCACACTTCAGTTAAAGCTTAAAAGAAGCTATCAAAACTCCTTCTGCAGGGAAGGAAAGTGTGTGGAGGTATGGAAAGTCAGGTAGCAAAGCTAGGGAAGGTGGAAAATGCGGAAAGCAGGACAACTTCAGAGTAATGTTGAGACATGTAAGAAAAGAAAAGAAGAAAACATAGTCCCCTGACATCTCCCAATGTTTTGCTCAAAAATAGACCCTAAAGGGCCAAAGAATGAGGCAGAAAAATGGAAACCTCTTTCATGAGAAAAAGAAATGTATGGTACAGCATTTGATTCTTTTCTTGGAGATGGATGCAGCGCGGCCTTCCCTTATACTCATGACTTACTCACAGGAAGGCAGTAAAGGAAAATGAGTGGACTTATCTATATGAAGTCCTTGGAAATGTAACATTTGAAAGGCCTCGGGAAGATGCTGAAACCAGAAGAGTAGCAAATGATGAGACATAAATTGTCAGGACCTTTCCCCTAAAATATCATCTCTTTCTCCTCCTTTTCCCCTAGGATTATAAGGTCACAGTGCAGAACTATTTCCAAAAGTTCTCCAACATTTTGTTTAAACTGGCTCTCCCACCATTATTAATTTATTTATTTTTATTTATTTTGAATATTTTTATCCCACCTTTCTCCTTGGAAAAGGATCCAAGGTGGCGTACAATAATGAGGGACAATATACAGCTCGAAATATTGATGATGATGATGATGATGATGATGATGAATATCATCATATTCAAGTTAAGAGCAGGGAATTAAAAAAGACATCTTAGAATACCTTTTTTGAGATGCGGTGACCAGAACTGTATGCAATATCCTAGGTGTGGACTTACTCTCATTTTGTACAATGGCATTATAATGTTGGCTATTTTATTTGCAATCCCCTTTTTGATGATCCCTAGCATGTATTTGCCCTTCTTCACCACTGCCACACACTGGGTAGACACTTTCATTGAGTTGTCCACCAGCATACCAAGATCTTTTTCCTGATCTGTCATGGACAGCTCAGAACCCATGAGTTGATAAGTTTTGATTTTTTGCTTCAATATGCATTACTTTAAATTTTCCTACATTGAAACACATTTGCTACTTCACAGCCCATTCTCCCAGGTTAGAGAGATCCTTCTGGAGCTCTTTACATTCTTCTCTGGTCTTCACCACCCAGAAAAGTTTTGTGTCATCTGCAAACTTGGCCACCTTACTGCTTATCCCTGTCTCCAGGTCATTTATGAACAGATTGAAAAGCACCAGAACCCTGGGGCACACAGCTTTTCACCTCTCTCCATTGTGAAAATTGCCCATTGACACCTACTCTTTGTTTCCTGGATCTCAACCAGTTCTCAGTCCATAAGAGGACCTGCCCTTTTATCCCATGACTGTGCAATTTTCTCAGCAGCCTTTGGTGAGGGACTGTGTCAAAAGCCTTCTGAAAATCAAGATAGACAATATCCACCGGTTCACCCAAATCCACATGCCTGTTGACTTTTTCAAATAATTCTAAACGGTTTGTCAGGCAAGACTTACCCTTACAGAAGCCATGCTGATTTTCCCTCAGCAAGGTTTGTTCTTCCATGTGTTTTAAGATTTTCTCTTGGGTGAGACTTTCTACCATCTTACCTGGGACATACGTAAGGCTAACCGGCCTGTAGTTCCCTGGGTCCCCCTCCTTCCTTTTTAAAAAAATTGGTGTGACATCCACTATCCTCTAGTCCTTAAAACTGTGGCAGTTTTAAGAGACAAGTTGCATATTTCCATTAAGAGATCTTCCTTTTTTATTTCTCAGTTCCTTAATCACCCTTGGATGGATGCTATCAGGGACTGGTAACTTGTTGACCTTCAATTCATCAATTAAACCTAAAGCATCATTTCTTTTAACCTGTATTTGACTTACTTCTTTAGACAACAGGGGCCATTTGGGCAGCAGAATCTGCCCAAGGTCTTCTGTCGTGAAGACAGATGCAAAGAAGTCATTTGATTTTTCTGGAACTTCCAAGTCCCCCTTTACCTCCCTTTTACCTCCCTCACCATCCAGAGGGCCAACCAGTTCTCTGGCAAGTTTTATACTTCTAACATATTTAAGGAAGATTTTACTATTTCCCTTTATATTGCTACCCATACATACCTCAAAGTCTTTCTTTGCCTCTCTTATCATCTTCCTACACTTCTTTTTCCAAAGTTTGTGTTCCTTTTTATTTTCCTTATTTGTGGAGGATTCCCATTTATGGAAAGACCTCTCCTTGCCATTTAGAGCCTCTCTAACTCTGCTTGCTAACCATGCCGGTGCCCTCTTGGACTAATAGGAGCTCTTCTTTCTTTGTGGTATGCACTTCCACTGGGCCTCTACTACCATTGTTTTAAACAGGCTCCATGCACTCTAGATAGAATGGATTCTTTTAACCTTCTCTTTTAATTTCTAACTACTTTCTTCCTCTGAGGGAAGTTTGCCCTTCAGAAATCAAGGGTTTTTGTGTCTGATTTGCTTGACACTTTTTCTCCAATATGCATGCCAAAGAAACTGCATCATGGTCACTGTTCCCCAACAGCTTAGGGCGTTTATACACGACCCCTAAACTCCGCGGCAAATGGCTGCAAGCTCCGGAGCTTAAAAATGTTTTCCCACCAGCTCCGGAGTTTGCAGAAAATTAAGTGTGACCCCGCCCACCTAAGCGCGACCCAGCACACTTTTCGTGTACCTGCTCTCCCGTGGTGACAATCCCTGATGCGGTTTTAAGGGAGTGAGTGTCGGCTCTCCTCGCGTCTGCTTGTTGTTGTTTTTTGCCTGCCGCCCCTTTAAGAGAAGGAACCAGGAAGCTGGGCAGAATCAGGAAGAGAAGGAATCAGGAAGCCGGGTGGCTTCGGAGGTGAGATGCATTTTTCCTCTCTTTTTTTCTCCTACCCCTCATGCAGACAAGAGCAAGGAAGTGCTGAGGGGTGGGAACACAGCAAGAGCAACGAACCCCTAAGATCTCTGGTCCGAATTTAAGTGGCCAGCGGATCTTAGGGGTCATGTGAAAAGGCCCTTAGTGACATTCACATCCATGACCAGGTCCTGTGTATCACACAGTATTAGATCCAGAGTTGCCTGTTCTCAGGTGGGCTCCATTACATGTTGCTCTAAAGCAGTCATTCAGCATGTCAAGAAGCCTAATTTCTCTTTCTTGTTGCGAGCTCAGTCAATGTGGGGATAATTGAAGTCCCCCATGATTACTACCCTGTCCCTCTTAGACACCTCCATGATTTGTCCCCTCATTTCAAGGTCCCATTCAAGTTAGCACACATACACTATCACATTGCTCCTTGGACCTGGTAGTTTAACCCACAATGATTCTATATGGTGGAGTCAGACTCACCGTCAATCTCCATTCTGCTGGATTTTACCTCTTCTTTGACATAGTTGGTCACTCCACCTCCAACTCACCCCTCTCTGTCCCTCCTATAGAGATTATAGCCTGGGCTTGTGGTATCCCACTGGATCTCCACATTCCAACAGGTTTCTGTTATAGCCACTATATCAATGTTATTCCCTAGCCACCAAATGTTCAAGCTTTCCCGTCTTTGCTTGGAGGCTCCAAGCATTTGCGTAAAAGCACCTGTACAATGAGTCTCCCTGGAAGGGTTGCTCTTTTATTTTTTGTTTTTCCTACAGCTTTTCATCCCAGTAGACAAACTATCACATCCCATCATTCTCCCAGTCCGAATACCTACTATGTCATCACTTTGTGATTCGCTATCCTCTCCAACCTTATTCCACGGTGATGAGGTGTTCCAAACAGGATGTCACTCAACAATTGTTGGCTTTCCCCCAAGATTCAGTTTAAAATTCAGTCCAACACTAGCCAATCCCTTTCTAGCTTTTGAAGTTCTGAGAGTCCCACCAACTGCTGACTGTTTTATTGCTATCTTTCATTGATCCATAGTGTTTGTTTTTTGCTCTCTTCTGTTGTTTGTTGATTTGTTTGGATGACTGCTAGAATGTAGTAAAGAAAGTAGTATTCACAAGTAGAGATGGGCACGGAACGAACAATTTTTCATTTTCATTGTTTGTTTTTGGTTTGTTAAGCAATTAAACGACAAACGAAATTTGTCCCTAAAATGAAACAAAATGAACAGAAACGCGGGGATTTTGGTTGTGTGTTTCGTTTCCGTTACTGCAATGAAGTGAGCGGCTTTAAATGCTAAAAAAATCATTAAAAATTGGAATAAATGGTAACGAAATGGTAATGAAATGGTAACGAAATGAAATTGAATTTTTTGAAAAATTTCACGAACAACGGAAACGAACCAAAATGGACCTCTAAATGACAAACGACAAACGAAACTCCATTTTTTCTATTCGTGCCCATCTCTATTCACAAGTCTGTAATTTCAAGCAACTGAACATAAAGAATTTTAAAAATTCTTTCTTCTCCTACTAATGTCTCTCAGTGAGTTGTTGAGACTTTAATACCCAGTTAATGAGAAAGGGATGAACATGCAGGTATTCTGCCCTGTGGATCACCGTATTTCTATTGGGTAACAAAAGGGGATTTTTTTTTACCAAAAATTCAAAGCTCTGCAACATATATGTCACAGAAGTCTTTACCACCCAAGAGCTAGCTTATGTCTAGATGTAAAATAAATGTTGTTTTCCCAGTATTCCTTCCTTCCTTCCTTCCTTCCTTTCCTTCCTTCCTTCCTTCCTTCCTTCCTTCCTTCCTTCCTTCCTTCCTTCCTTCCTTCCTTCCACAGTGGAAATTGCTTTGGAAGAAAGAGCAAGTTTGGCTCTGCAAAGTTCTGACTCAGTCAAGCACTGCAGCCTTGGACAGGAATAAAGATGGTTCTTGTGAAAACGATTGAACCGTATAAAGACCTGGCTCATTAACTAAAAGTGATGCCAGCACAATTAAATTTCAGAATATATATGTTTTTCTAAACCAGAAATCCATTATTGCTTTTTTTCTCCACACTAATTTTGTACACAGAACCCATTTAATCCCTTTTCTGTCAAGTCATTCATACAAACCCTTGCTTCCTCTCTATGCTATATCTTTCACGCCTCATTTCTAATTGTGCTGTGTATCTGATTCCTCCAGGTTGCCCAATCCACCAGCCTGTTAGATCAAAGCACTGAAAGTCAATGGTATTAAATTTACACTGAGGCTTAAGTGGATTATTTATCATGCTGATTGTGTGCATGTATTACCAAACGTCCACAGAGGTCAACACTTCCTACCAGGCACTTATGCTTACTGAACAAAATGGAAATGATGTTGCATAAACTATGTGAAACATGTAAAATATTTTGCAGCCTTTGACATATAATTGCAAGGGGAATACTTTTTTTTGCATACATTTATCCTCTGAGAGCAAGGAATATGAACCAAATGTAAAGGTGAGCCACCACAACTATAGTTGGATCAGAAAAAAAAATATGGCTCATCATACTTGGTCTATTTTCTTAGATGTGCCTGGATTGAACAGTGCATTCCAAAATCGGCTGCCAGCATTCTGCTCCCAGTTTATGCTGTCTAAGAGAAGTCATGCTGCAAACTGCCACATGTGAATGAGACACTTGTTGAATTCCTGGACACACACCAAAGCACCTGAGGACACTCATCTATGAGTGGCAATAGGCTTATTAGCCTTCCAGTACTGCAAATCAGCAGTAGGATTCTGGCCTGTATTAAGTGAGCACTTCAACATGCAACATGGATTCAGGGTTATGCAACACTACATTCAAAGACACAATGCTGGGATGTTTGTTTGTTTGTTAGTCCAATCTCATTATTTGAACTATTTTGTAACACTGATGAAGCACATTTTATGCAGACTTGGAGAAGTCCTGATTAAAACTACTTGCTGCATATATATCAGAGACTGCCAGATCTCTCATCGTGGACCCAAGCTCCAGGACAGCATGATAGCTGGCCAGAAGAGGGAGCTGCTGAGGCACTTTCTGCTCTGCATCAGTACCATTTAAGTATGGATAACATGTTTGTTTCAGTTTGTATGTTACAAAAATGTATTAATGTTCAGGGTTTTGTTTCATATTTAGGATAGCAAATGGAATGGACAGATTGGTTCATCTAAACTCTGAACTTGGAGCATTGAAGCCCTGTGTATTCAAATATTAATGATGAATGTTGGGACTTTTCTATGGGAGACTTTACTTCTGCCCACTACAGTGGTGGTGTTAAAAGTCAAAAGAAACAATAAGACTCATTCAGGGGTAAATCCAAATGTTAGTTCCAAATACAGAAGACCTGCTGGATGAATAGAGTTTGTGAAGTCAGTATTTATGCATATCTTATTGACTCGGTGGATTTGGTCTAACATTAACTTGCAGCTTGATTGATTATGCAATAAGAATTCTTTTAAAAACCTAAACAAAAACCTCACACTTCATTCTCAATGTAACTGGATGCTTCAGCCTTGGAAGAGTAGTGGCATCTCACTGCCCACATGGAAATGAAAAAACGAGCAGTTCACAAGGTGTACAAAAGCATCCATAAAACTTTCTGTACTTTCTGATGTCAAGCACACTTCCAAAGCATCCATGTGGGGCTTTATTCAGTGCTTTTGCAGCCACTCAAAAAGGCACCAGCTACTGTAATTTTCTGTAGTTGCACAAGTATTCTCATCAGCAAATTTATGTACTTCTCTGGCATAGTGTCCTATCATTATTAAACTACAGCACACTTTCATATTTAAAAATATTTAAAAGTTCCTATATAAAAACATGACAGAAAGATAAACAATTAAAATATGTAGAGTAACATGTGGGATAAAAGTTACAGTTACAGGAAGGACTTTATTTCAATTGATACTTCTTGTTTCCCCATTTTCCTTCCTTTATGTTGCATTATGTTTTTAAATTAAATTTATTTATGGATATTAAAGGTCTTATAGCCAGAATGTTCTGTTTTATGACAGTGTGCAATATTCTTTCTTAAAATGAATTATCACAGATGAATATATTGCAAACAGGTGCTATGGGGTGAGATCTTAGCACAATTTTAAAAGCCTGTTTTGTACTGAAATGGTAGCATCCTATGTGGATACTTCTAATACATATATATGGAACACAAATAAAAATGCATAGCTTAGATACTTTCGCGGAAATCTTCACGTAAATTTCACTTTAGTCCAATGAGTAGTATAGAAAAATATGGCCTTCCTGTGAAAAGGTGTCAGCAATTAGAAAAAGGTACGGGAATAATTGTGTTCAAAATTCTGCATATATGCTGGATTTCTAAGTAAAAGCAAAGAAAGAAAGCCCAAAGACATGGAAGAATGCCACTGGTATATTTCACATTAGCACTGGATGTTCACTTTATTTGAAATATTGGTGCACCTACCTATTTATTTCACTCAAATGAAGGCAAGCAATGTCAGCTGAGAAAGAATGCACACTCATTCTCCTTTTCTTTTATGGTTCCTCAAACTGATGTTCTTTTTTGCTGTAGAAGATATTAACACAAATTCCAGTTTTAAGTAATATCAACTAGAAACAGAAACTTTAAAACAGAAATGGTTGAAGTTGACTTTTTCTTTTATAATTGGGGTAAGAAAATTAGTTTTACCACTAAGTATTGCCATAAACCATGCACATGCAGGTATGTGCATGCCTATGTGCATGAATGCATGTGATAGTATAGCGGTTACATTCAATATTTTGCTGGCAGCTGGAGTTTCACATTATTCCCTTTACCTCTCCCTCCCATTCTCATCCAGCACTGGAGGATTTCCCATCTGAAGCCAGAGCTGATTGGGGGCTGCAAAGGGACTTTAGTTCAGAGTGGGGTTACTTCTTAATTTGATGGCTCCAGCCATACTGCCAGCAGAACACTATCAATGAACTCTGCCCTGTATTTCTAATCTGTACCCCATTGTATTAAATATATACTACCAGTTCCCTTTTGCGCTGGACTGCTTAACTCCCTTTGTCCTGTGGTTTGATACAGCAGTTATGAATAGAGATGGGCATGAAACGCTAAAACAGCATGTCTGTTTTTCGTTTCGTTCCCTTCCCTTCTGTTTTGTTTTAAAAATTGTTTCATTTTTCCTTTTGTTTCATTTTTTGTTTTTTAAACATGTGTACTCTCTCTCTCTGTGGGGGGTGCTTGTGCAACTCTCTCTCTCTCTCTCTCTCTCTCTCTCTCTCTCTCTCTCTCTCTCTCTCTGTGTGTGTGTGTGTGTGTGTGTGTGTGTGTGTGTGTGTGTGTGTGTGTGTGTGTGTGTGTGTGTGTGTGTAGTGCTGGTTCAACTTTCCCCCCTCCCCCAAGCCCCATGTACCAGCTGCTTGGCGCTGGGGTGGGGAAAAAAGTTTTTCCCCCACCCAAGTGCTGATCATCTGGCGTGTGGGGCTTGGGAGAAGGAAAAATAGTTTTAAAAGCCCAGGGCTTTTAAGACTTCCCCCAAGCCCTGCACACCAGCTGATTGGTTCAAAAAGCTGGGTGGGGAAAACTGTGGGCTTTTAAAAAAATTTTTCCCACCTGACCACTGATCAGCTGGCACATGGGGCTTTGGGCATGGGAAAAAAGCCCACCATTTCCTGCACCCAATTGGTTTCCCATAGGAATTCATTGCTGCAATGCATTCCTATTGGGGGACCCCAAAATGGAACAAAACAAAAAGTTCTGTTTTGTTTAGTTTTTCTTTGATGGGTGACTTTGTTTTTTGTTTTGTTAGGGAATGAAATAAAAATGAAAAATGAAACAAAAAAATCATGTTGTGTCAATCTCTAGTTATGAATGATATTGTTCTTCCCATGAAGATTTGTAGACTTTGACTCCCCAATACATAACATGCTACATATATTTATACACATTCTAACATATATTTTGCATGCCATTTTAGTCCAGGAATTAATTTTTAAGATGCCTTGACTTGTGAGATAAATGGTAATATACAGGATATATTGGTATTTGAAGCAAATACATTAAGTAGTTTACATATATTTGCAGTTAATATTAGAGATAATACAATCTCTTTTTATTTTCACAAAGCAAACAGAAATGTCAGCAAGGTTAATATAGACAGATTTTCCTGGATGTTATCTCCAGGTCTTCACACTATGGAGGCTTAAAGGCATCAGAAGTCCTTCCAAACAAACTCATAGCTCTATGAAAAAAAATCTTAATTAAACATGTTCAAATATGTTAATTAAATATGATCAATTTGACATGCTGACTAGAAGTATTAAACAGTAGGATTGTCTTCTTCCCAAACCAGATACATCCAAGAGAGGCAGTATATGAGCCCACAGTACTCCAAACTGTGTGTAGTAAAACAGTGGGCCTCCTGCATTGGTTTCCATGGCAACTGCCAGGTTGGAGAAACTAGTTTCTTACAGTGCTTTGTGTTGGAAATAGCTGTATGATAAACACTTATCAGAAAGATAATAAAGTAACAATAACATTCGATGGTTTAAAATATTTATTACCTTAATGTTGAAAACAGGACAATATTTCTAGGAAAAAATGTACAGCGGAAAATAAAGAAGTGTGGATCAGCAGGTTTAAATTTTGCCTTGCAAGAGCCAAAATAATATTTTGTCCATATTTTTAAATGGTGGCTACATAATTTTTCCTGAAATCTATCTATCTATCTATCTATCTATCTATCTATCTATCTATCTATCTATCTATCTATCTATCTATCCCTAGGATTTTGCTAATTCACAAAATAAAGAATTTTTTTAAAAATCAGCACAGTTTTCACAATTTTTTCCAGATTTTGATATGACAAACCTTGTTAGCAATTGGTGTGGAGTGAAGAATGTCTTGGGCTAAATTTTCAGATTTACTCTTAAAAATAAAAAAGTTACAAGAATAAGCTAAAATAACAATATTTGGGCAAAAGTCAAAAACAGACCAAATTAGTATATTTGTGAAGTGTCAGGAGGATGACAACGTTGGTGTGGAGTGGTTTTGCTGGGCTTGTGGTGCTAGTCCTAAATGAAGCAAAAATGATGACAGAGATTTAGTTCCATTCTGTATGCTATGTAGTTTTAATATGTACATCAACAATGTTATATAAACACCAAAGCCAGCCCCTGAAAACTTTCAAGCAAAATGGAACATTTATCAGAACTTGCCTCCCCCAAAAATAAATAATCAACTGGGTAATGAGCGGTAGTTGCTAAGCCTGTTGCACGCCTCAGCCTCCACTTGAGAAAGGTGCTGAAGCATTCAAAAGCAATGCAAGACACAGAGCAGCCAAATGGTAGGGCCATATCCATGTTAAAAAGGCCCTCAAACTCAAAACCAAGCAATTTAAAATCCTCAGGATAAACAGGGAGAAGGAAACATGCTGACTTAATGTTGCATTTATCAGTGCCCGTCCCACAGGACCTCAGCATACACACCGCCTGATCAAAGGGGAATCCTGGAGAATCCTATCGTTAACCGAAGTCCCATCAGGGAAGGACAGATGGTGAATCAGCCAAAACTCATTGGTGGCCTTTTGGGGGGGGGAGGCCCAGTGGGGATAACTTAAGTCCAGGCATGGGTCGTGCCACAAAGTGTCCTGCCACCTGACCCTCCTGCAACTCCTTAGAAATGTTATGCCTTACTAATTCTTCCATACCCCAGAGAGACCTGAGGTTATGGGCCCTAAAGGCTACCCTATCACCTTCTGCTGGAATCCTAAACCCTAATTGAAAACCTTCCAACAAATAACAGGCTGATTCCTTATCGAGATAACTGCTAAGCCAACAGGCTAAAGCATGAACCTTTATGTGACTATGACCCTTTTGCAGGTCAGGGGTTGTTTGGAGGTGGCCTCTTGCCCCCCTTATTTGTTTGCACTTCTTTGCCACCTAGTTTGAGAGCAGGTGCTGCTGGAATGTGTTTTGTGCAGTCATGCCGGAATCTGCAAGGGTTTCTGCTACAGCCCACTTGGCTGGTGAAATCCCAACAGAGCAGGTAGTGTTGAACCCCCTGTCCCACTGCCAAGAAGGAAGTAGTCTGCTGGCTGGACAGCTGATCGATCATATGACCACTATCAAAGTGGTCTTCCATGGCCAGGTGGGTTGGCATCATAATTTGCAGCCATAATCTCGCAAGTGGTTCATCCCAATGCAGGTTGGGGTGGACTGCAGCTCTTTTGCGATTTTTTCCCATAAAGGAGCCATGTGTGGCTAGGAAAATCCACATCAGCCCTGTAAATAAGATCTAAATACTCAATTAGTGGTAGGGCCCACCATGGTTGTGTCTTTACAATAGTGGCCATGTATAAAAGATGCACCGGGAGCCAATTGGCCCAGGAATGCTCTGCTTTGTGCCAAATTCACTGTTCCCTGTCCTTAGGGTCCTCTTTCTCATTCTCATTTTTGTCAACCTCCCTGTTCAGCAGTCCAAATAGATCAACATATTCACCTTTCCAGATCCACTCCTTAGTAGACTGAGCCAGGTGATTTCCCCCCACCACCATGCCATAATCACCATAAGGCAGGGTGCTAGACGGAACCACATTGCAACCTGGCTCTGGAACAAAGGGGTGTGGCCATGGGACCTCAGGTGTGTGTGCCAGTGGTGAAGTAAATGCCACTGGTTGGTATGGAGCTGACCATGTGGTGGGGCCCCTGGCAGTGAAGTGGAAATCAGCCCTACTGCATGTGAGGCACCTTGTGCACTCAAAGCATGCCTTGTTTACCAAATTGGTGAAATCCCTGTGAGTCAAGGCCACATTGAATAATCTGTAGAGGTGTCTAGTGCAGCTGCAAGGTCACCTGCATTGGGAGCAATCACGTTTCGAGCTGAGGTGCCAGCTTATTTCTGTGATCCCCTTGCCCCAAGGCCCCAACTTCCAAGCATTCAAAGTCAAGCCAGGATGACTCCTGTTCCTCACAGCTCTCAGTGCCCAGTAGTCCACCCTTAGGTCTCCTAGCCATCCTCCATACATTCTGTGGGGCTTCAGATCAGGAGTGGAGCATGTACCTTGCAAAACATGACATTCAAGGAGGAGCCTCATGGGAGAGTGGTTAAATGCCTGTACTGCAGCTAAAACTCTGCTCACGACCTGGGGTTCAATCCCAGGTAGCAGGCTCATGGTTGACTTAGGGCCTTTTTACACGACCCCTAAGATCCGCTGGCCACTTAAATTCGGACCAGAGATCTTAGGGGTTCGTCGCTCTTCCGGCGTTCCCACCTCCTCCGCACTTCCTGGTTGCTGGCTGCATGAGGGGAGGGAGAAAAAGAGAAAGAAAAGCATGCCGCTCACCTCATTCTGCCTCTCGTCTCTGTAAAAGTAGCTCTTAAAGGGGCGGGAGCCAAAAAACAACAAACAGAAGCAAGGAGAGCCCGGCACTCACTATCGTTACACCGGATCAAATAATTTTCACTGTCCCAGAGCAGGTACAAGAAAAGTGTGCTGGGACGTGCTAAAGTGGGTGGGGTTGCACTTAATTTCCTGTTAACTCCGGAGCTGGTGGGTAAATATTTTTAAGCTCCGGAGCTGGGAGCCATTTGCCCCGGAGTTTAGGGGTTGTGTATAAATGCCCTCAGCCTTCCATTCTTCCAAGGTCAGTAAAATGAATACCCAGCTGCTGGGGGGAGGGCAATGTCCAGCCTGCATACTGTAATTAAACTGTAAACTGCCCAGAGACTACTTGAAGTGGTATGGGGCAATATATAAACAGAACAGTTTGAATCATTTGCCATAACCCTCAATCTAGCCTTCTTCATCACCTTTGACTGGTGAGGCAGTACCTGCCCTTCTTAGGTAGGCATGACTGGAAGGGCCATTCCATGTTTACACCTATCTAAATCTCCATTTTGGGCTTTAGTGGCTCCCAAATAGGCCAGTCTTCTTCATCTGAGGAGGAGGAGGCTGGAGGCAACAACCGGGGGCTCCTGCATTTTGCAGGCTGTTCCCCCTTACTCTTCCCTTGTCCCTTCCTGGGCCCCATGGCACCAGCAAGCCCTGGCCAACCATGCACGGTCACCCACCTCTGACCTCTACTTATCCACACAGTCCCCAAGCTTCCCCCTCTTCTCCTACTATTTATTTATTTATTTATTTCCATTTATGGGGGCTGTTCTATATTCACTTGCAAAATATCAACCGTGGCAGCATATACTTGCCACTTCTACACTCCACCACCCCTACCTACCAAAGTGGTCTTATTTATATGCATATTTGACCATCCCATTTTTAAAAAAATCATTTCCTAGTTCTCTCCTGGGCCCCTTGCAATGCAGTGCTTTTGTGAAGGAGATGAGAGCTAGAAAATTCAAATAAAGCCAAAGGCCATCATGAATAAAGTATAACAGCGAAAGTGAGAAAACATGAAACAGTGACCATTTGTGAACCAGATAATTATATGCTGTTTGGAAATACAACCTAGCCTCATGCTGTATTTTATTTGGGCTCTTCCTTCTGTGTTCAAATGCACATTATTTTGTTTCTTGAAAATTGAAACAGAGACCCTAGGGAGCTTAATGAGGGGAGGAAGGCTGAAAGGAAAGAGTACTTTTCCTAGTGGCTTAACATCTGCAAATGCATGGTAAAGGTGGGCCTGATAAAGAACACTTTGACAAAGACTTTCCTTTCTCTGGTTTAGAAAGAGCCCTGGTATCGTAGCTCTGCATCACTTTCTCTATACTAGGATTTAGAAGAGATTTAAGAGTGTTTCTGGTTTGGCTTTGCTAGCCACCACAGTGAGGAAGGTAAGGATAAGGAATTGCAAGAGAAGAGCTTACCTTTTATATCTTGCATCAGTGGATTTGCCTTCCTACATTTTTACAGGATGAGATGACTGGAAACTTCTTTACACTGCAGTAAATTCTGGCACATATTTTTTTTGTGCATCAGTGACTGTACTGTTGGAAGAATGAGGTCCATAAAATAGGACTAGCTGTAATGGATGGACTATTCCCAGCTTGTTTTAGATTAGCTATCTTTCCAAAATTTAGTTTCTCTTATTCCAAACCATACAGGGCTTATGATAGGGAGTACAAGAGAGTCCAGTTCCCACACTAGCCATTCTCAATGATCTGCCACATTTGAAGAGGGGGCACAGTTTGGAAACAATTCTTGACATACCACCTTATAAGATTCATAATGTGACCTATGCCATCCTAATCTGGCTGGCTCTGGCCAAATAAAAAGGCTGAGAATGGCTTCTCTAGACCTTTCACTCTATGAGCTTCCTTTGCTTCTTTCCTTCGACTGGTTGGTGCCTAATTTCACACCCTTCCATTTCACTGGTTAAATGCAACTCACTCCCACTAGCTTATCTTCTGACTCTGCTAAAAGCTCTATGAAATGTTCTCTTTCTAATGGGTTGTGGAAAAACACCACATGACATGTTGGAGTATCAGATTTGGTGCTTACAGGGTTAAAGTCAAATCTGTTGTCATGCGCAGTGAAATGTTGGAGAGGAGATAAAAACTCCAGGTTCTTTCAGTTAGTGAGAGGGAGTTTCAAAGAGAGTGATAGTTAGTGATTTCAGCTGTGTTTTTCTTTGCTAGCGCGTGTGTTGCAAGACGCTGAAATGCCGGCTTGTAGTCCGGGTGTAAATATATGAGTTAAGTGTAAATAAACTAGGCAGTAACTTATCTCAGACTGTCAGACTGATTTATTCTTGTACACTGGCAGAAGACGCTGTGCTAAATCTCAAGAAGAGAGAGCTACTCTGCTGACCCCTGTGTCTGAAGATTGTAAGATGGGCAGAGACACGCAAGGGAAGTGTGCTGGACCAGCTGGGATTCTCTCCAGGCTGTATGCTGGGGAGAATTTTTTTGCTCAACAGCCGCTCAAAGCTAACATGACATGCAAACCGTTGGCCTGCATTCTGAAGACACAGTTGATGAGGCATTTTAGGGTCTGAAGAGTGGCCCCTGCAACTGTGGGGAAACACTAGGAAGAGGATGGAAAAACACCACATGTGCATATAGGCATCTCCACACATGGCTCACAGACTTAGCTATGTCACAATTAAAGGAAAAGGTCAGCAGAAAAGGCACTGCACAAGCCACTATCACCATCGTAAGGCTATCAGTAAAACTTGGTCAAACAAGCTTTCCACCTCAGGTTCCATTCACCATGCCTTCAAGTTTGTGACAATATCACTGCCTTCTGAGGGTAAGACATAAACTTTAGATTCCTTGTGTGATAGGAAGGTGGTGCAGGACAAACCCAACCCAGATCTTCAGACTCTCCCCCACCCAAAGAAGGCAATGATGGGAAAGTTTTTCTTTACAGTGGCAACAGTTGCATGGGAGAAGAAGCAGAAAAACTCTTCAAGCCAAGCTATAAATGCACTTGGAGCAAACCAGTGTTGGAATAAGTTGGTTTTTGGCTGCATACTTGCTCAATGTGGTCTTGAAACCAAATCAAGAATATTTGGACCAGTTCTTTCAGCTTTATCCAAAATCCTGAAAGTGTCCTTGTTTGACAGATGGTACATTTATGACATGAATGATAGTCCCTATTCATTCCATGGTGTCCACCAAGGTGTTTAAGGACGTCAAGCAAAGGCGACCTGAGCTCTCAATTCCAAATGGCTTTGAGAAAATAAAATAAAATAAAAACGTACTGCCTCACATAAAAAGATAGCCATACGTTATACTACATTTCAGAATCTTCCAAATATATATGCCTTTGTGTACAACTTGTAGGAATAATAAAAATCTTTTAAGATAAATGCTTAACTCTGATTTTGCAAAACAATCCAGTCCAATCATCTGGAGATTTCAAACTATCTGATGAAAGAACATGAGAATTTATACAATACACTGAAGTGATTCTATGCTATAAGCAATACACTTTGCTTTGACTATGAATTGATCTACACTATGGTATTGTCCTCAGTCATCCTAGGGTTGGTCTGCACCATTCAGAGATTTGTTGTTGTTGCAGATCTGACTAGATCATATCAGTATTGGCATCTGCACATGGGGACTAGAGATGGGCACGAATCAAGAAAATGGTGTTTCGGTTTTTCATTTGTCACAGAGGTCTATTTTGGTTCGTTTCCTTTGTCGCGAATTTTTGGAAAAATTTTGTGTCCGTTTTTCGCTTTTCGTTTCTACCCACTTTTGTGCGATTTTTAAAGCATTTCCATGAGCGGTTGTCCCCCAACACCCCAGACCAGAGGGAAAACACTAAAAAAATGGATGCTGGCAGAGACACAGTATAGACTAGGTACGCAGGGAGGCTGCAAAGGCAGCGGTGGGCGTTGCCCATGGTCCAAGGCAGCCGCAGAGTGATTGCACTGTGGGGCAAGGGAGAGTACTCACCGAGAGGTACGCAGCATGCATGCACACAGGGAGGCTGCAGGACTGAAGCTAGAGTTGCAGAGACAGCAATCCCACCCTAACTCCCACCGGAGACTGCAAGGAGGACGGGAGCTGCCAGAGCTTTTTATGCCCTCTGTTTGCCCAGTCTGCAAGCTGGGCATGCTATTGGTTGAACATGATCCCACATCACATGGCTTGCCTCCATTTTGTGGCTGGTGGCGACATCCATTTTAAAGGGAAAAGAAAAATACATCACGATGGGAGAAGACAAAAACAAACATTTTAAGGACCCCAACCCCCTGGTAGGTAATAATTTCAAATAATTATCGCATTATCGCTGCATTTTTACAGATGTCCAGGGTTTTTTAATACCCAAGAAATCAATCAATATTAGGCATCTGGGAGCCATTTTGGGTCGATGTCCCCTAACTCCCCTTAAAGGGAAAAAATACAGCGATCCGAGAAAAGACATAAATGCACCTTTTAAGGACCCCAACCCCCCTGGTAGGTATTATCAGACAATATAAATAATTATCGCTGCGTTTTTACGGATGTCCAGGGCGTTTTTTCTTCTTCTTTTTTTCTTTTTTCTTTTTTAACATTTAAAACAGCTCATTTCATTGCGCGTCACCATTAACGGAAATGAAATGTAACGAACACAATTTTCATGGTTCTGTTTGTTTCGTTGCATTTTTATCACAATTTTCGTTTGTCGTTTCGTTACGTAACGGAACGACTAACGAATAACGGAAACAAAAAAACGTTCGTTCCATGCCCATCTCTAATGGGGACACTATTTGTTGCTGCATTTATTTGGATGCATCTGGTAGTCCATGAACAATCTGTCCACACATCTCCAGGATTGTTCAGGTCTCATTCCAAACACAGGGTTTTTTGCCATGGAGACAGGGAGGCGTGGAGACTGACAAGCAGAAGAATGCCCAATAGAGATGGGCACAAAATGAACTTTTAATTCATTTTGTAATTCGTTATTCATTTTGTTAGCTAATGAAATGAATAACAAACCAACCCATCAAACAAAAATGAAATAAAACGAAATTACCCCCCTCCCCTTGTTGCCACCACTGAAAAGTCCTCCTGCAACTCAGGGGAAGCTAGCCCTGTAGAGGTGCTGGCCCCAAGCCAGCACATCAAAAAGCCACTGGCTGGGGACATTTCAAAATAAAATATTTTTTTAAAATTTGCCGACCCGGTCGGTACTCAACAAACAAACAAACAAACAAACAAACAAACAAACAAACAAACAAATAAATAAATAAATAAATAAATAAATAAATAAATAAGTAAATAAATAAATAAATAAATAAAACAAGCACAGACTCAACCCCAGGGGCTGCATTGTCGGCACTCTAAAATAAAAATAAAAATAAATAAAACAAGCACCAACCCGGCCCCAGGGGCTGTGTGCTCGGCACTGGGGGAAAAACCCGAAGCATGCGGAAGCTAGTGTCTCTCAGCAGAAAGGAGCTGCCCCCAAGCCAGCATCTCAAAAAGGCCCTGCCACTGCCGCTGCTGCCAGGATCACTGCTGCCACCGCTGCCACCAGTAAGTCGGACTCAAACCAGTTTGGCTCAGTTTGGGTTCATACAAATGTTTTTAAAAAATTCCTACAAACCCGAACCGAACCAAACCAAACCAAGGGTGGGCCTGAAACAGAACAAACCAAACCATCAGTTTTCTCTTTCATGCCCACCTCTAATGCCCACATGACTATGTCACCAAACACCACACCCACAAAGTACATGGGATCAGCAAACATCAGCATGTTACTGGTGTCCCTAAGAGTAGATTCTCTGCCAGAGCAAAACACACCCAAACAGAACAAGAGCAGACCCTCATCCAGTGGTGGCATAAAATCTCAGTCAGCAAGGGTTTGTTTCAGTCCTCCTTTTTCTCTGTTGAGACTCTTTTCATCTTTCCATTGTGTGGTCCTCCCTGGTATGTAGTTCAGGTACCATGGCTTCAAGGAAAGAGAAACAAGTGGCAGGTGTGGATAGGCCTATTGTCATTGTAAGGAACCTTTCTTCCAATTGTATATAAAATTTAATTTGGATTTCCATTGCATATTTTCAAAATAAATTAAAGCAAGAAAATTGATTCAATTTTGGTGAAATAACACATTTATGTAGAAACATGATTCCCTATGGAAGCCTAAGTATCCTGTTTCTGGTTGGTTTGCTTGTTTTACATATGAATTAACTAAACTTATAATCTCCTTCATGTCAATACTCCTGATTTCTGCCTTATCTTTTTTAAATAAACTTTTATTACCTCTCATATTTCATATTAAATGGGTCCAGATGAAGCAATGCCCTCACCACAATGTTTGCAACTATGTTTTAAATATTTGGATATGTCAACTATCATAAAGAGAACCTGGTTGCTTAAGAACATGGAATATGGGATCTGGAGATGGATCTGTCACTTAGAAAAGGGATGAGCTATGACAGAATTGTAGTTGACGGTATAGTCTGTTTGAAAACATGGCTGACACTGAGTGTACCCTTGAGAACTGACACTGAGATGTGACATAGAGCACCAAGAGATGTCAGATTAACTAGAAAATACAGTCAAAAGAAGCTAAATGTCATACTTGGGAAACCCATAAACTTCTCAGAAGGAGCATTAAAAAGAACTTACCAGACAATTACAGAGACACAGAGAAAAAGAAGAGAAATAAAAGAAAAGTTGGGGGAAAGAAAGAGACAAGCAGATTTTGTTATTTTTAAATTTCAGCAAGTATGGGACTAAAAATAGGTTTATATAACCTTGTGTCAAACATTCAGCTGCAAAAACTTTTTTTCATAAGGAAGGAAGGAAGGAAGGAAGGAAGGAAGGAAGGAAGGAAGGAAGGAAGGAAGGAAGGAAGTTACATAAAGGATAACTCTGAGATTACCCAGAATTTAATTTTGAGAATGCTTAACAATAAAAGGAGGATATTAAATCAGTCCAGTTGTATAGCCCTATAGAAAGTATAAATAAAATAATATGACTCCTGTAGGAACTCTGGGTACGAAATGCCAATGTTTTGTTTCGTGTTTTGGTTCCTTTTTATTTTTTAATTTTGGTTGGAACAATTTTTTTAAAAGTCATTTTTCATGTGTTTTGTTTTTCGTTGCAGGTTCTTTAAATGTCTTTGAGTCACTCAAGTGTGTTGGGGGGAAGTCTATGAGCCATGGAGGCAGCCACAGTGGTTCCAAGGCATTTTTTAAAACCCACACCTTTCCTTCTTCCCAATTGGGCATGTTGGGGGGGGGAGGCGTGGGTCCTTTAAAATTTCTTTTAATTTTTTTTCATTTTTTATTATTTAACTTATTTTTTCAATTTTTCAGATAGGTATCCTGACTTAAGAGTAGTTTGATTTAAGAACATGCATTCGGAATGGAATAAATTCGTAAGTTGAGGTACCACTGTACTGTTAACTTGGCTAAATTCATTCTTTTTAAGAAGTCAAATGATAGATTTGTTCTTCGCTGTGCCTTAATTACAGAGACTTCATGAAAAGGCAAACAGGTACAGATGGAAAACCTAATTTGTTTGATGGAAATTACTTTGATCATTAACCCAGGACCTTTCAACATACACACAGTTATGAAATAAGTTATTATTTTCTACTTAAAGTAATGTTGTTGCAGCTAGAAATGTCTATAAAAAGAAACTCTTAGATAAGCACCTGAATTAATCTGCAATCATAAACAAATAGATGGCTGCACAGAATGTTGTTTATTGCCCAGATCAATCAGGTAGTTTGAGTGGCATTTTGTTAAAGGGGGAGAGCTAGAGAAGGGATGTAAAAGTCTGAGTTTTGTTCTTGTCATATTTCTCAGATTCCCAACAGCATTATCTTCCTCTCTGAATTCCCAATGTAGTTGGCAACTTGCCTTTGCCTTCTCACATGCCAATGCATGCATATTTTTAGTATCTTATATTGTTATGTGCTGTCAAGTCAGAACCATCTTATAATAATGACTATAATAGAGCGCTCAAGGTGACAGATTCGAGGAGTGGTTTTAGTAGTTCCACACCCCCAGTGAGCTTCCATAGCTGGGGACACATTTTCCAATTGACTAAAATTATCAGAGAGCATCCTTCTTATATATCCATTTTCACATTATGAATTTTGCCTGCATGTCTTTGCTAAGACATCATGTCATAAATGTACACAATATTTTCTCAGCTTCTTGTCATTCTTTCATTGAGAAACATAATACTTATGGATAGGTTTTCCAACTCTAGGGGAAAGGCTGTTCCCATTGCTCCAGGGGCCACTCTGTGGATCCAACTCTGGAAAGGAAAAGTTCAAACTACCTTCTGCTACAGGCAGTGGCAGCTCCATGTCTTCCTTGTATGATTGTTACGGAAGAAGGAAGAGGTGTCCGATAGAGTGTCATCTGCCTATTGTTAGAGTTGATTTCTCTCTTTTGTCCACTTCTAAGAGTCCTCTTTAAATCAAGAAGAGACAAAGGGGAGCATGGATGTCACAGAAATCACCTGAAATTGTGGCATGGGAGATTTCCTTGAGATGCCCCATCCATTCAGGATTTCTTTCACTGCTAGAGGACTTCTAGAAGCCACTTTCTAAACATCAGAAAAGAAAAACACTAGTCCTAAAGAACGGTGCACCTCTTCAAGTTGAGGTCATGAACATGTTAGAATTGTACAGGGCAGAGGGGCTGCCAACTCCCACCTACAATTGCAGGATTGCTTTCCTCTCTAGAGCTGGGCAGCACAACAGATATCAGAGGGGGGTGGGTGGGGCAGCACCTTGCGTCCCCTGTGCTGTGGTGGAAGAGCTTTGTCTACCCCTGGTTTTAGCTGTACAGAAACTCAAGAGGAGAACGGTGATTCCTCCTTTTTTCAGTGAATGAGAGGTACCAGTTGCAGCAGGGCAAGCAGATGACTTTCATTTGATTTCTTTCCTCTCCATTGCATTAGAACTGCAGTAGCCCCTGGGTCTGTCAAGCGAATATATCCTCAAAATAATACCACACTGTTTCATTAGGTCTGCTTCTCCCCCTCAATTACAGATTTCATGTCTAAATCTTTATTTCCACATTTCTTCTGATTTTTCTTATCTGTGACACCTGTCCTTGATTTGTTCCTCTTTCATCCTCTTGCCCCAGTTTACATCTTGGTGGGACAATACTCAGGTTTTCTACCCCTCCTCTTTCCTCGTGGAGAATCTTAAAGGGTTCCAATTAGGTATGGGCCTTTCATTTAGGAATGGGTCTGGTTCTGAAACAAATCGGAACATGGACCCATCCTCCGAAAGGAAATCACCCATTGACTTACCTTGCCTTACCTTGCACGAAGCTAAACTCCAACCAGGAAGTAGCCTCTGACATGTCATTGTTCCATCGCCCTGGTGTTGGCCAATCAGGAGCTGTGCAGGGACAGGCATCATCCCACCTCCCTGTCTGATTGGACAGTGCCAGGGAGAAGGAACAATGATGCATCAGAGGCTACTTCCTGGTTGGAGTTTAGCCCCGTGTGAGTTAAGGCAAAGTAAGTCAATGAGTGATTTCATTTCGGAAGGTGGGCCCAAGTTCCAAACAGCAGCTGTGCTGCTGTGATTCATTTTGGAACCAGGCCCATTCTGAAATGAAAGATCCATGCCTAATTGCAATATGTCACAAAGCCAATTTCTAAATAGTTTACGGGGACTTCCTGCCTTATTTTCAACTCAAAATGTCCACTCCTCCAAAATGGAAGAATATTTTCAGCTATTTTCCTCTTCTGTATTCCACCCCACACTTCTGCAATATCGGTGGAGCCCCCAGAGACCCCCTCCACTATCTGAAAGTGCTCATCCTTGAACCAAAGGAATCTTTTTTCTTGCACCTTTTGACTTTAGCTAGGATTTGCTTCATGTGACATCCTCATGGGCTGTCTGTGCATTGGGATTTCACTTCTTGCCTCAAGCAGTGGGGAGTTTTGGACATCCCTGAAGTGGATGCCTCGTATATCTGACTGCTTCAGTTAGGTGGGCTTCAACCTATTATAGCTTGACACTTGGAAAACCTTATCACTTCTCAGCACAACCAAAGATAAAACAAATACGAGAAGAACTTCAGCTCAAGTCACTGTGAGGCATTTAGGGCAGAATCCATGAATAAAGCAAACAAGAGTGGAGAAAACACCTTTCCAGGATGTAGGCAATCTTTCTTTAATTAACCCAACTCTGCTGTGTTTTCTTTTCTTTTCCAAGGAAGATCTTGTTTTCCTATTAGACCACCAACATAACTTCAGAGCAAATTAATGTAAAAAAGAGGAAAGGAACAGGATTTAAAAAAAACCCTCTTCTTATTTTCCTAGCATTTTCCTGCACGTGTGGGGTATGCTTTTCTGATCCTGAAATGCAACTTTGCCCAACTGACCATGTCTTCAGGTTACAGGCTGACAATTCTCATGTCCTTACTGACAGTGTCCTGCCGTCTCTGTTCTGGTCTTCCATGTGACCACCATACATAGATTTTCAGGTGGTATGCCATGGTGGACCATGCTGTTCTGAGGACATGTCTATACCAGCGGAGCCTGCTTTCTCTCCTCTTCTTTGTTACTGACACCACACCTAGTTGTTGTCAGGTTGTATCATATTGACCCCATAAAATGATCAGCATTCCTTAACTTGTTTGAAGGCAATGATTTCAGTTTTCCTGACATACTCCAGATTCAATAACACACCTCTTGGCTGTTTTCCATAACTGGTGTTATATGCTACTTGCATTTCTCTCTAATTCCTTGTACACAGACAAAGACTTCTAGTATTTCATTTTATTTTTTTAGGATGGTTGCCCCCCCCCACCACTGTAGATCAATCCGGCTACCTGTTGGGCAAGTGAATTAATTTTCTTTGATTCCTAAATTGGCATTGAATAATTTATGAGTGCTTCTCTTCCATTTAGCACAGCCTCTAAAATTATTTTAACATTTTTATATTTTTAACATTACTTTTGCTGCCTTATGTTGGCCAACTTATGGCATGCCTCCTGGTTTCGATTAATAATCTTGCAAAAATCACAGTCTACCCCAGGTTTTTAAGAAATGAAATATGACCTACAGTACTAGACTAAATCCCCCTACATTTTTGTTAATACCTGCTTCAACCAGAATTCTGCTGTTCCTAAGAAGAATTGCTCTTTCATTTACAAGGGAAGTTTCAATCAAGATGTCCTGAGAGACGGTAAAAGTGCTATGAGGTGAGATGAATGGAATAATCAAGTAAAAATGTTCCTGACAAGCCTTTTTTCCCTTTTCTCATATTCATGTCATTTGCATGGTTACTATGATTAAAGCAGCATATACAGTATATTTCTGAGCTGTTGGGGGAAAAGGCTCCATGGTTCGCTTTTCTCCTGGTACCACTTTTGTCATTAAAAGTTAAATTACCCAGAGGATAGTTTCAATTAATCCATTGAATACATGTCACTACAGCATTCATTTCTGATTCTCAGGCCTGTCACATTCTAATACAGGTGTGAGGGACAGCAGACCGTCTAGTTGTTGTAGGGCTAAAATCCCTGTGTGACTCAGCTGGGGACATAAATCCTCACTCACCCCATCCTTTGGTACCAGAATAATAAACCATCCAATTGTTCTCTCCTGGGAGATGTTAAGACATTTGCACCCATGGAGGAGACCTCTTCTACTTGCAGTGAGTTTCTTGTGTGAAAATTGTGCCATTTGCACAGCTGAACAAAAATATGGTAGTTACTCTCATGTTTCTGAGGCTTTAAAAAACATTATATGCAACAGTAGGGCTGTCTGTGTAAATTTGATCCATGGACAACTCCTCTTCTGCTTTATCGGACACAATTTTGATTTGACAAGAGACAATATATATTTTTATACATGGAGATATATTGATTATTTCTAGGAATCTCTTCCGAAAATAGAGAGTTCCTTGGTATATACAGGCTCTGGAAGGAAGACATCCCTGATTCCTTGGCAAAGGTATCATGGTGGTTATTTGTTGAGAATGGGTAAATGCTTGAGATTAGAACTGGGCACGAAACGAGCAATTTTTCGTTTTTGTTTTCATTTTTTTGTTTTGTTATGTAATGAAACGAAAAATGAATTTTGTCTCCAAAATGAAATGAAATGAACCGAAACAACAGAAATTTTGTTGTGCGTTTCGTTTTCGTTGCGGCAAATACATTGAACTGTAGTGAATGCTAACGAAACAGCAATTTTTCATTTTCATTTTTGTTTTTTCGTTTCATTACGTAATGAAATGAAAATGAATTTTTTTGCAAAAAATAACAAAAAACAAAAACGAACCGAAATGGACCCCCTAAACGACAAACGACAAACGAAACACCATTTTTTGAGTCGTGCCCATCTCTACTTGAGATTTTGTCACATCCTTAGCCACAGTCAGCCTAGATGGTGCTAAAACATGCTGAAAGCTGTAGTCGAAAAGCATCCACACTCCACACACTCCTAACCCCTTTTCTAAAGATTTCACAGAGTGGGTACAGGAACTTCACAGCTTAGTCACTTATCTACAAGCTTCTGTGATGTGGCTACCTTTGCCAAGGATATGTGTGTGTGACCCCCCTCCTCAATATCCTCCCCGTGACATAACATCCTTTTAACTTCTCTGTGTCAGAGTAGGTCAGAAGCATTCATGTGCAGCTCTTGTAGTATGTGACAATTAGAGACGGGCACAAAACGAACAATTTTTCGTTTCCATTTTCATTTTTTCATTTTGTTACGTAATGAAATGACAAACGAATTTTGTCTCTGAAATCAAACAAAACGAACAGAAACACCGGAAATTTTGTCATGCGTTTCGTTTCCGTTACTGCAATATGAGTGAATTGCTTAAAATCCTTTAAAAATCACAAAAAATGAAATAAATGGTAACAAAATGGTAATGAAACGAACAAGAATGAAAATGATTTTTTTCAAAAATTTGTGAAAAACAGAAATGAACCAAAACGGACCCCCCCAAACAACAAACAACAAACCAAATGCAATTTTTTTGATTCGTGCCCATCTCTACTGACAATTCTCACCCGCTGACTGGGTAAGATGTGTTGACCCTAAACAGGGTCAGCTACAAATATGAGCTTCTTTGGGCACTCCATGAACACAGCTGGGCTTCCCTGGCTGAAGCTCAGTGTGCAAAGCCACACTGGCTGGCTGGGCCCAGCCACCCTCTGAGTTTCCCACAATTCTTCAGAGCAAGATTGGGTTTGAAACACTGCAGGAAATTAAATCAGTTTCAAGAGCAATGGTTCACCATCTTGGGTCCCCAGATGTTCTTGGACTAAAACTCCCGTAAGTCTTTCACCGCTAGCTGAGCTGACCAGGACCTCTGAGATCTGCAGTCCAATAAGATCTGGGGACCCAAGTTTGGAAACTACTGGTTTAGCGTATGTCACCTGGTTCGAATGCCAAGTGAATTAAAATATATCAAGGACAGGACTGACATAAGTAGGGGCTCTTTCCAGGGCCCTGGTTGGCCGATGGTGACACCAGTTTCCCACTCGCACGTTCACTTTGGCCTTTCACCAATTACTATAACAAGTTTTTGAATTGACATGGTAAAATGTAGACTTAGATTGGAAAATCTGGCTGAGGCAGCAAAGCACAGACACCAGACAAGTGCTCCATGAATACTCTAACAATGGAATTTACTCAAACCGCTCATGGAAATGAGGATTAGACCTTATTTTGATCTGTCTCTGCAGCTCAGAGAACAGGCAGGAAAAATTAGGCTGGATATGTACCAACATTTACAGATTTTTTAAATTCACCAGGAGCCAGAGATTTGAAAATGAATAGTACAAATGTGTGAGATATTCCTGCTGATATATTTATCCAGCTGTAGTTCAGAATTATATTTTCAAAGACTCATCTCCACACCAGTCTGTGCTCTTAAGGCTGCCTGGCATATTGCTGCTACTCTATCAATTTGCTGCCAATCTTACCCAAGTGGTATGAATACAGCTGCAAACACTGATCATCGGCAATGTTGGAATAGGATGAGTCATTACCCGGCACATGTTACAGCTGTTCAGGAATCAAGGAGATTATACAGAGCAGATCTGCTGGTAGGAAAAGGTTGCCCTGAATTGCTACTGATACACACAGGCTTATTTTAACAGACCCAATCTACTTCTAAGCATTATTCATTAATGGACCACTGATTACACCCCTCTTGCAGATCCGTAATGAGAATGGCAAACAATGCAGGAGCTGACCCAGATGAGCAGCAGAGTGAGCTCTTGAATATTTGATGCTGATGACCTTCTGTGGCATGAAAAAAGGCACAAAACATTCAAAATGGCATCAGAGATCTTTGGGTGTGTCAAAATCATTTGCCAATGAACAAAGATTCAGGGCTTCTCATAGACAACACAGACTAACTATATTTGCTTACATGCAATTTCTGCATTGTATTCATTCTGTAGCAAGATAGGGTAGGTGTAGCATGTACTGCTTCTTGACATTATAAGAAGCTTTTCAATATTAAATACTTCTTAAGATTGCTCTGGTCACAACTCCTTTTCTTCTACCATTTTCTGGCTGGCTGGGGGTGGGGATTCATGGACTTTATAATCGAGTTGCACAAAGAGGTTATTCAAAGTCTGGAAGCAAGGACATTATTGTGCTTGTGAAGCAATTGAAGGTTGTTTAAAATAGAGAAATGTAGGTCTTGGAAGAAAGGTTATCTCCTGGCCTGATTCTTGCTGCACTACATCTTTAAAAAGATTATAGCTGTTAAAATAAGCCACAACAACCACGAGTCAACCTTTGAACACTCCTACTTTTGAACTGCAAGTATTTCAGTCTTGTTTCTGCCTGTTTCCAGCACCTTTCTTACCAAACCAAGAGGAAGGGAGTCATGAGTTTGATCAAAAAATTCAATTCCTCCTAAATATAATAATAGCTTTAATCATATCCTAAAATTAGAAGATGTACCTGTTGGTTAATCACTGGCCCTTTCTCCTTTTTGGGAATTTTCAATGGAACAGTCCCTAAAATACACTTCCTCCTTTCCAGTCCTGCATTTCTGATGGAAGAATCACATGCAAAGCTTTGCCTGAGCTCCAGATTTGATTTTTTTGCTTGCAAGAAAGACAGCTAGCTTCACATTGGGAAGCATTAGAAGTGGTCCAATGGGCTGCAGTTCATCTCAGACCTGGAGCATTTTGCCAATGTGATATACAAATGTTAAACTAATTCCTAGAAAATGACTTTTATAAATACATTAAAGATCATTGTTCTGGATCCCAGCCTGTCTTCATGTTTCCTTGCTTGCTTCACTAGTGACAGCCGGAATGGGATCATGTTTAGGTGACTTGCAAATAAATGGTTTCATGCACGTAATGGAAGGTATAAAGAAAATTACTAAGAACATCAAGGTCCTGAAGCTGATTGTTAACTCCCAGGAATACTGTACATACATATGGTTTTGGGACTTTCCATGAGTTAACTGCTTGGTAAAGGCTGCTAAATTTTCATTATTACATATCTCATTTGGATAATAAGCTTCTTTGCCACAATACAAGTGAAACAATTCAGCGAAATTTGATGTATGAAATTAGTTGCAACAGCAACAGGCCAGTTACACAATGATCATAGCATGTTCCCCAAATTAATATAGAAATTAATTCAGTGCTTTGGGCTGGATTCTCATTCATACTAAAGTGGTCTGAGTCCTCTCCAATTTGAACTGTGCTCTGTTTCTGAATCAATTGTAAAATCAGACCACCAGCCTCTCAATGATTCACATGAAAACAATAACTTTTTCTTTCTTTGTACACCACTGTACTTGAACTTTGGAGGTATGATAAACCTTAAAAAGCAGAGTAAAATTTAGTTAGGTATCTTCAAGTCTTTCTGTATTAGGTATCTAACATTTGGTTTTTTGAAAAGACTAGATGCAATTCTTGTTTTTAAAAAATCACACATATCATCAGCTGAATACTCAGTCTTCACAATTCATTTCCCAAACCACAGCCTGGTCACCTGTACAGCCTGACTACTTCTTGCACAAGGAAGATAATGGCAGCATCTTTCTTCTCACTGCCACAGCATGCCTGCATAGCTGCCTTGGGTGCTGTTGGGGGTGAAAAGGTAGGGTAACAATATTCTAAATAAATAATAAAAATAAATGTCCCAAATAATCATTGGCTGACTATACGAATGATCATAGAATAATGAACATGGAAGGGACCTATATTGGTGGCTCCACAAAGGGACTGGTTCCCAGGTGCGGCTTCTTGGCCTGCTCACTCGGATCTTGCCGCAAAAGCACGCCTTCCTAGGGGCTAACCTGCAGGGGCTCAGCAGCTTACAAAAGGCTGCCTGCCCTGCGTCTGGTTTCTCTTTCATCTTGCTTCTCACTCGCCCACCCCTTTTGTCAGAAAGAATGATATCATCTGGTTGCGTGAGGGCCAGATGGGAATTTTTGGCTGTCAGTCATATTGGCCCAGATCGACAATGAGTTTTTGCCCATCCCATTCTCTCTCTGGGTGAGAGGTTTTTAAAATAATAATTACCCGTCACAATTGGTGGGTAGGGGAAGGTACTGTAACAGAATTTAAGGACCCTTGGTAAGACACCCTAAGCCAGTGATGCCGAACCTTTTAGAGACCGAGTGCCCAAACTGTGATTCAAAACCCACTAAATTTTTGCAAAGTGCCAGTACAGCAATTTAACCTGAATGCAGGTGGCTATGAATGGCGATGTTGGATACCCACAGAAAGGGCTCTGAGTGCCACCTTTGGTACCCGTGCCATAGGTTCACCAACACTGCCCTAAGCGATTTGCCAGCCGTCATACTAAATTAGAAAGAAAGAGTAGGTATCAGGAATAATAAGGTATTGGTTGACACTTCAGTTAATTAATATTAGACCTGAGGGCTGCCTTTTTTGTTGCGATTTTTTTGAAAAATTTCATTACCGTTTTTCATTTTTTCGTTTGTCATTTCTACCCACTTTTTGCATGATTTTTAAAGCATTTCCATGCGCAGGCATCCCCCAATGCCCCAGACCAGAGGGAAAACACTAAAAAAATGGATGCTGGCAGAGACACAGTATAGACTAGGTATGCAGGGAGGCTGCAAAGGCAGCGGTGGGTATTGCCCAGGGTGCAAGGCAGCCGCAGAGTGACTGCACTGTGGGGCAGGGGAGGGTACTCACCGAGAGGTACGCAGCACGCACGCACACCGGGAGGCTGCAGGACTGAAGCTAGAGTTGCAGATACAGCAATCCCACCCTAACTCCCACCAGAGACTGCAAGGAGGACAGGGGCTGCCAGAGCTTTTTACGCCCTCTGTGGCTGCCAGACCTGCTCGCCCAGTCTGCAACCTGGGCATGCTATTGGTTGAACATGATCCCACATCACATGGCTTGCCTCCATTTTGTGGCTGGTGGCAACATCCATTTTAAAGGGAAAAGAAAAATACATTGTGATGGGAGAAGACAAAAACAAACGTTTTAAGGACCCCAACCACCCCCCCGGTAGGTATTATCAGACAATATAAATAATTATCGCTGCGTTTTTATGGATGTCCAGGGCGTTTTTTAACATTTAAAACAGCTGATTTCATTGCGCGTCGCCATTAACAGAAACGAAATGTAGCGACCACAATTTTCATGGTTCTGTTCGTTTCGTTTCATTTTCATCCCAATTTTCATTTGTCATTTCGTTACGTAACGGAAACGACAAACGGTAACGGAAATGAAAAAATGTTCGTTCCGTGCCCATCTCTACTTCATACTCTTTTGCTTTGTTGAAGAACTGAATCTGATCATTTTCTTTTGATCGAGACCTCATTAAAATCAGTCCAAGGCTTCGGCAAACCCCCTGAATATTCAGAAACACCTTGTCAAGTTTTCTGTGCTCCTTCATCAAGCTCCTTCAGCTTCTATCAATTCCAATACACTGTAAAGTAGCAGTTTGTTGATATGGTTTTGTACAAATTGAAGAAAGCTAACTCAAGTGCACTTAGGACAATTGGAGTCTAACAGCCACTTTACAAGATGAATCACCTGTGTCACTGCAGGAAATTTGTAAACTTTTTATCATATTTATACCCAGCTGCTCATCCGGAGAGCTCAGAGCAACAAACATATGGTTCACTGGCAAACCATATTTCATCCTTGCACCAACAGCAGGAAACTCTGATCTTCAGCTGGTACCTCCAGTGTGTACAAGTACCTATAGTTGAATCTTGTATAGATGGGCAAACCTAGTTCAAGATCTGATTTGAAAATTAAAATCTAAAATATTAAGATTATCCATCCACTTTTTTGTGATCAGCCCAGCCTTCAGCAGCCACTCAACTTAACTGTAACATCCAGAAGACCTAACTAATAAAATACAACACACTTTAATTTGCATTAACTACGTGAAGCTGATCTGCCCACAAGACTTACCAGCCAATAAATTCCTAGGATGGCTTCACCCAGCCTGGTTTCTAAAACAACAAAACTAAATATCTGCCATAACTCTCAGGACTGACACCAAATAATTAGTCTTAGGGATGGGCATGAAAAAGAAAAATGATGTTTCATTTCGTTTTTCATTTCATTTTTCTTCATTTTATTTCATTTTGTTTTTAATAAATTTTTAAGTAAAAATTCATTTCATTTTTTGTTTCCTTTCATTTTTATTTTTTGCTGTTTTAAACACAAATAAGCTCTAAAAAATTAAAAAACAGAGGGGGAAGGGAATATCTTTGCCTCTGCTGCCATTTTAATCCCTTTCCTCCCGTGCACAATGATAATATATTCTTTTAAAATATTTTAAAAATTGAACAGAGTAATCAAAGAATTACATGTACTAAGCACTGAACATCAACTTTGCAGGGATTATTCATTCATTCATTTATTTATTTATTTATTTATTTATTTATATAGCTTGTATGCCGCCCACTACCCAAAGGTCTCTGGGCGGCTCACAATCAGAATGAACAATTAAAACATCAAGATACAATAAAATTAGAACAATAAAACATTATCAGTAACATTCATTAAATATTTAATCATTTTATTTTATTTATTTATTTATTTATTTATTCAACTTATATGCCGCCCACTACCCAAAGGTCTCTGGGTGGCTTACAATCAAAGAATTAAAACAATTTAAAATAGTTATAAATAAAATATCAATAAATCATCAAACAGTAATAAAAACCTTCTTTAAAATCATCATCCTAAAATTGTCATCAGCGGACCCACAATCTATATTGTATCTATTAAAAACCTTCTGGAACAGGAAGGTTTTTACCTGGCGCCGAAATGTAATCAGTGTTGGCGCCAGGCGGATCTCAATAGGGAGGGCATTCCATAACTTGGGAGCAGCTGCTGAGAAGGCCCTTTGTCTACAAGCCATCCCTTTCACCTCCTTGAGGGATGGCTCTTTCAAAAGCCCCCCCTGGCTCGATCTTAATCGCCGGGTAGGTTCGTATGGAAGGAGGTGGTCCTTCAGGTATCTAGGTCCTAAGTCGTTTAGGGCTTTATATGTCAAAACAAGCACTTTGAATTGGGCTCGACAGCAACTGGTAACCAATGCAGGTTACGCAGAATCGGCGTGATGTGATCCCTGGCGGCTCCACCACTTACCAGCCGCGCCGCACGATTCTGAACCAGTTGCAGTAATCAATACGGGATGTTACCAGTGCATGCGTAACTGTCATGAGGCTCTGCTCGTCTACGTAAGTTGATTTTAAATCATTTGTAATCCTTTTACTGCCATTAACAAAAAAATGAATCAGAACGAACCAAAAATTTCCAGTTTGTTTCATTTTTCTTAAAATATCAGTTCTTTTTTTGTTTTGTTCTGAAATGAGATCAAAAACAAAAAGCAATAAAAAAAACATTTTGTGCCCATCTCTAATTAGTCTATGTATAAGGTGTCTTTCACTCAAGCTTTACCATGCTTTTAGGCAGCTGCATAGGCTATAGAGACAAATTTATTGAGTGCAGAGCAGTTCCAAACCATAATAATTCAAAAACAGGGTAAAAAAAATTCCTTCTGGCTTCTATCTCCCATGCATCATTTTGCAAAAATATACTTCACAAAGCAAAACCACAGCTCTGCAGCCTCCGTGCAGGAAGAATCAAGCTTGGTTTGGAGGGATACTCACTTCATCTCTGGACAAGAAAACCTAACATTGGCTTTTCCTGCATTTGTACATGTCTTGCTCTGACTAACAGCAACACCTTTGCAGGGATTTCCAGTAAGAGAATACTCAGAAGTGCTTTGTCATTCTCTTATTCTGAGGGCACCGGGGGACTGTGCAGCTTGCCCTTGGTTACACAGGTTTGCTCTCTCCCAGAAGGCATAGTGGGGAATGAAATTCTCAACCTTTTACTCCAGAGCCAGGTAACTAAGCTGCTACCTGCCAGAAATATAAAATAAACATAGATAATGAAATGATTAACAAGAGCGCCCCCAAACCCTCTTCATAGTTATCTCTAAAATATTTAACTTAATATTGCATTTAAGCTTTGACTCTTTCTAATCCACCATTTCACTCATTAGCTAAGAGTTCTGATCTAGATATTATAGGGGCATATTTGGGCTATCCAATATAAAGGTAGTTTTTTACAAGAGGCCAAGGCCACTTATACTTTTTGGGAAGGGAACCATGAATTTACACACCTCTGGAGAAAAATATACAAATTAGAATTTTTAACATTATAATCATTTGTTCATGCCAGAGATCCTGTTGTTAGGCATAGGAAAAGATAAAATATTTAGTCAGTTCCTGGCTGACAGAGTATCCATTGTGATTCTTGTGAGTGTATGTTCATAATGGGTTGATGTCTAGCCCCAACAAATCATGACAGGAACATTTTTATTTACAGGCTAGCAATGGACATAAACTTGTGGTTTTTTTTCTACACAAAAAACAGAACTTCCTCCAATATTATTTTTCCAGATGCTAAATTTTGGAAAAGAAATTTGTTTGGTTGAGAAAATTCTGTATCTTAAATTAACATATATTTTTAAAATCTGATCTTTAGAGCTCATGTTAACACTTTTGAGTTCTGTAGGGCTCTTTGTTCACTTGGAGATCTATTGATGAACATCACAACCACAATTTCATATTTTGAACCTCTTCTTATCCAAAGATATCTAACATACAACACAAGCAATTATAACAGCAACAAAATGCACCCATGACCTTAGCAACAGCACCAATACAGAAGTGGCTTGTACAATTCCAAAGTCAAATTGAAAACAGCACACCCAAGATATCTTCCTCAACTTGATATCTATAACTGGATATCTATAATGTAAAAGAATCAGCCCCACATGGAGAATCTTCAAAAACCCAGACCATGTTGGCAAGGGCCTTAGCAGTCGAAACTAGGCATGGGCATGAAATGGAAAATAGAGTTTTCTTTTATTTTGGTTCATTTCAGAGAACTAAGCAGTTTTTTTTTGTTTTGTTTTGAGGAGGGGAATCAGTTTTGAGGCACAGGGTGGTATAAAAATGCAGTATTCAAAGTATTTCACTTCTGCACTTCTTTATTATAGTATTTATAATGCGCTTCTGCATTATAGTACAGTCACCTCCCACCATTTCACGGTTGAGGTACTGCAGTCTCACTATATCGTGGGATCGTAGTACCTGCGCCTTGGGGATGCACGGGGGCAGCGGGGGCAATTGCATTGCCCTGTGCCACCCCACCCCACCCCTCTGAGAAGCCCCAGAGCTGCATGGGGGGCGGCAGGGAGCAATCACATTGCCCCGTGCCACCCCCTGGGCCCCTCCGAGAAGCCTAGGAGCCACGCGGGGGGCGGCGGGGAGCTATCACATTGCCCCATGCCGCCCCTGGGCCCCTCTGAGAAGCCTCAGAGATGCACAGGGTGATGGCAGGGAGCAATCACATCACCCCATGCTGTCCCCGGGCCCCTCCGAGAAGCCTAGAAGCCCTGTAGGGGACAGCAGGGAGGGGTCGCATCGCCCCGCGCCGCCCCCGGGCCCCTCCGAGAAGCCTCGGAGCCACGCAGGGTGCGGCATGGAGCGATCGCATCACCCCCGCGCCGCCCCCAGGCCCCACCTGACCTGCTTCTGCATATCATGGATTTTCAAGCATTGCGGGTCAGTTGGGTCCCTGTATTTGAGCTTATTGACTGTTATGTCTTTAGGGTCAAAAATCGGAAATAAAGAGTTTTTTAAAATTAAAATATTAAAATATTTGTGAATGTCTACAATGATGCATTGTTCTAGAAATATAATAATAATAATAATAATAATAATAATAATAATAATAATAATAATAATAATAATAATAATAATAATAATAATAATAATAATAATCCTGACCACTGTCATTTATTTTCCTAATATTTAGCAATAGATTCACTTCTAGGTGTTGGAACCCTATGGCAAAGCCCCAGTTGCTCCACCCTAACTATTCTTTACACAATGAAAAAGCGGATGGAGTACCACATTGAGTTCTAATGGGAATTCAATCTTGCAGCCTTATTTAAGAATGTAAAATCTTTCCCCTGCCAACTGTCTCTCCAATTCTGCAGGCTTCAGCTTACCATTTACTATTATACTTTTCCTCCAGCAGATCAGCCTTTATATCATTAGTCTGAGTGGCTCTTCCCCACCCCCCACCCCCCAGCATAGCCAAATGCATATTTTGAGCTTTCAGGAAGCTTTCTGAATGGACCCAGATTTAAAGGCATTTCGGAGATTCTAATCTTCTCTGCAAAATGCACCTGGAAAACTGGTTGGTGAATAGAATACGTGACCTGGACTGCCCACAATTATAGCCATACAGTTCCCAAACACAATTCTTGTCATCATAGCAAGCAGACAATGTGCTTCTACATCTGCAGGTAACAATGTAAGATAACTCCTATTCAGATATTCTCTGTATGCAGTAGCTACATGCAGAGAAGAACCAAACAGGGTTATAGTTGCATCTGCATGTAAGGTTATGTGAATCATTCTTCATATACAGGCACTGGTTATAGGTATATTAGGCAAAACCTAAAGTGGAACAGGGGACCAAAACAAAAAATAGAAAAGACAAAAACATGTGGCAGCTTAAGGACTAGTATATTTTAATGTGAGCCTTTGTGAATCACCTTCACTTTTTTGGACATATGGAACAAAATGAAACACAGCATCCACAAGGAAAACACTCAAAACATTCATTGGTTTTAAGAGTCTTGGGTGTGCAGTTACCTCTCAATTGTTTATTGCACTGCAATGTTTATAGAATACAGGCTCAGGTAATTGTTTTTTTTTCTGAGATATTTCTCATGATGTTTCAGAAAGACTGTTTGATCAAAAATCAGCAGAAAACATGCCTCCTAATCAAAACCCAATCTGTAAATTGTTTGTTTTTTTTTAAATTTAATCCACAAACATCACATATTCCTGAGTGCTACTTGCTCTTGGTTGTGTTGTGAGCTAGGCTTATCTGACTGAAATTCAAGAAAAAATAAGGACTCCTAACCCTAACTCTAACCCTAATTCTAAGCCCAGTCCCTTTTCATTAATTCTCTGATTTAAACCAATGCAGAAAATTTGGCATGCAGTGCTGGCTGATTTTTGGTGAGCTGTGAAGTGAGTTTATTTTATTGAAAAATAGAGCTGTAACTTTAATGCAAGCCCTAAAGGCTTTCCACCATTACTTTACAATTTCTAAGGGTAGTGAAATGAGTGTACATTGCTGTTTACTCTTTGGAGTATGTTCTTTGTAACTGGAGAATATGGAAAACCAGTCCCAGGACTACCCGCTGACTGATATGTGCTTAACTGATTGAAAATTGAAACAAAAACAAGAATCCTAAACTTAATCTGAATTCCCAAACCGGTCACTCTTAGTTTTCCAAGAATGAGGAAAATTGTAGGATAGAGCTGCTTGTAGTTTGGTGTGTGGTGAAGTGAGCTTATCTGACCCCAAATCAAGAAAAACAAAGCCTCTGAACCCTAATCCCAAAAATGGAAATAGGCTGCCCACTCAAATCCTGTCTGAGGGATTCAAGCTGGAGTGTGCAGTTGGATTCAGAAATATTAGTAATTTGCCAAATAATGCCATAGTTTGAATAGTACTCAGGTCACAGGGGAGGGGGCAATGTGTAGTCAGTATAATTAACTTGCAAACCACCCAGAAAGTGGTTTAAGCATTATGGGGTGGTATATAAACAGCACCTTTTCTTCTTATTTTTTGCTTTGTAACAAGGGAACATGCTCCAGAGATACCACTCCAGAGAATGGATATGCTGGAGTTTCATTTACAACATTGCATGCTATCTGTATTTTGAGTGATTAAGTAGAACTTTCCTAGGCCAGGGTGATTGTCTATCTAATCCAGCATTACCCAATTGTTCCTTCCAAATTTTAAAATCAAAGAGAGCCCTGCGTCTTTGCCGAATGTTCTATCCAACTGTTTCATTCTTTAATGGCAGTTTGTTGTTTGTTGTAGTAAATTCACACAACTGCGAGTAATTTCTGCTATAAATATCTCAGAGTAAAGGCCTTTTCACACGACCCCTAAGATCCGCTGGCCCCTTAAATTCGGACCAAAGATCTTAGGGGTTCGTTGCTCTTCCTTCCTCCCCACCAGAGAAAGAGAGGAAAAAATGCAGCTCACCTGGAGGAGCTTCCTGGAGCTCCATTTCTCTTCCGTTTCTCTTCTGCTTGCTTTTTTTCCTCCCACCTCTTCTCTTAAAGGGGTGGGAGGCAAAAAAAACACAAGCAGAAGCCAGGAGAGCCCCGCACTGACCAGATTAAATCCGGACCTGGGGATTTTCACCCACCTCAAGCAGGTACAAGAAAGTGCAGCTGGGTCACGCTTAGGTGGGCGGGGTCGCACTTAATTTCCTGCAAACTCCGGAGCTGGTGGGAAAACACTTGTAAGGTCCGGAGTTTGCAGCCATTTGCTGCGGAGTTTAGGGGTCGTGTATAGAGGCCCAGAGTTGTTGAGACTTTAAGTGCCAGTCAATGAGAAATTGGTGGCCTCTGGGGGACTTGAAGCTCTCTGTACTTCTGATTCTACTTTTGCAATTGTGTCTTGTGATGACCAAGTGGCTCACCCCCCCTTTTGCTTTGATTCTACTGTGTAGCCAAATAAATTTAATTACCAGAACTTTAAAACATGGCAGAGAAAGAGGTGTACAGGTAGGAGCCTTGCAAACGAAAATGAGATAACCCTTCTGTTTTGGTAGGTCTAGACAAAGTAGTGTTTGGACTATGGTCTTGTCCAACAACCTAACTTTTAGAGGACATGGTAAAATCTTTTATAAGTGTGTTGTGGTTTTTAAGGGGAAAATATGGACTATATAGTATTTATATTGACTGTCATTTATATTGACAGAGATTCCAAACTTTATTTATTTATTTATTTATTCTTTTGGATTTATATATCACCAAGTTTAATTCAGAGAACAACTCCAGGCAGTATACAAGCAAAGTTAAAAGAAAATAAAAATAACATTTTACATATATTAAGTAAACATAATAAACAGATTAAACAAATAAATCATAACAGATAGACAATGAGTAATGTAGAGCACTGCCAAAAGCATCATGGTAGAGCCAGGTCTTCAAAGAATTCTTAACCATTGCGACAGATGGAGCTTATTGGAGGTCAGCTGGCAATTTGTTCCAAAGAGCAGGGGCAACCACTGAGAAAGCCCGATTTCTCATAACAGTGTTTCAGGCTTCCCTAGGGGTGGCCACCCAAAGTGCCAGCTCTAAAGAAGATCTAGCTGGACAGGCATTTATTAATCTAAGGGACAGACGCTCCATCATATATTCAGGTTCCTTTGGAATTTAGAATCTGAACAGCTGTAATTCTGAGTTCCACATCCAAGTTCTGAATAGTGCACATTCCTTGATTTCAAAACATCTACGGCATAGTAGTTAGACACAAAAGTGACCAATTGATGAGAGTCTGAAGTATAATACAAAATGTGATCTGTACCTGTCTAAAAGCAAAGAAACAAAGTCTTGAGTTCACAACAGTCCCCCTATTACAAATGAAAGCAGCACAAACAGCAATATCTGATATATTAAACCTCACTTTGCTTCTGATTCAGAATATTTTTCTTGGCTTGAAGTAGCTGCCTAGTGGCCAATAATTTTTCTTCTTTTTCATTTTGTCTCTCTCACACAAAAATGCTAGTCTGGATCAACTGGATGCAATATAAAAAACAAACATACATACAAATAGAACCAATTGATTCCATGGCTCTATGACTTTGCTTGAGCATCTACACACACACACACACACACACACACACAGAGAGAGAGAGAGAGAGAGAGAGAGAGAGAGAGAGAGCAATCACAAAAGGACATGTTGATTGACCAGAAAGACGCCGAAGATGGGTCCAGTCCTGTTCATTGGACAAGACAGCAGTTATCATAGATTTAAATTCTGCACATTTATATAAATGCACAAAATCTATATCAAAAATGCATGACCTTTCTGAGATAAATATAAAAAATCCTTGCTGCTCCACAGCAAACTGAAAAACATTGCATTGCCTCATTTACTGTTCAAAGATGAAACAGATTAGAATTTACATTTCTGCTTTAAGTGCACAATAAAGTATGTTAACATTTATCCATAAGCATATAGTACTTTTCCTTTTATCTCCCAATTAAGTGTATGTTCTATTATTTTTCCTTTGCCAATGTTCCAGAATGTAAACTTGATGATGACGCATACTTAGTCTCTATGCGAAGGTCACTTACTGGCAAGTAGCAACAATCTACATTGACATACATCCAAAACCATTTAGGGCCATGGTCCATCATTCTGTAAATTCCCTCATTAGACTTTCAGTACAAGGGTCCACCAAAGCTAATAGTGCAAAGTGAAAGAAGAAGAAGAAGAAGAAAAAGTTGCATGCATGAAACATTTTATTACCAGCTGCACTCCAAAGCAATATGCACAATTCAGCAGTAAGAAATGATGAGGGATTGAGCACTTCAGAGAAGTACTGAACTGGCCAGGAACCAAAAGTGCTTGTGGAAATCACATCTTGAAGGTCAATTGGAAGAACCATTTGTGAATGCTGGGCTGATAAAGATTGAAAAGACTTTTACATCTATCTATTGAGAAGGACCCATAAAAACCTAGCAGAAATGTATCACAATGTGACCCCCCTGCTTTATATTGCTTTTTTCAAAGTGCTAGGTTCAAAGAAAATTCAGAACTGTCTGGGGGTTGAAGGAGAGTTCATCAAAAACCTGGTGTATGTTGATGCTTACTGGTAATTTAAAGATATCAGGATGTCAATGGAGAAATGAAGAACACCTTGGCTGAACATTTAGAGTTTTCTTTCTCAGAAACAATCCAAGCCTCTTCACTAAATGAGCCCATTTCTTTCCCATTGTTGTCATTTCAGAGGTGTGTAAGATCGTCAAGAAGGCATCTAAAACATAGCCTTCCACACAGTCTAGAACAGTGGTTCTCAACCTGTGGGTCCCCAGATATCAGAAGCCTCCACCACTCACTCTGCTGGAAGGGATTTCTGGGAGTTGCAGTTCAGGAACATCTGGGGACCCACAGGTCGAGAACCACCGGTCTAGTACATGTCCTTTTCCTGGCAAACCCATATCAATGATACAGTAGTACCTCGGTTTAATAATGCCTCAGTTTAAAAAAAAATGGTTTAAGGTAAGAAATTATTGGAAATGGTGATGCCTTGGTTTGCTCCCCCCCCCGTAAGACATTAAAAGTTGATGTGTGATGGTCACATGACAATAAGAATGTGGATGCCTCGGTTTAAGAAAATTTAAAATGGAATTCCCCAGTTTGCCTTTTGTCTGAGCTCTGGAACAAATTAATTGCCTTTCAGTGCATTCCTATGGGCAACCACGTTTTGACTTACAATTTTTTCACAATATGAAGCAGCTGGAGAATGAATTAATTACTTAAACCAAGGTACCACTGTATTATTATGACAGGTATTCCAACAAAAATGGGAACTCTCACAGTCTTATGATTCTTAACACTGCTGCGCTATGTTTTGGCAAGAGTTTGTTTCTCTCTTATTCTTATGTTTTCTCATAACCCTCATTCCAGATACTGCTTTGTTGGTGTCCACGATACTGCATGTGTGAAGCTCGTTTCCAGCCAATCTTTGTATTAGTGCTGTCGGATTCCCAACTGCCCCTCCCCCCCGCCAATTACTGTAGCCTTCTAAATGTCATGGATTGTGACTCTGAGTAAGAAAGTACAAAAGGTAAAATTATTCAGGTTGTACAACCACATTTTGCTCTCCAACTTTGCCTCCATCCCTGGGAAAATTCCTACAGACAGGATACTTTTATCAAATGGTGTGAAGGCCATTTTTAAATGGTAAAAGATGTCAAGGGGCATGCAGTGGGCTCTGCTCATCTGTCAAAGGTGATTGGGAAGCTGCCTTATTCTCCGAAATGAATTTACCAGTCTATGTCTTTTTTCTTACACACTCATTCCCACATTTATTCCATCCCATTCCATGATGAGCTGTCAGGTGTTTTCCCTCCTGCAAATCTCCATGAAAGTGGAGGCTGAAATGCATATTTCTATATATAGTGT
Source organism: Phrynocephalus forsythii (assembly GCA_029282475.1). Taxonomy (NCBI): domain Eukaryota; kingdom Metazoa; phylum Chordata; class Lepidosauria; order Squamata; family Agamidae; genus Phrynocephalus; species Phrynocephalus forsythii. Next base: position 39,961,763 of record JAPFRF010000006.1, read on the forward strand.
CTCTCAGATATAGTGTGATACATATTCTAAACACATTTGCTCTCAAAATAACCCATTCCTGAACAGATTTTCCTCTCCAAATAGGTCCTTTGAGGCAAGAACATTACAGGAACCATGAAAGCTGGTTGGTAAAAGGGCTATGGTGTGTGCATCAGTCCATGAGGTAGAGATTCAGTGACTTTATATCAGAACTGACAAAATCCTTAAGAATCCTAATTGAGTCAGGGTCGGTGTCAGATCCTCAGCCCCCTAGCTCTGTAACCTTCTGCACTGTTTGTATTGACTTGCAGTAAACCTCCTCTTTCTTCATGTTTCCTAGTCCTAACTGGAATGAACCTTCTGGATTCAAAACATGTGCTTACTCCTACAGAGGTACAGCCCTTCTGATTTACCAAGTGCCAACGCGCTTTTAAGAGCCATTGATGTCATAGCAGTTCTGAATGGGAGAGCAGGTTTTGCTTATCTGAGGCCTCAGACTCCACCTCCAGCACCTTCCACTAAAGTGCCCAGGGAACAGAATGGCGGGCAGAAGTCATCTCCTCATTATAAATGCCAACACTGGCCTAAATGGATAACTTGTTCCTGAAGCATTTCCATATTGCAATTTGTTGAATTGCAAGTCCCTAGAGTATTGCTTTATGATTGTACTTGCTGTTTACATGTTTCCTCAAAGTGAGCAATACAGTCATTTTGATTTTAAGTATGCATCAGCTATGAACCCATTGGCCCACTGGCATTAGCAAAGCCAGCATCCAATTACTCATGCCCAAGAAAATGATTTCTGAAATCCCATCTATATTTGTGGCTGGAACCTAAGAAAGAGGTCTTGTAGTCTGAGGTGAAGAATTGTTCAGGGGAAACAGACTATTAACTGAGAGCTACTGAAGTATAGAGGACCACCACACAAGCTGAGACTTTTGACTCATGCAATAGGGTGAAAAACCTTAGTATTTTTTTAAAGGCATTTCTAATGAAGAATATGTAGTACAGAGATGTACAAACATTACCTGTGGGCCAGGGAGAGCTGTCCCCAACCTGTCTATTGGCCTCAACCCCAAGACCCCCCCCTTCTACTGCTGACAGAAACTGTAGTCATGTAGCTGTTACTGCCAAGAAATAATTGACAAAATCATTTATTATTGTTTATTTGTTATTTATTAAATTCATATACTGCCCCATTAGTGCAGATGCACTACTTGGGATGGTTTACAATAAGCTAAAACAAAAATGTAAAAGAAAACACAAAAAATCAACATTTCAAGTGGCCGTGGTGGGTTCCATAATGCTTACACTTCTAGCTGAAGACATTTGGTCCTCTTAGAGTGGCATCACAGAAGATATGGGATGCAACAGAATCAATGCAGAGGAAAACTATGGTTTCAGAAAGGCTAGCTCTCCCATTGGCACTTTCCAGCACCAGGGTTGCATTGCCCCCCCACCAGAAAGTGGCATGATATGTATGCTTCAAAGGCCTCATGAAGGCCTGGGGTAGGGGCTGGATGAAGCCCTATATAATGGGGCTTTGTCCACCCCCTCGGCCTCTTTCGGAACACGCGATGACCCACCTGCCTGCCACCTTGTTTCAATGCTAGTGTGGCTCGATGTGATTGCATTTGGGGACCGGATAGGAATTTTACCCTGCTCCCAGAATGACCAAGGGAAAGCAGGGATTTTTCACCTATCCCACACTGGCATAGGGTAGGGTGGAATTGGCCACACTGATGGGTAGTGCAGGGAACGAAAGCATTCATTGAGTCCCAATAGGTTATCAAGTTATGCTCCCCCAACCCCAGGGCACTGCAGATCCTGAGATCACAGTCCTTGGGTAAGGAGGATTTGGAAACCCACTTGGGGAAGGGACTGGCCATTGAATGCACCCTCAGATCCGAGAGGGGGACCACATAGCTTTGGCCAGTCGAGGGGGTGCCCCCCAGGGGCCTAGGGACACACCCACCTTGACAATGTTTTTGGCAGAGTTTCCCACATGACTTCTGGTTCCAATGGTTCCCCGCACCAGGTGGCCCCCTCTGGGCTAGAAGTGATGATATATAAATAACCAATTAAGCGTGGCCTGAGTTTTCAACCCATGAAGTCATCTTGCCTATTCTTTTGACCTGTGGGGGGGGGGACAAGCAATGCTTCACAGGCTGGAACTCTGCCATACTGATTTATATTCTCACTACCTTCCTTCTTTTCTTATAAACTGAGTTGGTACCTCAGTCTATTGGTCTTTGCTAGAGTTCACAGGTTTTTCCCTCCCTAAAGGTTTGGGGAAGATCTAAATTTATTGGACTTACTGCTGCTCTCCCCGCTTCCCATGGATATACAGTGACCCACTGCCATTTCATGGTTCATGTACTGCGGTCCTGCAATATCGCAGATCACAGTACATGCTGGGGCTCCAGCTAGTTAGTGCTGGGGTTGGGGAGAAAAAACTATCTCCCCACCCCAGCCCCAATGAGCTGGAGCCCGGGGTGTGGGGAAGGGGAAAAAAAGGTTTTAAAAGCCGGGATTTTAAAACCTTTTTTCCCTTCTCCAAGACAGACGCCAGTCTTCTTGGCGCAGCCCAGGCAAGTGATGGAGGGGGATCAGGTCTGCTGCCGCCGTGTGCCTGGGCTGCTCCAAGAAGCCTCAGTGCAGCCTGGGCATGCGGTGGCGGCGGACCCGATCCCCCTCTGTCGCTCACCCAGGCTGCTCCAAGAAGCCTCGGTGCAGTCTGGGCGTGTGGCAGCAGCAGACCCGATCCCCCTCCGTTGCTCGCCCGGGCTGCTCCAAGAAGCTTCGGCACAGTCCAGGCGTACGGCAGCAATGGACCCGATCCCCCTCCGTCGCTCGCCCGGGCTGCTCCAAGAAGCCTCGGCGCAGTCCGGGCGTGCGGCGGCGGCAGGGCCCATCCCCCTCTGTGACTGGAAAGGATTTTAAAATGGGCATGCCATGTCCTGCTCCCCCCACAGGGGCTCAGAAAAACGCACATCCATTTTAAAATCTCTTCCAGTCCCGGCCATCGCCATTGAAATTCATTGGCTCAATGCATTTCAATGGAGATTTCTGCCCCAAGCCAGCACCAAACAGCTGATTGGTGCTGGCTGGGGGTGGAATGGCCCTGCAGCAAGTGCAGTTGATCAGATCATCCACTGCCCTTGCACGGGCTGCTGGAAGACTTTTACAAAAATCTTCCAGCAGCCTGGGAAGCGGTGGTGGTGCGCCCACCCCACCCCTCTAACATCCACTTTGACCACCGTTAGCGAAAATATTATGTCCCTCTGATAAAAATGGGCTATAATATGACAACCATTGAAAGTATTATGAACAAATGTTGAGGGACAGATATATGTTAGGATGGAAATAATGGGTGGCAGATTGCATGATTAAAAAAAACCACTGCTAAACTGTAGACAGAGAAAAAGTGATAACAAAAAACATTCATACCTGCATTATAAATAGACAGATGTTTGCTAGAAGTAAAAAGAGATTTCTTGTTATCTTGAAACATCGTGACAGGCAAAAATGCACCTCGCTTAGTTGGTTGAGGGAGGTAAAGAATATGTATCACCCCCACCGATGACTGACACAAACATGCATGAAAAGTGAATATAATTTACTACCTTCCAGGCTGTGTCAAACGATGCTGTTACAGTACTTGCTACATTGCTTGAACATAAATGGAGTGTTGTGAAGGGAAATACCTATACATTTTGTCCAGTGAACTTCTTAGGCAAGAAGTACGGAAGGGAGATGAACATGCAAATGTTGCAAATTTCATCTGTTTTATTGCAGGAAGTTGTCTCATCTGTTGTCAGCCTGTTATTTTTGACTCAGCTCTCCCTCTCATGGGCTAGGCCATTGTCACAATGGCAAGCGTTGAACCTAAAACCTCCTTTGTGCAAAATACACCTCATGATGTTGTAGGTGAAGGTGTTCTGGCAACACAGAAGGAACCATAAGGTGCTTAAAGTCATACTAGAATGACTGGGAGGAACAGCTTCATGGGTTTAATAAGAGAATGTAACAGGCCCAAGACTCCAAGAGATTTTGGACTTCACCAGGAAAGGATACAGATAACACTAGAGGCTTTTTAAAGAGGTCTTCCTGGCAAGCTTGACTTGTAGCAAGGCAGAAAACCTACTGCTTCAAAGGATGCATGTTAGAGAAGTGAAAGTACCAGTGAGGCTGGGACAGGTCCAGGCCCAAAATGAACATGCACTAATAAGGCCGGTAGGAGGGTTTCCACAAAGCCTTGGAAAGAATCCCTGTGATAAATCAAGCAGTGGAAAGCCCCATATTCAGACTTGACAATAGCTGGAACTTAATGGCAAACAATGTAGCAGTTCTAGGAACTAAAGTAATATTGCTATTTATACCTTACCAAAATACCACCCTTAAAAGGTAATCTTGTTCCCACTTAATGTGCTCATTGATCATTTGATCAATTGAGCAAAGATTTAAGATTTGTAACTTAGGACAAGAACTGATTAAATATTCACATAGCAATTAGGACATGTCCGCTGAGCTTAAAATTACTTTAATTGGATTCTAACTCTGAGACCTTCCAAACAGTATGACCATGGACCACAGTGGTTGAGATTTTTTGGGTATAGTCCCCCCTCCCCCCCAAAAAACCTTTCAATGTTGTGACTTTCCTTTTTGTCTTGAGTATTTTAAACACAAATATTTCAAACCCCAAAATGCCTAAAATGGGGGGGGGGGGAAACCAGAGGAATCTGATGAAGGAATAACCAGAGAAGTATAAAATTATTTAATTTGTGCAACATCTTTTTACTATCTGTTCAAGAATTAATATCAGATTCATATAATTTCTCATATAGGTTTAGAAGTCCTGCATGGGTTCATTTTTAAAAAGTATATGTGTCAGTGTAGGGGAAAAACATTAATAGACAGCACCCCCTTTGTTCCCAATTCTTAGCATTTATTTATTAAAATTACTTAAAGCTCAGTGGACTAGAGTGCTGAAATGGTTGGCTTCAAAATTGGCAGCTTGGCGGTTCAAATCTCAGGTGCCACACAGCAGAGTAAGCTCCCCTTGTTAACCCCAGCTCCTGCCAACCTAGCAGTTTGAAAGAATGTAAATGCAAGTACATAAATAGGTACCACCATAAAAAGTGGGAAGGTAAACAGTGTTCTGTGAAGCCATGCCAGCCATATGGCCACAGACTTCCATAACACTGGCTCTTTGGCTTAAAAATGGAGATGAGCACCGCCCCTAGAGTCGGACACAGCTAGCACACATGTACAGGGGGTACCTTTACCTTTTACCTTATCAAGTTTAATAAGTCCTGATTGCTCTGTGCAAGACATGGAGAATGTCAGTGAGTGGAACTTGTTTTCTGAACTCAGTTTTCATGCTGTGGAAAGACTGTACCAGTTGAATTGTCTAGTGACAAGAAATTATTCATCCTTGAGCTTTTTAGAAACAAAGGCAAACTCCCCTACACTCTCCAGTAGCATTTAATAACATCCTCTGCCTGGGTTACTTTGCCAGGATAGGACTATAAGATTCTAACGAGAATCCTACTGGGATTTTATTCCAGAGTAATAAAAATTGCATAAATCACAGTGGCAAATTGTAGCTAGTTAAGATGCCAGTCATTGTGCTTCTCTCCTCATCCAATTACATGACTGGCACACAACCAAGTGCCTAACTGGCTCCTCACTAATTAGATACAGTTTATGACAAAGACTTATGCATTTTCACTTATTGCAAAATCCCAATAGGATTCTGGCCTCTGAGTAGTACCTGGAAACCCCTGGCTAGAAGATGATTCTAGAAAATGATTGTTATAATTTATCAACTGAATCCAATTGTTAGTTCCAGCAAGAGCAAACCCACTGTAAGCAAACCTACTGACTTAATTGGATTTATGTATGAATTGCCTCTACAAGTCCCATTTGTATTTGGTAGGTCTTCTCTAGCTGGGACAAACAATTGAATTTATAACAAAAACAGTTGCTCATTTCAAATGACAGTGAAGTTGGAGGAAAAAATCTTTTAGTTCTTCCAATTAACTTTTTACGTCACAGGATGGGGCTTAAACAGGCATGCCTGTGTCCTTCTCATGGAGCATCTGGTGAAGGCTTCCATTAGCTAATTAGCTATTCATACACTTCATGTGCGGATGGAGTTTGTGGTAGATCTCTACTGGATAATCTGCTATTACAAGGATAAAGAAGCAGAAATATCCGCCCTTCCATTCTTATGTAGTTACCTCTGGGGGGGGGGAGGTTCTGGAAAACCAGGACAACAGGAAAGCTTGTAGACCTGCCTTTCTGCTGAAGGTCTTCCAAGAGATACTCATGCTAGTAGTTCAAATGTGTGATCAATTCCTTTGGAAACACCTGCAGCACCTGTAAGTGTTTGAAATTAAGATGTGGGTACATCTGCACCCTATATACAGTGGGTCAACTAATATACATCCTTTGAATTAATTGGATTAATGAGTAGATCAGCACCTACGTAGGTCCCAGTGATTCAGTTTCCACTAGAGTTGGGATTAACAATTGGATTTATTCTCAGATTTGGTTAATGCAGAGGCATTAACCATTGCTCTTTTTTAGTGCATTATGAGGACTGGGCTCATTTTCAGATTCGTTACAAATTCAGGGAATGGAAGGTCATTGTTATATAGCGGGTCTGATGAAACCAAGTGACTCCCAAAGTGAAAATTCAGCTCTTTATTCCATGACAGAAACACAGATTGCATAGGGATAAAAGCAACTGCTAAAATGGTCCAAAGGCCTTTTTATATACACTCCCAGGATATCCCTGTGGCTGGCCATTGGATGGTTTAAACAGCCTGCTGGCCCCCTATTGGATAAGCCAGAATCCTGCACTTCAGTTATTCTCCAGCCTCCAGCTCCCACATCCCACACCTGTCTCCCATTGCCTGTGCCTGGGAGCTTGATCAGGCTCTGCCCAGCTGGGGCCTGGCTAGAGCTTGGCTGGAGCTACAGTAAGTTTGGAGCCTTCCTTTCTATTTATTAATATATTCCAAACTCAGGCAGTTCAAGGGTTACACTAAGAACACAACAGTCATATAGATGTCACTAATCTGTGTCAGCCTATTGCATACTTTAGGGGCTGCGTTTAAGGATCATGGTGATCACATAGATGCCTATCTGTGTAAATTATAGTGCACATACTCATACTTTGTCCATTTGTTCAATAAGTGTGGTTTCTATTGACCCTCTTAATTTATTCAGCCTCTCCTTTTCAGCCTTCTTTTTGCCTATGGCATTCCTACATCTCCTTGCAATTGCCACTTCTCTGCACAACCTTGTCTAGAGGTCTATCCATCTGAGGCCAGTGAGTAGGTAAAATGACTGAAGTGGCAATGTCAGCATCCAAAATTGAGGTCAAGCACTCGACTGAGGCAAGCATTTGTATTCCAGAATCTTTTTGTTTGCCACAACAATGACTTGATATCAGATCTATTATTAGAAGTCTGGTCTTGTGTGGGCTTTTATATATGAGACTTCCGTGATGAATTTAAATTTGAGCCCTAACAGGGTGATTTGAAAGCAAGGAAGAGCAGAAGACGTGTCTCTGCTCTGTTGCCTTCCCAAGCCCTGAGAATGAAAACAATATTTCCTATAGAAAGGCATGATGAGAACCTTTGTTTGGTATTATCTTGATATTAAAAAGACATGTTCAAGGCAGTGAAAAATTTTAAATAGCTGAGAATATTCTCCCCCCACACACTTTTTTAAACAACAGATCCTATTATTAGACTGCACAGTGCAGATTCAATAATATGATAATGTGATAAGGAGAAATGAAATGACGTAAAAAGCGATGAATTGCTACAATGAGGATTGTTTTCAGATCCCCAGGAGTATTAATTTGTTTTCAGGGATTAAAAAGGAAGAGAAGAGGAGCATTTGTACTATTTAATTATTACTGTTTATTGCCTTGGGTAAACTATACTTTCCCATTTCTCGTAGGAATCACAAGTAAATAACAAATAACATTTTCTTCTTATTTTTCATATAAGATATATTTTTGTGAAAAATAAGAAGATATATATATATATATATATATATATATATATATATATATATATATATATATATATATATATATATATATATATATATATATATATATATATATATATATATATATATATATATATGTTTTCGTAGATTTTCACGGGTATAGGTATGCATGTTAGGGTGGATTCGGGTTTCTTCCCGTGTAGAAATCTGGTTGTTTTGGCGACGTTTCGACGAGGTCTCACTCGTCATCTTCAGGCTGGTGTTCTGGCTTCTTTCTTCTTGAAGCAAAGCGTGATCTCAGTTGAAGTCCTTCTATAAATACTGCTGGGGGTGTGTGGTTTGCTTGCTCTGTTCCTGATTGTAGGTTCCTTTGTTCCTTTGTTCTTTTGTGATCTGCTGTGTGGCTGAGGCGATCGTTAAGGGATTAACTGCTGGTGGCTGTTTAGATGGCTGTTTAGATGCTGGTGGGTTAGATGGCTGGTGGGTTCTGGCAGTATCCTGGGCTTTGGTGGAGTGGGGTCCTGTGTCTTGTGAAATCATTTTGGTCTGGCTACGTGTCTGTGGTCTCCCAATGTTTTTTTGGGGTGTGTGAGTGTGCTCCATGTGGTGACTGGAGTGGGGTGCCGCAGTAGATGGTGCAGTCGTGGTTTTGTTATTGGATGGTGGTTTCGTTTCATCTGTGGGAAGGGTCTGGGTTTGTGTTTGGTGTGGATGGAAGGTGGTGGCATCTTGTGTCCTTTTGGACCTGGTGTCAGTCTTTGTGACAGAGGCTCGTCTGTTGACCAGGGCTAGTTTCCAGATGTCAGGCAAGCGGGAGGTGTCATCACGTTTATTCATGTTGTTTGGGTGTTTCTCTATTTCAATGGCTTCCATGATTATTCGACTGTTGAAGTGTTCAGTTTTGGAGATGAGTTTGGTTCTTTCAAAGTCAATTTCATGACCTGTTGTTTTTATGTGTTGGAAGAGAGAGGAAGATTTTTCTTCTTTTTTGACTGCGTTCTTGTGTTCTGCGATGCGTGCGCTTATTCTCCTGTTTGTCTGTCCGATGTATGTGGCTGGACAGACTTTGCATGGTATTTCGTAGACTCCTTGGTTTTCTAGCTCAATCTTGTCTTTGGGGCTTCTTAAAATGTTGGCTATTTTTTGGTCGGTGCAAAAGGCTGTCTTGATATTGTGTTTGTGGAGAATTTTGCTAATTTTGTCTGTGGTGCCTTTGATGTAAGGGAGGAGGGCGGTGCCGTTGTTCTCTTCTGTTTCTTGGTTCTTGGGGGTGTTTCCTTTTGGATTAGTTTGGTGATGGTGTTTTTTTGGAATCCGTTCGCAATTAAAACATTCGAGAGAGTGTGTAATTCAGTTTTTAGGTGGTCTTTGTCAGCGAGGCGTTTGGTTCTGGAGATGAGGGTTTTTGCTACGGAGTTGATCTGTGCAGGGTGGTGGTGTGATTGTGCATTTAAGTAGCGGTTTGTATGTGTTTTTTTCTGGTAGATGGTATGTCCTAAGGAGCCGTCGGGTTTTTTGTAGATTAGGACGTCCAGGAAGGGAAGTTGGTTGTTGGCTTCTATTTCCATAGTGAATTGTATTTTGGGGTGTAGGCTGTTGAGATGTGTGAGGAAGTTGTTCAGTTTATCTTTCCCGTGTGGCCAGATAACAAAGGTGTCGTCAACATATCTGAGCCAGAGTTTGGGTTTATGTTCGGACTTCTGTTCGGTTTTGTGACAACAACATAATCATTCTCCCAGCAGACAAAGGCAATGCCACAGTGGTGATGAACACATCCGACTACCAAGCCAAACTATCCAACCTACTACAAGACCCTGCTTACATACCTTTGAACACAGACCCCACCACCTACCTGGAAAAAACCACCAAAGCCAAAATAAAAGCCTCTCCCTTAAGTGAAGAAATCAAGCCAAGCATCATCCCCAGAGAGAAATCATCCAGATGCCCCAAGCTCTACGGCCTCCCCAAGATTCACAAAGAAGGAACACCTCTCAGACCCATAGTCAGCTCCATAGGCTCACCTCTACAAAACCTCGCCAAATTTCTTGCCAAACAACTCCAGCCCTATGCAGAATCCATCACTTCATACGTACAAAACTCGTTCCACTTCATAGAAATCATAAAGAAACAAGACCTACAACCCAATGACCTACTCGTGAGCTTCGATGTTGTTTCGCTCTTCACACAAGTGCCCATTCAAGAAGCCCTGACAGCTATCCACAACAAATACAACCCCCCAAACACATCCTAGATCTGACCAACCACTGCCTAACCAACACATACTTCATCCACAATGGACAAAGATACAAACAGATAGAAGGAGCACTCATGGGATCACCCCTCTCACTGGTCATCGCAAACCTATATATGGAACACTTTGAAACCAACGCGTTACAGAAGTCCGAACATAAACCCAAACTCTGGCTCAGATATGTTGACGACACCTTTGTTATCTGGCCACACGGGAAAGATAAACTGAACAACTTCCTCACACATCTCAACAGCCTACACCCCAAAATACAATTCACTATGGAAATAGAAGCCAACAACCAACTTCCCTTCCTGGACGTCCTAATCTACAAAAAACCCGACGGCTACTTAGGACATACCATCTACCAGAAAAAAACACATACAAACCGCTACTTAAATGCACAATCACACCACCACCCTGCACAGATCAACTCCGTAGCAAAAACCCTCATCTCCAGAACCAAACGCCTCGCTGACAAAGACCACCTAAAAACTGAATTACACACTCTCTCGAATGTTTTAATTGCGAACGGATTCCAAAAAAACACCATCACCAAACTAATCCAAAAGGAAACACCCCCCAAGAACCAAGAAACAGAAGAGAACAACGGCACCGCCCTCCTCCCTTACATCAAAGGCACCACAGACAAAATTAGCAAAATTCTCCACAAACACAATATCAAGACAGCCTTTTGCACCGACCAAAAAATAGCCAACATTTTAAGAAACCCCAAAGACAAGATTGAGCTAGAAAACCAAGGAGTCTACGAAATACCATGCAAAGTCTGTCCAGCCACATACATCGGACAGACAAACAGGAGAATAAGCGCACGCATCGCAGAACACAAGAACGTAGTCAAAAAAGAAGAAAAATCTTCCTCTCTCTTCCAGCACATAAAAACAACAGGTCATGAAATTGACTTTGAAAGAACCAAACTCATCTCCAAAACTGAACACTTCAACAGTCGAATAATCATGGAAGCCATTGAAATAGAGAAACACCCAAACAACATGAATAAACGTGATGACACCTCCCGCTTGCCTGACATCTGGAAACTAGCCCTGGTCAACAGACGAGCCTCTGTCACAAAGACTGACACCAGGTCCAAAAGGACACAAGATGCCACCACCTTCCATCCACACCAAACACAAACCCAGACCCTTCCCACAGATGAAACGAAACCACCATCCAATAACAAAACCACGACTGCACCATCTACTGCGGCACCCCACTCCAGTCACCACATGGAGCACACTCACACACCCCAAAAAAACATTGGGAGACCACAGACACGTAGCCAGACCAAAATGAATTCACAAGACACAGGACCCCACTCCACCAAAGCCCAGGATACTGCCAGAACCCACCAGCCACCTAACCCACCAGCATCTAAACAGCCATCTAAACAGCCACCAGCAGTTAATCCCTTAACGATCGCCTCAGCCACACAGCAGATCACAAAAGAACAAAGGAACAAAGGAACCTACAATCAGCAACAGAGCAAGCAAACCACACCCCCCCAGCAGTATTTATAGAAGGACTTCAACTGAGATCACACTTTGCTTCAAGAAGAAAGAAGCCAGAACACCAGCCTGAAGATGACGAGTGAGACCTCGTCGAAACGTCGCCAAAACAACCAGATTTCTACACGGGAAGAAACCCGAATCCACCTAACATGCATATATATATATATATATATATATATATATATATATATATATATATATATATATATATATATATATATATATATTCCTGCACTACTTCAAAAAAGTCATGACAGTGATTTCCTGACAGTCCAGCTAGAGTTTTCTCAGCAAGTTTGGAATGCAACACTTCCGGAAGTGAAGGATTGGCTGGCTGTACACTGTTGCCTACAAGATACCCAGGTGTATTCACACCGCTTTTGGGGAAGACACTTTCTATGTACTCCATTGTAGCATGGTGCACCACATAACTGAATTATTCATTTGTCAAAGGGAAGGGTGTCATTTGTTATCCCTCACCACTCCCAAAATTCAACCTCTCTGTCGAAATGCCTTTTTGTAATGCACAGTCCTGACATCTACACAATATAGAAATGATCACTTGGAGCTGGTGTGGCATAGTGCGGGAGGTGGGGAAGAGTGTGAGATTCTGTGGTACGGCATGTGCCATACCTGTGTCAACTCATGTTGGTGAGGAAGGGTTTTGACAGACAAAACTCTTCCCGCCCCCAACATCCGTGGGAGAGAGATATTTGCACCAGCCTCTGGAATAGCACAGAGAATGTCTGTGTGTGTGTGTGTGTGTGTGTGTGTGTGTGTGTGTGTGTGTGTGTGTGTGTGTGTGTGTGTGTGTGTGTGTGTGTGTGTGTGTGTGTGTGTGTGTGTGTGTGTGTGTGTTGCATCATTACAGTCGTGACCGACTCTTCGTGACCCCATGTCCATAATTGTATGCATTTGCTGAGGAAACAAAGGACTGGGATCCTCTGAACCCACAACTGCCGTCACAAACCCAGAAATGCATTCAAATGACACGTTGTCCTCCTAGTTGTCTACTGGAATGGGGGATTCAGCACAACTCGCAGGTCGTCTTGCTGTATTGAGATGGCCTGTCCTGACTGTAAGTAGTGTGCCATTACCTAGTGTTCTTCACATTCTTAGTGATTAGATTTCTGTACCGGTGGTGTGTTATGCAGCTGTGCTGAGTGCATTGCAATGTTTAGGGAGCTTCAAGAATGAGGAGCAGAAGGTAACATGTTTTTGGCAGAAATATTTTTCCAGATGTAAATAGCCAGCTCTAAGTCCATCTATTATTGGCTCACCTGCATGGGAAGTGGGGACACCATTTATCCTGTCCCAATTTGCTGCTTCTAAACTGTCACAGGCAAATCCACCACCAATCTTTTCTACCACTACACTGAGAGCAGTCAGGCAGCAGAATAATATATGTACTAACTAGAGATGGGCACGACTTAGGTATTCCCGTTTCCGTTACTCGTATCCTTTACTCTACGGAAACGGAAACGGGAATTACTCCGCCAGAATTCGAGCTTGAACCGACGAACGAACAATTTAGTCTGATTTGTCGTGGTCGTTACTTGCACGCGGCGATCGCACAATGCCAAGCGGCACAGAAAAAAAGTTTTTAAAAGTTAAAAAAAAAACCCGATTCCTGGCCCTAAAAGCAGGTGAAAACTGTCTGAGGGCACCTTCCAGGCCAGAAGGTTTTTTTTTTGGGGGGGGTTCCCGGCCCCCCTTTCCTTGGCTAGTGCTACTGCTGCGCTGCGCTGGTACCAGGCCGGGGGGGCATCGTCTCGTCTGCCTTTGCCATGCGGTGTGCGGGCGGGGGGGTCCAAAATGGCGACCGCAATATATTTTTTTTAAAATCCTTGCCCAAAACCCCACCAAAGCACCACAGAAACATGCGAAAGTTACCTATTTTAAATGCTTGATTTTTTACAGTAGCAGCAGTGGGTTTGTCTTGCCAAAATACGTCTCCGTTGATTTTATTTTATTTTTTTCTTAATTTATTTTTTTACACCTGCGCAACGATGGGCTGGCCATGGGACAGGACCATGCAAATTTTTGGAGCCATTCCACCAATCGCATGGACAGGTTTTGACTGACACTTCTGGATGTGCCAGAGGGCATAAAAAGCCGAGGCAGTTCCAGTCCGTCACAGTCTGGGCTTGGATCTTGTGGAGGGTGGTCAGGGCTGGATTGCTGCGCTCAGTCTAGTTTCGATTTCGCAGTCGCGGTCCTGGTCTCGCTAGGCAGGGAGGGAATTGAATTGATTTTAATTCGCAAAACATAATAATTTCTTTTATTCCCTGTGGGGAATAGCAACGCAGTGTTTATTCTTTTTTGTTTTCTGCATTTTTGAGGAAAAGTTCCGTTTTTTATTTGCTTATATTTGCTTCAAGGGGGAGGAAAGATTTTAGTGGGAGCGGTAGGGGAGGGGAGGTGCTGCGGATTTATTTTGAAAATATATTATTTTATATTACACTACCATACCATTTCTTTTGTATCCCAATTTCCCACCAAGTTCATTTACTTGGCCAAGGTCCTTTTACCCTGCGCCTACAGCTTTTTTGCTGCTGTTGCGATTGGGGTTTTGGAAGGGAATCCAGCAACCCTATCCTACCCTAGTAGCAGCTTATAGTTTTATTCCATTTATTTTCTATTCTACAGTTTATTAGCAAGTGGCAAGCAACAGCCAAGGTCCAGTGCTAGTGCTTAGAAGGGGAGGTTGGAGGCTGTGGATTAAATTATTTTAAAACTATTATACAGAGTACAGACTGAGTAGGCAGTCTCCCTCGCCAACCAGTGCACTCAAATTTCTCAAACACATTTGTTGGCAACAAGGCTACGGCACCTTCCTCTATAGAACATTTTACAATTTCATTTTACTTAACACTTATAGATATTCTTTCACTTGTCCAACACCTCATTCATTTTTTTTCAGTCAGGCACTCAAACAAACATTTGTTGAAGGGCAGGCACCCAGCCACCTCTATAGAACTTTTTCTTCAATTACATCTTTGAAGAAGTTCCATTCATCTTAGTTACTGTGCATTATTTGTGAAAGTTGGGTGCTGCCAGATTTTGCAAACCCTTGCTTCTATTAGCTTGGTTTTTGTGCAGTTGTAACTTACATCTGTGAAGAAGTTAAGTTACAGTTCTCCTAATTACACTTGCCCTATGCATTGTGAAACTTGTTTGCCAGGATTGGCAAACCCCTTGCTTCTACTAGCTTGGTTTTTGTGCTGTTTTTGTGAGTCAGCCTCACTCATTTACTCGCCAGTTTGCCACCAGTCTACATACACAATTACATTTTTGAAGAAGTTACATTTCTCTTTGTTACACTTGCCCTGTGCTGTGCATTGAGAGACTTGGGTGCCAGGATTGGCAAACCCCTTGCTCCTATTTCCTTGTTTGTTGTGCTGCTGTTGTGAGTCCATCTCACTCATTTACTTGCCACCACAGTCTACATACACAATCCAATTACAACTGTGAAGAAGTTACAGTTCTCTAGTTTGTTACACTTGCCCTGTGCAGGGCATTGAGAGACTTGTTTGCCAGGATTGGCAAACCCGTTGCTCCTATTTCCTTATTGGTTGTGCTGCTGTTGTGAGTCCATCTCACTCATTTACTTACAGTCTACATACACAATCCAATTACAACTGTAAAGAAGTTACAGTTCTCTAGTTTGTTACACTTGCCCTGTGCAGGGCATTGAGAGACTTGTTTGCCAGGATTGGCAAACCCCTTGCTCCTATTACCCTGTTTGTTGTGTTGCTATTGTGAGTCCATCTCACTCATTTACTTGCCACCACAGTCTACATACACAATCCAATTACAACTGTGAAGAAGTTACAGTTCTCTAGTTTGTTACACTTGCCCTGTGCAGGGCATTGAGAGACTTGTTTGCCAGGATTGGCAAACCCCTAGCTCCTATTACCTTGTTTGTTGTGTTGCTGTTGTGAGTCCATCTCACTCATTTACTTGCACAGTTCCTTGGTGCTTTTCTTTACTATCACATTATACATTCCCTGGCCTGAGCCACAAGAAGTGAGAAAAATGAGGAGGGGTTGCACAGCTAGAGGGCAGGGGAGGGGGACCCCTACTAAGATAAATAGGGGCACGTTTCTGAGGGAAGGGACAGGAAGTAGTGCAGAAAGTGATACTGGTGCAACTCCCTCCCCGAGTAGCAGTGCCAATGGCACAAGCAGCACTGTGCCATCGTCTGTCACCGAGGGAAGCATGGATGAGGCGTACCAAATCCCATCTCCGTTACCTGACAGCCCCACCCTTAATCAGCAAGAAGACAAGGTACCACCAGTGAGAGCAGTAGTACTACTCTACTTTCCCAGCAGGGCAGAGGCCACACCAGCACCACAGCAGCGGCAGTGGCAGGCAATAACAGAGGGGGCGTTACTTTCAGTAAGCCACAAGGGTGTCTCTGGGAGCATTTTGACAACAGTCCCCAAGACGCAAGGATGGCGGTGTGCAAGATATGCGGGGTGGTCTTGCGCAGGGGGAATGACCCCAAACACCTCTCCTCAATTGGGTTGCGCAGCCACCTGATGAGGAAGCACCCTGGGACTCTGCCTGGAACCCTGTCAGGCCCTTGCTCTTAAGGGAGGAAGAGAGGGGAAGAAGGGTTAGAGAAAGAAAAACACAGCTCCGTTAGTGAGAGTGGGAAGAGGCAGGCCACTCTGCAGGAAGTGGGGCTGTTGGGTGGGACTTTTGTCAGCCCGCGAAATAGGGCCAAAGCACAGGAGACCACCACTTGAGTGGTGGGTGAAACGGGTTGCCATGAACGGGTTGCCCCTCTCCTTTGTGGAGTCATCAGGCTTCAGGCACCTGATGAAGCATTTGGCACCATGGTACGAGACTCCATCCTGGCGTACCTTCAGCAGGCGGGTGATTCCCTCCCTTTATGAGTCTGTCAGGGACACGATCCAGGCTCTGCTGCAGGCGGCCAGAGGGAGGAAGATCCACTTCACTTCCGACCTCTGGACCGGTGGGCACCACGGATACCTCTCACTGACGGCTCATTGGTGGCAACCCAAGGAGGTCCTGGAGCCCTGGTCAGCCTATGAGCAGCTGCAGGGGGAGGCACAAGGCAGCACCCCAAGAGGGTATAGGGTGGTGCTTCTCCAGGCACAAAGCATGGAGGACAATGCCACAGGGATCAACATTGCTGACGTTCTCAAGACAGCAATGCGAGAGTGGGGATTGGGGACAGAGGGACAGGTCAATCGTGGAGTCATGGTTACAGACGCGGGCCGTAACATGACCAACGCGGTTCTTGGGGCAGGGTTCCAGGGCATCGTGTGCGCAGCACACAAACTGCATCTAGTGGTGGGCGATGCCATTGGCCTGGGTGCACCAAAGGACTCCTGGAGTGAGGGGACCAGGGAGACCAGGGCCTTGCTGGACAAGTGTCGGAAGATCGTGGGGCACTTCGCTCGCAGCGTCAAGGCAGCCAGGATGATGCGTGAGAGGCAGGCGGAGACGGGCCGACCAGAGCACGTCCTGATCCAGGACGTGACCACCCGGTGGAACTCCTCCCACGAAATGGTCAAGCGTCTGGTGGAGCAGAAGGAAGTGGTGGAATACATCATGTCAACCACCCCAGTCCTGCATGAGGGGAGGGAATTGGACCTTGGTGCTACCGAGTGGCTCGCCCTCTCCCAGATGGCGGGTATCCTGCAGCCTTTTGAGGAGACCACCCATGTCCTCAGCAGCTACAACGCCAGCCTGGGCCACGTTCTCCCCCTGGTCAATGCCCTTCGCCAACGCCTAGAGACCAGTATCCAGGAAGAAGGCAATCTTCTCCCTAAGAGCAGGGCCTTGGCAGACAGGCTGTTGACCGGCGTGGCCCACTAAGAAGGGAAAACGTGTATCAGATGGCCTGCCAGTGCGACCCTCGCGTCAAGGGTTCCCTGGCGGCCAGCACTGCCGAACTGAAATCCTGGAAGACGGAGCTATGCCGTCAAGTCAGGGCTCTCTCCGATGAGGGCCAGGAATTTCAGAGGGCGCACGGACGCCAGAGCGATGCTGAGGAGGAGTCCTCGCAAGGATCCACATCCCTCTGTACTCCAGGAGCATTCACCCAGAGACCAGGTTCCGTTCCAGCAGCCAACTACCTGGCCTCTGCCCTAGCCATGGAATTTCCTCCTCAGTGGAGGCAAGGGAGGAAGAAGTAGCAGACCCCGTTCAGACCATGGTGAAGGAATACATGGCCGAGCCCCTCCAACCCCTCAGCTCGGACCCACTGCACTACTGGGCCAGAAAGGCAGACCTCTGGCCCGCTCTTTCAATTCTGGCATTGGACCTCTTGTCTATCCCACCCACCAGTGTCCAGAGTGAGTGTGTCTTCTCCCACATGGGAGATGTCCTGAGGCCGCGCCGCTGTCGCCTGGACCCGGAGATGGTGGAAAGGTTGACTTTCATCCGCTTCAACCTTTCCACCTTGGGATTACCCCAACACTCCAAGAACTAAGTTGCTGCCTGTAACCTAACCTCCTGCCTGCAATCCTCCATGCCTGCCTGCAAGCCTGCCTGCCTCCCCTTGGCCCTACGAGCCTGCCTGCTGCCTGCCTGCCTGCCTGGCCCTGTGACTACCTGCCGATTCCAGTGCCTAATGCCTGCAAAACTGCCTGCTTGACTGCCTGCCTGCCTGCCTACCTGTATTCTCTCTCACACACAATTGAAGGGTACTATTAGTGGTCCAATTTTTCTAGCCCTGGCCTGTCTCCAAACCAGGCAGGGCCACTCAAAGTGTCATTGGAAAGGGTCTGTCTGTATTGGCCCAATGTTTCCCCTTTTGCCATGGCTGGTCTGAGAGAGACCCTAATACCTGCCTTCCTTGGTGCTTCACACCGTTCCCTGGGGTTTAGGCGCCAATCTGCTAACAAAGTGGTGAGGAAGCACTTTACAACAACCTACCTCAAAGACTGAGTATCAGGGGGCAAGCTCCCCTCGTTACAGCCTTAAAGAAATAGACCCACCCAGTTCTCCTGCTTCCACTCTGTCTCCTTGGCTGCCAAAACCCGGTCTCCTGGGGTGGCGATAGAAACTCTGCCTGCCAAGGCAGAAACAATCCTCCCTACTGGCACTTTGGGTTAGTGCCTTCCCAATCCCTAGCCTTGGAGGATGGTATCCTCTAAGCATGCGCCTGGGCTACACACACATACCTGTAAGCCAGACTAGATGCTTCCCTGCCTGCCCGGCCCTCTGCCAACCTGCCTGCCTGTCAGACTCCACCAGTCCCGGCTTTGAGCATGCCATCAAGTTGCTTCTCATTCAACCTCCTCCAGTCTGCCCTTCTGGCCTCCCAGTCCCATACTTTGCCATCTGGGCTGGTCTGTGAACCACTAAGAAGGGCTGTGGAAAGGGAAAGACAGGAGCTCCGCTTCTAGTGGGAAGAGGCAGGCCTCTCTGCAGGAAGTGTTGCCGCTGTGTGGGAGTTTTGTCCGCCTCCGCTACCTCTAATTTTCACTCTGAGCTGCAATGCACTGTGAAGGGAGGGACAAGGAAGCCTCCAGGCTTGGTTCTTGGTGGATACTCTGACGCACACTGACTGTGTGAGTCTGTAATTCACACAGACCTAGCTCTGTCTCCTCCGCCACTCTTTCCACTGGGCTGCCAGGTGTGGCTCACAAAGAAGGGAAACGTCCTTGTTGTGTGTGCGTACTCCTGTCCGAAAGTCCCCTGTGTGGATCTTGGTGCCGTGCTGTGTGACTCATTGAGCGCACACTCAGTGCTTAAACATTTTATAATCATTTCTGCCCTAACCCCGGAACAAAGGCTGCTGGACAAGAAAAGTTACTGGTTGCAAATCTAGGTTGTGATTGATGATGATGATTGAATTATGGGAACACTCTTCAGGAACAGCTGGTGGTGGGCTTAGGGTTAGGGTTAGGGGGGATGTTTAGGCCTCCGCTACTCTGTCCTCTGGGCTGCACCACACTGTGTCTCACTAAGAAGGGCTGGAGTGGAACGTACTTGCGCGTACCACAGTTCTGCACAATAATCGTTTGTTTCTTAGAAATAGAAGAGCCTTTCAGGAGGAAGTTCCAGGCTTGGCTCTTGGAGTTGTGGAACTGCTGTGATTCACTATGAAGGGCATGGAGATGGAATGCCGGCATGGCAGTTAGGAGCAGTCTACCAGCACACAGCTGGGAAAGAAATTAAGAAAGCTTGGCTTGCTGTCCTTTTGGAAGCCTGTGTGGTCAAAGACTCAGACTCACTCTAGCTCTGTGTCTTCTCCCTGCCTGCCTGTCAGGCTCCCCCCACTTCTGGCTTAGAGGAGGCCTTCCAGCCGCTTCTCCTTCACCCTAACAGCATGGTCCAGTTAGTGCTTCAAGTTCAGCCCTGTCGCCACTGCCCTCAACTTACCCATGCAGCAACCACGGCTGCGCCCGCCTCTTGGTGGAAAACCACTTGAAGACCAACTGTAACAGTGCATTCACTCATCAACTATTTTGTTTAGAAGAACTGGTGGACTCTGTCATCCCACATTGGGGGGGGGGGTTCTTCATGCAGTCTAGGTTGGGAAATCCCTTGGCTGAGGGAGGGGCGATTCGGTGGTTCTCCTTCAACCCCCTCTAGTCTGGCCTTCTGGCCTCCCCTACCCTTCACTCTGGGTTGCATACACTGTGCCTCACAGAGAAGGGCATTGTGCTTGTGTGCTAGAAAACAGCCGTGGGGTGGGCCCGTGATTAGGCAGAACTCTGCCTTGCTCTCCTCAAGGTGGTTGCGCAGCCACCTCATGCGAAAGCACCCTTGGACTCTGCCTGGGACAGTGACAGGACTCTTCAGAAAGGTGTGCCGCAGTGTGGGAGTGTTGTCAGCCTCCGGACCGCCAATTAGTCTTCAGTGGGCTGCCATTGCCATACACTGTGGCTCACAAAGAAGGACAACTTACTGTCGTGCTGGTGGCCCTCTGTCACCGTTATAAATAGGACAGTTTATCAGAAAGTTCAAGGCATGGCTCTTAGAGTTGTGGGGAATGTGATTCACTACGAAGGGCATGCCACTGGGATGCAATGCACTGACTGTGGCTCTCTGTGAAGGGAGGGAGCAAGGAAACCTCCAGGCTTGGTTCTTTGTGGGTACTCTGACTCACACAGACAGTGAGCCTGTGGTTCTCAGGCCTACTGTCTTCCGTGGACTGCAAAGCTATGTCACTCACTGAGAAGGGAACATGGCTGTGCTGGCCTGCTAGGAGTTTACCGGGAAAGCAGCACACAGCTGTGTAGGAAGACCCTCTGGCTTGCAGTCCTTTTTTCAGAGTGGTCTCAGGCCTCAGAGTCAGACACCATGTGGACTCTGCTTTTCCACTGGGCTGCCAACTGTGGCTCACGAAGAAGGGAAGCCTGCGTAGGCGTACATAACAGATTGTCGGAAAGGTGCAGCCTGGCCCTTGTTGGTGGATGGATACTTGGAGTCACTGACTGTGAGTCTGTGAGGGAAGGGCGACTGTGTTCCATTTGCTGCAACCCACTATGGCTCACGAAGAAGGGCATTTTCCTGGCGTTCTCCTCAGGCCATTCAGCTACGCTGGGGAGCTGGAGCTTCCTGGCAATGATCCTCCCCTACGGAGGCCCTGTGGCCTCAGACTCAGGCTATGTGGCCTCCTCCAGCCACTCTTTCCTCTGGGACGCAAGACACTGTGGCTCACTAAGAAGGGAAGAGTAGTTGGGTGCCAGCACTCCAGTAGTTTCTCTGACAGTTCCAGGCTTGGCTTTTGGAGTTGTAGGAGCTGGGATTCACAACGCAGGCCATGGTCGTGGATTGCTGGCCCAGCATTCAATTACTCCAGCTTGTGGCCTCCGCCACTCTTTCCTCTGGGATGCAAGACACTGTGCCTCACAAGGAAGGGAAGAGGAGTTGGGTGCCAGCACTCCATTAGTTTATTGCAAAGTTGCAGGCTTGGCTCTTGGAGTTGTGTGGGAACCAACTGTGATTCACAAAGAAGGGCATGGTAGTAGCACCTACCAGAGAGGGATGGTTTCTGGGGGGGGTCCCCAGCCTCTCCCCCTCTCCTGTCCTGGGCTGCTGGTACCAGGCTGGGGGGGGCATCCTTGTCGTCTCCATTTGCCATGCGGTGGGTGGGTGGGATCCAAAATGGCGACCGCAATATTTATTTTTAAATCGTGGTCCAAAAACCCACCAAAGCACCACAGAAACATTTGAAAATTAGGTATTTTAAATGCCTGATGTTTTATAGTAGCAGCAGTGGGTTTTTCTTGCAATGAAACGTCTCCATTGATTTGATTTGATTTGATTTTTATTTTTATTTTTACACCTACACAATGATGGGCTGGCCATGGGATGGGACCATGCAAATTTTTGGACCCATTCTACCAATCGTATGGCCAGGTTTTGACTGAGACTTCTGGATGTGCCAGAGGGCATAAAAAGCCCACTAACCCTAACCCTAACCCTAACCCTAACCCACACACCAGTACACTGTCCTTCTTAGTGGGTCAGAGGCACCCAGAGGTGCAGCCCACTAACCCACCCTAACCTTAACCGTAACCCTAAGCCAAGCCCTTACCCTAACCCCAACCCTAACCCAGATCCATACGCAAGTACGCTTCCCTTCTTAGTGGGTCACAGAGGCACCCAGAGAGGTGCCTCCCAGCCAGAGCCCACTACCCCTTCCCCTACCCCTAACCTGTATGCCAGTACGCCAGTATGCTTTCCTTCTTAGTCAGTCAGAGGCACCCAGGGAGGTGCCTCTGCCACTTACACCCCAACCCTAACATAATGGATGGTACGCGGCGGCTACGCGAAACGCTTCCCTTCCCTTCCCTTCTTAGTGGGTCAGACGTCAGAGGCACCCAGAGAGGTGCCTCCCAGAGCCCACTTACCCCAACCCCAACCCCAACCCCAACACAAATGACAACCGACAAACGGAAATTTCCACGACAAACAGAAACGACCCAAAACGGACCCGTCCCGACAAACGGAAACTCGAAACATCATTTTTCCTCGTCGTGCCCATCTCTAATGTCTATTAAGTTGGTTGCTGGTTTTTTCCACTCCTCCCATTGCCATTAATCACTGAAGAACTGTTTTGATTTTATAATGATTCATTGTCTGTGAGTTTGAACAATAAAGGGATGAAAGCATCTCTCCATGACAGTGATTCATAATCTGAACATATTTACTGTACAGATGTCTTTCCCAAAAAGATAGAAGTAAAAAGAAAAATAAAGAAGAAAAAAGGAAAAAGAGAATAGGGTGGGGTAGAGAGCTTCCAGTTGCAGCTTTATGGAAGTGATTCCTGTTAGGCATGCTTGATTTCTAGGATGTGCATGCATATAATCACATTAGCTGTCTATTTTATGTATGGGACAGAAGACATCGAGCTGGAAAATTCATTAACAAGTGCCTCTAATCCTTCAAAGATGTTCTCTGCTGCGTGAAAGAATGATTGCACCGACAGAAGAAGCTTTCAATGACCTGTGTGCAGCTGTTCATTTAGAAAACTGTTCCCTCTCCTCTGAGCTTTATTTATTTTGTGCTAAAATCACTATTGAGGAAAAGGATTAAATGATTCAATGCATTCCAGTTTCATTTTGATGCAGCAGAACAGATCTGTGGCTCGAGAGACAACAGGGAGAACCAAAATAGGATGCACAAGGGTGTGTAAGAATTGGTGGTAGGAACACAACAAATTTCAGTATTCTCTTCCAGGGAAAACATACTCAGGAGTCCTTGTTCATGATGATAATGCATGACTGGCTGGCTGACTGACTGACTGACTGACTGACTGATTGATTGATTGATTGATAGGATTTATAAACCAGCCTGCCAGTACAAGCACTACACTGTGTGGTTTACAAGAGTAAAACGTACAAACACCAAACCCCACAATAACAAAAAATGAAACAAAACATTCAAACCAATCCAGAGATATGACATATAGTGATTAAACCACAAATAACTCTACAAAATCCAGAATGAGTTCATAGATTATAAAGAAGTTATATATAACATGTAGGAGATTCAGTTATTAAAAGCAGCTTTAAATAATTCTCTCCTTACCAGCTTTCTAAACAAAGGAGGGAAGGAGCCTGGTGTGTCTTGGGTGGCATTTCATTCCAGAGGCTGTGGACCACAACCAACGAGGCAAAATTCCTTGTACAGTATTATTCACCTTTTGGCCTTCCCATAACATGGCCACTTTTAACAACATGGATCAAGAGGAGCACAGAGTTAGCACTCCCTTCTGTTGAGGTGAGTTCACAGAGCAACTGGGATGTTCTTGTCAATAAAAAAAAGGGTGGCACAGAAGTTTTGGTCTCTGTGTCTCTGGTGTAACCGAGCAGAGGTGGGTCAGAACAAGAAGACATTTTGATTAAAAAGGGCAACAGTAACATCTCTCTCTTTCAGACCCCACTTCTTAAGCTTCCCAGTCTTCTCTGAGTTTACTTAGCTATGCCCTTCACTAGAGTTTGGACAAAATAATGGACTTTTCCAAGTAACAATGTCAGCATACCAGTAATTCCAGGTACATTGAGTAAGCTTGGCCTTGAATAGATAACTAAGATCTACTTGTTCTGTATAAGATATTTACCTGATGGTGATGAAAACATCCAGGATTTCTTTTAATTGGTGTCACTATTAATTGGTGTCATAGTTATAGGGGTTTTCCGGATGTACACCTGCATTTCAAAATTACCACTAAACCTCTATGCATGCCCTTTAGCAGAGTCTGATGGTCAGAGAGAAATCACAAATAAAAGAAAACAAACAATTTGTATAGTAAATATAGATGCAAGAGAAAAATAAATTAATTTTGACTAGAGATGCTGAAAACATTTGACCAATGTCACTAGCATGCAGGTAATTAGGAATGCTTTAAATGTTTGAAGAAAAATGGGACTCTCTTAGCCTTCAGACAGAAAAAGGAAATGGCACTCACAGCAATTAACCCTTCGAGATTCCTGAGCAATGGAATGTCATGCCAGTTAGGTCAGTTGGAATATCAGGGACCAATGATGAAAAGCATGTCCGTTGCCATTTTGGCAATGGGATTCTGGGAACTGTAGGATTTTGTGTGTTTGTGTTTGTTTTTGTTTTTGTTTTTGTTCTAAGTATGTTATCAGTTTCTAAAAGGAACTCTTCCACTACTCCATAATTAGTTTCTTGGCTTTGGGACAGGTGACGAAGATGGGAATAGCTTTGTAAGCTGTTGTGAAAATTCACATAAAACCCTAGAAAACAAGATCAATTTAATGGTATTTTAACCTTGGCCTGGCACAATGGAAATCTGACATTTCTTCATCCTGTGTAATTAAGCTGGCTGCATTGGCAGCAGGAATTTATTTCACTATTGGTGAAATAACACTTTTCTCCTCCACACCTGGAAGCAGCAGGCTATATTATCCATCATTACTGTAAGCCACCTTAGGTCATTTTCCAAGGAGAAAGGTGGGGTAAAAATACTCTAAAATAAAAATAAAATAAACAAATCTTGGGAACACAAGGTAGGCCACATGATATACACTATTCTGGAGAAAGAAAGGGCCTGGGTGCTCCGGAGGAGGTGTCAAGGTGACACATCTGCTACATCCCTGACATCCGGTACATCACCAAAATTTGCTGTAGGACCAGGACTGTTGAAAAGCCCTTTAGCATTTGTCTGTGATGAACTGGAATGTTTTCTGTGACTCAATCCACTGGGATGCTTGTGCAACCCTTATTTTGGCTCATATAGTTACAGTTGTATCTCCAAGAAGTGTGGTTTATATGAGAGATATTTCATTTTTTGTACATTACATTTTTATATGGTATGTTTGGCTGGAAGCTGTAAAGAGGAACCGAACTTCAAAGGCAGGCGAGGGTAAGGTGGTGGCCCACAGTCAAACCTAAATGTGAAATATGTTCATTCTATATCCTATTCCTAAAGGAAATGAAGAGATTTCACTATAATGCTTGGTGTAATAGTTAACTCAGGTATTCTCTTTCAAAACTGAAAGTTCTAAGGCTTTGGTGCAAGCCTTAAAAAGAGTATTATGGGTTTGCCATCTAACAGTCTCTGGAATAGTTGAGTAAATGCACTGACAGTCAAGAACTAGGGAGCAGAGCACACAAGCCCCTGCCTTCAT
Source organism: Phrynocephalus forsythii (assembly GCA_029282475.1). Classification (NCBI taxonomy): domain Eukaryota; kingdom Metazoa; phylum Chordata; class Lepidosauria; order Squamata; family Agamidae; genus Phrynocephalus; species Phrynocephalus forsythii. Next base: position 39,987,646 of record JAPFRF010000006.1, read on the forward strand.
GTTCATTGCTTTCCATGCTGGACATCTGAACTCATTTTCCCAGGACTCATACACTTTTCAATGCCAACTTCAGGTATGTTTGGTGGGGAGGGGGTGAGGGAACAGACCTTTCAATTTTATAAGTCCCCAAACATGAGAGGCCATGATCTCCTAACACTATGGTTGGTGAACAACTCATTGTAAAGCACCTTTCAAAAAAGCAATTTCATAACCTGCCAGTCTTTTTCTCACAGGCAGTGTATAAAGGCCTACAGAAATAATGGCAGGAGGGGATCAGGGTGAGGCCGAAGCTAAAGCTGAACCTGCGGCTTTTACTACCTGCAATATTACGTATTTTATACAGAGGTTGTGAAGTTATATTTGTTCTGTAATATTTGCTCATAAACTCAAACTACCAGGTACAATTGGCAGATTGTGGTCTCACTTTCTGAAATGATGGCCTGGGACTCTTTGAATATTAGATGGTAGCATTGCATTATTGACCTAGTTCTACTGTTTCTGCCACATGCAAGCCAGATGGATGCTTCCAAGGGTGCCATAACTGGCACGAGACCATCCTGGTTCTGTGTGATTATCGCATGACCTCATCTCTATTCACCAAGGAGGGCAAAGCGGCTCCTCCCTTCTATTCCTCAGGTGGAGCTGAGCCTTTGGTATAGGAAGCAGAAAGTTCCATAGGCACATTTTCCATCTTTTGTCATTAAGATACAATAGCAGATTAAATAATTTAAGCAAATTGTTCTTTCATAATAAAAACAGGCACCTGGTGTGGTAATCGCTTTCTGCCTAAATATAGGTTTATCCCTGAGGAATTGCCAGTTTTGTCATAGAGAGCTTGAGCCAAAGTTTTTATACATCAGTTAGAGAGTGAAGCCTTTAAGTGTTTTGGAAAAGGAAAATGGTGTGTGTTGTTGGCAATTGAACATTCAAGGAAAATGGTGGCCTTTGTTGTGTTCTTTCTACTTTCCTCCCATAAATTTTAGTTAGAAAATTTTACTTCTGTTGCTTTGTAGGAAGGGGCAGAAAAACAAACAAACAGAGAAGTCCAAATAAACATTACAGGGAGATGAGGTGCAAGTTATTATTTTCATTAATGGCTCAAGGTCAATAATCACATTTGGTATTCTAAAGGGAAGAGCCACCAATACAGTGCCCAGAATTTTGTTGCTTAGCATAATAAATCACACAAAATTAGGCCCATTGAATCAATCCCTGGGTCTTCTACTGGAGAAGGAGTCACAAATGGTCCAATAGGTCCAGATGCTACAGTGAAGGGTGTGGGATGTTATAATAAGAATTTACTTAATTATTTATTTCATATCCAGTTACTCAGGACCCAAAGCATCTTACATCATTAAAAAGAAATAATATCAAAAGCTAAAAACAATATTATTTGAATACTAAATATTTAAACAACCATGCTAAAAATGTTGGATTAAAACACTACTAAAACAGATTTTAAAGCAACAAAAACAAACAAGCCCATTATTAAGAAGCGAATTAGAATTTTTTATTCTGTCAAGATCAGAAACTGTAACCTTAACTGAACTTAATAGCTTTTTTTCATATATTGTGTCCCATGGTGCACTATCTTTGATGTGCTTCTTGAGGGGTGATTGGCTTCATCCCCCCTTCATCCTGGTGTTGTCTACTAAGTCTCAAATATGCTAACCTATATTTGACTTTCATGATATTTGTAGGTTTTCCTCTTGAACTTATTTCACAGTTTCCACTTATACTTTGTCTCTAATCTTTATTTGTTATTTTTGGCATAGTGAGAAGAACTGAAGAAATCTGATTTTCCTTTTTTTCCTGAACAAAATCCAAATGTGGCTTGGAAGGGAAATATTAACTATACTAAATGGGTTATTATCTAGTTCACAAAAGAAACCAATTTTCTATTCTCAGTCCCTTGTAGTTTCAATGATATCTGCAGAAATGCTGTGTTCTCCACACACTTGCTCCTTTACTGCCTAGCTGATTCCTTCATAAATTAGTGCTTTTGTGGAAGGCAACGGCAGAGTAAAAGGACAAAGACTACACCCATCATTCCCTGTTCACTACTGTTCACAACTGAAATGCTTGGGAATTTGTTTTAAATATTTGCTGAGGACAAACACACCTCCCCACTGAATCCAAGCTTTTTGCAGAATGACAACAAAATGGAGGCATGCGTAAATGCAAAAACAAGTTATTCAGAACAGCTGCTTTGGTACACAGTAGCTACATAAAAAAACTAAAACAGCAAGGAATGCGCCACAGGGTACGTTTCCTTTATACATTTTTAAATTGCTCTCCATGATAACAAGGTTAAGGTCACCTTTACTTGTTCTTGCTTTAAAGTGTCTGCCCTCCTACTGCTAGGCAGGTTCAATGAAGAAATAGATGTATTTTCCTGGAATCCTGTTCCACCTGCCTCATAATCCATGACAAACAGAATCCTATACTTATGTTCCAAATATTTTTCTTTTCCTCCATCCTTCCTTTTATGCATGGTGCCCTGTTTTCACTGTCACTGTATGTACACATCTCAGAGTCTTTTCAAAACTGTTCATTATGCACCACCTTCATATTTGTTATAAAATGGAAGAATATTTTCAGAATTTCTTTTGCAGAACTGAAAACATTATAAATACAAAAAATTGAATCATGATCATGATCATGATCATGATTATGATCACCACCACCACCACCACCACCACTAATTCTATAATTGAAGGGATCCTCTTGGACCAGCCCTGTCAAGGAGGAACAACTCCTTCTCACATGTTCGTACATGGAAAATCTGAGTTCTCAAAAACAAACAGGGCCTTTCTTTTCAGCTTTAGCTGAAGTACAAATATGACAGTATAGGAAGGATGCCAGATATTCAACTCTGATATAAGTAGTAGACATGGGCACGACCAGAAAAAATGACGTTTCGAGTTTTCATTTGTCGGAACGGGTCCGTTTCGGGTTGTTTCAGTTTGTCACAAAATTTTTCAAAAATCTGTCATTTTGTTTTTCGTTTGTCGTTTGTCATTTCCACCGCGATTTAGCGCGATTTGACTTCCCAGAGCATAGGGGCGTTCCACAATCAGGGCTGGCACTAGGTGTTTTTGCACCCTAGGCAGCGGGCAGGGTGGGGGGTGGGGGGGAGGTGCGGGCGGGTGGCAGTGGTGGGGGGCCATGGGCGGGCAGTGGCCACGGGTGGGCGAGTGGGCAGGTGGCGGCGCGGGCCGCAGGCGAGTGGCAGCGCAGGCAGACGGGCGAGTGGGCAGTTAGGATATCACTTAGGATGGAGGTTCTGTTCTTGGCTTTCACCCCAAAATGTGTGTGTGCAAGCAAATTGATTTAGCGCGATTTGACTTCCCAGAACATAGGGGCGTCCTGCAATCAGGGCCGGTGCTAGGTGTTTTTGCACCCTAGGCGGCGGGCAGGGTGGGGGACAGGGCGCGGGGGGTGGGGGGAGGTGCGGGCGGGTGGCAGTGGTGGGGGGCCATGGGCGGGCAGCAGCCACGGGCGGGCGAGTGGGCGGGTGGCAGCGCGGGCCGCAGGCGAGTGGCAGCGCGGGCAGACGGGCGAGTGGACAGTTAGGATATCACTTAGGATGGAGGTTCTGTTCTTGGCTTTCACCCCAAAAGTGTGTGTGTGCAAGCAAATTGAAGTTGGGAAAATAGAAAATAAATGGTAGCATATAATATATTTTAAAATAAATCCACACCTCCCACTCCCAGTCGAACCTCCCCCTTTATCCAATATCAGAAAAAATCCTCACAAACTGCCAGAGAAGAAATAAAGAATAAACTGCTATTCCCTTCAGCAGACAAAGCTGCAGGGAATCAAAGAAATTATTTTCTAAATAATATCTCCCTGCCTGCCTAACTTAAATCCTAAAGCCTCCAGCCTCCCTCCTCAATCTTGATTGGATCACAGCAGCACCAGCAGCCAGCCCTCCTCCCTCAACCACATCCATACACCCGACTGCGATTTCTGGCTTTTTATGCCCTCCGAGACATCCAGAAGTGTAAGTCAAAAACCTGGCGATGCCATTGGTGGAATGGTTCAAAAAAATTGCATGGTCCCATCCCATGCCCAGCCCAAATGGGCAGGTCTAAAAAAATTAAAAAATAAAATAAAATAAAATAAAATCAATACAATATTTTATTACTATAAAAAAACCCACTGCTGCTACTTTTAAAATTCAGGCATTTAAAATAAATAATTTTCACATGTTTCTGTGGTGATTTGGTGTGTTTTTTGACCATGATTTCAAAAGAAAAATTGCGGTCACCATTTTGGATCTCCCCCACCGCATGGCATGGCGAGACGATGAGGATGACCCCCCCAGCCTGGTGCAAGCAGCCCAGGACAGGAGAAGAGGGGGGAAAGGCCAGGGACCCCCCAGAAACCACCCCTCTGTTAGCTGGCAAAGCCTCAGGCAGGCATATTTTCATCTGCTTTTTTGGCTGGGAGTCGGGGTTTTTTTAAAAAAACTTTTAAAAACTTTTTCTGTGCTTCACATTGCATGATCGCCGCAATGCCACAAACGGAAACAAAAAACCCGACCAAATTTTTCTTTTTTCGGTTCGAGTTCAAATTCTGACGGCTTAATTATCCTTACCGTTTCCGTTACGTAAAGGAAACGATAACCGAAAACGGAAATGACAATTTCGCCGAGTCGTGCCCATGTCTAATAAGTAGTGCTGATATTTATCGTTCAGGATTGCTTATCTTCTTTACTCAGGGCCTGGATACATTTCTTTTTTAAAAAAAAAAAGTTAAAATATCAATTTGGGAGGCTGCATATTTTTCAACCAGTGTCCTTAAATCCAGTATGCATGGATTGGCTATCTTTGAAAACTGGCTGTAAAGGTCACAATGGACTTAAGTCAATTAAGAAAAGAGCATGCTAAAATAAATGGTCCTCTGGTGGCCATTTGTTCCTTCCTGATAAAATAAAAGAAATCCAAAGATTTCTTTAGAAATTATTAGAATTTGAGAGTGAAAAAAAGATGAATGTGAGAGAAGGTGAAGCTGACACATCGGCCCATAACAGAAAAATGGTCATGATTAGGGATTAATCCATTTTCAATACATTCCAATGAGAAATTGGAGCAAAGGAAAATTTGCTTAACAGAATTTCATTTGGAATGAATTAATTCATTTATACAAGGTACCACTGTAATTGTTAAGAAATGTGATCACTTGAAAATCAAAACATAAAAGAAATGAAATCACTGCAGAAATCTCTCTACAAGATACGTGTGCATGTGTGTATTTCCAAATATGTATGTGTTTCATGACAAGGAATATTTTGAATTTTTTAAAACCTTTGTTTTGAATTTCAACTCATGGTCCAAAGCCAGCAACCTCATGCTCTTAAAGAGAAACAGGGAGGGGAAGAAAATCTTTTCTTGTCACAAGTGAGAATTCTCTGTGTGAGGCAAGACATCTCATGGGATATCTAACAGGAATTGTTAGAACATTTATGGTCATTTCTTTTGTAGAAGGAATACTGAGCTGTACAGCATTATTCCAGTTCCTATGCAACACTGCGTCATTCCTGTGCAGGATGACCAGATAGGGCTACAGACAATGGAAGAATTAGCAGTTTGTGGCATAGACCAAAAGAAGAAGGGTTAAAACCAAGGACGGAAGCTTTGAAAGCTTAGAAAAGCAGAAGAGAGTCTTATAGAACTTTGCCATGGTGAGTAGCAGCAGCAACAGAAACAGCAGCAGCAAAAAAAAAAAAAAAAAAACATCAAAACCTCTAAACCTTGTATTTTGCCCTAAATCCATAGTGTGCAAAAAACAACACCACCTTGCATTATGCACAAAGACATTTTGTGCAAAATATGTTTCATTTGATTCTTCAGCACACAATGACATGGGAAAATATGAAGGAAAAATAATTTAAGTACCCAAAATTTTGAAGGAAAAAGGGAAGGAGAAATAATTTAAGTACCCAAAATTTTGAAGGAGAATTGGAAGGAGAAAAAACATTGGGGAAAGAAACACCTCTGTGAAAGAGGCCAATCAGTATCTTCATTATCCTGAATAAGGTGATATGATCTTGAATCTAGAGGTTGGACAAGAAACCCCTTGAGCCAGAAAACCTGAATATGCACTTACTGGTATGGGGTTCGAAGGCATTTTCTTCCTGACAGCAAACCCAGCAACACCCAGGGCCAGCAGGAATTCTATCAAGGGACTGGAAACTGAGTGCAAAAACGGTATGCTCATCAGCCATTCTCAACACTATTGTTTTGGACATGGCCACAAACAAAATCTGAAAGAAATATAGGCTAAATCAGGATTGTATAAAGAACATTATAAAGCAAAGTGTTCTGCTTATATACCACCCCATACTACTACAAGTAGTCTCTGGGTGGTTTACAATTTTAATTACAGAGTGCAGGCTACACATGTGATGTGTGAAGAATTGTTTCCAATATGTGGCTCCCTTCAAGGGTTCTGCCCCCTGGGGCAGCATGTAGTCTCCCTTGAGAATGACTTCTCTACAGATCCTGTTTGCCATACCTTGGGTGGCAAATGAAGGGATGGTGGAATGTTGAGCCCCAGGGTTAAAATGCTTCCTGTAGAAAGACTGGGAAATATGTGCCGTTGTCAGTGGAAAATGTTTTCTCAGTGCTATCAGAGAGTCATGCATATCCAGTTTGACCGGCTACCCTGACTGAGTGCCAACAAGTGACTTAGCCTCCTCCACTTCCTCTTTCAATCAGGATTGTCAGTGAAGTTAACTGGAAACAGCATAACCCCTGTCTCAGCTTGGATAGTTGTGAAGTGCTTGTTGCTTGGAAAATGCAGAATCGTTTGAAAATCCAGTCAGAGAAGCTCCAGGCAGGAGAGCTGTCCCATAATTCAAGATAATTTAAATGAATGATTATGGAGGGGATCTAATCTCCTGTTTTCTACCTCTGTGGTCAAATTTAACCAAGATCTGTGAAGAAGGTAATTAAAGATGAATGGAAAGTGAATGGAAAGTGCTGAACTTAGAGTTTGGTCATTTAGCTGCCATATAATGAAACACATATCTCAGTTAAGACGGGTTGCCTTTGCAACTCCTTAAGATGGAGCTTTTGCCCTTTAAAATGGCAGTTTTTATTACATACAGGCAACTGTAGCATATCTGATATCAGGTTGTGTTTCCTAATGATCACAGATGTGACAGAGCTTGGCTACTTCCTGTTAATCAAAAGATCTTGACAGTCTGCTGGTGCTGAACATATAAGCAATGTTTGAATTGGAACAAAGCTGTTCTCGCCATACCTGACATTTGCTTAGAGAGGCTTGCCAAACAAACATACAAATTCTACAGAGACAAAAACGTAGCTCTTTTATTGTATGGTTTGCAGCTTGCTGTATTTATTTATTTATATTTATATTTATATACCTACAGCCCCAAATGTTTTAGCCTTTCCTCATAAGGGAAGTGCCCCAGCCCAGAAATCATTTTAGCTGCTCTCTTCTTTACTTTTTCCAGCTCCACCAAGTCTTTTTTGAGATGCGGTGACCAGAACTCTATGCAATACTCCAGTGCAGCCTTACTATCGTTTTGTACAATGGCATTAGAGTGTTGGCTGTTTTATTTTCAGTCCCCTTTTTGATGATCCCTAGCATGGAATTGGCCTTCTTCACCACTGCCAGTTAGGGACGGAAACAGAACAATTTGTTGGAAGAGGACAAGAAAGTGATCCAGCTAACTAGGAAGATCAATTTCAATCTGAATGGGATTGAATTTTGTGGAAATAGATAAATTGCACAGACTGAAGATGGATATTGGTTTGCCAGAGGAGAACTGTAGCTATATATAATCTGAACTGAAAGTTTCACCCTAAATTTCAGGAGGTGTGTTTCTGCATGCATGGTCTATAAGTCAATTTGGCTAGAGATCCAAGTGAAGTCAGTGGCTTTGGGTGCTTTACAATTCTATGACAGTTTAGTGCCCTTGCCCTCTCCTGAATATATATAACTTGGATACACCTACCTACGTCCTGCTGAAATATGTAGTAGGTAGCAATGCTTAAAAGATTGTTCAGAAATATAACTAGCTCAAACATCAGCGGCAGCACATCTGACTGTGATTGATACACGGGAACATATTTCTCATACCCACCAATTCTAAACCATCTTCATTTGTCACTACAGGACTGCCTAGATGCCTTAAGCACATCCATTCTTGCCTGATTTCAGAAGCTGAGCAGGGTCAGCCCTGGTTAGTACTTGGATGGGAGACCACCAGGGTGCTGTAGGTGCCTGTAGGTGCCTGGAGTAGGAACTGGCAAATCACTCCAGTATTCCAGCCAAGAAAACTCCATGGACCAGGAATAACAAAGAGTCAGTCATGACTGTAATGACACAACACACATATATCGGTACAATTCAATATGCTGGCATGTGCTTTTAAATCCTTGCCTGACTTAGAGAAAAGGAGTAATGGAAGCAGTGCCTTTCTCAACATCATCCTGCCCATTGAATGAAATGATCATTGGAGAATATGCTTTGGTGACCTCTGCATACACTTCAGTTGCCAGTACAGTATTCTATTAGATAAGTAAAGACCCATGAAGATATGGCCAGTAATATTATTTGCTTTGCCAGGAATTTGATAAGCAACATTTGTGTTTGGCTTTAATTATAATGTTTCCATCTTGCCAGGAATTAATTACAAGCAAACAAGCAATCGTTGGTTGCAATGAACCTGCCTGTTGTCAGTAAAATATTTAGTAACAGGTTATGTTTTAAGAAAATTGTTTCCTTTTCATCTCCCAGGAGGGTGATCAGTAAATGCAACTCCACTTTGCAATATCTGATGGAGATTTATTTGCCTGTACTGAACAGGAATTTCTTTTTCTTGCAAGTGCCTGGCACTTCTTTGATTCTGCATCAGATCATTTCCTTTGTTTTGTCTGCTTTTTTCTCCCTGTTGCTCCCTGGTAGGACTTGAGACCAAGCAGATGGTCCTGGACCTCAGCCATGTTAGTCCTTGTCAGCTATTCAACTTGTGGATAGCAACTCAGATTTGGCCAAAGGAGGGGCTGTAGGGACATAGGAACAGGGATGGCAAACAATGTCAGGAATAGAGTTCCTCAGGGAAAACAAACACTGTGGAACTTCTGTGACTCCCTGCAAAATCACACCTTTGCAAAGCCTGTTATGTGTCTCAAAGAAATAAAACATGCACAATAGTTTTAAAATGCACCAGACAAAATGAATTAAAATATATATGCATTTGAATGATATATGAAAACACACATTAGGAAAGGAAGTAAATGTGAATTTTGGTTAATCAAACTCTTATAAGAATTCAAAAGACATCAATGAAAGCACTGTTAATTAAAGAGTCCCTGCTTTGATTCGAGGTGCTGCATGAAGACACTTGATTCTCACACAATGATATTACACATGTAAGCAATAAAGAATCAAATCAGATTCCAATTAGACATGGGCACTAAATGAAACTCTAGTGTTTTGTTTCTTTAGTAGTTTGATTTCGTTTCATTACTAATGATTCTTAAAGAATTTTTGGAATGAAATGAAATGAAATGATTTGTTAATGGCTCCCCTGAGTCCTAGGGGCAACAAAATCACAGGGTCGCTTCTTCGTACTCTTCCCTGTAATCCCCTCAAATTTGGGGAGGTTTGGGCTTCAGGGGACTGTGTTATTAAAATCCAAAGGGGCATCCCCCTAGGAGAAAATCATTTCTAATTGAGTGATTAGCGGCTTCTTGAGTAAATTAGAAATTATTTTCTTCTAGGGGGACCCCCTTTGGAGTTTAATAATTCAGTCCCCTGAACCCCAAACCACTCCAGATTTGGGAGGATTGCAGGAAAGAGTCCAAAGAAGCTACCATATGATTTCCATACCAATACATGGCTGTGATCCCTATTTTCGAGTACATATTGTTTTGTTGAGTTTATGTACTCAAAAACAGGGATAACAGCTATGTGTCAGCATGGAAATTGCAGGGTAGCTTATTTGGGGTATTCTCTGTACCCCCAAATTGGAGGGGTTTGGGGTTTAGTGTTCTGAGTTATTAAACTGCAAAGAGGGCTCTCTAGTTAGCTAATTGCAAATGTGTGTACAGGGTTAAGCAAGGGGAAGTACTAAATTGGCCTATTGCCAGTGCAGCATATGCACAACACTTCAAATTACTGCTAGGGAGACCCTCTCTGCAGTTGAATAACTTGGTCCCTGGAACTCCAAATCTCTCCAATTTTGGGGGCTTAGAGGGAAGAGTTTAAGGAGCTTCCCCTGTTTCATTTCCTGAACGAAAAAAAGGTTTAATTCAGTCAATCACAAAATGGTTTCTATTATTTTGTTACATACAAAACAATTCATTACATAACAAAATGAAGAAAAAACAGCATTTGATTTTTCATTTGGTGCACATCTCTAATGGCAATCTTTCCTTTATGGTATCATGAGTTATAGAAAAGGAAGATTGGGCAGCAATTTTCTCGTGAACATTGAAAACAAAGGATTCACAACCAGTGGAAACAAAGGGATCAGAAAAGAACCAAAGTGTGATTTTAAAAAAATCATAACACATTTAAGACAGATATCTCCATGGATATGATTTTTAAAAAATCATAACATGTTGAAGACAGATATTTCAGCCAGACCAGCACAGAACCCTTTGACATCTTTGGTGAACTTATATCCAGGATCACCTAAGGTGTCCCACTACATTCACATTGCTAGGACCAAGAGCAGAGAAGGTCTATTGTCCTCATTTCTCCTTTGTGGGCTTTCCATGAATGTCTTGTTGGCTACTGGGGGAGAAAGACACTGGACTAAGTAGGCATTTAATGTGATCAAATAAGTCAATTCTATCCCAAATTTTTCTTCCTGAGCAGCAAGCTTTCTCAGCTGGTATGTAATAGCCACATAAAGCAATCTCCTCAAAGCAATGCTGCTTTCAAAATGTTTTAGGTGTGATATAGACCAGAAACATACTGTGAGATTCATTGAACAATAAACTCGGAGATTAACAAAGAATTCTTGGGATCATTGCTTATGTTCCCTTCTTTAAAAACAACTCTTCGACAGCTGCATCTGCTGTGCAGAACGACTCGGCTTTTCTAGCACTGACAACTTGTTAGTCTTTCTTTTGCCAATTTTCCCCCCTGGTTTTGCTTCTTCTATAATTTTTTTTCATTTTTAAGAAGTCAGGACTGTTTTTTAGAATGAACGAGAGAGAGAGAGAGAGAGAGAGAGAGAGAGAGAGAGAGAGAGAGAGAGAGAGAGAGAGAGAGAGAGAGAGAGAGAGAGAGAGAGAGATCATACATTTTAAGAACAGAAGCACTACACTGCATGTGGCCGGAGGCTTATTGAGTTCAGCAATCTGTTTATACAACAACTTTCCAGATGCCTACGAGGAACAGGCAATGGCTACAACAACATTTTTCTGCTCAGGTTTTCCACTGCAGGAGCATGTTGCCTTTGACGGTGAAGGAGATATATAGCCGTAATTGTTGGCAGCCATTGATGGCTTGACTATCCATGAATCTGTCTAACCACTCCTTGAAAACCATCATTACATTATGTAGAGCAAATTCCACAGTTTAACTTCACAGTGTGAAGTCCTTCCTTTTCTCTCTCAGGGATGTCTTACTATTCAGTGTCCAAGAAGGAGCCCAAGTTCTAGTTTTATGGGAGAAGGAAGAAGATGGCTTGGTATTCTCTTTCACCCTGTTGTGGCCACAATCCTGTTGCCAAGGGTTAGTTGTGAAAATGGTTTCACAACTTGAACTCCCCACTCCCATGCTGCATCTAATGGACAAAAATCCCCATCATTCCCAACTTTGTGTGGATGTCTGCTTGAAGTTGTAGCCAACCCTTGATATCCCCTGACCCCAAAGTTATTCACTTTGGGAAGACATATAGAAAAACATTGTGAGGAATGATGGTGGGAGCATCTTGTCCTAAAAGAGCACCCCAACAAAATTATATTTTTACATTTTAGATCTTGAAAAAGCTGGGTTTTTGTTCTACAATTCCTAGACTCCTTCAGCCCGTACTTGTTCCTCATGAAAAATGTAAATAATATTCCATGTGATCATTTTCTTGCATAGATGAAATTTGTTGTCCCACAATGCACCCTGAGCTAGAAAATCACTGAAAAATTAGGAGCTTCCCATGCTTAGCACTCAAGTACCAATTCCTGTGTACTATCTTATGTGGTGTTAATGTAGCATAGAATTAGAATCACAGCTGCAGCTTATTCATGTGAGTGTAGGAATGTATGCAACCAACATGCATTTGTGTGTGTGTGTGTGTGTGTGTGTGTGTGTGTGTGTGTGTGTGTGTGTGTGTGTGTGTGTGTGTGTTGTTCTTTGGGGGACTGCATTTTTTAACAAATATGGCCCTTAATGTTCATTTTCCCCATCTATGAGGCTCTGCATGCATTCTCCCCAGTAGTTGGAAACATACCATGCTCTGTTTCAGCATACATTTAAAATGTATGTATGTCCCTGTTCAGATGCACACAGTTTATTGGAAGCATCTGAAGACAACTGGCCATGTGCAGATTTTAGAACGAGCATGTTGAAATCCATTAGTGAGTCACAACTACAATAAGGCTCAACTGAATCACTGGGGTTGTAGTAAGTCGATGCCTCTGTAGCTTCCACTGATTCAGTGGGGTGCCTCTAGTTTATTTATTTATTTATTTATTTATTTATTTATTTATTTATTTATTTATTTATTTATTTACAGAATTTTTAAGCTACCCCACTACCAAGTGGTCTCTGGGTGGCAGAGTTGCTGCTTACTACTGGATTTCAGCCACAGTCTAGCCCACATCCAATTGATTTAAATATGGGAGAAATCCGCATTAAAAGTTACCAAGTCTGTAGCAGTACTCCCACAAATCACTCACATCTTGACAAGGCACAATCCCTGGGGACAAATTTATATGCCCTTTACCATCTCCCATCTGGCTCAAAGAATGAAATGTTCTGAAACAGTGCATATAATTCTTGAAATCAGAGTTCCTTAGAGTGGAATAAATCATATGCATACTACCTTGGCATCACATCTCACTGAATTAAATAGAATCTTGCTTCTGAATGGACATCTATGGAAATATGCTTTCCATTTGTTTTATTCCTATTGTAGCAGCTGATTCATTCACAGAAAGGGGAAGTTCCATCATCAACAAGACAAGATTCATATGTGACTTTTTCGAAATGATGGGGCCATTCCATTTAGGAGACATTCAAACATGTCTGATTGCTTCTGCTCTGAGCTCTCTGCTCCTGTCATTGCTGAGTCTAATTCCAAAAAAAGTTAAGTGTTCAACTATAGGCTGCTCCACAAATCAGTAAATTGAGAAGCAAATATGAAGGATGTGGAATCTATGCTTAGTCTCCCTGATGATTCTTTGCTGCACAGAGGGAGTCATTACAGGTAGTAAGGATTTAATTGAACCAGTGCATAATGGCAGAAAATTACAAATCTAGTAGCGAAATAGAATGCTGTGATTTTGCTGCATTACCAGCACTGTTTAAAAAATACATCATCATGTAACTGCATAATGGTTTTAGAAGCAAGGTAGTTACCAAGATGGATGGAGAGAGCAGGCTTACACTCCCTAGACTACTTTGTCTTTGATAGGTGTAATATGTATTTTTCAAAAATTACTTCCGAAAAGCAAAGTAATTTTTGCTCTGCATTTGGAGGCATGTCCTACTCTGTTACAAAGGGCCTTTCTCCACATATTAGGTACATTGGCAGTGGTAGCTGCTAACTCCAGTTTCAAGGGCACTGCAAATCAATATCAGATTTTCAGCTACAGCTGGAGGAGGAGCTGTCCAACATTCTGAGTTGTATCTCCAAAATACAGTGGTACCTTGTATAAAGGAATTAATTCGTTCCAAATGAAATTCTGTTAAGCAAATTTTCCTTTATACAAATTTCCCATAGGAGTGCATTGAAAATGGAGTAATTCCTAATTGCAACCAGTTTTATGTTGTACGGATTCACCCCATAGGTGATTCTGTTAAGCAAATTTCCCCTATCTCTGGAATTTTTTATGTTGTACAGATTTTATGTTATACAAACCAGTTGTTATATGAGGGTCCACTGTAAGTTCAGGCCAACATTCCTTCTAAGCAGTGGGCCTGCATGCCCATGCAGTGTTGCATCAGTCCTGCACAGGCAAGCCAGTGTTGCCACCTATTTGTTGCTGATCACATCTGGAAGCCTGCGTGGACAGGGTAGGGGGCCCACCCAGCACTAGTGGAAATTGGAGGGAACATTGGCTCAGCCCTTTGGATAACTTAGTAAAACTGGGTTTGGATTCCAAGTCCCTACTCCCAGTTCACTGGAGCTACCAACTACCAGGATGCTTAAGATTCTAACAGTAAATCCTAACTTACAGGATGGATTGGAAGTTTGAATGGACTTCTTAATAAGCATCTGCAGAACTATGTTGCACATTTCATACACAGATTATAAAAACCTATGGAATAGATATCACCTGGAAAAACTACTGATCCTCTAGTTGTTTAGTACATCAGCTTCCAGAGGTTCCAGACAGCATGGCCAATCATCAAGAAATTTGGGAGCTGAAGTCTCAAAGTGATGGCAGGAGAAAAAAATCTGAGAAGCACTATCTGAGAATCTTTGGGGAGTAAGGACATAAAAACATAGGAACATAAGAGCATAAGAAGAGACATGCTGGATCAGGCCAAAGGCCCATCTAGTCCAGCTTCCTGTATCTCACAGTGGACCCACCAAATAACTATGGGAGCACACGAGACTAGATCTCTGTCTCCTGATACCACTCCCCTGCATCTGGCCCTTGAAGTACCCTGGTTCTAAGCCTGGAGATTACACATCTCCATTTTGGTTTGTAACCTGGAATCTGCCAGCAATCCGTCCAATCCCCTTTTGAAGGCATCCAGGCCAGATGCCATCACCACATCCTTGGCAGGGAGTTCCACAGACTAACAACACACTGGGTAAAAAAATATTTCTGATAAATGAAAATATTGATTTCCCCCATTGGTCCCTGTTTACCAACTGAACATAATATTTGTGGCAAAATGGGGATGGGGGAAATCCACACCATTAAGTGTTTTTCCATCTATAAGACACTGTCATTTATTAGAACCCCCACACACACTTTTTAGGCCTCAAATAAATACAGTTAACAAATTCTCCTTGAGTTCTCCTCCACCCCCACAACCCCTTCTGTTTCCTTTTATTCCCCCCTTCTGAACAGTCCTCTCTGCTTTGGTGTGGTGGAAAAGAACCCAAACTGACCTTGCTGCTTCTCTTCTCTGTGGTTTGGATTTTGCAGGATCGGCTCCATCCGGGGAAAGCTTGGGCTTGAGCAGCACATTAAGAAATGCCTTTTCATGCTAAAAAAAAGTGTGGCTTTTTTCTTTTCTTTCCAGGAGAGCTTTTCCTAATGGGCTGCTCAAGCCTGAGCTTTCCCAGGACAGAGTCAATCCTGCAAAAAACAAACTCACCCAAGCAGAAAGGAGTTTTCAGAAATGGCAATGAAAGGAACCAGTGGGGGTGGGGGTGGGGGTGGAGGAGAACTCAAGGAAAGATGGACCTGATCCTGCAAAAACCAAACCACAGAAGGAAACAGCAAGGTGAGTTCAGGTACTCATCCACCCCCACCCCCAGGGAAAGGCACACTTCTGTATATATGGTGCCCCTTAATTTTTGTGTCATGAGTTTAGAAATAATAGCATCCTACATATGGAAAAACATGGTATGTTGGATGTTGTGGGAGAAGCTTCCTTCATTCCACTTTTTACATTTTAAAAAAATTCACAATCCCTTCATATTTGAAATGGAAAGAACTTAAGTGGGGCAAATGAGCTCCTAAGCACCCCTAATCTTTAATAAATAATTACAAATAATTACAAACAACTCCCATCTTGCCTAGTATAGTCATGAAGCTGTTGCTGTTTGGAAAAGGTCAAATGGTTTGAAAGCCCTGTTGGAGAAGCTCCAGGCAGGAGAGCTGTCCCATAATTCATGATAATTCAAAATGAAAGATTATGGGGGTTTGGGAATAAAGTCTCCTGATTTCTACCACTTTTGGTGAAATATAACCAAGAAGTGTGAGGTGGGTGATTAAAGGTGACTTGGCAGAAATTACCTTTAGTTGGTGGAAAGTGATGAACATAGAGTCTGGTCATCTAGCTGATGTAATGTCAGATCCCAAAGAACTACTCATCTTTAATAAATAATTAGAAACATGTGCAAGACTTCCATCCTGGAAGCAAATGTCACTATGGAATTTCACTTCTGCATAATAATGAAAGTTTAATTTTGATCCACTCATTATGAATTTACCAATAGAGGTACACACTTTTATGTATTGGACTGCAGTGCCCAGAATTCTCCAAGGATTCCCCAGGTGGCCATAGCTCTTCAGGACATCCCCTCTATAAAACCTAGTGGGCAGTGAGACTATAATTCCCAGAAACCATTGTGGCAGCTTTCTCCCTCTCATTTTTAACAATTAATAGGAACTCATTAAGGCTGAAGAAGCTGGTGGTGGAGATGGGTAACAGGGAAGCCATTTTCTAGACAAAACCAACAGATACAGGATAGGCTGGCATAACCAAGTGCTTTCCTCTCCCCTTTGATTCTCCCTGTTTAAAAAATTCCAAAGTCCAACATGCTATTCACCTGAGCATAGCTGCCTAGGTTAGAAAACATAGAACTGGTTGTGTGGCACATGCAGATCTGCCCTCCAACATCCACTAATTGGCTTCCACCCCAGATTAGCATTTGCCACCTGGGCAAGCTGCATCGTTCTGCCCAATGGGATGGCTAGCCCAGGCACCTCCTTCAGGACATGAACTATCTTCTCTGGATGAGAAAAGCCCTTTTAGGTTTGATGTGATAGTTGTCTTCATTTCCCCCCTATTTATTTTAATTTTCTAATAATAGATTGGTTTCAGTATTATATTTGTGTATTATTCTGTTTGTATTTAGTTGCAACCAGAGTAGTCTTGTTACCAGATGGGCAGTATAGAAATCCAATAAATAAATAAATAAATAAATAAATTCCATGGATGTTATTAACAAGGCAAAGCTGTAGGGAAGGATTTCTGTTTATCTTCATATTCATTGAGATGACTGTTCATTATCTCTGTGCTTAAGGATTTGAAAAAAACTCTCGCAAATGTACTATTCGGATGACATAGTAGCTTCAGTCACATCAAACATCTTTAGAAATAAAATGACGGCCTACATCACTAAAGGCAAATTAATCAGTTCTTTCTAATCATGATCCAGAAAACATGAGAACTAATTGAGAAGGCTTAGAGCATACCCCTTTACCTGTGATCTGGTTACATGAATGGGTTGTCCCTTGTAACAAAGATAATGTCACTCTTTCAGTTTGCCCTCAGGGTTACTGGATCAGGTGTATTATGTTCAGTTTAATCAACAAAAGTTTGCTTAGACTACAAATCCATACCCGTTTATCTGAAAGCCAGCCTCATCTTGAATGTGGAAATAATTAATTAAGAACTAGTTTATTATTCCCAATTCATTAAGCATTTTAACAACAGTTTTAACAAGTTTATTATTTAACTTATATCACATGAAAACATTAACAAGTTCGATAATGGATAATATTTCATGGTCTTTGATTTAAATTTTTCACTTTGGGGAGTTTATTTTGGGATATCTATGCCCATTTTGGACCATATTCAGTGACTACAAATGATTTTTATACAATGTAAACTAAACATTGTTAATAAAGGATTCATAAGCAACACAATGAACTAATTTCATAACTTTCATTAAAGTGATTAACACTGTTAAAATTAATTTCTGAATTAACAAGTTAGCATTAACACTAACAGTTCCTAGCTATGTCCCCATAAACGCAAGAGGACTTAACAGGTTACATTGGCATGTATATGACAGTTTTATCAAGGTTTGCATTTTCTACATAAGGTCTGAAAATTTTCCGGGAGTTGTCTTAATAGAACATGGGGTGGGAGATGTTTGAGACATCTGTAGGGCATTCTCTCAGAGAAGCCCTATGCTAAGAAATGAATGAAGGCCTTGAAAAGTTTGTTTTTGAAAACTTTCCAGCAATTTCTACCTACTCCCCCAACTGAAGGATGATATCCTGTAGGTTTGCAGGAAATGACACAATGGAAAGGGTTTTTCCATGATTCTAGAATGCAAACTGGAAAACCAAATAAGGCAATAAGGCCTGAGGCAATTTTTGAGCTGTATAAATTCCCAGCATTTGAGGATAACTGTATTCATCCTGCTGGATATATGCTATAGGGACACCTGGTGGGATCTGAGCAGGACCAGACCAGACCACTGTAGAAAAATCAGAACAATGGGTGAAACCAGACTTGAACTAGGGATATTCCAATCTATAGTGCTCGGATCAGGACTCTTTGGGGGGGGGGGAGAAAAACTGCTGCCTCTTGCCTTTGCCCACACATAGCGAGGGATTCTCAGACTCAGCTTTGCGATCATTGCCATTTCCAGCACTATAATACTGTTTGCTGGGGTTCATAATGGGCCAGTGACAGAGGCCTTGGCACCATATCTGCCTTCAACTCGACAAACTTTATAGGAGGCTTTGCCTTGGAAAAAGTAGGGTGGGGCCAAATCTAAGACCCCCTAACACTTTCCTGGAATAGGATGATTGAGGGTTTGACCTTGCATGCCCCCACTCCAGGAAGAGAAATTCTGAAACTGGAATATAGCCATTGGCTTCATCTTGTGGTTAAATGTTAATAACATATAAAGAAAGAACTGGCTGTTTTGACTGATAGCTGATAAGAAGAGAATCTTTAGGTTTCAGCATCTGGCTGCAGAGCCATAGGTTGGGAGTTTGATTCTCCACTGAGATTCCGTGATAGGGGCTGGACCTGATTACCCAGTGGGTCTCTTCCAGCTCTGCAGTTCTAAAATTATTATTTTTATTAAAGCATCATAAAGTAGCTACATTTTGGAGTTCTCCAGAACTCTTTGCATTAAGGAGAACATGATAGTAAAATAGATTTTAAATGTGGGCAGAAAGCCAGATTAAGACATTTTGCTGCCAGAGATAAAGGAGAAGGTGGCTCCCCATCCCCAATCCACCGAGAGAAACTGGCAGGATTGCCAAAGGGAGAGATATCTTTCCCACATCTGAGACAACAGGCTAGTTTAGGGAGTGAGAATCTATGTCTAGGGGAACCTGTGTCAGAATCATTGCTCTGTCTTCTAACTGAGGGGGATAGATTGGGGTGTTTAGGTGAGATGTGGCCTATATGAAATGCATGTTCTCATGGCATTTCTTCAGCCCCCAAGTTGTTGTTGAGCCATTCCCAAAAATCAATCAATCAATCAATCAATCAATCAATCAATCAATCAATCAATCAATCAATCATCAGTCTCAAATTTACTCCTAAACTATAGAACAGCTGCAAAACCGCCCTCTGCTATATGTGTCCTGAGACAGTCAGCTCTTTCTGTCAAATGATACAGCTGACCATTAGTCTCTGCACTAACTTATCGTCTTAAAATGAAGCATAGGAAGAAGTAGCAAATACATGCTCCTTTTGTTACTCATATCAGCCAAACAGAGAGACCTAATTCATCAGGTGAAAAGTCAGCCATGCTAATGTATAGCCCCTCCACTCACAGTTATTTGTACCTTCAAATGCTAAAAGTAAAATGTTGGATTGAACTGCTTTTGTATTTCCTACCATGTAACATTATTGATTCCTAACATGAAATGAAGATATACTCTGACTCCCTCCATCAATCTTGCTGTAGTAGAAGCAACACAAATGGCATGATGTTTAGCTATTACTGCTTCTCTGACCTTAGCCATCCCTGACTTTATTCAAAGTTGCCTGTTTGCTGGGACAATGATGAGATTTAGATACATGTGTTGTTTTTGCACAAATGTAGCAGCTCTGAGTCAGACTTATAGAGTATGTGCATTTCTAAGGTGATTGGGGGTACAGCAAGTAACTGCTGATTGCCAATGGGGTGGAATAATACCCTTTACAAAGTCTGCATGTTCAGACTGTCACTGAAGAGGGGCAGGGAGAGGAAGTGTGAAGAAAGTGCTAGAAGGTTGTTTTCTGTCTTATTTATTTTTGCTAAAATAAAATACTGTTCACCCCCCTTGAACAAACCTGCTGTTTTATTGATGTATGGTAGAAGAGAGGGCTCCAAAAGGAAACAGGATGAGATGAAATTCCAGACTGAGTGATGGAGCTGCTGCACTTGCCCCAAATTGCCCTTTTAAGAAGGATTGAAAGAGAGCCATGCCCCTTTGCATTTTAAAAGAAACTTTACTTAGGCTGTGGTCTCACTAAAGTTTTCTGCGCATCTTAATTTTATGCATAGTTTTTTTTGGGGGGGGCGGTGACGTGGTGTTTTTATGTGCAGTTAGTGTCCTGTCACCAGGGTAGTATTTTTCTGCTCTGTGCCCATCTCTACTTGCCTACTACGCATCTCTTCCCTTTTTTCTGGGTCAAATTTCTAAGTCTCAGTCCAGGAAGTGGCAAGAAAAGGTGTACAAAGTTAATTACTGCGTATTTTTTGGGGTCGCACCTCATTAGAGAAGCAAATAATTGAGCATTTTTAATGGAAGTTTTTTAAACCAACTCCTAGCGGTGGTTTATGAAACTTCAGTGAAAGTGTGAATTCCGGGGCCGTGGTCGATCGGGACTCCAATTTACTTCCCATCACAGTTACGATGCGATCTTTTACTGCACAGTTAGCCACAGCAAAACTGCGCAGAAAATGCTGGTAAGACCGCGGCCTTACTCCCTTCCCTGTGACTACCTGAGGAAACTGTCTGGTGAGTAGAGATGGGCACGGAACGAACATTTTGTCATTTCCGTTACCGTTTGTCATTTCCGTTACGTAACGAAATGACAAACGAAAATTGTGATGAAAATGAAACGAAATGAACAGAACCACGAAAATTGTGGTCGTTACGTTTCATTTCCGTTAATGGCGATGCACAATGAAATGAGCTGTTTTAAATGTTAAAAAATGCCCTGGACATCCGTAAAAACGCAATGATAATTATTTATATTGTCTGATAATACCTACCAGGGTGGTTGGGGTCCTTAAAACGTTTGTTTTTGTCTTCTCCCATTGCAATGTATTATTCTTTTCCCTTTAAAATGGATGTCACCACCAGCCACAAAATGGAGGCAAGGCATGTGATGTGGGATCATGTTCAACCAATAGCATGCCCAGGTTGCAGACTGGGCGGGCAGGTCTGGCAGCCACAGAGGGCATAAAAAGCTCTGGCAGCCTCCGTCCTCCTTGCAGTCTCTGGTGGGAGTTAGGGTGGGATTGCTGTCTCTGCGACAGCCTCCCTGTGTGCGTGCGTGCTGCGTACTTCTCAGTGAGTACCCTCCCCTGCCCCACAGTGCAGTGACTCTGCGGCTGCCTTGCACCCTGGGCAACGCCCACCGCTGCCTTTGCAGCCTCCATGCATACCTAGTCTATGGTGTGTCTTTGCCAGCATCCATTTTTTTTAGTGTTTTCCCTATGGTCTGGGGCGTTGGGGGATGCCTGCACACAGAAATGCTTTAAAAATCACGCAAAAAGCGGGTAGAAATGACAAACGAAAAAATGAAAAACGGTAACAAAATTTTTCAAAAAAATTGCAACAAACGGAAACTTATTTTTGACCCCAAAATGGTTCATATTTTCCAGAAACGGACCTCTCAACGACAAATGACAAACCAAAACGCCATTTTTTTGTTTCGTGCCCATCTCTACTGGTGAGACTGAGACGTTGTTCCTGACAGCCAGAAAAAGGAAAAGGAAGAGACCAATCATCTCTGTTAATTGATGCAGCCCTGGCCAGAATCCTGCCTTTACTTTTGGGTCCCTCAACACCCTGGTGGCGAGTCCAGTTGCCTCATTGCCATTTGTGGGCACAGGTTTCTTCTCAGAAGCTCACAAGTCCTGGCCTGCTCAAGGATTGGACAAGAATCTCCCTGAAAGGATACAGGCAGTTCTGAAAGCTATCTATTTGGGCATGGACCAGGCTGGAGAGCCACTGTCCATCTCCAATCACAATATAGTTCTGTAACGTTTGTATAAATACATTTCCACAGCCTTTCAGGAAGAGTTCTTTATATCACTGTGATTCAGATAGCTAAATAGACAGCCCACTCATAAGTTCTTCCCTCCTAGAACTTTCTGGAAAATATGTATATATATTTTATGAAGCTTCAATATTTATACATTCTGTAGCGCCTTTGAGATACGTTTCTTCCATTTTTGTATCAGGTTTTAAATTTAATTTTGCACTCTGACTTCCCGAGAAAGGTTCCACATTTACATTTAAAACCATGCATCTGACTTGCCTACTTACTTATCTTTCTGAAACACTGAAATAATGAGTTTTGTCATACTATGGAATAGGTAATGGCTTTATTTTAAAGGCCATTTAATGTCTCCTTGATAAGATATACTCCGAATAACTGAAGGGTTCTTCTCTGACATTCTCTACAGCACCTTGGAATTTCAGTATATACGATTTTGGCAGGTTGCTCAGATGGCTCATCTGAGACTCAGCAAAATAAATGCAAATAAATGTCTTTGACAAAAACAAGATTTAGGGTTGCTGAGGGATCTAGTGATTTACTAGGGTAGCTGCGTATCTGTTTACAATTCCAAGACATTTCTGTCTATGAATTGAATTTGACTTTAAGCATATTTGAAGTATAGCTTCTGTTTATTTATTTTTTGAAACTGCTTTTGTTAGTTAAACAAAAATGGCCTGACCCCAAAATGGTTCATGGGTAGTAACGAGCACGACAAATTGGGTTGCACATGAGCATGTGCAATGCAAAATTTCTGATACGATGAATACTACACTAGAAAGCTGCATAACAATGCCATACAGCTTTGTGGATTTCCCCCCTGCATTTCCACATAAATCTTGCATAGGAAACATGACATTCTATGGAGGAAATGTGACAATCCCACACAGTTTGGCCTTTCTTCTAGGAAGAACATGAAATGGGACCAAGAATCCTTGTGAGATTTAGGATATTGGGCATGCCATACATAAAAATATTACTGTGGAGGTGAAATAGTTATTTTCTTTGTTTCTCTTCAGGAGTGAGAAGCTCCACAACCACCCCAACACTCTAGTGAGGGTATACAAGTTTGCTCAATTCACTATTGTAGGAATCCGATGTGTTATTTACATACAGTCCTGTACAATGCTTTGGCACCTTTTGAGGTGCAGGTAATTGTTATGTCAGCCCCTCTAGTGGTGCTGGGAAGGGGAGTCCAATAACCTACAGCCAGCTGTATGGATTCAAATCAAGAAATCTTGTTAGTTTTGGAGACAATTTATTTGACCTTTTGGCAACAAATTATTCAAAGTTAAGAGCATGCTTCAGACATTGTTGCAATTTGGTGTGCAAAACATAATGGCTAGGTTGATTTCTAAACTTGAGGCAATTTATCTTCAGAGGTTGTGCCATTTGTGTTATACCAGAGTTATTGGGGAAGTGGTTTTGGATCACTGTACCTACCAGGATTGGGTCTATTGTAAACACCAATGATTCTTAATTGCCAATTTGGGGCCTTTTTACACGACCCCTAAGATCCGCTGGCCACTTAAATTCGGACCAGAGATCTTAGGGGTTCATCGCTCTTCCTCTGTCCCCACCCCCCTCCGCACTTCCTGGTTGCTGGCTGCGTGAGGGAGAGAGAAAAAGAGAAAGAAAAGAATGCCGGTTTACCTCCGTTTTGTTCCTGGCAGCATTCAGATCTCTTAAAGGAGCGGGGTGCAAAAAAAGAACAAACAGAAGCCAGGAGAGCCCCGCACTCACTATCCTTACACCGGATCAAATATTTGTCACATCCAAAAAGCAGGTACCTGAAAGCTGCACTGAGACGCGCTAAAGTGGGCGTGGTTGCACTTAATTTCCTGTTAACTCCGGAGCTGGTGGGTAAACATTTTTAATCTCCGGAGCTGGGAGCCATTTGCCCCGGAGTTTAGGGGTCGTGTATAAACGCCCTTAGTTATGCTTCAATAGTTCAGTGGCTTAGGTCTTTGGCTGTGTCTTCTTGAGAAGGGCTGGACATAATGATCGATAGGGTCCCCTCCAGATCTGCAGTTCTAAAAGGGTGGTGGTGGTGGTGATGGTGGTGGTGGTGGTCAACAACAAATATTACATATAAGCAGGGCCGGCGCGTCCATTAAGGCGAACTAGGCAGTTGCCTAGGGTGCCAAAATGGAGAGAGGGCTCTGGCTAGCCTGCCGACCCCCCGCTGCTCCCCGCTCCACCCACCTGCCCCCCGCCTGCCCCCCCACCCCTCGCCTAGGACCCAAAAAACCTAGCACCGGCCCTGCATATAAGATAACATACTGTTAACATACTTTTGCTGGGGGGGGGGAATTAGCTCCTCTCTCTTTTCCACCTACTGAGAAGACTTCAACAGAAGATCAGAAGAAATAGGGAAACTAGGAGGCAGGTCAGTTAACTTTGGCACCTCTGTTTATAACAACATCCCGTGGCTTCACCCATGAGGACTCTGTCTTCAAGATACTTCTGGTCCACATTCAAATGTGTGTAAATATTATTTTTTTACAGTAACTTTGCTTTGTGGGCTGTGTTGCTTACACAGATTAGTTATTAAGCACACTGTTTTTCTCACATTTTGCTTGCAAGTTCACACACTGTATATGAAAGGATGTTTTTCCATCTGCCCCTCTCTATATGTTTGGCTTTACTCCTCTAGAAACGCGGCTTAGCTAAATATGTTATTCCAAGGTTCCCTAAACATGGCTGAACAAAGTCCTAGTACTGGATCTGTTATTGTTGGTAGGGCCCCAGACATACTACTCTTTTACTCTGTTTACATCAGAGTAATCCAATTGACTTTAGTGTCCTACATCCAAAACAGGTTTTAGATTTTAGATTTATATGTGGCTTAAATTCCTACAGACAGAAAACCAGTTAAAAAGTGACAGCAAATTTTACAAAACATGCCCAAAGATTTCCCTTGTTTCCTATAACAAGCAGTTTTTCCCAAATATTGGGGGAACATCAGCTCCTTTTTTACCTATTTAGAGCTCATGATGATCTTTAGCAAGATAAATAAATATCATAGTGATCAAGAGGAAATGATTAAAGTAGAAAGAGTTACATTTTGATTCAAGTTCTCTCTCTCTTTTTTCACTCTCTATAAAAACAACACACTGCCAAGACAACCTGTTCATAATTTTCTCTGACATAAGTTCATTCTTCCTAAAAACGGTCTGGCACAGTTAATCTTTGCTGCATTATTTGCATTAGATTTTCATGTATCATTTTAAAATATTTTAAAATTGTTAAAAGTAGAATAGAAAATATAAAAACATAAACAAATGATATTTATACAGAGAAAACAATTTAAGCATAACAAAACAAAACAATCTACCTAACATGCAACCCTTTTCCCACTCAAGACTAGGGGCCTTTTCACACGACCCCTAAGATCCACTGGCCACTTAAATTCGGACCAGAGATCTTAGGGGTTTGTTGCTGTTCCTGCGTTCCCACCCCCTCCGCACCCCTGGCTGCTGGCTGCGTGAGGGGAGGGAGAAAAAAAGGAAGAAAAGAATGCCGGCTTACCTCCGTTCTGCCAGTCTCGCTCTGTTCCCAGCAGCATTCAGATCTCTTAAAGGAGCGGGGAGCAAAAAAACAACAAACAGAAGCCAGGAGAGCCCGGCACTCTAGGTTACATCCGGATCTGGGATTTTTCACGCTCCGAGAGCAGGTACCTGAAAAGTGCGCTGGGACGCGCTTAGGTGGGCGTGGTCGCACTTAATTATCTGTAAACTCCGGAGCTGGTGGGAAACAATTTTAAGCTCCGGAGCTGGGAGCCATTTGCAGCGGAGTTTAGGGGTCGTGTACAAAGGGCCTTATTCTATGCTTCAAATCCTTAAGTTATCCACAGGAAGAACTTCCTGATAGTTAGAGCTGTTCAGCAGTGGAATAAGCTGCCACGGAGGGTGCTGGAGTCTCCTTCTTTGGAGTTTTTAAAGAAGAGGTTGGATGACCAAATGACAGGAGTAATTTGATGGGGGTTCCTGCAAGGCAAGGAGTTGGACTGGATGGCCCTTGAGGTCTCTTCCAACTCTATAATAGTCATATACCATAATTGGTCTGCAGGCTGACACGGCCTGGAGGACGATGCGGCCCCACCACCGCCACCACGCCGGAGAGTCCGCCTGGAGGCCGGCGCGGCCCTACCATCGCAGCCGCCCGGGAGAGTCCGCCTGCAGGCTGATGCGGCCTGGAGGACGACGCGGCCCCACCGCCGCCGCCGCCCCGGAGAGTCTGCCTGGAGGCCGGCGTGGCCCTACCATCGCCGCCGCCTGGGAGAGTCTGCCTGCAAGCTGGCGTGGCCTGGAGGACGACGCAGCCCCACCACCGCTGCCGCCCAGGAGAGGCCGCCTGGAGGCCGCTGCGGCCCTACCATCGCCGCCGCCCCAGAGAGTCCGCGTGCGGTTCGGCGTGACCTGGAAGCCGACGCGGCCATACCATCGCCGCCGCTCCAGAGAGTCTGCCTGGAGGCCGATGCGGCCGTATCATCGCCGCCACCCCAGAGAGTCCGCCTGCTGGTCGGCGCGGCCTGGAGGCCGGCATGGTTCCACCACCTCCGCCACCCCGGAGAGTCTGCCAGGGGGCTGGCACGGCCTGCCGCCCCCCCCGGCTTGCCACAAGCCGCCACCACCGATGCTGCTCCACCTTCGCCGCTGCCCCGGAGAGTCCACCGGGAGCCTTGTACGGCTTGCCGCATCCCGCGGCCCACCACTCACCGCTGCCGCCGACGCGGCCCGTCTACCGCCACTGTTCCGGAGAGCCCGCCTCGGACATTGGCGCGGCCTACCACCTTCCGTCATCACCGCCACGGCTCGCCTTTTGCCACCACCTGGGGAGCCCACTAGAAGCCGGCGCGGCCTGCCGCTTTCCGGCTGTCCACCTCTTGCTGCCACCGCCGCGGCCTTTCATCTCCCGCCGCCCCAGATGGCCCGCTTTGGAGTCCGGCGTTACTCTCCGCTCCTTTGCGCCCCCACCTCGGCTGTTGGAGCAGCTGGCAGATGCCCCGGGGAGCCCCTCAGGCGGTTGGCGCGGCTCGCTGCGGTTTCCACCCACAGCTTGTGGCTTGCCATCCACCGTCGCTCGGAGAGCCAGCTCCAGAGACTGCTGCGGCCCGTCCACTGTGGGCCCCCGGACTGCTCGCTCTTTCTTGTGGCGTCTGAGCTCGGAGGGGGTTGGGTGGGCCACTGCCTTTAGGCTTTGGTTTGTTGTTTGAACCTCGGGGGGATTAACTTTTTCCTTGACCGCTCGGACCTGGATACGTATCCTCCGACGCCTTTGGAAGCACCTGCTACCCCTGCCCACTGTTCCCTCCCCTGCAGCTTTTCGATCAAGACGCTATTGCCCATCTCTGTCTGTGCCACCAGCTGCCTCCTTGTTTGATGGTATACCTTGTCTCTGTATCTCCCATCCCTTTCCTCCCTCCCTCCCCTCCTTGTATTTCCACTCTGCCCTGGTCATGTGCCCAATTTCTGTTGTATTTCTTTTATTGTGTTTTAATAGTTCCTTTGCGTTTTTGCCACTACTTCCATTGTATTTTTGCACTTTTGCAGTGTTTTTCTGCTGCTGTATTACTGTATTGTATTTATATTATTGTTAATCATTTTGCTTCCTTGGTTTTTTTGTTTTTTTGTTTTGTTTTCCTCCCTCCCCCCTCCCTCTTATAGGCCACCATGTCGGCAGGGACTCGCATCTCTGTGGTGTCTGGCCGTGGGAGGTACGCTCTGGACGGAGGGATCGGTCGGGTTAGAAGAACTCGGGTCCGGCACCTATTGCCTGTCCCCCGTTCTGATCCCCTCGCCCACCGCCATCTACCTGGGTGCCATCCCGCCAGCGCCTCCGACCTGTCCTGCCTCCTGATTAATGCCAGGTCGGTGCATAACAAGACTCCGCTCATCCTTGATTCCATCTTGGATGAGCATGCCGACCTGGCATGCATCACCGAGACCTGGGTGGGCGTGGAGGGCGGGGCTTCCCTCTCCCTCCTGTGCCCTCCTGGGTTTCAAGTTCAGTGGGCAGGCAGATCAGAGGGTAGGGGGGTGGGGTGGCCATCGTCTACAGGGAATCCCTTTGTGTTAGTAGGTCTGCGACAATGGTGTGTTCTGGGGTGGAATGCCTCAATCTATCAGTGGGTCAGCGAGATAAGTTTGGCATTGTGCTGGTGTACTGTGCTCCCTGCAACCCAGCGCAATCCCTATCAGAGATCGCTGAGTTCGTCTCGGCTGCTTTGTTGAGATCCCCCCGCCTCTTGGTGGTTGGGGACCTCAACTTGCATGCCGAGGAGGAACTCTCTGGTGCGGCTCTGGAATTCATGGAATCCATGACTTCCATGAACTTATCTCAGCATGTTCTATGCCCCACCCATAGAGCTGGCCACACCCTGGACCTGGTTTTTTCCTCCATGTTGCCAGATTCGTGTCTGGGGGTTGGGGGTATTTTGCCCCTGCCCGTGTCATGGTCGGACCATTACCTGCTAAAATTCTCCCTGTTGATCGCCCTCCCGCCCCATGGGGAGCACCCATCTTACATCTGGGCCCGCCCCCGTAGGCTCCTGGACCCTGCCAGGTTCATGGAGGCCTTCGGGGAGCTTTCTGGTGGTCTGGCAGACAATCCGGTCGATGCCCTGGTGGAAAGATGGTATGTGGGTACTGCCGGGGCGGTGGACCGGATCGCCCCCATGTGTCTCCTACGATGTTGAGACCGCTCCTCCCTGTGGTTCGCGGAGGAGCTGCGGTCGATGAAACAAGAACGTAGGAGACTGGACGTCATTTGGAGGGCAAACCGGATGGAAGAAAATAGGGCTGCCCTTAAACAGCTGACTGGCCGCTACCTTTGCGCGATCAGGGACGCTAGAAGATCATTTGTCTCCCTGAGAATTGGCGAGGCCTCGAACCGCCAGGCGGAGTTATTCCGGGTGGTTCGGGACCTCTCCAATCCCAGTCAGCTGCGGCCTCCTCCTAGTAATTTCACTAGTGAGCAATTCGCAGCCCACTTTAGATCAAAAATAGAGGCCATCTGTTCCGACTTGCCCCCCAGTTGCTCTAGCCCACCCTCTGGGATCTCTGGGGCCTCACCCCTCCGTTCTCCCCTCCTGGATGAGTTTGGGTCGGTCTCTTCAGCGGAGGCCTCCAGAGCTATGGTTTGTTGCCAGCCGACGGCCTCTCCCTTTGACCCTTGCCCAGCCTGGCTTATTTAATCTGCCGAAGGGAACATGCCCGAGTGGGTTTCTGCTATTGCCACGGCCTCCTTTAGGGAGGGATGTTTCCCTTCCCGCTTGAAGGAGACAGTGGTGAAACCCACTCTTAAGAAACCTGGCTTGGCATCGGACGACCTTTCCAGCTATCGTCCGATCGCCATTGTTCTCTTCCTGGGCAAGGTTGTCGAGGGGGTGGCCGCTGTCCGACTTCAGTCATACCTGGAGGTAAACCATATCCTGGATCCCTTCCAGTCTGGATTCAGGCCTCTTCGCGGGACCGAGACCGCCCTGGTCGCTCTGCAGGATGACCTCCTCAGGGAGGCCGACGGGGGGAGTTCCTCCCTGTTGGTCCTCCTTGATCTCTCAGCAGCCTTTGATACCATCGACCACGGTAACCTTCTGGCCCGGCTCGCGGAGGTGGGAATTGGTGGTCAGGCCTTGGCCTGGCTTGGTTCCTTCCTCAGCGGCCGGACTCAGCGGGTTCAGCTGGGTGATGTCTTGTCGGCTCCTTGGAATCTCCCTTGTGGGGTGCCCCAGGGGTCGGCAATCCCTCCCGTGCTGTTCAATGTTTATATGAGGCTGCTGGGGGAGGTCATCAGGAGATATGGAGTTCGCTGTCATCATTACGCTGATGACACGCAGCTCTATATCTCCTTTTCATCATCTGCAGAGGAGGCAGTTCGCTCCCTCGATCTGTGCCTGGAAGCCGTACTGGAATGGACCAGAGATAGCAGGCTCAAGCTTAATCCAGAGAAGACGGAGGTTCTGTTCTTTGGGGCGCCCTCGTCTCGGTACAATGGCCCCCTTCCTAGTCTGGGGGGTATCTCCCTCCAGACTATAGACAGGGCCAGGAATCTGGGCATGGTCCTGGATTCGGCCCTCTCCCTGGAAGCCCAGGTGATGGCCGTCTCCAGGGCCACTTTTTTCCATCTCCACAGGATCGCCGAGATCCGTCAGTACCTTGATGAGTCCTCCCTGAGGACAGTTGTGCAGGCCCTGGTGATCTTGAGGATCGACTATTGCAATGCCCTCTACGTGGGGTTGCCCTTGACCCTGGTCCGGAGGTTACAGCGGGTGCAAAATGTGGCGGCCAGGCTGGTGGTGGGTGCCCGCAGATACGAGCACATCACCCCAGTCCTGGTTCGCCTGCATTGGCTCCCCATTGTCTTCCGGATCAGGTTCAAAGTCTTGGTTTTGATTTTCAAAGCCCTCCACGGCTTGGGACCAGAGTACCTGGCAGAGCGTCTCTCCAGAGGGCATCCGGATCCAGACCCATGAGATCATCGCAGGTGCGCTCACTGAGAGTGGCCACACCCAGAGAGGCGCGGAAAACTCATACGCGAAACCGCACCTTCTCTGTGGTGGGGCCTTCACTCTGGAATCATCTTCCCAGTGAGCTGCGCCTGCTGGAGTCCCTGCCTGCCTTTAAGAAGGCTTTGAAGACCTTCCTTTTCAAAGAGGCCTTTGGTGACCATGTTAGATAGGTTTTTTTTTTAACTTCCCTCTTTCCTCTCTCTCCTATCCGACTTGCTGCCATCTTGCCCTCCGTCGCTTTATGCTCGGAGGTTTTTCTACTTGTTTTATGTGTTTTTATCATTGTTAGCCGCCCAGAGTTCCCGCCTGGGAAGATGGGAAATAAATAAATAATAAATATAAATAATTCCCTGTGCCATTCCTCCAGTATTATTTGATTATTGGATTTCTAGTTTTTAGCAAAACTTTAAATGTACCATCATTACCACTACTATTACCAATTCCACTTCCTATTTATTTATTTATTTTATTTTGAATATTTTTACCCTACCTTTCTCCTTGGAAAGGGACCCAAGTTGGCTTACAATAATGTGTGACAATATACAGCTCCGAATGTTTAAGACATATTCAAATTAAGAATTAGGAGAGGCATTAAAATGTAACATTAAAGCTACAAAGAGCACACGAAACAAAACAAAAACCCATTATGAGTGGTGGAAACTAACATGGAAATCATTGTTGTTCTTATGAAATCGCTCAATGCAATCATATATGGTAATCAATATAAAAGTCACATAGTAAATAGCCCCTAATTCAGGGAAAACTTGCCTGAAGAAGAAGGTCTTTGCTTCTGGAAAGACAGCTGAGACAGGGCAGTCATGGCCTCCAGTGGAAGGGAGTTCCAAAGTCTGGGAATAGCAACAGAGAAGGGCCTTTCATGTGTCCTTATGAGATGCACTTGTGAAGGTGGCAGGATGGAGAGAAAAGCCTCTCCTGGTGACATAATCACCCGAGCCGGTTCATAATGTGAGATTCTATCTTTGAGGTAGCTTGGCCCCAGGCCATGTTTGTGCTTTGTAAGCTAAGGTCAGCACCTTGAATTGTGCCTGATAGCTGAATGGCAGTCAGTTGAGCTGCTTTAGTAGGGGTGTAATGTGATCTCTGCAACCTGACCGAGTCAGCAATCTGGCTGCTGCATTCTGGACCCACTGAAGTTTCCTGAGACTTTCCATTGGTAGCCCCATATAGAGCTCATTACAGTAGCCCAGCTGGGATGTCACTAGGGTGTGTGTCACAGTGGCCAGAGCAGGTTTCTCAAGAAACAGGTGTAACTAGCATACTATTTTTAAATGTGCAAATGCACTCCTGGCCACAGCTGTGACCTGGGCATCTTGCCTTTTCCGCCCATTGGCACGGGGAAAGGCAGGAGTATTTTTTCTTTTTCTTTCTTTCTTTTCTCTCTCTTTTTTTGCCTCCCCTCCCCCACCCATCAGCTGGCATGTGGGCTTGGGGAGGCCAAAAAACTGTTTAGAACTCCCACCTCCCCCCCATTGGTGCAGGAATAGGTGGGAGTTTTAAACTTTTTCTCCCGCCCCAGCAGCCAGCTGATCGGCACTGGTGCCGGCAAAAAAAAGTCATACACAAGCACCACACCACACGCATAACAAACCAGAACCAAAACAAAATCTGAAATTATTATTTTTTAAAAAATTCATTTCGTATGAAACGCCCCCCCTCCCCAAACTAAAAATGAAATGAAACAAAATTGAATTTTTCATTTGGTGTCCATCTCTAATTGCTATTAATTGTCACTTTGTGTCCATTTCTAATTGTGAACAAATTGTAGATGTGGTTCTCTCCTCCATTTTTGGGACTGTATATGGAAGTGAATCCCATTCTTCAAATATACATTTTCCTCACATGATATAGAAAAATAATTTTTAAAGGATTGTATGAACTTAATCTGAAATGAGTACTTCTGAAAACATATTGATTCACTTGAATGTCTTTCCATTTCCCACATTCTCCTTCATTCACGGCACAGGATGTGTGCTAGTTATTTTCAGTCAGAAGATAAACAGAAGTGATTAACCAGCTCAGCCAATTCATTCATAGGCAGAATCCACTTCTGGTTATGCCTAGAGGAAAATTGTGATTATGCAGTTGTCCAGCAAGCTATTAGATAATCCAGAGACAGCTGTCTGCTCTTTCTCAAGGAATGCCTTGTTTGCTTAATATTCCCATTACAGGGTCAAGCTGCTGAATAAAAAAGCAGCAAAATAACTACACACAAAGCTCCAAGGATAATCAACAGCAGTCTTATAAATATGCAACACTGTTGTGTCCATTATGTTGTTTATTTGAGGTCTATTCTCTATTTTCCTCTAGGAGCTAAAGCCTAAAAATCAAAATGCAAGAAATTGCCCTATGAACTCATCCTTTTTTACATTTCTGTTGTTTATTTGTGATCACTATTTTTATCAAAAGTTTAATGTTTTCTATTTTAATTGTATACAGTAATACCTTGGTTTAAGAGTAACATGGTTTAAGAGCATTTTGCAAGACAAGCAAACATTTTTTTCTAAATTTTGCCTTGGCAAGCAAGCAATGTTTTGATATATAAGCACTGGAGCAGGTCACATGATCACGTGAGCCAATGGTGGATCTCCCTCCCTCCCTCCCCCTGCTGTATTTTGGGTGATTGTCTTGGATATTCCATCTGTGGTAGCCTCCAAAGCAGTGGGAGGAGAGGGGAATAGAAGTCTCCCATGTACCAGCCAGGAATGTAATGGTTGAGGTTTATTTTTCTTTATATTTATATTTTTATTTAATTTGTTTTCAACATTCTTTCTTATTTTTTCAAACCATTTCTAGTCGTGGGGAAGCTAGTCAAGTGTGTATATGACTACAAATTGCACTTTACTATTGTTACATTAAAAAAATACAGAGTAAAATCCAGTTGTTAGTCCTGAGCAGAGCAGATTCCACAGCCAGGTACCTAAACCATGATGTGGAGTGGACTTCTAGCTGACTTATTTTGTGAGTTTTGGCATTTTGTGTGTACAGTATGTGGTCTATGGGAGCCCAGAACGAATCATCTGAGTTTCCATTATTTCCTGTGCAGAAATTTGCTTTGAGATAAGAGTGTTTTGGTATACAAGCATGTTTCAAGAACAGATTATGTTTGTAAACCAAGGTATTATTGTATATCAATTAAGGAAGAGTCCCTCTTAAAAATAGCCTAAATTTACTAGTAAATAAAATGATGTTATGAACATCTAAATATATACTGTAAATATGAAATTATTGTCATTTCTGAGTGATAATGCTTTCCAAAGTCAATGAAAGTACTTGGTTTGGACCTCTAAAATACATATATATGGTTAAACTCTCATGCACTTTTGTTTTCTGTTTACACTCCATGCAGTGTCTAGGATATTGTTTCTATTTTTTCCAAGTTATGACTTCAATGTTACAATACCTCCAAAAAAAAAAAAAAACTATGCTGGGAAGCATTTTATTGTTGTCTCTGCTTTTTAAAAAAAGAGATTTGCCAGTTTCTGTTTACATTTGAAAGGCGGAAAGAAAAGAGTGTTTCCATCTTTCTACACAGATAATGTCCATAAAAGCTCCCATTAGAGGTACAGAAAGAAATCAGGAATTGTGCCAATGCAAATTTATGATAGAAAGCTGGTGCACTCAAAAAGTGTTATTTGTAAAACCTAGCTGAAATTTCTCAAAAGAGAATTTTCGCTTGTACTCTTTGTTTTTAAATAAGCTTTTCCCTTCTCTCGTTTCCGCATAAATGAGAAGAAGGCAGAATTAGTTTCCTCATTTTCTCTGCAATGTTTTCTACATTTCCCCCTGGATTTTTGATGATGTCTGCAATTCTAACCCCATCTAAAGCAGTGCCTTTGAATAACCCTAGGCCCAAGCCATAGTGAGGGATGCAAAATGGCATTCTGATCATGCATGCAGTTGTCGCTGTTCTTTTCAGCAGCTTCTTATGATGTATATGTACTGTATCTGCATATGCATATGTATATACCACTGCTAATTCTCCTATCCCTGGGAAAAATAACCCCTCCCTAAAAATATAGCAGACAATTCTGAAATACTCTTTGCACACAGTCTTAGTTGATCATAATGTATTGTGAACACCATTGCATTTCAGTTTAATTGCTTAAATCTATAATTGCTAAGAGTAAGTTTTCTGTCTTGCAAATACATACAAAAAGAACTATTGGGAAATGACAGATTAGTATAGCACCATTTATTCTATTTAAATTATGTCCACTCATATAAGCTAGCCCTATTAATAAATTACTGTTGTCTTTCTCCCATCACATGTGGGATACTAAGATAAATGAATTTTGTTTTGTTTTACAAATTAAAACCTTTCCAACATTTGTCTTCACTAAAGAGTGTTAGGGTTTGCTTGAGTTGGAGCAAAAAAGTCAAGGGCCTATCAAACATTTTAGAGAATATGAAATTCAGAGAGCATTCTAAACCTGTTGGAATGATTGTTGATTAGAGATGGGCACGACTTAGCGGTATTCCTGTTTCCGTTTCTGTTACTCGTATCCGTTACTCTATGGAAACGGTAATGGGAAATACTCTGCCAGAATTCGAGCTCGAACCGACGAACGAACAATTTGGTCTGATTTGTCGTGCTCGTTACTTGCATCGCGGCGATCGTGCAATGCCAAGCGGCACAGAAAAAAGTTTTTAAAAGTTAAAAAAAACGATTCCCGGCCCTAAAATTAGGCGAAAACTGTCTGAGGGCACCTACCAGGCCAGAAGGGTGTTTTATTTGGGGGGGGGGTTCCCCGCCCCCCTCTCCTTGGCTATTGCTACTGCTGCGCTGCTGGTACCAGGCTGGGAGGGCGCATCCATTTGCCATGCAGTGCGGGGGATCCAAAATGGCGACCGCAATATTTTTTTTGAAATCGTTACCCAAAACCCCACCAAAGCACCACAGAAACATGCGAAAATTAGCTATTTTAAATGCTTGAATTTTTACAGTAGCAGCAGTGGGTTTTTCTTGCAAAAAAAAAAGTCTCCGTTTATTTTATTTTATTTTATTTTATTTTATTTTATTTTATTTTATTTTATTTTATGACACCTGCACATTTGCAATGATGGGCTCGCCCATGGGAGTGGACCATGCAAATTTTCCACCAATCGCATGGCCACTTGGCCAGGTTGACCACAGAGACTTCTGGGATGTGCCAATCGGGCATAAACAGCCCACTAATCGTAGCCCAAACCCGAACCCTAAGCCTAAGCCTAACCCATACGCCAGTACACTGTCCTTCTAAGTGGGTCAGAGAGGCACCCAGAGGTGCACCCCAATACTCACCCTAACCTCACCCGTAACTAGCCTAACCCTAGCCCTTGCGCTAACCCGTCTTAACCCTAAGCCAGATCTACTTGCATTACATTACATGCAAGTACGTGAGACACAGCGGGTGCAAAGAGTCTGCCAGTCCGTCACTTGTGGCTCTGGCTGACTCCTGCAGCTCCCTCCAGGAGCCCGCTATCCCCCCAAACCAGTACTAATGACAACGAAAAAAACGAAAAAACGAACGACTAATTTTTGTGAAATTTCACAAAAAACGGAAACGAGCCAAAACGGACTGCCTCTGACACACGACAACTCAAAAACGTCATTTTCCCTAGTCGTGCCCATCTCTATTGTTGATATTACCTGCACCATCCAATCAGTTTTCCTTAAAAAGAAGGGGTAGTGGTAAAAACTTCAGTTCCTTCCCTATCACAGAGCTGGC
Source organism: Phrynocephalus forsythii (assembly GCA_029282475.1). Classification (NCBI taxonomy): domain Eukaryota; kingdom Metazoa; phylum Chordata; class Lepidosauria; order Squamata; family Agamidae; genus Phrynocephalus; species Phrynocephalus forsythii. The sequence continues at coordinate 40,023,976 of JAPFRF010000006.1, forward strand.
TTTGGCAATCTGGTTCATTGGTCAAAGAATTTAGTCAGACCACATTGAATGTCAAAGTGCACACAAGCAAGAAATGTTTCAGAAAAAACTGTGTAGTATTTAGATAATGACCAAGCTAGACAAAATCCATTAATGAATCCAGAGAGTTACAAAGTTCAGTAACATCACTTCTTCTCCTTTTTGTCCATCCTTCCAAGAGCTAACGTATATTTTTTTCAGGATTGCAATTTTGTTAAATGAAATATTTTTTAAAAATTAAATAGATTAATAGGGTGCTCTCAAACATTCTCCAGTTTATATAGAAAATACAAGTTGTATTTGTTTGTTTGTTTGTTTGTTTGTTTGGCTTATATACCATGCCATCTGGCATAAAAGCCACTTTGGGCGATTTACAGAATTTTAAGTTAAATAATGAAACATAAAAACAACATAAAACAAAATAATAGACTGTAATTAAAATCAACATCAACATCTTCAAAAAAAGGATCCAGAGGTGATCCAGGAAATTATCAACTGGTCAGTTTGACATGTGTCTCAGGTAAAGTGAGGGAAATCATTGTAAAAGATAAAATTAATAGGCACATAGCAGAGAAGGTGCTGTTGAAGGAGAGCCACCATGGCTTCTGAAAGGGAAAATCTCACTAATCTGTTGGAATTTTTGAGAGTGTCAGCAATCATGTGGATAAGGGAGATCCAGCTGACATTGTTTATCTGGACTGTCAGAAGGCTTTTGACAAGGTCCCATACCAAAGGCTTTTGAATAAACTTGCCAGTCATGGAATCAAGGGACAGGTCTTGTCCTGGATCAGCAACTGGCTAAGGGACAGGAGAGGGTAGCACTAAATGGACACTTCTCCAACTGGAGGGAGGTAAAGAGTGGGGTCCCCCAAGGTTCAGTACTGAGACACCTACTTTTCAATCTCTTCATAAATGATCTAGAAGTAGGAGTAAATAGCAAGGTAGCTGAATTTGCAGACAACAATAAATTATACAGGGTAATAAAAAATGAGAGAGATTGTGAGGAGCTCCAAAGGAAACTCTTGACATTGGAGGAGTGGGCAAACCAGTGACAAATGAGCTTCAACCTAAGTAAGTGCAGAGTGATGCACACTGTGGCAAAAGACCCCAATTACATTTAAAAACTGATGGGGTATGAACTCTCTACAACAAACCAGGAAAGGGACCTTGGTGTCCTGGTGGATAGTTCAATGAAGGTGTCAACCCAGTGTGCCGTTTGTGAAAAAAGCAAACTCAATGCTAGGAATCATTAGAAAGGGTATAGAAAATAAGCCAGCAAGTGTCATTTTGCCTTTTTATAAATCTATGGTGAGGCCCCATCTGGAGTACTGTGTACAATTCTGGTCACCATACCTCCAGAAGGGTATTATGGAAATGGAAAAATGCAGAGGATGACAACCAGAGTGATTAGGGGATTGGAAAACCTTCCTTACCATCTGAGGCTGCAACGACTAGGCCTCTTCACTCTTGAACAATGGCACCTAAGAGGTGACCTCATTGAAGTTTACAAAATCATACACGTTGTGGACAAAGTAGATAAGGAACAATTGTTTTCCCTATAATACAACACTAGAACTAGGGGGCACTCCATGAAACTTTTGGGTGCTAAACCTCAAACAAATAAGACAAAGCACCTTTTCACCCAGAGGATCACTGGTCTGTGGAACTTCCTGCCAGAAGAAGTGGTGACTAGACATGGGCACGGAGCGGCGAAATTCTCGTTTCCGTTTTCGGTTCTCGTTATCGTTACGTAACGGGTAACGGTAATGAGAATTACTCCGCTCCAGCTCAAACCTGAACCGAAAAAGAAAAATTGGGTCTGATTTTTCATTCTTGTTCATGGTATCGCGGCGATCGCACGATGCCAAGCAGCACAGAAAAAAGTTAAAAAAACAACAACCCTGATTCCCAGCCAAAAAAGTAGGCGAAAATATGCCTGCCTCAGTGAGGGAACCTACCAGAGAGGGGTGGTTTCTGAGGGGGTCCCTGGCCTTCCCCCCTCTCCTGTCCTGGGCTGGTACCAGGCGGGGGGGCATCCTCGTCATATCCATTTGCCATGCGGTGGGGGGGATCCAAAATGGCGACCACAATATTTATTTTTAAATTGTGGTCCAAAAACCCACCAAAGCACCACAGAAACATTTGAAAATTAGGGATTTTAAATGCCTGATTTTTATAGTAGCAGCAGTGAGTTTTTCTTGCAATAAAACATCTCCATTTATTTTATTTTATTTTATTTTATTTTTTTATTTTTTTACACCTGCGCAATGATGGGCTGGCCATGGGATGGGACCATGCAATTTTTTTGACCCATTCCACCAATCACATGGCCAGGTTTTGACTGAGACTTCTGGATGTGCCAGAGGGCATAAAAAGGCCACTAACCCTAACCCTAACCCTAAGCCATACGCCAGTACACTGTCCTTCTTAGTGGGTCAGAGGCACCCAGAGGTGCAGCCCACTAACCCACCCTAACCTTAAACTTAACCCTAAGCCAAGCCCTTACCCTAACCCCAACCCTAACCCAGATCCATACGCAAGTACGCTTCCCTTCTTAGTGGGTCACAGAGGCACCCAGAGAGGTGCCTCCCAGCCAGAGCCCACTACCCCTACCCCTAACCTGTACGCCAGTACGCCAGTATGCTTTCCTTCTTAGTAAGTCAGAGGCACCCAGAGAGGTGCCTCTGCCACTTACCCCCCCAACCCTAACATAATGTAAAAATGTATGGTACGCGGCGGCAAAGCGAAATGCTTCCCTTTCCTTCTTAGTGGGTCAGACATCAGAGGCACCCAGAGAGGTGCCTCCAGGAGCCCAATTACCCCAACCCCAACCCCAACCCCAACACAAACGACAAACAACAAACGGAAATGACAAATTTTTGAAAATTTCCTCGACAAACAGAAACGACCCGAAACGGACCCGTCCCGACAAACGACAACTTGAAACATCATTTTTCCTGGTTGTGCCCATCTCTAGTAGTGACCCACCTGGGAGAATCTAGTGTTCCAGACAGTATTATGAGGCAGGAGCCATTCTGACAGATAGCAAGGTCCTAAAACATTTAGGGCTTTGTATGTCAACATCAAAACCTTGAAATCAATGTGAAAATGGATCAGCAGCCAGTGTAGTGCAGCCAGTGTTGGGGTGATATGTTGGAGGTGTTTTACACTTGTTTTTATCCTGGCTGTAGTATTCAGTACTAGCTGGAGTCTCCAGATTAATCTTAAAGGCAGCTCCACGTAGAGTGCACTATAGTAGTCTAATATTGAGATTACGAGTTCATGGACCAACATAGTGAGGGAACTGGGGTCAAGGAAGGCGCACAGCTGTGTGATCCACCACAGCTGGTAGTGTGCAGAATGGACCATTGACACCACCTGGGCTTCCATTGTGAGCACTGAGTCCAACAGAACACCCAGACTGCACCCCTGTTGATTGGGAAGAGTCACCCCCAAAAAAAGTGAGGGAGCTTCCCAAACCACCAACATCCAGAGCCCCCAGTTGAAGGATTTCTGACTTGCCCAGATTCAATTTCAGTCTATTTTCTCACACGAGCCACCTCCTTAGGAGACTCACTCATATTTATATGAATAATGATTATATCCCAACCTCGGCCCTGGTTAGTACTTGGATGGGAGACCACTGGGGAATACCAGGTGCTGTAGCCCCCTGGAGTAGGAACTGGCAAGCCACTCTAGTATTTCAGCCAAGAAAACTCCATGGACATGGGGTCACAAAGAGTCAGTCACAACTATAACGATACAATACACACAGCCTGTGTAGGATCCATTTTGCCCACTCTAGATTTTAAGAACAACTTCTTGGGGATTGGTTTTCAATTACTCCAAAGGATTTTAGAGCTGGTTTATTGGAAATCTATAGTAAAACGCTGCCTATGTGAGCTTGTGATACATCAACATTCTACAGAGAAATTAAACTCTCATCTCCTCTGGGCTATGCTGCTATACTCAAAATAAATTAATTGGAAATTGGTCTTTTACCACTAGTTTCCCTAATGAACAAAAGTCAACTGCATTTATGGGGGTTCCTGCATGGCATGGGGTTGGACTGGGTGGCCCTTGGGGTCTCTTTCAACTTTATGATTCTTTGAATTACAATTCCTATGGGGGGGAAGGAAAGTTGGAGTGTTGCTGAAAATGACCTTCAAAGTTCTCCATACAGTTCGTTTTGTTGGAAATCACAACCTTAGATAGGATAGGATAGGATTTGATAAAGCATTTGTGCTGTGCCATCTTCAATGAAATGTTTAAAATGTATTGATGCAGGAAAAAGTAAGGTCAAAATAGTAAAAGAGAATTTCTTTCTTTAAAACATTGTGGAGGAACTATACACCCTTCAAGCTGACCTCTATGAATCCCTGTGAGACTCTTTCAAAAATCAAAGAACACCAGTGGAAAACTCTATAGCCTTATTCAGGTTTCCCAGAAGCCTAAGCCTGTAGATTTATTTATTTATTTGCAAAAAAATAAAAAAAAATTAAAAATTAGCTACCCCACTACCAAGTGGTCTCTGGTCGGCATGCAACAATGTATTAAACTATAAAACAACATAATTATTAAAACTATAAAATACACTATAATTTAAAACAATCTATATACAATACAAATCATAAAACCCTGCTGCTCATGAGCCCAGCTAAAAACACTAATTAAAATGCTGGCTGAACAGGAAGGTCTTTGCCTGGCACTGAAAGGCCAAAAGTGTTGGAGCTAGGGATGGGCAGGGCACCAAATGAAAAATAAAATGCAGATTCATTGGTTTGATATGTAATGTAATGAAATGAAACAAACTGAGGAAGCAGCATTTCGTTAGTAACGAAATGAGCTGGCGGTTTTTACTTTAAAATGAACCAATTCATTTCCCTGTAAAATGTCTCCCCTGGGTCCTAGAGGCACCAAATATGGTGTGAACCATCCTTGGACTCTCCCCTTTAAGCCCGCCAGAATGGAAGACATTCAGCATTCAGAGGGCCAAGTTATGCAACTTCAAAGGGGGTATCCCCTGGAACAAACATTTAGAATTGCAATGTTATATACTTAAAAATAGTGATCCCAGGCAGCTAGCAGCGTGGAAATTACAGTGCAGATTTGAGGCATCAATATCTCAAGCCTGTAAAAACTGGGACCAAGAACAACTTCTCTTTATGTACACTTTTATTTCTGTTAGCTAGGACAGGCTACTATATATCCTGCAGGACTGGTAAGTTGGTTAAACAAACCATGGAAAATGGAATCATTGCCTGCTTCAAAATTTCTACAAGTTAATCTTCTAACTTGATGTCTGTGGGTATTCTCAGTTATCCAGGAGAGGTTATCTGAAAGTTGAGTCATGGCTGCTGACCAGCTACATGTGTGGGACCATTTACTAGCTGGGACAAGTCCAAGGAAGCCATAGTTTCCAAGAGCTCTAAGCTAGAACTGTAATCCCTACCTTGGCATGTATGTTGAAGTTGCCCAGGACACAGAGCCACTGAGCCTCCTTTGGAAGAGAAGTTTGAAACAATACTATAGCTCTTATGGGAGCCTTCTACAGATCAAAGGATTGTTACCTTAGAAATGTCTTCCACTAGCCTCCATGATTTTTACAGACTTCCATTCAGCTTTCAGACACACAACTTCTTATCCATTCAGAGGCACTCAGAACCATGCATTTCACATAGGGAAGATTCTGTCTGTGACTGCTTCAGAGTGATTTATTGGATCAAACTACATATCATGTTTCAGTGTAACTGCAATTTCAAGCAAACCTGCTGCTGATTCTAAAAGGTACAAAACAATTGTTTTTTGGTTCTGTTTAAGACATTTGTCATGTTGTAAACTGTCAAGATATGTAAAAGTTGACAAAACATATTTTATGTATATTTAACAGAATGTGTAAAGTGAATTGTAAATGGAGGCAGTTAGATTCTGCAGTGTCATGATGTAATCCACAAGTGTTGGAGACTAGTAATCACAGGCATGTTAAGTGATGAAGTGCAGGTGGAACTGATTGTAACATCATGATTTGTAATGGATAGATCAGATTGCATCAGATTGTTAATTAGTGATTGCATCAGATCTTATGAGTGCTGAATAGTATAAAAGGCACTAGCTTGTCACTTGTAACTTTGGGACTGTTATGGTGAGAACAAACCTGTTTGTCTGTTTGCTATATTGTATTAATGCTATGCTGTGTATATTTTGATGTATAAAATATATGAGTTTTTACAATTGTCTTTCTGATAGACTAACTCTGTTCAATACTGACATTTTATCTAGATATGCTTTGTGTCATCATATATATTATTATTATTATATTTGTTGCCCCCTTAAATCTGATGACATAAACATCTGGAATAAAGGCTAGATTAATTTATTGTAACTTTTTGTCTTCAATAATGGAGCTTTTCTGTCACAATAGTACAGCACTGAAGTAATTCATGATTCATGAAAAGAAGTCTACAAGTGAGGCCTTAGCTGAATTCAGATGCAGTAACAGATTAAATTCTCTACCCGTCCAAGAGACAGCAGTTCAATCATAATGGTTATTTCTGGGATGAGCTGTGATCAGAAAATGGCCACCTCTGAGATCCAGCATGTAGGAGCTGTCTTGGCAATGCAAAATGCTAAATGCAGGTGTGGCATGTGAGGAAACCACAGGTCTGGATTACACATGATATGTTGGAAGTAGATGGCCAATAGATTATCTTGTGACAAGAGAATTCACAATTGGTGACAGCATTTAGTGACCACTGCCATAGTCTTGGCCCAGATCCTTCCATTTGCTAATGACCATGCCAATTAATGATGTCCTGCTAAATCCACCTGGTAAGGGAGGAAATAATCCCCATGTACAGTATAACAGCATGGTGGGAACGATGTGGATGCAAGCGAGTGAGTGGCCTATTTGCCATAAGAATTAAAGCTGGAGACACAATTTCATAGCTAGGCAAACCCACATAAAATATCGTAAGAGGATCCCTCTACTAGGGAAAGGGAAATGAGTATACTACTCCCATGGAAGGAAGGAAGGAAGGAAGGAAGGAAGTGGTTGGAACTTTCCCTATACTGGAGCCTGAATTCAAGGCACCAAATTTCACCCTGCCATTCCAGCTCAGATCCCTTTGTTTCCCTCATGTTTTTCACTGATAGGACTCATATGAAGATGTAAAAATGAATTCAAATATTTGGATATGAATTGAAGAGAACTGTCTACAAATTGGTGTGAAGTAAATTTAAGATGCACAGTTCAGACCCAATTGAAGTAAATGATATTTGCACACCTTAGTATTTTATTTATATAGATACATGAACACCTCTCTCTCTCTCTCTCTCTCTCTCTCTCTCTCTCTCTCTCTCTCTCTCTCTCTCTCTCTCCCTCCCTTCTGGAAAACATATTTTTACCAGAGCAACTGAAGAGAGCAGAAACCAAAATATTGTGCTTAAATTCTTCTGTTACTTAATCCCTCTTTTGTGTGTGTTTGTGTGCATTCATACACACAGAGAGGGGGGGGCGATGTCTACTGTAGTGTGTGCTATTGTGGCAATCATGTCCATACTCTAGTACTTCAGCAAATAAAAGGGCATAGATTTTCTGTTTCGCTTCCCTGCTCTGTAAACCAATCATGTAATGTCACTTTTTAGGATTCCAACAGCAACATCTACACTAGCATTACCTCAGCAGGTGGAATCAGAGCCATCTCTCCCATGGTCTTGGTATGGCATTTAAAGCACAGCTGGGCGTGGTCCATCTGTCACTGCAGCAAACTCTACAATTGCATTTTTCTGTAAAATGTGTTATCCTGCTTGCATCGAAAATTAGACAGGGAGGCAACCACAACAAATTGCAAAGTCTTTTGACCACCAAATACATGCTAGCTGCAACATAGGCAGATTTTAAACCACTAGTGGCAGGGACAGAGCAGCTGGACTTTATACTGTATGTAGAGATTTTTTCTTTGTTACTGAAAGGATCAAGTGAGACCAGATCAGTAGATTAGACAGAGGACTGTATGCAGTGCAATAAGCCAGTAAACCAATTTGTGTGATTTTGGGGGCAGACCTGAGTCTAGGGCAGTGATGGCCAAACTTCGGCCCTCCAGATGTTTTGGACCACAACTCCCACAGTCCTTTGTCACTGGCAATATAGGCTTGGAATTCTGGGAATTGTGGTCCAAAGCATCTGGAGGGCTGAAGTTTGGCCACCACTGTTCTAGGAGATAAGACCTTATAATATTACAGGTATAGATTGGCAAAAGCTGGAAAAGAGCAGAATTGTGGTGAAATGGCACAAGGACAACAAACATTGTCATGCTGAGTCAGACAGCCATGATACCTCTTAGAATTGGTTGTTAAGGCCTTAAAGCTGCCTCACAGACATAAATCAAGCCATTCCACCATCTGGTGCCACACATGTATCCTGAGATCTGCATTCCTATTGAGAGGATTGGAGAAATGTAGCAGTGGTCTGAGACCTCAGTTTGTGCCCTGATATCTAGTGGCCTTACTATTAAAGTCGCCTGATGGTAGAATTCAGTTATCCCTACTAGGTCCGTTCATTGGCCAGAGAAGGAGCACTGCAGGGAGCTTATTCCTCCCTGCTCTGCAGAAAGAGCACCAGAAACTACATAAATAAAGGAACACTTGGCATTCATCCATTGGCCAAGAGACCAAGAAAATCAATTGATTTTCTGGAGAGAAGACCACCAGCAAGTGAATACTGACCTGACTTACTACACACCACCTTGTTTGCAGATCTGATCATTCTCCTCTCACTCTTATTTAATCATCTAAAGTATTTGTATCTCATTAACCCCCACCCTCAGTAGCAAAACATCTGGGCCCAGGATTGGTAGTCTTCCAATGAGTTTATTTTTGTGAATGGAAGCAAGCGTGACTCTAAATCTGTGCACCTTTGATGGCCCTTCTCCCTACGACTATTGCAGTGTTTACAGGCCAGTTGGAAAAGAAAGTGTCCCTTCACTTCCAGCTTCTTTTTGCAGTGTGGATAGTTTTTGTAGCAGAGAATTGAAATGGCACTTTGTATTCAGAATGATCCCCTGGAGAAATGAAATACTGTATAATGCAAGCAGACTAAGTTTGCTCAGGAATTCCTACATGTTTCTGGCAAACTCGAGCAGGACACATGGCAATTCAAGACTGATTCATAACTGATACTGTACAAGGCCATATTAAACTAAGGTATTTCAGCAGCAACTCTAATTTTTTAAAGATAAGATAAGATAATCTTTTTTGGCATAATAGAAGAAAGCTCAGAAGTTTCACAGCAAGCATTAAGAGCCATAAGGTGTGCCTTTTAAATAAGGTTAAAGAAAATCAGAGACACGCTTCTTGACAGCCATGCATAAAAAAGGCTCCACCCTCAATTGTTATCATCTGATGTGGGAGAGAGCATACAACTAACTTTAACCAAATCTGATCTTCCATTTAACTTTAATAAAACTAGATCAATAATTGTTTTTGTGTAGCTCCTTATGTAAAGGACAATACAGAACCATACGGGCAAGAGTTTCCACACTGCCCAGTTTACAGGAGCAGCACCTCTTGTCATTAGGGATACCATTAAATCTGCCAAACAAAATTGCTGAAGGCATAAACCTTACATCTAGCCAATGAAAGGCCTCTATGTTTTTGAGGGGATCTGAGAAATGATAAATATCCTGCCTATTGGCCAGGTGTGAAAGTAATGTGAAAATGCTGTGATGAACAGACCCTGTGGGCCAAGCTCCACAGCGTTTGTTGCTCTATGTCCAGAAGCCATCTTTTGATAACCCCAAAAGCTTGTTCCTGATGTAATCATCCAATTTGTTCTATGTTTAATCCCAATTCTTTTAGCTTTCTGACCCAAGTAGATGATCCAAATGGTGGATACCTATCCCTTAGAAGATGATATAACAAAGTGTGTGGGTCTATATTATAATAATTTTTAAACAAAACTGAGCTGTTAACAACCAAGCACTAGTATCTAACAAAGAGATACCAGTCTAAAGACAAAGAACAGCATATGGGACACATCTAGGAAGTCCCAAGACTTTTTGAAGGAACTGCGATTGTATGTGCTCTACAGAATGGTCTATGCGTGTCCTGCCAAACTGGAGTGCTGTATAGGATCTGAGGAATAATCTGCAGGGCAGCTGGTACAAATAGATTGCCTTTAGTATGGTAGAATCAAAGAGTGGACTGTGCCTTAATTCTAGCAATGTTTACAGCAGCTTTACGTTGTGGGAAGCAATTCTAATTGTACATTGTTATTTTTTAAACTGATACAGGTGAGTCATGTAGGTTAATTTTTTTAAATCAACAGAGTAGAGATGGGCACGGAACGAACATTTTTTTGTTTTCGTTACCATTTGTCGTTTCCATTACACAACGAAATTGTGATGAAAATGCAATGAAATGAACAGAACCACGAAAATTGTGGTCGTTACGTTTCGTTTCCATTAATGGTGATGCACAATGAAATGAGCTGTTTTAAATGTTAAAAAATGCCCTGGACATCCAAAAAATGAAGCAATAATTATTTATATTGTCTGATAATACCTACCAGGGGGGTTGGGGTCCTTAAAACGTTTGTTTTAGTCTTCTCCCATCGTGATGTATTATTCTTTTCCCTTTAAAATTGATGTTGCCACCAGCCACAAAATGGAGGCAAGCCATGTGATGGGATCATGTTCAACCAATAGCATGTCCAGGTTGCAGACTGGGCAGGCAGGTCTGGCAGGTCTGGCAGCCACAGAGGGCATAAAAAGCTCTGGCAGCCCCAGTCCTCCTTGCAGTCTCTGGTGGGAGTTAGGGTGGGATTGCTGTCTCTGCTGCGCCTCTAGCTTCAGTCCTGCAGCCTCCCTGTGTGCGTGCGTGCTGCGTACCTCTCGGTGAGTACCCTCCCTTGCCCCGCAGTGCAGTCACTCTGCGGCTGCCTTGCACCCTGGGCAATACCCGCCACTGCCTTTGCAGCCTCCCTGCATACCCAGTCTATACTGTGTCTCTGCCAGCATCCATTTTTTTTAGTGTTTTCTCTCTGGTCTGGGGCATTGGGGGATGCCTGCGCACGGAAATGCTTTAAAAATCAAGCAAAAAGCGGGTAGAAACGACAAAAGAAAAAACAAAAAACGGTAGTTAAATTTTTCAAAAAATTCCCGACAGACGGAAACGAAACAAAACAGACCTCTCAACGACAAACAAAAAACCGAAACACAATTTTTCTGTTTCGTGCCCATCTCTACAACAGACTCAATCAGCACCATGTACCTCAGTTATGAGTAAGAAACATCAACAGGAAGCCTTAATCTGGGCCTCCAGGCCAGTTTCATTGCTGAAACATGCCTTGAATCTTCCCTAGCATCACTGTATGAAATATTTACTTCTGGATTCTGAAAGCTACATGCAAAGCTTGGAAATATAATGTGTTTGGACTACAGTTCCCAGAATGCCCCAGATAGCATGACCAATCTCTGCCAAACAGAAACAAAAACAGTCTAGCTAGCCATTCTAACTGGGGAGAACCTGCTACAGAAACCTGGGAAAGGAAGAGAACTTCCAAGTGTACACCTTGGCTTTCTGTTTATCATGCTCTTCATTGCACCAAGCTACACTAGGCCTTAAAAGCATGGTACATACCTCTGCTATCACTGCTCAGCTTCCAACCTTCCAGACCTTCTCTGGAAGAAATTTCTTGGTGCCATGTTAGCTGCAGTGGGGGTTAAAACCCCAAACATGGCAGTAGGATGTCAAGAAGAGGTTTGGTCCCACTCCAAGAGACAATGGCCTAATTTAGCAAACATGGGGTATCATCCCAAGATAGCAAACTTATTTAATTTGCTATCATTGCATTTGTGCTGTGCTTGGCCATTTGCTTAATAACATGGTGGGCCTGGGAGGGACCCTTGGTTTGGTGGGGATCATCATTTGTTGCTCCACCTCAGGCAGCAAAAGGTCTTGGAGCAGTCCTTGATTTTTAAAAAGGGCCCCAATCCTTGTAGGCACAGAGGCCTCTAAGCCTTGAGGAACAGCAGTCATCTCAGCCATCTTTCAAGAAGCCTGCAGACTATTGACAAACCTGTTCAGATTGGATTTACTTGAACTCATAGTCACCAGCAAACAGCCACAGAAAGCACCCAGAGATGCTGAACTGGAACCATGCTGGAAGAAATGAAGCCATTGCAAATAACTCAGGAATTCTATAAGAAGGGTGTACGGATAGTTCTGCTTGTTCAGAATAGCCCACTGTGAGGAAGCAGCTGGAACTGATATCTTCCCTCCTTTCATCTGTCTCCCTGCCCATTCTCTGAGCAGGCTCAGCCTAATGGAAGACATGCTGCACTGTAAAGGAAGCCAATTAAAGACTTTCGTTTAGCGAAGCTCTGGGGCAACCTTGGAAATTAGCCAAAGGTGTGGTTAAAGCTGAACATTTGACAAATGAATCCATTGGAAAGGGTCCAAACCAACATAGGAGAAAATTAGCTGATTGGAATTCAGTGCCAATGAATGAAGCAGAAGCCAAGAATGTAGCAGGATTCTGAAAGAGATTAGCTATTTAGAAGGATTGCAAAGGTATTCAGATGCACAAGAACTATGACAGCTACAAGCTTCAAACAATGGGGAAGCAATGAGAACTTCTTGGAAACCAGTATGAAACAGATTACCCCACACGGCTTGAGTTCACTCTTTTCTCCTTTGCATTATATAGCTCTGCAGTAAACCATGACATTATTTTATCAACATGAGCATCCAGTGCCAATTCTTGACAACTGCCTCAGAGATGTGGTTAATTGCAGACTCTCTCTCTCTGTGTGTGTGTGTGGTGTCGTTACAGTTGTGACGGACTCTTCATGACTCCATGTCTATGGAGTTTTCTTGGCAGGAATACTGGAGTGGTTTGCCAGTTCTTACTCCAGGTGCCTACAGCACCTGGTATTCCCTGGTGGTTTCCCATCCAAGTACTAACCAGGGCCGACCCAGCTTAGCTTCCGAAATCAGCTTAAGGCATTGGAGATGTCCTGCTGGTCAGACAGAAACAGCAGTTGGTAAAGATATACCATGTGTAGCGACAGACTAGGACTTAGGAGCCCTTGGGTTTAAATCCTTCCTCAGCCATGGGGGTGTGGAACTGGTAAAACCACTCCTTAAATATATTAATTTCCTTGAAAGCTATACATCAGTTCTGAATTGACAGTATACAACAACAACAACAACAACAACAACAAAAACAACAACAACAACAAAAACAAAAACAAACAAAGTGTACCAAGACCAGTTTTCTCCTTCCTCATAAGAGGGGTTTACATATTTATTAACATCCAGTCTCTCATTATGCTTTGAGAGTTGTATTGCGCCTTTGGAGAATTAAGTTCATTCCTCACTGAACCATAATCCCAGAATGCAAATTTCAGCCAGTTATTCTGTCTTGGCCTAAACATACCTCTTTAATCCTGCCAGATTGTAGGACACCAACACAAGTCTCAGGAAATCCTTATAGTTTTAGGCATCTCTGGGCAAGGTGACAAATCACAGAGTAATGAGCAGTAGGACAGAACATTTGATATTTGTGGGACCATGATAAGTGGCTTTAAAGAAAGTTTACTCAGTGTGTTTGAACACATAAATGTAAGTGGTGTCTTTGAAGTCACAGCACTCATATCCATTGAATTCCCTGATGGCTTTAAGAGTTACTGACTCAGAATGAAGGAATTTGCATGTTGTGTTCCTTCAAATGGCATAACGGGCTCAAAGTGTGTGTGCCATCTATATTATGTTCAGCATGTTGTCATGAAGCAGGCCAGATAGTGGAACACAAGCATTTGAACTCATGTGTATAGGGATGGGCACAAAATGCCAAAATGGTGTTTCATTTCATTTTTTCATTTTTAAAATTTGTTTCATTTGGAATGAAATGAATTTTTTTAAAAAAATTCACTTCATTTTTTTGTTTTGTTTCATTTTTTTTTTTTTTACAGCCAACCAGCCCTGCCGGTTGCCCCACCCCTTTTTTTAGCCTAGCACCAACCATCTCGCCCATGGGCTGGTTGGCACTTTTTTTAGTCCAGTGCCGACCAGCCTGCCCACAGGTTGGTCAGTGCTCTTTTTTTAAAGTCTAGTGCTCACCAGCTTTCCCACGGGCTGGTTGACCTGTTGGCCCATGGGCCGGTTGATGCATTTTTTTAGCCTAGTGTTGACCAGCTGGCCTGCGGGCCGGTCAGCCCTTTTAAATTTTTTTTAGTCTAGCGCCAACCAGCTGTTTGGCGCTTATTTTTATCGTTTATTTTGACAAGCACTGAGATTGGTGCTTGTCAAAATTAATAATAAACGAAAATGAAACAGAACAAAATGAAATGGAAATATCCGTTTCATTTCATTTTGGTTTTTTTTTTAAGGGCACTTCATTTTTCATTTTGTTCTGTACAAAAATAAAAATGAAATTAAAAAAAATGTTTTGTGCCCATCTCTACATGTGTATTCTCACTACAGGAAGCAAAGGAACACCCTGAGAGATGTACACCGACTTGAGGTCATTGGAGGAAAAGTGTGATATAAACACACTTAATAAAGCATCCCAGGCTGGAGCCTTGACTCCTGATTTGTTCTACAACTTAAGGTGATGTTTTTGACCTCTAGGTACTTCTACAGCCTGGGCCACAGGATCTGCTGTGAGCACACCTGCTGGGTGAAATTCAACAAGTGGTTACCAGGGAAAGGGACTTTTATGGTGGCACCAGAGGTAGCTGATACTCTTCCCAGATAGGCTTGCCTTGCGTAAACCTTGGGTCTCTTTGGTACCTCATGAAATGTGCTTGGGACTTTTAATAACTTTCTGTTTTAAGTTTGTTACATTGGATTGTGTTTCCCTTCCCCTTCTCCCCCCCTTGTATTATGCTTTTGATTGCCTTGTATCTGCAACTTATTGTGAAGATTACATTTTTATCTCCCACCTTCAGCTGTTTATTTTTTTTTTTTTTTTAAAATTATGTATCTCATAAATATTTGTTACTGATATATTGTGCATATTTTAAGTTTGCTTTTTGTGTGCATTGCAAACCACCCTCAAAACCTGGGTGGCAGGGTCATTTATTTACTGAACAAACAAGGAGGCAATGATTTGTCATGCACACAGCCTTGACTTGATTACTTTCTAAATGAACCAAGGAGGGGGTACTTCTGGGTGGGCATGCACCACAATGGAATCTTCATTATTTATCCACTGTAGGTTATAGAACTTCTTTACATCAAAGGAGATAAATTAAGGTCTTTCAAGTTCATCTGGCAATGCTAGAGAGGTTTTCTCTTGTCTTTCTTAGTTGTGGCCAGTTAATGGAGCAGCTACCATTACCCTGAGCACTTTATTATCAGCATTGTAAGATTTTTTTATATCACACTGCCATTAAGGAAATTGGTGAACTAAATCTCCCTTTAAGAATGAAAGAGAAAATGCCAAATACCTACTTGGAATCAGCCTGTCTCTCCAACTGTAGTACAAACTGTATGTTCTACTTGTTCAGGTTGTCTCAGAAAAATATTGATTTTTTCATTAAGCCTTTGAAATTATGATCTCTTCTAGTGATGTAATCTCTTACAGTAAATACTTGAGCTAGTATATCCAGCTTAGATCAGTGGCATTCATACCTCTCTTCTTTTACTATGCATCAGTGCTAACTGATGGCTGCATCAGAATTTAGGGCCTTGGAGACTAAGGGCCTTTTTACACGACCCCTAAGATCTGCTGGCCACTTAAATTCGGACCAGAGATCTTAGGGGTTTGTTGCTCTTCCTCTGTCTTCCTCTGTCCCCACCCCCCCCTTGGCACTTCCTGGTTGCTGGCTGCCTGAGGGACGGAGAAAAAAGAAAGCAAAAGACTGCCGGTTTACCTCAGTTTTGTTCCGGACAGCATTCAGATCTCTTAAAGGGGCGGGGCGCAAAAAAAGAACAAACAGAAGCCAGGAGAGCCCCGCACTCACTATTCTTACACCGGATCAAATCTTTGTCACCATCAAGGCCAGGTACAAGAAAACTGCTGTTTGGTCGCGCTAAAGTGGGCGGGGTCGCACTTAATTGTCTGCAAAGTCCGGAGCTGGTGGGTAAACATTTTTAAGGTCCGGACCTTGCAGCCATTTGCGGCGGAGCTTAGGGGTCATGTATAAATGCCCTAAAATGCTTGGAATGATGGCCCCATTGTTATGGCTGCTTGGCCCCATAGTGACAATGTTATAAAAATGAGAAAAAAGAAAATAATAATTTTATGCTGGTTGTTTGACCTGGTAACGACCAGTTTAAAAAAGAGAACAACACAACAAAGAAAATAATTGATGTTAGTAAAGGAGGATTTATTAAAATAATTAAAAACAAAAGAAATACAAAACTATAAATAATGTACTTTACAAGGTGATTTTCCCCAGGAAAGCGTAAATTCATCCTCAGCTTTGGATATTCATGTGGACAGATTTTATAGGACTTAGAAGTAACATAGTTCAGTGGAATATAGCAATAATAGTTGAGCTTTGTTCTCCCCCAATGCCCCAAATCCCAATGATACTTGTGGTGAACCTCGTGTTTGCAAGTTTTGATGCCTTGAGTCAAAACTGACACCTTTCCATCTGAGAGGCGAGTCCACACTATATAAGAAATAGTCAAAATAGGATTGGGTCATTCGTTCTTGCTTTGTGTCCAGGATTTATGCTCATAGTTACAATCTGCTGATTGCTACAGTAATACATTACTTATTATTATTAGAGATGGGCACGACTCAAAAAATGGTGTTTTGTTTGTCGTTTGGTCGTTTAGGGGTCCGTTTCGGTTTGTTTTTGTTTTTGTGACTTTTTGCAAAAAAATTTCGTTTTCGTTTTGTTAGGTAATGAAATGGAAAAAAATGAAAACGAAAATGAAAAATTGCTGTTTCGTTAGCATTCTTTTTAGTTCAATGCATCTGCTGCAACGAAAATGAAAAACACAGCAAATTTGGTCATTTCATTTTCATTTTCGTTTTGTTTTTTTTAAAAAAATTGTTTCATTTTCATTGCGTAACGAAACGAAAAAACAAAAACGAAAATGAAAAATCGCTCGTTTCGTGCCCATCTCTAATTATTATATTTCTAGAGAGAGTGCTGCTTTGAAGCTGCTTCTCTGGTTAGGTTTTAAAGTATATATGTATATAAAGATATAGAAGGGATATAAATGCTTATAGATATATGAGAAAATATATTTGTAGATCATGATGATGATGGTGGTGGTGGTGACGGTATTGGTGGTGTTTTATTGGATTCATATGTTTTCCCTACAATGACTTCATAATGGCCACTTTCAGAAGATCTAAATTGGATGGATGTTGGGGTATTTCAATGAACAAAGGAGGAATGCAGGATGGGAAGAAAAGAGGAATCATTCCAGTATAATCCAGCTCATTAGATCCTGCACAAGCAGAAATAAAGCCATTGGCTCAAATCAGGCCAAGTTCAATGAGCCAGCAATTCTGGTCTCTTGGGTCCTTAGTAGAGATGTACATGGATGTATGTGTGTTTGCACACACACACTCTTTTTACTGCTCTCACAGACAAGGGGCACTGCTGTCACCATACTGTGGTGCTCTCAGAAAGAGAAGTCACCTCTCAGTACTTTTCCCTCTCTTTGATCTTATCAGAGAGTCTATATATCAAAATCCTTCTCCAATTCATAGGGTAAAAAAATGTGTGGGGGAGGGATTCAAAAGTTGGTTTTCAAAGCCATAGGGAAGTGCATGCCCCTTCAAACTTTATATTGAAACACCCAGTTCTTATTGGTGGGAGGACAAAGGCTCACTGAAATGTGACAAATGCCATATCAGAAAGCTGGGATGAAATTCAGCTTTGCTTACTAGTTAAGCAGCCAATTTGCAGCCAAATTCTTTTTATGACAGTTAGGTTTTTATTTAATTTTTATTTAATACTGTGGAGAGGAATTAAGAATTGTTATTTCTGGATTTTTAAACATTATTTGTAGAGGATTTTTTTGTTCCACATAAACTAGTAAACAGTTCAGGAGATTGTTACTTACAATTACAAATAAATATTATTTAAAAAGTAAATTCTGTTTGTAAAAATTATTTGGATACACTATATTTTAATATGCTAGTTGTAATAATTGCATGCCAAGTCAAATTGTCCATAGTCATATTTTATATTCCTAAAGTAACAGAATGACTTTCAAGCTGTAAAAGGGGAGAGGGAAGTGCTAACATAGCATTTTGTTCATTTTTTCCCCTGAAGATTTCCATTTCCCCCTGGAAAAAAAAAACAGTGTTTTTTTCTCCGAGCTTCAACATTTCCACATTTTTTTTTACATCTCTACTGTTAGTGATGTGATCTCCCATTTCTGAGTGGATTCTTCAGCCTCCATTTTGGAACTTGGCCTGCACATCTGGCCATGGAACTTGAAAGTTTTAAATTTTCCTTTTCACCACCTCTTGCTTTGTAATGCACAGGACTTCTGTGAAGTGGACTAACAGTGATTTCATAAAGGTATCATATATTATTGTCAAGATTGTGAACAAGTACTTCTGAACTTTTTCATTTCATCTTCCTTCCTTCCTTCCTTCCTTCCTTCCTTCCTTCCTTCCTTCCTTCCTTCCTTCCTTCCTTCCTTCCTTCTTTCTGTTGTGGTGATAACTATACAATTGATAATAAAGCTCCGATCCCCACCCCGCTTGTCCCATAAAAAGCCTATAAGGTGGTTCTTTTGGTTGGAAGGATCCTGGTCATGTTTCTTTGGCCGTGAGTAGCCATGCGTTTTCGCCCATCCCATTCTCTTCACCGTGGCCAACACACACTGTTTTTGACGCCATTACGGCGCTTCACAGCCCTCGTTATTTGTCTGTCAGAATGAAGTGATTTGGAAAAATGTGTCTGATCATGGACTGCCTTCATTCCTGACTTTACTATGAAGAGTTATTAATAAAGCTTTGTACTTGTCTCGCCTCTTTATTTCAAAGAAGTTGTCAGGGTGAAGGATCAGTTTCTTGAACAAACACTGTTTCGCATGAGTCAGTCAAGTGATTTGGAAAAATGTGTGTTTCAATCATGAGCTTTCTTTACACAGGGATGGAAAACAAAGAATCACACGATGGAAAACAAAGAGAGGAAATGAGAAAATGAAGTGCAGTATTCAAAACACACTAATAAAGGATTCAAGCTGGTTTTAAAAGTGATGTTCATCAGGACCTCCTATGTGCACATGGGGTGGGACTCTAGAATATGATGACCCCAAATGATCCTACTGTAGTTGTGTAGAATGTTTTTCTTTCAGCAATACAAATAATTTTATGACTAAATGTTATCCTAACATGAAGCTTAAATGAAGAGGTATTCCTGTCAAGTCTTAGATGAAGCAAAAGGAAACATCAAAGCTCGTTTTCAGAAAAAGACCTACTTGTTCATGCCTATATGTACTTTTATTGGATTTTTCATCATGAGTTTCAACTCATTGCAGAGCTTTTAATATAAATAAAGTGGTGGTGTAGGTAAAAGGTAAAGGTTTCCCCCCACATGTGTGCTAGTCGTGTCCAACTCTAGGGGCAGTATTCTTCTCCGTTTTCAAGCCAAACAGCCAGTGTTGTGCAAGTCCATGGCCATGTGGTCAGCATGGCTGCACAGAACACTGTTTACTTTCCCGCTTTTTATGGCAGTACCTATTTATCTACTTGCATTTATATGCTTTTGAACTGCTAGGTTGGCAAGAGCTAGGGTTAACAGCGGGAGCTTGCTTCGCTGTGTGGCACCCGGGATTTGAACTGCTGAGCTGCCGACTTTGCAGCTGATCATTTCGGCGCTCTAGTCCACTGAAGCACCATGCCCCAGTTGTGGTGGTAACCCTTGTTTATTCAAAGAACCTCTCTTGCTTGTATCTCTCTCTAGGTGAATGTTGCACTTCAGCTTCTTTCCACCCCAATGCTTAAAAAGTTAATACAGAGGTGGGATTGCATGCCACTCACACCCTAGATTTTCAGCATCTGATGCCCTTGCTCAACCCAGCTTCCCACCGTTTCACTGAAATCTGTGGTGCAGAAATGGCAGCTAAGGATGGATGCTGTTATCTGAAGGCAAGAGAATTCTCATTTGATTCCCCCCCCCCCGCAAACATGCTCCCTGAGAACTTCTCTTCTTTCCTTCTGGAAACTTGTTCCGCAAAGGCCTTCCTCTGCCTTTGTCACACTAAAATCAAGTTTGTACACCTGCTGGGTGCATGAAAGAAGTTCCCCATGATACTAAATACTACTAGGCAGAGGGTTTATTGCACCACAATTCCAAAGAAAAGAAGTTTAGGCCTGAAATTGCCACCAGACCCGTCCTTGTGAAAGAAAGAAATAGATAACAAAAAAGGGGGTTTTAAGCAATAAGGGGGAGATGTAAAGGCCACTTCCTACACCTCCCACTCTTCATGGCCGTTCCTCCTCCTCATGAGTCAACCATGATCTGTAGAGACTAAAGTGAATTGTATGATTCTGTCTAAGGGGAGAGAGAGAGAGAGAGAGAGAGAGAGAGAGAGAGAGAGAGAGAGAGATGTATTACAGAATTTATCAATTCTTAGCATGCTCTTCTATCCTTGATGGGCCAATTGTTCTCCACTATAAAATAAGGAGAACTTGGTTGTGAACAAAGGAGGGGAGGCAATGATCAAGTGACATGCTGAAACATGTTCATAAGTTTTGAGAAACTGAGAATTCTTTTTGTTTAACCCATCCCAAGTGACAGCCTTAAATCCCATCTTATCAATTTTATTTTAAGTCTAATTAAATACACATACATGTATTTGTGCACATTGATTTGAAAAGGAAGAGTGTAACGCTACAGAATACTTGTGGCATGTATTTAACATTCTGTGCAGGAAGAAGTACCTCATTTAGTCACTGCTTCATGTAAATAACCAGCATGTACAGCATTTTGAAATGTAATTGCACTGAAGATTCAACATGAACATGACATCAAGTGACAGCAGTTTAAAATACTTATTTCAGAAATGTACTGCTACTGAGCTTGAATTTTATGTGATATTAATTGTTCTCCCAAGAAGACATTATGCTTTCTATATTTTTTCTTTCTTCTACCTCCTGCCAGAGTCTCCCTTTTATTGAAACATTGCAAGTCAACTGAGACTAATTCAAATGTTTACAGCTACAAGGAGGATGCAGCAATGTGTATAACATAAATTGAGGCTACTACTGTGACAATTCCTGTATACTAATAGGAAAGCACATTTTTGAAATCATATTGGAGACTTCAGTGTTTATGGAGAGTGGAATCCTGCACTAAAATATCCTTGAATTTTAAAGATGAAGGTATTTTCAGAACCTAAAAACTTTTGCCCTTCCACGGTGAAACAAAGAGGTTCAACACCAGAATTGGGGTTAACTAGGGTCACACTTTATTAACATATCAACATTAATGCCAACATCAACTGAAAGAGGGGCCTGAAATAGTGCGGGGGCTCCAGGTTGGAACCCTGGGGTCTCCCTGGACCCCTCCAACCAGCAATATCTTGGGCGGGCTGCTAACCCCTGGTAGCTCAGTCCAAAGTCAGTGCCCCCAAGGCTGGTCTATTTTTGTACCACCTCAGGGTCCTTAAGCTCCTTCCATTGGTGACTCTTGTCCCGGGGGGGGGTGCCTCCTAGTGCATCCTTTCCCCGATGCTGTAATCTTCAGATCCACAGCGCCCAAGGTCAGATGGACTTGGAGTGGGGTCTACCCTTTCATGACTCACCAATTGCTTTATCCTGCCGCACTACTGCCTAAGTGTGACCAACTCAATGACCTCCTAACTAATGAATCCACCACCCTTGTTCCAGTGTGGGATAGGTGAGAAATCCCTGTTTGCCAGGCCCAATCTGGGGATGTGTCAAAAATTCCTATCCGGCCCCCATGAGCAACTATTCAGACTCACACTAGCACTTCAGATTGGGTGGGTGGGCGGGGAACGCTGAGCACCGAAAGAGGCCTGAGCTCCGAAACTTTACTGGTCACCTTTGCAAATTGAAACTTTGCCAAGGGGCTGCCCCCTTCATGCTGAAATAAATAATGATCCTTGTCTTCCCTGAGCCCCATATACCCTCTCAAAGCCTCTGTCGGGCAAATGGTCATCCTTCAGCACCTACCCAGCACAATGCTCTTCCCTTTTCCCACCTGATCCATTTTCAATCTTCTAAGTAAAATCATCACTCCTTCTGTTCTAAAGTTTATGTTGCCAACTTGGAGAGATGCCCTATAGGTATCGTCCCTACCTGCCACCACCAGTTTGCGTACGTGGAACACCCCCAAATGCCACCAATGTGGCTGCCTTAAACAGGGTGGCCTCAAATGCGGCCTCAATTGTCTTGCCAAGCCAAGCTCATTTGTTCCAAGATATCGGGTGTAATGGGAGATTGTGTGTCTCTAACTCGTGTTCTCAGCCTGCTCCAGCCTTCAATCATCTTCTGGACCATAAAGTCAGTAGTCGTATCCCGGTAACTGTGCGCCTTGGCATGAAAGGCCAGGGCTGCTAACCTACCCTACATTTACCCTAGCGCTGACCCCCTCCTGTTCAAGTAAACCAAAAATTGCTTAAGAAGATCTATTGGTATTGGCCACAATTGTCCTAAACCCCACATGTCCCAGAATCCCAGACAATCTAGCAAACAACCAGCAGCCTCCCTATCAGGGTACAGCCACAACCACTTCTTCGGCACAGGCAAGGGCTGGGCCCTTTTTAGCAGAGCCACCATCCCCAGCTGGACAATTGCCTGGTGCACCCTGTTCCTTGCCCTTAGCCATTGGCAATCAGGTTCTATTACAATGCACGGCCATGTGCAAATGCTGCAGATGGAACAGTTGTGCCTGAAATGGCAGGGCTATAGCCCCAGCTATTGAACTCCCAGCACACTAGCCGGGGTTGAACCAGCTGGCCTGCCCTGGGGCAAGGGAGTAGATTCTGAACCTGCTTCCAGATCAAGTGGTCACTATCATACCTATCACCCATAGCGGGCCTCATGAGTGTCATAATCTGCAACCACAATGGGGCCAGTGGCTCGTCCAAGCTAAGGTGGGGCTTCATGGAAGAGGGGGATTCACATAGCACTAGCTCACCAAAATTTGTACACACGCCATACACCAAGACATTTACTAAATAAGTATTTGAAATGTGGTGCTGGAGGAGAACCTTGCTGATATCCTGGACTGCCAGTAAGATGAACAATTGGGTGCTAGATGAAATCCAGCCTGAACTATTGTTTGGGACAGTTTCCCACCCTAAATTCATCTGCCCCCTCATTGGGAATCTTCAAATGGTCATTAAAAACATGGCTCTTTAGAAAGCCTTCCCCAGAGCTCATAACAGTGGTTGTTAAGTGTTAATTTATCAGTTTCACCCCGTTGCCTTTGAGATATAATAATCATTATAGTTAATTTTAGGTTTTACTTCATACTGTCTATGTGCATTTATGTTGATTTTTTTATTATGCCTACTGTACTTTAATGTTCAATTTTTTTATTTAATGCTACCATGTTGTTAATCATCTAGAGTGGCTTTGGCTGCCAGATGGATGATATAAAAGTCAATAAATAAATAAACAAATGCTGCATCTCCTGACTGTCTGACTTTGGGCACTTTGTTAGAAGCCAGGAGTCTGTAGAAAAGACAAGAATTCTAGGAAAGGTAGAAGAAGAGGAAGATCAAATACAAGATGGACTGACTTCCTAAAGGAACCACAGGCTTGCCTTTACAGGAACTGAGCAAGCAGTTGAGAACAGGACATTTTGGCGATCATGGGTCACCATAACTCAGAAGAGACTTGATGGCACGTAAGTATTGCTGCTAATGCAGCTGCTGCTACTACTATTGCCACTAGGGAGACCAGGTATTGTTCTGAAGCCTCTGACACACATGCAGCCTATCTCTTACCTTTCTCTGTTCTGGCACGGAGCTGAGCTCCAATGAGGAATCAGGCTGCAATGCCATCTTTGCTCCTCCATGGTGCTGACCAATTAGGAGCTGTGGAGGGACAGGCATCATCCCACTTCCCTGTATGATTGGCCAGTACCATGGAGAAGCAAAGATGATGTCACAGCCTGATTCCTGGTTGGTGTTTAACCCTGCACAAGCTCAGATAAAGGTAAGAGATTGGCTGGGTGTGCGTCAGAAACTTCGGAACACCATCCAGGATCGTGCAAATTGCCCATCCCTAATTGCCACTATTCTTTAAAGATGTCTAGGCTGGTGAGCATCACAAATTGTAGTACATTTTATTTTGCTTACAGCGGTCTTTACAAGATTTCCTTGTTTCAATTTGTTTTGAAACATATCAGTTAAAAGTGTTCTGCTCATATAGCACTTCATAGCACTTAAAGCACTCTCTGGGTGGCTTACAATTTAATTATACAGGCTATACATTGCACAACCACCTAGTAAGCTGGATGCTCATTTTACCAACCTCAGAAGGATATAAGACCAAGTCAACCATGAGCCGGCTACCTGGGATTGAACACCAGGTTGTGAGCACAGTTTTAGCTGTAGCACAGGCATTAAACCACTGCGCCATGAGATAAGGCAGTGTAAGTGTAACACAAAGCTGCCTTGTTCTTATTTTGGGTTCCAGGTACCCCAGAAGGCTTTATTTCCCCAAGTTATCCACTTCCATTCACCATCCGCTCCCTCCTGGTTTTCCATTTCCTTCCAACATCCAATTCTATGGCCACCAGTGGTTGCCACAAGTCAGAATTCACTTGACAACACATAATGAATCAATTATGTCTCAGGACTGCAGTTAGGCTGCTCAACAACCATGTTGCTCTGAGTAGAGAGCACGGTGATTATATTCTGCTATTTAAACAGCTTTCTTATTTTTAACTCACTCTTGCTTTTTATATCTCTGTCTCTCTGCCGATGAAGAACAAAGTCACCAAGACATCAGGGGAAACACGTGAATTCCTGAGCTGCCTGCAGAAGCCTGACTCAGATAGCATGTTAAAGTCCTCTCCGCAACAGAAAGGATAAAGCTGACAAGGCAAAACTGGGAGATGAGAGCTGAAAATGAAAACCTCAGGAGATCATATAGCAAAGAGCTGCATATGAAACTTAACAAGTTTCAATGATTCTGTTCTTAAAAACTTGTCAGTGGAGAGAGTTTTTATATCTCTCTTTTTAGAAAAAAAATACTGCAGACTCTCCTCTGGGGCCTCACAGTGGTGTCTTAGAATTAATGGCTAAAGCAGATGTTTGTTAAAATACCCCCAATAAATGTTTCTTGAGTATTCTCTAAATACTAAGTCACTTCTTGAGATTGTAATGGAGGAGATGAAGAAGTGGACTGGAGGGACGTTCGGTTCCGGTTACACCACAGCAAGACAACTTGACAAATGCTCCAGCTTATCAAGTTGAATTCCTCCAGATAAAGGGAACCTAATAAGGGTAAAGTTTCCTTGGAGGGGAAATGAAGAAGAGGCAGCAACTGTGGACCATGAAGGGAGAGGCAGCAAACTTTGTGGAAGCAGGAAAATGCTTCATCTCCCACTGGGGGAAGACCTTCGCTATGGCAAAGGCGGAGCTGTCAGTGCCGGACATTAAAAGCTGTAAATATTTGGTGCATTGTGAGTAGAACGCTTCTATCTCTTTCTTTGTGAAGCTTCTCCATGGTATCTGGAAAATCTTTCCTTCAAACAAGCACTAAACCCCCCTTCTGAGGAAGCGGCTTTTAGCTAAAAACAGGGTGAATATTTTTGAAAAATAAGTACAGAAGTGTCTGTTTTTTCATGTTATTTCATGAATTTGCCTTTCTGCCTATTGTTTCCATCTTGTGGACAAATATTTCATGCCTTTGCTGCTCTTTATATGTGGTGGATTTAAACACAAAATTTAAAGGAAACTACCTTATGCCTCTGTGTTCTCTATATGTTGAATTTAAAGACCCAACAGTAAGAGCAGCATTGGGAAAGATGTTTTCTCAAAAATCATCATCTGACCTTGGAGTAACCACATGTTTTGAAAATAATGCTTGAAGGCTGTTCCTTGCTGCTTTGACTTCAGTTTAGTCTAGCTACTTCTCCTCTAGACCACTCTTGTTTGGAAACTAAGGGGCAAAAACATTTCAAATTGGAAAAAGGTGACAAATGACAAGGCTTCCACTCTTCAACATTTTTATTGATGACTTGGAAGGGAAGTTGCAGGAAATACTAACCAAATTTGCAGATGACACATAACTGAGTGTATTTATGTATTTATGTATTTAATTATGTAATGTATTTTTAACCCACCTTTCATTTTTATATCACATTTGCCTCAATGCTCCTTGGGTTTTTTTTTTTTTTGGCATACTAGCTCCAATCAATCATCTAGTGTCACAGTGTAAGAAAATATTGAATTGATTTCCTAAGGCTGAGTATGTGGAGTTTGCCCAAACCGAAAGGAGGTTAAATGGTTCCACTTCTCTACTTTCAACACACATATGCCTTCTCCCAAATTGACTTTGAGGGAATCCAGTCTTTGCTAGTGCTGCTGGTGGTGTTGCTGCTTTGCACTAGTCCCTGACTCTGGGCAAAAAATTTGTTCCTCTAAGCATATCATGGAAGTAAAAAAAAATATGCTTTATCTATTCCAGGCAATTTAAATTGGATTACTTCATGTTTTTACCAAACTTTTGTCTGTCAGGAACCAGAATTTATTTATTTATTTATTTATTTATTTATTTATTTATTTATTTATTTATTGTATCCCACCCTTCTTGCCTAAAAGGCCACTCTTTGGGAGAAATTGTGCTCAAGAATATGTGAGTAGAAGGAGAAAGTGCACATAAAATGAGTAAAATAGGAGGTTGCACAAGAGGGCATTATGTGTATTATGTGTAGAAAAATGAGCTTTCAAAATTTGTATAATGGTGAATGTACGTAGAAAATGCAGAAATGTACAGACAAATTTTCTCCCTTATTTATTTATTTATTTATTTATTTATTTATTTATTTATTTATTTATTGAATTTATACCCCACCCATCTTCCCTAACGAACTCTGGGTGGCTTACAAAAGCTGTCCCCTTCCATCCATCACACAGAGATGAAACCTGGAGACAGGAAAAATGAGAAACTGAAATTGACAGATAGCTGCTACTCTCCACTGTTGAATATTATACCGTGCTACTGTTTCATTTGAATTCATCTTCTTTTTGTCCAGCTCTGAGTTGCCATGTAGCTGAATCAATATTCAGTATCGTACAAGCAGAGTTACTGTATTAGATGGGTTGGCCTTGTCATGGAGCAATCACAGCAAAAGAACTCATCCCCTGAACTGTCAACATTACACAATCAACCATTTGCAGAACAAATGGATTGGATTTGCTACGTGACATTATTTTTTTTTTACAAGCCTAGAATACCTTTGAAGCTGCCAACTCTATCTGTGTATTGTAATGAATTTTGCTTTCCTAACCAGATGGAAGCTGTTGGTATTTATGTGTCCCATGTGATATTGTACAGAGCTGTCCAGCTGCTGTTGTAGCTGAGTCTTGACCAGTTGTGATTTATGTAGAGAGAAACAATCCAGCTCAATTGACAGAAGCTAGATCAATTTTTGGAGCACTCTCTATCAGTACATAAGACTATAATGACCTGAGTCCTACTGCTCATTTACACTTCCATACAGTAAAATCATGCAAGTTTGGATGAGAGTGTGCTGCTTATTATCACAGTGTTGATTCTGTTGCAGGACATTCACCCAACTGTGCAATCAGAAACACAGACAGGCATAGAACAAGCAGAACATTAATGAGCAGCAATTTGCCACCTGTACTTACATGATTTCTCTTATGTGGCATAAATCATTAATAGGCAATATTCTAGTGATCTTTATAATAGATATTTGCATGCTAATTCATAGGATGACCTGCAAATAATTGAAATGGACCTTTTTTTTCATTTCAGTGTAATGCCTTGTTTAAACCAACACATCCCATTACAATGGTGGGCTGGGTTACGTTAGGTCTGTTGCTCTGGATAAGCACTCAGTTTGGTAGAGGATGCAGAATTCAACAATGCTCTTTTGCTCTGTTCTGTTTCGAATATCACACTTCTAGTCTTTATACTTGAAAGTTTCATTTTAAAAATAGATAGGCAACACAAGGAGAAATCTCAGAAATCTGGTTGGGATAGTGATGGGGCCCTCCAACCTCCTGACTAGCTGGGGCAGAATAAGTGATTCAATGGAAATTTGCTTCCTCCCCTCCCCCAGAAATTCATGCAGGACATTGACCTCAAATGGAAAACAAAGTAAAGCAACTGCCTCCAACATCATGTGACCACTAGGCAATGATCAGAGTTCTTTCATTAACTTCCAGGTTTGTAGTTTGGATCAGCCACATCGCTTTGCATGTCTGAAAATGCAAGAGAAAGAAGCTTGAAATTCAAGGTTGCAATATGTTTTCAGCTCTCCCGCCTTCCGCTGCTACCAACATGCGGTAGACTACCTTCTTGATGGCTTGGCAAGCAGCCTTAGCACCTGGTTACTGTATAGCCAACTAACTGTACATTGGATGTGAGCAATACTGTCACAATTAAAGGGCCCAGGAAGGGGGCTTTCTGGCTCCTTCCAAAGCACGGGTCAGCTGGCAAATGCCAGACCAGACACCACAGTAGGGAAAGAAAAATCTGTTGGCCTTGCTTTGTATTTATTTTATTTATTTAAAGCACATCACGTTCTTTCCATCCTGAACACATATTTCTCCGACTTGGGATAACTTCTTCTAAGAAGCAGGGGTAGCTGAAATGAAATGTTCAGAATGGCCACATTCTGTAAATTCAGATATTCCTAAAACAGTTGTGTTGCACTTGCCTGCCATATAAATGCTGAAGCTTCGGAGATTCTGAGAAGTGGCCCCGACCCATATTCAGAACTGACATAGTGCTGTATAAAGGGATTTAAACTTGCCTTTTAAGTATTGAGCACCAAAAGTCATGGGCCTGATTTGACAAATATGTCCATTTCAAATTTTATTATCCCCCCCCCCCAAAAAAAAACTATTTTTCCCTATTAAGTCCACAAATAACATGGCCAGACATTATTTTAAATACAGTATAATCCTTCTGAATTTGTGAGTTAGGTTAGGAGCACCAGAGGTTGGGAGTTTAGTTCTCCATTGTATATTTCAGAAGAGTCGACCTATGTAGCCTTGGCAAGCTGCACAATCTTAGGATGCTTCCAGATAAAAGGGAATGGTAAACAGCATGCGAGTATTCTCTTCCTGAAGAGCCCCCCAAAAGGACTAAGTCAGAATTGACCTGGTGGAAAATACTTACCTATCTCTGCTACATTCTCAAGCACATGGACCTGTCTGGGTTACAATTCTTCTTCTAAGCAAGGTGACCACACTTGGACTTGTTTTAAATTGGAAACGAAATGTGTGCCATTGCTATTGCCTCTACTGCCACCACTGCACCAAAATTCATTGTAGCACAGTGAAAAAGATGGTGGGACTGCAAGCCCAAGGAGCACCAATACTGCAAAAGAAGAAGACTCAGTGTCCTCTGCTTACTGCAGAGTAAAAAAACAAAGTAATGGCTGTTGGCTAGTTCTTTAAAGTAATATTCACATTGTCAGAAAGCATGCAATCAAGCCAAATATGTACATGAAATAATAATATATATTTTCCCATCTATCCTTCTCTTTCCTTCTATTCAAATAAACATCATAATTTTTACAAAGTAGGCAGTCACTCACCTGATACTATGCAAAGTATAGTGATGCACATGAGTGGTTTTCTAATAACCAATCAATCACCCAATCAATGGATAGGCCATATTTGTATGTAGTCCATTCACAGTGTAAAATAGCTTCAATCCATGTGTTTTTATTTAACCATAATGAGCATAATCGGATATCTGGGTGTTTCCTGATGGACAGGTTCTAGTGCTATCCATCAAAAGTCAATACACAGCTCTTAGGATTTTCCTTCCTTAATGGATGGTATATGGTGAGGGGGAAAATGCAGAAGGAGTGAGAGAACTTAAGAGGCTAAGAAGTGGAAGGCAGTGGCTAAAAAAACCCCATTGCTTAGCATAGTGCTTTGCATGAAAGTACCCCATTTAATTGATGGGGTTTCGTGGGTGAACTCTTCTGTCATTTCCATCGATTCACATGGACTTACACCACCTGTGACTTAGCAAAGTAAATTCCAGTTAGAGTAGGCCCATTTGAACCAATCAATAAATTCCCAGTGATTCAATGAGGCTACTCTAGAGCAGGCATGTCTAAACTTTGGCCCTCCAGATGTTTTGGACCACAACTCCCATAGTCCTTTGTCATTGTTAATCTAAGCTTACAATTCTGGGCGTTGTGGTCCAAAACATCAGGAGGGCTGAAGTTTGGACACCACTGCACTAGAGCAATATAATATGCTAAGCAATAGGATTCTGGCTAATCACATCTGGACCCATAGGAATGTCTGTGTTCAAGGCAGGATAATTACACAATTCAAAACCCATCAGGAGATACAGCTCTGTTGCAGTGGAGTGTAATATTTGTCTGTTGTGAATAAATAATTTAAACAGGTTCTTTGTTCCTCTGGCAAGGTCCTCTAATAGAAATATGGAAAGAAATATGGAGAAACCCAATGCAGACAAGTAATTTGCAAATAGAGAAAATATGTTTATTGAAGAAGAAATAAAAGGCAATAGAGTCTTGCAAGACTGGAGGAGCCAAAGTTTGATAAGGCTACTTTAAGAATATGAAGAAAAAATACCTATATTTATAAGGTCACAGGTGCTGTCCGGGGAGGCAGTGGAAGATAGGAAGGCCTGGCGAGCTCTGGTCCATGGGATCACGAAGAGTCGGACACGACTGAATGACTGAACAACAACAACAACAACAACAACAACAACAACAACAACAACAACAACAACAACAACAACAAAGGTTCTGTCCGTCAGCAAAAATGGATGGGCTTCTAGTTTCACAGAATATTGGGTACTAATTACATGGTGTGCCTTGTGGTTACATATATGTTTGAGTAGTTGCATGTTGATGCTTGTGACACCAGCAAGGCTGCCCTTGAGATGGTCTATGGCTCCTTTCAGGCTACAGTAAGTATTTTTAGAGTATACCAAGCCCAGCTGCATAAAAGTTGCTTGCTTTGAGTTCTTATCAAGAGAAGCTGTTATTTCCTCTATGGCATCTGAGTCCCAGGTGGAGATATCCAAGGCTGTGTGCCTAGTTGTTTTTGCAGCTGGTTATCTGCCTGTGCCTGGGAAGGACAATCATTCTAACGGTATTTTATCCCTCCAAGGGAGTTCCTAAATATGGAGGAACCGATGTTAATTGTGCTATAGGAAATAGGGAATCAATTCTCTTATTACAGCCTCAGGGGACAGATCTTGGCTGGCAGGAGACCAACCTGCCTACCTGTTCTTCCTGAGCTCCTCAGATATTCCCATGTGTTGCCTCTCCTGGTCTCCTTGAAGCACCATGCTGCCTCTGGAGCAATGGAAAATGCTGCCTCATGACCAGCATCAAAGTCAGTTGAACTGTCAGTCCAGTCAGTTTCTGAATATGGTCTAGGAGGGAGAGGCAAGTATCTTGTATTTTGCCTGCAGAAGCTGAATGCCTTGGATTGGCCCTGTTTAACTTACAAATAATGACTACTGTATATGCATTTCTAATGATTATATCTCCACGATAATCGGCTTCTATAGAATCCCATAATACTATGCCCCTGCAATTTATTTAGAAAGAATTATAAGAATCCATAAAAAGCTTATTTACATATATAGAGTGTTTGTCTCTCAGAAAGATGTTCAAGTGGATTAAAGTTGAGAAGCTTAAGTGCTGCTACTGTTCCTGTTGGTTTTAAACGCTAACTATTAGCATGGAATGGGAAAGGTTACGTTGTTACATACAATTACAATGGGAGGTGGCAGCACAGACTTTAGATTTGAAGTAGAGATGGGCACGAATTAAAAAAATGGTGTTTTGGTTTTTCGTTTGTTGTTGAGAGGTCTGTTTCGGTTCATTTCCATTTGTCGTGAAGTTTTGGAAAAAATTATTTCTATTTTTTGTTTTTTTGTTTGTCGTTTCTGCCCGCTTTTTGCATGATTTGTAAAGCATTTCCATGTGTGGGTGTCCCCCAACGCCCCCCCGAGGGAAAAAACTAAAAAAATGGATGCTGGCAGAGACACAGTAAGACTAGGTACGCAGGGAGGCTGCAAAGGCAGCGGTGGGCGTTGCCCAGGGTGCAAGGCAGCCACAGAGTGACTGCACTGCAGGGCAAGGGAGGGTACTCACCGAGAGGTACGCACGCACGCACACAGGGAGGCTGCAGGACTGAAGCTAGAGTCGCAGAGACAGCAATCCCACCCTAACTCCCACCAGAGACTGCAAGGAGGATGGGGGCTGCCAGAGCTTTTTATGCCCTCTGTGGCTGCAAGACCTGCCCAGTCTGCAACCTGGGCATGCTATTGGTTGAACATGATCTCATCACATGGCTTGCCTCCATTTTGTGGCTGGTGGCGACATCCATTTTAAAGGGAAAAAATACATCGTGATGGGAGAAGACAAAAACAAATGTTTTAAGGACCCCAACCCCCTGGTAGGTAATAATTTCAAATAATTATCGCATTATCACTGCATTTTTACAGATGTCCAAGAAATCAATCAATATTAGGCATCTGGGAGCCATTTTGGGTCGATGTCCCCTAACTCCCCTTAAAGGGAAAAAATACAGCGATCTGAGAAAAGACATAAATGCACCTTTTAAGGACCCCAACCCTGGTAGGTATTATCAGACAATATAAATAATTATTGCTGCATTTTTACGGATGTCCAGGGCGTTTTTTAACATTTAAAACAGCTCATTTCATTGTGCATCGCCATTAACGGAAATGAAATGTAACGACCACAATTTTTGTGGTTCTGTTCGTTTCGTTGCATTTTCATCACAATTTTCGTTAGTTGTTTCATTACGTAACGGAATGACTAATGAATAACAGAAACAAAAAAATGTTCGTTCCGTGCCCATCTCTAATTTGAAGCTATTTTACACTGCAGATGGAATACCTAACCCTTCATTTCTTCCCCCTCCTGTTTAGAATTTCAGAAGTAGGATTCCATTTTGTCTGACTTTTAACATGTAAAAACAAAATGTCTATATGTTACCCTTAACCCAAGATACAATCCTCTCTGGGATGCTTCTTTTCCACCAAGCACACAGCTTTGGGAGGGATGGACATGAAGCGTAGAGGGACTAAGGGCACAACGGCCTATCCAGCCACATAATCTAAATCAACCCTGGAGATCAATAGGGTGAAAGGTATTGCAGTCGGATTATCCTCACTCACGACCATCAATATGTTGCATTCGTTATTCCGTGTACACTATCTCTGCCTCCTTATCAAGGGATCATTTTGGTGCATTCGACACATTAAACATTCATTCCCATGCAAATTCTAAATCTCAAAATAAAGGATCATCCTGACTTCAATGGATTCAAGCTTCACTGCCTGGGAATTATGGTGCTTAACGGCAAGCACCATGCACATTGATGGTGTTTCGGGGAAAGAAAAGACGGCAAGCTTTGCTGTATAAGCCCTTCTGAAGCTCAGTCCCATTTGTATTAAAGGTTTGGCATAGAAAGGATTAAGCGTTTGCTAAATACCAAGTGTCCTTTCAAAAAATATTAAATAATTTTGCACAATATTTTGAGCAGACATATTTATTTATTTGCCATTGTTTCTGGGGTTCTCTCTCTCTCTCTCTCTCTCTCTCTCTCTCTCTCTCTCTCTCTCTCTCTCCTCCCTCCATCCCTATTAGCTCCTGCTGGGCTAGCACCAGGGAGATGGAATGATGACACATTGGAGGCTGCTTCCTGATCGGAATTTTCACCCAGCACCACAAAGACAGAAAGATGACCCATCGGAGGCTGCTTCCTGGTTGGAATTTCACCTAGCATGAGCTACAGCAAGATAAGACAAGAGGTTGATTTTGTTCTGCAGGGTGGGACTGGGTTCCGAGTGCCAGCTGTGCTGGCATGTTTCATTTTGGAACCAGTCCCCTTCTGAAATGAAATGCCCATCTCTATTTGTTATGAGAGGACTCAGTGAGGGTTGAGCTGTGGCTGAGTGTAAAGGGAATCAGTCAGTTAGAGCTAGTCTCTGAGGCTCCTCCAGTTGAAGAAGATGATACCAGAAGGGGCTAAAAGAGTTTTAGGAAATAATATAAAATGGAATATACCATTCTAGAAGGGAATGGTTTGAACCCCTGGGATGTTGTAAATGGAAACGGAACCACCTAATAGCTGATATACCAAAATCCTCCTTGTACATGTTGTATGGGAACACCAGTATGGTGTGGTGAACAGAACAATAGACTAGGACTCCAGAGACCTTGAATTGAAACCCCACTTGGCCCAGACACTCATTGTGGGAAGTGGAACTGTAATAACCACTCCATAAACATCTCACTTACCTTGAAAACCCTATTAGAGTAGCTGTAAATTAGTTCCAACTTGACACTGCATAATTATGAAATAAGGACTGTGCTTTTAAAGAGACAGACCACTATCCTTGACCCAGCATTTGGAAATTAAAACTTCTGAATCAGTTGCCATGTCTGCTTGTTGAGAAGATAATTGCTTTAAAAGGCCCATTTAACAATTAAAGCTTATCAGCATGAGCTGCTGTGTTATACTACTGTACCAACAGCACAATTATTGTTATTCATTGCATTAAATACAGGGAGTGGGTAAATGTTGGACTACTTCTGGTCTTGGTCATGTGCCCAACCTCCCATCTTTATCTGGGGAATGTCACCCAGGGGACTCTTTCAGATGAGAAAAGGTAAAGAGCAGGCAGAAATTAATCTATCCCTCAGTTCCCATGTGTCATTTGCTACTCATTCCTCTTCAGAGCATTTTCAGCAGGCAAGCAGGATTGCTGTTGGAAAGAAAGGTGGGGAATAGAGATGGGCACGAAATGAACAATTTTTCATTTCCATTTTTGTTTTTTTGTTTTGTTACGTAATGAAACGACAAATGAATTTTGTCTCTAAAATGAAATGAAACGAACAGAAACACCAGAATTTTTGTCCTCCGTTTTGTTTTCGTTATGGCAATACATTGAACTGCTTTAAATTGTAAAAAAATCACAAAAATTGAAATAAATGGTAACAAAACGGTAATGAAACAGACAAAAATGAAAATGAATTTTTTTGCAAAAATTCGTGAAAAATGGAAACGAACCGAAACGGACCTCCTAAATGTCAAACGACAAACGAAACACCATTTTTTTATTCGTACCCATCTCTAATGGGGAATGTCACCTTTCTCTCCAACAGCTTTCCTCAGCTGCAGGCAGATAAGTCTTCCTCCAACCCGATATTTGGATATAATGGCTGACATCCTAGGCAATAAAAATCAAAATAGAGATGGGTAGGAGCAGTGTCCTTCCAATGAACAATGTAACAGGGCACAAACACTTAAAATTGACTTTGAACATGTGAATTGCACCTTGATATCTATTCTGCACTTGATTGTATGACAAAGGATTGTAGACTATGGTAACAGAATCTACTGTTGGAAGTGATTAAAGCCTTTGAAAAGTGGATCTATCACATTCAACCTTAACTGAAAGAGTAGAATCCACTGCATATCTGTACAGCATTTTTTAAATCTACAGGCTGGGTGGGCTTCTAAAGGAAGTAGAAGACAAGGAGCTCAATTATTGCCAGTCTGATTCCATTTGACTACATGAGAGTATTTTTTAGAGATGGGCACGACTCAAAAAATGGTGTTTCGTTTGTTGTTTGGTCGTTTAGGGGTCTTTCGACTTTTTGCAAAAATTTTGTTTTTGTTTTGTTAGGTAACATTTGCTGTTTCGTTAGCATTCTTTTTAGTTCAATGCATCTGCTGCAACAAAAACGAAAAACACAGCAAATTTGGTCGTTTTGTTTTCATTTTCGTTTTGTTTTTTAAAAAATTTCATTTTGTTTTTGTTGCATAACAAAACAAAAAAACAAAAACAAAAATGAAAAAATCGCTCATTTCGTGCCCATCTCTAGTATTTTCAGCTGAAATAGTGTGCAAAAAAGACATACACTGTTGCCTCTACTTATGAGTGGCTCGACTTAAGAGTAATTTGACTTAAAAACAAAAAGCCGTTGGAGTTTTAATAGCTGCCTTACAAATTTTAGATGCGGTCTGCTCTACTTATAATTTTTTAAAATTATTTATTTATTTATTTATTTATTTGATTTTTTTTTACAGATACAGCTGCTCTGCTTAAGAGTTGTTCGACTTAAGAGCATGCATTCAGAATGGATTAAACTCGTAAGTGAAGGTACCACTGTACTAAGGTGAATAATTAAAGATGGAGAACACATGTAACATGGAGAAACCTAGAATACTTGAACAATATAATGAGAAGGAAAACAATCTTTAGAATGGAGAATTCCAGATGTAAATAGGAAGATGTAAATAGATAATTCTAGATCTATTGAGTTGATTTCTCTGTTATTGGGTGTACTGGGCTGGGAAGATTTTACCTGTTCTGGCTTTTATACAAAGGGTATGCCATTGTATTATGCTTGTTCTAGTGTGCATGCTTTTATTGTTTTTGTACGGTCTTACTTTGGTTTTATGTGGAATGTATTTTGTATTTTATCTGGTCAGTGACTGAAATAAAGACCTATTCCTATTACTAACGTTCAGGAAATAGAACTTCTTGAGTAGGGAACCTTGAAGAATTTAGATTGGTTGGGATACAGTATAACATCATTGCTTTGAGCTTCAACCAACCAGAATTAATGTGGCCATGATGGTGTTCAGCCTTCATGGGAAGAAGAATGAGAAGAAAGCTGGAAAAGGCAAACAGGACTACCTTTTGCAGAAATGGTGACAGTGGGTTCTCATTGCCTTAAGTGAAACTGCTGCTGCCATCTTGGAAAAGAGCAGTCCGGTTTCCCTTAGGCCTTATGAGAAACTGTACCCTAAAGAGGGAGTACATAATACAAACACACAAATCTGAAACAAATACCATATGCTAAATTATAGACACAATGGGAAAATGGGCAGCCATCTTTTCCAAGATGGCGGTGGTGGCCCAGACACTGGGGAGGCAGCTACAACAAAGGCAGTGAGGTGACCGGGGGCGGTTCTTGGAGGAAGCAAAAAGCTTTTTAAGAAAGCCATGTGCTGTTTTAAAACAACAACAAAAATGGGGGCAAATAAAAAGAAGAAATATTAATCCCTTCATAGTGGTTGGGGCCTCCAGTGATCAATCAGTGATATTCATTGAACCTCATTATTCTTTTTCCATTCACCCTCATTTTTATTCAGTACCATCCACTTTGGTATTCTGTGAGAGGGATTCCTGTGGAGACACTGATTTACCATGATTCCTGTATTTTTCAGATGTCTGGCTTCAAATGGTAAAATTGAAGGACTCTTTTTTGGCCATAGGATTTTGTTGTTCTTCACTGTCTGATTTTTAAAAATTGAACCTGATCTGCTAGAACGGGTTGTCTGGGAATTCTATATTGTACACCTACCTCTGTTTTTCTTACTTGGTATTTTTCTTATTGTTTCTCATTTTATTATATTGCATTGGATTCAGCTGGCCCCAGAGTTGCATTTAAGCACTAGAGTAGCGGGATATAATTT
Source organism: Phrynocephalus forsythii (assembly GCA_029282475.1). Classification (NCBI taxonomy): domain Eukaryota; kingdom Metazoa; phylum Chordata; class Lepidosauria; order Squamata; family Agamidae; genus Phrynocephalus; species Phrynocephalus forsythii. The sequence continues at coordinate 40,061,626 of JAPFRF010000006.1, forward strand.
TTTATATAAATAAATGAAATAATATAAATCTGAGTGAGACTGAAGTGGCTATATTGAATTGTATATTCCTCAGAGCGTTCATTCTAGCCTTTTCTTCCCATTGACAGCAGGCAGCTGGCTACCAGCAATTAGCTGTGCATTGCCAGATGGCAATTTGGGAATCAGGTCCAAACAACAGCTCTGATACCAATCACCATCCTTAAACCATTTTAACATTTCTCTTAAAGTGCACATCGCTGATATATGCCTTCTAGCTGGCTTGTAATAATGGTCCTTAATAGGTTTTTAAAGCAGGACATTCATATTAGTTGGTTACACTCAATAAGCTAAATAAGGAAATTATATAGAATTTTATTGCACATAAAGGCAGTATTATATACTCTACCAACTCAATCTCTTTCCTTTAATTCTTCCTCATCCTTGTTTACAATATCACATTAGGTTAATTTTAGAAATTAAGAACATCAGAAGCCATTTTATGCCATCAGACCATAATTTTTCATCATTTTCTCCTCCAATCTGCTCTAGTCTAGAGCACTACAGATGTTTTGAACTATAACTATAACTATAACTCCCAGAATTCTTTCTAGTAACCATACTTGCTGGGGTTCATGGGAGTTGATGTTCAACATTTCCAGGATGCATTACATTGGGAAAGGCTGGTCTATAGTGCCAGTTTTCAAGAATTTCAGAGAGCAATTTTCTCCAGAAACCTGGAGTTGATCCATCTTTGAACAAATGTGTAAATCCAAAATATATCAAGGACTTTTGTGAATTTGGGTGTGTGTGTATGTGACCAAAATTTTACACCCCCCAATGTATCTTACATGTTAAATCTGATATTAATACATTGGATTCCGAAGTGGGAAAAGGGGAAAAAAAAATTCAGAAAGAAGCTGCATTGGTGAAAATGGAAAAGACGTGTACATAATTTTCCTTAGCAGTGATCTCTTTCTGGTTCCAGAGACTTTGGTCCATAAAAGTCTGTGTTTAAGTGATATAATAAATGTAAGAGGGGGGAATAATGCATGGGCTGTGTAGAAATGGAGGCTCCCTCTATCAAAAAAGGATTGTGCCCGTTGCACTTCTCAAATCACTCACACTCTCTCTTATCTCTTGCCTTAAATTTTGGTGTTTTTTCCCCCCCTGAGAATTGAAAATTCAGACTAATATAAACCTACAAAAGAAAGTCCACCTTCCCAGACCACTGCCACCCCAAAGCACTATCCTTCTGCCCTGCTTGTAGTAGTGTTGTGGTGGGAGCAGCTGTCTGAAAGTATAATAATTGTGCTTTCCTATTCACAATAGCTGTTGCTTAGAAACTGATAAAAGCTGATCTAGCTCTATAAGTGTTTGGCATTTAATTTGCATCAGATACTTCAAAAGAAAGTAGTTTCTCATAATGGAAAGTTACTTTAAATGTAGGAAGAGAAAACAAATGGAACCTGGTGGACCTGGTCAAAAGCACTATGATGCTACAAGGTATGGATCAACTGGCACATACAACTACATCCTGAGTCTGTGGGGTTAAATGCCTGTAACTGTGCACACCTGGGTTCAATCCCTGGTAAGGCTCACATCCTTCCATCCTTCCGAGGTCGGAGTCTTGTGATCCCTGCACACTGTAATTAAAAAATTGTACCAGCTAAGAATGGGTAGAGATGGGTAGAGATGGGCACCCGAATTTTGAAAACATATATGAAAAAAATTAAATGTCTTCCTTATCTTGCACTGCTGGGTTTAAGATCAGCCTCTTTGGCTGGAGAGCTGTGGAAATACAGCTATCTACCTTAGGTAGTTGTCTCATTGGTAGGGATGGGCATTTCATTTCAGAACTAGTAGGTTACAAAATAAACCATACGAGCCCAGGTGGTCCTCGGAACTGGCTGATGCATGCAGATCCAATTGCTTTACCTCTCTGTCTCATGCAGGGTTAAAATCCAACGAGGAAGCACACTTTGACATCATCTTTCCTGCTTCATGCTGCTTGCCAATCAGAGAGGGAGGCAGGATGATGCCTGTCCCTGCAGAGCTCCTGATTGGACATCACAGCATGCTTCCTCGTTGGATTTTAACCCTGCATGAGACAGAGAAAGGTAAAGCAATTGTTTCTGCATGTATCAGCCAGTTCCGAGGACCACCTGGGCTCATGTGGTTTGTTTAGTAACCTCCAGGTTTCAAAACGAAATGCCCATCCCTACTCATTGGACCTAGCAGTAAGGCCATTTCCCTGTTAGATAACCTACAACTCAGACCCTTCTGCCTGTTGTGTCTCAAATGCCTCTATATTGCCACCTGATCGCTCGCTTGTCCATCTTTTCCCATTAGTGGTGTCAGCCAGAGAATTTTAGAAATTACCTCTCCTCACACCCCACCCAAATAAAAGTAATTTATCATTCTTTCTCAAGGTCTCTTCTGACTGTACTGTAAAATTCAGCAGTCAGAACCAGATTTCTAATTATTTTATATTAGGCAGTGATTAGATGATTCAACCCCGAGAATGGTCTGATACATGCAGAGTTCACATTAAACATTTCAGTAATTTTTTCGTGGTTTCACCCAATAGCATTTATAATGTGTTGTGCCAGAGGCCGCAAGCCAACACTTAATTGGAACTGCCTTTTTAATCAAAGCCAGATTTATTTTCTGAGAGATCTTAATTATCTCATCCTTGACTCCTGCATTTCACCGTAGATGCCTGAGACCTTTGAAGTGGATGCACCTTGAAGAACCTGCTGTCATGCTTCAGTGTTCTTTACATCATCAAAAGGGTTATGACCTCACTGCTGACTTTGAAGTTGCCCGAAGCAGCATAAAATGGAGTACTATGCATTCTAAAATGATTTGAGCCTCACATTTATTATTATACTTGTTAATATAGCAAATTGTACAATTTGGTTGTGGTTTTTATTTTCATTTATTTTCATATTTGGAACTCTCTTTAAAAACCTCAATTAATTTTAAGACCCTAGGAAAGATCATTTTGATTGATACACCAAGAAGAACTGCTCTGTATTTTCCCCGTGATGTCAGACAAGGATGCTGCAAAAGACACCAAACAGAGAGCAAGAGATTAAAAAGGAAATGGAAAATTATTCCCTAGTTTAATTCAAGAGATAATAGAGTAATAAACCTATATTTAGATAATTCTACTGATTCACAAAGACTTTATTTAGAGTGGAACAATGGCTGCAGTTTGGTATTCAGTAAAAGTGCTTTGTCAGGAAGACAGGGATTTACTTGAAATAATAGAAATGCTAAAAAAATAAGTTAGACAAAGTGAAGAATAATTGTTTCTACTTTATATCTAAAAGGAGATCTTTATTAGGAAAATTAAGGGTTTTAAAAGGTTGCTGTTCATTTTATTGCAAAAGGGTTCTTTTTTGAGATCACAAAATGCATTTGGTTTTAGGTGGGAAGTGGAAAAATCTCTCCTTTTCCTTGTGACATTGCTCCTGCACTGTAATTATCAACAAGTCTTGTGATACCTGTGGCTGAGCACCAGCAGGTGTCAGGATGATTTTGTTGTTGCCTTGCTGTAATTCAAGGAAGATCAGATTATCTTGGGTTAAATCACAACTGTGCCACAAGAGAAGACGTAATCTCTTCCTGCCTTCTAGGATCATGCCTTCTGGGTCTGACATGGCTGTTGCTATGTCCCATCACGTCATACCCAATGTATGGCAACTAGAGATGGGCATGAAATGAGCGATTTTTCGTTTTTGTTTTTGTTTTTTCATTTTGTTACGCAACAAAATGAAACATTTTTTTTAAAACAAAAAAGAAAATGAAAACGAAATGACCAAATTTGCCGTGTTTTTCGTTTTTGTTGCAGCAGATGCATTGAACTAAAAACAATGCTAATGAAACAGCATTTTTTTGTTTTTGTTTTTGTTTTTTTGTTTCATTACCTAATGAAACAAAAACGATTTTTTTGCAAAAAAAGTCACGAAAACAAAAACAAACTGAAACGGACCCCTAAACGACCAAACGACAAACGAAACACAATTTTTTTGAGTCGTGCCCATCTCTAATGGCAACCCTATGAATGAGTGCTGTTCTCAACAGCTCATCTCAGATCATGAAAACCAAGCCTGTGGTTGTCTTTAAAGTGTTCTGCTTTAGGAGTAGTTAATCCATTTATCTTCCTGTCTTCAACTGCCTCCAACCTTTCCCAGCATCACTGTCTTTTCTAGGCAGTTCTGTCTTCTGCTTCATGTGCTCAAAGTAGGACAGTCTCTTTAGCTACATTTTTGCTTCCAGAGATAGTTCAGGCTTGATTTGACATGTGTGTGTGTGTTGTGCCATTACATTCGTGACCAACTCTTCATGATTTCATGTCCATGGAGTTTTCTTGGCAGGAATACTGGAGTGGCTTGCCAGTTCCTACTCCAGGTGCCTATAGCACCTGGTATTCCCTGGTGGTCTCCCATCCAAGTACTAGCCAGGGCAGACCCTGCTTAGCTTCCGAAATCAGGCGAGATCAGATGTGCTTAGGGCATCTAGGCAGCTATTGATTTGACATAAATATGCTTAAAATGATTGCGTCCCACAAATGATCATTTAAAATTCTCCACCCACTTTGTGGGATATTGGGGAAAACATATTTCATCATATTTCTTGAAGGGTAAGCAGTTCTCCAATGGTGTCTTGACTGTGTGTTTTTTTTTTTAAATTTTAAAGACAAACAGACAAATAACAATATTAGTGCATCCCCCCCCCGGGACCATCCAGTTCTTCCGTGAGTAGTTCTTTATTACTCCAGCGTCTGTTGTTCTAATATTCTTCTCAAAGTCCTCTTCTCCAGAACTGTCTTGAAATATTCGTCGGTTCTTTCCCCTTCCCTTCTACTAATACAAAGTCTATAAATTTTTCCCAAATGTCATAAAAATGTCTTTTTTCATTTCTCCTCGTTTAACTTGTAAACTGCAAGACAATTTATCGTTTATGGCTATATCCCAAGGTTCATTATACCAATCTTCCATCTTGAGATCTAGTTTGGATTTCCAGTTTCTTGCTATAATTAATCTGGCAGCTGTCATAAGATTTGCTATTAGTTCCTTAGTTGTAACATCGTAATCTTTACTAGTTGACAATGATAACAATGCTGTCTCTGGATTACAGTCAATATCTACTTGAATCATCTCACTTAGCTCTAAAAAAAAAAAACAATTTTCCAAAACTTTTGAACTATTTCACATTCCCACCAGAGATGCATGTATGTACCTATCTTTTTTTCACATTTCCAGCAAATCTTAGAATATTCAGCGTTCATTCTATTCAACCTAATTGGCGTCAAGTACCATCTAGAAACCAATTTAAAATAATTTTCTTTTATCCTAACCGATAATGATCTCAAGATTCTCATGTTCCAACATTTCCCCCAGTCTTCTTTTTTATCTCTACATTAAGGTCTTGTTTCCAGACCTCTCTCAGAAAATCTGACTCCTTCACTTCCAGCGAGTTGTGTCTGTCTCTCTCTCTCTCTCTCTCTCTCTCTCTCTCTCTCTCTCTCTCTCTCTCTCTCTCTGTGTGTGTGTGTGTGTGTGTGTGTGTGTGTGTGTGTGTGTGTGTGTGTGTGTGTGTGTGTGAGAGAGAGAGAGAGAGAGAGAGAGAGAGAGAGAGAGAGAGAGAGAGAGAGAGAGCATTAGCCATTGTCATTTTTCACCCTAAATATTTTTGGACTAGTGCTGTGAATAGCAACCACCAAAATAGCTGCCATTTTGTCTCTCTACAAAACACTATCTTTATTGTTTTCTTAGCCATAAATATTTTGGGACTAGTGCTGTAGAATCAAGTAGCAGAATGCCAAAATAGCAACTGCCATTTTGTTTCTACAAAAGCACTATCTTTATAAAGTTTTCATGTTTGTTGTGGTTCACCAGCATCCCCAAAAGGCAGTGATACACACATATCACTCAATGACAGAATGATTGTGGATTTCCTCCACTTCAACTGCCAGCCTTTGTTTTGTTAAATATTTTTGTGTGTCTGTGATAAGAGACTAAGTAATGCATTTCTTCTTTTATAGATTTGTACCTTTTCATGTTTCCTTTGCATGATATAAGCTCCTGCAGTTTTGGATTGAAATATAATTCAAGTTCTAGTCTTTAGCTTTTATAGCTAAAAGCTTATAATTGAAATAGATTTTGTTGGCTTAAGTTTTGCCAAAAACTTAAGTTTTGATTTTGGATTATATTTTTGACTTCACACATGTGTAAGAATGCTTCATGGCAGGCGTACCTACAGCTTTTCACAAGGTACAAGTATAGATTTTTGTATAAAGCATTTGTGGAGTGACGTGAGAGAGTTGCTGATTTGCACACCCCAATCATTAAAATACAGCTAAGACATGATTTAAGCTTTATTGGACATATGGAAAAAAGGCCACAGCTTCTATCGGCTAAAGCAGTATAGTCTTGGCACAGCATGTGGAGCAGATCCTTTCATTGGGTGACCTGCCGCTACCTTAAATCTTCCCCAGCCAATCACCCTTTAGCCAAGCTCCCAAGGATCCTGGAAACTGTTGCGGAGTTTTGAATTCTTGCTTAAATTCCCCTAGCTACACAGATGAAGGGTGCGGATTTGCAGAGCAGAATAGTTTTCAAGTTTTCTAGTTAACTCCTACCCCTTTTCTTATTAACTGGAACTTAAAATCTCAATAGCTCACTCTGAGACATTAGTCATAGAAATAATACAAAACATTTAATTTACCTACAATTGAGCTTCTTTATTGCAAAACTAGTAAACATGACTGCTCTCAGCAACAGGCCTTAACAGACTCCACACTGGTTCCAATTTAGAAGAGAAATAGGGGAGACTGAAAATTAGAGAGGCATATTTCTCTTTGAATTCAGAGACAGGGACAGAATGATTGGCTAGTACTGGTTAAATTGACAATCTCCCAACACCAGAAAAGCACCTCCTGTCCACACCTTCTAGAGGCAATTCCCAAGAATACAAAATAAATAAATAAATAAATAAATAAATAAACAAACAAACAAACCTGCACAAGAACTAGGCAATCTCCCTCCCTGTGGCTAGGTTTTCTTGGGCTTCAAATAGGGGCCCTTATAAGAGAAACTTGGAAACTCCAATTCATAGGTGTAAGAATGATTTTTTGGTAAGATAAAGCTGTGTGCCTGTAAATTCTCAAAAGGTTACTTGTTTCCAATAGCTCTTGAATTTTTATGCAAGGAAGCCATTAAGTAAATTAATCTTGCATAATTAGGAAAACTTATGTAGCGGATGTGAATGTCTAGAGAAGAAGGTAGAAGTGAAACATCTACCTTGATACCGAGATTAGTAGTGATATGATTAGACAGATTATTTGACTACACATTGGAATACTTTTGAAGAAAAACATAAGCTGTAACAGACCAACATGGACTCCAACTATTAAGTAATGTTATAAAGTTTTGTTATGGTCTCAGGTCCTTGTTTGAGTGTAATGTTATATTTAACTGCATGAAAAGGATATTACCTCCAAATTCCTGATTTTTTCATATTATTCTATGAAGTGGTTTAGATTTTCTTCCTGGCTCTTATGGCCCTTTAGAGATTCTTTTGGTTATCTTTTTGAGTTTGTCATACCATTGCAAGGTGGCTGAGGAGTTCCATTCCCCCGCTTCCTTTTACCCCTCTCTCCTCCACTTGGCAGCCTCTCTGGCAGCCCACATTTTCTGTTTTGAAAACACACCTATAGCAGACCTGCCTGAGCTTTAACTGAGGTGTGGGAAGCTGGGGAAGCTGCCAGCTGGCACAGATATGGTTAAACAACAACAGAATCATGTGCATACATTCCTTAATCTCCACTCCTCATCAATAAAGCAAGCATAAAATGGCTGAAATTCCCCCTGCCACATTTCTCCACTTTTCTTCTGAAATTATTTTCAAAGAAAGTTCAGCGAATGTATATGTGAATGGCAAAATTTCTCAAAGGACAAATATTTAGCACAACTTTGGTCTTGCTCCTATGTTTACCTTTCAGTAATGGATATGATGACTGTTTCAATCACAGATACAGACAGAGGCCAGGACTGCCTCATCTCTGTTGTCCTTCTGGAAACAGACAAAGACCTTTCTCTTCCAGCACATTTTCCCTGAATGATGGACTACCATGTGTATTTTATATGAATCTATGGGTTCACATAGCCGTGTTGCTTTAATGTAATGTTGTCTATTAATGCTGTAAGATGTCCCTCAATTCCTTGTTCACAAATACTTGAACATGTTTTAATTGCAATGAACTGTATATTATCCCTCATTACTGTAAACTGCCTTGGGTCTACTTCCAAGGGTAAAAATACTCTAAAATAAATAAATACTAAATTATGTTTTTAATGGAGGAAAGGTGAGGAACTTCCATTGATTCTTCCAGCCTCCTGTAGCCACAGTGCATGCTTGCAAAAGATTCTCCAAACCCCTGGAGTTACTCAACACCGCCTCTACTGGAAATCTCCAAGAGTGGAAATTCTCTTTTTAAATAAATGTTAGGGACCCTGAACCTTTTGACTGGGGCCACTACACTGGGTCAATGGCTAGGAAGACTTGAATGTATTCTACTTCCAAATTTTCCCATTGACATCAGCCCCTCCCTCCATCATAAGCCTCCATTTACCATGAAGCCAGAAATAACAAACACATATGCATGTGGTCTCTGAAAAGTGTTCAATGCTTTCTAGGTCTCCATGCAGACCAGTGGGACCTACCACTGTCTGGAAGGGTGGAAGGGAATGTCTACTTTATAGTATATTTGGCCAACCAAAATTTAAAGCCAGATTGGCAAGGCATACCTTGGGATGCCAAAAGAAAACAGGGAGCCATTTTGAGCAAGGGAGCATCATCGAACAACAGTTGCATGTAGTAGACCTATACCTGCACATACAAAAATCAGGTTTATGAACTCTGCTGCTTGCATTTTCCTGTTCTACTACAGGATGTCAGCTTATGCTTCAATTCACAAACAAGCACAATGGAAACTCTAACATTGCCCTTTCTGCTTCCTTCCAGTGTGCCCTGAATACTAATGCTACAATACAATCAAGCAAGGCAAAATAGCTTGCTCGGAAACCATCAGAATATATGGCCTGGTGTTAGCTTGTTGGTATCATAGATCTGTCCTAGCATTCATCCAGTTGCACCTTTTCTCTAAATTGAATATCTCCTTGCCAACAAGAAAAGTGGGAAAGGTAATAATAACTGTAGTAATAATAATAAAAATCCTTCACAGGCTAGATTTCCTCCCCAACTCGGTTTGTCCTCTTCCTGCTGCGTATTTTTCGAGTGGTTCAAGTATCAATTTGTGCTTTTTGCTTGCAAGTGCTCCTTTTTCTTGATTAAAAATGTTATAATCTCTTCTGCTCACAGCCAGGAGGATCTTATATGGTAGTTTAGGAACTCAGACCAGGCAGCATTTAGAAATAATATTCAGCAAGATGCTCATTACTTGAGGGAGAGAAGTACTGCAGTCTAATTTGTATCAATCGATCTCTATCGGATGGTTTCTCTAACTGACAGAAGGCAGTTTGGCCGAGATGTGATAGATTTATTGCAAAGTTCTAGTCTACCAAAAGAATAGATTTAATGCAATCTTTTGAAAATATTTTTTTAAAAACAATTAAAATGATTAAGTAAATCAACCATTCACAACCTTTTTTGCCTGCAGACATAAACATAATATGAAAGAAACACAGGCTGGGCCAGGAGTTTGTAAATTACACAACTGTAAGAACTTTGTAAGTCACACCATCTTAGAGTCTTATAAGGTGGTGTGTAAAGAATTGTTTACAGTCTGTGCCCCCCTACAAAAGTGATGAAGCACCCCCACCTCACCCCCCCAAAAGGGGGCTATATGGCCCACAAGGTAGAGAGCACTCAGAGGTGGCTTATCACCACAAGTTCATGGAAAACAAGGGTATCAGCAGTGATTATCATTATGGATGCCTAAGGCAACTTCTGGGTTGGAGAGATAGGCAGGATATCTCTCAATGCCATTTGCAGAGAATCATAGTCAGGTGAAGACTTCTGCTTGGGAATAGCCTGAAGCAAATGGTGAGCCGCTGTGTGAGACAGAACGCTGGAATGGATGGGCTGTGGCCTGTTCCAGCAAGGCTGTTCTTATGTTCTTATGTTCTTATTCTCTTCTTTTGGGGACATCCTTGGACTGTGTATCTTGCCCAAAGCTACACAGGTTGGCTCTTTTTTCAGGAGACACTAGTAAGTTTCCACAGCTCAGCATAAATGTGAACCTAACTCTTTCCAGCATACCACATTGCCTTTCATTTGTCTAAAATATTTTTTTGAAATTTCAGCATCTTAAATTCACAATTACTCTCAGTGGAATTCAGTACACTATGCTCTCCCCACCATTCCTCTAAAATGTATTTTGTTTATGGATGTGACACTCTTTTTCTTGCTTGTGTTCTAGATATACTATTCCCTACTAAAGAAATCTTTATTACTATTTTTTACTGCCCACAGAAACTTTGATGTTGTGTTTGACACTATGTGAAGTCTGATTTTTTTAATGTGAAAAACTTTAGGAAAGTTTAGGAAAAAAAACAGTGGAGAAAAGAAGGAATTGTGATTAATGCCTTTTCTACCTGGATGGAGAAAATATTGTGAAGTGTAGCATGTGATAATCACCAAAAGCTACATGACTGTTTTATGTGATTATATATGTGCTTCTTTCTTTATGAGGAGAGTAGAATACTGAAGAATGAATGAGTGTCCACACCAGAACCTTGGATTGTAACAAATACTTCTAAATATACATGAAAATAGATTTTACTCATACTTTAATCACATCTTGTGAGCAACTTTTTCATTCATTTTAATGTATGGAATTACTGTCCTTCCATGTGGCAGAAACATAAGTAACACTGGCAACAGAGCTAAGCTTTTGTGTATTTACAGGCCAGAACCCTGTTGCTGATTTCCACTTGTTGGGGGGGGGGAGTGTAACTCTTGGCAGGAAATTGTTGCACATTAATGATGTGCTGGCTTTGATCCTGGATATATGCCTGATTATGTGATTGAGCACAAGCTTTGTAACCAGTGTCTTGTTAATGAGTGGCAATTTGCTCGCCAAGATACATGATTGTTTATACACGAACATATATCAGAAACAGAATTGGAGTTAACATTTTAGTCATATTTATAATTTGTATTTTCACAACAACAACAACAACAACAACAACAACAACAACAACAACAACAACAACAACAACAACAACAACAACAACAACAACGCTGTGTTGACTTGTGGTGACCCTTTCAGGATTTTTAAGGTACAGAAATAGTTTGTCATTTCCTTTTATTTTCCCTTTTTCTGGGGTTGCCCTTTTTCTGGGGTGCCCAAGACCACACAGGCTGGCTCTATTCATAGGAAGCACAGTAGAGACTCAGCAGTAAGGTTCTGGCCAGTATTTCTTTGGTCCTTCAAATATGTTTCTGAACAACCTCTTGAAGAAGACCTCATTCCACATGGCTACATTCTGCCTCGTGTCTTTAAGGTGGTAAACAGATAATTCCTCCTGAGGGCCATTGCTCAGGTAACTCTTAATTCCACACAGTAAGCATGCATAGGATTGGGATGTATGTCCTTCAATATTTGCTTTAACAAAATTATCTATAACATATGACTGCAAAGTGCTTGGAATTTCAAAAGTTAAGGAGGCATTTTAGTTGGCCTGAAAAAGATATTACCCTACTGTTAGTAATGGTTTAATAAAAGGTGTTCTTTTCCCACATCTGCTGTTGTAAAACCTATACCATGAAAGTGTGAGAGGCATTTTTAATATGAAGTTTCACAAAAGCATTTTGCTGAAAATAATAAGCTCATGTTCTTTCCGTTCCCAATACAGTGCAAAGAAATTTGCAGATTTTGTAGGCTCCGACGGCAGCTTGTCTGCCGCACGGGGCCCTCCTTGCCCTCTCGCGAGAGGAGCGAGAGGAGCAGGCGGGGCTGATCGCCCTGAGAGGGTGGGGGGAGGATCGCCCTATAAAAGGGGTGGCTCCGACCCCCACCACAGGGCAGTTTGTTTTGGCGTTCCCCGCCCACCCGCCACGCATTGAGGACTAGTGTGAGTCTGACTGGTCGCCGGTTTCGGGGCCGGATAGGAATTTTTGACTCGCACTCTGATTGGCTGTTGAGAGCGGGGATTTTTTGCCTATCCCACACTGGTGTTAGGGGATTCACGAGAATGCTGTAATTGGTCACACTGGCGGCTGAATCGGAGGGGCAGCGGTGAGTAGACGACGAACATCTGTCCCCAACTATCCTATACCCAGGGCACGGCGGATCAGGAGGTCTCCGTGCCAGGGAAGACACGGGGATGCCTCCCTGCACTGGGTATAACCCAGTTTAAGTCCATCTCATGCAGGGAGGGGTAAGATCATCAACTGGCCTGGCAGGGGGCAGTAGGTTGAAGCTGGGGGGCTGTAACTCCCGTTGCTGCCCGGTTGGAGGGGTCCCGGGAGACCCCACGGTTCCAACCTGTATGCTGATGCCAGGCCCCTCCTTGTTGGTTGTTGAAAGGTTGTGTTAATAAAGTGTGGCCCAGTTTACCTCAGATACCTGTCTCGTCTCATTATTTCGAGTGGAAGGGCAATGGCAAACTTCTTAAAGGGTGACTAGAAACAGAATTGGAGCCCATCTCTTTGAGTCAGATTCTGTATAAACAGCTAAGCAGAACTGTTCTCAGAACATAGAGGACCATGTCTGATCTGCCACCCTAGAACTGTGAGACATGAGGAGTACCATTTGGGTACATGGTGGAATACAGTGATGGTGGTGGGACGTGGGAGATCTGGGTTCAAATCATCACTGAGGCATACAAGACAACTCCCTCTGTCATCCTCACACCGCTTTCACAGGTTGGTTGTGAGGAGAAGGCTGACTAGAGATGTGGCTAAATGTTCCAATCCAGATTAAATGTTTGACCTCCTGTCTCTGAGAGAAGGCCACAGGGAGGTGGTTTGGTGCAAGAAGCAAAAAGGATAAAGTGCACCAAAGCTGGGGGAATACCACAGAGGTTCCTTGCACTTCACCTTAGCAACACATAAATGGGGTCAGGATCCTACAGCCAGTGCATTATATATCAGGAAAATAGCTGAATTCCATGATCGTGGTGAAGGATTGGGTGGGACAAGGGGAGAAGAGGTTTAAATTGAGTATAGCTCCTAGATCTACTCTGCTTTTCTTCTATGGTGTGGCACTTTAATCCTAGGGATACAAAAAGGCAGAGGAGTCTGAGCTTTTAAGCTAAAGTAAACACACCTGCAGCTGTCCAATAAAATGTCTTAAGCACTGAGATGTTGGACTGCTTACCTAAAACCTCTTATTTCCAAGCAGTTAATATCATTGGATCAATCTTTAAATTATTGGACAGTGACTGCAAGCTGTAGATTTGCCATTTTCTTGCCAGCAAACTCTGTTGTCTTCTTTGTCCTGTTCCTCTTTTTGGAGAAATAGCAAAAAAGTGATTGGTGTGAATCTGGAAAGAATATGGTGATCAATATATTCTAAGTAGAATGGGCACGAAACAAACTTTTAGTACATTTTGTTATTCGTTATTCATTTCATTACATAATGAAATGAATAACAAACTGCCCCCTCTAAGAAACAAAATGAAACAAAACAAAATGGAAATTTCCATTTCATTTTGGGTTCATTTCATTTGCCAGCATCTCCTACTTGGGTCCTGGGCTGGTCCTCTTCCTGGGCTGGTCCTCCTGGCTGCAGGTAGGGGGCGTCCAGGAAAAAAGCTGACTGGCCCACACTATAGCTGCAGCGTGGGCCACATGGTCAGTAGTAAATAAAATAAAATAAAATAAAATAAAATAAATAAAATAAAATAAATAAAAGATCTGGCGTGTGGACCAGCACGCAAGCACTGGTACCATCCCACAAGCACCGGCGCCGGCCCCAGATTGCGGGCCACCGAACTGGCCCTTGGGTTGTGTAACTGGCCCATGTGCCAGCCCAAAAACAAACAAACAAAACCCAATCCAGTGCATGGGCCTGGTACCAGCCCACGAGCACCGGACCCAGCCTGTGGGTCACCAAACTGGTCCACAGGCCAGCAAAAACAAACAAACAACAACAACAACAACAAACTCCAGCATGTGCTAGAGCTGTAGCATGGGCCATGTGGTTGGCAGTAAATAAATAAATAAATAAATAAATAAATAAATAAATAAATAAATAAAATTTAAAAAGGAGTGCAGACACAGCCCCAGGAGTGGCCGGGTTGGCCCTCTAAAATGAAAAACTAAAATAAAAAATAAAACCAGCGCTGACTCGGCCCCAGGGGCCACGCAGTCAACGTTTGAAAAATAAAATAAAATAAAAAAGGAGTGCCAACCTGGCCCCAGGGGTGGCTGGGTCGGTGCCCTAAAATAAAGAAAAAAACCCAGTGCCGACCCAACGCCAGGGGCCATGCGGACACCATTTATAAGGTGGTGTGTAAAGAATTGTTTCCAGTCTGTGCCCCCCTACAAATAAAAATAAAAAAGATAAAATAACATAAAAGGAACACCAACCCGGCCCCAGGGGTGTCTGGGTCACCTCTCTAAAATAAAGTTAAAAAAAGAAGAAGCGCCAACCAGGCCCCAGGGGTCACACGGTTGGCGCTTGAGAAGAAAAAAACAAATAATGAATCAAAATGAACCAAATAAAATGAATATTTCAAAAACAATTCATTTAAAATGAAACAAAATGAATGGAATATTAAAACAAAATGAACCAAAATGAATTACCATTTTTTTCGGTTCATGCCCATCTCTAATTCTAAGCGTGCAGTTTTAAATTGTTGCCAGATAATTTAGTTTCTTCTTCTTCTTCTTCTTCTTCTTCTTCTTCTTCTTCTTCTTCTTCTTCTTCTTCTTCTTCTTCTTCTTCTTCTTCTTCTTCTTCTTCTGCTTCTTCTTCTGCTTCTGCTTCTGCTTCTTCTTCTGCTTCTGCTTCTGCTTCTGCTTCTGCTTCTGCTTCTGCTTCTTCACATACTATATATGGAACTTGAAATTTTTATCCAATTAATATAATTTTGGGCAGCAAAAAGACAAGGACAACTCCAAAATAAATGTGCATTATTGAAATAATGTGGAATTTCCAAATAAGAGATTGTACATTTATGGGAGAATGGGGTATCTCCTAATAACATGTTCCAAATTCATGAGAAAAAAAATCCAACAGTCATTCCTGTCTAGTGGCTTCATTACCATATTTTTAAAAGTGTTAAAAGGCTGCAGTGTTTAAAAGTTCACTTTCTTACTTTATGATTTCAAGTTTATCATGATTCATACATCTCACATTCCATGTTCCAAGTATAATTGTCACGAGGCACTGGGGTTTCCTTTCATCTCTGTGCAGATGTACCAGCAGGCATCCTTTCAGCTTAAATCTAGTTGCTTCCTTAGGGCCTTTTTACATGACCCCTAAGATCCACTGGCCACTTAAATTTGGACCAGAGATCTTAGGGGTTCATCGCTCTTCCTCTGTCCCCACCCCCTCCGCACTTCCTGGTTGCTGGCTGCATGAGGGAGGGAGAAAAAAGAAAGAAAAGAATGCCGGTTTACCTCCGTTTTGTTCCTGGCAGCATTCAGATCTCTTAAAGGGGCGGGGCACAAAAAAGAACAAACAGAAGCCAGGAGAGCCCCACACTCACTATCCTTACACCGGATCAAATATTTGTCACATCCAAAAAGCAGGTACCTGAAAGCTGCGCTGGGTCATGCTAAAGTGGGCGGGGTCGCACTTAATTTCCTGTTAAGTCCGGAGCTGGTGGGTAAACATTTTTAATCTCCAGAGCTGGGAGCCATTTGCCCCAGAGTTTAGGGGTTGTGTATAAATGCCCTTAGTTATGGTATTACTCAGGTTTCTCCTTTGTTCTTCCCCAAGTTGCTTTCATGACTGTTGTTGCCCAGCATTTTCCCCAGTCCCCATGACTACTGACTCTATCAGTTCATTTCTGCTGATGTGGCCTTAATCCTGAAAAGGGTGGATGCATTTTAGGTTGGTATCCCCAGCTTTGACCATTTAGCCATAGTTGGTCCTACTAAAGGTCCAGAATGATAGTGGCATCAAGCCTCCTGATGGCATTGCTCATAGCTTCCATTACATACTCAACCCCATTGGCTTCATTATGTTATGCATCTAAGATGGGGAGGTGATCGGGCTAGACTAAAAATGGTTGGATTGAAGTGGGATTGTTGTTTTGAGTTTTTCGGCCTGTTCTGGAAGTTTTTCTTCCTGATGTTTTGCCAGACTTGGTGGATGGCATCTTCGGAGGGCAAGGAGTTCAGGGAACTAGGAGTTCTCTCTGTGCTCTGTGCTCTGTGCTCTCCAGAGCACAGAGCGAACTCGTAGTTCGATGAGCACCTTGCCCTCTGAAGATGCCAGCCACAGAGTCTGGTGAAACGTCAGAAAGAAAAACTTTCCAGAACACGGCCAAACAGCCCGAAAAACTCACAACAACTATCAGATCCCAGCCATGAAAGCCATCAAGAATAGATTGAAGTGGGATTCTTTTAAAGCTGGTCAAATCCAAATTTAAACACTGTTGGAAGTAATGTATCATCAACAATTTAGATTCAATGGGACACTGAATGAAAGACACAGTGGTTGAAATTAAGTAGTAAATAATACTAGGATTAGGCCCATTAAATTAATATAACCTATCAAAGAGCTGACTCACCAAATCCTAACTAAATCAATGTGCATACTCTAGTTTTAACTTACTACTGGATTTCGGATAGCATGTCTCATTTTCTTTGCAGGCTCTCCCCAAAAGGAAAATAACAGGCAAGAGTGCAGACATGTTGTCTTGTGACTGGTCTAGTTACCAATTAAAGTGAAGACTTGAACCAGAGCTCTTTGGTTTCAGCCAATATGAAGGAGAGAGATATGTCCTTTTTGCTAGTTATCTCTCCCCAAAGCAGCAATATGCTTCGTTTGGGAGAGCACAGCACTGTGTGCTTGCTTCGGAGGGGCTAGATTTTCAGTCCTTCTGCTTCTGCCCCTGTGCGCTCCTCACTCCTCCACTCCTACAACACTTTCTGTGACTTTGATGAGGAGAAAATAACGAAGTGTTTACCATTCAGCAAAACTCCCAAGAGAGACTTTCAACTGACCAACTTGGCTATACTTGTTTTTACAGGACTGATGTCTCCAGCAGAGTCAGTAAACTCTTTCATTTCTTAAGGGTTTCCACATTCATTAAAGGGGATAGACAAGTCTAAAATGAGTCTACTGGGGGAGAAAGAAGCCTCTACTTTCTGAAAATGGATGACTTTACCCCCTTAAAACTGCTTTGTTATGCAAACATGGTGGGAAGTGATGGCTATTATAAAAGCTAGTAGTGACTCAAAGAAGGCTGAGGACCACTGTTTTAGAGGATCTGTTTTCTGGGTTAGAGTGGGCTAGTGAAATAATTTAAATTTCTTTCATATGCTATGAAACTACTTGAATCCAATATTCCAGTTGTGCATGAGCATTGTCATTCTTCTAATAAGACACTCCAGGTGTTAGCAAGATAAACCATGGGGTCTTGTTTTTAACATTGCACCTGGTATTACCAAAACTACTGAGTTTTAACTACCATCAGCTTCAATAGGATGAGAATGAAGGAGTTGAGTTGGTCTTTTATGATGTTATTGGAATCCAGGAGAGCTTGGTTTTTAATGCATTATGACCCTTATCTCTGCCTTGAGCATCTTTTCTATATATTTATTGAAATATTGTCACACTTAAATCAAATCCATAGCTGCCCAGAGGAACAGGAAACTAACATTTGTCCAATTAATTAACAAATCGCTGATTTTACAGTCATCACCCAGCTGGTAACAGGTTAAAAATATGAATTCTGTTAAAGTCCATACTAGAAATTTATGCTGTACTCATCCTCAGGTGGTTGGACATTTTATGTTGATGGCCATAGTCATTTTAATCAGATTAATCTCCAGTTTTAATTTTAGCTAATTTGTCTAAAAGTTTAATTAGCATCATATCACCACATAAAACTTCATAATAATCTGTTTTTTAAAAGAAAATATCTATTTTCACCTGCCTCATTTGAAATTTAGTTAACAAATTAAAAAAATCTCCAGAAATTAAAGGCACATTGTTGACATTTAATGGTCTCTTTCCTAGTAGTCATGCTATTAATTCAACAACAATTTAACAAGCCAGAACTGTGTGAAATGGGAAATTAGGCAACCTAGGGCTCTATCACACATCCTTTAAAATGCTGATTAAATTTCAAGATAAAGTGCTTCCAAAAATATTGTCCCCATGGCCACTGGGCTTTTTTTTAAAAAAAAACTGGTTATGCCCCCTCTAGTTGGGATTTTTTTGCTCTGGTAAAAATGTGAGCCAGAAGTCCATGGGAGCTCACATATTATCCGGTTTTCTGCTTTTATCCCCCCTAGCCCCGACCAACTTATCCTGTGGTTGGTTGAGACTTTTTAAATTTTTTTTTAAATGTTTTTTTATTAAATTTTAAACTACATACAACGACATAAAAAATGAAAGTAAAAAAAAACTACAACAAACAATATAAGTGCACCCCCATCCCACGGGTCCATCCATACATTCTTATTCGTTGCTCCATCTTCTATTCTTCTAGTAGTCTTCTTAAAGTTCTCTTCTCCAGAATTGTTGTGAGATATTCGTGGACTCTTTCCCTTTTCCTTCGACTAGTACATAATCTAAAAATTTACCCCAGATATCGTAGAAAATGTCTTTTTTCATTTCTCCTCGTTTAACCTTTAAACTGCAGGAGAGTTTATCGTTTATAGCTATATCCCAAAGTTCATTATACCAGTCTTCCATCTTGAATTCTAGTTTTGACTTCCAATTTTTGCTATAATTAATCTAGCAGCTGTCATAAAATTTGCTATTAGTTCCTTTGTTGTAACAACATAATCTTTACTTGTTAACAATGATAATAATGCTATCTCTGGATTACAATCTATATCCATCTTAATCATATTACTTAGCTCTAAAAACACTTTTTCCAGAACCTTTGGACTATTTCACATTCCCACCAAAGATGCAAGTAAGTACCAAGCTCTTTTTCACATTTCCAACATATCTTAGAGTAAGCAGGATTCATTCTATTTAGTCTTACTGGGGTTAAATACCATCTGGAAACCAATTTAAAGTAGTTTTCTTTTATCCTGACTGACAATGATCTCAAAATTCTCATATTCCAAATTTTTTCCAGTCTTCTTTCTCTATCTGTACATTAAGGTCTTGGTTCCAAACTTCTCTCAAGGTGTTTAACTCCTTCATTTCTGATAATTCCCTAGTATTTTATATATTTTACGTGTTATTCCTTTCTCTGAATTTTCCTGTTCAGACTCAAGCGATAGTAGGAAATGTTCAAATTTTGTGCATTCTCTGATTTGATTATTTCTCTTTCCCCAGTCCTTTATCCATTTTCCTAGTTGAATATAATTTAACCATGTTAAATCACTGGGTTGCAAAATATTTTTATATCCTGAATTGTTTTAATCTTGAGCATCCAATCCTTTAGTCTAGCTATTTTCTTAATTTTAAATAACTCCAAATAATGCTTCAAGTTGTCTGGAAAGCTTTCCAAGTCAGTAACTAAAGCCAGTGGGGATCCCTTCGGAGACAAGATTTTCCTATATGTTCTCCATGTAACAATTAAACTATTCAATAGGGGTTGTCAATCTTTACTTTGTTTTTAACTTCCGTGAATAAAAATGTGTTTATTTCCCCTTTATATCCAAAGACTCTTGCTCCCACCATATTAACTTCTGTGGTTTAAAAGAATTTCCCCAAAGAACTAAGTTGATTGGCTATATAATAATTTTTTATATTGGGTATACCTATTCCTCCTTCTTTCTGAGATCTATACCATAGACTTTTATTTATTCTTGATTTTTTCCCTGCATTACAATACCTATTTATCATGTCTTGAGAGTTTTAATTTCCTTTTCTAAAAACTGAACCGGTAACATTTTAAAAATAAAGTTAATTTTTGGAAGTATTTTCATTTTTATCAATGCAATTCTGCCAAACCACGATAATTTTAGTTTAGAGTAGGATATTAATTTGTTTTTCATCTCCTCTTCTAATTTCAAATATTTCTTTCTTTAGTTTTAGTAAATTCTTTATGGAGTTCTAATCCTAGATATTTAATGCTTTTTCCCGGTTTAAGTCCAGATTTTTCAATCATCTTTAAGTCATGTTTTCCATAATTGAAGAATAAACTCTCTGATTTTTGCCAGTTTACACATAATCCTGTTATTTCTCCAAATTCTTCTAAATGAGTTTTTACTCTTTGAATATTCTCTATTGGGTTTACAATAGTCAAAAGAGCATCGTCCGCGAATAAACTAATTTTAGTTGCCCCATCTTTCCCTATACCTTTAATAAATTTGTCGTCCCTTATGGCATTTGCCAGAGCTCTATAACAATACAAAAGAGGACTGGAGAAAGAGGACATCCTTGTCTAGTTCCTCGGCCTAGGGTGATTTGTTCAGTCAATCCATCATTAACTATTATTGAGGAAGTGCCCGTTGAATATAGTTGATTTATTACTCCCAAAAAGGATTTCCCAAATCCCATTTTTTTAACAATATTTTTAATGTGGGCCATTGAACACAATCAAAAGCTTTATAAAGATCTAGAGATAACATCCCAGCTTTAGTAGTACTCTTACTCATTTCATAAAGAACATTCAAATTCCTTCTAATAATATTTGCCATTTGTCTACCTTTGATAAAACCACATTGATCCTCTTTAATATATTTAGCTATAAATTTATTCATTCTTTTAGCCAAAATTGCTGTGAAAATCTTAGCATCTTGATTTAATAAGGATATTGGTCTGTATGACCCAATATCCATTAAATTTTTATTAGGTTTTGGAATTAAAATAGTTAAAGAATGGGTCCAAGATCTCGGAATTTGTTCTCCATTCAAAATTTCATTATATAGCTTCTTTAATTTAGGTATTAATACTGCTTTAAAAAGTTTGTAAAATTCAGGTCCCAGAGCGTCCACTCCGGCGTTTTATTATTCTTTAATTTGTCTATTACCTCGCTTATCTCTTGATCTGTAATAGGCTTTTCCATTTCCAGCATATCTTCCTGTTCCAAGACCCTCTTTAAATTCTTAGTGATATACCTTTCTATATCCTCCTTAGGTTTATTTTTGTAGTATATAACAACTGATAAAACTCTTGTATAGCTGACAACTTTTCCTTCATTTGTGTGCATGTCTTACCTGAGGAGTCTTTTATAATCCCTATTGTATTCTTGTCTTGTCTTTTCTGTGCTAATCTGGCTAAAAGTTTTGAGTTCTTGTTGCTGTATTCAAAAAAATTTCTTTTTAGGTACAGAAGATTCCTTTGTGTTTGTTGTAAATCTAGATCTTCTAACTCTTTTTCCTTGCTTCAATCAACCTCAATATCTTATTATCCTTAGTAAGAAAAAATTGGGATTCTAAATCTGCTATTAGTTTTTCTAATTTTCTTTTATTGAGTTCTTCCTGTTTTTTAGTTTTAATATTTTCTTTTATGATAAGGCCTCTAGCTACCGCTTTCAGGGTGTCCCATATGATTGGCGTTTGGCTACCTGCCTTTTCGTTTATATCCCAAGTTTCCAACCAATCTTTTTGACCTTTTCCAGCACTTCTGGATATTGAAATATTTTTAAATTCATTCTCCACCTTTTAGCTTCTCTATAATTTTTATTTGTTGCTAAATCAATCGACATTAAAGCATGATCAGATGTTTTTATGATCTCAATTTCGGTATTATTTATCTTGGGTATTAGGCTTTGTGAGACAAACACAAAATCTATCCTAGAATAGGTTTTGTGCACTGGTGAGTAGAAGGTGTATTTTATTTCATCTCCTTTCAGTTCTCTCCAGACATCCTTCAATCCTGTTGTATTTATAAACTTTGCTAGAGTTGTATGTCTTGTCCTCCACTCTTCCTTTTTACATACCGATTTATCTTTAATTTTATCTAAGACCATATTGAAATCCCCTGCCATTATTAAATACCCCTTTTTAACCAATTCAATCTGATCCCAAAGAAGATTGTAAAAGCGGCCTTGGTTAACGTTTGGTGCATACAGATTAACCAAAGTATAATGATCTTTCCCCATTAGAACTTGCAATATTATATATCTACCTTCTGAATCTTTTACCACATTTTCAACAACACATTCACAATTCCTTGAGATTATAATGGCAACCCCTCTTGCTTTAGATGTGCCAAAGCTTTTTTCATAAATATCAACATTTGGAATTTTTAATTCATTAATACCATCTCTTATTTGATGAGTCTCTTGCAAAAAGGCAATATCTATTTTGTGCCTTTTGATCATCGCATCTGATTCTATTTCTCTTGAAAATGACCCCAGACCTTTCACGTTCAACGTTGCTAATTTTATAAACTTTCCCATAACCTATTTCTTTTGGTTTCAATATTCTGGAATGGTCCCGTTGTGCATACAAAAGTAAAAACACCATCAATTAATAAAGAATAAACTAAAATAAATCTAATCCTCCACCCTAAAAACTATTCTTTTCTCCCACCCCACCAGCTATCATACTGTTTAGCATGTGCATCAAGGGGATGGGAGGGAGGAAGTTGTCCACAGACATTAGCCAGCCTAGATCTCCTTAACTCTTAAGTAGCGTGTTACTGAAAATTCTATAAGTTGTTCTACCCCCCTCTAAACCACCCTCCCACCGCCACCGCCCCCCTCAAAACAAGCAAACAAACAAACAAAAACAAAAAAGGGAAGGGTGGAGAGGAGGGGAAAAGGGAAGAAAAGGGATAATGAAAAGAAAAAAAAAAGAAACATCCCAAAAACAAAAATTAAAATTGGAAAAAAAAAAAAAAAGAAAAAAAAGGGGGGAGGGGGGAAAGGGAAATGGAAGGGAAAAGGGGGAGAAGAGTAAAAGAAGAAAAACAAAGGGGATGATGGGAGGTGAGAGAGGGGGAAAGAGGGAGGAGTAAGTTAAATGAGTTTCAAATATTCTTCATCTTCATCGAAGATTCCTGGAGTCGGAGTAGAAAGAGAGAAATTCACTGTCCTGATGTTGCCACTGAAGTTCCCGGGGGAGAACAGGCAGAACCTGAGTCATCCTGTATGTTCCATGCTTCAAGAAGATGTTGGCCTTCTTCTAGAGAGTAGATAGTGTGTTGAACAGAGCCTTTCCAAACTTTCAAAAATAGGGGGTGACCCCAAGAATAGCGATAGTTGTTCTTCCTTAATATGATTGTAACTGGTCTCATCGATTTACGCCAATCAGCAGTTCCTTTAGAAAAATCTTGAAAAACTTGCACAGTTGCACCTCCTCTCTTCAGAATATTAGGATTGGCTCTAATTGAAGACATAAGACGCTCTTTATTTACATAAGAAGCAAATCTTACTATCACTGGTTTTGGGGCCCCATCTCTTGACTTGCCCAGATAGTGAACTCTCTCTAAATCGTCGTCCTCTAGTTGTTTGGGCAGAAAGGAGTTAAACCAGGTTAAAACTTCCTGTTTTAATGATGCCCCCTTGTTTGGAATAACAAAATTAATCAGTTTGACGTTCTGCCTTCGAGAATAATCTTCAATATAAGTCAGTTTCATATTTATTTTCAGTAAAGCCTGCTTCTGAGAGTTAATTTGAGTTTCGTTTTCAGTTACACGTATCTCCAGATTTTTAAATTCTCCTGCCAAATTATCAAGCCGCTGGCCATTTAACTTTATTTCATGTGATAAATCTTGTTTAGTGCTTTGGAGATCCTTTGAAAGGCCATCCATTCTGCGGATCACATCCTGTTGATTAACACTCATGATGCTAGCTAGCTCCGTCCTCATTAAACGCAGTTCCTTCATGAAGTCTTGATCTGCGGGAGGAGGGGTAGTCTCCCTCTTTCCTTTCTCAGATCCTGACACCATTTTTACCCCTCCGTCGTCTGAGGGCTGCTCGATACGCTGTGGAGCTGGGCGATTGTGTGCTGTATCAGATAATTTCCTAGTCCAACCTATAGGCTGGAGTTTCTTTTTTGCTCTCTTAGCCGGCATATAATTAGACAAAAGGCAGGTATCAAGCAGTCTAACTAATCATCTGGTGACTTTCCAAACAGCCGAGATTCAGTTTTCTAAGCAGCCAGCGGCCAGCAGAATCAAAGCAGGCAAAACCGAAAGTAGCTCCTTTAGCTTATAAATCAAGCTTATCTAGTCTAGAAAAACACATATATTGCTTCTCCTGACACCCGAGTAATTTATTGATGCATTACTCACGGCACCACAGCATTTAAACAGTAGTTTTAAAGCTCTTTTTGGATCGCGGCACAGAGCTCTAAGATCAGGCTGCCGGCATGTCTTGGTGGGCGGGACTTCCTCCGAGACTTTTTAAATTTTAAAAAAAATTCTCCTCCCCCCAGCACTGATCAGCTGGCCTTCAGGCCGTCAGCAGTGTTTTTTGTTTGTTTGTATATTTTCATTTTTTCCTAGCCCCACCAGCTCCTGGGGCTGGTCAGTGCTTTATTATTTATTTATTTAATTTCTCCTCCCCCCTCCCCCAGTGCTGATCAGCTGGCCTTTGGGCTGTCAGCACTGTTTTTTTTTTTTTTTATTTTCATTTTTCCCTAGCACCACTTAGCTGGCCTTGGGGCTGAACGACACCCTTTTTTTAAATATATATATATATATCCTTATGTGGGAACGGAGATCCCACATCTCCAGTCATGTGACCAAGAAAGAAGAAAAGCCAGACTTTCACAATATCCCGATCTTCCCCCAGGTGAGATAGCGACCCTAGATGAAATATTTCCTGCAACATAATAGTAGAGCTTGGAAATAACACATTATAAATAATTATAACAGACAATTCTCATTGAGTTCAATAGGAATTAATCCCATCCATGTATAAGATCACCACTTAAATGTATAAGGCCTTTTGTCCCATATTAATTGCCTCACAATAGCTGCATGAATTGCCATGGTGCCAAATGAAATAATTAGAGACTCTTGATCATACAACAACCCTTCTGTACCATATATACCTTTTAGCTAATTTGTAGGCATTGAACCTTGCTGGGAGCTGTTTCTGAGCTGAATATGACCCAACCTTGTTATCCATTGGAGCCAATCATAGACTGGCTGTATATACAAACATTGGGGTTTAACCATTTCATCCTAGACTAGATGCAGTTTTAAAACCATCCCTACTTCCTGCAACATCACCTGGTAAATACCATCTTGCCACAAAGAATCTCAGTGCCTGGTAGACTACATCTTCTACCAAGAATATATTTTGTTACAGTGCTTTGATAAAGATAGCTTGCTATGGGAAGATCAGCTTGCAAAATTTTATTTTATTTTATTAGTGACTAGGGATGGGCATGAAATGGAAAAATAGTGTTTTGTTTCATTTCGTTTCGTCCCCCTGTGTTTTGTTTCATTTTGTTACAAAACAAATTTTAAAGTAGTGATTACTGATCTCAGACATGCGATTGGCAGGCTTAGCTTTCCCAAGTAATTTTAGGGAATAGTTGTTGTGAGTTTTTCAGGCTATTTGGCCATGTTCTGGAAGTTTTTCTACCTGATGTGTCGCTGGACTCTGTGGCTGGTATCCTTGGGGGAAAGGAACTCAGGGAACTAGGAGTTCTCTCTGTGCTCTGGGGTATAGATTGAGGGAACCTCTTGAAATCTGGAAAGTTTTAGGTTTCAGGGAATGGAGTTATTAATCTCCAAAGGCGGTGCAGGAGTGCTTAATGGAGGAAGTGTTTCCAGTGTGCTTTACCAATTATAGGGTGAATTTTCAGCTTCCCATCAGTGTGCCAAAGCACACACCTTTAATTAAGTACCCCCCAGCCCCTTTGGAGATTAATAACTCTGTTCTCTGAAACCCAAAACTTTCCAAATTTCAAGGGGTTACAGGGGACAGCTTGAGGAAGCTCCCCTGCCATTTCCTCTAAAACAAATTGTTTCATTTTAGAGGGGGGAAATGGCATTTTGTTTCATTTCATAACAAAATGCTGGCTGGCATTTCATTTCAAAACTTTTTGTAACCTTACAACATGATGAAACCATGTGTCATTTTTCATAAGGTGCCAGTTTCTATTAGTGACCTATGAAGGTATCACCTAGCCTAGCCTTGTATTTTTTTTTTTTCGAGGTCACATAGCTCAACCCTTTTTACTTCTACAGATTGATGAAGATACCAATAAAAGAGCCGCCCCTCCCCCATGCCATGAAAAAGGAGGCACATTGAATATACCAGAGGCCTTGACTGCAACCACTAGGTAAAACTGCTTCTTTTTAATCTTGCTCCAATTGATTACACCTAGTGAGTTTTACTAAATTTTACCAAACTTCCAAATGGAACACATGGCTTTCTGCATTACCTGCCCCCACACCTCCTCAGGCCACAGCGACCATGCTCTTGGCAGAGCCAAATTGAGGGAAGGGGGTGCGTGCGGACTATGCTGCTTTGTTTGGAGAGCTGGGTGTGAAATCTCATCCAGGACTTAGATGCAGTTTTAAAACCAGCCCTGCCTCCTGCAAGGCAAGCACCTCTCAGCTGTGAAGGGGGAAAAAAGCCCAGCATTGGGGCTGCAAAAAAAAGGGGGAGCCACATGATCGGCACTGTAAAATGTTAAAAAATAAAAAATAAAAATATTAACAAATATAAAATTAAAAATTAAAAAAATGTGTGTCCTGGCGGGGAAGCAAGCTTGAGATGTGCTGGCACCAAGCCAGTGCCTCTCAGCTGTGAAGGGGGAAGCCCCCGACATGGTCGGCATCAGAAATTAAAGTAAAAATAAATAAATAAAATTAAAAATGGTGCCCGCTGGCCAGCCCTGGCAAAAAAAGTAAATAAAAATAAACCTAAGTCTGGCCCATGGGCCAGCTGGTCTTAGGCCAACCAGAAGTAAAAAAAAAAAAAAAGCCAACACGAAAAGATTTTTTTGAAAATGGGACATGTGGGGAAGCAAGCACCTCTAAAAATGGTCCACCCCAGCTGTGGGCAAGCAAGCCAGCACCTCTCAGATGTGGAAAAAAAAAAAGTGCACGGAAAAATAAAATTAAAAAAAAAAATAAAAAATTAAAAAGTGCAGACCCAGTCTGGGAGCGGTGCAAAAACAAAAAGTTAAAAAAAGTTTTTAAAAAAGAAACAAAATGAAACAAAATACGAAACAATTAAAAAAAATAAAAAAATGTTTCATATTAATGAAACGAAATGGGGGAGAAAAAAATAACGAAATGAAACACCATTTTGGTGTTTCATACCCATCTCTATTATCTGTCTTTGAGGCTGTAAGTGAGTCTTCCATCAGTATGATGACTGGATAAGAACAGCCCACACTAGCTTTTGGGCTCAGGCCCAGATATAGTCATGTTAAGAATTAAAATCCTCATGACTTGAAACTTCACAAAAGGATCCAGAACCAGAAATGAGAGGAGGGATGGGAAGGGAGATCAATGTAGCCAGGCTAACTCTTTAACTAGATGGAATAAGCATGTTATAGAGGGATATGATAGGGGCAGGGGGACTGGTCGCAGTGGCAGTGTATGAATTGATAGAGTTCTGTGTGTCCATATGACTCCCTCTGAATCAGCCTTTGCTGCAGTGGAGAGCATCCCAGGTCATATAAGTAAAATAAAACCTTCTTTCTGGTTATCTTTTCTACATAATAATGTGAGTGGACACCATCTTATCATCTACCTCCAGTAGGCAAATATCTGCAGCCAGCCCCATCAGTACCAGATTTTTATACCTACCACATGATTCAAGGTATTCATCTGTAGATGCCGCTTGATTTTCTTGTTGCCTTTATCCAAAGGCAGAAATTATTCCTCATTTCCAAAGGAGGACATGAATAAAACATAGAAAGCAGAAAGAAAGACATTGTACTGCTTACTTTCATGTGAGGAACAAACAACATGCAATCTTATCCATTTTATTCATCTTACAAATTCCTCTGACACTCTGAAGCTACTGGTTGGCTGTTGTGCTAAAGAAAAAGCTAAGCTAGGTGGGCTGTTGTTCTGATCCAGTATGGCAATTCTCATGTTCTTCTGAATTTATGGGAAATTTATTCCCTTTCATATTGCTTACACACAGCTCACTCGTAAATCTCTCAAGTCTCTCACTAGTTCATATTCTCATAAACATTTCATCCATTTTTCACCTCCTTCTTAAATCACTCCTTGTGGTAGTAAGGGGGATAGGCAGCAAGCAAGGAGCTTAAAGAACATGGAGGACCCATGAAGAATTTCCCCAAATCCACGCAATTCTTTATATCTGTGGCAGAACAAAAACCTGTTCCCGTCTCAGGCTTGTAAGCACTCACCCAACATAGAAGCACACCCACACCATTGCATAAGACTGATTCCATCATTGTACTACACTGAAATGCTTCTCAGTCTCATGAAAAGGTAGCACGTTCAGAAGCAGTTTTTTGATATGCATTTGGTGTGGACATCTTTTAAAAGATATATCTTCATTAAGTGTTTGATTTTTTCAGGTCCAAATTAACCACACACACCTTGTAAAGGGACACAAACATTCTGCATGCCCAGATGCATTCTAGATGTCCAGGTCACAGCTGTGGCCAGGAATGTATTTACACAATTAAAACTAGTACACCAGTTATGCCTGTTCCTTGAGAAACCTACTCTGGCCACTATGACACATGCCCTAGTGACATCCCAGATGGATGACTGTAATGCACTGTATGTGGGGCTACTGATGGAGATTCTCAGGAAACTTCAACAGATCCAAAATGCAGCGGCCAGACTGCTGACTGGGGCGGGTTACAGAGATCACATTACACCCCTACTAAAGCAGCACCACTGGCTGCCAACCAGCAATCAGACACAATTCAAGGTGCTGACATTAACCTACAAAGCACAAAATGGCCTGGGTCCAAGCTAACTCAAAGATCGAATCTCACAGTATGAACCGGCTTGGATGCTGTCATCCCACCACCTTCACAGGTGCATCTCATAAGAACACACAAAAGGACCTTCTCTGTTTGCTGCTCCCAGACTTTGGAACTCCCTCCTGCTGGAGGCCAGGACTGCCCTATCTCTGCTGTCTTTCCGGAAACAGGCAAAGACCTTCCTCTTCAAGCAAGCTTTCCCTGAATGATGGACTACCGATTATGTGACTTTTAGATGGATTACCATGCATGATTACATTGATTTCATAGGAACACCAGTGTTTTCCAAGCTAGTTTCCATACCTCATAATTGAATTTATTTTTCTTTTTGCATGCTCTTTGTCGCTTTAATGTTGCCTTTTAACGTAGTAAGATGTCTCTTATAATTCCATGTTCTTAACTTGAATATGTCTTAAATGTTCTGGGCTGCATATCGTCCCTCATTATTGTAAGCCACCTTGGGTCCTTTTCCAAGGAGAAAGGTGAGGTAAAATATTCCAATAAATAAATAAATAAATGTGCACACTGTCCACACACAACTCTTCTCTTTGCTCACTTTTAGAAGTGTGAAATAGTTTTTGAGAGAGAGAGAGAGAGAGAGAGAGAGAGAGAGAGAGAGAGAGAGAGAGAGAGAGAGAGAGAGATTACAATGAATGAAGAAATGTGACTTGTGATGCCCTTCCATTTGTTTGTTTAGCCTCCATGTTTGGTTCCATGATTTGCCAAGTGAGAGACAGGCCTCCTTCAGGAGATACAGCAGTTGAAAAGACACTGTTGCAGCAGATATTGTAATTCCACTGACAAGCACAAGTAATCTAGACGGTCTTATCTCTCATTCAATTCAATTCCATTTTTATTAGAAACTAGGTGTTGAAGAATGGCTGCACAAGTTCTTGGGCTGACTACTAGTGTGTGTGGGGGGGGAATGGTTAGATGCCATTTTTCAATTAAGCAGGGGAAATTTATGCAAAGGCCATCCAAAGCTGGAGTGCCCATGTGCCTTCTCTCTCCCATTCCCTCCAAAGCTTGAAGAGAGGCCACTTCACTGCTAAGGAGAAGTTGACAGGAGATGGAAATCTGCTTCATGGGGGGGGGGGGCTCAGTACAAAGGTCTGTGGTGGGGAACTTTCCTTCACTTTGACCACCCTCAGAGACATATTTGTTGACAACAAAATTAAATAATCTTTTCAGTGGTTTCTCACAGGCTGTGGAATTTCTTACCAAAAGAAAACAGCTTGCCTCTGACAATATTATTTTTTGATTGGGTAGAAATCATCTTTCTGTTCAGGCAGGTATTCAGCAACTGACTAACTGCTAAGGATAGGACTTTCAAAGGGAGCCCTCAATATCTTTTTCTTTAATTGTTAAGCATCATCATCATTACCACCACCACCACCAAAGGTTGTGTAATTGTGTTTCTAATATTGTGAGATATTATGTTGGTGATTGTGCTTCAAATTAAAATTCTGGCCAGAATCCTATTTGCAACAGTGGGTTGCAGCCAAAGATTGCTTCACTGGAAATCATGGGGCTTGTGCTTGTGTAAATGTATTTCCCTCCCCTCCCCACTCAGCTATTGAAGCAGGATTTGATAAGAGAATCCCAAGGAAATGAAAGACTAGTTTTAGGTTTGCTTACAGCTGGCAGAAATGACTGTGTGGCTCACAAATCAGCACTAGAAGCCTGAACAGCCACTAGGCAGGTTAAGCAATTTTTATACACCCTGACTATGAAGTGTGGTTGTGCAATATATCATTATTTTGTTTTGCTTTGATGAGCAGCACAGAGATGTGAAGTGCTCCCAGATCTGTGTTCTGCAGTGATAAGCTAGGTAAGCATGTATGTGAAGGTACAAACAAGCTTGTTAATAGCTGTTGATAAGCATATCTGTTGTCTCCAGCTCACCTAATCTGCCAGAAACTCATCACAGTAGCTTGACAGTCCTTGGTCCATCTCTATGACAGGAAAATACTGAAGTATCTTTGCTTAGAAAATGGAAGAGAGCAGATCAAAATAGAGTCCAGGGCAAACTATGAGGGGGCAGTGAATACTAGTGTTTGGATTGTAGTATCTGTTTTGTGCCACTTTGGTTCCTACTTCTGGAAGAAATGTGGGAAATACAGGCATTCCTCACTTAATGACTAAGTTCCATTCATACAACAAGATCATTGGTGGTGAACCTTTGACACTCCACATGTTTTAGACTCCCAGAATTCCAAGCCTGTACTGTCAATGACAAAGGACTGAGGCAGTTGTGGTCCAAAACATTTGGACAGCCAAAAGGTTCAGCCACCACTGAACTATATCATTAAGTGGAGTTTAATGATGGATGCCTTTTAGTGTGTTGAGGCTGTGCTCCTTGTAGGCAAGACAGATTAAGAAGGCTGTCTCGGAGGCCACGGGAGAAGCGGGGTTGGGGGAGGAAAAAAAGAGGTGGATGACATTCAGGCATTGTGATGATTGCAGCAACACCTGTCCCTTGGAAGTGGCAGAAGAGGAAGAAGGTGAGGGGGGCATGATTCCTCCCCTGTAAACTGCCTACAAGAGAGGTGCAAGCAAGAGGGAGTGGTCTGGATGCTTTGGCCCAGGCCCTGAGGGCTGGAAAAGCAGGTTGTTTCTGAGGCAATGGTTAGGCCCTCTTGGGTTAAGGTGGGGGACTGCATGCATAAAGGTAATCACGTATTGCTGTTTGCTGTCTGTTGTGCAACCAAGTGCACAAGAGGGTGTGCA
Organism: Phrynocephalus forsythii; assembly: GCA_029282475.1. Classification (NCBI taxonomy): domain Eukaryota; kingdom Metazoa; phylum Chordata; class Lepidosauria; order Squamata; family Agamidae; genus Phrynocephalus; species Phrynocephalus forsythii. The sequence continues at coordinate 40,093,291 of JAPFRF010000006.1, forward strand.
ATTGCTTTCCTGATGAGAGGGAGCTCATGAATATGATGATCCTCCATATGTGTTTGCATCTTTGCTTATTTACTGTGCATGGAACCAATAGAGTTTTTGTATGATAGGTGAATTGCATCATGTTGGATTTGGAAAATCAGTTGCCAGAATACCTCATACTGCAGCTCATCATAGGAAGAAAAGGCTATTAAGTGGAAAACCTCTGTGACTTATGTGCTTTGCTTTGGAGGTTTAGTTTCCTTTTTTATTCACATCTATTTATATAGTTTTGACTTATACCTATATTAATGCCCACCCTTTTAAGATATGTTGCAGTAGTTAGTTGCTCTATTGTATGTTGATTGGCACTTGAAAATGTTACTTCTTGAGTGACAACTAGAGATGGGCATGATTTGAAATTTTTTTTCGAGTTGTCGTTAGTCGGGCCGGTTCCGTTTTGGGTCGTTTCCGTTTTTCGTGAAAATTCACAAAAAATAGTCGGTTCGTTTTTTTGTTTTTTCATTTTCGTTAGTACTGGTTTTTTGGGGGGGTAGCGGGCTCCTGGAGGCACCTCTGTGGGGTGGGTGCCTCCTCTGGCCCGCTATAAAGGGGAAGCGGGCTCCTGGAGGCACCCACGGGTGCCTCCTATCCTCACCCACCAGGAAGGGGAAGCAGGCTCCAAGAGACCACTCAACATGGGGGTCTCCCCTCCTCACCTGCTGCTGCTAAATGGCATGCATAGCCATATGGGTATGCATACCAGTTGCAGACAGTGAGACCAGTGAACCCAGAGCCATAGGGTGATGCCTAAGGCTCTCGCACCGCCATGTCTCACAAAGAAGGGAATCGTACTTGCGTGTAGTGCAATGCAAGTAGATCTGGCTTAGGGTTAAGGTGGGTTAGTGCAAGGGCTAGGGTTAGGCTAGTGACGGGTAAGGTTACGGTGGGCTAGTGGGTTGCACCTCTGGGTGCCTCTCTGACCCACTAAGAAGACAGTCTGTGATGTATGGGTAAGGAGTCAAGGATTAGGGTTAGGGTTAGGGGGCTAGGGCAGGTTTTAGGGGGCTTTTTGGCACATCCCAGAAGTCTCCATGGCCAAGTGGCCATGCGATTGGTGGGATGGCTCCAAAAATTTGCATGGTCGTCCACTCCCACATGGCTGGCCACTCGGCCAGCCCATTATTGCGCAGGTGTAAAAAAAAATCAATGGAGGACAGAGGAGGAGAGGAGAGACATTTTGTTGCAAGAAAAAAACCCACTGCTACTGTGAAAAATCTGGCAGTTTATAAATTTTCGCGTGTTTCTCTTGTGCTTGTGTGTTTTTGGACCACGATTTCAAAAACAATATTGCGTTCGCCGCCCCATTTTGGATCCCCCGCCCGCACCACATGGCATGGCGAGTCCGGCTGCCCAGGACGGGGGGGAGGCGGGACCCCCCCTCCAGAAACCACCCATCCGGTAGGTGCCCTGCGCCCTTAGTCAAGCAGGCATTTTTCCACCTGCTTTTTTGGTCCGGGAATGGGTGGGGGGAGAGTTTAAAAGTTTTTTCCTGTGCCGTCCGTGCCGCTTGCTTGCGCTTTAATTGCGGCAGCGGGCGACGAGACTGGGCTTTTTGCTGGCTGCAAGCCTGCGGCGAGTCCCACCAGAGCAGCCCAGGATGGGGGATGGGGGGGAGGCCGGGGACCTCCAGAAACAACCCCTCTGGTAGGTGCCCTGAGGCACAGCAGGCATTTTTCCACCTGCTTTTTGGCCGGGAACCGGGTTTATTTAACTTTTAAAAACTTTTTTTCTGTGCCGCGTGGCATCGCGCGATCGCGCGATGCAAGGAACGAGCACGACAAATCAGACCAAAATTGTTCGTTCGTCGGTTCGAGCTCGAAGTCTGGTGGAGTAATTCCCGTTACTGTTTCCGTAGAGTAACGGAACCGAGTAACGGAAACGGAAACGGGAATACCGCTAAGTCGTGCCCATCTCTAGTGACAACTGTTCAACTCCACCAGCCATCTTGCAACTTATTTTTTAAATATAAAGGCACAAGTCAATGGTGAGCAAACTGATCAACAGTATGTGCACATAACTTTGTATTTCATGAAAAACCCCAAAGACTACAGCATTTATCTTTGTTTGAGATGATTCCATCATTCATGACATGAACAATCACTCCAGCAATAGCCCTGTAATGACAGCACACTGCAAAAACTAATCCTTGCAATCCAACTTTTTAAAAAACCTTGGTTTGTCAATTTTGCAGCACCTGCTGTGCCAAGAAACCATCTAGATATAAAAACAATCACAATCAATTGTGTATTTCTTCCAGAATGTGTCAATAAGTCTGGGATCATTTTCAGATTTTGTCTGGGATTAATGTAAATTTTACCTTTCAAAAGAGAGAGTTGAGAGGAAAGAGGCCACAGTGCCTTTCACTAGAGAGAGAAATTCAATCAGGACTTTTAAAACAATATATATATAAATCTAAATATTAATGGATGCTGTTAAACTAAATATATATATACTGGAATATGAAAAGACAAGTTCTTTGAAATTTCTCTTCAGACAAACTGCAAGGACTCTGTTGAGAATATAAATAGCAAACGCTGTAGTGAGACCTTTCTGAATCTATAACCACAACAGTTCTTTTAAATTCACATCAGAACTACATTGATCTTGGGCACATGATGTCTGGAAGAGACATTATCAAGCTGAAAAGAAACTTTTATTGACTACCAATGACATAGAATTCAAATGTGGTAAGAAACTTCATTTGGAAATCACACTTAAAGTTTTTGGAAATTCTGGGAAGCCAAAATAGGTACAATACAATATTGGAAGAAACTGATGTATATGTGTGACAGGTGGGGTGCCAATACTATCCAATCTGGTTTGTATTCCAATATCTGTTGTGCAAATTGGGACCAACCTGTCCTGAGCTAATTTGGAGATAGCCTGAACCAATCTGCCTTTGGGTTTCTGAAGACATTTGCACGTGTTTCTGCATCAGAGGAAGAAAGTAACAGAGAAAAAAGGTTTGTGACAAGGGACAAAAGGGATGCTAAGCAACACCATCAGCTCTGGGAATGTAGTGGACCTTAAATGTGTAGGAAGGGCTCCAGCCAATTATTTTGTTCCTTTTGAGAACTCAGAAAAATGTAGGTAGGAGGTATGAGTTAGGTTTAGGGTTACGGTCCATTTAATGTACTCAAGAAAGTACTCAAGAATCAAACTACCCTGTCCAAATATTCCCAGTCAAATCAGAGTTAGACAACCCACAGGCATCTGCAGCAAGAAGGACTCCCTTAATATCAGCGGGGCAGGAATGGTTGCCCTTTAATATGGAGAAAAACTGAAGGCAGGGAAGTTTAGATACAGTCACTCCCCACCATTTCACGGTTCAGGTACTGCGGTCCCACTACATTGCGGGATCACAGTACCTGCATCTCAGAGCCGCGCGGGGGCGGCGGGGGCGATCGGGTCACTCTGCATCACCCCCCACACTCCTCCGAGAAGCTTTGGAGCCGTGCGGTGGGGCGGGGGGGGACAATCTGGTCACTCTGTGCTGCCCCTGCGCTCCTCCGAGAAGCCTCAGAACTGTGAAGTGGGGAGTGGCGGGGGGCAATCCGGTCACTCCGCACCACCCCCACACTCCTCCGAGAAGCGTTGGAGCCGCACGGGGGCAGTGTGGGTGATCCGGTCGCTCAGCACCACCCCCACGCTCCTCCGAGAACAGGCACACGATTGCCCACCCCACCCCCAGGCCCCACCCCACCCGCTTCTGCATATCGTGGATTTTCATGCATCACGGGTGGGGTGGGTCCCTAACCCCTGCGATCAGCGGGGGTGACTGTAGATTTGTCTGTACCACTTTTGCGAGGGGTGGAATAGCAGAAGATGGCATAATGGCTATAACCCATCTTTGTTTTGTTGTTGTTTCTTTTTAGTGAGCTTATTGCCCAACAGTGTAGGGAGTCTTGTAAATCCCAATGCCATTTACAGTGTCATTCCATAGGATTTATAAACACATATTTTTAAGGCAATTAACAGTAGTTTGGTACTGCATAGGAAGGACTTATGCTGAATATTTGTCCAATCCCAGAAGGCTATGACCAGTACTTAAATTATCGACTGTCTATTCCCTGGAGATGCAGAACCAACAACCTCCAAGGTTCAACATTAGATATAACTGCCCAAATGTATCATTATTTTTCATTATTTGAACAAAATCTCTTAAGTGAAGAAACTATTTTAACTGGGGAACATTTAATTTCTTTGGTCTCAGAAACTAAAAAAGAGATAATTGGACAAAATAAACATGTCAAAAAACACCCAGAAGACCTGGCAGTTTTTAAGGTTGCTTAGCAGTGTTTCAGCTTCCATTCAAACATTTCAGTAAACCAAATAGCTCATTAACTCTTTTTTTAATGGCAGATCCATACATCTCCACAGGAAGCCAGAAGTTTAACTTGGTATAAAAGAGAAGACAGGGACTAATGACCTTCTAAGACCATTCTGGGTAGGCAAATGGGGGAGGGGAAAAATCACAAGGCAGCAGTCCTGGATTGCATCCACATAAAACAGATAAAACTCTTTGGAATACAAAACAAACCAGATAAATGTTCAGAGTTCTGGGATCATTACAAAACCCACCCCTGTTGACAAAATCAACTATCTAGCTCATACCTGTATAGCACCCAGTAATATACAGAGACATAGAAGATAGTAAAAAAAATCCAAAGCCCTACATGTACATCAAATGCACATGTGCACTTTGCCCTCCCAGCATGGAAATAAAGAGGCATGATACATTTGTGGGATTAAAATAGGGCCACAATTTATTGATATGAAATTCACTGAATTCAACTATTAAGCATCCCTTATACAAGGGGGGCTGAATGTAGTGCAAGCGGATCAGGTAATTATTTCTAATCTTATTAGAAGGGTGCTGCCCACCTGTTCAGTGCCCTCCCAAAACCTGCGGTCTGGGCAGCCCTCATTTCTAATATTTGAACCTATTTATATATCTAATGCGTAATGTTCCTAATGTTTCTAATTCATTTCCTAATTCATATTGAGGGTTACTGGCTCTCTAGGGAATATTATTCAATTAATTTCACCTCACTTAAATTTTCTGCTAACACTGCCCACCAATTGTGACCGGGTTAAACCTCCATTCAGCCTTAAAGTGATGGGCGAAAAGACACTGCCATTCCAGTCCAATTTGCGTAGCAGCTAAAAGTTCCCATCTGGCCCTTATGCAACCAGGTACTCTCAGATGGCTAGATCACAAAAGAGGCCTCTCACCATGTGGTGAGGCCTTATCAAGGTTCTGGCCCCTGCTGGGCATACCCTGCAAAGTAGCCCCGCCCAGCACTACGGCTGTTTTGGAGCTTCCAATAGGTATAATCCTTCCCCTCCCTGATTAAAATTAAGGGGAAGATTTGTTTTAAAGAACCCTTGTGAATCTTGAAGGAACAACAGAGAATGCCAAAATTTACAATGGCACCTTGCAAGACGAAATTAATTCATTCTGCGGGTCACTTTGTTTTACAAAAATTTCTTCTTGTGATTCATGGTTTCCCATAGGAATGCACTGGAAACAAATTAATCAATTGTGGATGTCAGAAAAAAAAGGCAAAAACAGGAACAGATTACATTGGTTTTCAATGCATTCCTATGGGAAGGCTGTCCCAACACTATTAAGTATGAGAACAGTCTTTTCTCCTCTTTGGTGGCATTGGATTTTTGACAGCCCCAATTGTGAGGGGTAACTGGGTGTGTGTGTCAAAAACCCTCTACCCCCAAGGATGGAAAAGGATCCCTCCACATAGCAGAGGCTCACTTTAAAAATAACCCTTCTGACTAAAAATGGTAGCTGCAAGCATAGATACCCTGAACTGACATTTCCATGGTCTAAGTTGTTGCTGTCCTTGCTCTATCTTCTAATCTGCTAACAAAAGAGATAACTAAAATTCTCCAGTCCTCTGTGGCAGCCCAATATGTATTATGAGCAATTTGAGGACACCTACTATTTGGGGGAAAAAAACAATCCATGATGCATATTATATAAGTCTTACAGTTTTATTCTGTAAATATGCTTTTATTTTATGTTTGTTTATGTACAGTCTACTGCCCTAATTTATATTGCAGGAATACACACAAGCACACCCAGCAAGGTTAAAAAAATAGTTTTGCCAATAAAGGTGGGCACAGACATTTTAAAAAAAGAAATAAAAATGCATGGCAGAGGTGAAAGACAGTTGCCAAGACTACTTGACATATCCAGTCCAAGTGCACATGAGAGATTCATCCATCCCGCATGCAATAAATCAAAAGTAGAGATGGGCACGAAACGAGCAATTTTTCATTTTCGTTTTTGTTTTTTCATTTCATTACGTAACGAAACAAAAATGAATTTTGTCTCCAAAATGAAACAAAACAAACTGAAACAACAGAAAATTTGTCATGCATTTCATTTTCATTGCGGCAAATACATTGAACTGTAATGAATGCTAATGAAACAGCAATTTTTGTTTTCATTTTCATTTTTTTGTTTCGTTACATAACAAAACAAAAATGATTTTTTGCAAAAAAATTCACAAAAAACAAAAACAAACTGAAACGGACCCCCTAAACGACAAACGACAAACGAAACACCATTTTTGAGTCGTGCCCATCTCTAATCAACAGTACAATAAGATTCATTGTTGCCACCTAAAAGAAAAAGCAAGAAAATTTTAGAACATGGCCTACCTGATCAGTGATCACCTGGGGGCAAAATGCTTACTCTGATAGGTGGATGGCAAATAAAAAGAATCCAGTAAGGTTGACCTGAGTTAGAGCTCAGCAACTGGCATCTCCAGAAAAGGTTTTGACTTTCAGTGCAACTTGAGATGTCACAACTTTTCTGCTTTGGCACTTTTTTCTTCTGCTACAACATCTTGCTCAAGCCTTTGAATTTTTGACCCCATCAAGCAAGAGGAAATGTCAGTGTTTTGTATGAGTGTATGTATGTGCAAACCCACCCAAGCAACGTTTGGAGCTTTCTGAACTGCCCTACATCCAATGTGGAAATTCGTAAATATAACCATTCTACCTCTTATGGACAGTTTTAAAAAAAAACAGTGCACATGCCTAGTGTGTATTCACATTTATTTAAACACACATGAATGATCCATGCATGTGCATATGTCAGGAGAGAGTGTGTGTGTGTGTGTGTGTGTGTGTGTGTGTGTGTGCACACACACACACACACACACACACACACACACACACACACACACACATCCATGCAGAAAGAGATTGAGATAGGCATCATATTTATGACTGACATTTTTAATTGGCCAAAGGATTTAGTAGAACGTTCATTCTATGCAATAAGCTGCTGTAACTCTTTATTTTGTTGATTCATTGCAGTGAAACTTAGGCAGAATATGTTGTTGAAAGTGGATGATCATTCTCAACTTCAGATCATTCAAAAATTAGTTAAATAGAAGTGGCTCCAGTACAAATCAGTACTGTTTACATCCCTCCATTGTTTTCAACAATAGTTGCTCCATAAAGGATATCTTTTTCAATGCTCAAGTTTCCTCTTGAGTATCAAAGGCAAGGGATTTTGATGAGGCATTTTGTTAAATTCTAAAAGGTTTGTCAGACATTTGAGTAAGATACACTGATTATTTTTCTGACTGCTCTTTCTATATCTATAATTTTCCTATATCCATTGTACAAATATATCTCTGCTCAGAAGTTGATTGATTTTTTATTCAGGTCTATTAGGGGATATTGTGTTTTGTCTCCTCGCTCTTTACATCTCTCATAAAAATGAAAAACAGTTCTGGGTGACTGACTGACTGACTGACTGACTGACTGACTGACTGACTGACTTACTTTCCGTAAGGTAGCCTGTTGTTTTACAATATATATCTGAGTTTGGGAAACTGTGACATCTCAGATCAAAAAGAGAATGAAAGAAAAACCTCACACATCCCTTGTGTAGGCTATCGTACTAAACCATAAGGAATATTTTATCATATGTCAAGTATGTGACATGGCTGGAAGCTGTATTTTCTGTCATCTTGCCATACATTGTTTTCTGTTAGCCTGACTCTCCCTTTTTCATTCCCATTTTTTTAACTGTTCAGCCTTAAAAAAATTACATGTTGCTAATGTCCAGAGTCCAATGTGATTTGCATAAAATTTAATCTAAACAAAAGTACACCAATCCACCACAGCAGCTAAAAAAAAATAACTGAAGGGAATAAGAGGAAAGGGCATTTTGCTTGAGGCTGACAGGATAAAAGTATTTGTACCAGGCACATCTTCCTGGGAAGGCATTTTCATCAGTGTTGAAAAGGATTCACTCTTTGGCCACGGCTTGTTTACCTTAGGTGGTAGAGCCACCATTTGAAAATCTTCAGATGACCTCAGTACAAAGGTAGATGGATGTAGCAGTAAGTATGATTTCAGGACCAAGCATATAGGTACTGTGGGAGTACTGGATTCCAGTGGAATTATTTAAACAAATGGAAAATAGTTAGTTTGTTTGTTTAATGGCTGCTCCAAGAGGGCTTCTGCTCCAGAGGGAATTTTTAAAATTTATTTTTATTTTTAAAATAATTAAATAAAAAGAGTGCCAACCTGGCCCATGAGCCGCATGGTCGGCATTATAAAATAAAGAAAAAATAAAACTAAAAACAGTGCCGACAGGCCCCAGGGGGCACATGGTCAGGGCTGGAAAATAAAAAAATCTATAAAAAATTAAAATGGCACCGGCCAGCCCCACAAATAAATAAATAAATAAATAAATAAATAAATAAATAAATAAATAAAACTAGGTTTGGCCCACTGGACAGCCAACCCGGCCGCAGGCCAGCCAGAAGTTTTAAAAAAAATTAAAAATATTTTTTAAAAAGTGCTGTGAAAAGAAAAAAAGAAAAAAAAGCCCACTGCACTGAGGACCTTTTTTTTTAAAAAAAAAAAGCGGCAACCTGGCCTGGGAGCTGCATGCTTCGCATTATAAAATACAGAAAAAATAAATAAAATAAAAGCAGTGCTGACTGGGCCCTGGGGGACACATGGTCAGTGCTGCAAAATATATAAAAAAAATAAAAAATGGCACCACCCTGGCCCAGGGGAAGCAAGCACATCTCAGCTGTGAAAAAATATCAAGCCCCAGCATCAGGGCTTAAAACAGTGGGTGTCCAAACTTGGCCCTGCAGATGTTTTGGACCACAACTCCCACAGTCCTTTGTCACTGGCAATACAGGCTTGGAATTCTGGGAGTTGTGGTCCAAAACATCTGGACGGCCAAAGTTTGGACACCACTGGCTTAAAAGAAAAAAGAAAAAAAACATGCCGACCCAGCCTGGGAGCCCTATGGTCAGCACTGTAATATGTAAAAATAAATAAATAAATCAATAAATAAACACAGCACCGCCTGGGCCACAGGGGCTGTGTGGTCGGCGCTGGAAATGTAAAAAATAAATAAAAAATAAATAAATGGCACATGCCGTGTCATTGTCATCGTCCATCCCTCTGAAGCGGCAGCGGTCCCCGGTGGCAGCGGTGGTCCCCGGTGTCCTTGTCAGTGGTAGCAGCGGTCCCCCAGAGGTGGTGCAGTTCGGTTTGTTTGAATTTTTGTTTTAAAAATTCATATGAAATGAAATGAATGGAGGTACCCCTGAAACAGAACAAACTGAACCATCAGTTTTCTGTTTTGTGTCCACCTCTACTAGCAAGTATTCCCACTTAGTACCTACTGTGTATTGGGCTTCAAACTCTTTTCTCCCCGCACTTTTGGCATAGAATCTTGAGTTTATCTGTAGAACTTTTTTCAGGGGAAGGCAGAGCTGCACCGTTTTGCATAAACTGTCCTGCAGTTCCAGTGACTACAAGACAGTGTGTCAGCTTGGTTGCATTCAATTAATAAAAATATTTTTGCATTCCAGAGGGGAAAGCACCACCCCTCACCATGGACACTCATGTGAAAATTCACATATCTCTCCGTGTTCTTTTAAAATGCTTTTAAAGGCATTAATATACTTTTTAAATGGATGCACAGATGTTTTCAGTTGACTAAAGTGAATTGTGCATATTTTTCAAGGGTACACTTTTAGCTGAGTGCATTTTTAAAAGGGGCACAAGACAGTTTTTGTTAGTGTGACGGATTCCATACCAGGATGAGTTCACCCAGCAGCACCAAACTGAGACATGATTGGCTGACAGAAACCTAAGGAGAGAACCAATCAGAGAGTGCCAGCAGAAGATATCTATGTGGGATGCAAGTGTTTGATATACTGTATGAAAGTATTGACATGAAATGTTATGTGAATATTGTTATGTGGGAAAAGTTAAACTGAGGAAGTCTCTAAAACATTCGAATATAGCAGTCAGTTACTTTAATAAGTTACTTTAAAATGACATATTATTTTAAGAACACCTGAATGAATTAAAAGAACTAAGCTGATGAGAGCTGTAGCCATATACATGCTGACCTTTTGTGAATCCAATATGCTGGTAATAAAACTACAGTTTGTTGCATTTGAAAATTCTGTTCAGTTTTCATTAAGGAGGTTAAGGAAATCCAGGGATATGTGAAAGGTTTTGGGTAGTGGTGTCACAGTTTTTGCATGCTGTCCTCAAAACTCAGTGTGTACAGTGGTACCTTGTATAAAGGAATTAATTTGTTCCAAATGAAATTATGTTAAGTAAACTTTCCTTTATACAAATTTCCAATAGGAATGCATTGAAACGGAGCAATCCCATTTTATGTGGTACAGATTTGCCCCATAGGTGATTATATTAAGCAAATTTCCCCTATCACCGAATTTTTTTATGTTGTACAAATTTTATGTTATACATACTGTTTGTTATACAAGGGTCCACTGTATATTGCAATACAAAATGTGCCAATATGGCCAGATGAGCTCTTGCCAGTATTGGGAGCTGCAGAACTCATGTTTTGACAGAGATATATCACCCCAGTGACTAGCTTTTCCACCCTTACTCTTGGCTCCTTAACTTCAGCTCATCTGAAGCGGCTCTTGCGTTGTCCTCTACTTCCTTGCCCATTGGATGGTATCAACAGAAGGCCCTGCTTGCTTTTGCTGATGCTCCTGCCATTGAACAAGGATGAGTTTTTGAAATGGCCCTCTTCACATGCTAATATAGGATGGATTAGTGCCAGTAAAAGGTAAAGGTTCCCCCCGCACATGCGTGCTAGTCATGTCCGACTCTAGGGGCGGTGCTCATCTCCGTATTCAAGCCGGAAGAGCCAGTGTTGTGCAAGTCCATGGCCATGTGGCCGGCATGGCTGCAAGGAAACACTGTTTTTACCTTCCCGCCTTTTATGGCAGTACCTATTTATCTACTTGCATTTTACATGCAAGGAGCTGGGATGGCAGGAGCTGGGGTGAACAGCGGGAGCTCGCTCCACTGCGTGGCACCCAGGATTCGAACCGCCGAGCTGCTGATTTTGAAGTCAACAGCTTTCGGAGCCTTAGTCCACTGAGCCACCAGGCCCAGAGTCTACTTTGTTTTCTTCTTTTCCTCCCCTCTCTTTCCAATTTTGTTGAGTTTTTCTCCCCTTCACAATTCATTTTGTTGGCATTGTCTTAAAGAATGTAATCTCGGGTATGCCTTTAAACAATTCACAAAGGCATATGTCAGATAAAGGCGCCTCAGAGAAGTCAGCAGGATACATTGCACACATTCCAAGAAGTTGTTTGTTTCTTGGAAAAAAGCACCTCCCCCAAGCAAAACAAATGCAAGAACCCTGAAGGTTGTCAATCAATGAATGAAAGAAAAAGAATTATCTAGAAAGTTTTGAAGAGCAATTAGTTCTTTATGAGCATTACAGGCATGTGAATGAGTAAACATGTTTAGTAAGTCCTGCTCTGTTCAGTATTGTAACTTTTGTTCTGGAGTTCTATCGTGAAACTGTCTCCTTGGCATTCATATTCTGTATGATGGATAGCTGCTCAAGGAAAAATAAATATCATTTAAGCAGACATGTGTATAATTATTCTGTATAATAAAAATATATGTTTTTCATTTTGTGTAACTTTTTTGCTGCCCCAAGCACTGAACAGCTGGCACTCAGGGCTTCAGGTGGCAAAAAAAGTTTTAAAATCCTGTGGTTTCCCCACCCCATCTGGAGGAAAGTGGAATTTTTATTTTTATTTTTATTTTTGCCACCTAAAGCCCTGTGTGCCAGCTGATCAGCACTTGGGGCGGCATCAAAAGTTTAGATACCCTGCACTTTCCCCCACCTGATCTGCTGCGGGGAAACCATGGGCTATTAAAACTATTTTTAATGATTGGGTGGGCAGTTCAGCACAAGAGCCCAGAACTGCCCACCCAAACATTTTCAGAGGGCTCCTGTGGAGCTGTCATCAGCTGGGCCCCTTCTCAAAATAGTCGAGTGGGTAGTTCCGGGCTCTTGTGCTGCCCACCCCCTGGTGCTGACTGGGCCATTTTTAAAGGGGCTCAGCCAATGACAGCTCCTCAGGAGCCCTCTGAAATGGTTGGGTGGGCAGTTCCAGGATCTTGCACTGAACTGCCCACATGACTATTTTCAAATAAATAAATAAATAAATAAATAAATAAATAAATAAAAAGCCCACGGCTTTTTTAACTCCCCAAGCCCCATATGCCAGCTGAGCAGTGCTGAGGTGGGGAAAATAACTTTCCCCCCATCCCAGTGCTGATCAGATGACATGTAGGGCTTTGGGGAGGGGAAAAGTTTTAAAAGCCCAGGGCAGTCTCAGTGTCTCAAAGAAATTTTAAAAACCCCACACCTTTCCCTTCTGATGAGGTGCATTTGGGGGGAAAGATGTATATCTTTTTTCCATCCCCCAAGCTCCACTCCAGCTGATCGGGGCTGGGTGGGGAAAAGTGCAGGTCTTGAGGGAGGGGGAAAGTTTGAAAAGCCAGGTGGGGAAAGCCACGGGCTTTAAAACTTTTTTCCTGGCTGAGTGTCGATCAGCTGATGCATGGGGCTTTGGGCAGGAAAAAAGTGCAAAAAGCCTGCCATTTCCCATGCCCGATCATTTTCCCATAGGAATGCATTGTTTCAATGCATTCCTAAGAAAAAAATGAAAAATGAAATGGAACAAAAGGAAATTTTTCCTTTTATTTTGTTTTGTTTTTCTTTGATGGGTCACTCAATTTTTTGTTTCATTAGGGAACAAAATGAAAAACAAAAAACAAAAAACCATGAAAAAATCATTTCATGCCCATCTCTATTGACACAGTTTATTTGCATTTCTATTCAAACCACCTTGATATCTTTATCTCATGCATATGAGACAAATTCCCCCAAAACACTGAACCTATGGGCTAGATGGGTGATATAGAAATCTCATAATAAATAAATAAATAAATAAATAAATAAATAAATAAATAAATAAATAAATAAATAAACCCTATACAGTGGACCCTCGTATAACAAACGGTTTGCATAACATAAAATCTGTACAACATAAAAATGCCAGAGATAGGGGAAATTTGCTTCACAGAATTGTCTATGGGGCAAATCCGTACAACATAAAAATGGTTGTGATTAGGGATTACTGTGTTTTTAATACATTCCTATGGGAAATTTGTATAAAGGAAAATTTGTTTAACATAATTGCATTTGAAATGAATTAATTCCTTTATGCAAGGTAGCACTGTAGCTCCAAAACTGGCATGTTAATTCAATCTAATGTATGACATTCTGGTCTCTATTTTATTGCCTTTTTGTTGCCTTTCTTAGGGGTGCCAAGGGACAATATTTATTTATTTGTTTGCCATGATATTTTTGACCTGCCTCTGAACTCCAAATATGTAAGGCAACTTGCAGCAAAAATGAAACATACACCCTTAGAGACTAAAATAAAAACCAGAACAGAATGGGGGAGAATGGGGAGTTCTTAAAAGAAATTTATGGCCAAAATAGTGGAATGCAATAGAAAAACAACAATAAACAAATATTTGAGACCTCAAACCTGAACAATTATTACTCCTTCATTAAACCTTTATTGCACCCAAACCCAACAAAATAGAGAACAGTGTCCTGGAACAGCCACTTCGAAGTAGAATAATCAACCAAATTCATGACAGTTGTGTGACTAGATGAGACAGATGCAGCAAGCCACAAATCATCCATAGAAACAACATTACAGTACTCATGCCAGACAGCGAATCAATATTGTGAAAAACAGCCTGGAGCAATGACTTCTGAGTAGGGCAGCCCAACACAATTCACCCTTCCCACCCAGTTAGAGAGGACTGATGCCATTAGCCCCCAAACACCCTAGGGATCAAGATTTTGGTATTCATTCCTGGCCGAATTTTGATATTGTGAAAAACAGCCTAGAATGGTGGCTTCTGAATAGGGTGGAAGAACATACTGCACCCGTCCCATCTCCCTAGAAGTTTCAAATGACACAAGCAACAAAACAACCCTGTCTGCTTGGGAAAGTTTCTGTCATGTGATCCCTGGGAATTAGATTGTACCAAGTGCTCCACAAGTAGGTCAAACTGTAACCTATTTCCCATGCAACCACTCCCACCATCAACGTGGCCACAAGCAGTTCCAGGGGAAGCACATGCCATGCAAGACTGAAGCACTCCAACCTTCCTCTTACTAGACATGCAGGGATGCTTACTTTCACTGGGTTTAATGTGTTTATGTGCTAATTTAGTTTGATTATTTAGTTATATGTATATTTAGCTTTTCCTCCAAAAAGCAAAATGTGGCATATAAAGGTATTCCTCTTATAAACAGTTTCTTTCCAACTGTCTTGGGATGTAGATCACAATGAGAAAGAGTGACTGTCTGAAAGTCACCCAGTTGCATTCTGTGGTTAGCAAGGGGCATGTTATTTTCCTTAACCCGGTCACAACACAAATGTTGATCCAGGAGAGAATTGAACAATCCCTGTTATGTTTAGCTTGTCCAATGAAACTGGATAGTTCAGTAGTGAGGTTGAGAGTTTGATTCCCCACTTTACCTCCACAACAGGGACTGGATTCAGTAATTTATAGGGTCCCTTCCAGCATTGCAGTTTGAAGATAATGATAATTGACATCTAAACCATTTTCATACACAGTGCAACCAAGTGCCACATTTTTTCCCTGTCAAAAATAATTCTTTTTCTTTGTTTTCACTTACTTCTCCA
The DNA here is from genome assembly GCA_029282475.1 of Phrynocephalus forsythii. Taxonomy (NCBI): domain Eukaryota; kingdom Metazoa; phylum Chordata; class Lepidosauria; order Squamata; family Agamidae; genus Phrynocephalus; species Phrynocephalus forsythii. The sequence goes on from JAPFRF010000006.1 coordinate 40,108,428, forward strand.
CTCTATCAAGACACTCTTGAATCCTGATTCTGTCTTCTGAAATATTAAAAGATATGGAAGCTGAATGACACCAGACGCAGGACACAACCTCAATAACATGACTATTATCTGTTCCCTTTAGGATAATAGTGGAAACAAATGCACACATCCCATCCAACTTGAAAGATCTGATGCAACCAACCACAATATGCCCAAAGGAACAATCTGCCAATATACATTCCAAGGAGAATATTAGTGGGAGTAGGGAGCCTAAAACAGCATATTTGGACTTGGACTAGGACAGCCTGATGAAATGTTTCCATCCCACCCAATGAGAGGAGATTTATGCAGGAAGCTACAAAATAGCTCCAGGGATCACATTCTGGTACCTGTGCCCATCAGAATATTGCACCACATAGCCCAGAGCAGTGATAGTCATATGTCACATAAGATGAGAGAGGAATCATGTAATAATGTACAAAACATCACCAGGAAGCACATTCCAATACCCATTACAGGCTGGAAACCAGGTGAGCCCAGACTGGCAATTTTAAATAAATTCACCTATCCTATTGAAATAGTGGGGACAGATGCAACCAGCCACAATGTAGCTCCAGGAACCACAATCAAAGGTCTGATCCAAGTCTAAGATTCACATTTTTGAAAAGGCCCATGAACAACATCTTCTGAGCTGGTGTCAGCAACAAATTCAGCAGTCACCTATGACTGGACAGGAGTAATACATCAAACCACAGACATTCCACAGGTACTACAGTAGACACACAGAAAAGCAGATGGTGGCTCTATGCTTTCTAACAGCCTTCCCAGTTGCATCACTTTGGCTTTGCCTGAGGATGAGAAGACTGAGAGGATTTATGTTATATCCTTCCAAGCTGTTTATGCTTTGTTTCTTTTGTCATCTGTCATGGCGGGTTTTCATTGAGTTGTCCTACTCAGAAGTCCCCATTCTGGGCTGTTTTTTGCAACACTGATTTTCTGTCCAGAATGGGCACAGGTATGTTGTTTCTTGGGAATGTATTGGAACTACCTGCATCAGATGGGACAGGTGAATTTCATTGGGCTGCCCTACTCAGAAGTCACTGTATTGGCCTAGTTTTCACATCATGATTTTTTGGTCCAGAATAAATTCTAGACTATTGTTCCTGGATGTGTTTGGGAATGAGTTATAGAGATGTCCCCTTGGGGCAGAGGACAGTACCCCAGCTGGCTGCATGGGTAAGGCATTTGGGAATCATTAAACCTCTCTCTCTGAGTGGGGAGGCCCAGGATGGAAGGAAATGAATTCCATAGCCCATATACTCAGGAAGCCAGCTTGGTCTGCATCTCTCCACCCATATCAGCCAGGAAGCCTGTGAGATGGGTTTGTAGGACAAACAAGCTGCCTTTGGTTCACTCAGATATGGTTTGCATACCCCAGCTACGTGACCAAAGACCATCCTTCCTCTGTCTTCCTCTGTCCTATGGTCAATGATTATCCACCCCTCCCACGTGTGTGATGCCGTGTTTATCACTTCTAATGAAGAGTCTCAGCTGGGCTAACAAGAGAGGCAACATGAGCTAATGGCATTCTGTTCACCCGGACCAATGTGTAGTCTTCTCATTCCTACAGCGAGTTGCATTGGTCTGCTCTAGTGAGGTAGAATGGGCGAATTTTGTTGGGCCACCCAACTCAGAAATCACTGTTCCAGGCTCTCTTTTGCAACATTGATTTTCAGCTTGAAATAGGAACTATAATATTGTGCCTATGGATGATTTATGGCTAGCTGTATCTAGTCACATATGACATGAGTTGGTTTGATCTTTCTGCTTGGAACTTGCAGCTCCGGGTCGTTGTGTTTCATTCTGGTGGCTTTGGGAGCAATATACTGTATATATATATATTTAGGTTTGAGGTCTGAAATATTGTTCTGATGTTTTTCTGTTGCATGCCACTGTTTTTGGCATTGGGTTTTATTAGGAAATCGCCATTCCACCCAGTTTCTTCTTTTCCCTAGTCTCTTAATCCCCAGTAACAGAGCAATTATAAATTCATCAATGGGAAAACCAACCTCAGATCAAATGAAGTCTGGTTTTTTTAAAATCACTTTTATTAAAAAAATTAAATAAACCAAGGAGGGAACAAAGAATGAAACAGAAAACAAGCTAAGTTCTTATGGAAGCAAAGACTTCTTTAGATGACATTGGAAATTCAGAAACAGATAGACAGAGCTTTACATCCTAGGACTGATGGGTCAACATTTAACAATCCATGACTACCCTCTGCCTCTCGAAACATGACACTCTCTAGGCCAATGTTCCCCAACCTTTTGGGAGTTGTACCAACCTTTTATAATACCCAAATAACTTGTGACGCCCCAATAGATTTTCAAAATGCTGATGATGATGCATTTTAATAGGAAAAAAAGTAAAAATAGATTTTTTTTTCAGAATATAACTCTATCCTAATATTTTTCTCTGATTTCTTGTCTATGACCCAGCTGTGGATGAAAACAAGTTAGACAGGGGGTTGTTATTGGATGCAAACAGTTCAGGCTCCAGTTTGACTCAATAACAAAGTCATTCCCTTTGCTTTTCCACTGCACTTCCCAGACAAGCATGTTGCCTATGGCAGCTTCAGGTTTTGCTGGGTGATCACAGCCATGCAGGGTTGGCTAAAGGCTGCAACTATCCCGACATACACTCAACTAGGAGGAAGAGCCATTGAATGAAGTATGGCTTGCTTCTGAACAGGCATGTAAAGGATGGTCCAATGACAGGGTTGGAGAATCTATGGCACAGGTGCCAAAGGTGGCATGCAGAGCCCTTTCTGAGGCCACACAACATTGCCCCCCTCACAGCCATGGCACTTCCCCCTAAACTCCAAGCACATCACTCTGCTCCATGAAAAGAGGTCAAAACAGCCTCATGCAGAGAGCTGGGCTAAGGGAAGCAGTGGTTTGTGGGCTCCTTCATAGCCCCAGCTTACTCTCCAGCCACAACACTCTGGGCATCCCAAAAGCGGCACAGCTGGAGAGTAAACTAGTGGTATGAAGGAGCCCACAAACCACTGCTTCCCCATTGCCAGGTTCACTGCACAGAGCAATTTCAGCAGTCTCAAAATGGCTCTGTGAAGAGTGCCAGGTGAAAGGAGGCAGTGGATTGTAGGCTCCTTCATAGCCCCAGTTTAATGTCCAGACACACCGCTCAGGGCATCCCAAAAGTGGTGTGACTGGAGATTAAACCGGGGCTATGAAGGAGCCCACAAACTGCTGCCTCCCCTTCACTTGGCTCTGTGCACAGAGCCATTATGGCGGTCTCAACACAGCTCCATGAAGAAAGAGCCAGGTGAAGGGGAGGGTTCTGTGGCTGTAGGAAATTCAAAAACCTGCTCTTCAACCATCGCTTTCCCAAAGGGTAGCACCTGTAACCTGTAGTACCACCGTATTCAGGTTAAATTGCTGTACTGAAAAATAAGTGGGTTTTGAATTGCACTTTGGTCACTTAGTCTCTAAAAGGTTCACCATCACTGTCCTATGAGGTGCTTTGGCTACAAAGGCCCGAGGGATGGCATATTTCATGGGGGATGGGTGAAGAAGAACACAAGGAGCAAGGAAAGAATACAGGTGGGCAAGAAATGGATTAGCAGAACTGGGATTCTGAGTATGAGAACCAGGGACCCTCAAGTGCAGTGGGGGTGCAGAACAGACAGTATAGCCAGACGGAGTCCCTGGTGGATGGCATCTCAACAAAGATTGCCAGGATTGGCTCAATGATCTAAAGGTGAGACACTCCTCAGCGTATACATCAGAATAATGGGGAAGTTTATGGTGCACATATCCATATCACTCAGCATGTTCCACCCAGAGCAGCTGCCTCATTTCCCCTAAGGGCCAGCATTGTTTGCCATTCAGGAGCACAAGAAAATATATTTTGTCCTCACAACAGCACTGATAATGCAGTACCGCAGCTCACTGAACTGGCTAATACTTTTCTGAATACTTTCTACTTAGAACTCATTTGTTTTCAGCTCCTGCTTATTTCCTCAAGTTCATGACCCAAAGCACAATTAGTGGCATAATGTCAATTCATTAGATCTCTTATGGTCTGTTTTGTTTCACAGGATGGGGAGGGGGGTTCCTTTGTTAAAAAGTGTGGAATACCGTTGAGTCAGACAGACAGATATTGACTTATCCCAGTATTTTCAGGGAGACTCACAAGGCTTCAAGACACTGATCTAAACTCTGGCCTCTCATAGAGTCTTGTAGCCTGTGGTTTTGCTGACACCATTAACTGCCAGGAAATGCATTCTCTTCACCCAGATAACAAGCGTTTTAGGTGTAATAACACTGCCATATAATATGAGAACAAATAGTGGTGTGAATAATTCACTGTTCTTAAACGGGAGGAGGGAGAAAGGGTTGGAATAGAATTTTACTGACAATTTAATTTTGCTGTAGACATTACCCCATGGGGGTGAAAAGAAAAGAAAACCAATAACTGGCAGTCAATAAGCACCTACAGACAATTACAGTCACTGAGTTATGCGGCACAATACTAGTAAGGCAATGGTGGACTTCTATTCCTTATCAAACAATCCTTTATTCTTATTAATATTATTTTAAACTATTTTGATCATCAAGGTGGCATCTGGGCATATGCATAGTTTCAATCAAGGGACCACTGTATAATTTTTGTTTTAAAAATAAATGATCTCCCCCAAAAGCAAATGATTAAGATTTCCAAATGAATGTAATTAGAACCAGGGCCACTAGAAACAAAGTGTTCTGTTCATCAGTGGTGATGAGGGGCTATGACTTAACTTGTTGTTGCTACGTACCATCAAGTCAGAACTGACATTTGAACCCTACCAGGGCTTTCAAAGGAAGATATCTAAGGAGTGTTTTTTACCAGTTCCACTCTCCCAGTGAACTTCTATGGCTGATCCAAGATTCAAACTCAGGCCTTGAGAATCCTAGTCTATGTCCCTATCCACTACACTGCACTGTACATCATGATTCAAGCATGGTTGAGTTTTGCTTTTCCCCACACATGGCTTCTTTGTCTATTTAGCCTCATACTCTTTCCCCGATATGTGATCTACATTTTTGGGAAGTTTTTCAAACAATGAACTAAAGGGACACTAGTGTTTTACACCAGTGCTCCCCAACCTTTTTATCACCGTGGACCGGTAAATGCTTGATAATTTTTCCCTGGCCCGCTTGTTTTGATTTAATAAGATAAAAAATGTAAATGCCCCCCCCGCCGCTGACGCACATGCGTGCTAGTCGTTTCCCACTCTAGGGGGCGGTGCTCATCTCCGTACTCAAGCCGAAGAGCCAGTGTTGTGCGATGAGTCCTTGGCATCGCTGCAAGGAAACACTGTTTTTACTTCCTTGCATCCCCCTCCCCCCGGGCTACCCAGCCGCCGTGAGGTCTTAGGACCCTTTGCCCTTCCTTGACATGAGGCCTCCCTCCCTCCCTCCTTACTTTCTTTCTTTCTTTCCCTTTTCTTTCTCCCTCCCTCCCTCCCTTCTTTCTTTCTTTCTTTCTCTTTTCTTTTCCCTCCCTCCCCCTCTCCCTTCTTTCTTTTCTTTCTCTCTCTCCCTTCCTCCCTCTTTCTTTCTTTCCTCCCACTCTCCTTCCTTCCTTCCTTCCTCTTTCTCTCCCTTCTTTCTTTCTTTCTCTCCCTCCCTCTCCCTTCTTTCTTTTTTCTTTATTTCTCTCCCTCTCCCTCTCTCTCTTTCCTTCCTTCCTTCCCTCCCACTCTACCTCCTTCTTTCCCTTCTTTCTTTCCTTCCTTCCTCATTTTCTTTCTTTCTTTCTTTCTTTCTTTCTTTCTTTCTTTCTTTCTCCCTCCCTCCTCCTCTCCTTCCTTCTTTCCCCCCTTTTTTTCTTTCTTCCTCTCTCCTCTCCTCTCCCTTCTTTATTTCCTTCCTTCCCTCCCTCCATCCCTTTCTTTTTCTTCCTTTCTTCCTCATTTTCTTTCTTCCTTCCTTCCTCCCCCTTCTTTCGTTCTTCCTCTCCCTCCCTCACTCCTTCTCTCCCTTTCTTTTTCTTTCCCTCCCTCCTTCCTTTACTTACGTACTTTCTTCCTCCCTTCCTCATTCTCCCTCCTCCTTCTTTCTTTCTTTCTTTCTTTCTTTCTTTCTTACTTTCTTTCTTTCTTTCTTTCTTTCTTTCTTTGTTCCTTCCTCTTCCTCTCCTTCCTTCCTTCCTCCCTCCCTCCCTCCCTCCCTCCCTTCCTTCCTTCCTTTCTCCCTTCTTTCTTTTTCTTTCTCTCTCTCTCTCCCTTCCTCCTTCTCCCCCTTTCTTTCTTTCTTTCTTTCTTTCTTTCTTTCTTTCTTTCTCCCTCCCTTCTTTCTTTCTTTCTTTCTCCCTCCCTCCTTTCTTTCTTTCTTTCCCTTTTCTTCCCCCCCTCCCTCCCTCCCTCCCTCCCTCCCTCCTTTCTTTCTTTCTTTCTTTCTCCCTCCCTCCCTACTTTTTCTTTCTTTCTTTCTGGTGGGGGATTGCGTGAGTCGCAGCAGCGGCAGCGATGGTGAGACGGGGCGATGCGGGGGGATGGTGGGGGTCGCGGCGGGGGGACGGGCAATTGCGGGGGCGATTGCGACGGCGGCGGGGGTTGCGGCGGCGGCGGCAGGACGGGGCGATTGGCGGCGGGAGGGAGGCGGCGCGGCGGCGGCAGGACGGGGCGATGTGGCGGCGGGACGGGGCGATTGCGCGGCGGGGGGAGTCGCGCGCGCGCAGCAGGACGGGGCGATTGCGGCGGGCGGGGGTCGCAGCAGCGGCGGCAGGACGAGGGCGACAGTGGCGGCGCGGCAGCGGACGGGGCGACAGGCGGGGGAGTCGCAGCAGCGGCAGGACGAGGGCGATGTGGCGGCAGCGGCGGGACGGGGTAATTGCGGCAGTGGGGGTCGCGGCGGCAGCAGGACGGGGTGATTGCGGCGGCGGCAGGACGGGAGCGATGCGGGGGGCGGGGACGGAGCGATGCGGGGCGGCGGCGGGGGCAGGGACGATTGCGGGGGGTCGCGGCAGCAGCGGCGGGGCGGGGTCGCTTGCGGGGGTCACGGCGGCGGGGGGGGCAATTGCGGGGGTGGCGTGGCGGCGGCCCGGTGCCGATTCATCCACGGACCGGCACCGGTCCGCGGCCCGGGGGTTGGGGAACACTGTTTTACACTAGCCAAAGACATTGAGCATAGTTCTCCCATATACACCCCCATCCCCGGCCTGGGAAAGACAGTATTGTACATGCCAACTTCATTGGTGTGAAAGAGAAGGAACATCTTGGGGTGGGGTGTGTGTGGGGGTAGAGTTATAGCCTTAATTCAGTATTAACATGGTCAATACCCAAGGATCCAAACACAGATTTTTTAAAAGTTAAGCACTTGGAAGACTGATGAATCTATGAGTTTTAATCTACTTCACATCCATATGAAAAGAAAAGAAAAACCTTCAAGTACTTTCCCATTTCAAATACAAAGCCATTTTCAAATTTGAGGGCATTCTTATAAAAAGGGAGCTGGGATGAATTTCCCCCTTATCCTTACATCTCATCTCCCAATCAAAATTGGCAAACAGTAGTTTAACTCCAATATGTCGAGATGGTAAAAGCAATTGTCAAGCATTGAATGACTGTGAAAGGTGGAGTGAGAAGAAATCATTCAGACATGCTTTGAAATTAAAGCAATACACATGGCTATCTCATTCCTACTTCCTATCCTAAAAATCTATTGAGCCCATGGTGTAAAAGTGCCTAGGTACACCATAGTAGGCAAGGAAATGAAATTCACTGAGTTCAATGGACTAATTCCACAGTGAGTGAGCTCAGTATTATAATCATAAACCTTTAATGTGCACTTTAATTCCACCTAATCCATTTAATTCAGTTTTTGACATTTGTCCCTTGGAAATTTCCGCTACTAGTGATCAGGGAAGGATCATGTTTCTAGCCTTATATAGGGCAAATGGCCAAGAATACATCCACACCCACCCACTTCTATGATGCACAATGCATGCATATCAAATCCCAATGACATTTACGTATTCAAAGTATCGACATTAAGCAGTTTAATGTACCAATCCTAAGTGTGTTTCATGGGAGTAAAATACATCAGCAAGCAGTACAAGCCAATGCATATCTGCTCATCATGAATCATATGGAACTTACTCCCAAGTAAATTCATATAAAATTATTATGTAGGGTCACATCACTTCTGACTTTAAGGCAACACTATTTCAGTCCTAAAGTTCCTCTCATTAGCACAGCTCTGTTCCAGTCTGTAAATGCAAGGCTCTGGCATATACTACCTTAAATTTATTATTGATATAATGCATAAAATTGCTGGAGATGTTTTGCTTCGAAATACCATGCAGCCAGCAAGTGTGGCTTGTGGGTAAACCGGTATTGTTAACTGCATGAACCTTTTGTTCAAATGTGTTTTCTCCAGCCTATTGGTTGATGAAGCAATCAATAGAGATCATTGTAGGCCACATTCCCAGTCAAATTGCCCAAAGCTATGCAAACAATTTTAAGAATCAGCAAGCCTCATTACAAGTGGCTTTAAAAAAAGCAACCCAGAATCAATATAAAACAAGAATAAAAATGGAACTAGAGAGCCAGTGTGGCTTAACAGATAAAACTGACAAGACTGTGGCTCTGGAGACTTGGACCCAAATCCCTGCTCTACCATGGTAACTTGTAGTGGGGGTGTATATCAAGTGAGTGCTTGATATCTCTGACTTGGCTAGAGGGACACATGCCTTAGTTATATTACGCTGTTACCCACTGGGTGTGGGGCTGCCTTTGAAGATCATTTGGAAACTTCCTCTGGTTCAAAATACAGCATTCAGAATATTGTCTTGGGGGAATAGATATAGGACACCATATAACTGTCCAAAGCCCGACCCTGGGGCCAAATCCGGCGCGTCAGGCCACTCTGAGTGGCCCGCAGCTGGCTGGCACGCCCCTCCCTCCCCCTCCTTTGCCCCATGTTATTTTTTTAAAAAAATCTTCTGCTAACACTGACACCGCTGGGAAGCTTGAGGGGCTGGGCAGGCCGGCCAGCCGGTCTGCAGAAGCGTGTGGGGATGGGTGGGCAGGCCAGCACCACCGGGAAGCTTGTGGGGCTGGGCCGGCCGGCTGGCCAGCCATCACACAGGCTGCTGCCACCAGCACAGCCGGCAACCATGTGAGGCTGGGCGTGCGTGCGGGGGGGGTTGCGCGGGGGTGGGCCGCCACCACCGGCATCACTAGGAAACTTGTGAAGCTAGGCGTGCATGTGGAGTGGCATGCGGGTGGGCTGCCGCCAACATCATCACCGGGAACCTTGTGAAGCTAGGTGTACACATGGAGCGGCGCGCGGGTGGACTGCTGCCACCGGCATAGCCGGGAACAATGTGAGGTTGGGCGCATGCATGGAGCAGTGATCGGGCGGGCCACAGCACCGGCACTGCTGGGAAGCTTGGTCAGCTGAGCGGATGGGCGGTCTTCCGCCACCGGCACCACAGGGGAATGTGTGGGGGTGGGCAGGCCAGTGGGCCTCTGCCACCTCTAAGGAGCTTTGGGGTGGGCTGGCGGGCGAGCCATCACTACCGCTGGGGAGTTTGGGGAGGGAACAAGGTTGCATAGATAGCCTCTTCCAAGGGGCAACCTGTGGCCACAGCTCCCTGTGCTTCCTTTGGTTCCCAACTTCCTTCTTTCCTCCCTCCCTTGGTCCCCACCTCCCTCCCTTCCTCCCTTCCTTGTTCCCCACCTTCCTTCCTTCCTCTCTTGGTTTCCACCTCCCTCCCTCCCTCCCTTGGTCCCCGCCTTCCTTCCTGCAGGTGGGGTTGTAAGGGGTCAGTGGGTGGGGCTTGCAGTGCGGCAGCAGGGTCAGGGAGCAACCGGCCCCTGACATATTCTCAGCCACCAAATCTGGCCCTCCTTACAAAAAGTTTGGGCACCCCTGCCATATAACAACTGCACTGGGTACCAGCCTGTTTTTAGGCCCAATTCAAAGGGCTAGTCATCACCTACTACCCCTATGGGTCTAGGTTACCTAAAGCGCTGTATCTTCCTATATGAACCTTCTAGCAGGGCCGGCGCTAGTTTTTTTTGTGCCCTAGGTGAGGGGCGGCTGTGGGGGGCGGCGGATGGCGGGGCAGGGGGCAACAGGGGGCAGGGCAGTGGGCAGGCAGCAGTGACAGGGGCAGCAGGGGGCAGCGGATAGTGGGGGATGGTGACGGGCACTGGGGGTGGGGGGCAATGGGAGCGGGGGCAGCGGGCAGATGGCGACAGGCAGCAGGGGGATAGATGGCGGTGGCCAGCGGCAGGGGGCAGCAGGGGGCAGCAGGCTGGCCAGTGCCCCCTCTCCATTTTGGCTCCCTAGGCAACTGCCTAGTTCACCTTAATGGACGCGCCGGCCGTACCTTCTAGGTGTTTATGATAATCAAAGGAGGCCCTTCTCTCAGTCCCACAGCCAGGGCAAGCTTGGATTATGGGGGCACAAGAGAGGGCCTTCTCTGTGGAAGCTTCCAGGTTATGGAATGCTCTCCCTTGGAAGATCAGGTTCTGCTGTTAGCTGAAGACCATCTTTTCAGGTGGGTTTTACCAATCTTGAATCCTGTTTTAAAGTTAACATCATTTTTTCATGTTCACCTGCTCTTAATTATTCAATTGTATTTTGATTACTGCAATGCATGATTTAATTGATTTTAATGTTTATCTTATGTTTTTAGTTTTGTTCTTTTAATATTGTGAGCCACCTCAGTTCCCCTTCCTGAGTTGAAGCCATGGTGTTTCACTCACTTCCATGGTTTAAATCACACAGTGGACCCATCAGCATGTGCCACTGGGTCTGAGCTTCTAGATCCCTCCCGTCTCACTTTTTTTTTGGGGGGGGACATGCCATCCTTGCACAAAAGAAATACGCAATAGACATCTTTACACCAAGGGAAGAATAGGCAGAGATAGGTTACCACTCTTAAAGTCACTTCTCACATAATGGCAATCCCGGAGGTGTCATCTGGTACCAACAGTAGATATTGTCCTAGTTCTCAAACATAATCAATGCCTTGTAAAATGATATTGCACCCAGTATTTCCTGAACACTTTCCTAGTATAGCAAGTCATCATAGGATTTCATAGTAGGGTGATGCAAAGGGGCTCCCACGCCCTAGCTATTTCCCAGCCCAGAAGCTTAGGCAGAAGCTTGCAAATGTGGAAACCAATTTATTGTGACAAAACCGCTGGCTAAAATATGTCTGCTAGTCAGGGAAAAGAATAGCAAGGCCAGCAAAACACGGATAGTTGATATGATACTTTAAATTAGGCCTGAAGAAACTCTTTTCGATTAGGAATCCTTATCTAAAATTGTCCAAATTCAATGAGGTGTTAAAATTTAACTACAGTTATCCAGATATTTTTTGTTTATTTTCTTCCTTATTTCAGGCAGCATTCTTCAGACTCTTGATGAGGAAGTGCCAAAAACATAAATAGGTTGGAGGGAAAAGATCCATAACATTTTCAATTAATTCTGTTACTGGAAAAGAGCAGAAGTTGCTGAGCAGCCAGAACATTATCTTTAATATTCTGCATTCTGCATTGAAATGCTGCTTATTATTACTAATTTTTTTTTACAAAGTTGTTGGGAGGTACATTTATTTCAACAACAAAAAGGCTCAATATTTAGTAAGCCAAAACAACCAGTCCTGAAAGTCGCCTTGATCCGGTTAAGGTAAAGGTTAAGGTCCCCCCCCATATGTGTGCTAGTCATGCCCGACTCTAGGGGTGGTAATCATCTCTGTATTCAAGCCAAAGAGCCAGTGTTGTGCAAATCTGTGGCCATGTGGCCGGCGTGGCTGCAAGAAAACACTGTTTTATCTTCCTGCTTTTTATGGTGGTATCTATTTATCTACTTGCATTTACATGCTTTCAAACTGCTAGGTTGGCAGGAGCTGGGGTTATCAGCAGGAGCTCACTCTGCTTTGTGGCACCCGAGATTTGAACCGCTGAGCTGCCAACCTTGCACCCAACAGTTTTGGTGCTCTAGCCCGCTGAGCCCCCCCACTCCCTTTGATCAGGTTAGTCTGGGATTAAAGCAGAGATATTACTACCTTAAATTCTTACACTCATTCTTGTTCAGACAACACAAGGGCTTGCAAAGGGAATTAGAGAACATGCTAGAGTCTGTTCCAAAAGTGTGGTGAGAAAAATGTAGACTGTGAGCCATGCACAGGTCCAAAGGGACCTGATTGCATGCCATGGAATCAAATCATGGAAAACAGATGGTCACATCCTTTTGTCACATCCCATTGCTTGAAACAGCTGGCTGGATACCTCATGGGAAAGCCATTGGTCTCTCCTTCCCATCTACCACCTGCTATAGGTTTTTTTTTTTTTGTGGCTGCCTGTGGCAACAGTATGAAGAACACTGTGCATCATGTATTGTTGTGTACTTGCAAGTGGGTATAGTGACTGTTCTGTACATACAAAAGGCCATCATTAAACAAGACTGTCTTGCTTATAGCTTATTTGGATGATATAAAATGAGATTAGTTCTCATTTCTGCCATACCAAAAAAAAGTTCTATAGATCATTGATACAGATTTCACATTCTTTCCATAATGATTATTGAGGAACACAATATTACCATCTTGTACGTCTACTTTCTGGTTCTTAGATGCCTCATTTACAAATCTAATTAAGTTCTGCTTGAGAATAATGAGGCATGGCAGAAAACAAAATGTGGGAACAGAAAACTGAATCATCAGTTGTTGTCCCTCCACAGTGTGCTGTTCTTCGAGTAGGCCAGTTTTTCAGCCCACATGACTTCCTGTTCTGTGCCAGTTGTGCACTTCTTCTGGCCCATAAAAACTCTTCCTTGTCTCACCCAGAACTGTAATTGAATTAACTCTCATTATAAGGCTAGCTATGTCATACATTTTAACTAGAAATGGGTTCTGGGAAGCATAAGCATGTGTGTGTGTGTGTGTGTGTGTGTGTGTGTGTGTGTGTGTGTGTGTGTGTGTGTGTGTGTGTGTGTGTGTGTGTGTGTGTGTGTGTGCAGATGTGCAGAGCAAAATAGTTGTATGTTAAATCAAATATTCATTGTTTTCTTAATTTTCTACTGACATTTCCTAGAATGAGTTGCAGGGATGGCAGCTTCCAAGGGTGGATTTCTGGAGATGTGTCCAAAAATAGACATGCAGAATTCATCTGTTTATCCTAAATGTTCAGCATGTTGATGATTTCACATATACAGAGGAATCACAAAATATAGACATTTCTTGATCTGTTTCTTGGTTCTGGGTTGTGGAATGTGTGGGTTTGTTTACGAATGTAATGCATTAAAACAGATGCATGAACATCAAGTGCTAATCTAACCTTGGATACTGAAAAGCAGTGAAACTAAGCTTGTATTTGCTGAGTTGTGAAACATGCTTCTGTTTGAAAAGGAATGGGGATAAGAGCAATCACATCTCAACATGAAAAGCACACTATTTACAAATTACTGCAAAAACTTTACATTATAATTAGGGTTGTGCAAATCCCAATTCCACACTATAAAATGGACAGATTTGATCCTGGAACAACACAGGAGGGTCACCCCGTCTGAAATAGGCTCATAAGATGAACAATGGCCCGGTGGACAATGGCCTCAATAGGCTCATTAGGTGGACAACAGTCCACCTTTACAACCTTCCCAACACCCATAATGTATGAGTTGTTAACCATGGCCTTGTTGGTGGAGGGGAACTTAGATGCCCAGGTAACAGCTGTGGCCAGGAGTACATTTGTACAATTAAATCTAGTACGCCAGTTATGCCCGTTTCTTGAGAAATCTGCTCTGGCACTTTGATATATGCCCTAGTAACTTTCCGTAATGTGCTCTATGTGGGGCTATGTGGGGCTACCAATGGAAAGTCTCAGGAAAATTCAGTGGGTCCAGAATGCAGCGGCCAGATTGCTGACTGGGTCTGGCTACAGAGATCGCATTACACATTACATCCCGACTAAAGCAGCTCCACTGGCTTCCAATCAGTTATCAAGGCCCTGGCCTTAACCTACAAAGCACAGAATGGCCTGGGTTCAAGCTACCTCAAAGATTGAATCTCACAGTATGAACTGGCTCAGGTTCTTAAGTCACCAGGAGAGGCCTATCTCTCCATCCTGCCACCTTCACAGGTGCGTCTCAGAAGGTGCTGCTCCCAGACTTTACAGCTCCCTCCCGCTGGAGGCCAGGACTGCCCCATCTCTGCTGTCTCTCTGGAAGCAGCAGAGACCTTCCTCTTCAGGCAAGCTTTCCCTGAATGAGGGACTATTTACTTACTATGTGACTTTTATATGGATTACCATACATGATTGCATTGATTGGTTACATAAGAACACAAATGAATTCCATGTTAAGCTTCCATCCCTCATAATGGATTTTTCTTCTTCTTGTGTGCTCTTTGTAGCTCTAATATTCCATTTTAATGTTCTAAGATGCCTCTCCTAATTGCCTGTTCTTAACTTGAATATATAGTATGTTAAATGTTCTGGGCTGTATATTGTATCTCATTATTGTAAGCCACCTTGGGTCTTTTTCCAAGGAGGAAGGTAGAGTAAAAATATTCAAAATAGATAAATAAAATAAATAAAAATTTTATGTGCAATAATGTATCTTAGCTCTTCCTTCATTTAGCAGTTGGTGTGGTAAGCAGACCACAGTGCTGGCGGTTTATGGGGTGGCTGATCTCTCTGGCTAGACCTATTCTTCTGGTCAATTCAAATGGCTGGCTGTGACTAAGAGAGGGCCTTCTCCATGACTTTTCCAACGCTCTGGAACTCTTTGCCAAGAAAGGTTTGGTTGGACCCTCTCCCTGCTGTTCTCTCACTGGCAAACCACAATCTTCTATGTGGCTTCAACCTAAGGACTTTAGCTGATAACTCTGGTTTGCTCTCACTCTCTCTTAGATAAGTTATAATTAGCTTTTTAATCAAGATGTTTTAAAGTGTTTGAATTTTAATTCCATTTTATTGCATAATCAATTAAATTTTATTTTAGCATCTGCAACTTTATTGTATTTTTATTTGCATTATGACTATGCCATAAGCCACCTGGTATCCCATTTATTGGAGGGTGGTGGCCCAATCATCATCATCATCATCATCATCATCATCATCATCATCATCATCATCATCATCATCATCATCATCATCATCATGCATTATATGCCTGGCTGTTATCAACTCAGAGAGCAGTAACTTGACATCTGTGATTATTTTTTTTCCACATGGGAACAATGATGACATAAATAAGGGCTTGCCACTAGAGATGGGCACGAAACAGAAAAATGGTGTTTCGGTTTTTCATTTGTCATTGAGAGGTCTGTTTCGGTTCATTTCCGTTTGTCGGGAATGTTTTGAAAAATGTCGTTACCGTTTTTTGTTTTTTCATTTGTTGTTTCTACCCGCTTTTTGCGTGATTTTTAAAGCATTTCCCTGCACAGGCATCCCCCAATGCCCCAGACCAGAGGGAAAACACTAGAAAAAATGGATGCTGGCAGAGACACAGCATAGACTAGGTATGCAGGGAGGCTGCAAAGGCAGTGGCGGGCGTTGCCCAGGGTGCAAGGCAGCCGCAGAGTGACTGCACTGTGGGGCAGGGGAGGGTACTCACCAAGAGGTACGCAGCACGCACGCACACAGGGAGGCTGCAGGACTGAAGCTAGAGTCGCAGAGACAGCAATCCCACCCTAACTCCCACCAGAGACTGCAAGGAGGACGGGGGCTGCCAGAGCTTTTTATGCCCTCTGTGGCTGCCAGACCTGCCCACCCAGTCTGCAACATGGGCATGCTATTGGTTGAACGTGATCCCACATCACATGGCTTGCCTCCATTTTGTGGCTGGTGGCGACATCCATTTTAAAGGGAAAAGAAAAATACATTGCGATGGGAGAAGACAAAAACAAACGTTTTAAGGACCCCAACCCCCCTGGTAGGTATTATCAGACAATATAAATAATTATCGCTGAGTTTTTATGGATGTCCAGGGTGTTTTTTAACATTTAAAACAGCTCATTTCATTGCGCGTCACCATTAACGGAAACGAAAAGTAACGACCACAATTTTCGTGGTTCTGTTCGTATTGTTGCATTTTCCTCACAATTTTCGTTTGTCATTTCGTTACATAACGGAAACGACAAATGGTAACGGAAACAAAAAAATGTTCATTCTGTGCCCATCTCTACTTGCCACATTTCCCAAAGCATGTTTATCAAGGTATTTGACTGATTAAGGCCTCTACCTTTCTTTCTTAATTTTTGGCAAATTTAACACCCATGTTTAGCACCCATGAAAAAACAGAAAGCATTACAGCTGAGTTGGTTTTCCAGAGCAACTCTGTGAAGGGACTATGATCTGGATTTCTGAACTGGGATTTCAGTTTGGGTCTGAACCTAATCAGAGGGTTCTGAACCACTTTGGATCAAACTAAGAATGGATCTGATCTACCGAACTAGCCTCTGAACCTAAGTGGAAGACCTACGCTCAGTCCTAGTTACAATTGACATAATATTAAACAATTGTAATGACAGTGCTATTTCTGATTATGGACAAATGCCAGATATATCTTCTGGAGATGATTAGCAAAATCTAGCACACATTTAAAAATTAGAAATAGAAATAAAATCATAAATATTTTGGACATATATAAAAATGAGGGGTTTTTGTGTGTGGTTCAAACCTCTTTCAGTTTCATAAGTGCCAGGTATTGGTTTGCCTTACCAAAGTGATTATTCAGCTGGTCTTTCATTTATATGCACAAGGGACAAAAGCATATGGTCACTGTGATGATGTTGGCTTGTGAGATCATAGAGAAAAGCATCCAGAGATGAGCTGCAGCGGAAAGCATGTTTATCAAGATTAAAGCACCACTGATAGAAAATGGACATGCTGCCAAGTAGTTGTATTCAGGTTATAAAAATCTCATTTTCCAAGGAGAAAGGTGGGGTAAAAATGCTCTAAATAAATAAATAAATTGGTTTGGTTTGACTAAAGAATAAAACAAACAAACAACACACACACACAACAAGATAGCAATTGTAGAAGATGGCCGTAGGCAACATAAAACACCAGGTGCTTATCCTTGGCAGGTAAAACTCATCTATTTGGCACAGTACATGCAGTGAACATTTTCTCATCTTCACAGTTAAATGACAGGACTGACAAATGCCCCTTGAAGCCCATCACCTCCCTGCTCTTTGGCACCAGCACAGTAAAGTTTAGCCATACTCTTGGCATGCAAACAAAGCTTTTGAGCATCATTGGCCTCCACTCAGAAATGAACACTGGCTTTTGGATCTTTCCCAACGACAAGCATTTTGATGAAGTGACACAGATGTGTGATATACTTTCCTTTCAGCTGAAGTTCTCTGAGCACTTGCTCATTCATTCATACCACGTGGGTCTCATTACAGAGTCAGGCATCAGCACGCCACAATGGAGCCAGATACAAAACACTTAAGCCTGAGTGAATTACCCAAATGTTTCAAGAGCTGGGAAGGCACACAAAAGGGACATGGCTGCCAGAGCAGTAATTCTTTGCCTGGTGGGTGTTTCAGGTGACAACAGTGTGATGCACCTCAGTGACTGTGGAAGAGGTGGCATGAATGAGTAGCACATCAGAGAAATTGTGTGTTTACATGATAACCCCAAGGTTTTCCACCACAGATGCTTAAATCATTGGGTTATTTGAGGTGGTGTTGGGCAGTGTTAAGGTAAATATGATGCAGAGGAACACACTGTCCAACAATTTCCAATTCAATCCAATCATGAGAGTCTATCTAGGAGGGACAATACAAAACCTGGCTGGTGTTAAGTCAAATGCAGAATTTAGCTTGCCTAAAGTATTCAGGTCAGGAGGATGGGTATTCTAAAGTAATACAGTATTAGGGAAATTCCTTATGGTCCACTTCCACTGTCTAATTAGCTCAGCCTTTCTGAGCTTTCTATAAGAACCCTGGGGAAAAACATGAAAGTCTTTCTTGGTATAATCTTAGAATGTATCTACACTGTTAGTTACAGCTCCCAATTATCATCCACCCCGTTTTGTTGTTGTTTCCTGTTATTGTGCTTGAGGCCTGTTTCTACCTTCTCTCCTTTAATGACGTTATTTTTCCCACCATCATTATTCCTGTTGCTTGATAACAAGTTGGAGCAGCTTTTTTTGTTTTTTCTCTCCTCCCCCTCAGCTAGGCAGGCTGCAAGAAACCCCTTTTTAATGGTAAGGGGAGCCTGTTTCAGCTAGGTTTTGAGTTACTGCTAATTGGAGCTGGTCAGGGGGTTGGAGTGGGACTTTCTCCCCACCACCACCACCACCTTCAGTAGTTAGACAGGCTTCAGTTAGCCCATTAAGGGTACAGAGAGCCTGTTAGGGATAGGCTTAGAGCCATTGTCAATAAGGAATGAGTTGGGTTTTGGAGCAGGCCTTTCTCTCCCCCCCCCTCACATATCAGTAATTAGGTAGGTTCAAATAGCCCCATAGGGGTTCAAGAAGCCTGCTCAGGATAGCGGGGAACTATTGTCACCTTGACGAGCATTCCTTCTGCTCCACGTTGGGATCATAAATTTTGTTCCATAGTCAATTCTTGGTCAAAAAACAAGTAATGCTCTCAGAAAGGCAGGTGCCTGCTATCTACTCAGCAGCCCCTGGAGATCATGGTCAATACAATACCCGGACCAGGGCTGGCAGGCCTCTCAGGTCATGAGCACCAACCTCCCCAAGAGTTCCTAGGGAGAGAAGGGAACAGTGGGCAGAGGCTCTCAGTGTGCAAGGGGCCCCTGTTGGGCCTCCATCTGAGGCAAACCAACAACCACTGCCCATTCAGGGGACCAACGCCCCAGAGGGTCCACAGGTAGTTATCCAGAGCATTTCTCAGGCACCGGCACAGCACTGCTGGGCAGTTTTGAAGAACAGCAGATGCCGGCTAGAGCAACCAAACAGCCAGGTCCATCAGGTGCCAGGCTAGCACAGCCTAACAATAGTTCATATTCAAGCTCGCCATCTAGCTCCAGCCCAGAGAGGAGGCCAAGGAAGCATAAGAAGAAAAGGTGGCACCCATCCAAGAAGGGCAAACACCACAGGGCCTGGGAATCCACATCTTCTTCATTGGACTCCTCATGTCTGGATCCAACCCAATGCCTGACCATATTGTGGTGTGTTGTGTTGTTACAGTCGTGGCCAACTCTTTGTGACTCCACATCCATGGAGATTTCTTGGCAGGAATACTGGAGTGGTTTGCCAATTCCTACTCCAGCGCCTACAGCACCTGGTATTCCCTGGTGGTCTCCTATCCAAGTACTAACCAGGGCTGACCCTGCTTAGCTTCCGAAATCAGGCGAGATCAGATGTGCTTAGCTGCACTGTAATTGGTTAATAAAGTTTTGGCCTGTTTTCCCCAAGTTACGTGTGTGAGAGAGTTCTTTCCTCACATATGGAGGCAAGGTCAGCATTAGGCCATCAAGGACAGGACCCTGACTTACCAGGAGCCCATGTTGATGCTGGTGCAGTGCTGAGGAAGAGAGTGATCCAGAAATGACGGCCGCCACGTGAAGCACAGCGAGAAGAGAAAGGTAATTCTCTGGATGAGCTGGAAGGCTGTGATTAGCCAGGCAGTGGCCAAGGAGGAAGGACATCAGCCAATGGATGTGGCATGGTGTAGTCTTCAAAGCAGTCCACTGACACAACGTTTTAAGGGGAAGCTGGGGCCTGATGCCCCACTCTCCCTGAGGACGGCTGATCCAACCCTCCCATCCTGTAATATTTTTTGGTTCTTCACATACTACAACTAGTTAGAAGGCATTTGGGAGGAAATTGGCAGGTGGGGGTCCTGCAAGCCAGAGTGGAACGGAACTGGTGGCTGTTGGGGTGGGGGTTGTGCTTTGCCCACCCAGGGCATCCACCCCAGGAGAGGGACAATGGTGCCATGTAGTGGCTTATATCTGCATGGTGCCCGGAAGTCTCCCCTCCCTTGGGAGTCTCTGAAGGAGATGGGTTACACCGAGAACAATGCTTGGCCATATTAGTTATGCTGTAGTCGGTTAATAAAGTTGTGACCTGCTTTCTCCAAGTTACGTGTGTGTAGGCCATCAACAGGTCAGATTCTATTGGTGTTCATGTCCAGGTTGTATTGCTTGTCATGGCCAACTGATGTGGTGCTGAAGAACATCTTAGTTGATGATGGCCACACACAGTGAGCCCCAGCACCTCAGCAAGTACTTCTAATTAGTTGTGCCACATTATGGTAAATCTTAGGCAAACACCAATACGATCCTCATCATCTTTCCCTACCCCACATTCTTAAGATGTTAAGTTACAACTCTGATCAACCCCAATCAACAGATCCTACTGTATGGGATGATGTGAGTCTGTACAAATGGGGGAGAGAGGGGAAATAATTGTGGTCAATGAAGGAGTGACCACCTATGAGCTTTGATTGGGTTTGGCTCATCATGCCTCAGGATTCCCTGATTTGGGGTTTGCTCCTTTAAACAGCCTCACTGCAATCTGTTCCAGACCCTGGAAACATTAAGAAATATAATACAGTAAAACATTAAATATATATAATACATATAAAACATTAAGTAATAAATCATATATGTTTTTTGTTCACATGTGAATGCTTTTACATGGTGGAATCAACTTTGGCAGGTGTTTATTTTCATTCCAAGGGCAAGAAATAAAACACCTCTGGTTCTCATCTCCTTTTCCTGAGCCAGATGCTGCCCGCATGCATTGAACTACCATTCACATAATCCTCAAGAAGAATGGGATAGATAGCCCAACATACCTAGAGGGTGCCACACTGGAGAAAGCTGGCAGACTTTATTATGTACCAGGGGCAGGCAAAAGAATCTCAGAACATATTTATAGTATTTGTCAGCTTTGTTAGCTCACTGTGGAATGTTTTCCATTGGGGCTTCTCATTTTGAAATGCCTGTCACTCCCCTGAATTTGCCTGTCTGTCTTGATGATGGAATAAGTGGTACACAGGCTGAGAAACCAATCCCTTTCCCATTCACAATAAGGTATGATGAAAAGAAGAATCAGCTGTTTTTGGTTTCACATTTCAACAGTCTAGACAGGACAAGTACATTTTAACAATACTTAATATTAAAAATTCATTGCCTCTGGAGAGCTGCTACGGAGCTTTATTGGACTGTGACATTTTCAACCCAGGTAACCATGGAAAAGCTCCAAAAAGTACAGTGATGCAGAGTCAGCATGTGTGTGTTTGTGTGTGTGTGCACGTGCACATGTGCGTGCATGCAAACACATACACACATACCTGTGAATGACCTTCTTGAGGCTAGTATGTTTGAATTCAAGACCCTCTCAATATATAGCCTGTGTAAAGTGTCTTGGGATGGGTCATGCTACATGTATGAGCCATTAGAGTCTTTTTGGATGAACTTATTTGATGAAAGTCACAATTAGGAAAAATTACTACCCTCAAAACAAGCTTAGCTTTTCTCTTTCTGTACCTTCATCACAAATAACCTGGCAACCTCAAATTTCTGTCAGGTTCAGCTGTCGTGTGTGTGTGTGTGTGTGTGTGTGTGTGTGTGTGTGTGTGTGTGTGTGTGTGTGTGTGTGTGTGTGTGTGTGAAAGAGAGAGAGAGAGAGAGAGAGAGAGAGAGAGAAACATTATCATGAAAGTATGTCCAGGCATAAGGTGTAGTGTCTGTTTTATTTAGATGGAAATATTTTCTTCTGTTTACTGACATTTAAAACCGTTAAGTGAATAATGCTGCTTCCTTGGCTTCAGAATGCACCCCCACCTCCAATAAAACAGATTAATGGTCGAGGCTGTAGGTGAGATATTGATGAGTCTATAATGACTACCCTGTGCTTGTCTACAAAATAATGGTGTTAACACTTCCTAAATCATTGCCCAAAGCATTACAAGATAAGTATGCAAATTTTCTGTTTGGCTCTAACTGAGCTACTGAGACTTTGCTTGTAGGCCTTTTTGGTCATTTGATGGCAAGAAATTTGTTTTTGGTCAAGGCTTCATCTGTAGATTATTATTATTATTATTATTATTATTATTATTATTATTATTATTATTATTATTATTATTATTATTATTATTATTATTATTATTATTATCATCGTCATCGTCATCGTTGTTGTTGTTGTTGTTGTTGTTGTTGTTGTTGTTGTTGTTGTTGTTGTTGTTGTTGTTGTTGTTGTATCTCCTGATCTGGCATTATTCCATCTGAATAAACCCAAAACATTTTGCTCCTCATTCAAGCAGCTTTGTCAGACAAAAAGAAAGGACAAATACTATATGTCTGAGTGGATCTCCATATGCCATGGTGAATCCATAGGCTTCTTCTAGTATGAATACTTTTCAGCTTATAAGAGCTGTGCATAATTTTGAGTGCATTCTTAAGGTAAAATAATGCATGGGTCTAGTATCAATGGTTGTTTTAATGGAATTTGAAGGCACTCTGTGAAATGCAGAATGTAAAAATAATATATACATACATTGGTTACAGCTCCTGCCATACTGGTCCAGGGATTTTGAGAGTTTATTATAATCCAAAACAAATAAACAAACAATTACATTTCTGGGCACTGTCTTGAACCTCTGCAACTATGGTATAGTGTTCTGCAAAAGATTCGGGTCTGGAGCCAAATAATTCAGCTTTGAATCTTAGATCAGTCATAAAATTTACTGGGGAAAGCCAGAGCAGTTGTGAGAGATTAAAATGGAAAGAAACTCAAGTATCATTCTAATCATCCTGGATGGAAAGCAGAATAAGGATGTAGGATATAAATACCTGTGCTGAACCTACAAAGCTCTGAGAAATTCTCTCTCTCTCTCTCTCTCTCTCTCTCTCTCTCTCTCTCTCAATGTGCGTGTGTGTGTGCATACGCACATGTGTACTTACACCCAGGCCTAGAAGCATACACTTAACTGCCACAAACCTTCCTGACCTCTGAAGCAAATGAAGCCACAGGAGGTGAGTGCTTGTGTAACAATTGCAAAATGGTGGCCAAAATTCTGTTGCATGGTTGTGCTGATGGAAGACAATTGATATAACTTGCTATAGTAAATTGCTAATTAATGAGTCCCTACTTGGAACCCTCACATGTAGCAATTGGGTGACTGGCTGTATGATCAGGAATCCAAGTGATATTTGTTAATCAGTTGCAGTTTTCTCATGCATGATATATCATTTACATTATGCTGGCAGAACTACACAACAGGATTTTGGTCAGTATATACACTTGAATGTTTGTGGGCATGTTTGTGAGCATGAGACAGACTGTGTCATTTCCCACATAAACTCCTGCAATATCAGCAGCATATTTTGGAACCACTGAGCCCTGGCAATATACATTCTTTTTCTCTCCTAAAATTTCTGTCTCCACTTAGAGACCTAAGGGTTCATAGCCATTCGCTAAAACTTCAGCCAACCCTTAAGCAGGTGGGTTGATAGAAAGATAGAATGAGCTTTTTGCTATTCAGAAAGTCTATGGCAGCCTAAAGGAGTGGTGGAGTGCCAGAATTTACAAATTACCACATGGCTTCTCTCCACTGCTCCTTTATGTAGATATACCACCACTCCAACATTGCCTGAGATCTAAATATATATCCACTGGCAATGCTCACTCTCCAGCTTTGTACTGATTAATAAGTGTGCAGGCCCAATTTGGCATAATCTCAACTGCTCCTTTGATGGTATCACCATTACACAAGTCACTGGGGGAATTGTGAATATTCTGAACAATTGCTTTTCAAATTAAAACATTCCACACATGAATTGCTGAGCTTGATGCCCTTTATCATGAAAAAATGGTGAAAGACTGGTCATCTCTTGTCAGAAGCTGAAGACTGAGGCCGTTACTTCACGAACCTCTCGCTGCGCGGCGAGCCGTGATTTCTGCGCGAATCGGTCGGTTTTGTCCGCACGATCCTCCATTTTGGATGCGGCGCCACCCGACCACGCCCGACCACGCCCTAAACCGTGCTCCAAGCGGGGCGAGAGATTCCCCTGCCGGAGGCCGGGAATCTCCTCGCTGTATCCAAATTCACGTGTGGCCAGTTAAAAGTATATTTATTTATTTTTTAACTTACTTTTTCTCTGAAATGCCGATGCATAGATATTTCAACCCGTTCTTTTGATCTTGCCTTCTGTACACGGGGCAGGGGCAACAGAGGGGGGGCAAGCGTCCCCGGGTGACGTGAGCAGAGCCCCTCCGCTGGCAAGGGATGGCGAAGGGCTGCACAGAGGGAGGGGGGATGGGGTGTCGGTGCCGCCGCTGCAAGACACCCCCGCGCGCGCCCACCCAGAGAGCGGCGGCGGGGCACACAGGGCGATGAAGCTGAGAGAAGCCTCTCCCGCCCCGCCCCCAAAAACCAACCCAGCAGCTCTGCTTCAGGGAAACACGATGGCCGCCCACAAGTTCTCTGACCGCAAATGACAGCCGGGTATTGATGCATCGATACGCCGTGGTAATTTTTTTTAAAAAAAAATAAAAGAAAGCAGAAACCGGACGTTGCAAGTAAACTTCCCAATGCGAAGGGAGCATGTGAAGTACTACTGGATTCGACCCTAAAACCTCGCCCGGTGAGGACACGGAAAGAGGGGTGGGGGCGAATGGAGACCACGTGACCACCACGTGACCGCCTTCGGATTCACAGCGAAGGCAATCACGCTGCGAAGAGAAGTACTTCGTGAAGTAACGGCCTGATGCTCACATTGGCTACCATTAGTGTATCTAAAGCTTTCATCTCACTGATTAGCACAGCCTACCTCCTAGCATTCTCAATATCATGCACATTTCAGTCCTCTTGAGTCCCATTAAACATCTTTACTTTATCACTTCCTTCTTAGCTTCTTCTCAGTGGTGTTGAGAGTGCAACAGAGCCTTCAAAACTATCCTTGCAGCTTGATGAAGTGGGTAATTTCAAGATGCCTGCTCTGGTTTTATAGTCCACAGGTAATGATAAAACATTTACTAGCAGGACTTCTTGCCAATCTTGTTGAAATGTTCGTAGGATTCAATACACATGAGTGTTTGAGATAATTCTAATTACAACATTTGGGGCTCATTCAGAACAACAGGCAATCATTTCTTCGCTTCCCCTGCCTTTCTCTCTTACTCTTAGCAATGATACTCATAAAGTAATTGAGTTCTTTAATCAATTCAATTCTTGTCCAACATCTAGTTATGTATCATGCCCCTATAGTCTCCAGTGGATTGCTGCTATTTCTAAATGAGTTCTTCTTTATTAGTACTTACTACTAGAGATGGGCACGAAATGAATAATCTTTCGTTTCCGTTTTCATTTTTTTGTTTTGTTACACAATGAAACGACAAATGAATTTTGTCTCCAAAATGAAACAAAACGAACAGAAACACCAGAAATTTTGTTGTGCGTTTCGTTTTCGTTACTGCAATACAGTGAACTGCTTTAAATGCTAAAAAAAAATCACAAAAATTGAAATAAATGGTAACGAAACGGTAACAAAATGAATGAAAACGAAAATGAAATTTTTGCAAAAATTCACAAAAATGGAAATGAACTGAAACGGACCCTCCAAACAACAAACAACAAACAACAAACGAAACGTAATTTTTTTGATTTGTGCCCATCTCTACTTACTATTTTTCTGAGAATTTTTCTGTGGGTTTCTTAATGGGCATCTGGTCTGCACCCCTTTATAATGCATGTGGGAGGAACAAGGTGTTTAAATAATCCCATCAAACAAAGAAAAATATGCCAGGACATTGCATTTGTCCAAGAAAGGTCTTTTTCTTTTACAAACCAAAGCCCAGTATTGTCCAGGCGTGCATGGAGTGAGACACAATCAGCAAAGCTGGGCTCTTCTGAAAATTAGGAAAGGGTGAAAAGGGAGAGCCCAGATTGACTTTATTTGTCCCACAAATCCAGCACTGTATCACCATTTTTAAAAAAAAATGAAGGAAGAGAGGACAGATGAAATGGAAGTGTGAAAGGAAGAGTTGTGGAATAGGACTTGGGAAATGAAGCATTCAGGTAAAAATTGGACTAATTGAGAGGAGCTGGGTGAACTCTTGCAGTGATTCATCATCCCCTTGTGAATGGCCACAGATACAGTATTTCAGAAGTATTTTTAAGCTTCAAATCCATCTGAATAAATATGGGATGACCTTTCTGTGTCATTGCATCCTCAGCGAGGTGTTCATTGTTGATAAGTATTCTTTGAATGCTGTTTTTGAACTACCTATGGATCCACTCAAGCCTTCCAAGTGATGCTTCCACTCTTTGGAATCAATAAGCTACACTGCTTTAGAGTTTGTCTAACAAAGTTCTCAGCAGGTTTTTCACTTTTATGTGGCCATTTTGCCAGCATTTAGGCCTTCCAGTTCAGTGCCAAAAGCATGTTGCTTAGCATAGTAAATTTCACTAGGAGAGGTTCATTGGTTTAATGAAATGTATACAGGAGTTGATTTACTAAATCCCCAATGATTAAGTGGGTCTGTTCTGATGTCATTTACTGTGCCAAACAACAGGGTTTTGGCCACTGAGACTATTTATATCCATACCTGCAAAGGTAATCCAGATTTTTCTTTACCATCCCTAGCTTTAATATTTATGTCAAGTAAATAGTTAATATTCCCAGAAAAATAAAGGGTTAATACTGTAAGAATGAAAAACTAATTTATATTAATGGCTCTTCACATAATTTTAATAAAGTCTTTCCATCTTTGTTCATATTAGTGTAAGGCTAATTCATGAATAATTTTCTTTTAAAAACATGAGTTTTAAAAAGTGAAAGAAAGAAAGAAAGAAAGAAAGAAAGAAAGAAAGAAAGAAAGAAAGAAAGAAAGAAAGAAAGAAAGAAAGAAAGAAAAGTTCCCTTTATCTTTCCTGGTGACATTTTGATAAGGATGCATTCCCACAAACAGTAAAATAAAGGACAGCAACCAAACAGTCAAATGTACTCTATAAATGCTACAGAGTAGAAAAATGCTTTCCGATTCCAGAAAGCTACTGAAAATTTGATGAGCAATTAGCCAAGTGGGATTTGCAGAATGTGAAGTTGATTTTAGTAGGTTACATTTAGCAAGTTATGTGAGCCTAACTGTTAGTTTTAAATAAATGTTATTTTTTTCCATTTTGAGGATTTTAAGGTAACTCATGATGAATATTCATCAAAGCTTTAGCTCATGTTGTTGCATTTTTAGGAGTATATTGTGAAATTAAAGTTTTAACCTGTAAATTCTTCTTTATGCTGTTCTTATTTTAACCCACATCAGCAGGTTTACAGTGGCATGCTTCTGCATAGGAAGAATTATCCAGAGGCACACTATTGCCCAGGGGATGCCTGTGTGTACTCGTAATGGTTTCCACTCTTCAGGGAGGGTCCTTCTTCGTCCCCCTGATTATCTTTGACAGTCCAGAGGGAAACCTCTGAGTCTATCAAGCAGGAGTTAACCTCTGCATTAGAAGATCTTCATATAAACACAACCAGCTGATATCTAACCCTTTAAGAATACAGGCCTATGCCTTCCACATCAAGAACAGCAGCTCTGAGTGAGCTGGGAAGATAGGATTTTGAAACATTGCCTACTCAGAAGTATTTGGGTGTCACTCTGAATCAAACCCTAACCTACAAAAACATTGTCTAAACACCAAACAGAAAGTTATTCCAGGAAATAATATATTTAGGATACTGGATGGGTCAGACTGGGGCGCATACTCACAAAAAGTAAGAACAACAGCTCTATCCCTGTACTACTCCATAGCAGAATATATTTGTGCTGTGTGGTATAAATCAGTGCATGCCAAACAAGTGGAGGTACCTCTTAATGAATCATGAGGGATCATTACTGACTGTCTGAAACCTAGCCCTATTGAAAAAGTCTATTATTTGGCTGGCATTGCCCCTTTGGAAGTATTTTGAGAGGTTTGTTTGTTTGTTTGTTTATTTATTTATTTATTTATTTATTTATTTATTTATTTATTTATTTATTTGTATACCGTACCAATTTCCCAAAGGGAACTCTCACTTCACTTGTTGTTTGCTAGCAAACAACGGATGAAATATGTTAATATAGCACCAAACCCATCCACTTCATGGATATCAGCCCCCCTAAACAATGGCTAAAATCACTGAGGTTTTCTACAGGCTCTAAATATTAAACCTGAAGAGATTAGGCTAAATCTATGGATAGCCAAAAAAAAAAAAAAATGCCCCCCCAAGAAACCCAGAACATCTTGCCAAATGGATGAATGCTGAAGAGCACCCCCCCCCCCCAAATAAGATTCTGGTTGGAACATCTGGAGGTTACATAATAGACTTCAAAGCGAAGTAGGAAGATTAAAGAAATAATCAAGTAAAATGGGGCTACTTGGATACAGGACAAATTTTACGTGAACATAGAGAAATTGAATCAATCCAGCATTTAAGTGCATACAATCTATGTGTTCTAAAGAAGATCTACTGAATGGTGGAGATAATACTACTGAAATACCCTGCTTCTGGTCAAAAATAGTAAAATCATTTTAACATTTTAAATTTGTTTGAACTTTATCTTTCGTATACCTCCATAATATTAAATCGCTCAGTGCTAGGATAATAATAATAATAATAATAATAATAATAATAATAATAATAATAATAATAATAATAATAATAATAATAATAATAATAAAATAAAGAATCCATGCTAACTTTCTTGCTTAAGGCCAATATATACATGGGCTTTTGCTGTTTGGTCCTACAGAAAAATGTGCTAATATTTTGGAATTTATATTCCACTCTTTTTGTGGAAAGACGTTAAAAAACCCAATCCCCTGCCCTTATCAGCAATAGGTGCTATTTTCTGACTTGTACTCTTGGTGACTTTTTGGAGTACTTTTTGGTGTGCTATGAAGCAGATAAATTGCATGTGTCTCAAATCATCCTCAGGATGACAACATACAAGCTCAGGTAGGTGAACACACAGCAATGTAGAGCAAGAAGCCTCTTATGAGGAGGTGGAGTTCTTCAGGGCCAAATTCAGTTATTAATATTCCAGTTAATATAGAGTGGGCAAGATGTGGCCTCTAGACTTTGTGTGCATGGCCCCCATTGTTGCTTTTTAATTTACTGCTATGTTGCTGTGCTACTGCCAACACTAATACTTGGAGGCTTCTCCTCAAAAAATGGTGACTGTTTTTTTCTCTCTCATAGAAGTCCAAGGAGATACTCTGCTCTGTGCCTTCACTGTTAGGAAAACCTAGGAATGATGTATTCAAGTACCTGCAGAGGGACCAAAAGACAGAAATCATATGAAAGTGGGATTGAGCATCTCGGCTCAGCTTGGCTCAGCTTTCTTTGCAGAACCAAACTCAGGTCCATTATCCTTCAGTGAAAAAGTAAAATCATATATTGGTCATGGTGAGGAACAGTCCATCTCCATGGTGGCCAGCTGCACACCTACACAGAAGGGAGCTAGATTTATTGGATTTTGGACCTCCATCTAGCTTTGCTCCTAAATGGATTTCCTGGAGATACAACCATGTGGGTTCCTCTCCCCCTCTTACTACAATAAAAGTGTTGAGCAATTTATTTTCTTTTATATACGTCTACACACCACACTAGTCCCATTTCACTCTACTAGCATATATGGCACAAATTCTACACTTTTAGGATTGTATGATACAAATGAATGCTTTGCTGTCCTCAAGTGTCATAGATGGCTGTGGCAAATTTGTGAGTGATCACAATTTCAATAGTAGTTGCAGGAGGTTCAGGAGCAGAGTAGCTTCCAATAGGATTGGAAGATGGTACCATCTGTCCACCAACCTTAAGTCCCGCCCACTAAGACATGCCGGCAGCCTGATCTTAGAGCTCTGTGCCGCGATCCAAAAAGAGCTTTAAAACTACTGTTTAAATGCCGTGGTGCCGTGAGTAATGCATCAATAAATTACTCGGGTGTCAGGAGAAGCAATATATGTGTTTTTCTAGACTAGATAAGATTGATTTATAAGCAAAAGGAGCTACTTTCAGTTTTGCCTGCTTGATTCTGCTGGCCACTGGCTGCTTAGAAAACTGAATCCCGGCTGTTTGGAAAGTCACCAGATGATTACAAACAGTTAGACTGCCTGATACCTGCCTTTTGTCTAATTATATGCCGGGTAAGAGAGCAAAAAAGAAACTCCAGCCAATAGGTTGGACTAGGAAATTATCTGATACAGCACACAATCGCCCAGCTCTACAGCGTATCGAGCAGCCCCCAGACGACGGAGGGGTAAAAATGGCGTCAGGATCTGAGAAGGGAAAGAGGGAGACTACTCCTCCTCCCACAGATCAAGACTTCATGAAGGAACTGCGTTTAATGAGGACGGAGCTAGCTAGCATCATGAGTGTTAATCAACAGGATGTGATACACAGAATGGATGGCCTTTCAAAGGATCTCCAAAGCACTAAACAAGATTTATCACATGAAATAAAGTTAAATGGCCAGCGGCTTGATAATTTGGCAGGAGAATTTAAAAATCTGGAGATACGTGTAACTGAAAACGAGACTCAAATTAACTCTCAGAAGCAGGCTTTACTGAAAACTAATAAGAAATTGACATATATTGAAGATTATTCTCGGAGGCAGAACGTCAAACTGATTAATTTTGTTATTCAAAAGAAGGGGGCATCATTAAAACAGGAAGTTTTAACCTGGTTTAACTCCTTTCTGCCCAAACAACTAGAGGACGGCGATTTAGAGAGAGTTCATTATCTGGGCAAGTCAAGAGATGGGGCCCCAAAACCAGTGATAGTAAGATTTGCTTCTTATGTAAATAAAGAGCGTCTTATGTCTTCAATTAGAGCCAATCCTAATATTCTGAAGAGAGGAGATGCAACTGTGCAAGTTTTTCAAGATTTTTCTAAAGAAACTGCTGATTGGCGTAAATCGATGAGACCAGTCACAATCATATTAAGGAAGAACAACTATCGCTATTCTTGGGGTCACCCCCTATTTTTGAAAGTTTGGAAAGGCTCTGTTCAACACACTATCTACTCTCTAGAAGAAGGCCAGCATCTTCTTGAAGCATGGAACATACAGGACGACTCAGGTTCTGCCTGTTCTCCCCCGGGAACTTCAGTGGCAACATCAGGACAGTGAATTTCTCTCTTTTTACTCCGACTCCAGGAATCTTCAATGAAGATGAAGAACATTTGAAACTCATTTAACTTACTCCTCTCTCTTTCCCCCTCTCTCACCTCCTATCATCCCCTTTGTTTTTCTTCTTTACTCTTCTCCCCCTTTTCCCTTCCACTTCCCTTCCCCCCTCCCCCCTTTTTGTTTTTTTTGTTTTTTTTCTAATTTTTAATTTTTGTTTTTGGGGTGTGTTTTTTCTTTTTTCTTTTCATTATCCCTTTTCTTCCCTTTCCCCCTCCTCTCCCCCCTTCCCTTTTTTGTTTTCGTTTGTTTGTTTGTTTGTTTTGAGGGGTGGTGGTGGTGGGAGGGTGGTTTAGAGGGGGGTAGAATAAACTTATAGAATTTTCAGTAACACGCTACTTAAGAGTTAAGGAGATCTAGGCTGGCTAATGTCTGTGGACGACTTCCTCCCTCCCATCCCCTTGATGCACATGCTAAACAGTATGATAGCTGGTGGGGTGGGAGAAAAGAATAGTTTTTTAGGGTGGAGGATTAGATTTAGTTTAGTTTATTTTTTATCAATTGATGGTGTTTTTACTTTTGTATGCACAACGGGACCACTCCAGAATATTGAAACCAAAAGAAATAGGTGATGGGAAAGTTTATAAAATTAGCAACGTTGAATGTAAAAGGTCTGGGGTCATTTTCGAAGAGAAATAGAATCAAAGCGATGATCAAAAGGCACAAAATAGATATTGCCTTTTTGCAAGAGACTCATCAAATAAGAGATGGTATTAACGAATTAAAAATTCCAAATGTTGATATTTATGAAAAAAGCTTTGGCACATCTAAAGCAAGAGGGGTTGCCATTATAATCTCAAGGAATTGTGAATATGTTGTTGAAAATGTGGTAAAAGATTCAGAAGGTAGATATATAATATTGCAAGTTCTAATGGGGAAAGATCATTATACTTTGGTTAATCTGTATGCACCAAACGTTAACCAAGGCCACTTTTACAATCTCCTTTGGGATCAGATTGAATTGGTTAAAAAGGGGTATTTAATAATGGCAGGGGATTTCAATATGGTCTTAGATAAAATTAAAGATAAATCGGTATGTAAAAAGGAAGAGTGGAGGACAAGACATACAACTCTAGCAAAGTTTATAAATACAACAGGATTGAAGGATGTCTGGAGAGAATTGAAAGGAGATGAAATAAAATACACCTTCTACTCACCAGTGCACAAAACCTATTCTAGGATAGATTTTGTGTTTGCTTCACAAAGCCTAATACCCAAGATAAATAATACCGAAATTGAGATCATAAAAACATCTGATCATGCTTTAATGTCGATTGATTTAGCAACAAATAAAAATTATAGAGAAGCTAAAAGGTGGAGAATGAATTTAAAAATATTTCAATATCCAGAAGTGCTGGAAAAGGTCAAAAAAGATTGGTTGGAAACTTGGGATATAAACGAAAAGGCAGGTAGCCAAACGCCAATCATATGGGACACCCTGAAAGCAGTAGCTAGAGGCCTTATCATAAAAGAAAATATTAAAACTAAAAAACAGGAAGAACTCAATAAAAGAAAATTAGAAAAATTAATAGTAGATTTAGAATCCCAATTCTTTCTTACTAAGGATAATAAGATACTGAGGTTGATTGAAGCAAGGAAAAAAGAGTTAGAAGATCTAGATTTACAACAAACACAAAGGAATCTTCTGTACCTAAAAAAGAAATTTTTTTGAATACAGCAACAAGAACTCAAAACTTTTAGCCAGATTAGCACAGAAAAGACAAGACAAGAATACAATAGGGATTATAAAAGACTCCTCAGGTAAGACATGCACACAAATGAAGGAAAAGTTGTCAGCTATACAAGAGTTTTATCAGTTGTTATATACTGCAAAAAATAAATCTAAGGAGGATATAGAAAGGTACATCACTAAGAATTTAAAGAGGGTCTTGGAACAGGAAGATATGCTGGAAATGGAAAAGCCTATTACAGATCAAGAGATAAGCGAGGTAATAGACAAATTAAAGAATAATAAAACGCCCGGAGTGGACGCTCTGGGACCTGAATTTTACAAACTTTTTAAAGCAGTATTAATACCTAAATTAAAGAAGCTATATAATGAAATTTTGGATGGAGAACAAATTCCGAGATCTTGGACCCATTCTTTAACTATTTTAATTCCAAAACCTAATAAAATTTTTTAATGGATATTGGGTCATACAGACCAATATCCTTATTAAATCAAGATGCTAAGATTTTCACAGCAATTTTGGCTAAAAGAATGAATAAATTTATAGCTAAATATATTAAAGAGGACCAATGTGGTTTTATCAAAAGTAGACAAATGGCAAATATTATTAGAAGGAATTTGAATGTTCTTTATGAAATGGGTAAGAGTACTACTAAAGCTGGGATGTTATCTCTAGATCTTTATAAAGCTTTTGATTGTGTTCAATGGCCCACATTAAAAATATTGTTAAAAAAATGGGGATTTGAGAAATCCTTTTTGGGAGTAATAAATCAACTATATTCAACAGGCACTTCCTCAATAATAGTTAATGATGGATTGACTGAACAAATCACCCTAGGCCGAGGAACTAGACAAGGATGTCCTCTTTCTCCAGTCCTTTTTTGTATTGTTATAGAGCTCCTGGCAAATGCCATAAGGGACGACAAATCTATTAAAGTTATAGGGAAAGATGGGGCAACTAAAATTAGTTTATTCGCGGACAATGCTCTTTTGACTATTGTAAACCCAATAGAGAATATTCAAAGAGTAAAAACTCATTTAGAAGAATTTGGAGAAATAACAGGTTTATGTGTAAACTGGCAAAAATCTGAGAGTTTATTGTTCAATTATGGAAAACATGACTTAAAGATGATTGAAAAATCTGGACTTAAACCGGGAAAAAGCATTAAATATCTAGGATTAGAACTCCATAAAGAATTTACTAAAACTAAAGAAAGAAATATTTCGAAATTAGAAGAGGAGATGAAAAACAAATTATTATCCTACTCTAAACTAAAATTATCGTGGTTTGGCAGAATTGCATTGATAAAAATGAAAATACTTCCAAAAATTAACTTTATTTTTAAAATGTTACCGGTTCAGTTTTTAGAAAAGGAAATTAAAACTCTCCAAGACATGATAAATAGGTATTGTAATGCAGGGAAAAAATCAAGAATAAATAAAAGTCTATGGTATAGATCTCAGAAAGAAGGAGGAATAGGTATACCCAATATAAAAAATTATTATATAGCCAATCAACTTAGTTCTTTGGGGGGAATTCTTTTTAAACCACAGAAGTTAATATGGTGGGAGCAAGAGTCTTTGGATATAAAGGGGGAAATAAACACATTTTTATTCACGGAAGTTAAAAACAAAGTAAAGATTGACAACCCCCTATTAAATAGTTTAATTGTTACATGGAGAACATATAGGAAAATCTTGTCTCCGAAGGGATCCCCACTGGCTTTAGTTACTGACTTGGAAAGCTTTCCAGACAACTTGAAGCACTATTTGGAGTTATTTAAAATTAAGAAAATAGCTAGATTAAAGGATTGGATGCTCAAGATTAAAACAATTCAGGATATAAAAAATATTTTGCAACCCAGTGATTTAACATGGTTAAATTATATTCAACTAGGAAAATGGATGAAGGACTGGGGAAAGAGAAATAATCAAATCAGAGAATGCACAAAATTTGAACATTTCCTACTATCACTTGAGTCTGAACAGGAAAATTCAGAGAAAGGAATAACACGTAAAATATATAAAATACTAGGGGAATTATCAGAAATGAAGGAGTTAAACACCTTGAGAGAAGTTTGGAACCAAGACCTTAATGTACAGATAGAGAAAGAAGACTGGAAGAAAATTTGGAATATGAGAATTTTGAGATCATTGTCAGTCAGGATAAAAGAAAACTACTTCAAATTGGTTTCCAGATGGTATTTAACCCCAGTAAGACTAAATAGAATGAATCCTGCTTACTCTAAGATATGTTGGAAATGTGAAAAAGAGCTTGGTACTTACTTGCATCTTTGGTGGGAATGTGAAATAGTCCAAAGGTTCTGGAAAAAAGTGTTTTTAGAGCTAAGTAATATGATTAAGATGGATATAGATTGTAATCCAGAGATAGCATTATTATCATTGTTAACAAGTAAAGATTGTTTTTACAACAAAGGAACTAATAGCAAATTTTATGACAGCTGCTAGATTAATTATAGCAAAAAATTGGAAGTCAAAACTAGAATTCAAGATGGAAGATTGGTATAATGAACTTTGGGATATAGCTATAAACGATAAACTGTCCTGCAGTTTAAAGGTTAAACGAGGAGAAATGAAAAAAGACATTTTCTACGATATCTGGGGTAAATTTTTGGTTATGTACTAGTCGAAGGAAAAGGGAAAGAGTCCACGAATATCTCACAACAATTCTGGAGAAGAGAACTTTAAGAAGACTACTAGAAGAATAGAAGATGGAGCAACGA
This sequence comes from Phrynocephalus forsythii, assembly GCA_029282475.1. Lineage (NCBI taxonomy): Eukaryota > Metazoa > Chordata > Lepidosauria > Squamata > Agamidae > Phrynocephalus > Phrynocephalus forsythii. The sequence continues at coordinate 40,144,025 of JAPFRF010000006.1, forward strand.
ATAAGAATGTATGGATGGCCCCGTGGGATGGGGGTGCACTTATATTGTTTGTTGTAGTTTTTTTTTACTTTCATTTTTTATGTCGTATGTAGTTTAAAATTTAATAAAAAAACATTTAAAAAATTACAAATAAGATTTTGCTCAATTCCATGAACATCAGGTGGCATGACTTACTTGAAGCCCTAGTCACCAGGAATAAAAAAAGGTAGAATTTGGATGATTCTGGAGCTTTATTTAGGCCCCTTGGCAAGTGAGACATCTTCCTAGCATTTCTTTTCCCCTTATAATGAGGGGTGTCAGTTGTCATTCCTTCTTTCAATTACCTTGCTTCCTTGCGCTTCCTCAAGATGTCTAGAATGAAGAAAATATTTGATGAACAAGCCTCTTCATCACAATTAAGAAGAGTGACCAAAATGGAGGTCAGTTTTGCACCTGAAAGAGATTAAATGCAATCACTGGAACAAGAACCGCATAACCTTGACACTTTACCACAGAAAAGTAATAAATTCCCATACTATAGAAGAAGAACCATTAAATTGTCTAACTGATTGCAAAGGGGCATTAATTCATTCAATTAGTAATGTGGAAAACAATCAGCAAAGGAGAAGTGATAGACAGAGGCTGCAGGAAAAATTCTGGCCTCTAATTAATCACCAAAGTATTTATACTATAAATTATTTGAATGACTGTCTTTGAGCCTTCAGTGTTCTTAGGAATCTTTTCAATTAAGGCAAATGTGAGCCAACAAGGAGCAGATATGCATGCCTTGATGGGCTGAATGCTTCCTCACTGCTGGCATTGAATCGTATTAGATAATATTTATAGAATATTATTAAAATGTACACCAGCTATCTATCCCTGCCACATCTCTAGCCATTCTGCAAGGAGCCCAATAGGTGTTCCAGTTGTTATAAAAAGTAAGTCTCTCTAGCAATGCCACACACTTGTTCATATTTAGTTCACACATGGTTATCTTAGGTTTCACCTAAGTCAGGACTGCAGACAGGTCCTATTTTACCAAACAATTTTTACTTGCCAGTATTTAGGTCATATGATTAACAGGCTCTAAATGTTTTTAAGTATTATTATTCTTAGTGAATCCTGTCTTGTCACTCCAAGAGTCCCTTCCCAAAAAAATCCTTGCTTGTGTCAGACGTCTCAGTGCTGCTGCAAGAACAAGACACCTCTCCCTCATCTGTTGTTTTTGTGAGGTGGAAACACAACATTTTGTTCTGAATCAAGCTATTTGCCTGTGTAGTTTTGATCTCAGTGCGGTTTCCAAAGTTCTCATTGTCTAGCTCGCACAAAATATATGAACTTCCCACAGAGTACAGAACATTTTTTTCTGTGTAGAAACAGTAGGACAATGTGTCAGGTATATCTACCATTGAATTCACAGTGAGGGGACTTAGTAGTAAGGGATTTCCTGTGCCAAAGAGAAATTCATTGGAGCTTCCAGACACCTCTATTCTAGTCTGCAGAAGATAGAAAAAATATCTTGCACAGGACAACCCCCCCCCAACAGAGTAAACAAAAGAATAACAAGGTGCCTATTAAACATAGTATTGGTTGATGATTGTTGATTCATAGGGCTGTCATAAATCAGAGGTTACGTGATGACATAGTAATTCTGAAAAATACTTTGTGGAGAAACTTGGTAGGGTTTGGCAGTATTTGGTGAAGAAAGTCCTTATTCCACAAATGCCTAATGTCACTTAAGCACATTCCCAATCTCAATTTTTTTTTAAAAAATGCAACATTAATTTTAAATTCATTTGTATTACTTTATGATAGCCTTATTAACTATTTATATAGGGGATTGTTTCTAACATTTGTATAGCATTGTTCTGTGTTGACTCCATAGCATCACTGTTTCAATGAGCTTCACAACAAAAACCTAATAATACCAAAATTAACAGGACAACTATCTGTTGTGTGTGAAAGTCACAGCTATGCAAGCCTTCGTAACACCCATTATATAAGGGTAGTTAGCAGTAGCCTTCCTGATGGAGGTGTGGAGTGGTTCTGACTTCTCAATGGATCGATGTAAGGACAGCATGATAAGTGGGGGACAAATTGTGCCTAAGTCCCTCATCCCTGCTGAGAGAAAAAAATGTGTGAAAAAGATTGTCCCCTCCCCACTGTAACTTATATTTTCTCCCTATGAAATGAATAAGGCTTACACAAAGAGTTATGAATTAGGTGAAGTTTTATCTTAAACAAAATAGAGTATAACTGCAGATCCAAAAATGAATAACTCTGGCTGGATCACATTCTTGTTTTTATAACAGGACAGTAGTGAAAAGGTTGGATTGCCGGAAGGAAATGCAAAATACAGTAGGAAGTTTATAGGAGTTTATGCAAATTTATATGAAACCAACAAGAAGGGTGTAAAGAATGTACGAGCAGAATCATAAACCACAAAACAGCTTTGTAATTATAATTTTTAAACATATACTATTATTTTTCCATAACCATCTCTTTGTATTTTCCTTCTAATATTCTACTGGAACTGCAAATGTCGTGCGGGAGCCATTTTGCCTACGTGCCCAGGGGGAGGCAATGGCGAAGAGGCTCGACGGTGGCCCAATTGGGCCATAAGGGAGCGTACCTTAAAAGGGAGCTCCCAACAGCTGAGGAGCGTCTTTGCATCCCACCCGCCCACCCTGTATTAAGAATGAGTGTTACTGGTTTTTGACCTGCCCCTGATTGGCTCGTATTGGAGCAGGTGTGTTTTTGCCCATCCCATTCTTAATGGTTATTTTCTGGGTCTGACGTGGTTTTTCTCTGCATTGGTCACACTGGCTGGTAGTAGCGGAAGGTAAGGCAGGTACCGTTAGGAGTTAATGGACACCCGAGGGTGGTGTAAGCCACCCTACCTTGCAGCACTGAAGGCCCTGAGGACTTGACACTAGGAAGGAAGGGTCATGTAATGCAGGATCCCACAGGTAGCGATCACCCAGAGCCAGGAGCCTCGGTTGGTTGGGACCTGCAGGGTTTTCCCTAAATTTATTCCATCTCCTACCTGGGTCCATTTGGGGCAGGGCCAGCCTCAGGTTGGTCAGCCTTCCACCCTACTGGTGCTCCCTTGTATGCTGATTCATTGTTGTGTTAATAAAGTGTGGCCCATTTTTTCATCCAAAGATTTGTGTTTTTTCTCTTTACTCCAGGATGGGTGGGCAAAAACATATATTGAGGCTTTTGTTAAAAAAATAGTGCTGATAAAATTAATGGGAGACATTCAGGAAGTTGCCAAAAACTGTCAATTCTGCTATGAAATGGATTAAGTTTATTTGTAAGACTAGGCTTCACAGACAAGTTCCACTTTTTCAAAGCAATTAATTTTAATTTTTATTAGTGGCTATAAAGGTATTCTCTATAGCCTAGTCTTTCATTTGCATTTTATAGTGGCCACACAGCCTCCCATTTTTATTTCAAGTTTATTTGTATAACATGGATGGTGTAAAGTAATTGAGCAGTGGCTAGAACACCCACCAGCTAACTAGTTGAATGGGTTTTATTTTGGTGCTACTAATGCTGCTATTTGATCGTGCTTCAAAATGGGAGAGCTATTGTTGACTTAGAACAGAATACTCATGCAGGAAGGAGAAAATTGCATCCCTCTTGCCTCTGCCTATGGGCTGGGCAAATGTGAGCAGGGCGACAGAGCACTTCATTTAACAAACCCATTAGCTCAGATGGAAACTTGTAGCTAGTGTTCAGGTCAGGTTCAGTTCATTGAGCTTTTATGAAATCTAAGTGTCATCTGGTCACAATAAATGGAAAATTAACACCCAGTAGTTTTCACCGTTAGACTGCTTAGCACAATGCAATAATATGTTTTTAAATGTAGCACAATGGAAATGAGTAAAAAACTAAAAATCAAAGCCCACTAATTTCTCTCGGACAGAATTCTCCTTGTTTCAGTGTTCTAAATTCCAGATTTTTAGGTTAATCCCCCTGATCTAAAACTAATGTACCACATCTAAAATATAAAAAAGGGGCAAAGTGTTTACTGAAAGTAGACAACTGATAATAGACCGTGGCGTAAAACATAGTAGATGAAGACTAGAAAAGAGCCATTACTACATGTTCTGTCCCTGGGGATACAGTGGAGCAGAAATGTTTGAGCAAATAATTTTCTGAAAATATATACATATATATTTTAAAAATTATACTGCTTGCTCCAATTTGTTGGAGAGTTTGTATGCCCTACAGTGCCAGGCATAAATGGAGCTGCCTACAGACCCATCTGAAGAAATGAATATCCCAGGACTGCCAGCAGTTATTTATTTATTTATTTATTTATTTATTTATTTATTTATTTATTTATTTATTTATTTAAGAATATTTTTACCCCACTTTTTTCCTTGGAAAAGGACGCAAGGCAGCTTACAGTAGCAAGGGATAATATACAGTCAAGTACAATTAAGGGCGTTTATACACGACTCCTAAGCTCCGCTGCAAATGGCTGCAAGCTCCGGAGCTTTAAAATGTTTCCCCACCAGCTCCGGAGTTTGCAGACAATTAATGTGCGAGCCCGCCCACCTAAGCGCGACCCAGCGCACTTTTCTTGTACCTGCTCTTGGGAGGTGAAAAATATTTGATGCGGATGTGCTGGGCTCTCCTCGCTTCTTTTTGTTTTTGTTTTTTGCCTCCTGCCCCTTTAAGAGGAACCAGGAAGTGACCGGGGCTCCCCCGGCAGCGTCCACCAACACCGGGAGGTAAGGCTTTATTCTTCTGTCCCTTTTTTTCCTCCCTCCCCTCACGCAGCCAGCAGCCAGGAAGTACGGAGGGGTGGAGATGCACGAAGAATGACAAACCCCTAAGATCTCTGGTCCGAATTTAAGGAGCCAGCGGATCTTAGGGGTCGTGTAAAAAGGCCCTAAGACATGTTCAAGTATTAAGAAAAAGGAATTGAAAGACATCTTATAGCATTAATAGACAACATTACATTAAAGCTACAGTTGAACATGAGTAGTTAAAAGGAGAGTAAATTTCCATGTAAAGTTACAAGAGAACACAAGTGGTTAAAAGGAGGGTAAAGTTCCATGTAAAGTTATGAGTAATGGAAACTAACATTGAAAACATAGTGTCAATGTAATCACATTAGATTATAAGTAGCTATAAACACAAAGTCTATGTGACCCTATAGATTCATATAAAAGACACCTAATAGGTAGTCCATCATTCAGGGAAAGCTTGCCTGAAGAGAAAGGTATTTGCCTATATCCGGAAAGACAACAGAAATGAGGAAGTCCTGTCCTCTAGTGGGAGGGAGTTCCAGAGTCTGGGTACAGCAGTTGAGAAGGCCCTTTCATAGATTCCCACGAGATGTACCTGTGAGTGTGGCGGGCCTCTCCTGATGACCTTAACACCTGAGTTAGTTCATACTGTGAGATTCGATCATTGAGATAATTATGACCCAGGTTGTACAGTGCTTTGTAGGTCAAGGACAGCACCTTGAATTGTGCCCAATAGCTGATTGGCATCCAGTGAAGCTGCTTATCTTTGAGAATTTTACCCCGCCTTTCTCCTTGGAAAAGGACCCAAGGCAGCTTACAGTAGTGAGGGACAACATACAGCGCAATACATTTAAGACATATTCAAGTTTAAGAACAGGGAATTTGAAGAGGTATCTTAGAGCATTAAAGGTAACATTAAAATTAAAAGAGAACATGAGTAGTTAAAGAAACAAATAAAAAATTCATTATGAGAGATGGAACTAACATTGTAAACACAGGTGTATTGAAAACATAAGGTCAATGCAATCATACAAGGAGAGGTATAAACATAAAGTTATAAGATAATTGTATCCCCTTTACTGCACGTTAATGACACAACAGTAGGACAGTTAAAACTGATTAACTAAATTAACTAATGAACTAAAATTATTTAATCATTTAAAACCCAGAAATACCCCTAGAATGTATCAAGCTTCAGTTGAGTAAGTTTCATTTTGCCAGGTTCTCCTCCCTCTCTCCCTCTCTCCCCCCTCTCTCTACTTACACACACACACACACACACACACACACACACACACACACACACACACACACACACAGAGAGAGAGAGAGAGAGAGAGAGAGAGAGAGAGAGAGAGAGAGAGAGAGAGAGAGAGAGAGAGAGAGAGAGTTTTATTGTGATGACTAGAGATTGCTTTCTGATCAAAACAGCCCATACACTACAGCTTCTAATACTTTTTGTTGTCACAACAGCAATCTTTGTTTTGACATAGTATATTTTCTGAAGACTAATGAGGTTCTGGAACCATGTATCGCCTGCAATTCTTCTGTCTTTCAGTCCATATTGATCTGGATGCTTCTGGACTCAAGAAGTTTCACATATCTCTCAGAGGTCATTTAAGCTTCACAAGAGTTTGTATTTCTCTTTCTCGTTTATTCCAGAGCAAAGGCAAATAGACAGAAAGGATGTATCCTGGCAGAATCTCTTAACGCTGTCCTTCAGATACGTGCTGGAACATAATGTACACGAGACACAGTTGTCCCATGAGATGCTGTTTCTTGATTATGAATGTGATGGACTGGTAAAATAAGACAAGAAACATTGCCAAGAGCTAATTGGACATATGTGTCTCTAGCTGCTACCTGCTTGTGACATTTACATCAGACGGGAAGTACTTAGTCAATATTTGCTTCTCACCTTGATCATTTCCTTGACCTTTTCAGCACTGAATGGCTTCTTTTCTTGTCAGCAAATGGTGCAGGATTCCATGCTGTTGCTCTCTTATTTGACAAACCTAATTTCATATGCTTCCTGTGGTGAACTGAGTTATAAGGCATCCCTGTACATCACTATTCTGGGGCATCCATTTTGTTTTGTTTTGTTTTGTTTTGCTTTGCTTTATTTTGTTTTTCCTGCCAAGATCAAGCCTCTGATTCATAACAAGAAACATCTGCACCCATTCAAGAAAGGGCTGATGCTTGGTATACCGGTATCACACATGATTTACAGTGCTCATTGATACACATTGACATGATTATTGGCCATATAAATTAGTCTCTCTCAACTCTCTCAAACCTCTGAGGACACTGTAAGCTCCTCACTGCTGCAACCCTGCTGGGCATATTGCTAAAGAAGATAGTGTTGCTATATTATCCTTGAACTTATAGAGCCTTGCAGTTCTGTTGCCCAAACTATGACGAACTGCTGTGCGCTATTTTCTGTCCCTCCATTCCTTGCCAGTGATATCTAAAAGAAAAACCATGCATCTAAGCATCCATCTATAGCAAAGCCATAAACCAGAATGAGCATAAGACATTGAGAGGAAAAGTGGGGAAAACCAGCCCTTACAAGTGACATTACCTGCATGGTCCCTTGAGATGTGATGAAAATGGAATGTAAAGCTTCTTGCTCCATTTTGAAACTACAGACCTCCACTGTCAACTCAGGGCTATAACTCTGTGTTTTCTGCAGAATCACATTTTCAGCAGCAAAGGAGCCAGTAAGTGTCAACAACACTTTGCTTGTGGGTAGCAATCTTTACAAAAGGGCTACCTTTTTTTAAAGTGCTTCCTTTGCATATTTTGCCAGAATGCTATCAATGAAGGAGAGAGAGCATTCCCCCTTTTTCTAAATGGAAAGGAATGTGTGTCATTATTGCACAAGTCTAAGCCATGGAAATCTCAATAACTACAGGCACTTGATCTGTATGTCAGCAAGTGTCCTAGAAACATATAGATGTTTCTGAGGTTTGGGATCTTTTTGGTGAACAAACATGCTTACAAACCATGGGATAATGTGGGGAAAACCATGCTGAATACAATCAGACAAATAGGCTATTGTTGATGAGGAAGGCATGCAAATGTTTGTGCCTTAGAGAAACATACCAAAGTTCTACAAAGAGAGGAGGGGAGAAGTCTTGTAATCTAACTGGAACCTTGGATTTGATATTTGGAGGAGGCAGAATTCTGATAAACTCATCAGTATTGGACTTGAGGGATATTCACATCCCTGCTCATACAACATTTACATAGAAGCCCACAGCTTGTGAGAGTCCTCCCAGAACAGGAAACTGAGATGCCTATGAAAGGATGGACGTTTGGCCTAAAGGCATAGTACATGCTAAATTAATTGTTCTGTTCATGGCAAGCTGTCTCTGTTCAATGAGACACTATTGCAAGGGTTATTCAAGCTGCATGGGGTTTCTTGCCTCTAAGAGAAAGTAAGACAAGGAGCACAGATTTACGTTCATCACAGTCCCCATAATTTGCATGAAATGTCTTTGTGCAAAACTAGTTCTGTCCTTTTAGGAAACAAAACTGACATCATATACATATACATACAGAGGAAGCCACAGAATGCCTCAATGGTAGAAACTCTCCAGTGCTCATAATCCTTAAAAATCCATACCCTGAAGCAGCAAGCATCATGTTTTTCTGCAATTTGCATGAGTTGCATCAAAGCATTATTTTGCTTATTTGCACAATTTTACTTGATTTCTGCAAAAACAAGATAATATCCTTGATTTCTGTTGCAGAGCTCCCACTGTTAACCCCACCTCCTTGCCAGCCTAGCAGCTCGAAGGCATGTAAATGCAAGTAGATAAATAGGTATCACTGTAAAAAATTGGGACAGTAAACAGTGTACCATGCACAGAAACACATTTGCCCAAGCCAGCCACATGGCCATAGACTTGCACAACACTGGCTGTTAGGCTTAGAAATTGAGATGAGTGTCTAGAGTCATACACGACTAGCATGCATTACCTTTACCTCTTATAGTATATAGCATTTGGATGGGAGACCACCAGGGAATATCAGGTGATGTAGGCGCCTGGAGTAGGAACTGACAAACCACTCCAGTATTCCTGCCAAGAAAACTCCATGGACATGGGGTCATGAAGAGTCAGTCATGACTGTAATGACACAACACACACACACACACACACACACACACACACACACACACACACACACACACACACACACACACACACACACACAGAGAGAGAGAGAGAGAGAGAGAGAGAGAGAGAGAGAGAGAGAGAGAGAGAGAGAGAGAGAGAGAGAGAATATGCTTAAGTAGAGATGTAACAAAGAATATGATTGTACTCTTCTCCCCTCCTCCCTTTTTCCTGAGCATCCCCTCCCTTGTGATTTCCCCTCCCTCTGTTTCTTCCCCTTTCCTTGGTTTAATTGTGCTTTTTTTTAAACCAAATGTGTTTTCCTGTATTCTATATGCAAAGATGAAACAACAAAGAATTTACTTCCTCCATGTAGCTTGTTCTTGTAGGGAAGCTCACTTATGTCCCTGGAGGAATAAACAGAGAATTCCAAGTTGTGGCAAGTGCTCCTACTTTCATTCACCATCTCTACAAAGTTTGTGCAATTCTTCTACAATGATACCTGTATGAGGAGATCATGGAGATTATGGATTTCACATGTGGACGGTGGGGGCTGAAAGCTAATGGCTAACCCATTATTGTTATGCTATTAGGCAAACCTAAGATTCCCAATTGGTATTGAGGATAGCGTGATGACCCAGGACTCTGGGGAACTGGGTTTGAGTCCCCTCCTGATGATGGTAATCCATGGGGGTATGTGGATCTGGTAAAAACACTCCTTAAATGTCTCGCTTACCTTGAAAACCATTTGAGAGTTGCAATAAGTTAACTTGACAGCAGAGAACACACACACACACACACACACACACACACACACACACACACACACACACACACACACACACACACACACACACACACACACACACATTCTCTGTGTTCATATACAGAATTTCACAACTTAGATCACTTTGGCATAAAGACAAAGCCCAAGAAAATGTTATGAACTCTTAATGGATGTATGAATGTGACAGACTTGAATCAATATTTTGCCTCCGCCTTTAACATAGGCATCCAGGACTCTGATCTCCATATCTGATTTTTATTGCCAGGAAAAAGGAGAAAGATACATTGTTTTAAAACTTTCAAATGCCTTTTTTTTTAAAAAGTCCCATAAGAAAAATGTATCTGCTGAAGAAAGGTGCTTTACATTTCAAAGATGCTACAGTCTTTCACTTTGGTGCACCATAGAGAATATCTAATGGCTTCCGGTGGGAGACAGTATTCATTCCACTTAAAATGAAAAGCAGTTTTGGTATTTGAACATATTTATGAAACTGTGAATGCAGAGATGTGCTTACAGCTTCACAGTAATCCACTAAAGGATTATACCAGGCATAAGATAAGTACAATTGCCTGAAGTAATACAAGAACGTAAAATAAGAAACATCCAGAAGAACATTAACTATTTTAATAAGCTGTGACTTTTTGCCTTCTCATTTTGGACTGAAGTACAAATTGTATTAATAATTCTCTGTTATGTTTTTCCCTCCCAGTCAATCTTTCATCAAGTAACTAACCTATATATGACCTTGTCTACGCCTGCGGGTTGTAAACCTCATGAATTAGTGAATATGTTTATTCTTTGCACTAATGATACAAAATTCTCAGAGGGGAACAGAGGGGATAGTGTTACATTTTTTGCATGGTAGAATTGTATTAACCTTCACTCAGGAACGGCAAACCTCATTGCTTGCTCTGTCTTGGTGCTTGGGATCTGTCAAGTAGCAGCTCTCCTTCAAAGTAACTTTGAACAAATAGGGTGGGACCATTTCAAGAGCACAGAGAAGCACTAGTCAGTGAGATCCTGTTTGTGTGCAGGCGTGACATATGTGAAAGTACTCTGGAAAATAGAGGTTCTTTCTCAGGGGGACCCCATGTGAGATGTCTATTCTTTTCAAAACCATCTCTCTCCCTAGGGACCAAGTGACAAATTAGAGAAGAGGGGCTAAGCATTCCTCTCTAAGCATGCTGCTGAGAAATGGATAAGTAATGAATGCACCGGGCTTAAGCGTAGAATAAGTACCCATTAATTTTAAAAATGGGCTCCTAAAAGCAGCTCTGGACATGAAATAAGTAATGTTGAGAAAGAAGCAGCATGTGCTCCCACTTTGTGTGCTGCTGGATCTCATACAAGGAGAAACTAATGCAGTTGTGTCTGGAGACTGATGTGTATTTTATTCAAGAGGCTATAGAGCTCCACCATTTTAGATAAAACTCAAAAATGCAAGAAGACACAGTGCAACACACACTTTTTTTTGTCCTATTTTGTAGCAGGACCTAGAGCAATGATGGTGAAACTTTTAGAGACCGAGTGCCCAAACTGTGATTCAAAACCCACTTTTTTTTTTTTTTGCAAAGTGTCAATACAGCAATTTAACCTGAATACAGGTGGCTGTGATGGGGTGATGTTGGGTGCCCATAGAAAGGGCTCTGAGTGCCACCTTCGGCACCTGTGCCATAGGTTCGCCAACACTGACCTAGAATGTCTCTGTAGAATGACAGCAGACCAGGAATGCATTAAGTATCTTTTGTATTACATAGGAGATGAAAGGACATCATTCTAGTCTAGTCAGTCTAGTCGCTATATCATCGCGATAAGGGAGGCTAGAACATCTTTCACCTCCCTGAGAATTGCTGAGGCCTCGAACCGCCAAGCGGAGCTCTTCCGGGTGGTTCGGGACCTCAACAATCCTAGTCTGGCCAGGCCTCCTCCTACTGAGTTCAGTAGTGAGCAATTCGCAGCCTTTTTTCGAACTAAGATTGAGGCCATCCGTGCTGGTTTTGACTCCAGTTGCAGTCGTCCTGTCCCGCCATCTCCAGTTGCTGGTCCGCCTTCGTCACCTTGGTTGGATGCGCTTGGGCCTGTTTCTGCTGTCGAGGTCTCCAAGGCTATGTTGCATTGCCGGCCTGCCTCCACTCCTTTCGACCCTTGCCCTGCCTGGCTAATTAGAGCTGCCAGAGGGACCATGCCGAATGGGCTTCTGCCATCACCACCGCCTCGTTCAGCGAGGGGGTTTTTCCCTCTCGCCTGAAGGAGACGGTGGTAAAGCCCATCCTGAAAAAACCTGGCCTGGCGGTGGATGATCTGACAAACTATCGTCCTATCGCCAATGTCCCCTTTATGGGCAAGGTGATCGAGAGGGTGGCGGCGGTCCGGCTGCAGTCATACTTGGAGGATCGGCAGTGCCTCGATCCTTGCCAGTCCGGGTTCAGGCCCCGCCGGGGTACCGAAACAGCTTTGGTCGCCCTGCAAGTTGACCTTCTCAGGGCGGCCGACAGGGGTTGCTCTTCCCTGTTGGTCCTCCTGGATCTGTCAGCGGCCTTTGATACCGTCGACCACCGTATCCTGTTGGACTGGCTCTCTGAGGTCGGAATCGGAGGCTCTGCTCGCAGTTGGCTCCGTTCCTTCCTGGAGGGCCGGCCACAGTACGTGCAGCATGGGGGGGAGTTATCGGCCCCTTGGATCCTCCCCTGTGGGGTTCCACAGGGGTCGTCTCTATCCCCCATGCTGTTTAACATCTACGTAAGGCCGTTGGCGGGGGTCATAAGGAGTTTTGGAGTCTGCTGTCATCAGTACGCTGATGACACACAGCTCTATCTCTCCTTCAACACCTCTGCTGTGGAAGCTGTGGAAGTTCTCGACGGGTGCCTGGAGGCCGTACTGGCCTGGACCGGGGCGAACAGAGAAGACGGAGGTTATGTTCTTCGGGAGCTCGCCGTCGGGGTACAGTGGCCCTCTTCCCTGTCTGGGGGGAGTCTCCCTCCAGCTCGCGGAGAGGGTGCGGAATCTGGGTGTGTTCCTGGACCCGGCGCTTGCCATGGAGCACCAGGTGGCGTCGGTGACCAGGTCCGCCTATTTCCATCTCTGTCGGATCGTCCAGATCCGCCCATACCTCGACGCGAAGTCCTTGAGAACAGTGGTCCAAGCTCTGGTGATCTCGAGGCTGGACTACTGTAACGCGCTCTACATGGGGTTGCCCTTGAATCTTCTCCGGCGCTTGCAGCGGGTCCAGAACGCGGCGGCCAGGCTGGTGGCTGGTGTGCGTCGTTACGACCACATCACCCCAGTCCTGGCCCGCTTGCACTGGTTGCCCGTTGCAGCCCGGATTAGATTCAAGGTCCTGGTTTTAGTTTATAAAACCCTCCATGGCTTGGGACCGGACTACCTGGCAGAGCGTATCGCTCAGCAGTCAATTTCGGCCCATCCCGTTCGGCAGGCGCGAGCGCACTTGCTTCGGGTCGCCACCCCTCGGGAAGCCCGGAGGACGAGCACTCGGACCCGGGCTTTCTCTGTGGCGGCCCCCAGCCTCTGGAATTCCATCCCCAGTGAAGTGCGCTCTGCAGAGTCCCTGCTGGCCTTCCGAAAGGCGCTGAAAACCTACCTTTTTCGTGAGGCCTTTGGCGATAGTTAAAACCTCTCCCCCCCCCGCCATCTCAATTTGCGCGTTAGTCGAGGTGTCATTTGGTTTTAACAGTGTCTAGGGTGTTTATAGGTTTGTCTGTCTGATTATTTATTGTGTTTTGCTGGTTTTGCAGCCTTTTGGTAAGCCGCTTAGAGTACCAAGTATATAAGCGGGATATAAATATAACAAACAAATAAATAAAATAAATAATAAATTCTTAAATGTAAAAGGCTCCTGATCGGGTCGTATTTGTTTTGACACACATTACCCAATAGTAAATTCTCCTAGAAAAGACATATCCCATGGGCACAGCTATTACCATCCCTTTAAAAGCAAGGGTGCACAAGAGCCAAGAGGTATAGGGCCTTATTTTTTCCATTCCCAGGACCTGCCAGTGGGTCCACCAATCTCTGTCCAATGAGAGGAAGTGGTTGCGCCTTATTCAAAAGTCTTTGAGAAGTAAAGTGTTCTTCACAGAAGGGGTTCAGCTGGTCTTGGAGGGGACTGGGGATCCAAAACAAAAGGTCACTGAGAGTCACAGGAAGCCCTCAGACCAAATGATTCCCAGCTTTCCCTTTAAAAGAGTGTGACTGGGTTCTGTGAATTTTGCACACAGTTTAAATAGAGCTCAGTAACATTTATGGTATCTTTCTTGTATTAGGTGCAGTCATCTTCTAAGGCCGTGGTCACACCTGGGTTTCGATCCTGATCTTCTGAAGGTCTGGCTTTTCCTCTTTGCCCCATCACATGATTTAATATGTGGGACAGGAGTTCCCACGTCCAAAGCTGTTTTTTTTTTATTTTAAACTGCAGTTCAGCCCCCTTGGCTAGCAGGTGGCGCTAGCATTTTTTAAAAAACGGACCACTTGGCTGGGGGAAATTAATGCTTAGAGGACCTGATTGAACATCCTGTTACTCTGATGTGCAGGAAAATTAAAAATAAAACACAGCCCATCAGCCCAGAAACAGCCGGTGGGTGCTATGAAAAAAGAAAGAAAAAGAAACCCGGATCATCTGTGTGGTCCCATGGTGTCTGCATCCTTAAAAGCTGCCTCTTGGGTAAGTCTTAGAAACCTTGCTTAAGGGAGCACCGCCGGGTTTTCTTTTTTTTTTTTCAAAAAGCCCAGTGACTGTGGGGACGGCATTTTTAGACACAGTTTATCTAGTAATTTAAACTGCTTTTAAAGGGATGTGGGACTGGGGCCTTATCTAACTTATGTCCCTATAGAATGTTGTCCTATCTTCATATGCTCATGATTCACAAATTCACATGATATTTGCATCCCCTAACCAACTCTGTGGAGAAATACTCAAACTCCAAATTATAATAGCTACAGTATTATGTAAACTAAATACCAACTGAATATGATTGTTGAATCTAAGGCTTGCAGGCTCACTGAAATAAACCTACTATGCCAAAACAAGGCTATTTACTCCAAAATGAAAGACCAGGAACTATCTGAAATGGAGTAATCAAGACTGACTTCCTAATTGGCTGTATGTCTCAGCAAGGAGTGAAAAGTAGAACTGTGATGTTGAACCTTTACTCTTGGAAAAGACGTTTTCTCTGATTTTCTCATCCCATGCAATAGTGACATCTACTTTTGGCAAAGCAGTTATTTATGCACAACACCGTCAATCAGGTTCTGTTGAACTAAGGGCCTTTTCACAGGACCCCTAAGATCCACTGGCCACTTAAATTCGGACCAGAGATCTTAGGGTTTTGTCGCTGTTCCTGCGTTCCCACCCCCTCCGCACTCCTGGCTGCTGGCTGCATGAGGGGAGGGAGAAAAAAAGGAAGAAAAGAATGCCACTCACCTCCATTCTGCCATACCGGCACTGCATTCAGATCTCTTAAAGGGGTGGGGGGCAAAAAAAGAACAAACAGAAGCAAGGAGAGCTGGGCAGTCACTATGTTATATCCGCATCAGGAATTTTCACCTCCAGAGAGCAGGTACCTGAAAAGTGCGCTGGGATGCGCTTAGGTGGGCATGGTCGCACTTAATTTTCTGTAAACTCTGGAGCTGGTGGGAAAACAATTTTAAGCTCCGGAGCTGGGAGCCATTTGCGGCGGAGTTTAGGGGTCGTGTACAGAGGGCCTAAGTAAGTAGGATACAAGCCTGTTTCCCATCCACTGTACAAGCCTCTGTGAGATGGTGAATAGAATGATAGACCAAAGAGACCTGAGCTCAAATCCTCCCTTGGACATCTGGTGCCCCAAACTCAACATTTGTATAGAGAGTGAAAAGAGTATATCTCTTATTTAATTTCAGTCACAATTTTCTCCTCTGTCACATTCAAGTCTTTTTAAATTGCTGTAGTATTTCCTGCATTATTTTCACCATTTCTGTTTTAATTTCCAATACATCTCTCTCTCTCTCTCTCTCTCTCTCTCTCTCTCTCTCTCAATTCCAGTTAGAAGAGGTTGGAGCCTCTCCTTTTGCTATTTTCCTTTTCATTTGGAACAATTATTTACTATTTGGAACAATTGTTGTATTCCCTGATTTGTTCTGTTATGTTCTTCCCGTTGGGAAGATGGGCGGGATATAAATTCAATAATAAATAAATAAATAAATAAATAAATACTTCCTCCTTTCCTCCTTTATCTATACCATAAATCTTGGAACACATTGCAGAAACTTCCAAAACTTTGGCTGCTTCAGCTCTCTACAACCTTGCTGAGCTAAATATGAAATGCTCTGAAGTTTGGCAAATTGGCTGAGATTAATCGCATATTCAGGTTTTTACTTCTCCCTCCTCTTCTTCTGCCATGTTGGCATTCTGACTGACATTGACCAACTTTCTCACAGAGGGGGAGAACTCAGGGGATATCTTTACCCTATGCTTAACAGCTGTTAACATGCTACATCTCTTCCTCTTTCAAAACATGAACAAGACTAATGATCCAGGACTGCTTGGAGGAGAATATTATTCTATTTTTGGAGATGGGAAGCTTCCCAGTTCAGCTGCAGGTCTTTTTCAAACCAGAAATGGAACGCCAGTTTGCAATGGAATAAAGATAAAAAGGGAATTAGATTTCAGTGGTAACCATCCAAAAGTGTGTAGCTGTCTGAGGGAGGAAAAAAATAAGACTGCAGTTGTGTGACGTTCAGTTGTACTAAGGTCAGTACCTTAGTACTAGAGATGGGCACGAATAAAAAAAATGGTGTTTTGGTTTTTCGTTTTTCATTTAGGGGTCCGTTTTGGTTCATTTTTGTTTTTCGTGAATTTTTGAAAAAAATCATTTTCATATCTTTGTTTTTCATTTTTTGTTTTTACCTGCCTTTTGTGTGATTTTTAAAGCATTTCCATGTGCTGGCGTCCCCCAACGCCCCAGACCAGAGGGAAAACACTAAAAAAATTGATGTTGGCAGAGACCCAGTATAGACTAGGTACGCAGGGAGGCTGCAAAGGCAGCAGCAGGCATTGCCCAGGGTGCAAGGCAGCCGCAGAATGACTGCACTGCGGGGCAGAGGAGGGTACTCACTGAGAGGTACGCATGCACACACACAGGGAGGCTGCAGGACTGAAGCTAGAGAGAAATCTCTTCTTTGTCTCCCCTCAGAGCCAGGCTGCAGCTGGCAGGAACACAGAGACACACACCAGCCTGGTTGGCCTAAAGTGAAAATAACGAGTCGCAGAGATAGCAATCCCACCCTAATTCCCACCGGAGGCTGCAAGGAGGACGGGGGCTGCCAGAGCTTTTTAAGCCCTCTGTGAGTGCCAGACCTGCCCAGTCTGCAACCTGCCCATGCTATTGGTTGAAGTTGTCCAAGAATTTACATGATCCCATCACATGGCTTGCCTCCATTTTGTGGCTGGTGACATCCATTTTGTCATCCTTAAAGGGGAAAAAATACATCGCGATGAGAGAAGACAAAAACAAACGTTTTATGGACTCCCCCGGTAGGTATTATCAGACAGTATAAATAATTATCGCTGCATTTTTATGGATGTCCAGGGCGTTTTTTAACATTTAAAACAGCTCACTTCATTGTGCATCACCATTAACAAAAAACAAAACGTAATGAACCTAATGTTCGTGGTTCTGTTCGGTTCGTTCCAATTTCATCACAATGTTCATTATTCATTTCATTACGTAATGAAATGAATAATGAATAACGGAAATGAAAAAAGTTCATTTCGTGCCCATCTCTACTTAGTACAACTGAGAACATTGCTTCTGATCTTTCCTGTAGCACTGAATTAGGGTATAAAAGGTTGCTTCTAGGAATTAAATACTGTAGTTCCCATATAAACATAAATAAATCAGGTGCTAAGACCTATTACTATAAATGCTTTTCTATGACAAACACAAAATATTTCAACATTTTATTTTATTATTCACTTATAATCCCAGGAAAATGAATTATTCAGACATCAAAGAACACAGACAGTTGCACAGGTTCAGCCTAATTTACCAGGAAAACATGCATTTAACAAAGTTAGAAAGATGAAAAGATATAAACACAGTACAAAAATACACATTAAGTTTTTAATTTAATGTGTTTGTAGTCAAACTCCTGCTGCATACTATGGCCAAAAGATGGGAAATGGCATCACAGCAGCATATTCCTATTTACTGATACATCCTGACTTGGTTTCTTCCAGTGACATTTACAGAGGAGTTGATTAACTAAATCCTCATGGATTCAGTGGGCCTACTCTTGTTGCAACTTGCTACCAGATGATGGCCATTCTGTACTAGTAAGGTGGCTTGCAGAGCAGCCAAGAATCTAGATGGCAAATACAAATTCTCCTCCATCAGCATGATTATGTACCAGAATTTCAGCCAGCAGTATCAAAACCTTGACAATTACATTAATATTTCTTCTTTGTCTCTGTCTCTAAAATCTCTTTGCAGCACTTCAGAACTTCAGTAGGGATCTTATTTTTCCCAGGTGCTTTGCCGGAGGCAAGTGAATCCAGAACCACATTTCATTCTTCTAGAGTTGGTTCATTGTCAAGCTCCTCTAATACAGACAAACACTCAATATTATTTAAGACTTCTTTGGTTATTGTGTTTTCTCTGGAATACATTTCAGAGGTTTTCTGAAGGATAGGGTCATAATATATCTTATCAGAGACAAAAAAGTAGCACCCAAAAATGTTGTTTAGACGAGATTCAATTTCGAGTGATTTTAAAAGAAATGAAAACAATTATGAAATTAAGCAGATTCCTCCCCCCGTTTTTTTTTCTTCAAATGAAGGGGGAGGGAACCAAATTTGCTCAATCCTTATGAATCATTGAAAATCTTTGTGCTGATTGATCTGTTTTAAAGCCAGAACTGATAATGCACAGATGGATATGCTACTCGCAAAATCTTTGCAGCCACTAATAGTCAATAGGTATTTGCAAAGGTCACTTTATGAATTTATTTATTTATTAAAATCACACTGGAGCTGCTCTATTTTTCAGGATTTTTTGGCAGAAAAGGACATAGGAAGCTATCTTTTTTCATAGGATGCAAAGTGGATTTACATGTTCAAAACTCAAAGCATCAGTAAATAACCTGGTAAACAATGTTTCACAATCACAAGGAAATACAAGTTTTGACCTGCATAGCAATTTGCAACTTTCCCATGCTTATGTTTTTTTTTAAGCACAGCATGTTGCTGAAAAAACTGCTTGCTAGGTTTTGCATCATCCCCTCCAATTGCAACAACCAGGTGGAGAGAGCAATTACTGCAACTGACATATGAGATTTGTCTTTGAAGCCTTTGTTAAACCTATGCTTGAAGTAGAGATGGGCACGACCAGAAAAAAATGATGTTTCGATTTTTCGTTTGTCAGAACGGGTCCGTTTTGTTCCGTTTCCGTTTGTCGTGAATTTTTTCAATTTTTTTCAGTTCGACGTTTCATTCATCGTTTGTCGTTTCTACCGCGATTTAGTGCGATTTGACTTCCCAGAGCATGGGGGTGTCCCGCAATGACCCAGAGCAGGTGGAAAACACTTTAAACTGGGTGCTGAATAATATATTTAATAAATATATCATAGCATAAGACTGCATCCTATGCAATAAAGCAAACAAAGTGGGCAGAATGCAATATTCTTTTTTTCTCTTGGTCAACACTGACTGAACCAGCCACCCTAATTGGTCTGGCTGCTGTTATACTTTTTTTGGTTTTGTTTTGAATTGAAGCCTTTATCCATCCAATTTCCCCTCCACCTCTCAGAGGCAGCAGGAGACACAGTATTCTGTTCCTCCCCCAAATCTGGATGAGGGTCTACTCTACTCCTCTCAATGTCCCCTCCCCATGACACTCCTTGTAAAGCCAAGCAAATGCCACCCTGGTCAACTAGCGGTCAGAGATTCAGATACTTCCCCCCCACACACTTATCCGGATGAGTGCCCCTCAATCTATCGGGGAATCATCGCCAGTTGGAGTGTCCCGAGGAGCCCGGTTCGCTCATGGAGTGGAAGTGGTCTCGGTGTTTTTTCAGGTGGCCGTGGGCGGAGGCTTCCCTCCAGCTCATCATGATCCGGACATGTGGGCCCACCTTCAGCTGCTCTTGTCTGCTTAGAGCAAAGCCATGAAGCCAGAATGGCGGGGAACAACGGGGAGGGATTGTTTCAGCCACCTACTTTGGAGGCCAGTTTTGACTACCCAGGAGACCACTTCCAACAACCCAGTGGAGACACAGAGTCCACGCATGCAGCAAAGAAGCCACGAAGCCAGAACGGCAGGGAACAATGGGGAGGGATTGTTTCGGCCCCTATTTTGGAGGCCAGTTTTGACTACCCAGGAAACCACTTCCACCAAACCAGTGGAGACACAGAGTCCACGCATGCAGCAAAGAAGCCACGAAGCCAGAATGGCGGGGAACAACAGGGAGGGATTGTTTCAGCCACCTACTTTGGAGGCCAGTTTTCACTACCCAGGAGACCACTTCCACCAACCCAGTGGAGACACAGAGTCCACACACGCAGCAAAGAAGCCATGAAGCCAGAACGGCGGGGAACAACGGGGAGGGATTCTTTCAGCCTGGTACATTTATGTGTCAGCGAAGGTTCCAGGGAGGAGAAAGAGAAATAGAAAGATGGAGGATATTAGGGTACTATAGGATAGATAGGGTAATAGAGGATAGGGTACTTGAAATAGAAATAGAAATTGAAATAGATATACAAATAGAAAGATAAATAGAAATAAGGAACTAGAAAGAGAAATAGAAGGTTCCAGGAAGGAGACCACTTCCACCAACCCAGTGGAGACAGAGTCCATGCACGCGGCAAAGAAGCCAGAATGGCGGGGAACAACGGGGAAGGATTGTTTCCGGCCTGGTACTTTTCTCTCTCAACAAAGCTTTCAGGGAGGACACCAGTTCCACTAACCCAGTGGAGACAGAGTCCACGCATGCACGCGGCAAAGCCATGAAGCCAGAACGGCGGGGAACAACGGGGAGGGATTCTTTCCGGCCTGGTACTTTTATCTGTCAGCAAAGCTTTCAGGGAGAAGACCAGTTCCACCAACCTAGTGGAGACACAGAGTCCACACACGCAGCAAAGAAGCCAGAATGGCGGGGAACAACGGGGAAGGATTGTTTCAGCCCCTACTTTGGAGGCCAGTTTCAACTACCCAGGAGACCAGTTCCACCAACCCAGTAGAGACACAGTCCCACGCACACATGCGGCAAAGCCACAAAGCCAGAACGGCGGGGAACAACGGGGAAGGATTGTTTCAGCCACCTACTTTGGAGGCCAGTTTTCACTATCCAGGAGACCACTTCCACCAACCCAGTGGAGATACAGAGTCCATGCACGCAGCAAAGAAGCCAGAATGGTGGGGAACAACGGGGAGGGATTGTTTCAGCCACCTACTTTGGAGGCCAGTTTTGACTACCCAGGAGACCACTTCCACCAACCCAGTGGAGACACAGAGTCCACGCATGCAGCAAAGAAGCCACGAAGCCAGAACAGCAGGGAACAATGGGGAGGGATTGTTTCGGCCCCTACTTTGCAGGCCAGTTTTGACTACCCAGGAGACCACTTCCTCCAACCCAGTGGAGACACAGAGTCCACGCATGCAGCAAAGAAGCCATGAAGCCAGAATGGCGGGGAACAACGGGGAGGGATTGTTTCAGCCACCTACTTTGGAGGCCAGTTTTCACTACCTAGGAGACCACTTCCACCAACCCAGTGGAGATACAGAGTCCACGCACGCAGCAAAGAAGCCAGAACGGCGGGGAACAACGGGGAGGGATTGTTTCAGCCGCCTACTTTGGAGGCCAGTTTTGACTATCCAGGAGACCAGTTCCACCAACCCAGTGGAGACACAGAGTCCACGCATGCAGCAAAGAAGCCACGAAGCCAGAATGGCGGGGAACAATGGGGAGGGATTGTTTCAGCCACCTACTTTGGAGGCCAGTTTTGACTACCCAGGAGAACACTTCCATCAACCCAGTGGAGACACAGAGTCCATGCATGCAGCAAAGAAGCCACGAAGCCAGAACGGCGGGGAATAACGGGGAGGCATTGTTTCAGCCCCTACTTTGGAGGCCAGTTTTCATATCCAGGAGACCAGTTCCACCTACCCAGTGTAGGCACAGAGTCCACGCATGCACGCGGCAAAGCCACGAAGCCAGAATTTTGACTGCCCAGTAGTCATAGATTCAGATGTCCCCCCCACTCATCCTGATGATTTCCCCTCATTCTCTCGGGGAATCATCGCCAGATGGAGTATCCCGAGGAGACCGGTTCGCTCATGGAGCCAGCAGAGTAGCAGACCTTCTCTCTCCTTGACCACGACCAGGTTGCACATCTCGAGGCCCTTATCCAGGGCAGAGACACTCCACTGCCCTCCACCCCATCCGGCTTCCCTGCCGTGTTGCCGGAAGTGGCTTAACCCTAACCCTAACCCTATCCCTGACCCTGTAATTGTTTTCATTTGGGCTCTACATGCAAGAAGGGCTGCCTGGGAAGAAAAGGACCCCCCCACCTGGGACTGCCAGCTAAAAAGGGACCACTGGTTTTTCAAGAACTGATTGGCAAAGACAGCCATTCAGAGAGCAGGAAGGACGGGTGGTGGGGGGGGTTGGACCTACTGCCTTTAATGGTTGGGGTGCAGGCAGCTGTGCCCGATTCATGTTAGTCCACACAGCAAAACCACGAGGCCAGAGCGCATGGGAAATTTTCTTGTTTGTGGAGGGATTGTTTCAGCGGCCTCCTTTGCAGGCCACAAGGCCAGAGTTTTGACTGCACTGTGCATACACAGTCTACGCAGGTACGCGGCAAAGCCATTAAGTCTGAATGGCGGGGAACAACGGGGAGGGATATGTTCAGACACCTACTTTGGAGGCCACCAAGACAGAGTTTTGCCTACCCAGTGGAGACACAGTCCACCCAGGAAAGCCACGAAGCCAGAGTTTTGGAGGCCACTAGGCCAGAATTTTGCCTGCCCAGTGGAGACACAGTCCACCCAGGAAAGCCAGGAAGCCAGAGTTTTGGAGGCCACGAAGCCAGAGTTTTGGAGGCCACTAGGCCAGAGTTTTGCCTGCCCAGTGGAGACACAGTCCACCCAGGAAAGCCATGAAGCCAGAGTTTGGGAGGCCGCTAGTCCAGAGTTTTGCCTGCCCAGTGGAGACACAGTCCACCCAGGAAAGCCAGGAAGCCAGAGTGCAAATGTTAGGGAGGGATTGTTTCTTCCACCTTTGGAAGTCAGAATCCTAGTTGGAAGGAATCTCCCCTGCTTCTGCAAAGGGATTCCCCAACCTGGACTGTAACTGGTGGGAGTGAACCCCCCATGCTGGAGGACAGAGTACCCCAATTCTAAACAAAATAGTTGATGATGACTGTGCCTGTTAAAGTTGGTCTCCTCAAGTGATTTTCTGCCTGGAGGCGGGGGCAGCCGGGGTTGCTGCCTGGGGAAGTCGAGGAGAGTGGCCGACAGGGCACATGTCAGCTCGGAGGCTGAACCTGAACCACTGAACCACTGATAGGCTGAAGGAGAAGCACCTGGAAGGCCTCCTCCAAGCCGGGAGTCCAGGGAGCCTGTCAGGCAGCCAGGCAGGCAGGGAAGCAGGCAGTCCGGCTTACAGGTAGGAAGGCAGGCTTGCAGGGTACCCACCCAGGCTAGGGAAGGCACAAAGCCAAAGTGCCAGAAGGGAGGATTGTTTCTGCCTTTGGAGGTATAGTTTCTCCACCCCAGGAGACAGAGTTTCGTCAACTCAGGAGACAGAGTGGATGCAGGAGAACAGGGCTATTTCTTTAAGGCTGTAAGGAGAGCTAGGCTCCTGATAATCAGTCTTTGAGGTAGGTTGTTGTAAAGTCCATCCTGACCACTTTGTAAGCAAAGTGGCTCCAAAACCCCAGGGAAGGAAGGAACGCATCGAGGAAGGCAGGTATTGGGGTGTACTACACTCAGACCAGCCATGGCCAATGGGGAAATATTGGGCCAGCATTGACCCTAGAAAAAAACTTCCTGGGCTGCTACAAAGACCAGGGAAGCCCTATAAAAACTAGGCTAATTATGTAGCCCTTATTAGATCCATACATGCAGTGGAATTACAGGCATTCAAGCAGACAAAGGTGGAAGGAAGGCAGGCAGGTGAAGAATTCAGGCAGGGCAGGCAATCATATAGACAGAGCAGAGAGCCAGGCAGAACTGTGTTGCGCTGGTTGAATGTTAGGATGGGAGGCATACAGGCATTGTTTAGATTGGGTTAGGGTTAGGGTTAGGGGAAGTTCCACGGCTGCAACCCCAAAAGTTTTGTTCGGTTCAAAATTATAAACATTGAGTGGTCCTCCCTGGTTCGGAGCCAGGCAAGGGCTGGAAAAATTGGGCCTACACAGACCCTTCCAAATGACACATTGAGTGGTCCTCCCTGGTTTGGAGCCAGGCAAGGGCTAGAAAAATTGGGCCTACAGATACAGTATGATTCCCTTCAAATGACACATTGAGTGGCCCTCCCTGGCTTGGAGCCAGGCAAGGGCTAGAAAAATTGGACCTACAGATACAGTATGTTTCCCTTCAAATGACACATTGAGTGGTCCTCCCTGGTTCGGAGCCAGGCAAGGGCTAGAAAAATTGGGCAGTAATTGAACCCTTCAAATTGAGTAGGAATGCAGGAAGGCAGACAGACAGGAAGGCAGGCAGGCAGGCAGTTAGGCAGGTAGGCACAGGGCCAGCCAGGCAAGCAGGCAAGCAGGCAGTTAGGCAGGTAGGCACAGGGCCAGCCAGGCAGGTAGGCTGGTAGGCAGGCAGGTAGGTAGGCTGGCTGGCAGGAAGTTGGGCTTTCATGGAGGAAGCCAAGCTGGGAGGCAGGCATAATTGCAGGCAGACAGGCATAAGTGTTGCTCTGGTAGTGCATGTTAGAGCAAGGGAGGCCTGTTTGGAAGGAACCGGTGGAATAACGACTGTGGGCCTAGGTCTTGGAGTGTTGGGGTAATCCCAATGTGGAAAGGTTGAAGTGGATGAAAGTCAACCTTTCCATGGTCTCCGGTCCAGACGAGAGCGGTGCGGCCTCAGGACATCTCCCATGTGGGAGAAGACACGCTCACTCTGGACACTGGTGGGTGGGGTGGACAAGAGGTCCAACACCAGAGTCGAAAGAGCGGGCCAGATGTCTGCCTTTCATGCCCAGTAGTGGGGTGGGTCCAAGGTGAGGGGTTGGAGGGGCTCGGCCATGTACTCCCTCACCATGGTCAGAGCGGGGTCCGGTTCTTCTTCCTCCCTTGCCTCCACTGAGGAGGAGACTGCCATGGCTAGGGCAGAGGCCAGGTAGTTGGCTGCTGGTAAGGAACCTGGTCTCTGGGTGTACGCTCCTGCAGTAGAGGAGGAGGAGGACCCTTGCGATGATTCCTTTTCTGCATCGCTCTGGCTTCTGTGAGCCCTCGGGAACACCTGGGCCTGATTTGAGGCAGCCCTGTGGACTTGACGGCATAGCTCCGTCTTCCAGGAGTTTAGGTCAGCAGCGCTGCCCGCCAGGGAACCCTTGACGCGAGGGTCACACAGGCATGCCATCTGGTACACCTTTCCCCTCCTCAGTGGGCTAAGGCGGGTATCCACGCCAGTCAACAGCCTGTCTGCCAAGGCCCTGCACTTTGGGAGAAGATCGGCTTCTTCCTGGATACTGGCCTCTAGGCGTTGGCGAAGGGCATGTATCAGGGGGAGTACGTGTCCCAGGCTGGCGTTGTAGTTGCTGAGGACATGGGTGGTCTCCTCAAAAGGCTGCAGGATACCCACCATCTGGGAGAGGGCAAGCCACTCGGTAGCACCAATGTCCAACACCCTTCCTTCAGGCAGGACGGGGGTGGTTGACATGACGTATTCCACCACTTGCCTCTGCTCCACCAGGCGCTTGACCATTTCGTAGGTGGAGTTCCACCGGGTGGTCACGTCCTGGATCAGGACGTGCTCTGGTCGGCCCGTCTCCACCTGCTCCTGAGTTCAACTTGATGCACTGAAATGGAATGTGCCTGCCTGTGTGTTCAAGTGCACACACAAGACAAGAAGTGTATGTATGTAAACAACAAACAAACACTGGAGTAAAGAATCAATATAATATTTTAAGACATACCTGAAATAGAGAGGATGAATATGACATGATTGTGAAGCTTGACTTACAGCTTATGTGGCCAACCAGCCATCTAACTGTAGTATGCATACCAGCGTTTCTATTAGTTTAGAGCTGTTTTCATCCTGTGCTACTCAATAGTCAAGAAGAAGAAGAAAATAGCTACTCTGATTTCAGTAGATTAGGTACCTTTGAAGCATTAAGGGTAACTTGTACCCAGTGTTTTGTAGTCAATGAAATGCTAGAACTCTGGAAAACATATTTCAGATCTCCAATTTGCCATGAAAATTCCGCTGGAGAGTGTAGCTCTTTTACTTCGCCTGAAAGTCCTATAAGGGTTGCTGTATGCCAATTCCAACTTAACAACTCATAACAATTGAATTAACCAAGGGTAACAATGTAGATGCTGCCCACAGAAGTAGTCTCTTTATGTCATCCTTTAGCAGAAAGAATCCAGTTCCTCTATACTAATCTTAATAATTGCAGAATGACCAAAATCATACATCTTTCTGCATGCAGACAGAAATGATATTTGAATATAAGGAAAACACTTCTTAACTGTTAGAGCCGTATGACAATGCTACCCAATTACCTCAAGAGGTGGTGAGTGTGCCAACACTGGGGGCATTCAAGATAAATGTAGAAAATCTGCTTTTAGATATCCTTTGTTTGTATTCCTGCCTCCAGCTGGGGATTGGACTTGATGGCCTTAAAGGTCCCTTCCAAATATATGATTCTACTGCATGATTCTGATAGAGAACACAGTGGGCCTGAAATAGAATAGCAAAGCACTGGGCAGAGGGGGTAGCTTCAAATGCAGAGTTCCTGTATTTCACCCCTCAAGGGTCATGTTAGTGTACAGGCTGTCATGTCCCTGCCCCTGATCACTTAAGTAATTAGGATTGTTTGTCATAATTAAAAAAAAAACCCAACAACTTTAATCCCATGGCTGTTCCAAACTGTCCATGTGTCCTTTGCATTCATTAAATTTTTCAAAAGGGTCTATTTTTCTGTTCTTCTCATTCTTAATACAAGCTACAAGTCTCCTAATTGAGGCTGTTACACTACAAGTTATATACATATTTAAAACAAAATAGGGTGTGTCAGGTTGAAACGCAGATCCTGGTAGGGTGGTATACCTGTTTGCCACAACCTGATTGCAAGATTGAAAACTTCATTTGACTATCTCCAAAATAAGCCTCATATAATCACAGCTCATGTGACATGAAATTTTAAAGAAGACAAAACAAATTCTGATCAGAATTTTTATTTCCAGAGGGAAACCCTTCTCTGCATTCCATCCAGAAAAAAAGGTCACTTAACCGTCCTACAAAGAAGAAGAACATCTCTGTCCTGGTGTCTCACTGGGAGCTTCAACATGGCAGAAAATCTCTCTAAATGAGAAGCTTAATGGATGCTTGTCACATTCCTAATGAGTACTAATCAAAATAGACTAGATGACTGGTTAGATATTTACCGGATGGTGAGGTCTGGCAGGTAGTTTGAATTCCTTCATTTTATTTTATCAATATGTGTGATACTCATTTAGTTTAGAAGATTCCTTTTAATGTATAATTTTTCCATCTTCATTTTCTTTTGCCCATACTAATCTCCTGCTGGTATCATGCTGCCCTTTGCTGTTAAGAGACATGTTAATTGGGAAAAAAAAAACCACCACTCAGATTAAATGATCAAACCCCTCATTTTCACTCTCTTGAAATGTTTTGCTGTTTCAATACAACATACAGGGAGGGGGAGTTTAATTGAAATAATAATGCACCCTGAATGGTAAAATAAAGATAGTCATTCCTCACAGGATGTGGATAAGAAAATAGTTTTGCAGCAGCTGATAAAAGCAACATGGCAGTGGAGTTCTATTTCCTCCATGTGGTGCCACTGGAAACTAGTGGTGCTGAACTGAAGATGGGATTTGTGGCAGGCTGAGGAGAGAGCCCAGTTGGTATTTTCCCCCATAACAATCAGATCATAACAACTACTAGAGTGTTCTTTACAGGTAACACACACTGGCCCTGCCTGACCCAAGTGAGAAGTGAACAAGGGCTACCAGTTTGAGAGCAGAACTGGTTAAAGAAGCTAGCCCAAAGGAGACCAAAACCACTCTGAATCATTATATTTGGAACATTGGCCAGGTGCAGCGGTGAACTGGCAAACATTCTGAAATGATACCATATCCTCATAGCATGCCTTCAAGAGACCAGATGGAAGGGGCAGAAATCCAAGGACATTGGAGAAGGTTACAAGCTGATTCATCAGGGCATGTCAAATAACATTATGCTGTTATCATAAGCAAGGACTTACACACCCATGTGCCTGAGGACCAGGTACACTCTGACTGCCTCACTTATGTCACCATTGTCTCTCCTATCTGTTGGGTCCAGCTGTTTGCTGCCTATGACCCACAAACAGGATTTGATGAAGGCACCATGTATCAATTCTGGAACAACCTATAGGCCAAAATCTCTGCCTTTCCTGAAGAAGACCTGACTTGAATGGCCATGTGGGAAGCACCCAGAATGAATACCAGTGCCATGAGAACCAAAGTTATAGAAACCACTATGAAGTTGAATTATGAATCCTTGACTTTGCAGAAGCAAATGATGTAATCTGCAACACATTTTCAAGAAACATATAAGCCATCTTCTGAGCAAGGATGAATGACACCCCATCTCAGATCTAATATTTACAAGATGATTGACTGCCCTGTTCCATTGTATGGCACAGAGTTCTTGGCAGCAACAATGGGTGTAGATATCCATCTCCATGCAATGGAAATGTATATGTTCCATTGGATACTGGATGTCTCCCTACTCGACCATGTCACAAATGATCCTGTCCAACAGCAACTAGGTGTGATATCTGTTACACAGAAGATTAGAGAAAGCCTGCTTTGCTGGTAGGGAAATGTCCTCAGAGAGACACCAACCGATGATACCAAAACTGCTTATCACATGAAAAATGATGCAGAGCAGCCATGAGGGTAACCAAAGCACAGTTGGCAGGATAGTCTCAGTAAGGACATGCAGATTATTAGCGTGTGGCCTGAAGAAGTGATTGAGTGGCAAAGTGGTGTTTCTGGATCTGAAAAGCAACCCTACATGCTAGGAAGAAGCTTATGAAAGTAACAACAAAAAAGCTTAATATAGCATGTGATGAATTTGTGTCAAATGCAACCATATACAGTATAACCCCTTTATCTGATGATTCACAATCCATAGATTCAGTTATCCACAGTTGGTGATCAGCAGGGGTGGGGTGGGGTGGGGTGCTTGCGGTGAAATCTGTGCTGTGCAGCCCATCCCTATCAACCCCAGTACCCCAAACAGAATGGCAGACTGCGTGTCTCGAAAGCACCCTGCTGTACTGCCCAGTCTGACACCCAGAAAGCTCAAACAACATCTATTCAACTCTTTATCATACCCTTCCAAGGAGGAACACCATTTGGCCAGGGCTTCTCCCAACATGGCAGTGCTACGTCAGAGCAAGAGTTGTGGTTATTTTTCTCCCCTCTCTTCCCCCACCCCCAAGCGTGTCAAGAAGAGACTGGAACAGTCTCCATCCTACCAGATCAGGTCTTCAGAAGGACAGCCTAGGCTGCTCTCTCTCCCCCCTACACCAGCTGGCTTGCGCAAGCCCCCACTGGAAAATCCTGGTGCAGATCCCACTGTTTGAGCTTTCCGGGTGGTGGAAGGACTCAAATGGCAGTCAAGTACTATGTGGTACACACTGGCAACAGACCTTGAGCCTCGCTTCTCCCATTCTGAACCCTGGTGAAATATGTGTTGGACCTTTTCTGTGGGAGCTCGCACCAGGCAGCTGGTGGTGGTTGGGGAGATAGAGCAGCCTCAGCTGTCCTCTCAAAGACTTGATCTGGTAGGATGAAGTTTTGCCAGTCCCTTCTTGACATGCCTGATGGGGGAGGAGAGAGGAGAAAAACAATCACAACTCTTGCTCTGAAGTAGTGCTGGCAAGTTGTGAGGAGCCCTGGCCAACTGGTGTGATCCGGAATTGAATGGCCACCATTCAAGTTTCCCAGCTGGCAGACTGAGTGGTGCATCAAGCGCACCTTTGTGACACCAGATCCACTACTCTGCCCAGCAGGGAATGGGGGTTTGCTGGTGGTGAAAGCTTTTGCCCCTGGCACCCCACTACCACTGCTGCTACTGTCACTCCCAGATAAAAGCATTCACTCTTATCTGAGGATTTTGGCATCAGCGAGGCAGCCTGGAACTGTTCCCCCATGGATCCGGGGGTCCTACTGCACACCTGAACTGGATAGAAGGGGGAACTGGTATATATTGCATGTCTGGATGACTTACAGTACATGTTTGACTCATCAGGAGGAGATCACCAGAAGTTCTACTTGTGTTCATTTTATCATAATATGTGCCCATATGCTTTGATGCAGTCGCCTGCCTCTGCTGGACTGGTATCTGAATATAACCAGAAGCCATCAAGTCCAAATATTACTCTTTCATTGGTTTCTAAGATTTTTCCACCAGCCATTTTAGGCATAATTGCAGAAATCCCATATGAATATTGTGAATGTAGCATACACAATGCTGCCTTATACCAAAATACTTCTATAGTATTGTTTCAAATATACACAGAGACAAGGTTAAAGAATGGTGATTTCTCCAAAATTTCATTAAGTTTTACGGCTGACTAAAAGTTTGAAAGCCAGTTTTACACTCTCAAAACAGGATGTTCCAGCCGTCTTGCCAAGTTGAGCTTTCCCACACACCGGGTTCATAGAATGCTTAAAATATTCTCAATGTTAAGTGCTATAATACAAACTCTCCTGGGTAAGCTTATTGTCAATATTCGCAGATGCCAGATACTAAAACAGCTGTTACTGTAAAATACTGTCTACCTTTCCTCACATTGAAGGGACTATATTTTAACTTTAAAGGTTGAGAAATATCTCTCTCTTTGCTCTTTATCAACCCATGATAAAAAATTAATCCTAATCATCTACTTAAAAATAATCATAGTCTGTAACTCTCTCTCCACCCTCCCACCAAGCAGTCTTTCAATCCTGTTTTACCATGGTTATAAGGTCACCAGGTTTCTTAAGCATGAGAAATGGTTGAGGAAAGCAAGTGATTCTAAAATGCAGTGATGAGGTTGACTCAGAACTTCAGTACCACCATAATACAAACAAACTTCCTACTTTTTTGAAAGATGAGATTTTTATGCTTACCTGTGTTCTGTTACAGCAAGTTCTGGAAGCATTTTTAAAATTAGTACTGCTGGGTGTACGTAAAGAACAAAAATTCAACGTGTCATTGGGAAAAAAATGAAATCAATACTGTAGAATATAAATTCTACTCCTACTGTAATTGTAACAGACAAGGCTGAGGGCAGTGGGGAGCATGTACTCAGAGAAACAGATGGTTCAAATCTACTGCTTTCCAGCTAAAGTTGATGGACCAACCAAAAATTAACAGATGCAAAAACCTGTGGAAGGTATAGCACTGTATCACATTTATAGAGGGAGTAGGAATTAAAGGACGCCAGTTAGTGATTGCTGTGAAAACCCTACATCTTATCTAAATTACTTCTGTCTCTCATTGGTGCTATGCATTTTGTTGCCAGAGAATGACTTTTCCATTCAATCACCTCTATTTCCCTCTAGTCAAAGGCAGAGATAAGAGAAGCCATCAGTCTTACTTTGTCCTGTATTCCAATATTGTAGATCTCAATATCTTTCTAATTCATATATAATAAAAACCACCAGGTAGAACTGAGGCAAAAGAAGACCAAGTTGCACTTGACTAGATTCCTGAATGCGAATATTAGGTTGTAGAGGAATTGTATAAAATAGAACACCTTCCATTCTGATGGACCAGGCTTCCGACGAGGGCAATAGCACCTAGGGATGAACAGTGCTGTGATCCAAGACATCTGGATGGCATCAAGGCTTAGAAAGTTGGATTTGCACTTCTTGACATTCATTGTATGCAAATATAGATGCTTAGGAAAGGAACAAAGGAGATGTTTAGGCTGAGATGCATTTCAGTTGTGGAATGTCTATGAAGATGGCATTTACAGCTTTTCTTCAACCAGCAAAAGAAAACGTTTAGCTGCAGGCAACTCCAGGGTTTTTACTGGCAAGCATCTTGGCTGAGACTCTCCTTTCATTCTGACTGGCTGTGGGCATGCAGGATCAGTTTTGTCATTCTAAAATAACACAGCTCATGGTGAAACCTTTTTGTCTTTAAAACAAATTATATAAAAAATAAAGCATACTCTCAGATTTAGCTGAAATCAGCAAATCCAAACAAGGCAAAGTAGCAGGAACAGTTTTGCAAGCCCTCTTTATGCACACCTCTGAGCAGGCATGGTGATGGTAGAGACCTGTGGAGGATACGGGAAGACACAGCCATGGACAAGCCTGTCCATGAGAGAAAATCTTATCTCATCCTGCATCTGTGGCCTCTCCTTTTACTGTATTATAATAAATAGACACAGAATAGCACAACGTCTTTGGTCTTAATGCTACCATTATAGCTGCATTCTTCTGTGTTAAATATAGCATTAAAGAGCTTTTTTCACATTTTAGAGATGCTGTTCTTCAGTGATAGAAAAAAAGAGAGACATCTGTCCACATGGACAATCACTCCACAGGAAATGTCAAACCGTATGTCTTCATTTCCCAGAGTGCTTGTATCACCTTCTCCTCCGTCTTTTGACTCTCTGCATGAATGAATGTGTGGAAAACCTACACAAATGCTTCTGAATGCAAAAATACCTGATTGTGAAATATGCAAGTTCATAGTTCACTGTTTCATTTCTTTATTACTTTAACACAAATGTTCTTTACTGCTATCTGTCCTGGAATCATTTACATTCAGCATAAAGCAGCATCAAGGAAGGCTGCCCTGTTAAATGGAAAGGTGGGAGAAAATAAACTCTTGCAATATGGACAATGCCTATCTTAAAACTTTACAAGGAATAATGGTTTAGAATAGCTGAGCATCTCTAAAGCCTCATTCGTTCTGAAGCCACAGTCATGGTTGGGGATGCCTTCTCTCTCTTTTTGCTGTTATATGGTTATGTGACATCAAGTACTATTCAAATTATGATTACTGTAGGAATTAGTGACCTTCAGAAAGTCCCATCATTAACTGCCCTGTTTGGGTCTTTCAAAATCAAGGCTTCCTTTATGGAACTAATCCATCTCATCTCCAGTCTTCCTTTTCCCTGTTGCCTTCTTGGGTGTCTCCCCAAAACTGTGAATAGTAACTGGGGGTGCCCAATATGCTACCACAAATAAGAGGCGAAACAGCTTAGTTGCATTGCTTTGGTTTTTAATGCAATTAAGCAGTAATTTAGTATCACATAAAAAAGAACTGTCCCTAAGATATCTGAAAGCTGATGGCAATTGGCTCAAGGAAGACTGAACTGTTCATTCAGAGGACTGATCATTGGATTTGCAGTATGTAATGCATTCACCTTACTACTCAGCTGTAGACCAAACCTTCAGTATGTCAGGGCAGGTGAAGTCTACTTTTTCATTCCATTGGGACACTTGATGGAATTATTACAGTTTTCAGATATCCAGCCTAAACGTTTCTGTACAGTACAGTTCCCTCCCTCCTGTGCCATTCAAATTACAATCCTTACCTGCATTTTAGTTATCTCATTATGATTTGATGATTAAAAGCTGATCCTCAAATGATCTTAATTAACTATATAATTCTAGTCATCCCAAATAATTCATGTCCCAAATGCAACTTGCTTGCTCAGCTCATGAGAGAGAGAGAGAGAGAGAGAGAGAGAGAGAGAGAGAGAGAGAGATCTGCCTTCTCCTGAATGTAGCCGGGCACACCAAATTTTGAACCTACAATCTCCCAATCGAATTCTACTTCTGAAGTAAGATATTTCTCCTCAAGCCAAAAAAGAATATGAAGAACAGATAGCTGAGAGGAAGTCTTTCAAGTGACTCATGCAAGGATGCTAAATCAAGTACAAAAATCACCTTATGGAAGGCCTCTTCATGTGATGAAACACTAATGGCTAAAGTGCCTTGGGATTTTAGTTGGAATTGATGCCTGGGAATGCAGTCATAAGCATGCTTACTCAGGAGTCACCACCTCCTATCTCACTGGACGTTTTTTCAGGGAAGAACATTGAAACCACAAAGAAGCCAACTTTATTAGGAGAACAAAAACAGTGATACACACCTATTAGACTAAGGGTGCTTTGCCTAAAATCCGAGGCAAAGGGCTCCCAGATATGGAGCTTAAAATTGTTTTCCCACCAGCTCCAGACTTTTAAAAAAAAATAAGTGCAACCACGCCCACCTAAGCGCCTCCCAGCGCCTTTTCCAAGTACCTGGTCTCCGAAGGTGAAAAATTTCTGATGCAGATTCCAAAGCAGTGAGTGTCAGGCTCTCCTCCCTTCTGTTTGTTTCCCCCCTGCCCCTTTAAGAGACTGGAATGCTTCCAGGGGCAGCTTGACGGCAGAGTGGAGGTGAGCCTGCCTTCTTTTCTCCCTTTTTTTCTCCCTCCCCTCACGCAGACAGGAGCAAGGGAGTGCGGAGGGGTGGGAACAGAGCAGGAGGAGCAAACCCCCAAGATCTCTGGTCCGAATTTGAGTTGCCAGCTGATCTTAGGGGTCGTGTAAAAGCGCCCTTTGTGTCGGTGCTCTTGGAATGCAAACCGTTACTTCACCGCTCGAACTGACCTCCTTCTGTGAATCGGTGGCGGTCACGTGGTCTCCCTTCGATCCCACCCGTTTATCAGTGCTCACGGAATCGATCACGTGCTCCCTTCGCATTAGGCCGCTTTGCAACGTTCACTTGTTCCCATCCTTAAAAAAAAAAAAAAAAAAACTCGCGTATCAATGCATCAATACTTGGCTGTCATTTCCGACAGAGCTGGTTATGTGTCTAATCTGGTGGTGGAAGAAGCGGGCAACCCCACCCCCTTACGTGGGGAGACTTGAAAGCCGGCAGGGTAAGGGACTCCTGCCCAACCTCTCCCCTTTGGATGCGTCTCCTCCCTCCCCATTCCCTTCTCGCTCCCGGAGTGTGTGCGGTATGATTTTCAAGTCCTCCCTCTGATGCAGACCCGGCGGGATCGCCCGGCAGCGGAACTCCTGGGCGTCCCACGAGGGAGGAGGTTGGGCTTGAGGGTGCGTTGCCGAGTCGGAGCGCGCACTTTGGCATTGGGAGCGAAGCGAGATGCGAGCGAAAGATTCCCGCAACTGGCAGGGGCACCACTTGTTGGAGCACGGTAAAGGGGTGGTCGGGGTGGCATCGCAGCCAAAAAGGAGGGGCG
Organism: Phrynocephalus forsythii; assembly: GCA_029282475.1. Taxonomy (NCBI): domain Eukaryota; kingdom Metazoa; phylum Chordata; class Lepidosauria; order Squamata; family Agamidae; genus Phrynocephalus; species Phrynocephalus forsythii. Next base: position 40,179,117 of record JAPFRF010000006.1, read on the forward strand.
TGCGGACTGAAATCGCACAGAAAGGAGGGGTTGTCGCGAAGCGAGCGGTTCGTGAAGTAATGGCCTTACTTGGAACTGTACACTTGTAGCACCCATACTCCATTTAAGGTTAAGGGAGCACCTCGAGGTTGGCCTTACACACTTTGGCATTTGAGGTAGTGTAGGAAATAGCGCTCTCTCTCCAAGCATAGTCAAAGGAACCACTATCCAAAGCCAGCCAATCTATTTCAGCACCAGTGGCAGAAGATCTGCCAAGCATCTCTCTCTCTCTCTCTCTCTCTCTCTCTCTCTCTTTTTTTCTGGAAGAGCCCAATAATAAAACTAATAATTAACCATTTACCACCCATTTTTGGCACCCAACATCTGTCTAAGCAAGAAGCAGGTTTTGTCACATAGGAAAAATGTAATCTTGTATTGTTTCTTATTTTTTTAAAGATTGTATAAGTGAACCCATCCTACATGTGCATGTGCATGCATACAGAGCAATTGTTTTGAGGGCAAGAAAGAGGGAAGTTGCAGAATTTGGGCTGGTGTCAAGAGGATCTTGCAATGAATGAAATTAAAAAAATGATTCTTCTATGATGTTTCTCACTAAATCTTTTACTTGAAACTCATCTTACTCTTCAAAGCAGTTTTTTTCTACCGGAACCACCTACGCGGTCTTTCGTCTATGATGTTATGTCTCACCATTGGTGTTAAATGGGTTTAAATAATTCACTTCTAGCAGAAAGAGTGTGCTCAGCCACTCTTCACCCCCAAAGAAAGGCAGCCTGATAAGTGACCATGAATGTCATCCAAAATGTCTGCAGAAAATGACAACTGGCCCCAATCCAGCTGTCAAACTTTGATTCAGGGGAAAAGGTTTGCCAAGGCAGGAGTGATCCCTCACAAATGCAGTCATAGGCTGAGGGAAATATATCTGATCTCAAGCTGATAGGGTATAAAATCAAAGATTGTGGATGACTACTCAAGAGAGACCAAATACATTTCTATGGGGTTGCAGTACAAATGGTGTCTGTAATGGATTGTGGCAGGACAAAGGCTTGAGGAATTGCACACAAAGTTCCAACACATGTTTGCAATACTGCATGGAAACTGTATGTGATGGTGAACATAGCAAGAATAATCGCAGCAGTAATATATCTGTACTTAGTCACTGGTTATTAGCAATTTGTACTATTCACAGATCAAGTGATTTGAGGGAAGACGAAATCCAGTGAAACTCGCTTAAGAGTCTTTGTTGATTACTTTCCCGACTCAAATAATCTGCAGGCTATTTCCATGGTCATATAGTGTACAGTCATTTGTCAACATCTACCTGGGGATCTATGACCTGGGAAATTTCCCCCAGGAAAATGGATTTTTTTCCAGCAGGTTTCCACGCCTCCAAAATGTTGAGGTGTTTTATCCAAACAGAATCCCTCATTTTTTGCACATTTTATTTGTTTTACAAAAGGGAAAAATTACAAAAGAAAAAAGAGAAAGAAAAAAACATATGCAACAGTTTGTTATACTCCACAAGATTGGTTTTATTACTACAAACAGCTCATGTATGATTTTTGATTGCCTTCTACTACCTCATTTCTTATATTCAAACCAAGTGCAAAACAAGTTCCAAGACTGAAAAAATATACACCCATCTTTCTCTTTCAATCTATATGTTAGCCTATCCATCTCTGCACATTCCAATATTTTATTTATCAACATTTCATCTGTTGAGATAGGTTTAGATAGCCTTCTACCTGTCCAGATACATGATAGGTCACCATCTCATGATCAGAAAAGATCAGTGTACTGTGTAAAAATGCTCCAGCGTGAATTTCAATACTATGCAGATCTCACTGAAACCCCAAAAAGTTGAATTGCCTTCCCAATTCTCAATCCCATTAATTACCCCTCCTTCATACCACCCTTTCTCCACATTTATGTGTGTGTGTGTGTGTGTGTGTGTGCTTCTACTGTCTGATCTCATCCATCACAGAAGCTGATGCCAGCCTTATACCAGCCAGCATGAGAAGGTTGTGCCAGAAAAAGTGGTTTCTGCCTGTTCCAAACCCACTACAGATGATCTGTGTTTGAGTTTGGATTACACATCCTATATATGTAGCTGGATTCACTCTTTATATTTATCTCTTTTCAATCTTGTCTTTCAGTGGTCTCATTTTTCTGTCTGTGCCCCATCAGCAAGTTTAGCTTGTGAAGGATACTGGAGCCATCAATTTTATTTGTTATTTGTTATTTTTTGCTTCTGCAACATTAAAATATTACTTATCATGATAGTTTTATATGAATGATGTAAGTTTGGCTAATGGCTATCTAGACCTCAGTGAATGGCCAATTATTATGGTCACTTACACTGCAATTCCTGAGTTGCTAAAGACTCTTAATGTCTATGGACATTTACTTTTTATTAACAGACCATTTTCTTCCAGGACTGCAGTTTATGATCAGTACACCAAAGAACATTTTATTCAGTTCAGGTTTGGATGGAAATAAATCATATGCCTGAGAATTTAACTGGAGTTACTCAAACTACAATGCCAAACCTTTTGAGGACAAAAATGGTAAATTCTATTAGTTTTACTTTCCCTCCACCTCTGTTTTTTAAACTTGAAATACTTCCTGCTCTCCAAAATGAATAACTTGTAGATTTGGGTAAATTTTTACAAGAATGTATTGTACTGAAATTGTACCCAATCAGTATCAACACAATTCAGTCATTTTAATATTACCAAGGGCAAATTGAGGCTATGTGGGATGGTGTATAAACACTTCATCCATGAAATGAAACAATTCTAACTCAAAGCCATCAAAATGGTGTACCTTTCATTTTAATGAAAACACTGATGACCTCTTCTTCATTTAAAGCTTCTTATCAACATTGAAGACTATGGGTTAAAAGGAATCTGTATATTATATGCACTATATCATGGAGTTCTTGAATGAAAAACATGACAATGTAGCGATCTTTCATAAAGACATATATGAAAATGAGATTTGAAATGATACCGTAGTGTCAATGCTTGTGAATAGCTAAATAATATTTATTTACTTGTGGGAGAAAGGGGATTTTGCACTTCTCAAAGATTCTCTCTCCCCTTAAAGGAGAAATTGAAATTGGGTTTCATGTCATTATTGAACTCAAAATGTACTCTGAACGAGCAATGATTACAAATTTACCAAACTGCTCTTTTTCTCTGGCTCTGTGGAAGTGAATAGCTGTAAATTACCAAAGCCTTTCTAGATTTTGAAACCTGTTGTTTGTTTGTTTTACACTGTGGTTTCTCTTCAAATTGTATAAATCATTTGTTTGTTTTGTTGTCATTTATTTTTGCAATGTTTAATGCCCCCAAATAATGAAAAATCTCTTCCTGAATTAATTTGAAAGATCCCAATTCTTAAACTGATCCCTGGGCTTACTGATGTACCCTGCCCTATTGATTTGAACTGGATGCTGTTGGAGGCAGTTCCAAACCAAGCTTTTGCTGTGGGTTGGGACTAGAAAGAGATGTTTGGGGTGGAATTTCCTTGGCAAGAGAAGGACTAAAGGTGGGGCAAAAGCAGTGCCATTCCTATTTAAAGACAAGCATCAAGGATGAAAGGTAAATATATTGTACCCAGAGGTCCCCAATTTGAAATGATAGGCATCATTTATACTTCTGCTGTCATAGTAACAGTTGTCTAAACACCATAAAGGCAGTGAGACTCTCAGCTGATTATAGTAAATTGAGAATTATTATGTTATTGCTTGCTCTTTGGGGGAAGGTGTGTGCTCACATTCATTCACATATATAGATTTATAAAGCTGTCTCCAATTTGAGAATTCCCTTGGAGTAGATTGACTACTACGGAGACTATTCTAATGAGCTTCTCCACTTTCAGATTTACTGTTGCTACACTACAGGATGTAAATGGCCTGTTCTAGTGAAATGAATGAACAAGAACAAGATTGCATATTGGCATCCTCCTACTTTCTCAGTGATGGACCAGGAAATAGTGTTGCCTGGAGAGGCTCTAATCTTGTCCTGAATTGCATCTGAAATGATCCTCAACAAGTTCTGTTCTTTTCTCGTGTTTTGGCATGGATGACACAGATCTTTTTGTCTTCTTGGTGGCTGTGGATTCTCCTACATTATTCAGTCTTGAAACTCACTAAAAACTAGCAATGCCCATTTCACAATGATGAAGCTTCCTAATATTTATTTATTTATTTATTTATTTATTTATTTATTTATTTATTTATTTATTTATTGGGCTTATATACCACCCGTCTTCCCGGAGGAACTCCGGGCGGTTTACAGCAAAGACGGTATTAATAATAACACATATTGTAGTAATAATGCAACCTGTGACTTTAGTGTGATTCCAAAGAAAGTGTACTTATTCGGACTTGTCACACATTGGTTTCCAAAACACGTCAGGAGGTGGCTGGGCTTTGGGCTATGATTCTGACCAATCCTGCTTAAACATCTTGACAAAATCCAAATTATTTAGTTTACTGCATGTTGTAAATAGCTTTAAGTGCATTCCATTTGATTAAGACATTTACATAACTAGAAGACTGGCATTCTCCATTGTCAGCATAATTTAGTCCAGTAAATGATGTCAGATAATCAGTCTTGTACTATTGATCCTCCTTAATCAATACCCATGGCAACTTCCAAATGACATATCATGATGAGATATCTTATTGGTACAGGGAGCTTGGAAGAAAGGATAAAAAAAAGCAGTGAAGGCTGAAGGTGGGATGAATATCCAGTTTTTGCCTGAATGAATGAATATCCATGCCTGAAAAACAGCATGGGCCTCCTGTGATATTATATTATCATCCATGGACATATGGTTTCTGGAATGAGATATTATAATATTTGAAATTAGATTTTAGCTATCAAGCCATTGATTTGCTCTGCCCTGAAATATGTTTCCAGGAAACATCACCTTCCAGATGCAGTCGTTCTGGGAATTAAGTCACAAGCCAATAGGTCAGGCAGGTAAATGTGAAAGGCAGCAGATTAAGTGCTCAAGGGCAGTGGGCATTCTTTGCTGATTTTATACTTTATTCCAAATGCGTGGTGTGCAGAAATGTTCCGGTCCTGCTGCTTACAAATCAGCAATGCCAGGATGTCTTGCAACCAGCTAGAAAAGTGGAAATGAGCAATGGGATAAGCTCGCAATGAACGGTGACACGAGAGGAGAAAGCACAGCATTTTGGACCAAAGCATTATAAATGAGGCAGCAGAAGCCACCAGTCAAAGATTGCAAAGAGAGATGGAATACAGGGTTCTAATGTGTTTGACCATTTGCATAGGCATGCTTTGCACTTGGCCATTGCCATGAGGATGAATTCAAAGTGTCCCTGTGTTTAAAATGAAATAGTACTGCTGGAGTGCAGCAGTCACCAGCTGAAGCTGCACAGAGAATGAAAATGCCCCCCTGTCCCCTCCATTTTCACTAGACATTTCCATTCCCTGTGTTTGTTCCCATCTTCTTCCACTTTCCCACCAGAATAAAAATGTCCTGTTCTAATTTTATTCTAACAAGTGGATGCTATTTTGCCACTCTCCCCTATGTCATTAGATCTATCATTAGAATTTATACAGATTATTCTTCCTATAGATTCTCTCCCCACAGCATTTTGCTTCTTGCCAGAATTATCATTCGTTTGCAGTTTTTGCAGGATGTGACATTCCTATAACCCTGCCTCGCTCCAGTCCTTTTTCATTATCTCTCTACTGGCTTTTGAATCATATTCCCAAAATAAAGTAACAGAAAAATGAGAGAAAAAGCTAAAGTGAGAGAAGGAAAAGGAACATGGTTGTGTTTTATCTGTAGGTGATATTCTGTGTGTTTTTGAGCAGACTACATATCAGTTCCTTAGCAGAATGTGTATATTTAGTCAGGCGTAAGCTAATAGAAGATGTGCAACCTTCGTGCCAAACTAAAAACAGAACAAAACCCAGCATTCAGAGTGCTGGGAAGATTAATGGAAATTGCCCCCCCCACTCAAAATGATCAGGCGAGACAGTGTGTTGGGGGTAAATGGGCCACACTTTATTAACACATATAACCAAACATTAACAATCACAACAGGAGGGGCCAGGCATCCATAACTTGGTTGGAACCCCGGGGTCTCCCGGGACCCCTCCAACCGGGCAGCATCGGGCGAGCCACGAACCCCCAGGTGGTGCAGTCGTCCGACAGCACCCACCAGGCCAGTCAATTTATTTAATCCTCCATGCCCCTTCTGTCACCCATCTGGGATATTCCCAGGGCAGGGAGGCGTTTCCTCTCTCCCACCCCAGCACCGAGACCTCCTGGCCCGCAGTGCTGTGGATGAGGAGGTTTGTGTTCCGCTGTTAGTTTTATGCTCACCGCTGCCCTCCATCAGCTTTTAGCCGCCATAGTGTGACCAGTGTGGAAAGGACCTAAGCCTTTAAGCTCCAAGGCACCAGTGTGGGATAGGCGAAAAATCCCCGCCCTCAACAGCCAATCCAGAGTGCGGGTCAAAAATTCCTATCCGGCCCCAAAACTTGGCGACCAGTCAAACTCACACTAGCCCTAACGCGGAGGGTGGGTGAGGAACTGCTGCCGGCTAAGCCCCGACCGGAGAGCGGGGCCACGCTGCGGGGTGAGCCGCCGGTGCGGCCCTCAAAATGGCGCCCACCACGCGGCGCCCTCTGTGCAGCCGGCGTTCGAAGGTCCTCTCCGAACGCCGGCAGCAGACTGAATGGGGGAGGAGCCGCCTTATAGGGCGCCTCCCCCTCCCATCCAGGACCTCCAGGCCCTGTCTCGCCCCTCGCCATTCTCGCGAGGGGCAAATCCACACCGCGGGTGGACAAGCCACCCGCGGAGCATGCAAACGATAAAAACAAGGAGTGGGGAGGATGACAATTTAAATCAGTTCTTTTTCTCTCTTCTCTCCCCCAGAAGCTGGTCATATTTTATAGCTACATGGCAGAGTATTTTCCATGATAACAGACACAAGTTTTGAATTTTTCCAGAGCAGATAGTTGAGAATTTTGTTTCCTCTTTTTAAATTAAGCCCTTGTGACAATTTCTTAATAGACTGGATGGAAAGATTTTGAAATATTTTGAGGTCCGAAACAGATGAGAGGCTTGACAATCTCTTGTAATGAGAGAATGAACAATTGTTGCATTTGCTGTGATCCTATGACCACATTTCACTATGTTTGGAACAATATTATACAATAAAATTGTGACATGCAGGGATTCTTGATCGTAAGTTTTCCAGTGCACTTCAAAAGAGGAAAATATGTTCCTCAGGAGATTTTTACAAGATGACTTATCATGAAGTCATTATGCCTTACATCTTTCAGCCACATCCCCTATAATGATCTGACTGCTTTGTCTAATAAGTCATTGTGATGATGTTCTGGAGAACTGGGATGGGGAGGGGACCAGAAGCAACCTCTAGTGAAACTTGAGAAATTATGTTTAGTTGCTCTCCCGTTGTGCTCTTATTCTAAGATACACTTTGTGTATGCTCTGAAGTGACACTGAACTCTTTAATTGATTGTATTTCTTAGACAGAGACTTAATTGTTGTCATGTGAACCTGTGCTTTTTCCTAAAGTTGCCTCAAAGATTTTGGCCTTTTCTTCAACAAATATGAAACCTTCTTCACATTAAGCCCTGGTCATTGACTTGGGACCCTGGTACTAAATCCATCCTTACCCTTGGATTACCTACTGCTGGAGTAATCTTGGCTGTTCAATATGTGTAACAGCATTACTACCTTACAGAACTGATGTGCTTGTTCAGGCTGAACAACTTTGCGGCCTTTTGCTTCCTAGGAGGCACAGCTGAGTTATAGCTAGACTGATATACTGGATGCTGGGAGGGGGCTCTGCAGACTGTACTCTAGTTCACCTGGGCCTCACACATGCTCAGGAGGGGATCGTGTAGCAGAGTAGGAACTGTGGGATGCACTAATATCCAGAAAATAAGGAAGAGAAAGTTGCAGGGATGGGCACAAAACAGGAACATAGTGTTTCATTTATTTTCATTTTGTTTCTAGAGTAGTTTCATTTTGTTTCATTACAAAATGAATTTTAAAGCAGTTTCATGATGGAAAAAAACCCTTTCTAATTGGAATCGGAAGCTGATTGACGAACAATAGCGCTGCTGCCGCTTCCCATTGATTCCAATTAGATTTTTTTTTCCTAGGGGTATCTCCTTTGGAGTTTCATAACTCAGATCTCTGACCCACAAACCTTTCCAAATTTCAGGGCTTTACCTAAAATTGTTAGCTCCCCTGGTTTATATCATTTCATTTCATTTCATAACAAAACTACTTTAATATTCATTTTGTAATGAAATTTCTCTAGAAACCCATCTCTCTGAACCCCAAACCTTTCCAAATTTCATGGGGCTTGTAGGGAAGAGCTTGAGAAAGCTCCCCTGCCATTTCCTCTAGAATGTATCATTTCGTTCTAGAGGGGAAGATGGTGTTTCATTCCATAACAAAATGCTAGCTGCCATTTCATTTCATTCTGAAACAATTTGAAACCTTACAACACAATGAAACAGTGTGTCATTTTTTGTATGGTGCCCATCCCTAGAAGGTTTTCCTCCCACCTCCCCCATAAAGAGAGGCTGATGATGATGATGATTTAGAAGAAAGTGTTTTTTCCTGACATTCAACTTTAGTTTCACCTTTGGATTCTGATGCTCTATATGTTTTGATTCCTTGGGGCAATTCCCCATTTGTTCTATGCTACTTCCAACCCTACTGGGCAGATAAATATACTAAGCAAAATGGACAAAACCCAAACTTGCTCATGTTGGATGAAGGCTAAGAAGGGCCTCAACACCAAAGTTTTCAGAGTTGAAAAACTCCTCCCAGGGCTTTAGAATACAGTTTGACAGGAAATATTTGACTAGCATTTTTAATTATGACCTGCACAGCTGTGAAGCTACATAACAGCCCAAGTGGGAAGACACTTAGTTGACTAATGAACCAAAAATTTAATTGAGCACAGCCTTGAAAGCAGTACTAATCTTACAGATAAACATATATCATAATGGAAAGGGAGGTTTCCATGTCCTTTATGAGTGGTTTGGGTCTGAGAACTCCAACAGCAGTCTGGTCAATGATTTTCAGCTAAGACATGCCCATCATTTCTACCACAAGACATTAAAAAAACCTAACTCACACGTGAAGCACATGTCTCTCCTACAAAGCATCACCCAGAATGAGAATGTACAATTAAAGAAACTGTTAAATCTATGGTTAGAAGAATTTAGAAAACATATTCTTAGAGTAAATGTCCATTTAGGAGCATGCCAACCTGATTTGAATAGGGCTTTTTCCAGGTAAGTGTGAATGTGATTGTATGGGGGGAAAGGTGACAATTTGAGCCACTTATGGAGCAGTCTGGCACAACTATTTCTCAGTGATCCCCCAACAAATACAGCACTGAGCTCTGGCCTGATCCAAATGTATTCCCAAGCTAGACCTTTTTGGTCCAGTAGTAGGGCTACTGCTTGTCCTGGAGCAATTCCATAGCAGAAAGATGGGTCATGACCCTTTTGGGTGCAATCAGACATGTAGCTTTGCCCACATCCAACTGCACTTTGACTAGGTTACCACAACCTTAAAAAGGCTTTGCTCTTCACCAGCCCTCTTGATATTGGCTAAGAACCAGTGTTCTTTACTGCATCCAAGAATCATGCTCTTTGACTTCTAGATGAGTGCTGTAGACTTCTAGAGAAGTGCTGTAGAAAATCTATTTGGCACAATTTCATTTATCTGATTTCATTTTCATAGTAAAGATCCAATCATCTTAAGTAATTATCTTTTATAAGAAGTATTTAGGTTAATTCAAATCAACTACAGCTGCACTCAAGCATGCAAAAGCACAACAGAATATTAATTACGGTGGTGGGAAGAGGGAAAACTCTATGACTTAGAACATTAACTGGGCCATTCCTTTGTATTATAGAGACTGGAAGTGTGAATGAATGGAAGCTTTATTACGGTCAATTACCAGTATCCACAATGCATGTATACCAATAATACTGATTCAAACAAGGCAAGGAGAAACAGGGGAGGGAGGAGACCATAAAAATCGAGATAGATATAAGTGTTTTGCTTGTGTGCATATGTTAATACATCTCCCAAAACCCCCAGCTATCGTACTGGCTGGGAAATGCTGGGGATATAAAACCTTTTTAAGTGCTAGTATTTTCACCATTGGCTAACATGGGCAAGAATAGCTGACACAGCCCAGTCTAAATTTGTATTTTAATTACCAATATGAAGAAGCAACTATTAGTTATTCAATAACTTCCACATTACAGATTTGAATACTGTATAAAGTAAGAGGAAAAAGTATTTCTGGATATGAGGGGTACCTAGCTATTTTCACAAGATCAGGTGTGAGGAAAGAGAAAAGACAGTATCCTACTAAAAGAATAATGGCAACCAAATAAGTCATTTCATGCTTTGGAGGGTGCCTATTGCACAACTGATCACACAAGGGAATGCACAAACAGTGTGTGTCCAGGCATTGTAGAGCAGTGGAAATGCTGATGGCATTGCCCTTCTGTGATTGCACACCACAGCAGGATACTGGCCACAGCAATTAAAATCAGATCTGTAATATCATTTCTTTCCCTTTGGTATTTGGAGCGGTAACCTCACTAATCATCGCAACGCTTCAGCAGGTAGGGCTTTTATTGTCTCCATAGACATATGGAGTTGATGGAGTGCAGTCCATCTGACAGAGTGGCCAGCATCCAGATTGTCAGCCAGTCAATCTTCAAAACTTCTCTGATCACAGAGCGAGTGCTCTTCTAAATGCAATAATAATAGCTCATTGGTTTCGGTATCTGGCTGCGGAGCCAGAGGGTGGGAATTTGGTTCCCCACTGTGTCTCCTCAACAGGGGTTGGATTCAATGAGCCAGCTCTGTAGTCTGAAGGTTACTATTATAAACTTTGTTTCCTTTCTATTTGATTTAACCTCAGCATAGCAATTGCATACAGTGGGCCTCCATTTCTGAAGCGGTACGTGTAATAAAGTGCAGGCTGGTGTTAAAGGGCTGTACTACTACTGCACAAACTGGTGAGGGAAAAGGGATATTTCCACTCGAGCAGCAATTGTGCTAGCCATCTTCTTCCTTCCATTCTTCTCTGTCAGTGTTGGGCAAAGTTAGGGATAGGGTTTTGCAAAGTTTTTCTTAAAGAGTAATTTATTAATTAAAGAGTAATTTATTAGTATTTTTAAAGTAATTTATTGTGTTTGCTTGTTGCATTGGTAAAAGAGATAATTTGTTGCACTGCCTGTTGTATTCTTTAATACCTTTCTAATTTTCTATTGTACTAAATAAAAATAAACCTATGGATCAATAAAATAATGACATAAAACTGGGGGACACAAGAAAACCAATTTAAGAAGTAACCAGAAAACATTACTCATTACACAAAAAAGTATCTTGTACCAGCCTATTGGCTCAAATTTTCTTGCCCAGTTGATGTAACAGAAATAGCATAACCTTTGGAGAAAAATTACCTTATCTGAAGGAATCATTTTTGTTGCAAACTGCGCTGTGTGACTCAACATGCAGCCAATAAGAAATATGGGGTTTTGAGGGGCATGGTTTAAAAAAAATACTGAGAGCAAGTTGCCTTCGAAAAGTTATGCAGTCTGCATTGCTATGGAAGAAGTTGGCTGTTGGAGCATACTAAAGTGTTTCAGAAGATCACTCTATGCTTTACATTTACAGACTACAGCAAAGCATTTGACTGTGTAGATCATGAGAAACTATAGGCTGTTCTAAAAGAAATGGGTGTGTGTCAGCATTTTATCATCCTGATGTGTAACTTGTTTTGTTGTCAAGAAGCTGCCATGAGAACAGGATACGGAGAGGTGTTGTGGTTTCTTTAAGGCAAAGGTATCAGACAAAGTTACATTTTATTCCTTCATCAGTTCAGTCTCTATGTAGAACATATCAGACCAGATTCACATGAAGGTGAAGATGTGTGGAAGAAAGAACAATAATTTTTGATATGCAGATGGCACCATCTTACTAGCATCTCAAAAGCAGCGTGGCTGGAGAGTAAACTGGGGCTACTAAGGAGCCCACAAACCACTGCCCTTTGCCAGGCTCTCTGTATGGAACTGTTTTGAGACTTCGAAAAGGCTTAGTGCAGAGAGCCAGGTAACGTGCCACATAGATTTGCCAACACTGCCCTAAATGAAGCCACAGGGTAGAGAGCTGAGCTGGGCTGCTTGGGACAGGACATTTTTGGAGATGGCTCATTCATAGGACTGCCCTAAGTTGAGAATGATTTGATGACATGTAACAACATCAGTGAAGAAATCTATGGCATTGGGAAAATCAACTTAGTTATGTTCTTACCTAAGGAGTTGTTCATAATTCCTTACTTTCAAGCTCTGCTTTGAAATACCAGAGCTTGGAAAAATGACTTTTTGAACTTTACCTTGATGGCAACTGAGGGATTGTGGGATTTGAAATAAAGTAGGGAACTTTTCTAGGTTCTGACTAATCCTCCTTGGAAACAATTGTGTTGATGCATAAGTATCAAATGCTGCAGTAATTAGAACAAATACATGAATCAATACTGCTTATTAGACATGGGCACAACCAGAAAAAATGACGTTTCGAGTTTTCGTTTGTCGGAATGGGGCCGGTTCAGGTCGTTTCCGTTTGTCGTGAAATTTTTCAAAAATTTGTCGTTTCGTTTGTCACTTGTCATTTCCACCGTGATTTAGAGTGATTTGACTTCCCCCAGAGCATAGGGGCGTCCCACAATCAGGGACAGCGCTAGGTGTTTTTGCGCCCTAGGCACCGGGCGGAGCGGGGGGCAGGCGGCAGGCGGGAGGTGCGGGCGGGCGGCAGTGGTGGGGGGCCATGGGCGGGCAGCAACAGCGGCAGGGGGAAGGCACAGGCGGGCGAGTGGGCAGGAGGCGGCACGGGCCACAGGCGGGTGGTGGCGTGGGCAGACAGGCGAGTGGGCAGTTAGGATATCACTTAGGATAGAGGTTCTGTTCTTGGCTTGCACCCCAAATGTGTGTGTGTGCAAGCAAATTGAAGTTGGGAAAATAGAAAATAAATGGTAGTATATAATATATTTTTAAAATAAATCCACACCTCCCACTCCCAGTCGAACCTCCCCTTTATCCAATAAATAATAATAAATAAATAATAAATAAATAATAAATAAATAAATAAATAATAAATAAATAAATAATAAGCCGCTTAGAGTACCTAGTAGATAAGCGGGATATAAATATAATAAATAAATAAATAAATAAATAAATATCAGAAAAAAATCCTCACAAACTGCCAGAGAAGTAATAAAGAATAAACTACTATTCCCTTCAGCAGACAAAGCTGCAGGGAATCAAAGAAATTATTTTCTAAATTCAATTCCCTCCCTGCCTGCCTAACTTAAATCCTAAAGCCTCCAGCCTCCCTCCTCAATCTCGATCGGATCACACCAGCACCAGCAGCCAGCCCTCCTCCCTCAACCACATCCATACACCCGACTGCGATTTCTGGAAGGTGCCTCGGCTTTTTATGCCCTCCGAGACATCCAGAAGTGTCAGTCAAAAACCTGGCAATGCCACTGGTGGAATGGTTCAAAAAATTTGCATGGTCCCATCCCATGCCCAGCCCAAATGGGCAGGTCTAAAAAAATAAAAAATAAAATAAAATAAAATAAAATCAATGTGATGTTTCATTGCTATAAAAAACCCACTGCTGTTACTATTAAAAATCAGGCATTTAAAATAAATAAATTTCACATGTTTCTGTGGTCATTTCGTGTGTTTTTTGACCACAATTTCAAAAGAAAAATTGCGGTCGCCATTTTGGATCCCCCCCACCGCATGACATGCAGCGAGACAGATGATGAGGATGACCCCCCCCCAGCCTGGTGCAAGCAGCCCAGGACAGGAGGGGGGGAAGGCCAGGGACCCCCCCAGAAACCACCCCTCTGGTAGTTGTCCTCAGGCATATTTTCGCCTGCTTTTTTGGCCGGGAGTTTTTTTTTTTTAACTTTTTAAAACTTTTTTTCTGTGGTGCTTGGCATTGCGTGATCACCGCGATGCCATTAATGACAACGAAAAACCCAACCCAATTTTTCTTTTTTTGGGTCAGGTTCGAGCTGGAGTGGCGTAATTATCGTTACTGTTTCTGTTACATAATGGAAACGATAACCGAAAACTGGAAATGACAATTTCGCTGCTCCGTGCCCATGTCTACTGCTTATTTATATTATTATCTTATTTATTCAATTTATATACCACCCATCTGACACAAAGCCACTCTGGGCAGTTTACAGTATAAAATGAACCATATACAATGTATAGTATTACAAAATAATAATAATAATAAAAAAGCCTTGGCATCCTTCTACCAAATATGATGCCCCACTGGTAGGGATTCAAAGTTTGTGACATCTCTTTAAATGTCTAAAACAGTGCCCTTAACTCGAACCTTGTGTTCTCAACCATATCAGAACACTAAATAGTTAATAGTACCATTTTGTCTGGCAAGAGACATTCAGTTTCATGATCTTTCTTAGAAAGATGAGATATATGTAATCATAATGAGATACTGCTTGCACCACATGACTATTCCATTTCAGTATGATTACCATATGACAGGCACAACACAATGACAGGATCTGAGTTTTTTTGTATCATTGACAAAAGTTTAGCGATTTGCTTTAGATTGCGCAATTGTATGCTATAGCTAGCAAAAGAGAGAGGGGGTTGCTAATACGTTGAATGTCATACTGGTAACAAACTGCCAAAATTTTGTTACAGGCTGCTGAGGCTTGTACCTTGAGCCAAAAGGGAAAAAAAATACAGTATCATTTTGAAATGAATACTGAGCTGCTTCTTTCTCTAGGCAAAATTATAATTGTTTTTTTCTAATTTAATATGTCTGGGGTACAAATGGAGACAATGCTCATTGGTTTCCCCTCAGCATAGACTGTTAGAAACAAATATTTGCAAATAAGAAAGCTTTGCTTATTCATCCCACTTCCACCAAGTGTATTAGTCATGCTTCAGTAGAATCTACATGTTTGATAATAATTATTTCCCTTGTAATACATCCAGTTCTCTTTGGGACCTTAATGGCATCTTCTTGGGATACAGCCTTCTTCCTGGGAATTGAAGTTATTGTGAAATGCAAACAGATTTCAGGCAATGCAAAATAATGGTTTTTACAACCTAGTAAATAATCATTTTACCATTCTAAAACAATTCTCAGATGTGGCTCTTCAAAATTTGGTGTAAAAATTGCACAGCCTAACTCGTTATTGTTTTGACTTCATTCCCCTGAATCTCTGAGCCAGTAACCCAAGACAACTGGAAGAAGTTGTGAAAAAAAGTACAGTAACCCCCCGTCTATCACGGGGGTTAGTGACCCAACCCAACCGCAATAACTGAAAATCTGTGATATGCGGATGCAGGTCGGGTGGGGAGTGTGCGATGTTTAAAGACATATTAAACATCGCACACTGCTTCCCCTGATCTCCAGGTCAGGGCTGCAGGGTATAAGGGACGGGCGGGTGGGTGGGCCAGCGTCCTGTGAAAGGGATGCAAGAGGGCCTCCCAGAGACAGTCCCAGGGCTGGGTGCATGTCTCTGTGTCCTTGGCTGGCCCGATTCCCACAGGTCATGGCCCAGCAATGTCCCATTCCCACCATGGGCCAACATGGTAGGAAACCCACCTTTGCACTCTTCAGTTCCTTGAAGCGGGTGCTCGAGTTGAAGTCCAGCTCCAGGAACAGGGTGGTGGGGAGGGCAGTGGCCTCCCCATTCAGCAGGGAAAGAAGCAACCACCACCCAGCAGCCCTGAGATCAATAAGTGGCCATAAGAACATAAGAAGAGCCATACTGGATCAGGCCAAAGGCCCATCTAGTCCAGCTTCCTGTATCTCACAGTGGCCCCACCAGATGCGTTTGGGAGCACATGAGACTAGATATCTGTCTCCTGATACCACTCCCCTGCATCTGGCCCATGAAGTACCCTGGTTTTAAGCCTGGGGATTACACATCTCCATCATGGTTTGTAACCTGTGATAGACTTTTCCTCCAGGAATCTGTCCAATCCCCTTTTGAAGGCATCCAGGCCAGATGCCATCACCACATCCTGTGGCAGGGAGTTCCATATACTAACAACGTGCTGGGTGAAAAAATATTTTCTTTTGTCTGTTCTTACTCTCCCATCCCTCAATTTGAGTGGATGTCCCCTAGTTCTGGTATTTTGTGAGAGGGAGAAGAGCTTCCCTCTATCCACTTGACTCATGCCCTGCATTATTTTGTACATCTCAATCATATCCCCCCTCAGGCGCCTTTTTTCCAGATTAAGAGCCCCAAATGTTTTAGCCTTTCCTCATAAGGGAGGTGCCCCAGCCCAGTAATCATTTTAGTTGCTCTCTTCTGCACCTTTTCCAGTTCCACTATGTCTTTCTTGAGATGCGGTGACCAGAATTGTACACAATACTCCAGGTGCGGCCTTACTATTGTTTTGTATAATGGCATTTTGTATAATGGCAGCCTAGCCAGAAGCCGCCACCGCCACTGCCACAGCAGCAGCAGGAAGAGGAAGTGAGGGCGGCTTCAGCGGCACTTAAAGGGGCCATGCCGGCCGTCTTGATTGCCAGGGCTGGAGCCCCCGAGAGCAAGGAAGGGAGAGATGCAGGGAGAAACAGGTGGGGAAGAGCCACTGCCACCACCATCGAGCTCTCTGAATGAGGGGGAGGGCCAGTGGGAGGGGCGAGGAGGCTTGCAAAATGGACACTTAAAAGGGCCGTGCACAGGCCGCCCTGTGCGCTTCCAGGCTCAAAGACGAGCTGCTGGGAAGAGAGGGTGGAGGGCCCGGTGGCGGCGGCTCCCAGCCAGATCCGGAAGCTGATACTGAGGTGGGTGGAGCCAGCCAGGAGGCCAGGCGGCAGGCTTGGTCAGGCAGCACCGTGCATCACTCAGGCCCCCCTGGCCAACGCTCTGCAGCAGCACCAGCAGGAGGTGGTGGAGGAGGTGGCTGCCTTTGGGGAGGGGGTGACCGGCGTTCCCCAAAAAGCCCACCCGGGAACAACAGCCCTGCTCAGGCCTCCCACCGCCTTCCTGGGAGGGCTTCCATCTGTCTTTTTTTCAGCCTCCTGCTTTGCCCGCCACTGAGGTCACCTTCTTCCAGCCTGTCTTGCCTTGTCCCGGTATGCTCGAAGGCACAACAACATCTCCTCCAGCTTAATATGCCCCCCACCCCCCACCCCAGCCAGCTGCCCTGAAGGAGGACTACAGGCCCAGGGCCCACCTCCCTCAAGCCCCAGGCTCCAGCTCATTGACACTGGGGTGGGGAAGAAAAAGTGTTCAGTACTGCAGTCCCATGATATAGCGGGACTGCAATATGTGAACCACGAAACAGCGGGGAACCACTGTAATTTTTACAGCTCTTGCTGGAGGCATGGAAGCAGCACTAAATGGTGTATACATTTGCTATGTATATACAAGATTTGTTAGTATTGGGACCAGTGACATTCTTACAAAAGAGAAGATGAGGTGCCTGGAGATTCTGTGGGCCATGGGAAGTGCAATAAATCACTGAATCACTGAGTGCTGCTGTTGAGGATTTCAGCCATTCCATTCCATTAATTCAATTTGTCAATGAGCCTAATGGTGGTCCAGTAAACTGCTAAGTGGGTTAAATGAGTAACATTCCTTTCACAGAGAATATTACTACCAATCCAATTAGATTTGAAATTATGTTATATCCATGCTTGGTTGGTATTTATTTTAGGAAGAACAGGTCTCTGGGTTGTGCAGACCCCATCATATTTCACACACAGATTATGTGTCTTAATTTCCATAAAAACTCTTTATTCTCTGCTGCTTCTGAAAGATTGTCAAATGCACCAGGGATTTCTGCCATATTGGCTTCAGTGTGTTTTTTATTGTGGTTTAAGGGACTGGTGTGTTCCTCTGGGGAATGCATTTAAATAAAACAAATCTGTTTCAGCTACCCTTTTTATGCCTTCTCTTTGACCCCCCCCCATTAAAGAGGATTAAAGAGGTCAAGACACAGAGTTTGGGGTAAGATTGGGCCACCTAAGTAGTTGTTGCTTAGAGGCCCACGAGAGTGCCATCTGCTGGGAAGGAACAGGGGGCAATCGGGTCAACAACAATCATGACGCTTTTGAAAGTGAAAAGCTTGGAAAGCCGCAAAAAAGGATGATCAGGAAAGCCGGAATATCGATACATCGATGTTTCGGTTTTCTGAGGTGGTAACGGAAAGGAGAAAGGTTTTAAGGGTTAGTACGGTTTTACAATGTGGATTGACAGGAACCACATGTTCCATCAATTCGAATAGAGAAGCGGATTGATCAGATTCCCGAGGTCAAGGAAGGGAATCTGTCAGCCCGCTTGGAGCGCAATTCAGGGGGTGTGGTCGGGGCAACCATGCAGTGACCCCAGAGGGACGTGAGGTGCCATTCCGTCGAACGGAGACGCAGCGGAGCCACGAAGAGCAGCGAGGGGTACGTGAAGTAACCGCCTTTATTAACAATGCAATAAACCAACTCAGAAAATGGGGGCCACCCATACAAGTTTAGCAAAGGTTGGATTTGGGACATATGGTTTATAGCCCCTCAAAGCAGAGACCCTAGCCCCCAGAAAAGGGCTCTGTTTCAACAGCAGACTGAAAACAATGTTCACTGTCCCCTCCTATCACTGCAAAAATCAAAGGGCCTTTTCACACGACCCCTAAACTCCGCCGCAAATGGCTCCCAGCTCCGGAGCTTAAAATTGTTTCCCCACCAGCTCCGGAGTTTACAGATAATTAAGTGCGACCACGCCCACCTAAGCGCGTCCCAGTGCACTTTTCAGGTACCTGCTCTCTGGAGGTGAAAATTCCTGATGCGGATATAACGTAGTGACTGCCGGGCTCTCCTTGCTTCTGTTTGTTCTTTTTTTGCCCCCCGCCCCTTTAAGAGATCTGAATGCAGTGTGGGGATGGCAGAACGGAAGTGAGCGGCATTCCTTTCTTCCTTTTTTCCTCCCTCCCCTCACGCAGCCAGCAGCCAGGGGTGCGGAGGGGGTGGGAACGTAGGAACAGCGACAAACCCCTAAGATCTCTGGTCCAAATTTAAATGGCCAGCGGATCTTAGGGGTCATGTGAAAAGGCTCATTGTCTTCTCCTTCATGTAGGTGCTGAGTATTTCCATGTGCACACATGTGCAGATAGGCATGCAGTTTTGACTACAAGAGTGACACTAGCTTCCAGTTATAACTGGCAGTTTAAAGAGTGCTGCTAGAGATTAGAAAACCACAAGTTTAGAAAATGCTGCTACAGGGATTGCCCTGGAATAACAATCTAGTCTACGATCAGCATACCTTATCACAATGGTGAAGAGCACTGTGCATCTCCAATGATGCTACTTGTGCAGCCTAATGACTCCCATGAGTGGAAAAGATCCAAATTTGTGCCTGGGAATCAGTCAAGTAAAGCACGTTTTGTTAGCAAGGGGGATGACAACTGACAATATTTTTTTTTGCACTGCCTGTAAAGAAAGGAATAGCTTAGCCTGCCTGCCAGTATTGACAGGGCTTTAGAATCTTGGTAGTTTCATAAACCAGAGTAAAGGATGTTCTGTTTGTGGAGGGCTGCCATGCAGCAGAGCTAAGAATGACACTCTTGAAAAGTAGTTATGCATGTATTGCTTCTGATTATTTCGCATATACAAAATGGGCAAGGTGTATTCAAGTGTACACAAACAGAGAGCATGCAGAACATCCCCACAGGCACCATTTTCCCACATGAAGAAAACTCATAGGAGAATGATAGCAAACATTTTAGAGACTGACTGCCCAAATTATGATTCAAAACCCACTTATTTTCCACAAACTGCCAACATGGTGATTTACTCTGAATACAGTGGTACCCCAGGTTACAAATGCTTTGGGCGCTATCCTTTGAGAAAGCAGGGATGGAAGAGCAGGTTTTTAAATCTCCTGTGGCTGCAGTGAGGATGCTGTGGCCATGGGAGATTCAAAAACCTGCTCTTTGATCCTTGCTTTCCCATCCACTTCTCTGCCCTGGGCTACACCATTGGGAAAGCCAGAGGGGAGTGGCGGCTGCTTGTGGGCTCCTTCATAGCCCCAGTTAACAATCCAGCCATGCCACTTTGGGCATGCAGAAAGAGGCATGACTGGAGATTAAATTGGGACCACGAAGGAACCCCACAAAACACTGTTCCCCTTTGCCCAGCTCTCTTCATGGAGCAATTTTGGCGGTCTCAAAATGGTTCTGTGCAGAGAGCTGGGAGAAGGGGTAGCAGTTTGAGGGCTCCTTCATCACCCCAGTTTACTCTCTAGTCATGCTGCTTTTGGGATGCCCAGAGTGGTGTGGCTAGAGAGTAAATTGGGGCTGCAAACAAGCCCATTAGCTGCTGCCTCTCCTTCGCCCAGCTCTCTGCATGGAGCACAGTGGCATGCTCTGAGCGGAGGAGGCAGTGCCATGGTTGTGAGGGGGCAATGTCACATGCCCACAGAAATGGCTCCACGTGCCACCTTCCGGAACCCATGCCATAGATTCGCCAACACTATCATAGGACATTAAATCCCCTTTGGTTTTCCTTCTCTGTCTTGCCACAGGTATGTAGGCACTGCGCCAGACCAGGAACAGAAATCCTGTACCTATGCTCAGCTTGTAATACTCTCTTCCTTGGTCAACAGACATGTTATTTGGGTCTTGTTGTGTGCTTTTCAATAAGCAAGTGAGGTGTGAGCAAAGTCTGGGCATTATCTCAGGACCCTCTGGCATGAAACCAGCTGAGAGTCTGCACCGGCCCTTATAAATGAGTTAAAAAACAACAACAACCTCCCATCATTTCAGAACAACCACTTACAAATAATTTTCTAAACAAGATGGGAGGGGAGGGGAAGAGACATTTTGTTTTATAGAAGAGGCATGCCCTGAGATAGAAAAGTACAATGAAAATGATAAAATGGGAAATGTGTTGGCTTTGCTCTGGGAATTCTGGAGGGCTGTATTCTTTGCACACATTATGTATACTTTATTCAGGATGCATACTTTATTCAGCCAATTCTATTTTCGTACCAGTTATGGCAGTATCAGCATTTATTCCTTCCATACGATCATAGAGGATAAGTGACAAGCAGATCACCAGGGTGAGCAGAAGGTCATTTTCCTTTCCTGAAGGAGAGAGAAACAGAGAAGGATAAATAATATGCTACTCAATGGCAAGCCCTGAAAAATGTCCCGTAAGGGCCATATATAACTTGCAGGAGTGGCTGTTAGACAGAGATATGAGGATGGGTGAGTGAGTGGACACACAATCCCAGAATGTATGTGAACAGATGTAAGGGGTGGCAGGTGCTCTCTAGGATGCTACCAAGGTGATATCCTTGTGCTCGCATAGGGAAGGATCAGGCCCAGGCTCACTCCATTTCTGAAAATGTGACACAATACCTTTAAAGAAGTCAACCAGCTGTTAAATAACCCCGCTATTAGGCTTCAAGCCTGAAAAGAAATAATGGTGACAGAGTGCCTATTTCTATCTCTTTCCGAAGGCATTCTTGGCTTGTTTCTACAACTGTGTAAAAGTTAGAGGAAAAGGACTGTGCAACTATTCAACAGAAGGTTTTTGAAAAGGTTGCCTTTTCAAGTTAATGACATGTATTAGTCTCAAAGCATGAAAATACACAGTTTTGTTGTTGTTGTTGTTGTTGTTGTTGTTGTTTGACTACAATCTTTTCCTTCTATTAGGGGATTTTATGGATCTACTTCAGAAAGCAATATTTCCAAGATCTGATAGGGTCAAAATCCAAATGCCACACAGCTTCTTGCGGACAATAGATAGTTAGTGAGATAATTTATTCATGCCATAGCAAACCCCAAAATGTGAGAACAGACTTTCACAATCAGAATAAATTTCTTTATGATTAGTAGGATAGAAATAAATATGAAGGAGTTGCATTCAAAAGGAAAATGTCCATTCTGTAACTGCAAAGTTGGGCTTTACAAGAGCATATACAGTAAATTTTAGAAATTTGCCTCAAAAGTGTGCACATCCATGGATTTCAGGATTGATTTGTGACAAATAAAACCCAAAAAAGTCATATTGCAGCAAATACAGCCTATTATAAATATAAATACAGCCTATTATACACCCTCCTTAGTTTACTAGTTTTCTCTTGCTCTCTCTTTTTTTTAATTTGTTATATACTATTGGTTTTATTTAATTGTAAACCACCCAGAGTTCTGTCCGGAAGATGGGCGGTATAAAAATACAATAAATAAATAAATAAATAAATAAATAAATAAATAAATAAATAAATAAATAAATAAATAAATGTTAAGGAAGAAGGGTGGGGGTCAATGAAGACTACATATTGGAATGGATTAAAAATGAATCAGTGATAACTCACAGGATAGTAATCCCTTTGTATTTGTCAGTTCCAGAGACCCTGATGAATACAAAGGGATGATTTTTTTACCCTGTTTAATTGGTCCCTTCCTAGGGCTTCCCTCTCTGCCTATGCCCCTATGAATCAATAGTTTACTGGGGGCATGGATGGGGGCTTGGGGGAGAGCATCACTTCCCAGAGCCCAATCAAGCTTTGTGGACCGGTGAGCAGGGAGGGTGAATCCCTTCCTGGAGCCCAGGCATAATAATCACCTAGTTCCATGGCAGTTCCTCCCCCTGGGAAATCCCTCCCTGAAACCTAGCCAAGACACTATTTATGTAATCAGAATACCTATTGCATAGATAGTGCCTTGGCTGGACTCCGGGAAATTATTCTTCCCCCACCCATGGGGAATCCCTTCCTGGATCCCAGGCAAGCCTGGCTGGACTCCAGGAAGAGATACCTCTGCTGCCACATTGTAGGTGTTGAAGAAATTGCTTTCCAGAGCCCAGATAAGCCAATGACATAGATAAGGCAACCTTGGCTAGGCTCCAAGAGAAGACCTCTCCCTCCCCCCACACAACACATTTCAAATTGAAGGTCATACTTGAAAGTAGGAAAAAGATCTCTGATAAGAGACTGAATTAAACCTTTACATAGTTATGGGGTTTTTCCACAGCAAAGACAGCTTAAGTGACTGTGTCAACTGGCCAAGATAATCAAAGAGAGGAGGCTGAACATTTGTAAACCTTCGGTTTTTGTTGGATTATTTGCAAGTTGAATGGGATTTTTACCCACACTTCCCTGCTGCAAATGACTTGTAGGACTGGAGCTAAATATATAGTTTACTGATGTCTTTGAATGTCCATTGGCATGATGAATGGTGTCTCTTCTGGCCCCCAACTCTTTGGATGAGGAATACCACTTCTCAGCATACTAGTCTTTTTGTTTAACATGGAAGGAAAAGGCTCCTTCAGGTACTTTTACTACCAGGGCAAAATTGCTAGCATTTCATAAATGAGTACAGAACCCTTAAAAACGACTTCAAAATATAGAGAGGATTGAAATGACAATCAGTCTAGTCCAAAAGCAAGCAGCAATACACAAGAAAGAAACACCATGGCCAGGCACAGTAAAACATTCTTCATCCACCCACCAATCAACGAATTCAAAAAGCAGTGTAGCACCCAAAACAGTCTCTCTCTCTCTCTCTCTCTCTCTCTCTCTCTCTCTCTCTCACACACACACACACACACACACACACACACACACACACACACACACACACACACACACACACACACACACACCCCAAAATAGATACGTATCTTTAACAGAATAAGTACAAAGTACATTATCCAAGAATGTTTAAAAAAACCAGAAAAGGATCTCCCACAGTCATACAGAGAAAAATAGCTAAAAAACAAAAGTAACAAGCAAAATTACAATGCAGTTCCATAACCCAGAAAATAAGCATGAAAGCAAGCAAGAAAGCAAACAAGAAAGAAAGATTATTGGAAGACTGGAAGATTGATTTCACTCATCATCTTTGTGTCCTCATTGTTGAATCCTACAGGTACTTCAGGCAGACAGCACAATTCAACATGGAGGGCAACAGGAGCTCAGCAGCAATCCCATCCTGAACAGCAGCTGAAGCACAGAGGCTCTATCCCCCTTTAGAGGTTCAAAATTCCCTCTCTCCTGGGAATTCCAATTGTGTGCTGATAACAGCCCTTCCAACATACTTGAAAGAAAGTTTAAGTGAAAGAGGAAATGTGAAAGAACATGTACCCTTATTTGGTTAATGATTAATTCTTATTTAAGAGGCTTTGTTTCAGGAGTCAGCTGGTGAACATGAACATGAAAGAAAACCTATTAAAACACAAACGACCCATCCCTACTAGAAAGCAAACATCAGAACACCTACCACAAAACCCCTTTACAGTAGAATGGATTCCTCTAAATGATACCCATATCTTGATCAACCACAGAGGGTGGTTGAGTCTCCTTCTTTGGAAGTTTTTAAGCAGAGGCTGGATGGCCATCTGTCAGAAATATTGTGATGGGGTTCCTGCATGGCAGGGGGTTGGACTAGATGGCCCTTGAGGTCTCTTCCAACTCTATGAGTCTATGATTCTATGGTTCTATGATTCTATGATTCTATGAAGAAACAAACACAGTTAAAAATATCTATTAAATAATGTGTATATGATTAAGAGTATATTGGAAGGACTTCTATAGCAGAAAAAGCAACTGAGAATGAGACTTCCTAGGAATATATCAGTTTCGTCTATTAAGTGGATATACACCTGACTGTCCTCCATGTTTTGAGACAATGCATGGATCACTCTCAGAATTATGCAACGTCTGTTACCTTCCCTAATGAGAAACTCATGAGAATGAATTGTCTGTGCATACATGTGTATATCATTTCCTATACTCAAGGGAGTGTCCTACTTGTGTCAGTTGTGGGAGCTTCTCTAAATATGTATCTGAATGCGAGAACATTTTGATTTATTTATTTATTCAATTTATATACTGCCCATATGACACGAAGCCACTCTGGGTGGCTTACAGATGCAGGTTGAAGAAGAGGCTTGGCTCCATTTGTGGGGAGAGCTAGCTTGTGCAGATCAATGAAGAATGCATGAAGGCATAGTCATTGACTGCTTCATCAAAGGTCAGGGCAGAACATCCTACAAATACATATTGGTGTGGATGGGAGGGAGCTTTTGACCAAATATGCATAAATCAGGAAGAGGCCCCTCCTCCCACAGAATCATGACAGATAAACTTTATGTAGTCAATGAATAATTTTTCAGGATTATAGGCTGCAATCCCTTGCATACTTCCCTGTGAGTCAGCTCTCTTGGCTCAATGGAAACAATTTCTGAATATATATGCCTGGTGTTATCGATCTATTCACAGTTCATGACTGGTATAGGGGAATGCTCCTATCCCTTCATCTCTCTTCCCCCAATACCCCTCCTGTCCCAAAAATCAAGGTCCCAGCTCATGTAGACAGTCCCCCATGGTGGTGGAGTATCTTCCATGCAGACTTGTTGCTCTCTCTACGCATTTAGGAAAGTGTGAACAACAGGAACAGGGGGAATAGGGCTAGAGCCCTATTTGTGGTAACTGTAGACAGATACTGTAGATGATACCCAACCAAAACTTAATTTCTCTTAAATTCAGAATAGGAAGAGGTTCTAAATAGTGCATCCATGGAAATGACCCAAGCTTTGTGGTAGTCTACTCAGAGAGCATTCCTAAATACGTCCTCTAGGACTGGAGAGCAGCTCCCTTGTGTTTCAGATGTTGAAGTTTGTCTGCAGTGAGGACTGCCACGGAGCCCAAACCCAGCCTGGAAGAAGGAAGGAGAATGTGTAGAAACATCACTCTAGTTTTCACCATTTGAAAAGGGGGAAATGGCCTGTTTAAGAGGCCACTGTGAAAAAGGATAGTGTTTTCCACCACTTATGAAAGCAAACTAAATCATCTGAAAATTACACTTCATTTTTGTCCTGCATTTACTCCAAGCAGCTCAGAGGAATGTACACCATCCTTCCTCGTCATCCAATTATATCCCCACCATATTGATTTTTTTGCATTTATTTATTTGAAACATTTCTTTATTGCTTTTCTGCTCAACAGGGCTTCCAAAATAAATGAGAAGAACCCAGTGACAGATGTTAGGCTGAAAGTTAGCAGGTGGTTTAAGATCAGCCTGGGCTCTCTGGAGCTATTAAGAATTTTAAGCATAGATTTTCTGGGTTTGAGGCCTACACATGAACCACCACACAACAAAAAGCCTATTACAATTTACCTAATCTCACTGCTCCTAGATCTGCTTCAGGATTATTATTTTTTAAGAAATACTAGAATATTCTCAAACAATTGTTTGCTTCATATGGTGGTGATGATGGAGGCAGGGAAAATGTATTATTCCAGACTACTGGTCTCACCAGCCAGACTGGCTGGAACATTCTGGAAATTGTCCAAAGAAGTAACCATTTCCATCTTTGGCTTGTACACAGAAGAAGAAAGCCATCTCATTCACCAATCTCCCTGCAATCCCTGCCTCTAACATCCACAGAGCATGAATTACTGTCTCTTGGGCCAAATGAGAGGCAACGAGCAATTGTACATTACAGGTGAAACTCACAAAATTGGAACATTGTGCAAATGTTCATTTATTTCAGTAAGTCAGCTCAAATGGTGAAACTAATATATGAGATAGACTCATTATATGCAAAGCAAGATAGTTTAAGCCTTAATTTGCTATAATTGTGATGATTATGGTTTACAGCTTATGAAAACTCCAAATTCACGATCTCAGACAATTAGAAAATCACATGAAAGCAACAAAACAAGGATTGTCAGTAGAGCAATATTGGACCTCTGAAAAGTATAAGCATGCATATGTACTCAGTAATTAGTTTTTGGCCCCTTTTGCATCAATTACTGCCTTAATGTGGTATGGCATGGATGCTATCAACCTATGGCACTGCTGAGATGTTACGGAAGACTAAGATGCTTCGATAGCAGCTTTCAGCTCTTCTGCATTGTTTGTTCTCATGTCTCTCATATTTCTCTTGGCAATGTCCCATAGATTGTCTATGGGGTTCAGGTCTGGTGAGTTTGCTGGCCAATCAAGCACAGTAATCCCATGGTCATTGAACCAGGTTTTGGTACTTTTGGCAGTGTGGACAGGTGCTAAGTCCTGCTGGAAAATGAAGTCAGCATCTCCATAAAGCTTGTCTGCAGAAGGAATCATGAAGTGCTCCAGAATATACTGTAGACAGCTGCATTGACCCTGGACTTAATGAAGCACAGTGAACCAACCCACCAGCAAATGGCATGGCTCCCCAAATCAACACAGACAGTGGAAACTTCACACCGGACTTCAAGCATCTTGCATTGTGTGCCTCTCCATTCTTCCTCAGGACTCTTAGGTTCTTGGTTCCCAAATGAAATGCAAAAGTTGCTCTCATCAGAAAAGAGGACTTTGGACCACTGAGAATAGACCAGTTCTTTTTTCTTAGCCCAGGTAAGACACTTCTGATGTTTGTTGTTCAGGAGCGCCTTGACAAGAGGAATATGACATTTGAAGCCCATGTCCATTATTCGTCTCTGTGTGGTGGCTCTTGATGCACTAACTCAAGCTTCTGTCCATTCCTTGTGAAAGTCCCCAACACTTTTGAATGGGCTTTCCCTGACAATCCTCTCCAGGCTGCAGTCATCCCTGCTGCGTGTGCGCCTTTTTCTTCCACACTTTTTCCTTCCACATAACTTTCTATTAATGTGTTTTGATACAACACTTTGGAAGCACCCCACTTCTTTTGCAATTATGTTTTGGGGCTTTCCTTCCTTATGGAGGGTGTCAATGATAGTTTTCTGCACAACTGTCAGGTCAGCAGTCTTCCCCATGATTGTGATTCCTATTGAACCAGCCTGAGAGACCATTTAAAGGCTCAGGAACCCTTTGAAGGTGTTATTGATTAATTAGCTGAATAGAGTGAGACACTTTGAGCCTAGAGTATTGAACCTTTTCACAATATTCTAATTGTCTCAGATTGTGAATTTGGGGTTTTCATAAGCTATAAGCCATAATCATCATAATTATAACAAAGTAAGGCTTGAACTATCTCACTTTGCATATAATGAGTGTATCTCATATGTTAGTTTCACCTTTAAAGTTGCATTACTGAAATATATGAACTTTTGCACAATATTCTAATTTTTGGGGTTTTACCTGTATATCTCCCTAACCAAAATTCCCACGCCACACACACACAGTCCTCTTGCTACCAGGCTGGCATGTCATTTCAATGTAGCCCAGTGTGGCCAACAGCAAACATGTTGGCCTGGATGAAAAGCTAATTAGATTTCCGAAGAAATGCAAAAGACATAAAATTAATATTCTACAAAATTGCCATCTGTAGCAATTCCAATGTTTTTGCATATGCAATTATTATGAATGGGTTAGCTAACAGTATGTTTGTGTCGCCCTTAATGAAGCTCTCTGGGAGGTTTTCAATAACAAATAAACACACTAAAATACAATTATGTATCACCACATTTACATTTCCATCCTCAGATGGGAAGTATTTTGCCTCAGCATCTCTTAGTGATGCTTGCTTTGAACTGATCCATGCCTTGCCTGCTGCAATAAGTAAACAGAAATGGGCTCTATCCTCAAATAATTTTGCATGTTACTTTTCCTTCAGGCTACCAGATAATTAAAATTTGAATATTATTTTCATAGCAGTACTGGAATAATATTTTCAAATATTTACTCTCATGGACTTGCTTGTCAATCTGCTACATACAGCACAATCCTATGCCTGCTTACCAAAAAAAAATGTGTTCACTAGGACTTACTCCTCAGTAGACATGTACAGGGACACACTGTCCAAAATGCATGCATTTTATCATTTTCTATTAACGGTACCTCTATTATTTTATTTTACCTCTGTTATTATTTACCTCCATTATTCTATTATTTTAAAATGCCCTCTGGTAAGTGGCTAGCAGCTCAAGGTGATGACAATTTCCTGTAATAATAATAATAATAATAATAATAATAATAATAATAATAATAATAATAATAATAATAATAATAATAATAATAAAATAATAAAAAGCATTCCATTGATGTACCATCTGCCACTCCTTCCAGCAAAATTAGTGACCCTCTACCTTTTGGAAACATGCATAATATGCCTGCTTTAGAGAACTTGAAAACCCTCTGAATCAGATGTTTTGGCACCATATGTGGCGAAAAGGGTTGCTTATGTATATGCATTACTATTTATGAATATTGATGTGACTGTTAGTTTGAAAATATAGACCTTGGTGTCAGACTCTCTTATTAAAATTAATTTCAGTAAAATACAGGCCAGCAGATATGACATGGGCTTGCTGGCGTATTGATATCCTGAAACCAAAAATTAAAACAACAACAACATGGGAAGTAAGCACAATGGGGGACAAGAAAAACAACAATAACATTTCAGAGTCCCCACTTACATTTGCATTGCCTTAAAAGACACTTCGAAAGCAGCTCCAAAAAAAACAGTACTCCCAGAGGTGGTTGCTGGAAGACCCACTGGGATGTGCTTAAGGGGGCATGGTCAGAGGTGTGGGGTTGTTGTCTGTCTGTCTGCCTGCCTGCCTGCCTGCCTGCCTGTCTGTTTGCCTGTCTGTTTGTTTGGCTAGGTACAGGGCAATGTCTGCATTCCAAAGGCATAACCAATGATGACAAATTGTGGAGGGCTGATGCTCAAAAAAATCTGCATGGTGGAAGGTTCCAAGGCCTTGCCTTGGCGATGTGAAGTCCTGCCTGGATTAATGTTACCCCTAGTTTTTAAGTTTTTGTGGTACATCAATTGTGTTTTTCCTGTTAAAAAAGGCACCCTGGCTCCTGAAATCTGAAAAGACTGCAGAACTGAAGTATCATTGTTTATATGTCTCCAGCTCTAATGTAGCATATGGCTGATTTTTTTCCTTCCTTCATTTCCAGACAGACATGGCAGACATTTATGTCATCAGCAAGCAAATGTGGCTTCTGTACAGAATGTTTTTTTAAGATAATATTGCCGAAGAGTGAAACTGAAATAAATTTGACAAATGTATACCTTATGTCAGGCATGTCCAAACTTCGGCCCTCCTGATGTTTTAGACCACAACTCCCAGAATTCCAAGCCTGTGTTTCCAATGGCAAAGGACTGTGGGAGTTGTGGTCCAAAACAACTGGAGGGCTGAAGTTTGTCCATGCCTGCCTTAAGTGATGGGGAGTGTGTCCTTTGTGCAAGAACTCTTGATGCAATTGGTGAGATTGCAACTCCCAGAAACCAATACTGGTGATAAACGCTTCTGGGAGTTGCAGTCCAAGTACTCACAATTTGGGAACCACTGCCATAGAGGACTTAAGGCAATTAAAGCTACTCAATAATTACAATATACAATAAATCCCCCGAGACAACACACACACACACACACACAAAATTTAACTTGACGATCTTTGCTTGGGGATAGAAGAGCAAGAGGGAGAGGACCAATCTGGGTGTGCATTCAAAAGGTAGGAAGCTGCTACTGAGAAATGGGGATAGTGGCTACTTTTCTTTTTTGTGTGAGTCAAAGCTAATCAGACTATCAGTACTTTAGGCTGAGCAAACAGTATAGGAGCAGTGATAAAGTTTTAAAAGTAAGGTGACTGCAACTCCCCAGTCAAAGAAAGTTAGAATGAATTACTGATGGGAGGAGAACTAGTGAATGGAATCTTTATGTGGAAGGGACCCTCTTATATGGCCAAATTATTAGCAAAGCAAGTGGGAATTTTTTTACTTTGCTGATTGGCTTTATATATATATATATATATATTGGGGGAAGCATTTAGCTGCCTTCTTCAAAGATTAAACCCAGAAAGCCATCAAATGTTGAGTATATCTATATACTTGGCTCAGGGCCGCAGACTGCGGGCTACTTGCCCCTGCTATATCTATATACTTGTTCCCTGTCAAAGCTGTGTATATGTGTTACTGACATAAATCGGGACACAAATGTACATTATATAGGAAGAAATGAGAAGGCACTAGTGATAGAGGTGGATGAATCTATTTCTGGTTCATGACCTCCTTACAAATCTTGCCCATCATTCTCTTCTATGCATTTTCTACCCCAGTCTTTTGTTTGTGCTTACATTTCTGCAAAAGATGCATTTTAATCCTGTTGAATCTCATGAGCTAATATTCAAACGTATTGTCTCAGGGTTTGATGTGTTTGAACTGCCAAAAACAAGAGCAAAAAGTTACTTTTTTTGAATGTAAATCACAAAGTCCCAGCCTAATAAGTGTTTTTAATATTTCCAGGCTTTGCCAAGATCTGTGCCAGAACCTTTGATGAAATGAAATGTAGCAGAGAACATGTGACACGGCACATGCAGTACTGTATTAACCCAGACCTGGTCCCCTAGGCTTGTAGGTATTTCAGGTGCCCTCCAGCACTTCAGTGTTTCACCCCACTACAGCAAAAAATAATAAAAATAAAAATGAAGCAAAATAAAAAAATATTGTGCCTCAGGAAAAGAAAATGTTGGGTCCCTAGTCCCTGATAGGCCCCTAGGATTCCGCCTAGTCAGCCTTTTGAATAATACAGCCCAGAGCACATGTATTGCTTGCCACTGTCTGTCAGGAAGAAAATTCTAAGAAAAATGAATTAATGTTTTGATTCAGTTTACAAGAAGATCCTGTGTTCCTAATGGCCAAGACATGTGGATAAGGACATTCCACATCAAAATGTGTAAAGATTGGATCGGACAAGCAACCTTAAGGTCTTTTGAATATTTAGTCTCTTTTAGCTATTTACAGTAGTTGTGAATACATAGCTTGCATTTCTGGTGAGAGATGAATAAACCACTAAGAATGAAGAGGCTCAGAAATGAGAATACTCTGCCTGGTGGAATAATTTCCACCAATTCTATATGCAAGATGACATTATTGTTTTAGTTAGTCATCCTTGGCTTCTGGAAGAAGCCATAAAGTTTTCCTTACACATACCTCCTGCGTAGTTCAACAGAGATATTTGAAAATCATACTTTTAGATTACAAGTCCCAGATTCCACCAATCTGCAGGGTTCATATAGGTCAATCAGATGCCGTGGTGAAATCCACAAGCAGGATATGAGAGTGAATGCATCATTTTATTCATGTGTTGTTTCTAAAACCAGAGGTAGTACAACAACATAATGGCTAGTTGACACTATTAGCATTATCTTCTATGAATGTGTCTATAACTCCCTGTTTAACACCATGAAAATATGCAGTCATAATTACTTTTTTGTACAGAAATCCATAGTTTATGCATTTGTAAAATCTTACTTGTAAATGTTGCTCCTTCTGCTAAAATTTGCTCCATATGTCCTGGAATTTGTTGAATGATTCATTTGAGCCACAAGAGATATTGTCTCCAGTTTTGTTTTGGTTGGTATTTCAGTGGCAGTCCTACACAGCTATTCAATCTTGTTTACACATTATGCTCATATACATCGCATCATCATAATTTTCCTGAGAGATAGACTGCCGTTTCCCTAGCATTTTCTCACTGCATTCCAAAGAAGGTGTCATAAAACAAAGCAAAACAAACTATTTAATCCTCTTTTGAGTTATTCATGATTGTAGTTGTTTGCTGCCTAGAAAGCACTGATTTCTATAATGCACCAGGCTTTCCGTTTAGCAATGTCTTCTGTAAATCAAAAGCAAACAGTCAAGTGTTCATTAATTATACTTTGCCTACACAAGTCAATACTATTTCCAATCCAAGTGCTCTCAAGAGGCTACATACAGAGGGCTGAAGAAACCTCATGTCAAACACTATGAAGCTCCATGTGTTTACTGACACATGTGATTTGTGGGTTTTCTAAATGATGCTTTCTGAGCGTGAACGTGTTTGTTCAGTAATTATTCATGATGGGCAACATGTTCCTGGTTAACTCTGATACTCACTTTCAGTGTTTGCATTTAAGAAGCAAGTAAGGCTTTGGTATGAAGAACAGCAAACCTCCAGTATGAGGCACTAGGAAAATGTTATCTATCCCCACCCCAGAAACAACACATCCCAGGAGAGTTTCAAGGCACTGCTTCTGTATCCTATTCACTACATTTGCATACTTAAGTCCCCTTGAGAGGGGAAAGGTTGAGAGGGAGAATCAGAGATATTTGTATACTATCCAGCAGCTTAGCCATTCAGAACACTAAGCGTGTTTGAAAATTTACTGGAAGAAAAAGATGTTAAAATGCAGACATTTGATTATATTTTTTAACTCACTGGTGGAACTCTTGATCTGCACAGTCCTACTTCCTTGGCCCCTCATAGTGTGGTGATCACCCTCAGTTTCTCAGAAGTCATGCCAGTGAAAGGCAATATCTGTCAGGTTCTACCTATCTGGTGAAACTTCAGGGCTATGGAAGGGCATGGGATAGGACTGGGAGATTGATCAGAAAATGCTGTATGTTTATGTCTTTCTATGTCCAATATTCACCCACGTGTTATTGCATTTTCTGTGAATGAGCAGGAAACAAACACATCTCAAATTGTTTTCTCTTCCTCATAACCCTTTAGTTCTCATCCTTGTCCCTCTGTCATTGTTGGTGTGTGCGTGTGTGTGTGCACATGTGTGTGCATGTGTGGTGTGTGTGTTCTTGCCTAAGGACAACTCAATGAATATGAACACAACAGGAACAAAACAAACACATATCTGTTGAAGTGAAACAAATCATTCCCCATGCCCAATTAGGAATACTGCCCCTTTCATAATAAGCCACCAATCCTTCTGAAACATTTGACTTTTTTTCTCTCTCTAGTTACCTTTATATTGCATATTACCTTCACACCAATAGCCTGTGAAAACCCCAGGGACAAAGTCAGTTTTTGCACCCTTCCTGCCCCCCTATCCGTTTACCCTTATAACTGTATTTCTCACCCTCCTTGCGAGGCACCTTTTTCCAATTCTAAGAGGGGAATCAATCTTGTTTAGTTTTGGGGGGAGGGGGGTCCACCTCTGTGTTACCTCAGAGCAGGTCAGCTAACTACTCCTGGAAGTTAGGAAAACACGGAGTGCAGTGGAATGGGGATTAGGAAAGCTGAATTTCATGCAAAGGGAGCCACAGTCAGATGGGCAGCCATTTCCTGGGGCAGTTCCTTCTCCTCCCCTCCTCAGGGCTGAAGACTGGGCATGGCCTGGGCAGGTTATCTCCCCACCCCATCAGGCTCAGTCAGGAGCCCAAGAGCAGCATCTTCTGTCCATCCTGCCACTTTTGCATCTAATCCTCACTAGGCCCCACTAGGGCCACCATTACAGCTCTGTCTTGCCCCATTTCTTGCCCACGCCCCCATCCACCCCCCCCTCCATCCAGCCAGCCTTGGCTGCCCGTTAGAGATGGACACCAAGGGAGAGAACACCCAAGCTGGGCTGAGCCCAGTCAAAAAGCCACCCAGGGGGTGAGAGCAGCTTTGCCCTTCAGGCAGGCAGGAAGGAGGAAGCGCCGGAGGAGTTGCACTTTGGGTGGTGCATGCAAGGGAGGGAGGGGGGAGCAAATGAGTGAAGAGAATGGAAGGTGCTCGCATGCCTCCGCCTGTGTGTGGATGCTTGTGTGTGTGTGTGTACGGATGGCATGTTAGCCCCTAGTAGTGTGAATGAAGGAAGTGGGGAAGGAATGAGGGCACCCAGCCTTTCACCCTCCACAGGGAATTAAACACCTCACAGGGCAGTTAATTTCCCCCCTTCTAATACGAGAGAGTGGGAGGCATGAATTGGCATCAATTGGGTGCCTGCAGATGCTGCTCGCTTGCCCATCCCTCTATCCCAGCCACAGCGGCAGCAGTCACGGACACCTGTCTCTTTCTTCCTCCTTCCCCCTCCCCTTCCAAAGGAGGCTGCCTGCTCCTGTAAGGAGCTCATGCCCTAAAACATCAATTTGGCACCCCTAGATTGCTGTGCTTGGGGGCAAATGACCCCCTCCCCCCCAGTATAGCCACTGGTCAGCTCAGAGTGTAACCCTTTACAAAAAAATATCTTCTGATCCATTTTGTCTAATGAAAAAATAAAATGTTCATTTTAAATTTGCTTTTTAAATAATACATGTATGGCATTTAAATGCATTCATTTGCCTAAAACTTTATACATTAATTTGTTCCCATGAATCTGCTATGGTCCAGTTCTGACAATAATAAACATAATGCAAATGGATAGAATGATAGACAGATAGACAAATAGGTCAACAGACAAGGGACTAAGTGATTTCCTTGGGTGTATGTAGCCTTTCAGGAACCCAAATATTATTCCCAAGGTATCCTGGGGCCCTTCCTCCTCTCCTTGCTCCTGAAACCAAGAATCAATAAAAAGGCAAATGCCAATTAGAAGTGACTGGCCAAAATCAGAGGGTGCTGAGTAGATGCACTCTCAGGAGTGTGGAGTGTTAAAAAGCCTCCTGGAATTCAGAAGTTTCCCCTCCCCTATTACAGAGAGTTATTCTGGTTTAATGAGGTTCATTGGAATGCACAGAAGTTTGAATTTATTATTATTCATTTATTGTTCATTTATAAGCTTCCTTTCCTTCCGTGAGTACCAGTGAGTTCCATGGTTCAACACGAATTTCCATGCAACTATCCAGAGTCATGGGCCACCACTCAAACCACGATGTCACACTGGCTCCAATATGAAATAATGTTTTCATTGACCCAAGTCAGATAAGATGATCACAGGATGTTTGAGAAAACAGAGCTATTTTGCAAATTGCCAAATTCAAGCCTGAAACAAATCTTATGGTCAGTGTGCAAGGTGGCAAGAACCTAACAATGAATAGCTAATCTAATTACTTTGATGAGAGAAATACCTATGAGCAGACCATATCTAAAATTTGTAAGGCGGCAGTTAAAATGCCAACAGTTTTCCTTTAAGTCGAATTGCCCTTACGTCGAGCTGCTCTTAAGTCGGGGTACCACTGTAGATGCATTAAGTGGACATTGCATCTTTTTATTCATCCACCCTTCCCATCTCTGTTCACTGTGTCTGTGTGCTTAGCTTCACAAAATGAGAAGTCACTACTCTTGTGCACAGAATGGAGCTTCCAAAAAGATGAAGCCCCTTCCCAGCGCCTGTTGCTTCTCTATTGCACTGGCCACTAGAAATCTCATAGTTGTTAACAAGCTCATGCAGGCTGTCTGTATCAGTCGCTTAAATCTTCATTCTTTCACTCATGCATGAAGAATAATTAAATGCCTTTGTTTTTTTACCTTATTCAGCTGGAAAATAGCTAGAAATGTTATTTTATTTTATTTTATTTTATTTTATTTTATTTTATTTTATTTTATTTTAATGATCCTGAAAGACCATTTGCAGGACTATCTTTTGAACTTGACTCAAGGCCTTAAGAGACACATGTTTGCACAACATACTTTAACTGCTATTTTGAATATGGAGAAGTATTGGATCTATTGCTCACCAAAGCTCAAGCAATCAGCCTGCCCTTATTCACTTGCTTCATGTGTAGTTACTCAGCTTCACAAAGTGAATGGACACCAATGTTATGGAGAAACATTTTGTGGGCAGGGGGGGAAGGGATTGAGAACTCTCAGGGGGTAAGTCATTTATCTTCACTAAAAATGAGAGATCTAGGAAGAATTCATCATAAATCTTTCTTTGGTAAGGAGAACTTTAACAAATTTCTTCACAACCTTAGCTTTGACAAACTATAAAAAGGGAAGCTGGGAAATTAGAATATTAATATACTCAGCAAGCATGTATTAAGTATAATTAATATTTCCATACTGCCTTTTTGGGGAGGCAGAAAGAAAAGGTGGACTAAAGGAAATCTAAAATAAGACCCCAAACCCCATTAAAAATTAAAATAACAGCTCAGTATGATATTAATTATTAACCACTCCGATGTTTGTATGTAAATTATGTGTCTATGTTTATTTCTGTTCTGCATTTCAGTCTCAAATAACAAAGTATATACTATTAAGAGCACAAACATTCCCTTGAACTGTGCTCATTTAAAAGCAGAGAGCACAAGTCAGTATTTAAATTGCTGTAACATTCCTCTACAAAGGTCTTGAAATTTATAAGTATTAATTGAACATAACATGAATAGTGGAGGTTTCACAATTCTGAACTTTTCTATTTGTATTTCAGAAATCATCATATTTCTGCCTAGTAACATGTAGGCTAAACAAACACTCCCAAAGAGATTATTTACTACTTGCTTGTTTCCTCAGTTGTTTTTTAGTTATTAAATGTACATGTCTTTCCTTCAGTGGACAACAACCCTATGAGCCACACAAGACTGATAATGAATGTCTGGACCAAGAAACTCTAGCGAGTTTCAAAGTCAACCACTACATCACTTTGATTTGTTTAGCTAATGGCTGTTGTGGTTCCTTTCATCATAAAACTTTTCACTTTTATCTTGGTTTATGCATTGTTATTGCTATTTGTGTCTTTTGATTTCATAGAATCATAGAATCATAGAATCATAGAGTTGGAAGAGACCTCAAGGGCCATCCAGTTTGACTCTCTGCCATGCAGGAACCCCCATCACACTATTTCCGTCAGATGGCCATCCAGCCTCTGCTTAAAAACCTCCAAAGAAGGAGACTCCACCACCTTCCATGGCAACATATTCCACCGCCAAACAGCTCTTACTGTCATGAAGTTCTTCCTAATGTTCCTATGGAATCTCTTTTCATGTAGTTTGAAACTACTTTTGGGAGTCCTAGTCTCTGAAGCCAGGGAGAAAAAATAACCTGTTCCCTCTATGATATGACATCCTTTCAAATATTTAAACATAGCTATCATATCCCCCCTCAGCCTTCTTTTTGAAAGGCTAAACATTCCCAGTTCCCTAAGCCATTCCTCATAAGACATTTCTTTCAGATTTCAACCCTCCTGGTTGCCCTCTTCTATACCCGCTCAAGGTTGTCAACATCCTTTTTAAATTGAGGCACACAGAACTGGACAAAGTAATCCAGGTGGGGTCTGACCAGAATAGAATATAGTGGTACTATCTCTTCCCTTGACCTAGACACTATGGTTATGTTGATGCAACCAAGAATCACATTGGCTTTCCTGGCTGCTGCATCACACTGCTGACTCATGTTCAATTTGTGGTCCACCAAGACTCCCAGATCCCTTTCACAGGTACTATTTTCCAGCCAGGTATCTCCCATCCTATATCTGTGCAATTCATTCTTTTTACCTAGATGCAGCACCCTACATTCCCCTCTGTTGAAACCCATTCTGTTAGATTTGGCCCAGCACTCTAATCTGTCAAGGTCATTTTGGATTTTCATCTTATCCTCTAAGGGATAAGCAACCCCTCCCAATTTGGTATCATCTGCATATTTGACCAGCCTACACTCTATTCCTTCCTCTAAGTCATAAATATAGATATTGAACAGCATTGGACCCAGAACAGAACCGTGAGGCACCCTACTGGTCACATCTCTCCAAGCTGAAGAGAGGCCATTTATGATCACCCTTTGAGTGCTATCAGTCAGTCAATTAAAAATTCACCTAGCAGTAGCACTATCTATCCCACTTTCTAGTAACTCCAAGTATACCATGAGGAACCTTATTGAAGGCCTTACTGAAGTTCAGATAAGCAAATCCACAGCATTCCCCTCATCCACCAGGCCTGTAATTTTATCAAAGAAAGAGATCAAATTAGTCTGGCATGACTTGCTTTTAAGAAACCTGTGATGACTTCTTGTAATGACAGCATTGTTTGTTAAATAATTACAGACTGCCTGTTTAATAATCTGCTCTAGGATCTTTCCAGGAATTGAGGTCAAGCTAACTGGGTGGTAATTATTTGGTTCCTCTCCCCCCCCCCGCCACCTTTTGATGACAGGGACAGCATTAGACCTCTTCCAATCGATGGGGACTTCCCCTGTTCTCCAGGACTTCTCAAAAGATTATTGCCAATGGTTCTGAAATTACTTCTGCCAGTTCTTTTAATATCCTTCAGTCTAATTCATATGGCCCAGGGGACTTAAATTCATTTAATATTTCCAGGTGTTTCTGTACTACTTCTCTACCTATTCTATGTTGCAATTTCCATCCTACCTCATCTACTCTTTGTCCCAGCAGATCTCTTTCTTCCTTTTTGGAGACAACGGAGGCAAAGAAAGTGTTGAGTAGCTCTGCCTTTTCCTTTTCTCCTGTCAGTAACTGGTTATCATTGCCACACAGAGAGCCTATCATTTTTCGTTTTGCTGCATACATAATTAAGGAATGCTTTTTGCTGTTTTTAATCTCTCTAGAAAGTCTAATTTCATTTTGCATTTAGCTTTCTTTACCACCCCCTGCATATATTAGCTGTTTGCTTATATTCCTCTTTGGTGCATTCCCCATTTTTCTATTTCTTGTACTTGTTTTTTTTTTTAAAAGTTAGCTGAGTTGAAAATTCTTTAGTAAACCATTGCGGATTCTTTAGACCTTTCCTATTTTTTCTTCTTGTTGGAACAGTTTTAGATTGCACCTTTAATATCTTGCTTTTAAGGAACCCCCATACATCTTGGACTCCCTTCTCTTTCAGTGTTTTGGTCCATGGAATCACAGTCAATAATTTCCTTAATTTTACAAAAATTGGCTTTCTTAAAGTCCAGGATTCTTGTCTGACTATGCTTAGCTTCTCCTTCCAACTGTATAAAAATTTCCCAGAGGGCATGGTCACTTTTACCTAAAGATCCCACCACTTTGACCCTATTTATAAGGTCCTCCTTATTGGTTAAAACCAGATTTAAAATGGTTGTGCCTCTTGTTGCCTCCTCTACCTTCTGGACCATGAAATTGTTTGCAAGGGCAGTAAGGAATTTGTTAGACCTTGCATTCTTAGCTGAGTTGGACTGCCAGCATATATCAGGATAATTAAAATCTCCCGTTAGTACTAAATATCTGCCTTTTGACTGTGTGACCATCTGCTCACAGAAGGCATCATCCCACTCCTCTGGCTGGTTTGGGGGTCTATAACAGTGGTCCCCAACCCCCGGGCCGCGGACCGGTGCTGGTCCGTGGACTTGGCATAGGCCGGGATCCCCTTTTCCTCCGCCGCCTCCTCCTCCTCCTCTTCTCTCCCCCGGGCAGCCGGAGGAGGAGTCCCACCGCCGGGCACGAAGCACAGGCGGGTGGGGGGAGCATCGGGCGGGCCCCGCCTCCTCCTCCAGTCGGGCGGTTTTCAGCTGCGACTCCGCGGCCGGCGGCGGGGCGCCCCGCCGCCGCTGCGGCCGGCTCGGCGGTGCCGGTGGTGCCCTCGGGCCGGAGACGCCACCCCCACCGGCCTCCCTCCCCTCCCCCTCCAGCTTGCCCACCCGATGCCCCACCGAGGTGGGTGGCGGTGGCGGCCACGAGGCGCCCCGCCGCCGGCCGCGGAGCCACAGCTGAACCCGGGCAGCTGCCGTGGCCGCAGCCGCGCCGTGGCGGCCTTCTGCGCCGCCGCTTGCCTCCATCCCCGCCCGACGCCCCAGCCGGCAAGCGCCGCCGCCGCCGCTCCCGTGCCCCCAAAGGTATCCTCCTCCCCCTTCCCCCATCCCCTCCCCCCCACACCTCCCCTGCCCCCTACACCCCCCATCTCCCCCCCTCCCCACCCCCACCCCGGGCCACGGGAAAATAATCAAACAAATACTGGTCCGTGGAGACAAAAAGGTTGGGGAGCACTGGTCTATAATATACCCCCACAGTGACATCCCTCCCAGTTTTTTCACCCCTGATTTTCACCCAAATACTCTCGACATGCTTCCCCTGCTATTTATCTTGTATTTCTTTGGCAGTATAATTGTTCTTAATATATAAAGCTACACCTCCTCCATTCTTACTAAGTCTGTTCCTTTGAAACTGGTTATACCCTCCAATAACTACATCCCAATTATAAGTCTCATCCCACCAGGTTTCAGTGATGCCAATTATGTCATATTTATTTTGCTGTATTAGAAGTTCCAGATCCTCTTGTTTGTACCCATGTGATTTGGCCACATGGGTACATGTTCAACTCTTTTAAATCATCCAGATTAGTGACTTGTCACTAATTTGGTAGTATATGAATGCAATAAATAAATAAATAAATAAATAAATAAATAAATAAATAAATAAATAAATAACATTGGAACAAATTTCAAAGAAAACTATAGAATTTGATAGCTGTGAGTTTTTCGGGCTGTTTGGCCATATTTTGCAAGTTTTTGTTCCTGATGTTTCACCAGACTCTGTGGCCGGCATCTTCAGAGGGCAAGGAGTGCAGGGAACTAGGAGTTCTGTCTGTGCTCTCTCCTCTATACACCGGAGTGCAAAGAGAACTCCTAGTTCACTGAGCTCCTTGCCCTCTGAAGATGTTGGCTACAGAATCTGGTGAAACGTCAAGAAGAAAAACTTCCAGAACACGGCCAAACAGCCTGAAAAACTCACAACAGCTGTCAGATCCCAACCATGAAAGCCTTTGAGAATACTATAGAATTTGCTTGGCTGAATGAATTCGTAAATTCATTTTTAAATAAAACCCTATAAATGGCCTCCAAGGCACCTGGAGACACTTAATTTGCAGAGGAACTTTCCCTGACACTTCTCCACATGCCCTGCCGTTTTGCTGAAGTCTGGGTTCTGCACTCTCAAAAAGACTCCCCGGGAAAGTTCCTCCCGGCACCTACAAGTGCCACATTTGCAGAGAAACTTCCCATGACTCCTCTCTACAAGCCCTACGAGTTTGGTGAAGGTTGGGTTTCAGAAATACAATTTATATACTGACAAATTGGAACTCCCTAGGAAAGTGACCTTTAAGCCGCTCGCTCAGGGAGGAGAGGAAGAGGAAGTTTGTTTGCAAGTTTGTCATTTCTAGGTACCTGGGGGAGAACTTTACTGGGGGACCGTAGAGAAGAGTCAGGATAATATTTTCTGAAATTCTGGGGTCTCTAGGGGCTTTGGGGCCCAACAAAATAAATCAACGATTTTTTTAAAAAGAGTTCAATTTGTATTCATTGGGGTATCAATTCATACAAACACAAATTGATAAATTTGCTATTTTTGAATGAATTTTGTATTTCTTTTTAAATGTGCCCATCTCTACTCCTTACGATGTAAAGCATGGCTTTAATTTCCCTGATGGCAATGCAGTTATAGTACTGTGCTGCAATACTGGGCCATTTCCTGGCATGTTGAATTGTGGGTACAGAAGCACCCTCTTCCACATTCATAAGCTGGAGGTTTTTAAAAGAACTGAATTTTATCAGCTTTGTAAGCCACCCAGAGTTCCCCTAGGGAAGATGGGTGGGGTATAAATTTAATAAATAAATAAATAAATAAATAAATAAATAAATAAATAAATAAATAAATAAATAAAGTTGTAGAGGACATTTTTGTTGGGCCAACCTCCCATGTTAGGAGCCCCAGCCTTCAGCCTGCAAATAGGTGAGGTTTATTCTGTCAGAGAGACACAAGACACACATCCATTCATGTCATTTTAAAACACACAACAGTAGTGTGATGTGTATTAAGATTGTTGCAAGCCTAAAATGTAAATGGGTGTGGCATTAGCTTTCTTGCATCCCTCTGTTGTGTAGAAGGGTTTTTATTTAATATCTAGGAAGTGGAAAGTGGCAGAGAAAGAGTTTTCACTTCTCAGTAAAGCAAAGTATCCCCAGCCATTATGTTCTCATCAAAACAAACGCTCATTTGCGTTTTAATGTTGAGCATACTAGGTGTGACTAATAGCCTATTATCTACAGGGTTCAGTTTAAGGCCTAATATTATCTCATGGTACATATTAATTTGCATTTCCATTTTCTTCAATCAAATTGCTAGCTTTTAATACAAAGTATTCAACATTCTTTATAGGGTTTTTTTCTGTTTGTGAGAGTAATGCTGATACGATGCACATTTTTCCTTTCATCTTACTAGACATCTCACCCAAAGCTAAAACATTTAGATTGAACCCTGTTTCGGTTGAGGTGTAATAGCAGCATTTAAGCATTAGCATAAGGTTTAGGCTGTTACACCGGGTAGTCTTAAAATGATGAAATATTGCCAAACTTCTCATGCAAGCTCAAACAATAGCACTGCACTGAGGTTTAATTTTTAAAGTCTTGAAACTCGATTAATTCATTTTGGTTACCTCTGAAATTGTCTCACTCTGGTTGTTTTTCCATTATTCTTGCTCTATTCCCAATGGAATTATTTTACTACAAAGTAATTTATCCTGGTTCCACAACCCCAGAACCTGAATCACCATGCATTAACCTTTCAAAGAAATAAACTGCATGCATAGCTCTGTCTGCTTAGAAGAGTGAAGCACAGAAACCATTTTTTTTTGCCTTCTCCCCCATGGCATCAATTTGAAATTAAAACTATTCATCTGTCAGATGTAATGCTCATTTGCATTGTACTCAAAATCATATTTGCAAAAACATGGTTATCATAACGTACATAAATCTGAATTTTATTTTTCAGCATAGTATTGACAATTACTGGTGATATGCCAACTTCACATAAAGCCAAGGCAAGAACAACCTCACGGGTCAAATCCAAATCTTAACACAATAAGCTCCAGGTGTTCCTAGAGTAGAGATTTCTATCTGTGAAAAACCCAACATTTCTGTTTCATCCAGTTTCTGAAAGGCTTCCAAATTTTGCTTTCAAATGAAACATTAGTATCTGCTGTCATTGCAATTAAAATCTGACTAGATAATTTTCTGGACACAGATAAGAGACAGGTACATAGACAGTCAATATTTGTTATATTCCTTTTTTTGGTTACCTTTTCATAAAAAGGGGAAACACATATAAGTAGAGATGGGCACGAATAAAAAAATGGCATTTCGTTTGTCATTTGTCGTTTGGAGGGTCCATTTCGGTTCATTTCTGTTTTTTTCGCGAATTTTTGCAAAAATTGTTTTCATTTTTGTTCATTTCGTTACCATTTCATTACCATTTATTTCAATTTGTTTTGTGATTTTTTTAGGATTTTAAGCACTTCACTCATATTGCAGTAACGCATACAAAACGGACGACAAAATTTCTGGTGTTTCTGTTCGTTTTGTTTCATTTTTGAGACAAAATTCGTTTGTCGTTTCGTTATGTAACGAAATGAAAAATGGAAATGGAAATGAAAAATTGTTCGTTTCGTGCCCATCTCTACATAGAAGTGATTTGCATGATTGTTAGTAAACCATGTCATTAGTTGCATCTAAAAATCAGGAGAGAAGATAAGCTCTCTAGATCAGTCATTTCGGGCCGCGGACCGGTTTTGCACCGGCCGCCTGGGGAGGCCGGGAGGCTCCTCCCCTTTTCCTCCGCCGCCCTCCTCCTCTTCTCTCCCGCGGGCGGCCGGTGGAGGAGGAAGGCTGGAGGAGCGCAGGAGGAGCCGCCGCCGCCGCCGCCTTTGCCTTTGCCTTCCTCCTCTGCCCGCCGCCGCCGCCGGCGGCGGCACATCCTCCTCCTCCACCGCCGCCCTCCTCCTCCTCACCCTCCAGCAGCAGCAGCAGCAGCAGCAAACCGGGCGCGCGGGGCCAATGGAAATGGCGCTGGCGAATTTGTGGGGGCCCCTCGGTCGGAAGAGGAGGTGGGTGCCCCTCCTCCT
Organism: Phrynocephalus forsythii; assembly: GCA_029282475.1. Classification (NCBI taxonomy): domain Eukaryota; kingdom Metazoa; phylum Chordata; class Lepidosauria; order Squamata; family Agamidae; genus Phrynocephalus; species Phrynocephalus forsythii. The sequence continues at coordinate 40,223,670 of JAPFRF010000006.1, forward strand.
CCTCCTCCTCCTCCCCTGGGCCGCGCGCCTTTGGCCCCTCCCTCTCTACCTGTGTTGGGGGCAGGCGGGAGGGCGTCGCGGGCCGGCCCGGGTGTTTTCGCCGTCGCCGCCGCCCCTGCGACCCCTCCCGCCGCAATCGCCCAGCTGCTGCTGCTGCTCCTTTTCGGCCAGGTTTACCAGAGCACTCGTGTTACACAACCCATTTCCAAAAAAAGCAAAACAAAACAAAAACCCTTCAAAGAGACACAAAAGGCAGCATCTACCAGTTAAACCATGTCATTAAGGTTACTACACGCTCTTCCAGATGTGCTGGGTACATCATAAATAAATTTACTGCATCCAGATGGATGCTTAGAAATTGCAGAGGATATTGAATTATTGTTTCTTGCATTTTTCCTCCCAGTATCTCTTTTTGTATTATTGACATGATGAATCATAGTTCTGGAGAACTCCCAAATTACATTGATTCAGGAAATTAGATTAGGCTCATTTGGGTAGTATTTCAGTGGGACAGCCCTGTTAATAACACAGTAGCCTTGGGCTTCCCTCATCTAAGCCTATGAAGCCAACATGTAGTGAGGGGAACTGTTCTAGTCCCAGCCACTCCATCATCCCTTTCAAGCTGTGAAGCCTAGCAGTTGGAAGAGGAAGAGGAAGGAGGAGGAGGCGCTACCGCCCTCGTTTTAGCCCCTTCGGGGCAGGGAGGGTTCCACCAGTCCCCAGCGGCCGCCTCGCCGCCTCCCCGGGAGAGCGGACAAGTTCCAGCAGCAGGTGAGAGAGGCGGCGGCGGCGGCGGGAGGCGCTCGGGCTCCCCCTTCTCGGCCCGGAGACCCGGCGGGAGGGGGGGCAAGTCTTGGTGGTGGGGGAGGGCACGCACGGCACGGGGTGAGCTTTGCCCGCCTCCCTGAGAGGTGGCCAGGTGTGTGTGTGTGTGTGTGTGTGTGTGTGTGTGTGTGTGTGTGTGTGTGTGTGTGTGTGTGGGGAGGGCTGAGGAAAGGACACTGGCCTCTCCGGGGGCGCGCGAGATGCCACTCCCCACCGGCCTCCCTCCCCCTCCCCTCCCGCTCGCCCGCTCGAAGGCCGAAGTTCGGCGGCCGAAATGCTGCCGTGGCCGCCGTGGCCGCCGTGGCCGCCGACAGGAGGAGGAGGCGGGCGCCCGCCCAGGAGCCCCAGGCTCCCCCTCCCGTGCGGGGCGAGCGGCACGCCCGATGCCCCCAGCCGGCGCCGCGCCGCCGCCGCTCCCGTGCCCCCGCAGGCACACGCTCCAAGCCCCCCGCATCCCGCCTCCCCTCCTCCCTCCCCCATCCCCCGCCCCCCACACACCCTCCTTCCCCCGACCCCCCGCACCCCCATCTCCCCCTGCACCCCCAGCCCCGGGCCACGGAAAATCATCAAACATTTACCGGTCCGTGGGGACAAAAAGGTTGGGGAGCACTGCTCTAGATGACTCAAGTTTAAATACTACTTCATCCTATTTAGAGAAGGCTCATTGTAATGAATGGGGATATAGTTGTGATGTAACTAATCTATCCAAGGCTAGGAATGGTCGTAATATGGAAAGAGCTCATATAATAGACTGAAATAGAATATCCTCTTTAAAAAGATTAAAAATCCAAATGGAGCAGTGAAACTAAGCAAAACATACAGGACATCAGCAAATGTCAGCACTAACAAAACCTGTTTAACTAGATCACTTGCAGCACAGCCTCTCCTCACTTTTCTGCAACTGAGTGTGATTAGGCTAATGAAAACAAACCTTCCCTTCATTAGCTCTATGCCTCTGGAATAAAGAGCCATCCTGGCATCTGCCAGCCACCATTTTACACCACCATTAAGCAAATCTGAATACCCACTAATTCTTTTCAGCTTTCTTTAGAGCAGGGGTCCCCAACCCAGGTCCTCTGCCTGTGGCCTATTAGGAATCAGGCCACGCCAGAGTTCTTTTTAAGGTGTACACTAAGGATAGGCATGAAATGGAAAAAAATGTGTTTCATTTTGTTCCATTGCACACACACACACACACCGTGTTTCATTTTGTACCGTAAGTTGCAATATTTTTCAAAAAAAAAAACCCATTACTTACTAAACAAAATGAAACAAAAATGAATCCCCCACAGCACCAGCACTCTAACTGGTGCTGTGGGGGATTCAAAAGCCTCCTTGCAACTGCCTCCCAGCTGATTTTGACAGCTCGATCCTAGCTTGAAGGTGGGCGGGTAGGAGGAAAGGAACAGCCAGGCAGAAGTAAACTCCCTGCCTGACTGCTCCTTTCTCCCCTGCCACCCCCTTCTCCCAGTGGTGTGTTTTGGATAGGGAGTGCTGTGGGCAGTGACGAGGAGGGGCGAGCATGGGAGAAGGAAGGACGCAGCGGTAAATTCAAACCTAGTGTCACTTTACCGCTGCTTCCTTCCTTCTTCCTTGTGATCCTCCCCTACCAGCTGGGGATTTTTGACAGGTTGGGGTGCAGGAAGGAGGAATCCCTCCCTCCCACACCCCAACCTGTCAAAAAGCCCCAGCTGGTACACAGGGGAAGGGGTGAAAGGCAGAAGGGAGCATGTTTTTTTCCCCTTGCTGCTCCATTCTGTATTGCCCCTCTCCTGGGTGCCTCCCTCTCCAAACCCCAACCTGTCAAAAAGCCCCAGCTGGTAGGAAGGGGGAGGGGCAAAAGACAGAATGGAGCATCGAGGGGAGGAAAACTGCTCCATTCTGCCTTTCACCCCTCCCCGCCTACCAGCTGGGGCTTTTTGACAGGTCAGTGTGTGGGGGTATTTTAGGGAACCCCCTGAAATCTAGAAAGATTTGGGTGCAAGGGGACTTAGTTATGAAGCTCTAAAGGGTCTAGGGGTAGTAAATTGGCAATGTGTGTTGGAAGCATGGAAGCAATTAGGGAGTTAATACCATACAGTAAACTCCCTGATTTGCCTCCACACTCCCAGCACACTTTGCCAATTAATTACCCCAGCCCCTTTAGAGCTCCATAACTAAGTCCCCTTACCCCAAAATCTTTCCAGATTTCAGAAGGGGTTCCCTAAAATCACCTTGGGAAGGTATCCCTGATACTTTGGAGCCCCAAGTTAAGTACATTTTGATTGCAGTTTTTAAAAAATAATTTTGAGTGCATATTTTTTTAAAAAATATATGCATTCAAAAATTACTTACCGTGGGGCACCAAAGTAGTAGGGGTGCCTTCAGAAAGCAATTTTAGGGAACCCCCTGAAATCTGGGAAAATTTGGGGTAAGGGGGCTAGAATATGAAGCTCCAAAGGGGGTGCCCCTCAGAGAAAACCTTCTAATTAGAATGATATGGGAGGGGGAGGCAGCACTATCACTCGCCTGATCAGCTTCTGATTCCATTTAGAAGTTTTTTCCTAGGGGCAGCCAATTTGGAGCTTCATAATGCAGCTCCCTGAACCCCAAACCTTTCCAAATTTCAGGGGGTTCCCTAAAATCGCTTTCTGAAGGTACCCCTGTCATTTCCTCTGGAACATTTCATTCTAGAGGGGGAAATGATCTTTCATTTTGTTTGCAACCAAACACTGCTTCCTCATTTTGTTTTGTTTCCTTCCATTTCATTAGCTAAGGAAATGATGAAACAGCATTTCATTTTTCATTAGGTGCCCATCCCTACTGCACACCCGAGCAGACATGCACACTTTTGCCCATCTGCCATATCTTTCCCCCTCTCTCTCCAGCATTCCTGTCACAACCATTTTTGTTTGGGTTGCAACAAAACCTGTGAGGGTGAGCTTTGGGTAACCATGCAAAATACTGTTTTCTGGCAACAAAAAGGTTGGGGATCACTACTCTAGAGCTGTAGTTCCCAGATATTCTTGAACTAAAACTCTAAGAAGCCTTCACTACTAGCTCTGCTGGCCAGGACTTCAGGCTTCTGTTGTCAAAGTAAATCTGGGGATACAAGATTGTGAACCACTACTCTAAATTTCTGAAGGTTTTTTTTTTTTTTGCTGAGATCATTTTAGTATTTCTGGGGTACATGTGGTATGTAAAAGCCACTGCCACTGTTACAAATGCCTAGAGATTGGAAAGTATCATTTAGTGGTTTGGGTTCTTTCAAATGGTTATACGGTTACTATTGTCAATTTTGTGGATGGAAGTGCATTTGTATGGGGTGTGTGTGAGGGGGTTGGTTTTTGCTGCTGCTGTTTGTTTGTTTGTTTGTTTGTTTTGTTGTGCTTGCCTCTTTCATTATCACACTCTTCATATGCTGTTCCCTGTATTTAACCTGAAAGGACCATCCCTAATATCTAGTGGGCTGCATTTGGTTCATTCCTTCTAATTCTATAACCCTTTATAAAACAAAAGCAAAATGTTCTGCTTATATATCACCCAATAGTGCTTCAGGCACTCTCTGGACAGTTTACAGTTTGATTATGTAGGCTACTGACCTCAGAAGGATGGAAGGCTGGGTCAACCATGAGCCTGCTACCTGTAATTGAATCCCAGCTCGTGAGCACAGTTTTAGCTGCAGTGCAGGCATTTAACCACTGCACCACAAGGCTCAGAAACACAGAAACACAGAACTTGAAATCCTTCTTGAATGTCTATTGGAATGGAAGGTAGCCTAGACATTATTGGAAAATATGTTTGGAATTCCTGGTCTCATTAAAAATTTAAAACTGTGTTCCAGTTAGCCTCTTCTACTATAGAGTCCCATGTCATAAACCCAATGGGAGATTGCAAAGATGTGGACTACAGGCATTTGATGATTCACATTGAGAAAGGGCTGCTGGGATTCCAAAATAAATGACACTTGATGACAGCAGGAGGGTGCATTTCCACAAATCCACAGCCATCCCTGGATACGATTGTAAACTAATATAATGCACGTCACACCCAGGTCCCTCCTGGGTCTATAAACATTCTCAAGTTGATTGGGCAACACTTACCTGGGCAGAACAACCACTAATCTACAGCTGTTTTTTTTTTTTTTTTTTTTTGGTAATCATATATCAATCGTGCAATGTTTCTGTCTTTGACTCTCTCTGGATTACTCATTTGTTGATCAGACTTGAGAACATTGAGTCTGAAAAGAAGTGAGTAGAGACAGCTATTGCCTCCAAAGCTCCAAAGCAGGTAAACACTTCTATTACTTAACGGGTTTTATAAATCTCTTTTGTACATCTTTTAGAGATGCTAACGATGAAGGTGAACTATGAAATATAAAAATGTTTTCACTGCTGCGAAAACGTTGTTCTTGTTCTGGCCCATTCATTCATTCTGGTCCCCATTTCATCTTTTTTCATGAAAGTTATGTCAACCATTCTACACTTTGGAAATGCTGTTCTGGTTTTGTAGATGTTAAAATTTTATTCAAAATATGATTTATACATTTATATGTGTGTGTATGATTTATAGAATGAAACAGGAAAGGGGGGAAAATATGCATCGTTTCCCAAGTGTCCATTTATGGGCTAATATTTCAATGTACCTTGATGTTATTAATAAGGAAAATTCATTAGCACTTTAAAACATACACACACACACCTTCCTCCTGCTGCTGTTAATTTAAAAATACATGAGCTCCATGCTCATAATTCTCTACAAGCATGTGTGCTGAAGTGAGCTTGTGGACGAGGAGAATAAGAGGAGGCCATTTAAATAAACAACACAGGAATAGAGATTGTTTTGTAATAATAATAATAATAATAATAATAATAATAATAATAATAATAATAATAATAATAATAATAATAATAATAATAATAATAATAATAATAATAATAATAATAATAATAATAAAGCAGGCTTTAGTGCAGCTCACCCTGCAAAATCTTCCTATTAAAAAGATGTGTTCTCAGCAGTGAAGCTGGTGCTTTTGAAAGGTGAACTAGCAAGGAGCCTGCTCTTACAAATAAAAAAAATGTATTCCCCACCCCCACCCCAGAGGCCAGCTCTGGACTGGCTCCCTCTGTGCAATATACCCACCCCACAGATGAGATGCTCTGGTTTTCACAGAGGGAGCTTTGCTGGGCGGTGCCATCAGAAAAGGTAAGGAGGGGATGATTTCTTTTACATAAGAACATAAGAATGTAAGAACATAACAACAGCTTTGCTGGAATGGGTCACAGCCCATCCAGTCCAGCATTCTGTCTCACACAGTGGCACCCACAAACCCACAGAACAATGAACCAATTTGTCAGTTTGTGGGTTCACGAATGGGAGCTTTGTGATTGTTCAACCTTGAAGAACCACGATGCACGATGAACCACCAGTTTGGCATGTTGTCCCCATCTCTCGTTATTATTTTTAAAAATGCCACACTGTGACCAGGAACAGTCAATAAAGAATCAGTCTGAGAACGCTGTGACAATTTAACATGAAAATTTCTAAGTTATATCTTCAAAGTGAGTACCAAAAAAGAAGGAGGGGGCAAAGGTCTTGTCAACATTGGGTTCCAGTAGGATGGATTAAAAAAACACTATTTCCTTCCTATGCACACATACATCCAAGTCCTGAAAAACACTTGAACACTTGTCCAAAGCTTGCCATCAGTGTTTGTGCATTAGAAATGTGTACAATATACTCCCAAATGCACACAGTATCAAACAGTGAGGATATTAAACAGCACACGCAAAAACACATAAAGAATAATGCCAATATGGGGCAGAAAAAAAAATAGAAGTTTAAAAATAGGAGAAAAGAGCAAAATCTAACTTGGCAGAGTTGTCCCTTCCTAAGGGCCACCCCAGCCCATCTGATTTGACAATGACTTCTTCTTGATGAAGGTTTGGCTGTTCCTGTCAGCTCTGGCTCAGAATAGTGCTATTCATTTCCCTTTAGCCTATAAACTTTAAAGTGAAGAGTGAGGTGCACCTAGCTATTAAAAAGATGTGGTCAAGTGTGACTGAACAGCTGTATGTGATAATGCCCTTTTCTCGTTATGCCCCCAAAATGCCTGCAGTTCTGGGTACATAGCCTATCAGAATGTACTAAAATACTTTACAGCTTAAATGTTCATTACTGGATTTGGAATGCCATGAAGCAGTGCGCTAAAAACTCTCTCAGGAAAAAGACTGCTACCGGTATAACTTATTCTCTGTCTAGCAGTGCTGCTGTGGTAAGTAGGCTGACACTATTTATATACAGTTTAACTTTTCCAAGTTTTAAAAGTTCCAGAGTTAAACTTTTCTTAAAATTTGGCCTCAAAATAGAGCACAAATATATAAGTACAATAAAATGTATAGGACGGAAACACCAACATTAATAAGATGCATAATGGCTTCAATCCCCCCCACACACACACCTTCATTTATACAACTGCGTAAGACACACCATGAAAGAAAATTCATTACTGGGTGAGTGAGTCATCACCAAACCTTGAAATCTCCATATGAAAATGAGTCTTCTGCCCCTTGTCCATATTGGGAAATCTGTGTATGAATTGTCAGAGGTTACCTGCCTCACAGAAAACTGAGCTCACATGTTCATGATGTAGAGTTTTTAAGGAGACCGCTTGGAGATATTTGGCGCAATGAAGGCCAAGCAGTAACCAGCCCAAATCCTCTGCTGACATCAGTCGTTCACTAAATGTGAGAATATAATAATACAGATTTTGAGTACTGGTTCTTATACTCATAAATATGCAAGTGTGTATATATTGTACAAATATCAGAAGAGTAATTTCCTTACTCATTATGATATACACATAATTTTTTCTTAAACAATATTTTGTGTCTAGTAATCAAACCACTGAAATATTGAAAAATGACTGTGCAGGACAGAAACCTTTTCCAGAGAATGACAATTAAAAATAGTACATTTTACTGGATTGAAGTCCAAGCAATAGGCTAGAATGTCTCTGATTTAATAAATTGGGGATAGAGTAAGTATTTGTCAATAATAGGAGCTAATACCAGAACAAGTATAAGGGTTACCATATATACTCACATATAAGCTGAGTTTTTTAGACCTAATTTTGGGCTAAAAAAAGGGCCTTCGGCTTATACACAGGTCAATAAAAATTGGGGGATGGAAGAGGCAGCACTAGCACTGAACAGCAATAAAGAGACTTTACTAATTTACCTCAGCAAGCCAGCCTCAGAGGCTGAATTACTTAGGGTTGCCAACTTGCTTTGCATGTGAAAAGGGCAAAAGCAAATTAACCAAGATACAGCTAAAAGTAGGTATTTCCCGATAAGGCTTCTAGACTAGTGTACATTGAGTTTAGGATGAGCAATTTTCCTCTGCCTTTCAAGCCCTTGATCCGAGTGTATAAAAGTCTTCTGACTGATACTGCTTGATAAAATTTAAATTAGCTAAAAAATAGGCATAGTATCAAAATAGTATCAAAACTAGTGCTCATGGAATCATGGGAGGTCTCCCATATGCAGATTATGTAGGCAGGAATGGTAGCTCTTGTAGCCTATTGAACCAGCTCACAGTCAACACCTGAAGGAAGACTGATGTTTTGGACTACAATTCCCACAGTCCTTTGCCACTGGCAATACAGGCTTGGGATTCTGGGAGCTGTGGTCAAAACACGACATGCCCTCCTGCAGCCTCCCTCTCCTCTTCCGATACAGCTAAAATCATTGGGACTCAAGGCAAGGTAGAGATTATGTATCTCTTTTAAACAAGCTTCCTGTATTTTCTTTCGTCTGTTTTCACTCTCCCAACCCTCAGTTTGAGTGAATGTCCCCTAGATCTGGTATTTTGTGAGACGGAGAAGAGCGTGTCCCTCTATCCACTTTATTCATGCCCTCCATTAATTTGTACGTCTCAATCATATCCCCTCCTCAGGTGCCTTTTTTCCAGACTAAAGAGCCCCAAATGTTTTAGCCTTGCTTCATAAGGGAGGTCCCCCAGGCCAGTAATCATTTTAGTCCCTCTCTTTTGCACATTATTCTAGTTCCACTATGTCTAAGTAAAGACTTGATCTAAGACTCACTTGTTCATATTTCTGTTAGTCCATGGTATGCCTTTTTCAATCCACAAAGCTCCCCTCCAGCAGTACATTTCAAACAACCCAATTCCACCACCATCCCAAATCAGATTTCTTAGTGGCTAGTTTGCTGTTTTTCTTGGAAATAAATATTCAAAAATGTTTAACCTACTGATGCCTCAATTAATGTAATTTTCTTGGTATCTATTTTCATTTTTGAAATTTACTGTAGCAGCTGCATTTCCCACCTTTGGCTTATACTCGGGACAATACATTTTTCCAGTTTTGGGGGGTTAAATTAGGGGTCTCGGTTTATATGCGGGTCGACTTATACTCGAGTATATATGGTACATCAAAGGAACATAGAGAAGTTTCTTTTTTTTTTAAATGTTTTTTTATTAAATTTTAAACTACATACAACGACATAAAAAATGAAAGTAAAAAAAAACTACAACAAACAATATAAGTGCACCCCCATCCCACGGGTCCATCCATACATTCTTATTCGTTGCTCCATCTTCTATTCTTCTAGTAGTCTTCTTAAAGTTCTCTTCTCCAGAATTGTTGTGAGATATTCGTGGACTCTTTCCCTTTTCCTTCGACTAGTACATAATCTAAAAATTTACCCCAGATATCGTAGAAAATGTCTTTTTTCATTTCTCCTCGTTTAACCTTTAAACTGCAGGAGAGTTTATCGTTTATAGCTATATCCCAAAGTTCATTATACCAGTCTTCCATCTTGAATTCTAGTTTTGACTTCCAATTTTTTGCTATAATTAATCTAGCAGCTGTCATAAAATTTGCTATTAGTTCCTTTGTTGTAACAACATAATCTTTACTTGTTAACAATGATAATAATGCTATCTCTGGATTACAATCTATATCCATCTTAATCATATTACTTAGCTCTAAAAACACTTTTTCCAGAACCTTTGGACTATTTCACATTCCCACCAAAGATGCAAGTAAGTACCAAGCTCTTTTTCACATTTCCAACATATCTTAGAGTAAGCAGGATTCATTCTATTTAGTCTTACTGGGGTTAAATACCATCTGGAAACCAATTTAAAGTAGTTTTCTTTTATCCTGACTGACAATGATCTCAAAATTCTCATATTCCAAATTTTTTTCCAGTCTTCTTTCTCTATCTGTACATTAAGGTCTTGGTTCCAAACTTCTCTCAAGGTGTTTAACTCCTTCATTTCTGATAATTCCCCTAGTATTTTATATATTTTACGTGTTATTCCTTTCTCTGAATTTTCCTGTTCAGACTCAAGCGATAGTAGGAAATGTTCAAATTTTGTGCATTCTCTGATTTGATTATTTCTCTTTCCCCAGTCCTTTATCCATTTTCCTAGTTGAATATAATTTAACCATGTTAAATCACTGGGTTGCAAAATATTTTTTATATCCTGAATTGTTTTAATCTTGAGCATCCAATCCTTTAGTCTAGCTATTTTCTTAATTTTAAATAATTCCAAATAATGCTTCAAGTTGTCTGGAAAGCTTTCCAAGTCAGTAACTAAAGCCAGTGGGGATCCCTTCGGAGACAAGATTTTCCTATATGTTCTCCATGTAGCAATTAAACTATTCAATAGGGGGTTGTCAATCTTTACTTTGTTTTTAACTTCCGTGAATAAAAATGTGTTTATTTCCCCCTTTATATCCAAAGACTCTTGCTCCCACCATATTAACTTCTGTGGTTTAAAAGAATTTCCCCAAAGAACTAAGTTGATTGGCTATATAATAATTTTTATATTGGGTATACCTATTCCTCCTTCTTTCTGAGATCTATACCATAGACTTTTATTTATTCTTGATTTTTTCCCTGCATTACAATACCTATTTATCATGTCTTGGAGAGTTTTAATTTCCTTTTCTAAAAACTGAACCGGTAACATTTTAAAAATAAAGTTAATTTTTGGAAGTATTTTCATTTTTATCAATGCAATTCTGCCAAACCACGATAATTTTAGTTTAGAGTAGGATATTAATTTGTTTTTCATCTCCTCTTCTAATTTCGAAATATTTCTTTCTTTAGTTTTAGTAAATTCTTTATGGAGTTCTAATCCTAGATATTTAATGCTTTTTCCCGGTTTAAGTCCAGATTTTTCAATCATCTTTAAGTCATGTTTTCCATAATTGAAGAATAAACTCTCTGATTTTTGCCAGTTTACACATAATCCTGTTATTTCTCCAAATTCTTCTAAATGAGTTTTCACTCTTTGAATATTCTCTATTGGGTTTACAATAGTCAAAAGAGCATCGTCCGCGAATAAACTGATTTTAGTTGCCCCATCTTTCCCTATACCTTTAATAAATTTGTCGTCCCTTATGGCATTTGCCAGGAGCTCTATAACAATACAAAAAAGGACTGGAGGAAGAGGACATCCTTGTCTAGTTCCTCGGCCTAGGGTGATTTGTTCAGTCAATCCATCATTAACTATTATTGAGGAAGTGCCCGTTGAATATAGTTGATTTATTACTCCCAAAAAGGATTTCCCAAATCCCATTTTTTTTAACAATATTTTTAATGTGGGCCATTGAACACAATCAAAAGCTTTATAAAGATCTAGAGATAACATCCCAGCTTTAGTAGTACTCTTACTCATTTCATAAAGAACATTCAAATTCCTTCTAATAATATTTGCCATTTGTCTACCTTTGATAAAACCACATTGATCCTCTTTAATATATTTAGCTATAAATTTATTCATTCTTTTAGCCAAAATTGCTGTGAAAATCTTAGCATCTTGATTTAATAAGGATATTGGTCTGTATGACCCAATATCCATTAAATTTTATTAGGTTTTGGAATTAAAATAGTTAAAGAATGGGTCCAAGATCTCGGAATTTGTTCTCCATTCAAAATTTCATTATATAGCTTCTTTAATTTAGGTATTAATACTGCTTTAAAAAAGTTTGTAAAATTCAGGTCCCAGAGCGTCCACTCCGGGCGTTTTATTATTCTTTAATTTGTCTATTACCTCGCTTATCTCTTGATCTGTAATAGGCTTTTCCATTTCCAGCATATCTTCCTGTTCCAAGACCCTCTTTAAATTCTTAGTGATATACCTTTCTATATCCTCCTTAGGTTTATTTTTTTGTAGTATATAACAACTGATAAAACTCTTGTATAGCTGACAACTTTTCCTTCATTTGTGTGCATGTCTTACCTGAGGAGTCTTTTATAATCCCTATTGTATTCTTGTCTTGTCTTTTCTGTGCTAATCTGGCTAAAAGTTTTGAGTTCTTGTTGCTGTATTCAAAAAAATTTCTTTTTAGGTACAGAAGATTCCTTTGTGTTTGTTGTAAATCTAGATCTTCTAACTCTTTTTCCTTGCTTCAATCAACCTCAATATCTTATTATCCTTAGTAAGAAAAAATTGGGATTCTAAATCTGCTATTAGTTTTTCTAATTTTCTTTTATTGAGTTCTTCCTGTTTTTTAGTTTTAATATTTTCTTTTATGATAAGGCCTCTAGCTACCGCTTTCAGGGTGTCCCATATGATTGGCGTTTGGCTACCTGCCTTTTCGTTTATATCCCAAGTTTCCAACCAATCTTTTTGACCTTTTCCAGCACTTCTGGATATTGAAATATTTTTAAATTCATTCTCCACCTTTTAGCTTCTCTATAATTTTTATTTGTTGCTAAATCAATCGACATTAAAGCATGATCAGATGTTTTTATGATCTCAATTTCGGTATTATTTATCTTGGGTATTAGGCTTTGTGAAACAAACACAAAATCTATCCTAGAATAGGTTTTGTGCACTGGTGAGTAGAAGGTGTATTTTATTTCATCTCCTTTCAGTTCTCTCCAGACATCCTTCAATCCTGTTGTATTTATAAACTTTGCTAGAGTTGTATGTCTTGTCCTCCACTCTTCCTTTTACATACCGATTTATCTTTAATTTTATCTAAGACCATATTGAAATCCCCTGCCATTATTAAATACCCCTTTTTAACCAATTCAATCTGATCCCAGAGGAGATTGTAAAAGCGGCCTTGGTTAACGTTTGGTGCATACAGATTAACCAAAGTATAATGATCTTTCCCCATTAGAACTTGCAATATTATATATCTACCTTCTGAATCTTTTACCACATTTTCAACAACACATTCACAATTCCTTGAGATTATAATGGCAACCCCTCTTGCTTTAGATGTGCCAAAGCTTTTTTCATAAATATCAACATTTGGAATTTTTAATTCATTAATACCATCTCTTATTTGATGAGTCTCTTGCAAAAAGGCAATATCTATTTTGTGCCTTTTGATCATCGCCTGATTCTATTTCTCTTCGAAAATGACCCCAGACCTTTCACATTCAACGTTGCTAATTTTATAAACTTTCCCATAACCTATTTCTTTTGGTTTCAATATTCTGGAATGGTCCCGTTGTGCATACAAAAGTAAAAACACCATCAATTAATAAAGAATAAACTAAAATAAATCTAATCCTCCACCCTAAAAACTATTCTTTTCTCCCACCCCACCAGCTATCATACTGTTTAGCATGTGCATCAAGGGGATGGGAGGGAGGAAGTTGTCCACAGACATTAGCCAGCCTAGATCTCCTTAACTCTTAAGTAGCGTGTTACTGAAAATTCTATAAGTTGTTCTACCCCCTCTAAACCACCCTCTCACCGCCACCGCCCCTCAAAACAAGCAAACAAACAAACAAAAACAAAAAAGGGAAGGGTGGAGAGGAGGGGAAAAGGGAAGAAAAGGGATAATGAAAAGAAAAAGAAAAAGAAACATCCCAAAAACAAAAATTAAAATTGGAAAAAAAAAAAAAAAAAAAAAAGGGGGGAGGGGGAAAGGGAAATGGAAGGGAAAAGGGGGAGAAGAGTAAAAGAAGAAAAACAAAGGGGATGATAGGAGGTGAGAGAGGGGGAAAGAGGGAGGAGTAAGTTAAATGAGTTTCAAATATTCTTCATCTTCATCGAAGATTCCTGGAGTCGGAGTAGAAAGAGAGAAATTCACTGTCCTGATGTTGCCACTGAAGTTCCCGGGGAGAACAGGCAGAACCTGAGTCATCCTGTATGTTCCATGCTTCAAGAAGATGTTGGCCTTCTTCTAGAGAGTAGATAGTGTGTTGAACAGAGCCTTTCCAAACTTTCAAAAATAGGGGTGACCCCAAGAATAGCGATAGTTGTTCTTCCTCAATATGATTGTAACTGGTCTCATCGATTTACGCCAATCAGCAGTTCCTTTAGAAAAATCTTGAAAAACTTGCACAGTTGCACCTCCTCTCTTCAGAATATTAGGATTGGCTCTAATTGAAGACATAAGACGCTCTTTATTTACATAAGAAGCAAATCTTACTATCACTGGTTTTGGGGCCCCATCTCTTGACTTGCCCAGATAGTGAACTCTCTCTAAATCGTCAGTCCTCTAGTTGTTTGGGCAGAAAGGAGTTAAACCAGGTTAAAACTTCCTGTTTTAATGATGCCCCTTGTTTGGAATAACAAAATTAATCAGTTTGACGTTCTGCCTTCGAGAATAATCTTCAATATAAGTCAGTTTCTTATTTATTTTCAGTAAAGCCTGCTTCTGAGAGTTAATTTGAGTTTCGTTTTCAGTTACACGTATCTCCAGATTTTTAAATTCTCCTGCCAAATTATCAAGCCGCTGGCCATTTAACTTTATTTCATGTGATAAATCTTGTTTAGTGCTTTGGAGATCCTTTGAAAGGCCATCCATTCTGCGGATCACATCCTGTTGATTAACACTCATGATGCTAGCTAGCTCCGTCCTCATTAAACGCAGTTCCTTCATGAAGTCTTGATCTGCGGGAGGAGGGGTAGTCTCCCTCTTTCCTTTCTCAGATCCTGACGCCATTTTTACCCCTCCGTCGTCCTGAGGGCTGCTCGATACGCTGTAGAGCTGGGCGATTGTGTGCTGTATCAGATAATTTCCTAGTCCAACCTATAGGCTGGAGTTTCTTTTTTGCTCTCTTAGCCGGCATATAATTAGACAGAAGGCAGGTATCAAGCAGTCTAACTAATCATCTGGTGACTTTCCAAACAGCCGGGATTCAGTTTTCTAAGCAGCCAGCGGCCAGCAGAATCAAAGCAGGCAAAACCGAAAGTAGCTCCTTTAGCTTATAAATCAAGCTTATCTAGTCTAGAAAAACACATATATTGCTTCTCCTGACACCCGAGTAATTTATTGATGCATTACTCACGGCACCACAGCATTTAAACAGTAGTTTTAAAGCTCTTTTTGGATCGCGGCACAGAGCTCTAAGATCAGGCTGCCGGCATGTCTTGGTGGGCGGGACTTCCACCCATAGAGAAGTTTCTAACCTTGAGTCTCCAAATGTTCTTGGACTACAACTACTGGTGAAGGCTTGTGGGACATTTAGTCTAAGAACATCTGGGAATCCCAGGTTGGGAACCACTGATCCAGACTATTTCCTAAAATGTCCGATTCTAGAAAGAATCCACAAGCTGGACATGAAGATAGTAATACAACTTTTTCGTGTTTACACTGATTTTCACCAGCACCTGACTTTTGAACGTCATATAGGGATGGCACTTTGCTTGTGCAAATCACAGCTATACCAGAGCTATTTCATCCTTATCAACCATGTAGAGTTGAATGATGTTGCTTGCAATGTGAGTGACTAAATTGAACAAGCATCCACCCTCTGGTACCGCCTGGGCCAGCTTTAATGGAATCCAGCCATTGACAGCTCGACAGGAGCCCTCAGAAAATGATCTGGTAGGGAGCACAACCCGCAGAACTGCCTACCCAACCAATTTCAGAGGGCTCCTGCCCAGATGTCAATAGCTGGAGCCCTTTAAACCTGGTCCAGGACTGGGTAAGGTTTCAAGGGCTCCAGACATTGGCAGAGCAGCAGGAGCCTTCAGGAAATGGTGGGGAGGGCAGTTTGGTGATCACCCTACATGGATATACCCGGTAGAAGGGTACCTTCAGAAAGCGATTTTAGGGAACCCCCTGAAATTTGGAAACATTTGGGGGTAAGGGGGCTGAGTTATGAAGCTCCAAAGGGGGTGACCCTAGGGAAAATGTTCTACTTTGAAGCTGATTGGGTGGGAGATAAGGCTGCTGCCACTTTCCATATGATTGCAATTAGAAGGTTTTTTCCTAGGGGCACCCCCTTTGGAGTTTCATAAATCAGTCTCCTTACACCCTAAATGTTTCCAAATTTCATGGAGTTCCCTAAAATTGCTTTCTTAAGGTACCGCTGCTAGTTTGGTGCCCCCAAGGTAAGTAATTTTGAATGCTTTTTTTTAAAAAAAAAAGCACTCAAAATTATTTTTAAAAATATGCAACCAAAATTTACTTACCTTGGGACTCCAGAGTAGCAGGGGTACCTTAGGAAAGCAATTTTAGGGAACCCCGTGAAATTTGGAAACATTCGGAAACCCTAATTGCCTCCACACTCCCAGCCAATTACTACCCCCAGCCTCTTTAGAGCTCGGCCAGTATACTGTATATACTCAAGTATAATGGAAAGACGTCCCTGGCTCAAGTCAATAGGTTTTCCCTGTTGGTGGTGGTGGGAATTAGGCCCTGGGTTGATACTTGGGTTGGCTTATACTTGAGTACATATGGTATTTTGCCCTTTGTCCTGAGACATGTCTGAAGCAGGAAAGCTGCAATGACAGGCGGATTAGGATAATTTGCTTCCCTATGTTTACTGGAAGCTCCATTGCAGAATACTGGATTTACTTTTGAGAGGAAAGAGCACTTCTACTTGGCAATGCCTCCTAAAGATCCATCCATGGTTTATTATGCAATGATACAGATATTTTGCATTTACAGAGATTCCTGTGCTAAAACTTGTGCTAGATGATTCCCAGTGTGGTGTAGTGGGTAGAGTGGTAGACAAGGACTCTGGAGACCAGAGATAAAATTCCTGCTCAAAAATGGAAACTCATTAGGGATATGGACCTGGTAAAAGCACTCCTTAGATATCTCACTTACCTTGAAAATCCTATTAGGGTCACTGATCAGCTGGTTCTGACTTGGCAGCACAAAACACACACATTTATGTGCTAAAACTTTTTTTTTAATCCACCAGAATGCTGTGAAGCAAGAAAGGAAGAAATATCAATATTATATCCTATCAGCACAAACCCAGGCATTTGGTTTTATCATTGGAGACAACTCATCTGGTGCAAGAGGCTAGATTGTTCAGTGTGACAGGAGGTAGAGAACATTCAGATTTATTTTCAATTACTCAGCTCCCCACATCGTCCAGAATACGTAAAATATCCATGGGGTTGAGTTTGTAGGAATAAGGAAAAACAAATAAAGTGTTGGTACATTTCCCAGTACTGCATGAGGAAATTATTTGACATTGCTCCCAATTTGTGAGGGTGTTTTAAGCCTGCATTCCTACGGTGGCCTGGAAACTACTGGATGGATGGTATTTCCTCCAAGGTTAGAAAGAGAGCTCTGAATTTGGAAAGTGAGCTGTTCTCACTGATTCCCCATTGTTATCCTGTTGTAGGCTTGTCTCCCCATCATTCAAGGCAGCAAGGGGCAAATGAAGTGAATTGGATCAAGGATATTGGCAGAGCAAGAGGAAAGGTTTGAAGATACGGTGCTCAGAGCCTTCCCAGCATTCCATCAAGTTTCAAGTGTGAGGAAAATTTAAGAACCATCTGAAATACTTTCAACATGTTTCTCTCCCATTTCTTTCACAGGGAGGGAAACAGTTCTACCACACCTACCACCCCCAGAAAGAAATAAGCAGAATAAGAGCAGTACTTTGGCAGGGCTTGGGAAATATCACAGTGCTCTGACAAAACAATAGCATTGCCCCGTAATCCTGTTATTTTAGTGTCATTATCATTCTTGAAGAACTAATGCTAGCTCCGCGGGAGGCTTGTCCACCCGCGGAGCCGATTTGCCCCGCCCGAGGGGGACAGGAGGCAAGGCAGGACCCGTATGTCCTGCAGGGGCGGGGGGAGGAGCGCCCTATAAAGGGTGGCTCCTCCCCCCCAGCCAACAGTTCAGCCTTAGCAGCGTTCGGGGCAGTATCCCCTGCCGAACGCTGCTCTGCGCCGCGGGTGCCACATGGCGGGCGCCATGTCAGGGGCCGCATGGGCGGCTGCAGCGGCGGCGAGGCCCCTGCGCCGGGGCCGGACTGGCTCCCCAAAGACTGCTGCTGCCGCGCTACCGCGCGGCACAGCTGATAGTCGGGGGAGCTTGGCCGCAATGCTGCGGCTCTGTCTCAGCCGGCACCCGGCCTCTGCTGCTGCGCTACTGCGCAAAGCAGCTGATGGTCGGGGGAGCCCGGCTGCGTTTCCCCGGCTCCGTTCGACTGGGGGGGGGAGCAGCTTCGGACTCCCCCCAGGTGCGCGGGGGCGTGGGGAGCTTGGCAGCAATGCTGCGGCTCTGCCTCGGCCGGCCCCCGCCTCTGCTGCTGCGCTACCGCGCAAAGCAGCTGATGATCGGGCGAGCCTGGCGACGCTCCCGCGGCCCCGTTACGCTGGGGGGGTGGCTCCGGCCCTTTCCCCAAGGTGAGCGGGGGCGTGGATCACGGGGCGTGCGGTGGAGTCGGGCGCCGGCCCCTGCCTCGCCGGATCGGGCGCCGCGGCGGGCGCCACGTGGAGAGGCCGCAGTGGCGGCGGGCCTGGCGCGGCGCGGCCAGGCCTGCTGAGAGCAAAGAAGACGGCGGAGCGCCGAGGAGAGGGACTGCGCAGCCGATCTACCTGGCTGTGGCCGGGCAGCGGATTGGGGGGAGCGGCATCGGCCCTCCCCCTCACAGTGAGCGAGGCCGACCGGTGACCCGCCCCCACCCTTATTTTCTCACCCCCCCTCCGCGGAACTAGGCGGCCAGCGGGGTGCCCCCTCCTTCCCTTCTCGAACTGGTCGGGACCAGCGATGCGATTAAAACGCGACAGGGGAGGGGAGGCACCGGGCCAGCCATGCGGGGGGCGCGTGTTGGTGGGCGGACTCCTCACCCTTCCCCCGAGCCACTGCAGGCCGCGCCGCGTGGGCGTGAGAGAGGATACGGGCCCAGGCTAGGCCCCAGCTGGTAGGCCTTTTGGGGAGTGTTGCCCGAATCGATTGCCCAGACGGGGAGGTCACGGTTGCCAGGCGGGAGGTTTCGTTGGAGCCTATGGGCCCCGGCCAAGGGCTGGCCCTCCCACGCTCCCGGGCTAGGCCTTAACGGGCGATCCAGGCGGGGGTGGGCTCGCCAGGGAAGGTATGAGGGGATCACATTGAACTTGGGGGTGGGTGAGTTGTCTGCCCCTCCCCGACGGTGGGGCCCAAACGGCGGCAGCTGGGGGGGCGCGGGCCTTGGCCCGGGGCAGCTGTCGCCTGCCTATTCATCCCCTCAGCTGAGGCTGGCCACCAAGGGCAAACCAGCCTCTGTCAGGAGGGCCCATAGACAAGGGACATGGGAAGACCCATGCGGACCAGGCCAGAGCCCATCTAATCCAGCTTTCTGTGGCTCACAGTGGTCCCACTAGAGGCGTTTGCGAGCACAGGAGATGGGATCGCGGGCTACTAATAACACTACCATGCGCCTGGCCCTCGGAGTATGATGGTTTTAGGCCTGCAGATAGCGCATCTCCATTTTGGACTGTTGCTTGGGAGGGTCTCCTCCTGCAACCGGGTAGCGAGCACCGCACCCGGTGGCAGGGAGTTCTACAGCCTTATCGGTGAGTGGGGACACATCTCCATCATCGTTTGTAACCTGGGAGGGACTTTCCCCCAGCCCGGATGCAATCTCCGCATCCGGTGGCAGGGAGTTCCATGGGCCAATTACACGTGGTGTACAGAAGTAGGTTCTCAGCAGCGGGCCTTCAATTGCAAACGTGAGGCGTGCACCTTATATATCGCCATGGTACGAACATTAGAAGAGCTGTGCCCGCTCAGGCCAAAGGCCCGTCCCGGGCTACACGGATTGGTTGGAGTCCATCCAAACTCTTCACCGAGACCAGCACATGTGAAAGTGAAGCGCCCTGCGTACACCATCCCATACCGCTTTGGGTGGTCCTTCGGCGGTTTGTGGATGTGGTTGCGGGGTGCGGGCTGCACGCTGTCCCCCTCGGCGGGATGGGTGCTCAGTTGCTGACCACGGGAAGAGGTATTGTTTGCAGTCCATCCAGGGCCGGTTGCAGTGATAGGCCCCCGAGTAGTATCTCCTGCAACCACTTTGTGGTAATGTTAAAATTGAAAGTGTAAGCCGCTTGTGGACACTTTGACCGCCATGGTGCGGTAAAGGTCTGCATTGTCCCATCTGGCATTGGTGACACGCTTTACGGGTCACCTACTCAGTACAGGGCCACCTTCCCCCCCCCTCTAGATCCTGCCCAGCCTGGCTCATAGAGGCAACAGAACATACCAGCAGACCGAGCCACAGTTATACTTAAGGCATCGCTCCGGGGGGGTGGGGTAACTCAGCCCGTTCAGCAAGTTTGGAGAGAGCCTTTTGGAGCTCTTCACAATCTTCTCTGGTTGTCACCGCACAGAAAAGTCTTGTGCCATCTGCAAACCCGCCCCTCCCTCACGGTTTATCCCTGCCTCCAGGTTCCTGGCGAACATACTGAGAGGCACCGGTCCCAGGGCAGAGCCCTGGAGCACACCACTGTGCGCTTCCCTCCCTGAAAAATTCCATTGACAGCAACTTGCGGCCCATCAGAGGACCCGTCCTCTTGTCCCCTGACTGCACAATTGCCCCAGCAGCCTTTGGTGAGGGACTGTGTAAGAAGCCTTTTGGACAATCCAGAGGGACTATATCCACCGGTTTATACAAACACCCATATTGGGTTGACTTCTTCGGCAAGAGGGGCGGCCCGGGCGGCGGAATCCGCTCAAGGTCCTTTGTCGTGAAGACAGGTGCCATGAATCGAGTTGGCGGTTACACGCCACAATTGGGTCCGCGGTTACATCACAGCCCCCCCTTCTCATTCTCTTTGAATACGTTTTTGGTTGGTGCCACGCCCACGCCGCTGGTTCCTTTGCACCTGTTTCCTCCTTATATTCGGCTATGCCGTCTCAGGAGGGGGGATCCCAGTGGGAAGGGGAACGGTAAGGCCCCTGCCGGGAAAAGGCCTAGGCAGCACCCCCCCTTCCTCATCCGTCCTCTTCATCGGATGATGAGTTTCCTGGGCTTTTGGCAGCTTGGAAGGAGTTATCCCATTGGAGCATGGGTGCGCGGAATGGCGGGGGATGGCCGTGTCTTAGAGGAGCGGGCTTTCCACAAGTGAGGCCAAGGCTCAGAAGAGGGCGGAGTGTAAACTAATGATGGCTGATGATGACATGCACTTCTTCTCTTGGGTCCGTTTTAGCGGGATCTGCCAGTATCGTTTCTGCAGGTGGTGTCTTCGGGGGTGCCCGAGCAGGTGGAAGCAGCCACAGGACCGGCCACGGGGTACTGCAAGGCCTCAGCCGAGTCTGGACCCTGAGGCCTGCAACGGAGAGCACAGCACTCGGTGAGTTGGGGTGCGCACCCGAAACGGTGCCCACTGTCGTTTGGCCCTGTCCGGGGGGTGGTTTCCGGGCCGGGTGAACTGCCCAGCGCAGGGAGTGGTCCGGGCGCCGACTGCCCAGCTACCAGCGGCCAGACATCTGGATTAGCGCCCCACAGGTGGGACGGAGAACGATCCAACGGCACCTTCCAGGGGCGGGCCAGGCCAGCATCAGCCAACTCTGACAGGATTCCCCCCCCAATGGGGGCACCTGGCCTGTTGCCGGGCTAGTTGGCGAGCGGCCATATGGCTGGGGGGGAATGGAACCATGGCCGGGACCGGTGCAGCCCCGGGCTACCCCGGGTGGGCAGCGACCGCCACGCCGTGCTTGTCTACGCCCTCTAGGGAGTGAAACTCGCGGGGGTCATTCACAGATGCCCCCAGCTTACTCGAGGGGGAGCTGGATGTCAAGGTGGCTGGGGAGGTGGGCCTCTCACTGTTACAAGAGGTATGTGCGGCCGTTGCCGACGTGCTAACCTGTTTTGTTATCGTTCCAGGGCCAGGAGGCTGTGACTGGCAGTTCATGGGCTAATTTGTCTTCCCAGGACCTGAGAGCAGCGCCCGCCGGGCGAGAGGGGTTTTGGGGGGAACAGTTAGGTATACTGGGCGGAGAAGTATGCCATCAGATCAGGCTAGGGGCTAAATTTGGGGCTGGCTAGTCGTGCCATAATTGAATGGCGAGGTAAAAGGGGGATGAGGTGGCGGGAGTTCCTGGGTACAGCAGCGCCCGAGGCGTGCCACCGGATTTCTCACTAACCCACTTGGGGAGCAACGACCTGACTACCCGGACAGGCAAGTCATGGGTCTTGGAGATATTGCGGGACCTGGCTGATTGGAAGGCCAGGTCCCCGGCGGCAAAAAATTTTTCTGGTCCACCCTGATACCACGGCAGGTGTGGAGGGCAGACGGTGACCCACAACAGATTAATCGCTCCGGAAAGGGAGTGAACCAGGAGGTTGTAGGGCAGTCTGCCGGGAATTTGGGGCTGTGCTGGGCCACCCGGAGATGGATGTGCACAGGACGGAGCTCTACAGGCCGGACGGGGTGCACCTGTCGGATGTGGGCATGGAAGGATTCCTGCGAGACTGGAGGAGGGGCCTGGTCGAAGGGTTAGCTGCTGGTGGGGGGCCGGGGCCATAGCAAGGCTAGGCCCGCGGCCGTGGCGGCTAAAAGCATGGAGGGCAGCAGGGAGCATACCATTGGCAAGATAAAGGTAAACGCCCCTCCACCACAGCACGGCGGACCGGGAGGTCACGGGGCTGTGGTGGGAGAGGGAAAGCGCCTCCCTGCACTGGGAATTACCCAGCTTGGAGAATAACAGGCAGGGAGGAGGAAACGCCCCTCCACCACAGCACGGTGGGCCGGGAGGTCACGGGGCTGCGGTGGGAGAGGGAAAGTGCCTCCCTGCGCTGGGAATTACCCAGCTTTGAGAATAACAGGCAGGGAGGAGGAAACCAAATTAACCGGCCTGGGCCGTGCCGTACCATGACGGCACCACCTGGGGGTTTAAGGCTCGCCTAAGGCTGCCGGTCGGAGGGGTCCCGGGAGACCCCGGGGTTCCGACCATATGAGAAGATGCTTGGCCCCTCCTGTTGTTGTTGTTATGATGTTGTTTGTTAATAAAGTGTGGCCCAGTTTACCCCAATACACTGCCTCGCCTCGTCATTCCGAGTGGGGGGGCAATGCTAGCTCCGCGGGAGGCTTGTCCACCCGCGGAGCCGATTTGCCCCGCCCGAGGGGGACAGGAGGCAAGGCAGGACCCGTATGTCCTGCAGGGGCGGGGGGAGGAGCGCCCTATAAAGGGTGGCTCCTCCCCCCCAGCCAACAGTTCAGCCTTAGCAGCGTTCCCCACCCACCCACCGCCTTAGGGCTAGTGTGAGTTACCTGGTCGCCTGCTTTGGGGCCGGATAGGAATTTTTGACCCGCACTCTAGATTGGCCGTTGAGAGCGGGGATTTTTCGCCTATCCCACACTGGTTCCTCAAGTTCAGAGGTCGATGAAATGTTGTATCGGTCACACTTTGGTGGCTAAAAGCATGGAGGGCAGCAGGGAGCATACCATTGGCAAGATAAAGGTAAACGCCCCTCCACCACAGCACGGCGGGCCGGGAGGTCACGGGGCTGTGGTGGGAGAGGGAAAGCGCCTCCCTGCACTGGGAATTACCCAGCTTGGAGAATAACAGGCAGGGAGGAGGAAACGCCCCTCCACCACAGCACGGTGGGCCGGGAGGTCACGGGGCTGCGGTGGGAGAGGGAAAGTGCCTCCCTGCGCTGGGAATTACCCAGCTTTGAGAATAACAGGCAGGGAGGAGGAAACCAAATTAACCGGCCTGGGCCGTGCCGTACCATGACGGCACCACCTGGGGGTTTAAGGCTCGCCTAAGGCTGCCGGTCGGAGGGGTCCCGGGAGACCCCGGGGTTCCGACCATATGAGAAGATGCTTGGCCCCTCCTGTTGTTGTTGTTATGATGTTGTTTGTTAATAAAGTGTGGCCCAGTTTACCCCAATACACTGCCTCGCCTCGTCATTCCGAGTGGGGGGGCAATTATACTTATACCTTCCTTTTTAGGAGTGTTTTTAAAACTGTACTCAGTGGTTTTAATTCCTGCTGGGATGGGACATCGCTTACAAGATAGAAAGGAAAGAGGAGAAAAAGAAAGTCCATTTTGAACTGAGCTGCTTGATATTAAGAAACGTAGTGCAAAGAATTTCACTGTGCAGATTATTTATTCAGTGTAATATGCAAAAAGCTGTTTATTTTTGTAAAGGCTGTTATTTTACAAACAATTATCTCTATAATCATTTCTCCTTGAAGCATTCATTTGCTATTTTAAACACTTACCGTATATACTCAAATATAAGATGAATTTTTCAGCCCTTATTTTTGGCTAAAAAAATGCCCATGGTTTATATTCGGGTGAATACTGTAACTGGCTTTGGGAGGGCAGCAGAGGGCTAGTCATGCCCATTCTGCCGCCTCGGAAGCCCCCTCTGTGGGGGTTCATCTGTGGCTGAGGTCATGCTGGGCACCAGGAGGCCTCCCTGCAGCCCCGGAAGCCTCCTCCATGGGGAGTCATTGTTGGCTCTGGTGGCACCAGGCACTGGGAAGCCTCCCCATGGCTCTGGAAGCCCCCTCTGTGGGGTTTTGTCAGTGGCAGCAGCAGCGGGCAACAGGAGGCCTCCATGCAGCCCTGGAAGCCCCCTCCATGGGGGTGAGTCGTTGGCTGCGGTGGCCTCCCTGTGGCCTTGGAAGCCCCTTCTGCTGACTTCTGAATGCTCAGCTGGCTTGGAGAGGATGGCAGAGGGCAAATCCTGCCCATTCCACCATCTCCCAAGTGCTCGACTGGGAGGCTCAGGCCACACCGGGCCCGCTGGAGGCTGCCTTGGTTGTGAGAGGAGTACAGCCCACGACCCCGGCCCACCCGCTCGGTCGCCGACCACCTGAGCCCAGTGTCAGGCAAGGAATATAAGCCAATCTGAATATAACCCCTCACTTTATACTCAAGTCAATAAGTTTTACCAGTTTTTGTGGTAAAAAAACCCCCACCCTTGGCTTATATTCAGGTCAGCTTATATTCGAGTATATAATTGATTTGTATTTCATCTTAGGGTGAAATTTAGCCTAATATATCACTATTGATCACATTTCTATTTTGTTTTGTTTTTTAGAGGGAGGAAAAAAGCATCTTGCATTGAGATAAGTCTCAATTTTAACAAAACAAAAAGTAATTTTTACAATACAGAGTGATTATTTGTGTCTTCTAATACGTATAAAACTTTTTGTGCTCTTTTTAGACATAGGCACGACTAGAAAAAATGACGTTTCAAGTTTTCGTTTGTCTGAACGGGTCCATTTCGGATCGTTTCTGTTTGTCACAAAATTTTTCAAAAATTTGTCGTTTCCGTTTGTTGTTTGTCGTTTCCACTGCGATTAAGCACGATTTGACTTCCCAGAGCGTCCCGCAATCAGGGCCGGCACTAGGTGTTTTTGCGCCCTAGGCGGTGGGCAGGGCGGGGGGGCGGCAGTGGGCGGTGGGGGCGGTGGGCGGTGGCGGGGGACCATGGGTGGGCGGCGGCCGCAGACGGGCGAGTGGGCGGGCGGCAGCGCGGGCTGCAGGTGGGTGGCAGCATGCACGGACGGGCAAGTGGGCAGTTAGGATATCACTTAGGATAGAGGTTCTGTTCTTGGCTTGCACCCCAAATGTGTGTGTGTGCAAGCAAATTGAAGTTGGGAAAACAGAAAATAAATGGTAGTATATAATATATTTTTAAAATAAATCCACACCTCTCACTCCCAGTCGAACCTCCCCCTTTATCCAATATCAGAAAAAAATCCTCAAACTGCCAGAGAAGAAATAAAGAATAAACTGCTATTCCCTTCAGCAGACAAAGCTGCAGGGAATCAAAGAAATTATTTTCTAAATTCAATTCCCTCCCTGCCTGCCTAACTTAAATCCTAAAGCCTCCAGCCTCCCTCCTCAATCTCGATCGGTTCACACCAGCACCAGCAGCCAGCCCTCCTCCCTCAACCACATCCATACACCCGACTGTGATTCCTAGAAGGTGCCTTGGCTTTTTATGCCCTCCGAGACATCCAGAAGTGTCAGTCAAAAACCTGGCAATGCCATTGGTGGAATGGTTTAAAAAAATTGCATGGTCCCATCCCATGCCCAGCCCAAATGGGCAGGTCTAAAAAAATAAAAAATAAAATAAAATAAATTAAAATCAATATGACGTTTTATTGCTATAAAAAAACCCACTGCTGCTACTATAAAAATTCAGACGTTTAAAATAAATAAATTTCACATGTTTCTGTGGTGATTTGGTGTGTTTTTTGACCACAATTTCAAAAGAAAAATTGTGGTCACCATTTTGGATCCCCCCCACCGCATGGCATGCAGCAAGA
Source organism: Phrynocephalus forsythii (assembly GCA_029282475.1). Classification (NCBI taxonomy): domain Eukaryota; kingdom Metazoa; phylum Chordata; class Lepidosauria; order Squamata; family Agamidae; genus Phrynocephalus; species Phrynocephalus forsythii. The sequence goes on from JAPFRF010000006.1 coordinate 40,249,944, forward strand.
GACAGACGACGAGGATGACCCCCCCAGCCTGGTGCAAGCAGCCCAGGACAGGAGAAGAGGGGGGGAAAGGCTGGGGACTCCCCAGAAACCACCACTCTGGTAGGTGGCAAAGCCTCAGGCAGGCATATTTTCGCCTGCTTTTTTGGCCGGGAGTCGGGTTTTTAAAAAAAACTTTTAAAAACTTTTTCTGTGCTTTGCATCGCGCGGTTGCTGTGATGCCACAAACGGAAACGAAAAACCCAACCAAATTTTTCTTTTTTCGGTTCGAGTTCAAGTTCTGATGGCTTAATTATCGTTACCGTTTCCGTTACGTAACGGAAACAATAACCAAAAATGGAAACGACAATTTTGCCGAGTCGTGCCCATGTCTAGCTATTTTACAAGCAATGTTCCTCAATTATATTTTCTCATGGAATTTTGGTTTTGAATGGCAGTGGATTAGGGCAAAATTACAGAGGTCCAGATAAGCAGCTTGGAAAACCTTGGCAGAGGGGTGCATTCTGTCTAGAGATGGGCACGGATTGCCAAAATGGTGTTTCATTTCATTATTCATTGCCCCGGCCCCCATTTCGTTTCGTTTAATACAAAATGATTTTTTTAAAAAAATCCTATTGTATTTTGTTTGTTTTGTTTCTTTTAAAAAACTTTTTATTTCATTTTTTCTGGCCGGGCCCAGCTGGAGGGACACTTATTTTTTTGGGGGGGGTATTATTTTAAATAGTCTGCATTGTGGGGCTTCCCCCCTTTTTATTTTTACAGCTGAGAAGCTCTGGCTTGGGGCCAGTGCTTTCCAGCTGAGAGGTGCTAGTGCCTCTGTTGTTTTTTATTTCCCCGCTGGCCTGGTGCAGGAGGACAAGGTAAGTGAGTGACACTGGAATGAAAAACAAAACAGAATGAAATGGAAATTTCTGTTTTGTTTCATTTTTCTTTGATGGTTCCCTTCGTTATTCATTTTGTTCCCTAATGAAACAAATAATGAATAATGATACAAATTAAAAATTCATTTCATGCCCATCTCCAATTGTGACACTAGAGGAACAGGTGGGACAAGGAATGATGTATACTGGCTATCAGGGTGCTCCAAACCAGAAAGAAAAAGATGGACAAGGCAGTAAGAGAAGTGACAGGAGTGACAATTCTTACTCCTTTCACTGTATTTGAGGCTAAAGCGGTTGTTCCCTCACAGACAAACAGTTATATGAAACCAGAGTGTGCATTCTACTGTGGAGCCAGTCCACACCTGCTATCTCCGATCCTTCCCCTTGAAACTGCACCTAGTGGTCTTTGCCTTCTTCTGCTTTATTGATGTTGTTGTATGTTGCTGCTGGGAGGGAGGATTTGCTTACTCCTCAGTAATCCAGTCATTTTTACGGGTGAGCAGATGTGGGGCAGTGAGGGTTTGGAGACAGGCAGCAGAAACCCAACAGGAGGGGCAAGACTGGGTGTGCAGAGATCTGAGGAAATCATGAGAAGATCCCATCTAGGTGTTTAGAACTAAAAAGGGAGGGCAAACAGCAAGATGGGTAACAAAAAAATTGCTAACAATTATTAACACTCCCTTTGCAACACACAAGTTGTGCTGCCGAGGGCAGATGCTTCATTCCCGGTAACAGTAGGGCCAGTCCTGGAGAAAGGGGAGAGATTCTAGATCTAAAACATTGAGAAAGCCCTACAACATTTCTCGTTGGCTAAGAGATTGGATGGGTAAGTTGAGGTAGTGGGTATAAATGCAGCAGAAAGGATACAAGGAAAGGGAGTCACTACCAGAATTAAGAGAAGCCAAGACGATTATTTTGACCCAAGGAAGAAAAGCTATTGAACCAAACGTGAGAAGGCTGAAATTACTAATGGAATTGAATGAGGAGAAATAAGTATTTCTATTCCTAGAGCTTGACTAAAGTAGGGCTATAGATGGTGGTATTTAAAGGAATGTGCTTTTCCACTTCATTTTCAGGCCCAAATTCATTGCATGATTTAGTGCTTAACCCCCAAAAAAAAAAAAAACACATAATTTTAACTGTTTGCTGAATTTCAGAGGCTATGCCAGATGCCTTAATTTTCAGCCTCCATCTAATTTCCCTGGTAGCCTATCCAGGACAGTGAATTACAGTAATTGCAATGAAAAGGAAGCAATAAAATAACAGAATCTGTCTCTGTGATATCAGGTGTGTTCACACATTGGGGGGGGAATGTTTTAGTATGCTTGAAATCAATCTTAAAAATTCCAACTGCACAGTGCACAGGAAATACATTTTGGCAGGCTGGTAAGAGAGGTTTTGGATTTTTTTTTATGAACTGTGATGTATTTTACACACGCACACTCACACATGCACACATATCTGTAATACTGATCTAGACAATATTAAACATAATATAATATAAACATAATATAAACATCATCATCATCAACAACAAAAGGACAGTTTGGTGGTGAGCAAAAAGGTAGATCTTTAATGACGGACAGAGAGGCATACAGAATCTGAGGGCTTATTTGCTGCCCAGAGACCACTTGGTAGTGGGTTGGCTAATATTTTTGTAAATAAATAAATAAATAAATAAATAAATAAATAAATAAATAAATAATTTATTTATTTATTTATTTATTTAGTATTTTTAGTTTTTTTCTTTTTTCTTTTTGCCTCTTGACAGATTGTTGCATAAATTACATACTTATTTGTTTATTTTACTTGTTTATTCTACTGTTTATTTAATTTGCATTGTTGTTTGTTTCTTATATGTATTTATGTAAACTGCCCAGAGTCCCTTCAGTGAAACAGTGCAGTATAAAAGTGAAATAAATAAATAAATAAAAACACTGCAGTGGCCAGCATCTGCAAAAGGCAGCCAGTGCAAGGGTGGGTAGGTGAAAATGCAACAATTCTAAATATATGTGTGGCCCCTTCAACCAATATACAGCTCAGTTTAAAATGAGTTAGACGTTTTTTGAAGATGATGCACACACTGACCAAAAAGCCATATGACTAATGTAAGAGTTTAAACTGACTTCAAAAAACCCTGATCCATTTCTCAATTCATTTTCATAGTCTAACCATGCCCATAGAGAGTGAAAATGTAAGCAGATGCATCAAGGAAACCATGAGGCATTCACTAGTCATAATGAAAATAAGACTGGATGGGTTGTATTAGGTGGTTTGCTCACATTCCCTCATGGGTATCAATCCTTTTCTTGTACATATTTCATAATTTTATGGCAGTATCATCATTTTTTTTTCAGGACTAATAATCTACCAATTTTTCTCTATGTTTCCACGCCATATTCCATGAATATCACAAAGAATCCTGCTTCTTAATGCTGTGGCCATGGGAGGACCAATTATTTCCCCCCATTGATCTTGATCGTGCAGTGTTAATTAGCTTCTCTAACCCCAGCTAGTAAAACAGTGTGTGAAGATTTTATACTGGCTCTCAGCAGAGATCCTCTGAAGGTCACAAAGAAGATGGGCTGAGCTGTTTTCTTTCAAAGCTTCTCCATTGTTCCTGACCTTCAAGACATACTGGAGGATACTTGAATGAGGGGTAAACTCCAAGGGCATTCTGGGGTGTCAGCAACACAGTTCTACTCCTTGGGACAATTTTATAATGCATCAAGACATGGGGCATTTGAATTGCACTGTGTCATTTGAGGCTAGATAAGATTCAGAAACCCTAGGTCTTTATCTTTGATAGCACAGCTGGGTAGAATTTTTTTCTGCCCCTATTTAGGTAAGGAGCTAACAGTATCATGTTCTAGCTTCTTCTGTCCTTCTCTATGGTGATGTTACAGCGGTATTGCTTGACACGTTTCAACGTGGATGCTTAACAAGTAGAGATGGGCACGAATAAAAAATGGCATTTCGTTTGTCGTTTAGTGGGTCCGTTTCGGTTCGGTTCTGTTTTTCATGAATTTTTGCAAAAAATTGTTTTTGTTTTCGTTCGTTTGTTACTGTTTCATTACCATTTATTTCATTTTTTGTGATTTCTTTTAGCATTTAAAGCAGTTCAATGTATTGCCATAACAAAAACGAAACGGACGACAAAATTTCTGGTGTTTCTCTTCATTTCGTTTCATTTTAGAGACAAAATTCTTTTGTTGTTTCATTGAGTAACGAAACAAAAAATGAAAACAGAAATGAAAAATTGTTTGTTTCGTGCCCATCTCTATTAACAAGACATAAAATTGTTCAATTACTTACTTGTCTTTCACATAAAAAGCAAGGTGAGGGGAAATTATTTCTCCATCCTGACTTTCACAGGTATGATACAAATGTGAATTCTGGACTATTTCCTCCCATTGGTTTTGTTGTGTTTTGTTTTAATTTTAGAAACTTCTTCCTAGCAAGACAGGTCTACAATAGGAGTTCTCTCAGATGGAGAGAGAGACAGAGGTTTGGCTATATTTTAGAAAACAGGTTATTGTGCCCTGAGTAGAAAAGAGCACAAACTGAAAAACCAGTGGTCCATGATGGTTTCCTTTGCAATTTCTTTTTTTGGTTCATGCTGGGGGTGGTGGGCACCGACCTGCCTGCCTCCTTTCAGGAGTCAAGCCCACTGCCTCTATGCATGTAGTCATTTGATGATGGTGGGGGCAGCAGTAGTGGTGGTGGAGGTGGAAATGATGGGGGCACAATAAGAATGGGGCAGACATTTATTTTGCTGAATCAAAACAAAGCACCAAGGGTAAAAATGCTCAGCACTTAATTTTGCTTCCCCTAAGCAGGATCTTCCAAATTGACTACAAACCAAACACAAACCAGCTCAATTTGTTTTTTCCAGTTCATAATTCCTTTCATGCCCATCTCCAGTCAAGAAAAATATCTCCCTGCTTAAAGCCTTAGGGTCACCATGGAGCTGCTTAAAAACTCTGAAAGGAGAGTGATAAGAGAAGCTCAGTTGAACAGCTTGTATGTTCCCTATTTAAGTTCTGCAAGTAAAAAGACAGACCAGGGTGAAATGTTGAACTGTCCTCAAAGAGGTGTAAATGACACAGTAACTAAGAAGCAGACTCTTAAAGCATCTGTCTAGTTATTGCACATTCTTCTTTGTACGAAGATGCACTTAATCATAGACACTGGGATCTTCTGCAGAGACAACACACACTGATAATACACTCTGCTTTGAAAATGGGATCAGCAGGTTCAACTTTTTTAAAACCTAGAGAAATGCAACCCTTTTATGATGAATGAGTGGTGATAAATAGTCAGATGATGCAATAAATTCCTCTAGGGATTTTGAGGATTTTAGCTGAAGTTCTTTTGGCCATGACATGAAAAATCCCATGATATTACACAGGGGAACATTTCTTACCTAGCATGGGAAAATATGTAACCCAAGTGGGCTTTTGGCCAGTGTTACGGGCATTTAGCTGCACAGCACAGTGTCTATGCTACAAAATGTAGTTTTATAGTACAACACATGCTTGCAGAAAGTCCCAGGTTTCACATATCCAGTTAATAATGGAGTTTTGCCATGCTGCTTTTAATGGGCTTGGCTGAGAGGGACCTCTCTGCACTGAGGTGGCTGTCAATCATTCCAGGGCACATGATATAAATTAAGATAAATGCATTGATAAGGATATATGTAAATATGTAATCCCAAAGGTATTGGGTTACACTGTACATTTGAGTTATGATTGTACTGTATTTGTGATTTATGTTTTGTTAGGATTGTTTGATGTATGGTTTTGTAAAACTTATATATATAAGTAACCAAGCATTCCTTCCCTGCCTCTGATTTCAAAGAGAAACACGCCTCTCTGCAAAGAGCTCTCCCTCCTCTCCATTGTCTGATGAAAGCTAGAGGAATTCAATCAAAATTCAAAACTTTGCAATGGTTAAGACAATCAGGTAACTGTTTTTTTCCTGGAAACACTCCTCTCTGACCAAGAAAAAGGGCATGGAGACATGCTGCTGATTAGCAGACATTATTTGAATGAGAGGAATATTCTGATTGAAGATGTGGCTTCTTATGTCCCCTTTTGAGTATTTTTATTGTTTGCAGGGAGCCAAAATATATTACCAGTGTAGGATATTTTCAAAGTCACAGGATGTGCTGCAGTTGGTAATTATGACATCATGTGGTCACAAGAGACTTCCCTTCTTAACCTGATTTGTTAGCTAACTTTATGCTCCGAGGCATGTCTAATGTAGTGATGGCTGCTCTCATTACTCATTTAAAAGGTGACTCTAATCGACTAGGGTTTTGCTAAATTCTTTGGCCTTAGCAATGTTTTGTTATAATGAGTTCTGCAAGTTAATTAAGGGTTAATTAGCAATTTGGCAATTAATAATTCAGAGTGGCCAAAAACTGAGATACCAATAGCTTTGACTTTCCCAGCATTTACACGTTGAGAAGACTGATTAAGAGACTCATTTTTCATCCATCTGTTGTGCTCCTACTTTGACATATCTTTCCCTTTTATTTAAAGAGGCTCACAAAGTAATATTTCTTCTAAAGCACCACATGATATTAATAACCAGTCTTGGAAACTTGGTCTCTTTAATGCTGGCTGTGGTATGTTTAAGAAAGCACTAGGCTTTTGCCCAAAGCAAGCTCCATGCAAGGAGAGTGTAGGTTGCTCAGGGATTAGAAATTAAATCCTAAACACACTGGCTAGGCAATTATTGGTGGCTCTGCAAGGTGTCTTACCTGGGTGTGGCTTCTTTGCCACCTGGCCCAAGATGCATGAAAGTTTTGTTCCCATTATGGTGGCTGCAAGGGGCAGGGAGCTTGCTTATTTAAGGCAGCCCCTGCATCCGCTCTGCCTCTTGCCTCACAGCTTGTTTGCCAGGAACGGAATATCATTTTCATTGCTGCTGCTGCCTGGGATCGGCTCCTGCTATCAGTTGAGCTGTGTGGGCATGTGCACAGTACTGCTGCTTCAATTATTCAGTTGATTTATTACATTTAGGGGAGAGGGGTGGTTGTTAGACAGGGAGGGAGGGCACCAGGCTAGTCTCTCATAGAGCTAAACAGCTCAAAAAACTCACAACAACCATTTTAATTTAATTTGTCACTGGGGTTTGGAGTGGAGGCACCCCAAATGTTTCACCAGACTCTGTGGCTAGCATCTTCAGATGACAAGGAGTTCAGGGAACTAGGAATTCTCTCTGCGTTGTGGGGTATAGAGTGAATGAGACTGGGTTTTTTTTAAGTTGTGGGAAAGAAGATTGTTGCCACCCCTGGTTGTATTAAAACTTCTTAATCCCTTCATCACAATACAATGACTAACACCTATTCTCATGCATAGGACATGTTTCTTCTTTCCCAAAACTTTAAAAAACCCAGTCTCACTCACTCCCAGGGCCAGTGCTTCCATTAAGGTGAACTAGGCAGTTGCCTAGGGCACCAAAATGGAGAGAGGGCACTGGCCAGCCTGCCACCCGCCACCCGCCCTGCCGCTGGCCACTGCCGTCTGTCCCCCACCACCCGCCAGCTGCCCGTTGCCGTTCGCCCATCACTGCCCATCACCATCCACCTGCCGCCCTCTGCACCCATCGCCGCCCCTCGTGCCCCCCGCCTGCTGCCCCACCCCCACCCCGCCTGTCCCCTGCCCACCCACTGCCCCCACCCACCCACTGCCCCTATCTATCTATCTATCTATCTATCTATCTATCTATCTATCTATCTATCTATCTATCTATCTATCTATCTATCTATCTATCTATCTATCTATCTATCTATCTATCTATCTATTGTTACTTCCTTTCTCTGTTCTTTCCCATCTTCCCCTCAAAGCAGGCCTTGTAAGTCTGTTATCTCTTGTGTTTGGGAAAGGGAAGCATTCTACATTGCCCCTGTCCCATGCATTTGAGGAGGTGGTACTTATTGGAATATGCTGATGCTTAAGCTTGCATTGCTAAATGAAGCAATATGTGACCAGAAAGGATTTCTAGTGAGAACAAAAGGTTCAGTAACATACAATAACAGAATTTTATAACAGTTAGACACTAATCTCTGTGTTCTTAATCAGACAGAACCTGGGACATCGGAACAGTGCACACCACTCATTTTCAGCTATATTCATGGAGAATTGGGGTTGATTCTATTTTCTAACAAGTTCCTTGTGCCTAACAATTATTTCACAAGCAAATACAAACTGGGTTTCTTCACCATGGGAATAGTGGTACCTCTTGAATTGGCTAGTCCAGATAGAAGAGAATGGGAGCTGATGTGTGCTTTGAGTATAGCCAATTATCAGGCAACTCAGTTCTGGGAGTATTGTGTACAGATGGACGAGGGTCTGCCCAGGCTCAAGCTCTGGTTCAAAAGAGGAGGGAACAGAAAGGCCAAGCCATAGAAAGAGGGAAATTATAGGACTACTACCCCCCCCCGAGTTTCTATAAATTAGGCAGTTTGGGTGGGAAGAATAGCCTACTTTACAATCTTACTCAGCATTAGAATTTTTGCCCCTCCCTCAGCTGGAGAGAATATGTAAACTTTATCTGATGGCACTCTGGCCATCTCACCAGTCAGTGAGTCTTAGCCATGGAATGCTTGCACTTGCTTATCTCCAGGTAGCCACCTCATCAATACCTACGGCACCCATAAACCTGGCCTGAGGGACACTTGCATACACTGGGGCAACCATACTGCCAATACCAGTGTCACCTGGGTGAATGACCTCCTGGATATCTGTTTAGCCTGCCTGAGGACAAGAAGATAGAATTGTCACACACACACACACACACACACACACACACACACACACACACACACACACACACACACACACACACACACACACACACACACACACACACATCTTTGTATTAACCTGACCAAGTTCCCTTTTGCCTCTGAGGAAATATACAAGACAGAATGGTTTTGGGAAAATACAATACCCCCTACCCTGGAAGAAGTGGAGGACATATGAGGTTTAAATATGATTTTTTAAGACTTCAAGTTTAGTGTGCAAAGTATCTGAGATGTGAAATGTTGGAGGAAGTCAACCTGGCACATTTCCTCACTCCTGAATTCAAAACAAACCTACCAGAAAAGATAAAGTATTAACTTTCTCTACATATTCAATTACGATAATCCCATTCTATCTTGGGAGAACTGGCAGACCCAAGGCAGGGTGAAAAGAGATTTAAGCCAGTATCCCCTTAAAAGAACAATGTATGTCTGGATTCTATGTGAAGTAACTTGAGAAAATGTGCTGCAATAGATAAGTTGCTCTGCATCCAAGGACCCCCATCTCTCAGCATTAATGTAGCTGCCTCTTGGAGCAGTGCTTGAGAAACCCATAGAATTCAACCATATTGTATTTACAATAGACCAATGTGCATGAGTCAGGAAGCATTCCCTGAGCCACTGTCCCATGCATAACAAGAGTTGTTCATTTCCAACCAGTAGAGATAATCCAGTAGTTTGCCAGCTGATGATATACTGGCGTAGGGCCACTTTTAATTTTGAACAGCTTGGTCATCACATATTTCTCCATACTAATCACAGTTTACACAATTCATTTTGAAGTTCTTGGTGTTGTGGCATTTGTTTCATTAATTTTGTTAATTTCTTTTCCCATCTCAGGTTTACAATATTAATGAGCAGGCAATGTCTTTTTCAAATCCATGTAGCATCTGTAACAAAGAAAACCAAGCTCACTGGCCCTACAATAGACCAGCCATAAAGCAATAACAGTATTGGAGTTGTGGAAATAGAGTATGCCATTTCCTGCTGTAAAAGTAACAAAAGCTTTAATGTTCAGTGAGAATGAAACAGATTGATCTGACAGATGGTTCCAGTTAAACATATGGTGCTCAGCCGATAGTTGAGCCTGGTGCAATTTATGGATATGTAAGAACTTTTCCCCATATAGTGTCCTACCCCACCCCTCATCTTACAGTTTTACAGATACCCCCCTCTCCTAAACTAAGCCTAGGTAAGAATCAGTTTGTGGTCTGGGAGCTCTGGATAGTACTGTACAGTAGCCAGAAATCTGCATAGCTGAGATGGAAGCCATGTGCCTATTTGTGCAAAATGCATTTATAAAAGATTGCACAAGCGTGTTTTAATCAATGAGGGCACACATCAAAGCAGAAGTGGAAAAATCAAGTCCAGGGCCACAAGCAGTTTCCAAGCACTGTTTTTCTGCCTCCTCACCTGCACCCTCTCTGGTTTACCTGTTTGTTTTTGTTGTTTTTGTTGTTTGTTGCTATTTTCCCTTAGCACAAATAAGTAAATTTGGCTTCTCTTTTTCCAGCACAAAAGGAAAGTAGAGCGTATTCTCTCAGCTTTTAATGAATTGAATACCCATTTCTCAAAATCAGAAATGGACTTCTAGTCAAATCCAGTCTTCTTTTGCAGGTTCTTCTTTTATTCCTCCTCCTCTCTTTCAATATCTCAATCTCTCTGTATTTTTGGCCATTTCTGTGTTTCCTAGAAAGTTCCAACAACAGAAAATTGTCCTCAGAACTCACCAGACTTACTGACATCTGAAAATGTAACTATACTTTGCTGTAATTTGCTTCACAGCCTGTATTACATTTGAATCATAATCAGTGTTCAGACAGGGGTTGTGGACTGATTCAGGAGTTCATCCTGAGAGTTTTGGCTAATCAGTCCACCCTCTGAGAAATCAAGAGAGAGAGAGAGAGAGAGAGAGAGAGAGAGAGAGAGAGAGAGAGAGAGAGAGAGAGAGAGAGAGAGAGAGAGAGAGAGAGAGAGAGATTTGAGTGGAGTTGAGATCTTGTTCAAAAAGACCAGTTTCAATTGAAATAAAGATAAGGCACTACAAGAACTGAAAAATAAAATTCACTCTGAGAAAGGATAGACCACTACCAAAATTACGTAAGTGGGTGGCCATCAATCCCAAAAAGATGCCCTTGGCTGAAGATTACACACTGAGACTTTATAACCCATAATTTTTAGCCCCCACTAACTCCACTTTCTATGAGCAAACTGACCTCATTGGATTATACTTTATTGTCTATGGTGTAGAAAATTATTGGCCCTTTCTGCTATTTAAGGCTACCATTCCAGTAAAATGAGGTTTCCTGTAGAAAGGTCCCTCGTTCTCTATTCATTTCTCTTTTTTATTAGGTTCGGATGTTTCCCTTTAATCCCTCTAGTCTAGGTAATTTAAATCTAGAGCTGATTTTCAGGGTACAGCAAAGTTGCCTCCCAAGTTAATTTCTCATCTTGGTTTCCATTTTGGAACTTGATCTGCACCCAGGTTTGATCTAGTATATTAATTCTGGTAGCTTACAAGAAAATTCTTGCCAGTAGCAGAGCTTTTAGTTACTAAAGAACTCATTAAATGAAGCTTATCTTAAGGATCTCACATATATCTATCCTATCTTAATGTTGCGTACAGATTATAGCCTATTGTTTGCTTGCATCCTATATGTAACATGATCTAAAGACAATGTCCTGTCATCTTACCCCATCTTATGTCCCCCAAATAAGCCATTAAAGTATAAAGTACAGACAAGATGAGAAAAAGGAAAGTAGGGGTCGTTGATATGTTCTTTCTTTAGAATCCATGTGAAGGCTCAAAACCAGAATCCCAAACAGATCTTCTGTTGCATTCCACACTGAAGTGGATAGCAGTAAACCCTTGGACTCCTCCAGAGTAGTATATGCCCCCATCATCATCATCATCATCATCATCATCATCATCATCATCATCATCATCATCATCATCATCATCATCCACCACCACCACCACCACCACCACCACCACCACCACCCACCCCATAAGAATAATTTTTGAATGTCTATACTCAATGAATTCTAATTAAATCTTCAGGCTGCATTCTGAAGGAAACCAAATCTCCACTTGAAAGCTCTCATCTCTTCACACTTCTAAAGAAGTTTAAGGCAGACTGTGCTTAGTGAAAAATCTCAGAACCCTGGGATGCTCTGATTAAGAAGACAAAAGGCTTATCTAGTCCTGTCCTCTCTCTGTTTCCCTCAACTGCCAAGCAAAATAAAAGAAATTGTACTAAGAATTACAATGCCAGTGTTGATTCATGGGCTGCCAGAAAAATTAAATGCTTTGAAATTATGGTCATGGAAAGGAACCGGGGGGGGGGGAGAAAAATGGCCATTTTCAGAATCACCATCTTGTGTAGTCCTGCTTAAAGGAGACTGCTGAATACTATCAACCTTAAATAATTATTATTGCGTTAACAGCAATGTTTGATAAGGTAGGTAGCGATGGTGAGAAGTCAAGTTCTGCATTTGAGGCACAGAAATGGCATTTAGCTGAGGATATAATAATTATTCTGAAAGGAGATGGATATAAAATATTTTTGTTTAGAAACCTTCATTGAGATTATACAAGTTCTACTTATGTACCCTGTAAAATTTTACCTTACTTTGTAAGAATTATGATTTATTTATTTGTTTACTTATTTACATATTTGTATCCCACCCATCTGGCTAAATGGCCGCTCTGGGTGGCTAACAACATTCAAATATGGCATGCAAACAGGAAAAATAAAAACCGCAAACAAATTACAACATTTAAAGTAAAATTAAGTTATTATTTATAATTGTCAAAATCTGGGGCCCTTCTGAGTGAGATTAAACTACATAACACAGATAGGTAGGAATGCTACTGGGTCATTTTTAATGGAATAAGAGCTCCCAAAATGTGCAGCTTTCTCCACAAATTTAATGGTGAAGAGTTGACATTTTTAAAAACACACAAGCAAACTGAATGAGGGAAAAGATAAAAGGGACAAATTGATCTGTTTAACAGTTCAGGGGGTTTATGGTTCATTTGCTCCCTCAGCCCCCTCAAACAGTGTTGTTGTTGTTGTTGTTGTTTTTAAACTGATTGATTTGTTTTCCTTCCTCCCCTCCCACACCTCAGCTGTTACTTATCTCCAATCTTGATCTGCCTGCCTGCAGCTAGCCAGCAGCTGAGCTCTTCCCTTCCCTGCACTGGCTGTCCCTGTATTTGCTAGTTAATTTAAAGTTTAAACTCATTGTTCCTTTCCTGATTAAGTAGGACTGTGAATGCATTTTTATATTTATTTATTTTATTTATTTTAGATTATTTTTACCCCACCTTTCTCCTTGGAAAAGGACCCAAGGTGTCTCAAACTAATGAGGGACAATACACAGCCCAGTACAGTTTAGAGATATTCAAGTATTGAGAACAGGGAATTGAGGGACATCTTACAGCATTAAAAGACATTACATTAGAGCTACAAGAGAACGTAAGCAGTTAAAGAGAGAGTAAAAATTCCATGTAAAAGTTATGAGTTAGGGAAACTAACATTGAAAACATAGTGTCAATGCAATCCCAAAGTCTCTAAACACAAAGTCTATGCGAGAATGTATGGTAGATTTATATAAAAGTCAAATAATAGGTAGTCCATCAGTCAGGGAAACCTTGCCTGCAGAGAAAAGTCCAAGGGTGAATTTGCAGTACAAGCAAGTTGAGACTGTCACAAACTGAGAGCACCTAACAGCTCTCTTTAGGAATGTTGCCTTTCTCAATCGGCAGGCAGAAATTCAACAGGCCACACACATCTTGGTGGGCTTGCACGTGGAACAGCAAATTCACCAGCCAAGCTCTGCCACAGGGGTGGGGTAGAGGTGACAAGAGGATGAGATACTCTTCTTGCTTGTTCTTTATATTGGGAGTAGACATGGGCACGACTCGGCGAAACCCTCGTTTCCGTTTCCGTTCCTCGTTTCCGTTACGTAACAAAACGAAGAACGACAATTACTCCGCCAGAACTCGAACTCGAACCGACTAAAGAAAAATTGGGTCTGATTTGTCGTGGTCGTTCCTGGCAGCATCGTAGCGATCCCGGCCAAAAAAGCAGGCGAAAATATGCCTGCCTGAGGGCACCTACCAGAGGGGTGGTTTCTGGGGGGGGGGGTTTGTCCCCGGCCTCCCCCCCTCCTCTCCTGGGCTGCGCATCCTCGTTGTCTCGCCAATTTGCCAAGCGGCGTGGCACAAAAAAAAGTTTTAAAAATAAAAAAACCCGATTCCCGGCCAAAAAAGCAGGCAAAAATATGCCTGCCTGAGTGAGGGCACCTACCAGAAGGGTGGTTTCTGGGGGGGGCGGCCTCCCCCCTCTCCTCTCCTGGGCTGCGCATCCTCGTCGTCTCGCCAACTCGCCATGCCATGCGGTGCGGGCGGGGGATCCAAAATGGGGTGACCGCAAGCAATATTTATTTATTTTGAAATCGTGGTGGTCCAAAAACACACCAAAGCACCACAGAAACATGCGAAAATAGCTATTTTAAAACTGCCTGAATTTTTACAGTAGCAGCAGTGGGTTTTTCTTGCAACAAAATGTCTCCAATTGATTTTATTTTATTTTATTTTTATTTTTATTTTTTTACACCTGCGCAATGATGGGCTGGCCATGGGAGTGGACCATGCAATTTTTTGGAGCCATTCCACCAATTGCATGGCCACTTGACCAGGTTTTGACCGAGACTTCTGGGATGTGCCTGTCGGGCATAAAAAGCCCACTAACCGTAGCCCAAACCCAAACCCTAACCCTAACCCTAACCCATATGCCAGTACACTGTCCTTCTTAGTGGGTCAGAGAGGCACCCAGAGGTGCACCCCACGAACTCACCCTAACCTTACCCGTAACAACCCTAACCCAAGCCCTTGTGCTAACCCCCCTAACCCTAAGCCAAATCTGTACTCGCATTGCACTACACACACAAGTACAGTTCCCTTCTTAGTGGACCACAGAGCGCCCAGACTGAGGAGGAGCCTTCCCCCAGTGTGCGCACTGTGACACTGCAGTTAGCAGTAGGCCTGTGGTCAACAGAGAGAGGCACCCAAAAAAGAGGTGCCTCTCTCTACTCAACTTGGTATGCATATCCAATTGGCTATGCATGCCATTTTGTAGTGGGCCAGAGGAGGCACCCACCCCAGAGAGGTGCCTCCAGGAGCCCGCTTTCCCTTCATAGCAGGCCAGAGGAGGCACCCACCCCAGAGAGGTGCCTCCAGGAGCCCGCTACCTCCCCAAACCAGTACTAACGACAGACAAAAAATGAAAAACAAAACAACAAATTTTTGGAAAATTTCGCGAAAAACGGAAACGAGCCAAAACGGGCCGGCTCCGACACATGACAACTCGAAAATGTCATTTTCCCTGGTCGTGCCCATCTCTAATTGGGAGGTGTCTAACAAGTAAATTTAATGAACAATAGAGACTCAGATTGAAATGAGTGCATTGGACAGAAACATGAGATGAAGAATAGCTATTTGGGAAAACGCCACAATAAAATCTGAATTATTGTGACATACAGAGAAAAATTGAGCTTTTGCTTTGGCAATATTTACTTACTTACTTACTTACTTACTTACTTACTTACATAATTTTTTTAGCCTCCCCACTACCAAACTGTCTCTGGGTGGCACCCACTTGGGTTAATTTTAGTTTAGCCCAACCCACTTGGGTTAATGTCAAGTACCAGCTGTGAAGATTGAATTGACTAACATAACAGTGCCATCGTTCACCTGTCTACTTAGAAAAAACAAAACAAAATATTGAATCAAATAATTCTAATAACCATGTTTACAGGATGGCTGCCTTCAATATATATTAGTCCATGATAGCATGCCTATAAGTATCTCAGGGAATGCCTCCTAAACAAATTGAAATAAGAAAGGCTTGACAAAATAATCCCAAGTGCACATACATGTATGTTGTCAAAGCTACATCCATTTTAAAAAGGCTTCATTTAATTAGCACCCACAATTCCATCAGTTGACATTTGCTCCTGTGATGGCTGATTGGCCAACACTTTCAAAAAGATTTCATCGCCTGGAGTAGTTCTCTGAATTAAGCTTGGTGGTATATAAATAAATAAATAAATAAATAAATAAATAAATAAATAAATTTAGTTAGTGTTTTTGCAACAGCTATCAAAACTAGTGGCTTAAATTACAGTAATTTAACTAAGATAATGAAGTATCATCCAGAGGCCACAATTCTGCTAGGTATGGGATTGAAAACTCCCATTTAACAAAGTATTTGGGAATTGGAGTGTAAAAGGCTGCTGAAAGGTGGGCTGAAATAACAGGAGCAGCCAGAATGATGAAGGCTGGAGATAGACACTTGTTTGGAAGAAGCAGGGAAGCAGCTGGAATATTTTCAGGCAAAGCTACTACAGGCCATTCAGGAACATCTACAGGTCCTTCAGGTGGATTCTCTGGGTTAAAAATGGCTGGAGAAGCCAGGTCATGGATATCCTCTGGATTGCATGTGATCAGGAGATGCTTTATCTGTTGACACACCTTTGCTTAATCTCATGTAGTGAAATAAAATGTAATCTTCATTTCCATGTTCACACCTGATTTTGGATTAGAGAAATACATGAACCTCAATTTGGATGTTTGTGCTGGTTTGTATGCACGGCACCACAGGTTCTGCCTGTTCCCTTCTCTCACCTTCCCAGCCAATGACCCGCTCACCACTCAGAGCACACTCCTCTTCCCTTCCTCTTTGGTTGTTCAATCAGTCACTGCCATTAGTTTGCCTGTCCTGTCTCCTTGTCTGAGTGGGTGATCAGCTGAGGAGGCAGGACAAGGAAACCCAGGCACAGCTAAAGAGGAAGTGGAGAGGAGGGGAGCATGCAGTGACTGGTGAGTGGGGGATCCCGTAAGGGATATGGGGAACCAGAGTGTGCAGCACCTGTAGTGCCATGCATATGAACTGGCATGAATCTCCAAACCAGGGTTCATGCCCATCTCTATTATGGACATTTCTAATAGCACAGTCTAGCTGATTTTGCTTACCATTTACATATTCTCTCTCTTCCCCCTAAAGTTACCACTACATCCAGTTCAATGTCTCTGAACTAGTATGGCCAGTAGTGGGGAAACTCCAAAAAAAGTAACTTTTCCAAGTTCTGGTGTGTGTCTTTGTGTCTTTGTGTCTGTGTCTATGTTTGTTAGGGATAATAATCTATTTCTAAACTCTTTCAGAAATGCCTGTGAAGTTTTTGAACACATGAAAAACCTTTGAGACCCTTATCTGTAGAACAGCATCATTAAGGCCAAACTATAGCAGAGTTAAGTTTGTATCAAAAATATCATTACTGTCTCAGACAGAGGCGGTAGACTCCTCACCACACACACTTCACAGCAAGGAAACACGATGATGTGCCATTATTTCTTCCTTCAGATCAAAACACAAGAGAGCTTGCCATACTTATGCCTGCCATTCATATACCTAAGCATTGCCAATAAGCCCTCAAGATACAAGCAACTCACTGGTAATGTGCCAATTTCCATGCTTGTGGAACATGAACTGTTTCTTGGTGATAACATTTTATTTAATTATGTCTGCGAGCATCATAACTTATATTGATGAACATGGATTTGCGTAGTTGTTTAAGCCTATAATGAACTAAATGTTACACAGAATACAATTTTCCTCTTCATTTACTTTAATTCATTCTGATTGTAACTGCTGTCACTTCCGTGATTATGGAATAAATCTCTCTGTAGGATCAATTAGTACTGTTTAAAAATCAGACTTAAGAATTGTTTGGTAATTATGGACAGGCTTTGTGCCATATTTCAGCATTGTTCTTCATAAAATATTCTTCAGACCTGATGACACAGATCATTAAAGTTAACACCCTGAGCCCTTTATATGGAATCTTGTCAGAATATGAATTATGTCTAAATTTATTATTTTGGGTTTTCTAAAGTATTTGTTACATTATATGTAATTTGCACCATCCAGAGCAAGACTAGCATCTTTCTGTTTGATTGAAGCGTAATGTTTATCATGTCACTTTAGTGTATGCAAATTAGGTTCTAGTATACTGAATATGCTGTATAATATTATTTTGAATTTTCAGTAATTTGAAGGAGAGTGTGTTCTCTCTTTTTCCCCATTTAAACTCACATACAGTATGTCAGTCTTGAGGTTATTGAATTTAAGATTGCAATCAAGGAAATATGCCCCTACTGTTCTCAAGGTGAAAGACTGAAAGAATTGGGCATGTTTAGCCTAGAGAAAAGGAGACTGGGGGTAGATATGATAGCACTTTTCATAAATTTGAATGGCTGTCATACAGAGGAGGGGTAGGATCTGTTTTCGATCATCCCAGAGTGCAGGACATACAACAATGGGATCAAGGAAAGAGAACCTAGTTTTTAGCTGAATATCAGGAAAATCTTCCTACCTGTTCGAGCAGTATAATAATGGGACCAATTACCTCAAGAGGTGGTATCCTTGAAGGAAACTTTACATGATGTCTCACATGCTTCAGGTTCATTTTCCCCTGAGGAGAAATAACAAGCTGCATAGAATTCTTGGAATTTCTGTGGCAAGTCACCTGTTCCCTGCTCACAGTTCTCTGGTAGGAGTACTGAGTAGAGGTGGGCACAAAACAAAAAAAATTGTTTCATTTTTCGTTTTTTGTTTCATTACATTTTTAAAAAAGAAACGAAATGAAACAGAAATGTTGGTCAGTGAGTGTTAAAAAAAAAGTGCTGACTGGCCCACGGGCCAGCTGGTCATCAGGAGGGCTGAAAAAGAAAAAGAAAAAAGTACCAACTGGCCCGTGGGCCAGCTGATTGGCGGGAGCAGAAAAAAGAGAGAAAATAAGTGCCAACTGGCCCGTGGGCCAACTGGTCGGCACAAGGGTAAAAAAAGAAGGAGAAAGCGCTGACTGGCCTGGCTGGTTGGCTGTAAAACAACATTTTAAAAGAAACAAAACAAAGAACAAAACATTTTTTTAAAAAAATTGTTTCATTCCAAACAAAATGAAACCAACAAAACAAAAAAAAAAAAAGAAAAAGAAAAAGAACACCATTTTGGCATTTTCTGCCCATTTCTAGTACTGAGCCATCTGGAATTTAGTAGTTTCTTCCACAAAACAGCAAGCCATATCCTTCTGCACCCCTGGCTACAACCTCTAGTACAGCATAAAGCAACATCCTCTATTGACCTAATTGCAAAGGTGACCCTGGTTGCCTTCTCTTAATTTTAAGAGCTTTCTTGTCATGCCTTTGAGTGGCAGTTACTGCAATGAGCCACACCATTATTGGCCAACTCCCTGTTTAAGATTAACATGGTCCTAATGATAACAACATTTGTAAAACAAGAATCTAAATATCATTTCTGTCTTCTATTTGTTTAGCATGTTAAGGTAGCTCGCTGCTAGGTAAATTTGAAGATCTTTAGCTAAACAGTATGAGTCTTCCAGAGAAGCCTTTATTTGGATTATGAATGCACATTTCATGAAGGGTTTATTTTCAAAAGGGCTTATTTTCAAAAGCTTTAACACTGTAAGTGTTGCGGCATGTCACAATACACTTTTCCACCTAGAAAGTCACTTGTAATTTCAAACACAACAGATTGGGGCATTATTGCTGGCAAAAACAAAATGTCACTTCAGCAATAACTGTGAAAGCAACACTATACACAATTTCAATAAAAATAGCAGAAATAAAAGATTGGCCACTGTAAGCAGAGATTCCACCTAGAAGACTAGCAAAATCAGAATATAAAGAGCAAGACAAGTTCTAATAAGGTAGACCCAGTGATGCTGATGCAGCCACAGAGATACATGTTGAAGGGGAGCCCACTTTGAGAACTCAGCCCCCCCCCAAACCCTGGCAAAGCACTGGAGCAAGCCAAATAGCCTGGGGACTGAAGTCACCCATAAGAAGGGCAGGCCACAGTGTGGAAACCAGGCCTCCAGATAACCCCGAGAGCAAACCAAGACCAGCAGGCTCACTCAGGAAGCTGTAGGGCAAAATAACAGGGCCTGGCACAAAGAGATTAGGAAGATATTTTGAAGCCTACGTGATCCGAGCCCCTTCCTCTACTAGCAATGATTCTCAGATGCATTCATTGTCTACGTGATGAGCTGCAGGTCTCTCTCTCACCCCTCCCCTTGTGATGTTTGGGATGTTGTTTGTCACACCTAGTAAAAGCCTCAGTCTGGCCAGTTGTGAGGAGCACACTGGACCCTGAGAGCATGTTTGAACCCCAACCATAGTGTCATCTGTAGTCCATCAATGCAACTTGTGTGCCTGTACATTACTGACTAGGAAAACGTGCTTAGTCCTCATCATCTTTTTTTGTCCCTAACTTGGGAAGTAAAGTAGGATCTCTGTATTCATCTTGGATTGGTTCCATGATTCACCATGTGTGCCTGAAACTGCAGGGAGGGGGACCCTATATAAAATATATGAGACATGACAAGGACCACCAAGGTTCACCCTTCTATGTTGCATATAGGGTTAAAGCAGACCATTGATAAATAAAATGCAGATCATGAGCCTGAAGTTACAGGAGTGCTACTCTAATGAGAATATTAGATGCATCCACACAGAACCCCTTCCTTCCTTTTCTATTATGCATGAATACAGCTACAGAGATGTGTGTGTACACTACTGAGTAGACATGGTACGAAATGAAATGTTTATCATTCCATTATGCGTTCTTTGTTTTGTTACATAACAAAACGAATAATGACCCTGGGGGCAAATTTAACACACAACGAACTGAACTGAGAAAAATTGGTTTGGTTAGGTTCGTTTCGCTAATGGGGGCGGCGGAGATGTCTCCTAACTGGTGCTGGGCTGGAGATCCGGTGTTCCCTGGCTTCTGGGACAGTGACCGGGGAGGGAGAGACTGACAGCCGTGGGGGGGGGGGAGCTGAC
Organism: Phrynocephalus forsythii; assembly: GCA_029282475.1. NCBI lineage: Eukaryota > Metazoa > Chordata > Lepidosauria > Squamata > Agamidae > Phrynocephalus > Phrynocephalus forsythii. Next base: position 40,270,567 of record JAPFRF010000006.1, read on the forward strand.
AGCTGTAGTGTGGCCATGTGGTCAGCACAGTAAAAAAAAATAGGACCACTGATCAGGCTCCCAAAAAATAAAAATAAAAAAACCCAGCACTGACCGGGCCCCAGGGGCCGCGCGGCTGCCGCTGAAAGGAAAAAACAAACAAAAAAAGCCCTGCACTATAGCTGTAGTGGCTTGAACCCAGAAGTGAGGGGGGAACTAAAATAAAATAAAAATAAATTTTTTAAAAGGGGAAGCGCTGACCGGCCTCTAAGGGTGGCCTGGTCAGCACCCTAAAATAAAATATTAAAAAAAACAGTGACGACTTGGTCCCAGGGGCCACATGGTCGGCGCTGAAAGGAAAAACAAACAAACAAACAAACAAAAAGCCCTATGCTAGAGCTGTAGCGCGGGTCCTCAACCCGGAAGGGGGGGTGACTAAAATAAAATAAAAACAAATTTTAAAAAGGGGGAGCACCGACCAGCCCCCAAGGGTGGCCTAGTCGGCACCCTAAAATTAAAAAAAACAGTGCCAACTGGGCCTCAAGAGCCATGTGGTCAGCTCTGGAAAAGAAAGAAAAAAAGCTGGCTGCGCTACAGCTGTAGCGCGGCTGAACCCGGAAGTAAAAATTAAAATAAAAGAAAAATAAAAGAAAATAAAGGCGCACCGACCTGGCCCCAGGGGTGGCCAGGTCAGTGCTCTACAACAGGGCTGTCCAACTTTGAACATCCTGCAGGCTCCTTTTGACTTCCGCACGTCCCTATGGGCTCCGTGGAAGGGGGGAGGGGAAGGAAAGCAGAAGTGTCCTAAAAGTCTGTCATTGAAGAAGGCAGGAAGCGCCCACAGCCGAAGGGGGACCCAAGATTTTTCCTGCTGCTCCTCCCGCTCCCACATGGACGTGTGTGTGCAGACATGTGTGAGAGAGGGACAGCGCTTTGAACTTGCCTTGAGCTGGGACTTGGAGGCTCTCCATGGCTGTCTGCAAGGAGCACTCTCCTCCCCTCACCTAAGCAGCGCATGGCAGAGCTGCAGCTTCGCATTGTCCTCATCCCACAGCTGCTGCCACTGCTGCCTCGCTCGAGATGGATCCACCCACCAGCCACCATGGCAATGAGGAAGCAGCAGGGGCCAGGAGCTCCTGAGGAGCCGCTGAAGCCACTGTCACCGCTGCCATACAGAGGGTGAAACCCCAGCAGTTTGAGCCATATCGCTTCAAAAAGTGGTCTAGAAATTGGTTTTAAAAACACCACCCCTGGTGGCCATCGCAAGAACAACAGACACAGCGGCCGAAAATGGGTATGGCCAAGGGGGTTCCATGGAAAAAGCTATTGGAAATGATATTTAAGTGATTTTTAAGGCAATTTGACTTTAAGCAAAAGGCAATTCAAAACCTAAGTGTGGTAGGGCCCTTCTTCATTTTGCAAAGAGCTCTTCTGTTGAGATATATATATAAAACAAAATATCATGAAAGGTTCTTAAATTCTGATCATCATGAATTAAACTTATGGACCTAAAGTAAGGTTGGGATGATAAACAGGGAAAACATGGCCTGTACTGAAAATTCTGCCCCCAACATTTAATGCATCAATTCATGCATGCACTGTTTTCATCATCCTGCTCTCTCTACTGCACAACCTTAACCATTTTTATAAGTTTCTTTCTTTCTTTCTTTCTTTCTTTCTTTCTTTCTTTCTTTCTTTCTTTCTTTCTTTCTTTCTTTCTTTCTTTCTTTCTTTCTTTCTTTCTTTCTTTCTTTCTTTCTTTCTTTCTTTCTTTCTAGCTCTCAGGAACCCCCCCACCGGCAAGGCTGGTGGTGGAGATTCTGGGAGCTATCAGCCAATAAAAGGTCACATTTCCAGACTTGCATAATAGCATTATGGAATCCATTAACTGGTCAAAGTATTTGATAGATTTTGCTGCAAATATGGACAGAAAAGTCATACTCATTTGAATAAACCTGCTGTCTTATTATAAATAGACGTGCCCTATTAATATATCTTAGCACTACAGAGAAAATAAAATGAAGTTATGTCCAATCTATTAAATTTATAGTCCCCAACCTTTCAGTATTCCAGGGAATGGTTTAAATGTCTCAGAAAGCAGCTGACAAAAGCAAATCTTTAATTCCTGCTGATATCTACTCTGTGGTGTTTTTTTTTTTTAAAGTAAAGTTCTCTGAGTTGAAAAGCCAAAATCCACAAGACACAAGATTAGACGGTTCCCTCAAATTACATCTTCTTCTGTATTTCCACAAAAGCTAGCGGGATTAGAGCTGCTTCAGAAAGGTCACAATTGTCCTTTGGCTTTATGGTAGGAGAGCTGCCTACTTGACAATCATGTTTATTATGTTGCTCCTTTGAGCTACTGCATCCTGTTACAACTGTGTAACATTTCACTTACTAAACTCACCATAATTATAATGATAAGCACTGGAAAAGAAAATCTGTTTTGCATTTTGGACCCAACCTGTGAATATCTTCAGAAAGCAGCAAGCTCTCTCTCTCTCTCTCTCTCTCTCTCTCTCTCTCTCTCTCTCTCTCTCTCTCTCTCTCTTTTTCAACTCCACATGCAGTTTCAATTTACTCAATTTCATTAATACAAATGTAGATTTCTAATTAGATTATGGTCTGAGACTGAAATATAACTTTTAAGCCACTATAACTACAGTGATAAAAGCCCCAGGAGGTCATGAAACTGAAATATTAAGATAGTGCATTGACATGTAGCTTTTCTGTATTCCTCTTGTTTGGGTGGGGGAGTGGGGGGAAAGCAAGATTAAGAGCAATTTGGCAGCTGTGAAGTTTTCTCCCAAATGATTCAAACCTGTACAACTCCCTGAAACGTCCAGCTCATCAAAGTGAATGGGATTTAATTCAGAACAATGCTCCTGAAAACAGTACTGTCAGATTAAAGAAACATAAATAGTAGAGATAGGCTCAAAACAAAAATAAAAAAACTGTTTTATCGTTTGTTACATAATGAACATTTTGTTATGAAATGAAATGGCAGAACATGTTTTGTTAGGAAATGAAACAAAATGCCATTTTCCCCTCCAGGAATGAAATGATTTGGAAATGAAAGGAGACCTTCCTCAAGTTCTTCCCTGTAGGCCTCTGAAATTTGAAAAGATTCGGGGGTCAGGGGACTGAGTTATTAAGCTCCAAAGGGAGTAACTCTAGGAAACAAATATTCTAATTAAATCGGGAAACTGCAATAGCCCGCCTGTGGGCAAGCAATTAGCAGCATTGGCTTCCAAATACCGATTCAATATAGAATGATTTTTTTCCTTGGGGCACCCCTTTTGGAGCTTAATAACTCAGTCCCCTGAACCCCAAACCTCTCCAAATTCCAGGGGCTTACAGAGAAGAGCATGAGGAAGCTCCCCAGCGGTTTTGGTGGCAAAACATAGCTGTGATCACTATTTTCGAATACAAAAATATGTACTCCAAAATAGGTATTGCACCCATGTATTAGCAAGCTAATACTTGAGCATCAACATGTAAACAAATGACAAGAATGTATAAACAATTGGTGGCAGTGGGTGATCCCCAGTACAGAAATTTAGGTATAATATATTAGTACCTCACCAAATTTATTCATCAGTAGTTTGGTCTCCTGCTGCTTAATCCAAATGTCATGTCATGCTCATTGCCTGTGCCCACTGCTGCCTCTCTCTCTCCTGAAAGACAATTTGTCAACCCCAGATGCTGCACCCAGAGGCAGATATCTCCCTTCATCCCCTACGCCACTGCTCATTCTGAGTTACACAATCAACAGACACCTGATTTGTAGACATTTCAGAGCTCAAGGTGTTTGATCACAGAGAAGCATCCAATTGAGATAAGTTGGATGCTTTGAAGAGAGAAAAGCACTTATTACTTGGTGGTGTTAACGGTCAACTCACCCATACATGATATCAAACTTTCTCTCTCTATTCACTTTGTGCTCAGAAAACTTCAGCATTTCCAAAATACCCATGATCTGAGCACTTGTAGGTAGAGATGTTGTGACTGGCAGCCACATTAGCTACTACTATATGAATCACCATGCTGCATTGCTACCAGTGAGATCTTATAAGTAGAGATGGGCATAAAACGAACTTTTTTTGTTTCCGTTATTCGTTATTCATTTTGTTACGTAACAAAATGAATAATGAACATTGTGATGAAATTGGAACGAACCAACAGAACCACAAAATTAGGTTCGTTATGTTTCATTTTCGTTAATGGTGACACACAATGAAATGAGCTGTTTTTAAATGTTAAAAAACGCCCTGGACATCCGTAAAAACACAGCAATAATTATTTATACTGTCTGATAACACCTACCACAGGTTGGGGTCCTTAAAATGTTTGTTTTTGTCTTCTCCCATCGCAATGTATTTTTCTTTTCCCTTTAAGGATGACAAAATGGATGTCGCCACTCCAGCCACAAAATGGAGGCAAGCCATGTGATGGGATCATGTAAATTCTTGGACAACTTCAATCAATAGCATGCCCAGGATGCAGACTGGGCAGGTCTGGCAGCCACAGAAGGCATAAAAATTTCTGGCAGCCCCTGTCCTCCTTGCAGTCTCCGGTGGGAGTTAGGGTGGGATTGCTGTCTCTGCAAATCATTATTTTCACTTTAGGCCAGCCAGACAGGTGTATGTGTCTGTTCCTGCTGACTGCAGCCTCGCTCTGAGGGGAGAGAAAGAAGAGATTTCTCTCTAGCTTCAGTCCTGCAGCCTCACTGTGTGTGTGTGTGTGCGTACCTCTCGGTGAGTACCCTCCCTGCCCTGCAGTGCAGTCACTCTGCGGCTGGCTTGCACCCTGGGCAACGCCCACCGCTGCCTTTGCAGCCTCCCTGTGTACCTAGTCTATACTGTGTTTCTGCCAGCATCATATTTTTTTAGTGTTTTCACTCTGGTCTGGGGCGTTGGGGGATGCCCACACACGGAAATGCTTTAAAAATTGCACAAAAAGCGGGTGAAAATGAAAAACAAAAAATGAATAAACAAAAACAATCTTTTTCAAAAATTTGCAAAAAATGAAAACAAACTGAAACGGACCCCCTCAATGAAAAACAAAAAACCAAAATGCCATTTTTTTTTCGATTCGTGCCCATCTCTACTTATAAGTCATTTTGTCCATAGACACATGAAGGCAGATAAACAACGGTGCCTAATTGGAATGTAATTTCTCTTAGGAGAACTCAAAAGCTGGACTGGACTGAGAATATTTCAGGTTAGAAGAAAAATTGAGCATAGTCATAGGAACTGCAGCTCTCCAGATATATTTGGTTTAGAGGTCCCATCAGCTGTATTCGCCAAATCTAGTAGTATTTATTTATTATTTATTTATTAAATTTATATACCGCTCCATCTAGCTCCAAGGCTACTCTGGGTGGTTTACAAAACTGAACAGAAATCAGACCCACAATCAATTCAATATACTGTAATACAATAGATAAGCAATCAAGTAATTAAAAACATAATAACTTAATAAACAATATATATCTAGTATCTGTAGATCAGAAACAAGGATCAAAGCCAGAATTGCTCACCTAGGTAGACTATGGTGGAAAAAGTAGGAATCCTCTAAGATCGTTCAACTACAGTGCTTTAGAGTTTTTTCCTTCTAAATTTGATGGTAGATCACAGCCCCTATCTCTGCAGTGCCTGCTAAGATAGTTTTTGAATATATAGTCCTCCTCCAGCCTACACAAACCATAAACAATCTCTAGCTTCCATAATTTTCCATTCCTATCTACACTTGGTGAAGATGGTTTTGTTTCTTTCTGAACGTATCAGACTGTTACAATGACATTAAGCACTGCAGCAATACATGCCCTCAGTCTTTAGCCAGATAAGATGCACTGAGCCACAGCATAAGAACTACATCTATTAATTGGAATTGTGTTAGGAGTGATGCATCTGTCACCGCTAAACTGAAATGAAGACTTGAATTTATTCATCTTTGAAAGGTTATGGGCAACTACTTGGCCATGAGGACTGAAAGAGTGCAGGTCAACCATCTCTTGCTAGCCACATATTCTGAACTGGAATAAGCACACTTAGCAGATGTGAAGAGGTCAGAAATGAGCCCCACTTCCAACAAAATTTGTTTGGACAATCAGCCAGACATACAGACATTACAAAGACTCATCCATGCAACCAGAGAGAAAAATGGAAACTGAAAAATGTACCCTTTTCTGACTTTGTTTGACCTATATTTGATTAACTTTGCTTTTGTTAGGGTTTAACAGTAAAAGTAACTAACAATTGTAAGTAAGTTGCTTAAGAGTTTGTAATTGTAGCAAACCAGTCAGGGATCAGCTGACTGAAATGTGTAATTAACAGTGTATATAATAGATAGCAAGTGTGGGTAACATTTGATCATTTCATCACATGCTCCTGATGATGATCCAGGCTGCTACGTGTCTCTGCTCAGAGCTCCGTGTCTGAAGATGGAATGCTGAAGAATGTAGGCTCCGGCCGGGCTTGTCCCGGATTGGGGCCGCTTTGTCTCCCTGGATGCCGCAGTTTCGGCGAGAAAGAGGAGAGCACGTGATCCCTGGGCTGTGCGGAGATCAAAGCCTTTAAAAGGGCAGCCCACGCTGCGGCCCACCTCTTTCACGTCGAGCTGCACGTCGGAGGAGGACAGGGAAACCTGCTCTGACGCCGTTGGAGGCCTGCAGGGCTCGTGCTTCAGCCGAGCCCCGGGTGACAACCTGCAATGCATCCCCGGGCATGGGGGAGTGGGAGGGCTTCTCCCCTCATACCCCATCTCCCGTCCCCAGCCCGGGTTGCCCATCCCCCGGCAGACTCACCCAATTGTCGGGTGCAGTTAAAAAAAATAAAAAAAATAAAATAAAAGTAGTAGAATACGAAATAAAGAAAGAAGGGGGAGGGCCGGGTTATATGCACGATGTCCGCCCACTGGCTCGGGAGCCCTCTCCAGGGCCCCACTAGTTGGCAAACCTTAAGGCCTGAGCTGCCAGTCCCGGGAACGCTCCCGATCGGCCGGCGGCTCCGTAACTATAATTTTAAAAAAAAACCAAAAAAAAAAAAAAACCCCACCATAAGTCATCTGGATGGGGCCGGCAAACGGCGATTCCCGAGCGAGTGGGAGGACCGTGGCCCAGCTGTTTTAGTCCCATGGAAGCCTCCTAGGCGCGCTGTCCCGGTCCTCTGCGCTTGGCTTGTCCACGCAGCAGACCACCTTACCCGGCGGATCGCAAGCATTCTGTTTGGCGAGCTGTTAACCCTTGCCTGCCTGGTGTGATAGACATAGTGTGCGGCCGATTGCCGGCGCCCCTTTGGGGCCCTGAGCCTCGGCGAGGCTCCACAGGCACGACAGTGTGCGCTGCGCCGGGCCCGCTGGTGGCTCGCTTGACCGGGTGATTGCCCGTATCTTGGCGCCGCCGGCTGCTCGAGCCTCGGAGCAGCTGCTGTTCTTGGTTCGCTTAAGCCGGGCTTGCGAGGGCTCCGCCCCCCCGGGTGTTCTGGACTGCAGCCCCCACAGTCCTTTGCCACTGGAAATACAGGCTTTGGATTGTGGGAGTTGTGGTCCGGGGCAGTGGGGGCGGGGTTTAGGGCGTGCCTGGCCGGTGCGATGGACTGCTGGCGCTCCTTGGGCGTCTTTAGCCCTGCAAGGCACACCGTGCCTTCCCACCCACATAGCGGGGTTAACTGATCCCTTCAGGGACGGCCATTTGCTGACTGCCAGCATAAAAAAATAATAATAATAAATAAAATAAAAAAATATAAAAATAAAATTAAAATAAAAAATAAAATAATAATAATTTAAAAAAAAAAACCTCCTTCGCAACTGCGGCCCGTCCCCTGCTAATATGGGGATATAATAAATAATAAATACATGGGGAATGATGACAAAACAGGCGACTGAGTATTGAGGGGGGGTGAAAGGAGTACAGGGGATTGTTTATCCCATGGCAAAAGGGGGTGACCCCCATCAGCAAGAGGTCCCCGTGCCTTTGTACCCCCCTTCGAGGGCATACAGATCAGATGCCACCACGACCTCTGGTGGTGGGGAGTTCCACTGACTAACCACACTGGGCAATATAAATATTTGCTTTTGGTAGTGCTTCCTCCCAGCCCCCAATTTGAGTGTATGTCCACTAGTCCTGGCATTTTTGAGAGGGAGAAGAGCTTCCCTCTACCCACTTTATTCAGGCCATACATTACTTTGTATGTCTCAATCATACCCCACCCCCTCAGGCACCTTTTTTACAGACTAATGAGCCCCAAATGTTTCAGCCTTTCCTCATAAGGGAGGTGATTCAGCCCAGTAATCATTTTGGTTGCTCTCTTTTGCACCTTCCCAAGCCCATCATATTTTCTGATCGAGTGTACTCCTGTGGGCGCTTGGAGTGAGATCCAATGTGCCTGTGGGGATTTTTTCAGTTCTGAGTGGCTCCTTTTCTGTGCACAGCTCCAACTACTTCATAATTTTGATTACACAGACTAGGAGGCCACTGTCTCCTCATTCTTCCTCTAAACTTCTGCTGAATGCACAGGGAAGGTTGAGGGAGCGTGGAAGGAATTTTTCCTTTTGTACGACATGGACTAACAAAATTCATACTCCCCAACTCTGGTTCAACCTGGAATGTAATTATGGTCTAGTTTTCAATTCTTCGCTCAATTTAGTAGCTCAGTTTTCCCTTTATAGATCTCATTAAGAGATTTGGCAGTCTATGATACTTTCATAAACCGAATACAAAATAGTTTGGGAATAGGTTACCCAAAATGCCCCAAAGTGAAATTCAAACAAAATGTTCTTGAACTTATCACTGAGTGTGAGCTTTGCCCATCTTGGGCATAGAGGCATCTGAAAGGAACTACCGCTGAACATCGAATATCCCGTACCTCTGAAATAAAACAATAATAATAAACAACAACAACGACTAAGTGCCCCTGCGAATAGAGTAGCCCAGGACTCAGTGAATTGTTACCTCTACCACTTGGCTATAGTGGGTAACTATGCTATTAGGAACTGGGGCATACAATTTTATTTTGTGTCCCGGGAAACCAAATGGAAACTATATAGTTTAATGGGCAGGGGCGATAGATTAAAAGTTGGGAGCATGTATTTAAAATAAATAAATAAATAAATAAATAAATAAAAACAGCTTATACATACAAAAGTGAGTATCCCGACAAGTTTTATAGGGAGAGCTTTATGTGTATTAAATCTCACTATTAATGGCGGTTTGACAGTACGGAAACGTTATTCTGCTCACATGCTCTTTGTAGCTTAAAGTTACCTTTTAGTGATATAAACGGCCTCTCCTGACTCTCTGTCTTGATTTGAATATAGCTAAACTGGGTTGGGCTGTATTCTCCACTGAGCATGGGGCGAGAACTGAATGAATATGACCTCAATCTTACCTTACCTATGGAATCATCAGTTCTAACGGAGCATTCATTGATTCAGGAGAGAGACTAATCTTCACATTAGTTGGGTGTTGTTGCTATTGATTGTTGTTATAACCTTTCTAGATCATGCATGTAGTCAGTTTTAAACCAAGCTTATAGGACTAACAAAGGATCGTGATTAGCAAGAATAAGAACACTACATGGATTTTGACTTTTCCTCTAGCGAGGCAGCCAGGTGACCACTACCCAGGTGGCACAGGCTCAACCCTCAGGGCACTGACCCTTGTTCCCGGGCATAAGCTAAGTTTTTTCGTCAGGAGTTCCAATAAAATGCGGATAAAGTGTAGGCAGTGTATCAATAGGTTTCTCTGGTTACCAAATAAATAAATAAATAAATAAATAAATAAATAAATAAATAAAATATAATCAACTACTAAATGTCCTTCAATATAATTCGCATCAACTGGGCATTTATGTATGTTATGCAAGTTAGCTAGAGCCCCCTGCCTGTCATGGTAATCATTAATCAAAATTGCTTCTCTGTCATTTGGCTCACAACCGATCTAGAAGTATGCATGTTACACCAAGTGCAAGACTGTTTTCCTTTAGAGAGTACTGAGGAAGCAGCATCAGTTTGTTTAGGGATCCTTTTGTCTGAGGGTCAGCAATGGTGCCATCAAAAATCCCCTGAATGTTCTCTGCATGGCGGAACTAAATGGAGTTTGACTAAGCGCAGCCAGCTTTTCATCTGGCTCTTAATGGTAAAGAGAAAGCTTACGGAGTACTGGTGGTATGACATTAGCAGGAAACCTCCTGCACAGTGGCATGGCCAGCCTCACCAGTAGAGTTCTAGGCTGCAAAAGGCATAAGCTGGAATGTGGTTGGCACAATTTATCGTTATGCCTCCAAGAGGTTACAATGATATCATCTCCAGACAGTCCACATCATATTATTTGATTTCACAGTGGTGCTGTGCAATTCACTATGTCACTATCTGTGAACTACATAGTCAGAACTTCTTTGCTAGCTTTGAGGATATAATTCAACTTGGCACAATTATAGCTACCAGCTGCACAACCGTGAGGTGGGGTAGTAGTTCTGCATGAAGATTGACTTCCCTCTGTTCTTGCATGTGGCAGTGGTACTGGGGCCTGTACACATGGACGTGCTAGAAATGGATGAACGGGGTGGAAATTCTAATTCGTTTTAATTCAAAGAGACGTATAAAACCTGGCATCCCTCCAGCTTGAGTGTCCGTGTACTATAAATCAGGTCTGGAAGGACCGTCCAGATATTGTGCAGCCCCAGCAAAAAGGCCACCAGTTATTACGGGCCAGCATATTTGAAGGCCCAGTACGGGGGTCAATAATTTATTATTATTATTATTATTATTATTATTATTATTATTATTATTATTATTATTATTATTATTATTATTATTATTATTATTATATACTGTAAAGGGGGCTGTGGGTCTCACTAATGAGTCATCTTTCTACAGGTCCATGTAGCACCGAACGCCGTCGCGTCATTATTTGCGGCCTCAGCTAAATGAATTTCACCAGCGAAATATGCCTGATAATCGGCTTGGGGTCCTTATCTCGGACTCGGCGACGGTGTCCAGAGGGACCGGAGGAAGGCACAGACCAAGTGTGGATAGCTTTTCTACGGTTCCACCCCATTGCGCCCCAGAAGCCTTGATCGCTGCTTCGCTTGTACACATTGCCCGAAGAGGAAGCCCCTAAAGGGCTGGGATAGCTTCTTTACGGTTGCATCCCATTGCGCCCCAGAAACCCTGATTGCCGCTTCGCTTGTACCCCTTGACCGAAGAGGAAGCGCCCAACGAGCTGGGATATATCCCATTGCGCCTCTGAAGCCTCGATGGCTGTTCCATTTGTCCACATGGAACGGAGAGGAAAGTGCAGAATGAGCTGGGTAGCTTTCCTACAGTTGCATCCCATTGCGTCTGAGGCCTTGATGGTTGTTCCAATTGCCCTCCTGGACTGGAGAGGAAAGCGCAGAATGAGCGGGGATAGCTTCTTTATGGTTGCATCCCGTTGCACCTTTGGTGCCCTGTTTGCTGTGTAGCTTGTATGCCTGACCGGAGCTAAGGGAGAGGATTTAACTCTGAGGATCATTAGTGATCTGCAGGCCTTTAAGGCCCAACTCCCTTGTACCCACGTGGGTCTGGTCAGTGATGTTGCCACAGCGGGTGTGGCTGGGTGCCCGTATCCCGGTGATGGTGGATCGGGACAAGCAATGTTTGAATCGAGAAATTGCTCCTGCTATGCGCCAGGGCCTCGGCCCTGTGATTAAGTCACCCAGGTATAAAATTCGCACAACCTAAGCTCTTTAGGAGCGATGATATTCATTTGAATGAAGCTGGCTTGGATATCATTTTGGCTGACTTAGGGATGGGCCTTGTGCCGTGCTAGACGGCTTGGTGGCGGGCAAGGAGCATGTGTAACAGCTCCTTTGCCGTGGCGGGTAGTGCAACTAAAATGGGGCCAGGACTGTGACGTCAAAATGGTAAATGCACCTTGGACAGGGAGCAGGGCAGCTGTACAATACAGAATATCAAGTATAATAACAGCCTATAGGTAATACCCCACAGAATGAAAGTAAATTAAAATATCATAAAGTCACTGAGCTCGTACGGCTGCCCCAAGTAATATGCTGACCTAGTTTTGGCTGGGAGGGCTGCTTCCTTTGAACAGCAACCCCGTACTGGGTCACAACATGGCATCACACTAAAACAACATCTGTAGGCTAATATATACGTTGCACTACGGGAGGCCCATCCCTCGGCTACAACTATTTAGTTACAGCTTCAGTACAGCTAATAATAAAGTCATTCATAAAGTTATTAATAAAGTTGTGGCCCGATTTAAAACCCAATGATCTGTGTGGACTCCTTATTTTGGGACTGGGGGGACAAAGCTGTTTATGTTGTATTGTTATTTTGCCAAGTTATTTTGCTTTGTCTTCAAACTACTCTTTGTAAATAAAACTATGCTAAAAACCATAACAGCTTTTTATTTTGATTCAATGTTTTTCAATTTGCTCTGGAGATGCCCTGTGCACCTATTTTGGGGCTACCATTGACTACTTTTCAGATATGTAAATCTCCCACAATGTATTTGATCCTTTACCACAAAATCTAAATAATAAACTCAGTTAAATTGAGTGTCATTCAAAAGTGCTTGAAAAGGGAACATTTTCATTCATCTGGAGATGACAAATAATACATTTTACAAACTCTTGGTGCTTGAGACATTTTTGGGCACATTCCTCATGCATATATTGTATTAAGCTTCAGCGATCAGTTATTGTAAAGGGAAAATGCCATTAACTTATTATAAATATTTATATTCCACATTTCCTTAGATCATGACCAAAGCAGATGACAACAATAGGGCCACTAGTATTAAAGTCAGCAGCAAAATACTGCATTCCAAAAGGTGTTAGAATAGAGATTAAAATGCATACATCTCATTCTTTAGAGCAAAGGTAAAGATGCACGGCTGATAACAATGGCTTGCTTAACTTCCTTGCCATTTGTTAAGATTTTTGTTGTTCTGCTCCCAGCCACCGTATCTATTTCTCATGCCATCCTAAAGTCATCTGCAAGCAAATCTAAATAGGTTGATGTTGTGCTATGTTTTCAGGGGGAGATCTTTCCCTTTTCGATCTGCAAAAGGAAGTCCAGATTCAGAGAGTAACAACTGAAGGAGGGCATGAACTAAAAACCAAACAAACCAGGAAATTGATTAAAAATTGTTGTTTCCTTGTTTTAGTTTGGTTTTAGTTGGTTTGATGAACCAAAATGAACTGAAGCAACACTCTGTTTTTAGCAATTTAACAAACCCCATCTGCATCCCAGCCCCACAACCTGCCCCCTGATGCATTTCCCCTGACCCATCATCTCCCAATGTTGCGCTGATATATATCCTCCTCCTCCTCCTCCTCCTCCTCCTCCTCCTCCTCCTCCTCTAATACCATCATGTTCTGGGAGCTGGGCCTGCTGTCTCTGTGTGTGCACCTGCCTATCACTTGACAGGTGTGGGCATGGGCAGAAGCAGCAGCCTAGCTTCTATGAGTCAGGCCTGCAATCTCAGTGCTTGTGCCAGGGTCAGCTGGGACCAATATTCATTATAAGCTGTGTATCCCCCATTTGCATGCCAGAAGAACAATGGAAGAGGAGGAGGAGGAGGTACCAGGTAGGGAGAGGACAGGGCAGGGGGACAGGGGCAGGGGGCAGGCTATGAGATTACAAATGGATGATCCAGAACCATGTGGCACTGGGTTGCTCATCTGCAGCAGGAACAACGATGGAAGAGGAAGGAGGCAATGGGGGGGACAGTGGGAAGGGGGCAGCTTGGTGGCAGAGGGCATGGGGAATTTAGTTTCCCCTCCACCCCAGCACAAACTTTTTTAAAAAAAAATGAGCCAGCTTATAGTTCATTTTTACAAAAAAAATTCAGCAAGTTCACAGTCCATGGCTTGTGGGTAGCCATGAACCACCACAAACTTCCATTTTTCTGGTCCATGCCCATCTCTACTAAAGTATTTGAAAATACTTTTTAATATTTTCCAAACACGTTGATTCTCAACTCACTGCTGTTTAGCTGTATTTTTTTCAAGTTCCACCAAAGTGTATTGTACCATCACCATATTGTTTGATTTCTTTCCTTTTTAAGGTCCATGTGCTTGTTGCTACCTTTTTTCAGCATTCCAAGAATGCTGAAATGACTATTAGCTTGTCTCGCCTTTACCGGCAAATATTTATTTCTCTTTGCCTTCACCAGCACTCAGAGGAACTTAAGAGAGCAACACCAGTAAATATCAACCACTAGAAAGATACTTGCAATCAATCAGAGTGTAACAATAATATTGTTCCGCAGCCATCTCCCATGTGCCAGATCGTGCTCTCTTAAATGCTTAAGTGTATGAAACTGAACAGCAATGAAGTACAATTTTATAAAACCAGACATTACATTATTTTTGGTTTCTTATCTTTTGGAGAAAATGTTGTCTTCTGAAAGTGAAGATTTTGGAAAGCACTCTCTTCTCCCCACCACCCACCCACATATATTTTTGCACATTTACAATACTACATGTGGAAAAATCAGATTATATGTACCTTTTGAAACTACTTTTCTCTTTCTCTTTCTCCCATATAAACCACCACTTACTGTCATATTAATCGAGCAGTGATAGGGCTACTGAGTCATAGGTTACTAGTGGAAAACACTGGCAGTGCTATGCTATCTTAGGTCTTCAGGTAGCAACACAAATCAATAAATACCTTTGCCAATGAGATGGCTTCTGGCCAGTCACCCCCTGCATATTTGAACTGGTACTGTATATGTTGGATTTTGGTTATAATAAATAATTTATAACCTCTAACTTAGCAAAGTATGCACACAGCTGCTTGACATGTTTATGAAAAACCACTACTATAAAATATAAAATGTGTATGTTCTCCCATATCTGTGTTTTGTGCCAGCAATTTAATATTGAAATAATCACTTGTACTTTGGTTAAAACATGAAATAACTTTTGCCAATTATAAATATCTATAAAATACAATATAACATATAGTGTTTGGACATTTGGTATTATAACTAATCTTTTCATTGTCGTGCTGTTACATTCATATGTCTTGTTTAGCCAGACAAGACTTGTTAAGCCATCAGTTGCATTTTTATTCATGTATTATTGCAGGAAGCAGCTGCAGGGAGGTGATGCAGTGCATCTGGGAAAGTTGTATATACCAGCTTCTTGGGCTGCTGTCTTTTACCTCAGGGGACAGTCGTTAAACTGCTGCACTGCAGTTATAACTGTGCCCACAACCTGGAGTTCAATTCCAGATAGCAGTCCCAAGGCTCACACAGTCTTATATCCATTTGAGGTCAGTAAAATGAGTACCCAGCTTGCCTGGGGGACGGGGGCTATGTGTAGCCTGTATCATTACTTGTAAACTGCTCAAAGAGTGCTTTAACTGCTATGGGATGATATCCCAGCAGACACTTTGCTCCCCCCTCCCCCAGTAACACAAGTATCCTAGTAATCCTTGAGCAATGGCCCTATACTGTATCATTCCTGTCTTGCCTTGTACCTGTCTGGATGCAGGATTGTTCTTGCCTTCCGCCCAAGACTCCTGTGCATTCCTACCTTGCCCCTGGTTGTTCCAGTTTTGCCCCCAATCTAAGAGAATGGACGATGCTGACCTGGAATCTTAGGCAGTGAGGAGATTTAAGTGTGTGCCTAGTCATTTGCAGCACAGAGAGTCTACAAACAGTGGGACTGAATTCCTATTCCTTGGTGACATGAAATGTTTTCCTTATTTCAACCAAACTGTTATGATTATGTGTATGTGTGTGGAGAAGCTGTTCTGGTCCTATACTTATTTTGTTACAGTTCCTTATTTCTCCAGCATAGGAAAATAAACTCCATCTTCTTTGGTGCATTTCCTATAGACACTTGTAAGGAATCCATCTTATGTACATGGCATCCCTAATATGTTTTCTAGACCAGAGGTGGCCATTCCACATGTTGCTGAACTTCAACTCCTATTCTCGCTCCATTAGTTGAGTTGACAAAGCCTGTGGAGAAATACTAGAATGCTACACATTTCCTGACAATGCTTAAACTTTTGGTACAGCTCTGATGAAGAGGGTGTTGCCCTTGAAATATTAGCAAAAAATTAGCAAAAAATATAATCAGCAAAATATTAGATGCCCTAAGCGCATCCAATTTTGCCTGATTTCGGAACTGGAAGCTAAGCAGGGTTGGCCCTGGTTAGTACTTGGATGGGAGACCACCAGGTGCTGTTGGCGCTTGGAGTAGGAACTGGCACACCACTCCAGTATTCCTGCCAAGAAAACTCATGGACATGGGGTCATGAAGAGTCAGTCATGACTGAAACAACACAACACAACACAACACAACACAACACAACACAACACACACACACACACACACACACACACACACACACACACACACACACACACACACACACACACACACACACACACACACACACACACACACACACACACACACTTGTTATTTTACTAGTATCCTAAAGATATCAACTAGTCTAGCTTTGTATTTTCTGACCCTATTACTGATAGTATATGGGTATACCAACACAGCTGCATTTTATGCTATGAGAACAAATAGTATCCCATGAGAGCAATAAATTGACCTATGAAGACATGATATCACATTTCAGTATATTTTTAAATAGCATGTTTTTAATTCAAAGGAAAAAGGGGAGGGACAAACACAGAATATGTCAAAGAAGATTTAGGGCTGAAACACTCTTTCCCTCAAATGTTTTCGCCCTGATTATTAGTACTTGGATGGGAGACCACCAGGGAATACCAGGTGCTGTAGACGCCTGGAATAGGAAGTGGCAAACCACTCCAGTATTCCTGCCTAGAAAACCCCATGGACATGGGGTCAAGAAGAGTCAGTCACTACTGTACTAATGACACAACACAACACAACACAACACACACACACACACACAAACACACACACACACACAAACACAGAGTCACCAAGTTCAATTTCATTGGGCATAATTATAGGATTGCTGCCTAATTTAGTGCCTTTCATGCCAGTCTGAGCTGCAGATTTTCATGGTAAGGAGAATAGGTGCTAAAGTCAATCTGCTTGTGGCAAATCCCACAGTCCTTCAGAACAAAGGGGATGAGAACAATGTGATATAAATGCCCTTAGTCTGCCCTTAATGTTTCCATGCTTCTGAACAATCAGGATTAGAGTGGAATCCTAGAGATGGATTGGGTTCAGTGGGGCTTAGTCCCAATTAAGCCTAAAGTTTTAGTGGCTATAAAGAATGGCACAAATCTTAGCTATAACACTCTCTTGCCTTATTACTTCAAATTGTCAGTTCTGAGGATGCCCCCTGACCTTGTCTAGGCTTGCAAGCATCACAGAACGGATGTTAATAAGGTATGCAACAAAGTAGGAATATGATGAGTAGTTGCGAAGTTCCCTGTACGTGATTTTCTTGAGTCTTGCCATATTAAGACCATAGTGAGATTTCAAAACTTTCCATGAAGGCAAAGCTTATCCCCTCTTTTTTGTTTTGTTCTTCACTTATCATTCAGCACAGCCAACAGTCAAATCCTGCACATTATCTTCTCAAGTGCATCTACAGGAAGTCTTCATAGTGAATCCCTAAATTATGACAGTCCCATAGAGCTTGGTATTTCTTTTGTTTGTTCCCGGTGAACCCAGCTCAGTAGTGATGCCATTCTTTATTTTATTTATTTTATTTATTTATTTATTTTTACAGCTTATATGCCGCCCACTACCCAAAGGTCTCTGGGCGGCTTACAAGAAGGAATTAAAACAGTTAAGACATAAAATATCAATAAATAATTAAAACAACAGCAAAACCTTATACTAAAATCATCACTAAAATTGCCATCAAAGGACCCCAGTCTATGTTGTATCAATTAAAAACTTCTGGAACAGGAAGGTTTTTACCTGGCGCCGAAATGTCATCAATGTTGGCGCCAGGCGGATCTCACTTGGGAGGGCATTCCATAACTTGGGGGCAGCTGCCGAGAAGGCCCTATGTCTACAAGCCATCCCTCTCACCTCCTTGAGGGATGGCTCTTTCAAGAGGGCCCCCTGGCTAGATCTTAATTGCCGGGTAGGTTCATATGGAAGGAGGCGGTCCTTCAGGTATCTAGGTCCCAAGCCGTTTAGGGCTTTATATGTCAAGACAAGCACTTTGAATTGGGCTCGGGCAGCAACTGGTAACCAATGCAGGTTACGTAGAATCGGCGTGATGTGATCTCTGGTGGCCCCACCACTCACCAGCCGCGCCGCACGATTCTGAACCAGTTGCAATCGCCGGACCGTCTTCAAAGGCAGCCCCACATAGAGCGCATTGCAGTAATCAATACGGGATGTTACCAGCGCATGCGTAACTGTCATGAGGCTCTGCTCATCTAGGTAGGGGCGGAACTGGTATATTTTCCGCAGCTGAAGGAAGGCGCCCCTGGCCACCGAATCCACTTGGGCTTCCAGAGTTAGACCAGGGTCCAGAAGCACGCCCAAGCTGCGGACCGTGTCCCTTAGGGGGAGTGCAACTCCGTCCAAGACAGGGAAGTGGCCCTCTAACCTGTCCGGTGAAGCACCCACTAACAGCACTTCCGTCTTGTCTGGATTGAGTTTCAATTTATTAACCCTCATCCAGTCCATTATCTGGCCCAGGCATGAGTTCAGGACAGAAACCGCCTCACCTGGATTGGTGGAGAATGAGAGGTAGAGCTGAGTATCGTCAGCATATTGCTGACTCCTCAGCCCAAACCTCCTGATGACCTCTCCCAGTGGTTCCATGTAGATGTTAAACAGCATGGGAGACAGTATTGAGCCCTGAGGAACCCCATGATGTAAACGCCACGGGGCGGAGCAACTGTCCCCCAGCACCACCTTCTGGACACGGTCAGCCAGGAAGGAGCGGAACCACTGCAAAACAGTGCCTCCAACTCCCAACCTGGCCAGCCTATCCAGAAGGACACCATGGTCGATGGTGTCGAAAGCCGCTGAGAGGTCCAGGAGTATCAACAGGGTTGCACTCCCCTGTCTCTCTCCCGGCAAAGGTCATCGTACAGTTCCAAGGCAGTCTCTGTTCCAAAACCCAGCCTGAAACCAGATTGAAATGGATCCAGAAAATCCGTTTCATCCAGCAGCGCCTGGAGCTGTCCGGCCACCACCCGCTCCAACAGTTCTGCGGAAGAACTGCAGTAATCCCATGTAGCTGGACGTTTCTTCTGCTGGAAGGAGGAAGAAAAACAAACATCTAAGAAATCCCAAAGAAATGCCCATGAAATGTCTTGAGGCAGGCAAAGGAAGACCCTCACACAAGAAAAATCTTGTTGTGAGGGAAAAAAAGAGGTTGTTGGGTTTTTTCTTGATTGCTCTCTGAAAGTGAAAGGCTTCAAGGTTCAATGAAGGAAATGCATCGGCCTCTTGTAAGAGTATGCAGTATGCCAACCAAGTGCAGTCATGTTTCTCTCTGTAGTTCTACATCCCCCCTCTTTTTTTACAAGTGCTGTAACATATTGTCAGGACCGAGAAGGCTGTCAATACAAAGGTGCAAAGGGATGCACCTGATCTCACCAGAAAGAGTGGCTTTAATTGGAGAATCTGCAAAAGCAGGAAATCCAAAGCTAAGGCCTCTCTGAGTAATGACCACCGACTCTCTGTTTTAAAAACTCCAGAGAAGGAGATTCAGCCATCTTCTGAGGCAGTCCACTCCATTGTTTAACAACACTTGTCGTCAAGGAGATAACTCATTAATGCCTTGGTGTCTTTTGCTTGTGGCTATTATGGTCATCAGATAAGGAAGATTCACAGTACTAATAGGCAGGAGGACAGGAGAATAGGCAGGAGGACAGGCTTCTTAGAGGGGAAAATGAGGTTTTAATGCAATAAGTATCTAAAATTTAAACGAAATGTTTCTGCTTTGTTCGGAACCTTCCTATGAGATGTGTACTATCATTCATAGGCAGCTAACAAGCACCTCAGAGATTACATTTGAAGCATGACGCCTGCTTGGTGTGCTCCTCTTCCACAATGGAATCCACAATGGAAAGATGTTGCTGTTATTCGGTGATTCACTTCTCCTCTATTTTTACCAAGACTATTCAAAATGACAAGGATCACTTTTTTGAAAGGCCAAACCTGGTGTTGATCTCAGTAACTGATAGCATCCCAGAGGAGCATAAGGAATAAAGAATTATTCAGTGACTGGAGGGATTTTCAACTTATAATTAATTCTTTTTATCATTCTCACCACATCTCAATGTAGGTACTTTTACTTGACAAAGGTAACAAGGTGTTTCCATTAGACTAACAAAAAACAAAAGCAAAAGCAAAAAAAAAATAAATCCCAACCTACTTCTTTTCTGACTAGATGTGACTTGGAAAGTCTTCTTGAAAGAGGACAGCATCCTTTTGTCAGCAGCTCCCCTTTCAGGCAAGAGGAATTCACATATCCAAGAGGCTTGCCACGTTGTCCAGATATATGTATCCATGGAGGAACCCTGTTAGATGGAGGTGGATTGATCTTCTCAACAGCAAACAACAACAGCTCTGATTGTTCGAATTTGATTGGAATGTTCCAGCAGAATCGGAAAGAAATATTCCATGTGTGGAAGTTCTGAAGAACTTGTTGCACAGATATCAAATGACGTTTATTATGTTTATTACGCCCACCTAAGCGCATCCCAGCACACTTTTCAGGTACCTGCTCTCCGGGGGTGAAAATCCCTGATGCGGATGTAACCTAGTGAGTGCCGGGCTCTCCTTGCTTCTGTTTGTTGTTGTTTTGCCCCCCCCCCCCCTTTAAGAGACAGGAATCAGGATGAGGACGGGGCTTGGGGCGGCTTCGACCGGCAGACGGAGGTGAGCCTGCATTCTTTTCTCCCTTTTTTTCTCCCTCCCCTCATGCAGACAGGAGCAAGGAAGTGCAGAGGGGGTGGGAACGCAGGAAGAGCGACAAACCCCCAAGATCTCTGGTCTGAATGTAAGTGGCCAGCAGATGTTAGGGGTCGTGTGAAAAGGCTCTTAATCGCTAATGAAAAAACAAAGAAATGAGAGGGTGTCTGCATCTGTCCTTCTTCGGCTGCCAATACTATAAACCATGTAATTCAGCCATATCTCCTTGTCTTTCAATAACTTCACAAATCACAAAGGCTTCAGTCGACATGGTAGTTCCAATTAAAATATGTTAAGTTATGTGCTGTCAGGCTACATCTACTCTATAGTAGCCCTAATAAGATTTTTAATGTAGATGAAATATTTCAGGATCAGATTTTCCAGTTCCACAAACACTTATAAGTCTCCATGACCAAGGAAGTATTTGAACCCAGGTGTCTTAGTCCATCATGCAGTCCACTACACTGCATTGGAGTTTTATACTGCCCAGAATGACCTCACTTCCAGATGGGCAGTATAAAAATCCAATAAATAAATAAATAAAATACATTGATTCCCCTCTTAGAGTAGACCCATTCATTATGTTGTTGAATGGGGAATAATCACGTCTGATTCAGTAGAATCACACACAGTTCAAAGGGCTTGAAAAATCCCCCATTCTTCATATGAGGCAAGGCCCTGGGCAACCAGAAATCCAATTAATATAGTGTCCATAGACAGTAGAACTGTCCAGATGCTTTGCCCTTAATGTGTATAAGGGCAATGGATATATCAGAGTGGTGGGAGTAAAACACTCCTTCAAGTAGTGAGAATTTATCTACCTATAAAGACTGAATGGGGTACTAAAGTTCAAGTAGCTTCCAGTCTCTTCACTCTTCAAGCTACTATGATGATTCCGTCACTGGTGTTGCTCAGTTTCCTTTATGGCTTTCTTTCATGTCTTTTCATAGGCTATCATTCATGGGTGGCATCTTGTGCAATTACTGTATATACTGGAATGCACCACCCATGATGACATGTCTTAACTGCACTATTTAATTTTATGTTATCCTCAAAAACTCTTGGGATGCCTGTCCTTTTAGGGATGAACCATAAGATCTCTGAGATGCTTGATTTGTGCTGCTAGAAAGGTAGTGTACAACACTGCTTCCTCCTCTTTTTGAAACAGTTTTATTGAGGGTACATAATTAATATGAAACCAAATGTTCAATATTATTGATTTAGCTATGGTTTGTGAAAATGCTTACACTTGGTCTTCTAATATCCATTTGACTGAAGTAGCTGCTCTTCCTGCCCATCATTCTTGACAGGAACTCTGATTACTATTTTTTTTTAAACAAAAACAGGGAACATTCTGGTGTTGAAATATCATTGAATGAAGAACATTCATTATATTATTTGACACTGTGATATTCTATGGTTGAATAAAAAAACTAATCTCTAGGTCAGTGGAAGGAAAAGTAATACATTAACTAAAATAAGAAAGTCAAGTAGGAAGGGGAGAAAACATGGTAGGAATAGGAATAGGAATCTTTATTGTCATTGCCCCCTTTCAGGAACAACGAAATTTTGTGGCTGCTATATAAAAACTCATTTAAAACATTTCACATAGACTTAAAAACGGGTACAACACATAATATGACATATAAAATGACTAAAATATGACATAAAATAAGCTGACTTCAAAGTACAGGATTTCCATTTAAGGCCAATATTGCTCTAAAAAAGAAGCTATTTTTGAGACGGTTTGTTCTAGCCCTAAGTACTCTATATCTCCATCCCGATGGCAGCAACTCGAAGAGGCGGTGACCAGGATGTGATGGATCTCTTAATATATCTAATGCTTTACAGTGGCGCCTGGTAGTATACATTTGTTCTAGGGTGGGGAGTGAACAGCCCACAATATTCTCTGCAATTCTTATAATTCTGTGAAACACTGTCTTATCCCGGTGGGTACAACTTCCATACCACACACATAACCCGTAAGTAAGCACACTCTCAATTGCACAATGATAGAAGGCCAGCAGCAGCTTTTGTGGAAGATGGTTTTTCCTTAAGGTTCTCAAGAAAAATAGTCTCTGCTGAGCCTTCTTTGCAAGCCCCCTTGTGTTGACACTCCAGGACAGATCCTCCTGTAACTCAATGCCCAAAAATCTAAAACCTGTAACCCTCTCCACACCAGTCCCATCAATCACCAGTGGTTGAATATCAGTTTTCTGCCTCCTAAAGTCTACCACAAGCTCCTTTGTTTTCTTTATATTTAGGTGCAAGTTATTTATTCTGCACCACTTGGTCAACCTCTCCACTTCATCTCTGTAAGCCATCTCACTCTCCTTGCCAGAGATGAGCCCAATCACAGTTGTGTCATCTGCAAACTTAATGATCCTATTGCTTGGATAGGCAGAGACACAATCAAATGTGTAAAGAATATAAAGGAGTCGGCTAAGTACAGATCCCTGTGGTGTTCCAATGTTGGTACTAAGAGTATTAGAGGTGTAAGGGCCCAACCGGACCCTCTGAGAACGTTCTGACAGAAAATCCAAGATCCATCCACAAAGTGATGGTGGAAGCCCTAGGCCTTCCAGTTTAGAGATCAAACGTCGTGGAAGAATGGTGTTAAAAGCCGAGCTGAAATCCACAAAGAGCAATCTAGCATAGCCCCCCCTCTGCTCCAGATGTTCAAAAACAGCATGAAGAGCACACTGAAGGACATGTTTTGGCAGGCTTCCCATAACCAAATGTTTGACCACTATGTGGATAGAACATTGGACTAGATAGGTTTGTATTCAGATTCAGCATGGCTCTTCTTATGCTTTTAATTTATTTATATGCTTCATATACCTTGAAGCCCTTGTGATGACGAGGCAATCCAAAATGAAACACATGATAAAGCTGGAAGATAAGTGTCCTACATCAGAAAGCAAACAATCAGCTGCTGGGGGAAAGCAAAGAACAAAAAGATCTGTCAATAATGAAACAACTGGATTGAAGCCAAAAGGACATCTAGTTGCCAGTGTGCACAGAGAGAAAGAGAAAGATCAAAGTTGCATGGCTCATAGAACTGAAATACAGAATGTGAGAAGAATGACTCAAGGTAAACTTAAAAGTAGAAAGCAAGGAATAAAATATTTAAATCCTGCAGTATTTGGTATGACTAAACTAAGGTGGACTGGAAGACAACGTTTCAATCAAACAGTTACATGAGTATTTTACTTATGAATGACAAACTCAGAAGACATGGGGTGGCTCTAACAGTTAGGTGACCCATAGGACTATAATTTCATATACAGTACCTGCTATATTAATTAAGAATTTACTTAATGTAAAGCCTGGCCAAGTAATATCTATCAGACATCTTGGAAAACCGAACAATGTAACTATCATTCAAGTCTGTACACCAGACACAGATGTTGAACCAGGAGGAATCACACTTTTTAAATACAAGTTCCAAAAGAAACTGATGATGCACTAAACAGGATGTGCAGACAATCATAGGTAACTGAAATGCAAAAACAAAGCAGAACCCAAACATAGCTGGAGAATTTGGCCTAGAAGGATGAAATGAAGCAGGAGAGCCATTCATATTATGCTTGTGACCAGCAGTCCGCTTACCTGCTTCAGGCAACCTAACTGTACATTTAATGTCATTGGATAGACAATATAGAAATCAAACACACTGGACCCAGGGCTGGTGGTTAACTACCGACCAGTAGCGAACCTCCCTTATTTGGGCAAGGTGTTGGAGCGGGTGGTGGCCAGACAACTCCAGGCGCTGCTGGATGAAACTGATTTTCTGGATCCATTTCAATCGGGCTTCAGGCCGGGCTTTGGTACAGAGACTGCCTTGGTCGCCCTGTATGATGACCTTTGCCGGGAGAGAGACAGGGAGAGTGCAACCCTGTTGATACTCCTGGACCTCTCAGTGGCTTTCAACACCATCAATCTTGGTGTCCTTCTGGATAGGCTGGCCAGGTTGGGGATTGGGGGCACTGCTCTGCAGTGGTTCCAATCCTTCCTGGCTGACCGTGTCCAGAAGGTGGTGCTGGGGGATAGTTGCTTTGCCCCATGGTGTTTATGTCACGGGGTTCCCCAGGGCTCCATACTGTCTCCTATGCTGTTCAACATCTACATGGAACCACTGGGAGAGGTCATCAGGAGGTTTGGGCTGAGGAGTCAGCAATATGCTGACAATACTCAGCTCTACCTCTTATTCTCCACCAATCCAGGTGAGGTGATTTCTGTGCTGAACTCGTGTCTGGGCCAGATAATGGACTGGATGAGGGTTAATAAATTGAAACTCAATCCAGACAAGATGGAAGTGCTGTTAATGGGTGCTGTGCCGGACAGGTTAGAGGGCCATCTTCCTGTCTTGGATGGGGTTGCACTTCCCCTAAGGGACAGGGTCTGCAGCTTGGGGGTGCTTCTGGACCCCGGTCTAACTCTGGAAGCCCAGGTGGATTTGGTGGCCAGGGGTGCCTTCCTTCAGCTGCAGAAAATATATCAGCTCTGCCCCTACCTTGATGAGCACAGCCTCATGACAGTTACACATGCACTGGTAACATCCCGTATTGATTACTTCAATGCACTTTACGTGGGGCTGTCTTTGAAGACGGTCTGGTGATTGCAACTGGTTCAGAATCATGTGGCGTGGCTTGTAAGTGGTGGGGCCGCCAGGGATCACATCATGCCGATTCTGCATAACCAGCATTGGTTACCAGTTGCTGTCCGAGCTGAATTCAAAGTGCTTGTTTTGACATATAAAGCCCTTAAACGGCTTAGGACCTAGATACCTGAAGGACCGCCTCCTTCCATACGAACCTACCCGGCAATTAAGATTGAGCCAGGGGGCCTTTTGAAAGAAGCATCCCTCAAGGAGGTGAGAGGGATGGCTTGTAGACATAGGGCCTTCTCGGCAGCTGCTCCCAAGCTATGGAATGCCCTCCCGATCGAGATCTGCCTGGCGCCAACACTGAGTACATTCCGGCGCCAGGTAAAAACCTTCCTGTTCCAGAAGGTTTTTAATTGATACAATATAGACTGTGGGTCTGCTGATGACAATTTTAGGATAATGATTTTAGTGTAAGGTTTTTATTATTGCTTGATGATTTATTGATATTTAACTTTTAACTATTTTAAATTGTTTTATTCTTTGGATTGTAAGCCGCCCAGAGACCTTTAGGTAGTGGGCGGCATATAAGTTAAATAAATAAATAAAATATATAAATAAATATAATTTAAAGCAGAAGGTGGAAGGCTAAAATAAAGGGATCCCCCTTGGGTCCTTTTCCAAGAAGAAAGGCAGAGTAAAAATACTCTAAAATTAATAATAATAATTAGCTGTAGTTCAAAAAATTCTGGAAGTCTGCATATTCCCCACCCAGCCTTAAAATCTCAAGAATAAGAGACATTCATTTTATAAGAATTAACATCTAGCGTTTCTTGTTTGGTGACAGTGAAAGGTAAGAGTGGAATTTTTGGTAAGCCAAGGTAGAAACTGCTATGCAGTCATCTGCCTGATATAATAATGATAACCTTAGAACTGCAGAGCTCGAAGGGACCCTATGCATCATTGAGTCCAGTCCCTCTCAAAGAGGCACAGTAGGGAATTGAACTCCCAACTAGAGATGGGCACGACTTAGCGGTATTCCCGTTTCCGTTTCCGTTACTCTACGGAAACGGTAACGGGAATTACTCCCCCAGACTTCGAGCTCGAACCGACGAACAAACAATTTTGGTCTGATTTCTCGTGCTCGTTCCTTGCATCGCGAGATCGCGCGATGCCACACGCGGCACAGAAAAAAGTTTTTAAAAGTTAAAAAAACCCAGTTCCCGGCCAAAAAGCAGGCGGGAAAATGCCTGCCGTGCCTCAGGGCACCTACCAGAGGGGTTGTTTCTGGAGGTCCCCGGCCTCCCCCCTCATCCCCCGTCCTGGGCTGCTCTGGTGGGACTCGCCGCAGGCTCGCAGCCAGCAAAAAGCCCAGTCTCGCCGCCGGCCGCTGCAATTAAAGCGCAAGCAAGCGGCACAGACGGCACAGGAAAAAACTTTTAAACTCTCCCCCCACCCATTCCCAGGCCAAAAAAGCAGGCGGAAAAATGCCTGCTTGACTAAGGGCGCAGGGCACCTACCGGAGGGGTGGTTTCTGGAGGGGGGTCCCGCCTCCCCCCCGTCCTGGGCAGCCGGACTCGCGAGTCGCCATCGCCATGCCATGCGGTGCGGGCGGGGGATCCAAAATGGGGCGGCGAACGCAATATTGTTTTTGAAATCGTGGTCCAAAAACACACAAGCACAACAGAAAGAAACACGCGAAAATATATAAACTGCCAGATTTTTCACAGTAGCAGTAGGTTTTTTCTTGCAACAAAATGTCTCTCCTCTCCTCCTCTGTCCTCCATTGATTTTATTTTATTTTATTTTATTTACACCTGTGCAATGATGGGCTGGCCAAGTGGCCAGCCATGTGGGAGTGGACAACCATGCAAATTTTTGGAGCCATCCCACCAGTCGCATGGCCACTTGGCCATGGAGACTTCTGGGATGTGCCAAAAAGCCCCCTAAAACCTGCCCTAGCCCTAACCCTAACCCTTGACTCCGTACCCATACGTCACAGACTGTCTTCTTAGTGGGTCAGAGAGGCACCCAGAGGTGCAACCCACTAGCCCACCGTAACCTTACCCATCACTAGCCTAACCCTAGCTCTTGCACTAAGCCACCTTAAAGCCAGATCTACTTGCTTGCATTGCACTACACGCAGCAAGTACAATTCCCTTCTGTGTGAGACATGGTGGTGTGGGAGCCCTGTGCAGGGAAGGTATGACGCTATGACTCTCACACTGGTCTCACGTCTGCACATTATGTTATGCAATATCCATATGGCTATTGCATAGCATTTTGCAGCAGCAGCAGGTGAGGAAGGGAGACCCCCATGTAGAGGGGTCTCTCTTGGAGCCTGCTTCCCCTTCCTAGTGGCAGGAGGCACCCACGGGTGCCTCCAGGAGCCCACTTTCCCTTTATAGCGGGCCAGAGGAGGCACCCACCCCACAGAGGTGCCTCCAGGAGCCCGCTCCCCCCAAAAAAACCCAGTACTAACGACAACGAAAAAACGAAAAAATGAACCGACTAATTTTTGCAAATTTTCGCGAAAACCGGAAACGAGCCGAAATGGGACTGGCCCGACTAACGACAACTCGAAAAAATTTTTTTTCAAGTCGTGCCCATCTCTACTCCCAACATCTGGTTCCAAAGCCAGAAACCTACACCACTGACCTATTGAGCAATTCATCTTTAGGCATGTCTCAACAGTTTCCCTTGGAATTTGAGGTGTTCCTCACTAGTTAGTTCCTACAATTCAGAAAGCATAGGTATCTGGGATATCTTTACGTCAAACGAAGGTTCAGTAATAAATAAACAGAACAAGAAACAGACATTTTCTGAATGACCCTGAAGTACATTTAATGTCTTTTTTTTTACTATTTTTCTGTTTTTCTTATACCCACCAATAGCTTTATCTAGAAAGAGTTTTTTCTTCTTCTGAAGACAATGAGCTGCATTAATTGTTGTCAGCAGTCTGTGAATTGTGGTTTGAATATCTAGGGGATGCTTCTGGATGCACACACATGAATGATATGTATTGAAATATTTTATTTGCATCAGCACCTTGCTTTTCTCCCTGACCCTCCTTCCTTGCTCTTTCTTTTGGCTTCTGACGTCTTTAATTTAATTTAACTTTTTATTTTTTTGCTTCTCTGTTCAATTATACTTAGAGACATCTCACAGGCAAACACAGCAGGACAGGATAGAACAGAACAATACAAAGCACAACCAAACTGAGCTAGATAATATTCTTACAACTATATAACTGGAAGGGTCCCAAAGGATCATCATCCAGTCCCTGTCAAGGAAACACAGAGGGGGTTTGAACTCCCACCCTTGGACCCTGTAGCTAAATGTGAACCATCCAATTGCTATCAATATTGGAAAAGTGAAAGAAACACATAAACTCATCCCATACCCGTTATTTGTGCAGATTTACTTTATTTATACTCTCTATCTATTCTTCATACAGAGAGAGAGAGAGAGAGAGAGAGAGAGAGAGAGAGAGAGAGAGAGAGAGAGAGAGAGAGAGAGAGAGAGAGAGAGAGAGAGAGAGAGAGAGAGAGAGTTCTTTTCTGTTCTCTAGTTCTCTAGGGCACTGAATAATGTCTTGTTCATTTCAGAATTGCACTCCCCCTTCTTTTTAGAACTATGCATTTTGTTTGAATGCCTCAGTTGATAAACCAAATTGTGTATGCAATGATAAAGAAATGAAATGTATTTTTGCTGTATTAACAAGAGAAGGGAATAAGACTATTTCTTCATTTCTTAGTATGAATAGAGAAGATTTGTACAAATCATGCAAATGATGAAAACTAGGCTTTGCCAAAGTAACATAAATTGAGGGCTGCTGCTTTGTTGCATGGAGTATCTGTTCTGTGATTGAAATACATCAGAGCAGTTGTCTGCATCAGCCAGGTATTCTGTGCTTGTGTCCATGTACTGTAGTGTGCTTCTCAAGAAGAAAGGGCAATGCTTTTGCTCAGATAATGTGGAAATATTATGAAGATCTTGATGAGAATCATCCCTTCTGGACCACTGTCCTCTACTGTTTAGAATAGAGATGGGGATAAATCAGAAAAATTGTGATTCATTTTGAATTGTGATACACTAAGGTCAACGAATCACCAAAAAAAGAATTGATGATTTTTTCTTGATGAATAGAATCCTTAAATTCCTTTTTTACTTTGAAACCACATAAAATGGCCTCCAACACACTTAAAGAAAACAAATTTGGGGGGGAAGCTTTCCCTGACTCTTTTCTATAAGCCTGCAGTTTTGGTGAACTTTGGGTTATGAATGTCTGAGTTATGAACTCCCAAAGAGGCCTTTCTCAGAAAACTTTCCCCCAGGCACCTCAAGATACCACATTTGCATGGAATCCTTTCATGATTCACCTCTAATTCTAGTTGGGTTTCAGACATCTGCGTTATATGCCCACAAAGTGCCTCCCCCCAAGAAAACTGCCACCCCCCAAGAAAACTGCCATTTAGGAAGTGGCTAGGGGAAATCAAGTCTTCACAAAATCTGGAGGGAATAGCCAGGGGGGAGGATTCTCTGCAAATGTGGTGCCTCTCGGTGCCTTGGGGGTCATTATATAGCCCAATGAGTTAATGAATCAAAAATCACTACAAATTCATTAATTTGTATTCACTGGTGGTACGAATTAATATGAATACAAATTCACAAATTAGCTGTTTTTGAATGAATTTTGCAATTGATTTTGTAATCATCTCTAGTTTGGAGCAGTGGTCTACTACCTGACATTGAATGGTATTTTTGTTTGTGGATGCTGGAATGTAATCATAATGATGTAACTCTGTTGGTGGGTCTATATCATTGGTTTTTCATATGATAATTTTTAACTCAGCCAGAAACCTTACTGGTGTCATTGAATTTGGCATTTCACAACTTTAGCTTACGGCAAGTTCCTGCTGAGAATCTTACGGGCTAATTAGCAGAATATTACACCAATGGATGAGCAAGCATGGATTATTACACATGTAGCTCCAGGTGCTTTTTGTGTTATTTTTACCTCACTCTGCACCTCTTTGTGCACAGAGTTGAAGGTGAACAATGTACAGAATCCATTTTTTCACTTGGATTGTCTTTACTGCAATTAGCACCTTTTAGTGACTTCATATTAGAAATTAAATGAAGCAGTTTTGGGGAAAATGAGCTATGTGTATTGCTGAAGCAGAATCTTCTGCAATATTATATAGAAATTCATGCTCACTTCCTTACTTGCATTAAATATGCTGCTTTCTTCCTGAAAACTACACTTGTGTATTTGGATTGTGTAGAAAGGCAACATGGTTCTTCCTCTTTTCCTCTTTTTTCTCTGTTTCTCATAATCAAAAATCAGACATACCCAGGAAGCCAACCAAAAGGACATATAGGCAATAACTAGGGATGTGTAAATACCATGTAATTTCTACACAAATTAGGATGCATCTTCCCCAAGCTAATTTGTAGTTGATTTCCATGGCCAAATGCCATCATTCAGAAGCAACTTGAAGATTTTGTTGTTCTGTTGTTAAGTCGTGTCTGACTCTTCATGACCCCTTGGACCAGAGCACATCAGACCTTCCTGTCTTTCACTGCCTCCTGGAGTTTGGTCAAATCAATGTTGGTTGCATCAATGACACCATCCAACCACCTCATTCTATGCTTTCTCCTTTTCCTTTTGCCTTCAATCTTTCCCAACATCAGGGACTTTTCCAAGGAGTCCACTCTCCTTGTGAGGTGGCCAAAGTACTGGAGCCTCAGCTTCAAAATCTGTCCTTCCAGTGAACATTTGGGGTTGATTTCTTTTAGGATGGATAGGTTTGATCTCCTTGCAGCCCAGGGCACTCTCAAGAGTTTCCCCCAGC
The DNA here is from genome assembly GCA_029282475.1 of Phrynocephalus forsythii. Taxonomy (NCBI): domain Eukaryota; kingdom Metazoa; phylum Chordata; class Lepidosauria; order Squamata; family Agamidae; genus Phrynocephalus; species Phrynocephalus forsythii. Next base: position 40,301,880 of record JAPFRF010000006.1, read on the forward strand.
ACCACAGCTCAAAATGTCGATTCTACAGCAATCAGCCTTCTTTATAGTCCAGCTCTCATCACTACTGGAAAAAAACATAGCTTTGACTATCCTGACTAGAGATGGGCACGACTCAAAAAAATGGTGTTTCGTTTGTCGTTTGGTTGTTTAGGGGTCCGTTTCAGTTTGTTTTCATTTTTGTGACTTTTTTGCAAAAAAATTCATTTTCGTTTCATTAGGTAATGAAATGAAAAAATGAAAACAACAATGAAAAATTGCTGTTTCATTAGCATTCTTTTTAGTTCAATGCATCTGCTGCAACGAAAACGAAAAACACGGCAAATTTGGTCATTTCATTTTCATTTTCGTTTTGTTTAAAAAAAATTCGTTTTGTTTTCGTTGTGTAACAAAATGAAAAAACAAAAACAAAAATGAAAAATCACTTGTTTCGTGCCCATCTCTAATCCTGACCTTTGTTGGCAAAGTGATGTCTCTGCTCTTTAAGATGCTGCCTAGGCTTGCCATCACTTTCCTCCCAAGAAGCAGGCATCTTTTAATTTCATTGATGTAGTCACCATCTGCAATGATCAAGGAGCCCAAGAAAATAAACTCTGTCATTGCCTCCGTTTCTTCCCCTTGTTTTTTAATGTTGAGCTTCAGCACATTTTACTGCCCTGTAAAATTCTGTGTTGTCAGCAAATTTGGCTACCTTACTATTTACAACTATTTCTAGATAATTTATGAAGAGGGGTCCCAGTACCGAACCTTGGGGGAACCCACTCTTTACCACCCTTCACTTGGAGAAGTGTTCATTTAGTGCTACCCTCTGTTTCCTGACCCTTAGCCTGTTGCTGATCCAGGACAAGACCTGTCCCTTGATTCCATGACTGGCAAGTTTCTTCAAGAGCCTTTGGTGCAGGACCTTATCAAAAGCCTTCTGAAAGTCCAGATAAACAAATTCCCTTATCCACATGCTTGTTGACTGCCAGGACCCTGCCTGTCATAGAACCTGAATGTGAAGGGTTAAATGCTGAAGAACATCAGGAGGAGCCTTGCAGTTCAACTCAGCAGGCAGCTGAGTCTGAGGACGCAGCTGAGGGCACATCTCCTCCTCCCATGAGGGCTAGGAACAGGATCCTGCAAAGAAGAACTAACAGGAGAGCCAGGGAAAGGATCTTTGATGATAGGCGTAGAATTAGATCTGAAAGCCCTGAGTTCTAGCAGGAGCCTTGTCAAAGATATGGGTGTGTTCCCTGGTTTAGGATAAAGCTAGCAAGTTTACCCTGAAACCTCTGTGGGAGCAACACATCACTTACCTTGTCACCACGTTCCTGTGTGTATCCAGACTCTGTTTCCTGACCTTGGACCGGCTTTCTGACTACGACGTTTCTCTGTACCCTTGAACTTGGCATTTGGCTCTGTAAGGTATTTTGGCTTTGATTCAGACTGTACTTTGTTCGTTATCTGGATTACAACTAATGTTCCTGGCAAAGAACTGAACTTGGCTTGCTGTGTATTCTGTGTGCGGGGCTTGACAGTTTGCTCCCACCCACCAAACTTATTCAAGCAGAATGGAGAAGGAGGGGGCTGTTGGAATGACTCCACTGGAAGCTTTGCAAAACCAAGTACTGTTTTTGTCTCAAGCAATTGTTCAGTTGCAGCAAGCTCCAGCATCATTACAGCCTCGTTGCCCTTTGCTGCCTCCTGACCGGTTTGAAGGCAAGTTAGAGGAATTCCCTGCATTCCTGGCTCAATGCAAGCTGTTCATTGAGGTGCGGGCTCAAGAATTTCCTACTGAGAGGTCTAAGGTCTGTTTCATTATCAGTTTATTGAAAGGACAGGGAGCTAAATGGGTGACCCCTTTACTCCTCAGTGCTTCACTTTTGTTGGATAATTACCAGGCTTTTCTGAACCATATTTCTTCAGCCTTTCAGAATCCCGTTCAGGCTGCTACCGCCAACAGGAGACTCAGAGCCTTGAAACAGGGCAAAGACTCAGTGTTTAATTACACTACTGCATTTCGTTTGATAGCTCAGGATTTGCAGTGGAACGAGCCAGCACTGATTTCTCAATATATGGAAGGTTTGGCAGATGAAGTGCTGGATGAGCTCTGTGGGGTAGAACAACCAATCACATTGCAGGAGCTCATTACACTGTGTCTGAGAATTGATGGACGCCTGGAAAGCCGTCGTCTCTCCAGAGGCCAGAACTGCAACCAGCAACCTCTGCCAGCTGTGTCTCATCTGCAATCCCGGGAGGCTCGTGAAGTAGATCCAGAACCTATGCAACTGGGAGCTGCTCGACCACGCCTTATCCCGGAGGAAAAGGCAAGACGACACTTTCATTGTCTCTGCCTGTACTGTGGGGGAGGAGGACACTTTGCTTCTAATTGCCCTTTGAAGCATTCCTCAATTAGAGCTGCTATCTCTCCAGCAGTAAAAGGGCAGCTCCATCCTTGAAGGAACCTCAAGGAATGGAGCATACCGAAAGGTTCCCAGGTAATACTATTACACCTCAAGGACTTTTTCTGCTACCTGTGACTTTAGGGCTCCCTGATGGTCAGGAGATTCCGGTGTATGCTATGGTAGATTCTGGGGCAGCTCATTGTTTTGTGGATGCTGGGTTTGTGCGGTACCATCAGATTCCAGTACAAAATAAGGACACCCCTTTGCTGGTGGAATTCATTGAGGGTCGGTAACTTATTTCTGGGCCGGTAGCTCAGGAAACCTGTCCCCTTACCCTTCAGGTAATGGATCATAATGAGCAGATTAGCTTTAATGTAACCCATATTCCCCGGTTTCTTCTTGTTTTGGGACTTTCCTGGTTGCGAGCTCCTAATCCACTGGTGGATTGGGTGCAAGGGGAATTATATTTCAAGGTCCCTTGTTCTAAGCAACATTCCTCCACTATCCTGGCATCTGCTCATGATACATCTGACCCTGTCTTGCCCCAGGCATATCAAGACTTTGCCGATGTATTTGAAGAAAAGGGGGCTGACAAGCTACCTCCACATTGACCCTATGACTGTGCCATTGATTTGATTCCTGGGGCATCTCTTCCTGTAGCACGAGTCTATCCCATGTCTGAACCTGAATTAGAAGCGTTAAGGGCTTTTCTAGTCAACGTGGATTCATACGCCCTTCCAAATCACCATTGTCAGCACCAGTGATATTTGTCAAGAAGAAGGGAGGGGAGCTTCATCCTTGTAATGATTATAGAGCACTCAACAAGATCACTATTACCCTTTACCTTTAATCTCTGAACTTTTGGACCGGTTAAAAGGGGCTAAGTGTTATACTAAGCTGGACCTTCGGGGGGCGTATAATTTGGTACATATCCGCAAAGGAGATGAATGGAAAACTGCATTCCGGACCCAGTACGGCCAATATGAACATTTAGTAATGCCTTTTGGTCTGACCAATGCACCCAGTGTGTTTCAGCGGATGATGAATGACATTTTTCAGGATCTCCTAGATCGTTGTGTGGTTGTGTATTTAGATGACATTCTGATTTACTCCGCTGACCCAGTTCAGCATGTTAAAGATGTTTGTCAGGCATTGCAGTGTCTCCGGGAAAACGGACTCTATGCTAAACTGGGAAAATGTGAGTTCAACATTGAAGAGGGTGAATTCCTGGGGCATATCATTTCTCCCCAGGGAATCCGCATGGACCCCAAGAAAGTAGAGGTGGTGTTGTCATGGCAGCAACCACAAAATCGTAAGGACTTGCAGCGGTTCCTTGGCTTCGCTAACTACTATCGTCAGTTCATTCCTGCTTACGCTGACATTGCTGCACCTTTAAACCGTCTCCTCTGTCCCAAAGAGCCTTTCCGGTGGACTTCGGAAGCAGAGAAGGCTTTCTCTACCTTGAAGACCCGCTTCACTTCGGAGCCTATACTTTGCTACCCTGATCCACAACTGCCGTTCATAGTGGAGGCTGACGCATCTAGTGTTGCCTTGGGAGCAGTATTATCTCAACAAGAGGATCCCTCCCAAATCCCGCGTCCCTCTGCCTTCTACTCTCAGCAATTAAAACCTGCAGAAAAGAATTATACGATTTGGGAGCGTGAACTGTTGGCCATCAAAACAGCTTTTTATGTATGGAGGCATTACCTTGAGGGAGCTCGACACCCTGTGCAAGTGCTAACTGATCACAGAAACCTGGAACATTTACAAACAGCTCGGCGATTGTCTCAGCGACAAATCCGGTGGTCTTTATTCTTTTCCCGGTTTGATTTTCATATCAAGTATATTCCTGAAGCTCAGAATAAGAAAGCTGATGCATTATCTAGAAAACCTGAATATGCGGCACCAGTGAAAGAGACTTTAGTGGCACCCATCTTGCCTCCCTCTGTGTTCGCAGCCACAAGTCCGTGTCCCAGCTTGGCAGAAGAAATCCGGGAGTCTCAAGCTCAAGATCCATGGACTCAGCAACGTCTTCAAGAACTTCAAAATGGGGAGCATGGAGAGTTTTCTGCACAACAAGGGTTACTACTACATCGAGGAAGGTTATATGTTCCTGCTGGTCCCCTTCGTAATCAGGTATTGCATCTTTCTCATGATTCTTTACCTGCTGGACACTTTGGACTTTATAAAACTCTGCATCTTCTCACAAGGGAGTTCTGGTGGCCACAGGTCCGAGCTGATGTTACCAGATATGTGGGGTCCCGTGAAGTGTGTCGGCGAGCAAAGGATGTGGTGGCTAAACCTTCGGGTCTGTTGCATCCTTTGCCAACACCCTCTGGTCCTTGGAATGCTGTGTCACTGGATTTCATCACGGATCTTCCTCGCTCCAAAGGATTTACCTGCATCCTGGTCTTCGTAGATTTGTTCACCAAAATGGCCCACTTCGTTCCTTGTCCTAAACCTCCTACCGCAGCAGAAACAGCTCATCGTTATTTACAACACCTCTTCAGGCTTCATGGTTTAACTGAACACCTTATTTCGGATCGTGGACCCCAATTCACCTCTCGTTTCTGGAAAGCTATGCACAAGGCACTAGGAACCCAAGTCCACCTGTCACATTCGTTACCTTTCAGTCGTCAGGCACAACACCTGATTTGAGGGAAAGTTTATATATTTTGGCTAGGACCTCAGCAGTTTCATCTTTAAGTTCCTTGAGTACTCGTGGATAGATGTTATCTGGTCCTGGTGATTTGTTAGCATTTAGTTTAACAAGACATTCAAGGACATCCTCTCTGGCTATTTCTATCTGGATTAATTCTTCAGTTTCCCTCCCTATGAAGATAGGCTCTGTTTTGGGCATGTGGCCTCTGTTTTCTTCAGTGAATACTGAAGCAAATAATTCATTGAGTCTCTCTGCCATCTCTGTTTCCTCTTTAATTATCCCTTGCCTTCCATAGTCGTCTAATGGCCCAATGGCCTTCCTAGTTGGGTTCTTACTTCTAATGTACTTAATGAACTCCTTGTTATTACTTTGAGTGTTTGTAGCTATACACTCCTCCAAGTCATGCTTTGCTTTCCTGATTGTTGCCTTTCATTTGTTCTACCAGAATGTATGTTTCTGCCTGTTGTTCTCATTTGGACAAGCCATCCATTTTCTAATGAGTTGTTCCATATCCATTTCTGAATGTTGCTACTTACCGCACATATAAATTTCATAGGAGACAGCTATGGTGGTCAGGCACTCCCATTCCTTTAAGAACCTGCCATGGTTACTTGTGGTCCACACAGTCAAAGGCTTTGGTATAGTCAATGAATCAGAAATAGATGTTTTACTGGAACTCTCTAGCTTTCTCCATAATCCAGTGTATGTTTGCAATTTGATCTCTAGTTCCTCTGCCCCTTCGAAATCTAGCTTGCACTTCTGGAAGTTAACTTGAAGATATATTATATAAATTAATTGATGCCTTGTAGAAGTAAATCTAACACAGTACAAGAATTTAAGCAGGCATAAAGTTAGTTGTTAAACTAAAGAACTCATATTTCCTTTGCTGAAAAAGATAAGGCAACACCAACAGGGTTGTAAATAATTCCTTTTCATTTCAGACCTTTCTTGAGCAGTTTTGAATTTATCACCTGTGAATTTTGAAGAATAAATACAGAACCATTACTCAAATTCCACTGATGTGTATTCTCCATTGTTATGTACCTTTTATGCACTATCACCTTCTATGTTTGGCTGGTTTCATGGAGTTTGGACAGCAAGAACCCTTAGGCTGGAAATTTTCAATATAGGGTCTTATTCTTTGGGGAGGGGTGGGCACTAATCACGAAGATCATTTTTAAAGTGTTCCCTTGACATTTTCGAAAGTGCTGCTTGAACTGTGGAGTGAGCTTCCACTGCAGAAGCCTCAGACTGAGAGCTTTTGGTTATAGCACTAATATATCAAAACCAAGAACAAACAACTCTAGCAAAGAAATGTTTTTATTTAACATTCCTGAAAAAATGGCTTAGGAGGAAGTGGCTTTACAGCATAGGTTGCCATCACAAAGTGCTCAAAATGGGCATTTTCAATCTCAGTCCTAACTGGTAAAATAACTGAACTGTAAAGCAAAATAATGTTTAAAGAATTTCTTGAAGCTTTTTGAAATCTTTTTGAACAGTTATTTTTAAAAGGAGGATGATTTCTTAAAGAGATGAGAAGTGGAGTTAGGAATCTATGTGGACACACTCACTGGTAGGTTCTGCTCCCATTTGACACTAAATGACACAAAATGGGGAAGAGCAAATGGTCCATTAAAGGCACATATTGACCGAAATTCTGAAGTGAAGGTGCAATGAGCTGGGCATTTGTCTTGCAGTATGGTCCAATTGGAGACAGGCTAGTTTAAACCTTTTCTTGGCGAGCACACAACAGACATTCCATTATGAACCAGCCCATCTTTTCCTATTCTCACCTTTCTGGGTCCCTTTCAGGGGCTCCTGATTTGTTTTTGTTTTGGAGTAGGCAGTATTGTTCTATTTTTGTTCAGTTCCAACATGTGTAATTGCTGGTATCAAGCCCAGGTAAATGGCTTATTTGGTCCCTTTGCTTAAACTACTTGATAGACTTACAAAATGGGAAGCTTCCTTGCCACATACCTGCAGAAAGAAAGGGAGAGGAAGTTTTCTATTTCTTTTCAGTTCTTGTAATGCATCAGTGATGCTTTGAAAGGGCTTTTTAAATGCATCATTGATGCAGTTTGTGAGGTGTGTGTGTGTGTGTGTGTGTGTGTGTGTGTGTGTGTGTGTGTGTGTGTGTGTGTGTGTGTGTGTGTGTGTGTGTGTGTGTTGTGTCATTACCGTCGTGACCGTCTCTTCATGACTCCATGTCCTTGGAGTTTTCTTGGCAGGAATACTGGAATGGTTTACCAGTTAGCAACAATTAAAAAGAAATGGAATGGTTCATCTCCCATTCCTCCATGGATGAATGTGAAGGAAACTTTTGATTTCTCAAGATCATTAAGCAGTTTAAGCAAAACATGGAGGAGGAAACAAGAGGTGGATTTTCCTTCTTTCCCTGCTGGCCTTTAAAGGGAAAGAAGATTGATCAAGACAGGATCATTTGAGGTGTAGTGTGGCCCATACCTGCATGTGGATAACTTGAACAAAGCAACTGTGTTTAGCATGATCTAGATTCTAGACCAATCCTGGCCAGGAAAACTGGGCCATCTAGTTGCATCCTCCTAACAGAACTTTCACAGGAGTTGACTGACCAAACCCCACTGATTCAATGGGCTTACTTTCCTTTAGATCTTCGTAGAAGTGTTTGTATTAGACAGAGAACATAAAATCATGATATCCCGTGTTATCTGTCAGTATGATTTGTTGGTGCTTCTGACACAAATAAAGAATGGCCGTTATGTTATTATTTTCCTTCTTTTATTGATTGCTAAAATAATTGCCATCTAGAAATTTGCTTATTTTCAAACGTTTATCCAAGACATGGATATTTCTACAATTAAAGCTTCCTTGGACTCAGAAACACTGCTCCAGTAAAGCCATACCATAGATAGCGTAATACTTAGTACAATGTGAATGGCACAATATGACGCAGATGGTGAAACAAATTCCTTGTGGGAATTGTAAAGTGAATAACCTCTAATGATCTGTTTCAAATTGTAAGGAAAGGAGCTCCTAATTGAAGCAACAAGGCTCAACTTGTACCTCCCTTGTGCCTCTTTGTCTTCCAGGCTGTTGACGGATTTTGGAGGAGGAAGGAGCTCCGAAGAACTGGGTTGTTTATTGCAACCAAAGAACAGATGTGGATGATGAGCATCTGGGGTGAAATAGAAATGTGTGGAGCTATATATTAGACTCGAATTTCTCCCCCTATCATTCTCAATTAGCTTTTGGAAAGCACTGAGTACAATGTCACCAGCTGCTTTCCCAAGCAACTGTATGCTCCCTGCAAAGAGAAATAGCACTTATATAATGGCTGCTGGCTGGCATTTTATTCCAGCACCTTCAGATAAGTGTTATTAATTTTGCCTTCCTTTAGAAAGCAGTGGAGACACAGTTCTGGCTTCTAGTTATCCACATTCATGAAGAATACATGAATGTGACATCAGCTCTTGCCTGTTACACGAACTAATGTAGCTTCTATTTTCTGCCGTTGGCAAACATTTCCAATGACCCTGTATGTGCAGTTACCAAAGAGTGCTTTTTGCAGTCAGGTGAAGTGGGACTTTTGTGTGTCTGAGTGATGGAGTGTTATGTGGAGGCAGTTGTGTCATCACCATTTGTCACTGCAGCAATGCTATGTGGATACAGCACTCTTTTTTTTTCTACAGAGGTACACTGAGATTTTGACCCAAGAAGCACTCAGGGTCATTCATCACTGATAAGGTGAAAACATGTTCCTATGTCGCTTTCCTATCCTGTGTTCCTCTACTACTTAGGGTCAAATTGAATCTTTGACCTTTACATTTGTGGACCTGTTTCTTTCACTGTTTCTGGTGTATCTTTTTCTTGTTAACCAGGTGCAGCTCAATTAACTTATGAGACTGTTTTACTTGTCCCATCTAAGCTGATTTTGCAGCTGATTTATCACTCTAGGCATGTCTATGATCTTCCATCCTTGTTTGGCCCTGCAACCCTATCTTCTTTAGCTATCTCAATTTGTAATTTCACCTGTTCACCCCAAAAAGCTAGAATCATGCCTTTCAGACATCTTTCTCCTTGCTTTGCCTGGTGTAATTTCCAATAGGTCAATTGCCTTTCCTTCAGGATGCCAGATCTTAATTTCAGACCTAAGCTTTCTTCCTATGATTAGTTTTAGAATATGATTCTGTGTCTGAGTTCTGTTGTCTTATCCTGACAAACTAAACCTGGAAGGAGACCAAGCATCATTTGATACTGCTGGCATTATACAACCATCTTGTGTTGGTGTAGTGAAAAAGCTGGGAAACTAGAGGCACAGGAAACCTAACACCACAAGTGATTTGTGCCATTGGGTGGGGACATTCCCTTACCAGACCATCTTCACTCAAGTGGGCTTGGCTGCCAGGCCTGAAGATAAGATCTGATTAAGCAAAGCTTGTGAGACTGAAATGTTTGAAAAATTATTTAGAATCATCCCAGTGTGATATAAAATAGAACACAACACCCTTCCTTCTTGAGATGGGAAGCAACAAATAGTCAGCAACAGTTTTGAATATATTTTCCTTCCTTCCTTCCCCATTCCTTCCCACCAACATTTGGAGGTGCTTTTCCAATTACAAATGGATTCCGGGGGGTGGGGCAAATTTGGAGTTGAATACCTCAGCCCCTTGAACACCAAACCTCTACAAATTTGGGGGAATTACAGGGAAGAGTTTGGGGAAGCCCTGTTATAATTTCCATGCTGCTGGATGCCTGGGATCACTAATTTTGAGTACATGAATTTTTTCAATTACAAAAGGAAACAATTGATTTTGTAAGGAAAACTCTCCTTAAAAATTAAATAGCAGCACTTTTCCAGTTACAAATGGATTCCCGGGGGGACCCACTTTGGAGATGAATAACCACCCCGATCCCCAAACCACTTTAAATCTGGAGGGCTTAAAGGGAAGAGTCCAACGAACCTACCCACCAAATTTGGAGCCTTTAGGATAAATTGTTTCAATTTTAGAGCAACAAATGGAGGTGTGTTTTGTTTTGTCACAAACAGCTTCTACCATTTCAATTCATTTCATAACAAATTGATTTGTTACATAATGAAATGACAAAACAGCATTTCATGTTTTGTTTGGTGCCCATCTCTAGATGCTACCAATAACCACTTCTAATGTATTGATCAGCCCAGGAGTAATGGCTGTTAGACATTGTGAAATTATACAAGGATCACCATTAGAGTTCCCTCTAAGCTGGATGAGTGTGTGGCCTCAAAATGCTGAATTGGTTCCATGCATCTGTGGCCAATACAGATGGGCACGAAATGCCAAAATGGTGTTTCATTTCATTTGTCATTCTTTTTTTTTATGGTTTCATTTCATTTAGAATGAAATGAATTTGGCGCTTTTTAAAAATTATTATTATTACTATTTTACTCAAGCAACAATCCGCTGTAGCATGGGCTGATCAACATCTTTTGTGTGTGTGTCGAAGGGAGGCTTCCCTGCCTTCTTGGAAGCCCTCACCGTGGGGGCTGGTCAGTGGCAACAGCAAGTCCCAGGCCTGGCAGCAGCCGGAAACATCAGGTAGGTGAAGATGCCGGGGGGGGTTGAAAAACAAATTGAAATGAAACAAAAATTTCCATTTCATTTTGTTTCATTTTTCTTTAAGGGGGTGTTGCATTGTTCATTTTGTTACATAATGAAATGAATAATGAATAACTCAACCAATAAAAAAAATTAATTTTGTGCCTTCTCTAGTGACCAATGTTGCCAGCCATTTGATCATGGCAAGAACTCTATGCCATAGGGACAGAGCCCCAGCCCAGATCTGGCAGAAAAATAAAGGGAACATCAGTCACCATAAGTCAGAATTGATTTAGAGACATGAAGTAATAATAATGTTTTCCACTATGACACTGATTCCATCCTTTTTCTATCCAGGGTTGCAGGATGTCATGTATATTTTATGCACAGTAAAACAAAGAAACAAACAAATAAAACCCAACAACAACAACCACAACAAAGCAACTTTACACATTTTAGGTGTCCTTGTCTTTATTAAAACATGCCTGTTCCCTCCCCTGCCCTTAAATGTAAACCTTTTCAATTACATGCATTTTGTATGTATTATCCCTCTTTTCCAGTGTCCAAATTGTATTCCATGCCCTGGGAGACACAAAAGTGAATCTAACAAACTTCTTTTCTAACCTAAATTATAAGCAGAGTTAAAATTTTCTCTTTTACCATACTTTTTGTAGAACACCCTCTGCCCTGTAGAGGTTCAGGCAGTTCTGATTTTATTTATTTATTTATTTATTTATTTATTTATTTATTTATTTATTTATTTATTTGATTTATATACCACCCATCTGGCGACGAGGCCAGATAAGATCTGTGCCAGGTCCAAGCTTTCCTTTTCTCCATGGTATTGTGAGCCTGTCAGTCCATTCTAGTGTATATTTTACTGCCTACAAATGCTGCTGTATCATTGCATTTTATTACTTTTACTGCATTTTATGGTTCCATTCCTGCCTGACCAATTTAAAATTATATTTATCATTTTCCACCCTACTATTTCTTCTAGATGCTGGGTGGTTTATAAATATCCAATGAATAAGAGAATGAATAAACATGACAAATCCAGTACATAGTCTGAGTAATGTTTAGCTGAAACCTTAGGAAAGGTCTCCAAACTTCCACACTGCATGATACTGCAGAAGAACAGAACAAAGACACCAAACACTATAGCTTTCTATTATAATGAACAAATCCATTCTGACAATGTATTTCATTTTTATTTCATTTCAAAGGGGGGGGGAATCACAAATACTTTGATAGGGATAGCTCTTGCGGCAGCATATTAATAGCCAATTACCTGACATTTTTTGAAGAGGTTTCTGTGATATGATCAATACCCCCCCTCCCAATCCTGTGTTAAAGATGTCATCTGTGCGATGAGAACCCACGTTTGATATGGACTTGGTTTGCCCACAGGTCACCCAACATAATGAGTGTTTTTCATTAAATTAGCATTTCATTATTCATTCCTAAGTCACTGAATCTACAGGCCGGTAAAAGGAGGCAAGAGGTAAGAGTGTGTGTGCCTATTTCACTGACAGCTAAATCTTTAATTCCATTAAAGACATGGTTGGTTGGCTTCCTGTACTCCACTGTTGCTACACTGAATGCTATGCATTATCAACATTTAATTCTTCTAAATATTATTGACTACCAAACTCTTAAGAATCACAATGAAAAAGAGAAAAATTGCCACTGTTGTGGTAAACTTCAGTGGGTATGGGGGAAAATACCCTCATTATACATTTCTCATGAATGGTAGGATACCAGATCTATCAGATGCATATTTTTCAGAATACTTGGGAGAGCACTAATAATTTAATTATGGGCTGTGAATTCTGTGTATTTCAATCATAAATTATTCACTTCAAACTACAGACCATTTTCTGCTTCAGCCAAAATTTAATGAAACTCAACAGCAGCAGCAACATTGCTGTTAAGGTGAAATGAATGGCTTTGATTCACATTAATGTGTTCAGAAAGCCATGTAAGTAGGCTTAGAAGCTGTTCGCATTAATACTGCAGAGTTTCCACTTAATATAATATAAACTCTTTTAGATTTGTGGTGCCAAGGTGTCAGCTATTGGTCACATCCAAGGAACTGGGGCTTTGTTAAACCAGACAAATTCATAGGTATTGAAATGTGTGCAAAGATTTGAATGAATTAATTAATTACTCTATTGTCATTGTACTTCCATACAACAAAATTAAATGCCATCTCCAGTGCACATTATAAAAACACATGAAACATAAGACACATGAAACACATTCCCTCACATTTACATTCTTCACATTTATCATCCATACTAAGTATTATCTGTTACACTCTGGGATAGAGATGGGCACAAAATGAAGGGTTTTTTTGTTCCATTTTCCGTTATTCGTTCCGTTACGTAACAAAATGAATAATGGAAATTGTGATGAAATTGGAACGAACAGAACAGAATCATGAAAAATTTTCTGGTTAGGTTCGGTTAGTTAATGGGGAGGGGCGGAGCGGCGATGTCTCCTGCCTGCCTGCCTGCTGCTGGTCCAGGGAAAAGCCGACTGCTGCGCTCCAGCCACGTGGTTGGCAGCAGTAATAAATAAATAATAAAAAATAAATAAAAAGGAGTGCCAACTGGGCCACAGGAGTGGCCTGGTTGGCACCCTAAAATCTGAAAAAAAAAATGATTTAAAAAACCCCAGTGCCAACATGGCCCCTGGGGCCACACTGTAGGCACTGAAAGAAAGAAAATAAAGTCCCGCAATACAGCTGTAGCACGGGGCCAGAAAACCTGGAAATAAAAAAAAGGTTCTGGCAGAGGCACTCGAGGAGGAGGGACTGCTGCAGGAAGGACTTCTTGGCTTTCTCCTCCTCCTTGGAAGGTGACTGGCTGGTTCTGGAAGTGCGAGCGCAACTGGCAGGCTCGGCGCAGCTTGCCCTTTTCGATGCCTTGGATGCGTCCGGCTTGGCGGTGGCAGCGGCACCGCCTGCCATCAGGCTGGCTTGAGGTGAGGATGCGAGATGGTCGGCAACAAGGCACCCACCCCTCCCCAGGACCAGGAGCGTGAGAGGGGTCACCCCCATCAGAGGAGCCACTGCCCGCCTTGTAGGTGCGTTGGCGATTGGCAAAGGCTCCTGGCTGGTCATGTTTCCCTGCTTCAGGGGAGAATCCAAGGCTGGAAAAAGTGTGGAAAAACTGCCAGAGGGTGTGTGTGTGAGGCAGAGGATCGCCCCTGTTGTGCGCCTCAGCCTCAATAGCACAAAGAGGACTCCATGCCCGGCTTCAGGCAGCCGCATCCTCCTCCTCCTCCAGCCTATCGGTGCTCTAAAAAACCCCAGGTGCTGGCCCCAAGCCAGCACCTGTAAAAGCCCCTGCTGCCACTGCTGGCCGACTCCGCTGACGCCTTGATGCTGCCAGTCCAGTCTGTGCAGTTGTCAAGTTGTCAATTTTTTAATTTTTTTAAATGTTTTCCATCTAGTCTGGGGGAGGGGTGGGATGGCCACACGCAGCAAAGCGGTAAAACCAACTAACAAACTCCCAAACCAACGAAACAATTTTTTTAAAAAATCACGAAAATGGAAACGAACCAAAACTGACCTGCAACGACAAACGAAAAACCGAAATGCCATTTTTCCTATTTGTGCCCATCTCTACTCTGGATCATATCTTGGAACCATAGCTGCCAAGGATGAGGGCAGCAGTTGAAGTCTTGGGGAACTATTCTCCTTCTCTGGTTCTCCAGGCAAGAAGGAAAGTCAAGGACAAGAACGTTTGATTTGTTCACGTGAAATGATTTGCTTGGGTGGGTTTTTTTAATTTGTTTGTTTGTTTGGTTTTTGTATGGTTTTTGGTACACCAGGGCCTGTCTGCACCTATTTCCACTTCACTGACTCAGCACAGTGAGTGCCCATGTGCCTGTTGTGCAGGTTGACCATCAGCACATCAAAAATCCAGCAAAGGGGGGAGGGGGAAGAGGACTAGTGACAGAGCCACTGGGGTTTCACATGTGGGCCTAACGTGTTACTTAGAGCAAGACAAGGAATGGAGGGCCAGTCTTACCCCTGCAGTTTCACAAGTCCTGGTCTGAGAAGTGCAAACCCAGAATAATTCAAGATGTGTGATGTGTGGTGCAGGCAAAGCTAATGGGATACAAAGCTTAGAAGCAACAGCTGCAGCTGCAAGGTACATTTTGCCACCTGCTTGGTTGTCCTCATGCCTATGAGGCCTGTGACATTAGCTGGCCTAGAAGCTGTGTGAACAGTGCTTGTCTCCCTTGCTTGCCTTGTCATCCAAGGGTTTGCTTTCGGGTCTGAGGTTTCAATCCTACAGTCTCTGTAAATGGGCTTCTGAGCACATTCTGTTGCTTCTCCCTCCTGCCAGATTTCAGGAGTGTACCTCAACATGTCAGATGCAGGGGAGTGGTATCAGGAGACAGGTATCTAGTTGCCTTTTGCTCCCAGTGGCATCTGGTGGGGCCACTGAGAGACATAGGAAGCTGCACTAGATGGGCCCTTGGCCTGATCCAACAGGGGTCTTCTTATGATCTTATGTAATTTGCAATCTGAATATACCTCTAACCTATTTTTATTCCTGCCCTCTTTGAAAATTTCAGAAGCAAGAACCAGTAAAGGGCCTCACGTGGTAAGGGAGAACGTGAAAGTTTATGGCATGACTCTTCAAACTAATAAGAGCAAACACCTAGAAATCTCTTTTTGGCACAGAAAAGATGCAGAAATATCTAATCTGTTCTTGTTCTTGTTCACCTCCAGTAACCATCCATGCATTGGGGTCATTTTCTACCATTTTGAATCATAGATGCAGAACCACAATATCCCACATTCATAAACTGGAGCCTGCTGAAGAACTGAATTCTGCTCAGTAAAATATTTTGAGGCTCTTTCTCTACTCTAGCAAATTCTTTCTGACCATCTGGGTGTTGCCTTACTAGTGACTTGAAGTAACCATTCCTAGATGTGCATAGATGAGGACAGCCTTCAAAGTTATTTTGTTTTCCAAAGTGTTTGCTTGTAGTAGGAGGGCAAGATGCAAAGTTGCAGATCAGGCTTGCTGAAAACTGTACAACTTTCTTGGGAGGTAAGACAGGTGTTTCACAGCCTCTTTCCTAGAAAGGTAACTCTTTGGCTGAGGCACTGAAAAAGACGGGCACCATAAGCCCAAAGGCAGCAGGATAATGGTCTTAGTGTACTCCTTTCTCCTTGCACTGGTATGCATGAAAAATCCATGCAGGTGCAGCCGAGAAACCTCTGTTTGATACCATTCCCATACAGAGATCCCTTATGCTAAAAAAGGAGGTACATATCTATGGAAAGATACCTCTTTTAATTAAGCTGATGTTCTTTCCTTTCTCTAGAAGACATTATTTTGGAATCATCACTACCACTGATCCCCTTTCAACACCAGCAATAGAGGGAATCAAATTTATCAGAATTAAACTGGCATTACTGTATTTTCCCATCTATAAGATATGCCCATGTATAAGATGACTTCCACTTTTCCAAGCCAAAATTACAGTTTTGCAACCAGGCAATTCTCTCCTCAGCTTACTTCCATGCTTAAGACTATCCTCAATTTTAGTCTAACAATTGTATTAAAATATAGTCATTCACAGAAAAAATACTATAGATATGGGATACCAGAGTTCTTTAATTGTACCCCCCTATTTTTATGGGTAGTTTGCCTCTGATGCCATTTATGTTTGTTGCTGTTTGTTTTTTAAGTGTACACCACCCTGAGTTCCACTTCAGAAGATGGGGTGGTATATAAATGTAATAAATAAATAAATAAATAATATTTTAGTTATGAAGTTTTTGAAAATATTTTTTTTTTACAATAGTAGCAATAATAAGGATCCACATGTATAACAGTGATTGATAACCAATATAATTTGGAATGAGAGTAGTCCTGCTGAATCGACAAAATTTACAGAGCAGTTGATTCACAAAATCCCAACCAGTTCAATGGGACTACTTTGATTGGAACTTACAAAAAAAAAAAAAAAAAAAAGCAAAGTGTTCTGCTTACCTACTGACCCATTGTGCTTAATGTACTATCTGGGTGGTTTACAATTTATTTATGCAGGCTATACATTGAATTACCACTGGATTTCAGTGAGTATGATACAAATTAACAACCTGAAAAAGGCAACAAAGCCTATTTAATGAATGAATAAAAGAACTAGTTGAGATAAAGTTTTAAAAACTGGTCTTAGGCATGAACTAATAATTTAAAATGAGCATAGATATGAGATGGGCATGAACCTTCTGTTCAGTGGTTCATCCTGGCTCAGCAGTTGGCTCAAAAGGTGTTCTGTGGTTGTGATAGAGTTCTGAGCCCAGCTTTCTCTAGCAAGTGCCCATTCAAAGGTAGTGGCTAGAGGAGGTCGGGCAGGGAAGCCGTCATGCTGCCTCCACCCATCTCTAATACAGATTATTTTAATTTTTAGGAAATGATTAAGTTTTTGTTTGCTTCAACATTTAATGTAAAATTATCATCAGGCTTGGAATTGACTTGATTTTACTCTCCATTGGGTTTCTGGCAATACAACTCACTTTTGTGTGCAACCTCATTCTTGCAATAAATCTCTTTCCATACTTGATTAATTTTACATATTTTTAAATGTTATCAGTGGTAGAACAAGTATAAATTAGCAATGAGAATTACTGCGCCCAGGTTTGTGTTTGACTCACCACTTCCAATACTGATTTAAGATCTATTTTCGTTGGTGCTGCTAAACATAATTTATTTTGAACAAGACTTCACGTGTAGCTAAGAAACATTACTGTGTACCAACTGTACTTTCACTGTAGACCAATGATCAAAAATAAAGGAAGGTGTATGCCAAAGGTCATGTGGGTCTCAGAAAACATCTTTATAAATAATTCACCTAATTATTCCTGCATGGTGCATTTTTCATTTCCATCCCTTCAAAATGACTAAAAATGTAGGTTTGAATTTTCTAAGTGTACTACTGAAAATTGCCTTGTAGAAGTATTTCAACATTCCATTAAGATTTGAGGGAAGTTTGTTCTCTCTCTCTCTCTTTTTCTTCAGGGTAAAGAAACTCAGGTTATTTATATGATAAATTGAACATTCAGTAGTTTGAACAGTCCTGTCATTAATAGTTTTCACACAGGCCAACCACTCTGAATGTCCTTTTCTAAAAAGTACACCTGAAGCTCTTAATTAATATGAATCTATTTGACTTACACAAAGATGATACAGTATTCTGCCTTTTGAGTTTCAGCTGAGCAAACACTTCAGATTCTCTAGGTGATGTGAATAACTAGAACTTTTTGAAATTCAAATTTAAACACCTAGTGGTATAAAAGTTCTTTACTGAGGCAGATACAGACAATATATTGATCAACCTTCTAAAATATGTGTATTATGACAGTTTATTTATCCTGGTGTCATAAGCAGACAGATTTCCTTTGGACAACATTAGATCTTTGGGCATTTAACAATTTCCCTTGGATTTTATATAAAGTCATACCTCAATTTACGAAATTAATCTGTTCTGGATACATCTTCAGAAGTCAAATTTTTCATAAGTCAAGCAGCAGTTTCCCATAGGAATGCATTGAAAAATCAATTAATCCATTCCGGAAGTTGTACAAAATACAAAAAGGGAAACAGATTAATTGGCTTTCAGTACATTCCCATGGGAAGCCTGTACCAATCTCCCTCAATTAAGGGCAGCTGAAGGCTGCTTTCCACAGCCTCACCAGTCAGCTGATTTTGACAGGTCCAACCTGTCAAAATCAGCTGTCTGGCAGGGCTGCGGAGAACAGCCTTTGGCTGCTCTTGATTGAGAGAGGTTGTCCATTGATCTTCGGCCATCCCTGGCACCTGGCAAAGGAAGGGCAGACCTCTGGGTAAGCACTTACCTTCACTTACTTCCAGGCTGGCCTTTGGCAGAGCAGAAACCTATGCATCTTCGGCCAGCACGGGCATTTTGGAAGGGAGGTGCACTTCCCTTTCAAACCATCCCAGCTGGACTGATGCATCTTCCAGAGCTGTCAAAGTCTGATCTGTCAAAGTCAGCTGTCTTGTGGAGCTGCAGCGATTAGCAGCGAATGCTGCTCTCTGCAGCCCTGACAGGGAGCCCATTTTGACAGGTTGGACTGGTCAAAGTCAGCTGTCTTGTGGAGCTGCGGAGAGCATTTGTAAGTTGAATTTTTCGGTTGTCAAAGCAATTGTAAGTTGAGGTACCACTGTATTATCGAGATGGGCATGAGCCATAAAATGATACAGGAAATTTGTGGAAGATTGATGGTTTATTGGTTCAAGTTGGTTCAGTTTTTTTCACACCAGAGAACCAGAGCTTTCCAGAACCAATGAACTTTTAAAGTTATTTCAGAACTTTCTGGTTTGTTCTCCCCTCCCTTTTCCACTGCTCCCATCACGTACTTTTTTGCTGCCGCTGCCTCTGATGCTAGCAGGCTCCATTTTGGTGGGGTGTTGGAGGTGGTGGTGATTTTGTTTGCTTGTTTTTAAGAGGCAACTGGTTAGAAGCCAACTGGATTGCCCCTAATAGATGTATGTATAAAATAAATAAAATCAAGAGAGCCTGGTGCCTGCCTCTAAAAAAAAGGCTGGGCTTTAAAAAGAAGTCCACTAGGTTAAATAAATAAATAAATAAATAAATCTTTTGGAGGGAATCCTCTAAACATTTTGGGGTTTGTTTAGGAAAAGTTCAGAAGTTTGTGCTTCATGGTTCATGGAGACGAACCGACATTGTACTAGTTTGTGCCCAACTCTATATCCTAAAGTATATCTGTGCCAGTCTCCCAGAATGTTGAGAAGCTGAAAATTCTCATCTGAATCTCTCCTCAGATTTGAACTTCCCAGATGAGCCTAATCAAGCCATTATATTCCAGCAATTAGCATCCCAAAGCAGAGGCTCTTCTATGGGGTTATGGATACTGACTGACCTAGATTGGAAGAAGAGCAGTGACTTCATGGGAGACCATATTGTCTGTGCAATGTTAGTCTTGGGTTCAGTCCAGAATTCAGGAGGAGTTTTATACTGCTTTTCAGTGGAGAGCAGAAAGTCCTTAATTATATGTACTGATAGTCTGAATAGTAAAAGATGGGCACCAATTGTTCCTTGTATCTCCCCTCATGCAGAACCTTCTGTCATTCATATTGATTAGAGATGGGTCAGAATTTTGCCTCATTTTTCCCTTTTAAACAACAGTTGTCCATAACCAATTGTTCTGTATGTGGGAGAAAGCATACTTGATCAATTTGCCTGTCCCTCCCAGGAATATATTTCATTTCATTTCAGTTTATTTTTAAAATCAGACTTCTACCATGATTTGTAATTGTAAATGACAAATGTGGGAAAAAGCAAACCTGACAATAATATCTTTTCCAAGTGGGAAATTAATGATTGCAGGGAATCTTACCTCAGAATGATATGGATGGCAAGCCTGCAATGCACCTACTAACTTTATCTGGTATACTGAAGTTCTGACACGCTTGATGGATTTTTGTCTAGAACAACATTGACAAGGATGATTAAATGATTTTTACTCTTCAGCAGATTATGACATGTGTTCCTGGAGGAAAAATTATGCTCTTTGCTGTTCAATATTCTGTCAGGTCTGTTGAGAGAAGCGTTTTCCATTTAAGTCTTCAAACAGTGTTAAAAGGTGCCACCATCCTGATAATTATGTTTTCAAATACATTTATCACACTGATTTCCTTGTGGATAGTATTAGACAGTTTGTCATTCGGGAAGCACCTGAAAGCAACTTATTTGCGCATTTTCTTTAATGGTGGTGCAGTCACACATATACCGCGGCACACTCTGTTTTCATCTATACTTTCTATGCCCCTCTTTCATCTCTGGTCTCAGTAGGTGAATATGCACTTTCTAACGCCCTGTGATATGAATGAGGTGGTATCATAGACCAGCAACCCAGTGCAATCCGAGTTGGTGATACAGGTGTTCTGGAGCCACAACTTCCATCATTTACCATTAGATATCCTGAGTTCAGCTGATATCAGTTGAAGTCCAGCAGATTCTGGAAGGCTACATGATATCTACTTCTCTTCCAGAAGAACAGAGATACTGCACTAATCGTAAGCTGTTTTCTTTGTTACTTATGTACTGACTAGAGATGGGCACGACCAGGAAAAATTACATTTCGAGTTGTCGTGTGTCGGAGCCGGCCCGTTTTGGCTCGTTTCCGTTTTTTGAAATTTTCCAAAAATTTGTCATTTTGTTTGTCGGTTTTTCGTCTGTCGTTAGTACTGGTTTTTAGGGGGGGAGCGGGCTCCTGGAGGCACCTCTCTGGGGTGGGTACCTCCTCTGGCCCGCCATGAAGGGAAAGTGGGCTCCTGGAGGCACCTCTTTGGGGTGGGTGCCTCCTCTGGCCCGCCATGAAGGGAAAGCGGGCTCCTGGAGGCACCTCTCTGGGGTGGGTGCCTCCTCTGGCCCGCTACAAAATGGCATGCATAGCCAATTGGATATGCATACCAAGTTGCAGTAGCAGGGCAGAGGCACCTCTCTTTCGGGTGCCTCTGTGACTCACTGCCTGCCGGCATACGGTGCACTTGGGCTGGGAAACAAAGTGAGAGAGGACCCCTACGGGCGCCCTGTAACTCACTAAGAAGGGAAGTGTACTTGCTGTAGTGCAATGCGAGTACACATCTGGCTTACTGGTTGGGGTTAGCGCAAGGGCTAGGCTTAGGGTTACGGGTAAGGTTAGGGTGAGTTCGTGGGTTGCCTCTCTGACCCACTAAGAAGGACAGTGTACTGGCGTATGGGTTCGGGTTCGGGTTCGGGTTCGGGTTCAGGCTAGGGTTAGTGGGCTTTTTATGCCCGACTGGCACATCCCAGAAGTCTCGGTCAAAACCTGGCCAAGTGGCCATGCAATTGGTGGATATGGCTCCAAAAATTTGCATGGTCCACTCCCATGGCCAGCCCATCATTGCGCAGGTGTAAAACAATAAAATAAAATAAAATAAAATAAAATAAATGGAGACGTTTTGTTGCAAGAAAAACCCACTGCTGCTACTGAAAAAATTCAGGCAGTTTTAAAATAGCTATTTTCGCATGTTTCTGTGGTGCTTTGGTGTGTTTTTGGACCACGATTTCAAAATAAATATTGCGGTCGCCCCATTTTGGATCCCCCGCCGGCACCGCATGGCATGGCGAGTTGGCAAGATGACGAGGATGCCCCCCACCAGAGCAGCCCAGGACAGGAGAGGGGGGAGGCCGGGGACCCCCCCCAGAAACCACCCCTCTTGTAGGTGCCCTCACTCAGGCAGGCATATTTTCGCCTGCTTTTTTGGCCGGGAATCGGGGTTTTTTAATTTTAAAAACTTTTTTTCTGTGCCGCGCCGCTTGGTGAGTTGGCGAGACGACGAGGATGCGCACTTTGAGCAGCCCAGGACAGGAGAGGGGGGGAGGCCGGGGACCCCCCCCAGAAACCACCCCTCTGGTAGGTGCCCTCACTCAGACAGGCATATTTTCGCCTGCTTTTTTGGCCGGGAATTGGATTTTTTATTTTTAAAACTTTTTTTCTGTGCCGCACCGCTTGGCGAGTCGGTGAGACGACGAGGATGCGCACTTTGCGCAGCCCAGGACAGGAGAGGGGGGGAGGCCGGGGACCCCCCCCCAGAAACCACCCCTCTGGTAGGTGCCCTCAGGCAGGCATATTTTCACCTGCTTTTTTGGCTGGGAATCGGGGTTTTTTATTTTTAAAACTTTTTTCCTGTGCCGCTTGGCATTGTGTGATCGCTGCGATGCCGCCAGGAATGACCACGACAAATCAGTCTCAATTTTTCTTTAGTTGGTTCGAATTCGAGTTCTGGCGAAGTAATTGTCGTTACCGTTTCCGTTACGTAACGGAAACGAGGAACGGAAACAGAAATGAGGATTTCGCTGAGTCGTGCCCATGTCTAGTAATGACAGAGGAAAAGAGGAAACCATATCAAAACATTGCATCATGGCGTGCATATCAAATCATGCATTAAAGAGAAGGCACTTTCCTCCACCCTCATGCAGTGTGGTCACTCCAGACAACACAGATCTTCCAATAGTTTGTGCTCTAGATCTGAGGTGTGCAATAAAAGCCATGGTATCTTCCAGCTGAGCAATTATGAAACAAAAGCAAGCTTACTAGTCAAATGCTCAGAATAAGTAGATAGTTTTTTCTCTCTCTTACAAGTGCACTGCTTCTAGATATGGACCTAGCACCTCATCTATTGAGGTTCTCAGTCAGCTACTTCCCCATCTAAGATGCTCCATTTCCCCCATACTTAAATAAATGAATAAATAAATGAAGTTTCCTATTTCCCTACCACCTAACAGTTAGTCAACATGCAATAGTCATTGAACATGTTCAATGTTCACTGAGTTATTTTCGAGGTCCTTCCTTTAGGGTCTCCAAAATATCCCTTTAGGGTCCTTCCCCCAAATATTTCCCTCCTGCTTCTGCAAACCTTGAGAATTTCACTGTGAGTCCTTAGCCTGCTGATATCTTCTGTTTCTACATGGGTGCTGTCATTGTGAGAACATTTCCCCTCTAAACATCAAGGGAGACATGGGTGGTGTCATTGTGAGAACATTTCCCCTCTAAACATCAAGGGAGACAATGTGTGGATTTGTTTTACGGTCATGTTTGAATATTAGACCAATAAAGAAAGCATAGCTGTTAAACTGAGAATGTAGGATAAGTTTACAGTATTGAATACTCAAAAATGCCCTTAGTTAGATCTAATGTTTTCTTTTGGAATGAAAATTCCCTGTTGGTTTTGAAGTGTCACTGACTTATGCAACACACTTTCCTGGCCACACGTCTTTTGCTTTCTGAGGGACCGTTGACATATGATCTTTTAGTTGGTTCTTCCTTGCCCTTCTCAAGTTAAAGAAAAATCATCAGAGTACATTGGGGCTTAGTTCTTTTCTTCAGCCTTCATCTCTATATTTTAATGAGATTTTTAGAGGAATGTTATATTAGAAAGTTTCATTCTTCCTTACCTAATTGACCATTAGTACTATTATAGGTGCAGAGGTTTTATATTTGATGGAATTTAATATTCAAAAATTAAAAGCATCTCATAAGTACTATGAATAGAGATAACACCTTTCTGCTCTTGAGATTAATCTCTAATCATGAGTTCCATAATAATGGCCAAGGTAAAATCCATGTCCCCTTTTTGTGGAGTTGCCTCTTGAAGCAAAGTCTCTGTTCTTCTCACTTTTTTATTTGGCATTGTTCTTTTCAATGACTCATATCATAGGGGTAAGCAAGAGGAAGAACATTGGTCTGAAATAGCAAGATATAAAGGGAAAATAACGAATAGGGGAGAAAATGTGTTTCATAAATTTAGTTATGCCTTTACCATGAAGTATGTGCCATACAGAGTAAAATGTCCATCCATTCAGCATTACTGCTTTGATTTATATATTTATGGTCAACAGATGAGAGGTGAGCCATTGGTAGACAGTAGTCTCAGAGCCATGACATTTTTTTTCCTCAGAGAGCCTTAGAAGTCTGAAAGATTCACAGTTCAGTGCTATCTTGAGGGCAGGCCAGTTGATTCAATGAAAAAGGGGTTGTGGCAACACCCTGGATTCAGGAGAAATACATATGTAAATTATCAGCCAATCCCAGCAGGAGGGCGGGGGATTGTATGGTATAAAAAGGGTGGGGCCTGGTCTGTGAGAGTTAGTTGAGTTAAGAGTTAAGAGTTGAGGGTTGTTGAGAGTGAGTGCTGAGAGAGCACAGCTCTGTTAGAGTTCAGTCAGGCAGTGAGGGCTTTACTGTTTACTGGTTATTAAAGACAAGGAGGCTTGAAGAGTTGAATTAATCTATTTTATGTTTAAGGCAATGCATACCAACGTCAGTCATTATTGTATTTATTTATTTTCTCAATAAACTTCATTATTATTTTTATGTTATACATCTGAGTCTGTCCCAGTTCATAAGGCGATGATTTAAAAGGTGGCAGCATTACCAAGTGGATATTGTGAAGATTAATAAGTTGGTTCCCTACCCTTCACATTTTTCATCACAATCACATGTTTAAAAGGGAGGTGTCATCACAGGGGTATGATAGCATTGAACTAAAATACATTATTTAGAAGTGAAGTAACCTGGCTTATTATAGGCAATCTTTGATTGGAACTAGAGAGGAGGAAATCTTTGAGGAAAATACTGTACTAAATATTTAGCTACATTCCAAAAGCAATTATTCATCTACTCATTATAGAGAAGAAATGATGGGGGCTAAACTTACTTTTAGCTTTTCCTCCTTGGATATGCTTTTAAGAACATAAAAACATAAGAAGAGTCATGCTGGATCAGGCCAAAGGCCCATCTAGTCCAGCTTCCTGTATCCCACAGTGGCCCCAGCAGATGCATCTGGGAGCGCATGAGACTAGATATCTGTCCCCTGATACCACTCCCCTGCTTCTGGCCCTTGAAGTACCCTGGTTTTAAGCCTGGAGATCACACATCTCCATTATGGTTTGTAACCTGTAATGGACTTTTCCTCCAGGAATCTGTCCAATCCCCTTTTGAAGGCATCCAGGCCAGATGCCATCACCACATCCTGTGGCAGGGAATTCCACAGACTAGAGATGGGCATGACCAGAATTTTTTTTTCGAGTTGTCGTTTTTCGGGACGGGTCCGTTTCAGGTCGTTTCGGTTTTTTGTGAAATTTTTTAAAAATTTGTCGTTTCGTCGTGTCGTTTGTCATTAGTTGTTACCGCCGCCACAATTCCGCGTGATTTGACATCCCAGTGAGTGGCGTCCCACCGGCGCTAGGTGTTTTTGCACCCTAGGCAGCGGGCGGGGTGGTGGGGGGCATGGGCGGGCGGCGGCAGCGGCAGGGGGAGGGGCAGGCGCACAGGCATGTGGGCGGCGGGCGCGCGGGCAGCGGGCGCAGGTCCCGCAATGATCCAGAGCAGGCGGAAAACACTTTAAACTGACTTGCTGCACAAGACTGCATCGAATAAAGCAATTGCAATTTTTATTGCAAACAAAGTGGGCAGTGCACCCACAGCAGAGCTGCAGGCAGGGTATGAAAGGATCTTGGCTTGGCACCAAGCAAATGAAATTTTTAAAATAATTCCACACCTGCCCTCCCACTCAAACCTCCCCCTTTGAAGCACTATCAGAAAAGAAATCCTAACAAACTGCAGGAGAATAAAAAAGAATAAACTGCATTGCTATTCCCCACAGCAGACAGAGAATGAAAGGAATTATTATTATTTCCTAAAAATTCAATTGAATCAATTCCCTCCCTGCCTGCCTAACTGAAATCTAAAGGCTCCGCGAAATCGAAACTAGTCTAGCACAGCAGCCAGCTACACACAGCCCTCTCCCACCCATATCCAAGCCCGGATTGCGACTCTTCTGGGAGTGCCTCGGCTTTTTATGCCCTCTTGCACATCCAGAAGTGTCAGTCAAAACCTGGCCATGCGATTGGTAGAATGGGTCCAAAAATTTGCATGGTCCCATCCCATGGCCAGCCCATCACTGCGCAGGTGTAAAAAAATAAAAATAAAAATAAAAATAAAATAAAATAAAATCAGTGCGACCTTTTACTGCTATAAAAAACCCACTGCTGCTACTGTAAAAAATCAAGCATTTAAAATAGCTAATTTTTGCATGTTTCTGTGGTGCTTTGGTGGTTTTTTGGACCACGATTTCAAAAAAAATATTGCGGACGCCATTTTGGATCCCCCCCGCACAGCGTGGCAAATGGAGACGCCGAGGATGCCCCCTCCCAGCCCGGTACCAGCAGCCCAGGACAGGAGGGGGGAAGGCTGGGAACCCCCCAGAAACCACCCCTCTGGTAGGTGCCCTCAGGCAGGCATATTTTCGCCTGCTTTTTTGGCCGGGAATCGGGGTTTTTTATTTTTAAAACTTTTTTCTGTGCCGCTTGGCATTGCGTGATCGCCGTGCGATGCCAGGAACGACAATGACAAATCAGACCCAATTTTTCTTTTTTCGGTTCGAGTTCGAGTTCTGACAGCTTAATTGTCGTTACCGTTTCCGTTACGTAACAGAAACGATATCCGAAAATGGAAACGACAATTTCGCCAAGTTGTGCCCTTGTCTACCACAGACTAGCAATGCGCTGGGTGAAAAAATATTTTCTTCTGTCTGTTCTTACTCTCCCAGCCCTCAATTTGAGTGGATGTCCCCTAGTTCTGGTATTTTGTCCCTCTATCCACGTTACTCCCTCTATCCACTTTACTCATGCCCTGCATTATTTTGTACATCTCAATCATATCCCCCCTCAGGTGCTTTTTTCCATACTAAAGAGCCCCAAATGTTTTAGCATTTCCTCACAAGGGAGGTGCCCCAGCCCAGTAATCATTTTATTCGCTCTTTTCTGCACCTCTTCCAGTTCCACTATGTCTTTTTTGAGATGCGGTGACCAGAATTGTACACAATACTCCAGGTGTGGCCTTACTATCGTTTTGTATAATAGCATTATAATGTTGGCTGTTTTATTTTCAGTGCCCTTCTTTATAATCCCTAGCATGGAATTGGTCTTCTTCACTGCTGCCACACATTGGGTAGACACCTTCATTGAGCTGTCCACCAACACATCAAGTTCTCTTTCCTGATCCATCATGGATAGCTCAGAGCCCATGTAATGTGGTATGAAAATAATGTATATAATGTAATGTAACGGAATGTATACTGACAACTTTTGGGTTGTCCTCTTGGTTTTATCGCCTGATTTGTTAGATGGTGTTGGCAGCATTGAACAGCCAATGTAAATTGGTCTCAGGTTCTCCAACAATACATTGGCTTTGAAGCTGATGCCCACTTTGGGGCTACCATTGTGTTTATCTTTTCCTTGAGTATTTAATGTCACCGATTAAAGACAGGTGATAAGATTTCTGTCAGTATAAAGGACAGTAAGTAATATTGTCCTTCATGGGTTGTGAGAAGCTTCAGGGAAATTTTAATGGCTGCTACCAGGGGTCACACTGCATATATTTGGTTAATTCATTTCAAATGTCACTAGCAATTTAGTCATGACAGAACTTTTGATATGTTGAGTAAAATATTCCATAGTCAATTTCCATAATTTCAGAATTTATTGTTGAATGACCCTTAAGGTCTTCACTCTTTGCCAATTTCAGATGACTGTAACTATCTGTCTCCATTAACTTATACATATGTAAATGGTAGCAAATGCAAAGTAATACAAGTTTGTTTCAATCATTACAGTAATTGAGCAGCTGACATCTCATTTCAGAAATCATAAATATTTTATTTAGCTTAGCCACCATTCCTGGAATATAACTTAGGAACATGTCTTTAGATATGCTAACAAAATGCAGAAATATTACAGGAAATGGATGAAGTATATAGTCATGGTCATAATGCTTTTGACAGCTTTAAGTGATTTTTGTCAAGAAATACTAAATAATTGGAGATCTCGGACAATATTTGGTTCCTGTTACAATGGAAATAAGTGCAAGTTACAGAATTTGACATGTCAGGGTTTTTCCCCCAACAATGTGCTACAAATGCAGACATAAGTGAAAGTCATCAATATTGATGAAACATCTTATTAAAGAGAGTGTGTTATCAGATAAATGAGTGAATAAATAGTAAAGATGAAATTGGGTAAGGAGAATTCAGGTGCCTGTCTCCTGTTCTGACCCCCCGGTCCATTGTCACATACCAGGGAACCACTCCGTCCATGCCTCTGACCTGTCCCGTTTGCTTATTAATGCCAGGTCGATTCATAACAAGATCCCAGTCATCCACGGTTTCATTGTGGATGAGCGGGTCGACCTGGCTTTCATCACAGACACCTGGGTGGGCACAGAGGGGGGAGCTTCCCTCTCTCAGCTGCATCCCCAAGGGTTCTATGTTCAGCATCTGGGCATGTTGGAAGGTTATGGGGTGGGGTGTCCATTGTTTATAGGGAATCTTTTTATATTAGCAGATCTGCAGTGTTGGTGTGTCCAGGGTTAGAATGTCTACACCTTGTGGTGGGACAGAGGGACAGGTTTAGGATTGTGCTTGCATACCGTGCTCCCTGTGACCCTGCATGCACTCTCCCTTCCAGAGCTCTCCGAGTTCATCTTGGTGGCACTGTTGAGGTCCCGTTGTCCTATCTTGGGAGGTCATGTTAAAATGAGTTAGTCCTTCTGTTTACTTTTACTTTTGTTGTCCCTTGCTTGCTTGGGGAATCTTCTAATCTCTGTCCCAAACAGGTCCCGTGTTGCCTGGAAGAAAGCTGATGTTCTTTTTGTAGTCCAGGTTTGTCCCAAACATACACTGGGCACACAGCCTGAGGGATGCTGAAGGTTGTTGTCCAAAACAATGAACTATGGAAAAGTCACTTTCAAGTAAGATTTCTCTAGCCAATGATTGTCTGCTTTTCTTGTCAGTGCAGTTTTTGATATTTCCCTTAAGTTCAGCATTTTAAAGGGGGGGGGAATGAAACCCTCTTGAATTAGAAACCAAAAAGTTCAGCAATGTGCTTCAGGTGGAACACAGTCTTATCCCTGTGGTGGCTGCTCTGTTTCATTTCTGAAGGAAGCTATCTCAATTCTGTTTCATTCCCCTTAAGATACTGCAGTTCTAGACATCAAGTATACAGTACATAGAAAAATTAACACAGTGGCTTTTGAGAATAGCTCTGGAATTCATGGATTCCATGACCTCCATGAAACTGTCCCAGTTTGTTATTGGCCCCACTCACAGGGGTGGCCATACCCTGGGCCTTGTGTCTGCCTCCACATCTGTGGGCTTTGATCTGGGTGTCGGCAATTTGTGTTCCTGGCTTGTGTCATGGTCAGATCATTATTTGCTAACCTTTTCCCTGTCAGCTGCTGCCCCACCCCATGGGGAGCTAGGATCTTACATCTGAACCCACCCCCCAAAGGCTCCTGGACCCTGTGCAGTTTTCGTAGCCCTTTGGGGATGTTCTGCATGGTCTGGTTGACAATCCGGTCAACTCCCTGGTGGACAGGTGGTATGAGGATATCCCAAGATAGGACGATGACATGTGTCCATGAAATCAAGTAGAAGTCCAATGTATCTAAGACAGTAGTGGCCAAACTTTGGCCCTCTAGATGTTTTGGACCACAGCTCCCAGAATTCCAAGCCTGTATTGCCAATGACAAAGGACTGTGGGTGTTGTGGTCCAAATCTTCTGGAGGGCCAAAGTTTGATCACCAGTGATCTAAGAGCTTGTGGATGCACATTGATGACACCTTTGTTTAGTCTAGCCCAGGGGTGTCCAAACTTCAGTCCTCCAGATGTTTTGGGCCACAGCTCTCAGAATTCCAAGTCTATATTGCCAATGTCAAAGAACTGTGGAAGTTGTAGTCCAAAATATCTAGAAGGTCAAAGTTTGGGCACCACTGGTCTAGCCTTCCCTGCCCTGATAAGTCTCCAGATGTTTTGGATTGGAACAGCCTCCCAGAAAAGATAAGAATGGCAGTGATACACATCCAGAAGACATGAATTTGAGGAAAGTTACTTTCAGCCATGGAAATGGGTTTAGAAAGAATACATCTCAAAAGTGTTTTCCCCCCTTTTGTGATTGGCCAGTGGTGCCTGACCTTGGCTCCCCACATGTTACTGGACTCCCTCAAGCCTCCACAGTGCTATGGTGCCAGGACCCTATGTTTGCCAGGACCCCTGAATGTTGTCATCCATGAACATCTGAGGACCCAAGGTTGAGAACCATTGTGCTAGCCATTCCATGAGGGAGAAGAGTTCCCAAAAGATCATTGGAATAGACCTTGGATTCATCATAGGAACAATTTGCATGTTTTGACAATAGAATAGGGAGTCATTCTGAAGTGGTAGAGCCCTGATTAGGAAGCAGTTTAACACATCAGAGAACTCAAGAGCTATGTGGTTGGTTCAAAAGTAGTAGATCAAATCAGCTTTTTAAGAGAAGAAATGAGAGAGTGTAAAAGTTACAGCCTCCAGGAAATGAGCCAGATCTGAGTTGTTTGCATATGGAATTTTCCCAATTTTTTATGAAAGGGAGGATGTACTTGTTCTGCTCTATATGATTTTATAATGAATGTTATTTATGAACTAGAAAGGTCTATTTTATCCCTGGCTGCAGTATAAATATGTCCATCAGGAACACTTCCAAAAATACCTGCAGTATTTCCCTCTCAATTCTCTTACAGAACTGACCAGACTGGAGCTATGGGTAGGAATGATACACTGGTGTTTTCCTTTGTGTATCAGCCTTAATAAGCCCAGTTTCCAGAACTGAGATGCTGGCAATAAAATCTGTTCCTCAATATTTTACATTAATAAGCTGAGCTGTTTTAGCATATGTAGGTTACATCTAAATCCAGGCTTTTCAAAAAGCCTTGGAACACCCCCCCATGTGTGTGTGTGTGTGTGTGTGTGTGTGTGTGTGTGTGTGTGTGTGTGTGTGTGTGTGTGTGTGTGTGTGTGTGTGTGTGTGTGTGTGTGTGTGTGTGTGTGTGTGTGTGCGTGCATGCATTTCACTGTGTTCCTAAATCCATTAACATTCAGTAAGACCCACTTAATATTGCTTCCATTGCATTGATTCAAAGGACCAAAGAAAGAGAGGAGATAATAAGATGCTGAAGAGAATACACATTATGCACAGCTCATTTTATCTGAAAGCTAGGAGGAAACTATGCAGATTTATCATGTATGGTAAACAGAAGAGTAAAGCACCTACACAAAACCAACAAAGATAAGAGGGAGGCAGATTTCTCCAGTTATGCTTTGTTCTGCCATAGCTAGTTTTTGACACACATTCTATGCAATCTTCCACTTTATTTATTTTATTTTATTTTTGCATTTCTATACCTCCTCTCTTAGATGAATATTTATGGCTTGGAGCTTGGTGTCACCTCTATTTGTCTACTTTTGTTTTCTCTTTAGTGAAATATAACTAAGAAAGGGAGGAAAATAAAGGGCTATAACCTGGGATGACGGGGGCAAAACTGAATGCCATCAAATACTATTCAGTCTTCAGTTTGTAAGCAAATTTCCCTCCATTTTAACTACTCATAACCTCCTTCTGCAGTTTAGATTGCTTAGGCCCCCTTGCTAATATTCCTCTGACCTACTCTCTTTTCACACCCTGCATAGTGGCACAAATTTCACACTCAGAAATACTCAGTTGCTTGGAATGAGATTTGCAACTGCCTACATTTCGGAAGCTAAGCAGGGTCGGCCCTGGTTAGTACTTGGATGGGCGACCACCAGGGAATACCAGGTGCTGTAGGTGCCTGGAGTAGGAACTGGCAAGCCACTCCAGTATTCGTGCCAAGAAAACTCCATGGACATGGGGTCACAAAGTGTTGGTCACGACTATAATGACACAACACACACACACACACAAGAGAAAGAGACAAGAAATTTTAGTACACTCTACTAGGGAGGGGCACAGAACAAAAAAATGAAATGATGTTTCATCGTGTCATTAAGTAAGAAATGAAATGAAACGAAGGAAGCAGCATTTTGTTAGAGATTAAACGAAATGTTTTTTTGTTGTTGAAATGAACCATTTTGTTCTGTCTGTAACCTGATTTCGTTTCATATGATTTTTTTTTAAAAACAAATTGTACAAAACAAACCACTAACAAAGTGGTTCATGGGGGGGGGCTGGAAAGTGGCGGGGAAAATGTTTTTCCTCCCCACCCCAGTGCTGATCACCTGGCAGGTGGGGTTTGGGGGTAGGGGAATTAAAAAAAAATGCCCTGGAACCCTGCCAGCTGATCGACAGGCTGGGGTGGGGAAAAACTCCCTCACTCCAGCGCTGATCAGCTGGCAGGTGGAGCTCAGGGGGAGGGGGAAAAGTTTTTTAAAGCTTTTTAAAAACCTTTTCTCCTCCCTCCAAGTCCCACCTGCCAGGTGATTGGCACTGGGGTTGGGAGGAAAAACATTTTCTCCACCACTTTCCAGCCCACCCCCATGAACCACTTTGTTAATGGTTTGTTTTGTATGATTTGTTTTAAAATTTGTATGAAATGAAATGAAAAAAAATGTGGGGGAAGGAAAGGAAACATAACGAAATGTAATATTTTCATTTCATGCCCATCCCTACACTCTACCTCTAGAAAATGGAAGTAAGACAAACAGCAATCTCTCTTTATCCTTCAACATGGCTGCCCTCACAAAACAGACACTGATCACATGGGCAGAAAAGAGTGACCATTTTCTCTGCCCCCCCATGTTCCCAAGCTCAGTTGCATTTCACTGCTGCTTCCCTCAGTGACCATATCAGTCTGACTGTTGTTGCCATCTTTGTCCATCAATGGCAAATCAATTCTTTGGGATAAATGTGCCTTCTTCACCATATAGTTTTGCTTCTTGCCATAGCTGCTCTGATTGGGTTACACAAAGATTTCACTGGAATTTGCAAGAGGTTCACTCATATCTGCTCCACCTTGAACCAGAGGTTTCTCTGTCACCACCTTGGCACCATTTCATAGTGTGTGTGCTAAACAAGGCAGGTTTTTGAAAGTAGCTTTTGAAAGCACTGGAGCAAGTACCCTTGCTTCTCTTTGGATCACTACCAAAATGGGTGGGTACTCTGGATCCACTTTGTAATCCAAATAAATGTCTGACAAAAAGCACATGCCTATTAGAAAGCCGTTTGATAATAGTTTTGTATCTAGCTAAGGTAGTATATGGAACACGGCATTGTCTCCAGCTCAGCAGACACTCTGCTCATTGTTCTGATTTTAGATCTGCCCTTAATTTCATTCTTATTTGCACATTAGTTCTCTTGCTGCCCTCTTGCAAGAGCTGAACCTTGCCATTTGGTCTCTCTCCTACTCTCAGAATCTCTGGTGTTCACAAAACTTTCAGACTTTGGGCCTTTTTACACGACCCCTAAGTAGAGATGGGCACGACTAGGGAAAATGACGTTTTTGAGTTGTCATGTGTCGGAGGCGGCCTGTGTCGGCTCGTTTCCGTTTTTCACGAAACTTCGCAAAAATTTGTCATTTCGTTTTTCGTTTTTTTGTCTGTCGTTAAACTGGTTTGGGGGGGTAGCGGGCTCCTGGAGGCACCTCTTTTTTGGGGGGTGGGTGCCTCCTATCCTCACCCGCTAGGGAAAGCAGGCTCCTGGAGACCCCTCATACATGAGGGTCTCCTCTCCTCACCTGCTGCAAAATGGCATGCATGCATAGCCATATGGATATGATTGCATACCCAGTTGCACGCAGAGACACAGCAGACTGGCAGAGGCACCCCTCTTTTTGGGGTGCCTTCCCTGCATCAGTCAGGCCTCGGGGGGCATGGTTTGCATGTCACACATGCTGCCAGCCGAGCCAAGCCTGCAGGAGTCACCCAGAGCCACAAGTGGCGGACTGGCAGACTCTCTGCACCCGCTGTGTCTCACTAAGAAGGGAATTGTACTTGTTGCGTGTACTGCAATGCAAGTACAGCTCTGGCTTAGGCAACAGGGTTAGCGCAAGGGCTAGGGTTAGACTAGTTACGGGTGAGGTTAGGGTGAGTATTGGGGTGCACCTCTGGGGGTCTCTCTGACCCACTTAGAAGGACAGTGTACTGGCGTATGGGTTAGGCTTAGGGTTCGGGTTTGGGTTCGGGCTATGGTTAGTGGGCTTTTTATGCCCGGTTGGCACATCCCAGAAGTCTCTGTGGTCAACCTGGCCAAGTGGCCATGCAATTGGTGGAATGGCTCCAAAAATTTGCATGGTCACTCCCATGGACAGCCCATCATTGCGCAGGTGTAAAATAAAATAAAATAAAATAAAATAAAATCAACGGAGAGAGGAAAGAGGAGACATTTTGTTGCAAGAAAAACCCACTGCTATTGTAAAAATTCTGGCAGTTTTAATATAGCAATTTTCGCATGTTTCTGTGTGGTGTTTGTGTGTTTTTGGACCACGATTTAAAAAAAATTGCGGTCGCCGCCCCATTTTGGATCCCCCGCCCGCACCGCATGGCATGGCGACTCGAGTCCGGCTGCCCAGGACAGGAGAGGGGGGAGGCCGGGACCCCCCCCCCAGAAACCACCCCTCTGGTAGGTGCACTCTGCACTGCAGGCATATTTTTGTCTGCTTTTTGGCCCGGGAATGGGGGAGGAGTTTAAAACTTTTTTCTGTGCCGCTTCCGCTTGAATTGCGGCGGCCGGCAGCGAGTCCGGTGCTTGTTGCAAGCGACTACAACGAGGATTTCCCCCACCACCAGAGCAGCCCAGGACAGGAGAGAGGGGGTCAACCACCCCTCTGGTAGGTGCCCTGAGCCCTCACTCAGGCAGGCATATTTCCGCCTGCTTTTTGGCCGGGAATCGGGTTTTTTTAAACTTTTAAAAACTTCTTTTCTGTGCCGCTTGGCATTGCGGGATCGCCGCGATGCCAGGAACGACCACGACAAATCAGACCCAATTATTCTTTAGTCGGTTCGAGTTCGAGTTCTGGCGGAGTAATTCCCGTTACCATTACCGTTCCATAACGGAAACAAGGAACGGAAACGGAAACGGAAATTCCACCAAGTCGTGCCCATCTCTACCCCTAAGATCTGCTGGCCACTTAAATTTGGACCAGAGATCTTAGGGGTCCGTTGTTCTTCCTCTGTCTTCCTCTGTCCCCACCCCCCTCCGCACTTCCTGGTTGCTGGCTGCCTGAGGGAGGGAGAAAAAAGAAAGAAAAGACTGCCGGTTTACCTCCGTTTTGTTCCCGGCAGCATTCAGATCTCTTAAAGGGGCGGGGCGCAAAAAAAAGAACAAACGGAAACCAGGAGAGCCCCGCACTCACTATCCTTACACTGGATCAAATATTTGTCACCATCAAAGACCAGGTACAAGAAAACTGCTGTTTGGTCGCGCTAAAGTGGGCCGGGTCGCACTTAATTGTCTGCAAAGTCCGGAGCTGGTGGGTAAACATTTTTAAGGTCCGGACCTTGCAGCCATTTGCGGTGGAGCTTAGGGGTCGTGTATAAACGCCCTTTGCCTCTTCTCATACTTTCTTTTTCTGCTCTTCCTACATGTTCTCTCTTTAGCAACCACCATATTCTCCACATTGCCTGGCATTATATCCTCTCTAGACTTAACCCAATCAGAATTATAATGTGCAGAAATCCTCCATCCTGTTCTAAATCAAAAACCAATAGAAGCTCATGAAATGTTGCTCTTACACTCAATCAGATTTTACCCATTTGGATGTCTTTGCTTGGTATACTTATTTATTTAACATATACATTGATCAAAAAGGATCTATATATGTCAGAAATTCTCTTGACTTTAAACCTTGCTCTTTCATTACCTATAAGAGGCACCGTTTAACAGCTGTTTCTCAGCTGTAAGCATATATCCAATTTTTACCAGTGGTATCTACATCTTCTTCACAATTTTCTTTTCCAAAGGTGTGTGCAGAGCAAGTAACCATTCCATTCCTGCCTGAAGATTCCTTTATTTTATTTTTAAAAAACACTTTGCAGATCTTTATAAAACATGAGAATTGTGCACCAATATGCATCATCAATACTGTTGCATTCTGTAAATGACGGATAAATATGCAAGAAACAGGCAATGTACGCTGATTTCGATGGGTGGATGGGTGGGATGCAATGCACCAGAAACGGTGATTGTCAGGAAATTCTTACAAAATAAACGACAACAGATTAATTATTTTAGTTCACCTTGTTTTCTTACAAATTCATACTCTTCTCTCCAAAATGGTTGTCAGAGAATACAGCAGATACAAAATGACCTAGACTATTTCATTTTTATATTTGTTTCCATACAATCAGGCCTCTGTGGGCAAAGATACCAAATTCTGTATCATTGATTTATAGACTGCTTCTAAACAAGAATCCTTTTAGCAAATTACTGAGTACATCTGTAAAGTTTCTGCCAGTGTAATTTATATGCATTCTCAAGTGGATGGTTTTTATTATTATTTCAATCTGGCATCTATTCCTGAAAATGCGTAAGCCCTCAACAGAGAGGGAAGTATGCTAATTTAACAATGCTCTCTCACCCCACTCCACCGAATTTAATCTAATGAGGCCTGTAATGAACACTAATACTTCAGCTTGGCAAGCAGGAAGAAGCAGTGGCCTGTAGGTGTGGTGCAGCTACATGGTTTGCATAGCATGGTTTGTAAACACCAGGGATGGGGGCCCTGAAGGTCTTTAAAAGACTTAGATGCCTACAGGTCATGGTTGGACCTGGTTGATTCACCTACACACAGTCTCATGCTACAGCCTACTGGCCAAACTCGGATCAAACTTTGCCTGGGCCATTGCAGTGGGTGACATGGCTGGGAGCCATTTGGGGACTGGGGAGCACTCAGTTAATTGGGCTTCAGGCCTAAAGCCAGATTGAGATGGGCGGGCTTGGGTGTTTCTGGCTTTGCCAGGCTTGAGCAATATGGGGCCAGATTTGTGGGCAGGACTCAGGGCAGGAAGGCTACTTTTTACAGGGTTTCTTTTTCTGGCAAACAGGGCCATGGACTTTATTGTAGGCTGCCATGTTCTTGGCCTATAGGCATGGACAAGGCCTAGTGGGGACACCTCTATGCATGCTGCTGAACTGATGTCATAACACCTGTACTTATATGGCTCCAGCTTTAGCAGTCTGGGGAAGTCACACAGTGATTGGACTAGGCTTAGGGGGTACTGCCATTTCTTTCTGGGTGCTTACCCCCTCCCACATTTTCTCACAGCATTTATACACCATACAGTAGTACCTCTACTTACAAGCAGCGGGTGGGGGGGGGAGGCAGGGATAGTGCTGCTGCCTCACAAGCTTGCCTCCCCCAGCTCTTCCCCAGCCTTGCCCCACCGCTCTCCTCTTCACCCGAGTTTCGATGGAGATTCCGGTGAAGAAGAGGAGGGCTGGATTCTTCTGAATTTCCCCACCAGCGAGGGTGTGATCCAGCCCTCCTCCTGCTCCCCTTCACCTGGGGAGTCTCCAGCTGTGAAGCACCTTCTTCCCTTGCAGGTTCTTAAGCCCACCCCAAAACCATTCTTCCCATTCTCCTGCACCCCCTCCAGCCCTCCAGCACCATCATTGCTGCATTTCCGGGAAGCAGCCCACACTCCCTTCCCCCCCTCACCCCACACACCACTTTCATGCAGGTCTAGCACACCATCCTTGGCCTCCTGCAGGAGCACACAAACTTGGTAGTGAGCAACCATAGGCACTTCTCATGCTGGATGCTGTTGGCTCCCAGCGTGCCTGTGCCCCCATCCAGGCTCTCACTGCCGCTGACACCACTGCTGCTGGACACCATGCTGCATCATCCTCCCCCCTCCACCTCACCCCCACCCTCCTTCCTGCCTTCCTTCCCTCCCCTCAGGCCGGTGGGGTTTCCCCAGCCACGGAGTCTCCACATGGCCCTGCCGGAGCGGCCCAGCCCCATAGAGAGACCGCCCGTGGCTTCCTTTTGTTCTTGCCCACCGGCTGGTCTGAGCAGAGAGTAAGGAATGCTGCCTGGACAGTTGCAGGCCATGCTGCAAGCTGTAAACAAAAAGCTATGGCTTATCACTGGGGTTAGAGTGATTTGTTGGAAATCTTAAGACTATGCCTGAGACATAAGTGATTTAATCTGTTGTTTTGAGGTGGAGGATTTAAACGGCTCTTAGGAATGGGTTTCCATTAGTTGGGGGTCATTTTTCTGAACATTGGGAAATCAAGTTTGAATGTCCTGAGCTGTTTCAAGGTGATGGAGCCCATTTATCCAACCTGGGTCCAATCTGTTCTCAGGTAGCCTATAATAGGGCCTTAAGGCCATTGTGTCCTGGGTAAACAGTGGTTAGGATCATGTTAGTTCCTTACTGTGGTTGGTGGTGTGGAAGAGAACTGCTAGTGGCAAGCTCCACTGTTAGCCAATTGGTGACCGGATGCCCTTGCTGAGGTGTTTTAGATCATCGGATCTGGGTGTTCTGGTGGGTGTCAACTGTGGCAGCCCACTCAGGTACATTTGCAGCTTACAGAATGGCTTCCATGCTAGGGCTCCACCTTCTAGGGGCTGACACAGTTAGACAATTGGACCTCTACTCCTGGGGCAAGAATCCTCATCACAGGGAGGCCCCTCTACCAGCTTGGGGAATTATTATTAAAATAATAGGACTTTTTCCCATTCTGCAGATCTGTCTCACCTCTTTATTTCCTGGTGTGGAGAGAAAACGTAACATTCCATTTAGAATAGGAGTTCTCTATAAGACTGGTTTAGTTGCTTCTCTCAAAATATCCATTTTCTTGTTACTTGACTATGTAGATGACATAGCAGGATCAGATATGTCATCCCTGTTTATCAAATGTTGCAAGAATTGAATTCTAAAATCTGGATTAATATTTTTCTACCAGTGTTAAATAAATTGTTAGAAGTAGAATTTAAGATATTGTTAGAAGTAAGAGCCCCATGGCGCAGTGGTTAAATGCATGTACTGCATCTATAACTGCGCTCACAACCTGGGGTTCAATCCCAGGTGCCAGCTCATGGTTGACTCAGCCTTCCATCCTTCTGAGATCCAGCCCCCCCGCCCCCAACACACCCAGGCACAGGGAAACCATGGGCTTTTGTTTCTCCACAGAAGCCACTGCCGATCAGCTGTAGTGTGGGGCTTTGGTGGGAAAAGTCCACCCTGTCCTCCACCCAATCAGGCTCCATCAAGTGGGGGAATAAAAGTAATAAAAATAAAAATACATGCCAACCCAGCCCGTGGGCCAGCTGGTCGACATGAATTTTTTTAAAAGAGTTTAATTTTTTTTAAAAAAATTATAAAATAAAATAAAATAACAATTGCTTAAAAAATTTAAAATGTTGTGGCCTGTGGGCCAGCTGGTCGACATGAGAAGAAAAAGAAATAATAATAATAATAAAGTGCAACCCGGCCTGCAGGCCAGCTGGTTGGCGCAAGTTTTAAAAGATTACAAATTTTTAAAAAGTGCCACCCGGCCCGCGAGCCAGCTGGTCAGTACGAGTTTTAATTTAAAATAAAATAAAAAATAAAATAAAAAACACACCGACCCGGCCTGCAGGCTAGCTGGTTGGCAGGAGTTTAAAAATATATTAAAAATGAAAAATGAAACAAACAAACAATGAAATGATTTTTTTAAAAAATGTTTCATTCTAAATGAATCAAAACATTAAAAAACAAAATGAAAAATGAAACAAAGCACCATTTTTGCATTTCGTGTCCATCTCTAGTTATAGCACAAGAAGGTAATTTCATGCATCCAGAAATTGGATTGCCAAACTTTGGGTTACTGTTGCTCTGGTGAATGTTGTGGATGCACAATGGAGTGTAGCCACAATGGAATCTAGAATACTGAAACTGCTCCTCACACCTACCAAAGGCACCTTTAGATTCAGATCAATGCTAACTGAAGGTCTTTTAAATATCTCTCTCAAGTCAGCGTAATTGCTGACTTGGAGCCAGACATCCTGGAAAGTGAAGTCAAGTGGGCCTTAGAAAGCATTGCAAACAACAAGGCCAGTGGCGGTGACGGCATTCCAATTGAACTCTTTAAAATCTTAAAAGAGGATGCTGTAAAGGTGCTGCATAAGATATGCCAGCAAATTTGGAAAACCCAGCAGTGGCCAGAGGACTGGAAAAGATCGGTCTACATCCCAATCCCAAAGAAAGGAAATGCCAAAGAATGCTCCAACTATCGCACAATTGCACTCATTTCACATGCTAGCAAGGTTATGCTCAAAATTCTACAAAGCAGGCTTCAGCAGTATGTGGAAAGAGAACTTCCAGAACTAAAAGCTGGATTTCGAAGGGGCAGAGGAACTAGAGATCAAATCGCCAACATGCGCTGGATTATGGAGAAAGCCAGAGAGTTCCAGAAAAACATCTACTTCTGCTTCATTGACTATGCCAAAGCCTTCGACTGTGTAGACCAGTGTTTTTCAACCACTGTTCCAGAAACACTAGTGTGCCAAGATGTTGCCTGGTGTGCCGTGGGAAAAATTGAAAAATTACTTTATATATAGTCAATATAGGCACAGAGTTAAATTTTTTAACATTTTCTAATGGTGGTGTGCCTCGTGATTTTTTTTCATGAAACAAGTGTGCCTTTGCCCAAAAAAGGTTGAAAAACACTGGTGTAGACCACAACAAACTATGGCAAGTCCTTAAAGGAATGGGAGTGCCTGACCACCCTATCTGTCTCCTAAGAAATCTATATGTGGGACAAGCAGCAACCGTCAGAACTGGATATGGAACAACTGACTGGTTTAGAATTGGGAAAGGAGTATGACAAGGCTGTATACTGTCACCTTGCCTATTTAACTTATATGCAGAGTACATCATGAGAAAGGCCGGTCTGGATGAATCACAAGCCGGAATTAAGATTGCCGGACGAAATATCAACAACCTCAGATACGCAGATGATACTACTCTAATAGCAGAGAGTGAGGAAGAATTAAAGAACCTCTTAATAAGGGTGAAAGAGGAGAGTGGAAAAAATGGGCTGAAGCTCAACATCAAAAAAACTAAGATCATGGCCACTGGTCCCATCACCTCCTGGCAAATAGAAGGGGAAGAAATGGAGGCAATGACAGAGTTTATTTTCTTGGGCTCCTTGATCACTTCAGATGGCGACTGCAGCAATGAAATAAAAAGACGCCTGCTTCTTGGGAGGAAAGCAATGGCAAACCTAGATAGCATACTAAAGAGCAGAGACATCAGTTTGCCAACTAAGGTCAGGATGGTTAAAGCTATGGTTTTTCCAGTAGTGATGTATGGAAGTGAGAGCTGGACTATAAAGAAGGCTGATCGCCGCAGAATTGATGCTTTTGAGCTGTGGTGTCGCCGCAGAATTGATGCTTTTGAGCTGTGGTGCTGGAGGAGAGTCTTGAGAGTCCCCTGGACTGCAAAGAGATCAAACCTATCCATTCTGAAAGAAATCAACCCCGAATGTTCACTGGAAGGACAGATTTTGAAGCTGAGGCTCCAGTACTTTGGCCACCTCATGAGAAGAGAGGACTCCCTGGAAAATTCCCTGATGCTGGGAAAAATCAAAGGCAAAAGGAAAAGAGGATGACAGAGAATGAGATGGTTGGACGGTGTCATCAATGCAACCAAAATGAATTTGACAAAACTCCGGGAGGCAGTGGAGGATAGGAAGGCCTGGCGAGCTCTGGTCCATGGGGTCACGAAGAGTCGGACACGACTGAACGACTGAACAACAACAACAACTCTTTGTTGGTGTTATTTTGAGCCATCAAGTTGTCTCTGATCTGTGGTGCCTCTATGAATGGGTGATTTCTTGTCCTCTTCAGCTTTTCCTCATCTCTTATAAATTCAACAATGAATCTTCCTTTAGAGAGACTATTCATCTTTCATTTCATTTTCTCTTTTCCTGCAACATTTAACTTTTCCCAGCTTACTGTCTTTCCCACTGAATCCTGCTTTCTCATAACGTACCCATAGTAGGGCAGTTACTATCAGGTTCTTTATTTTCCCTCAAGAATTTGATCTAGGACCCACTTTATTTTGGCAGTCCAGGGTATCCTCAAAGCTATCCTACAGCACTACCTTTCAGACAAATCATCCCCACCCCCTTGTCAACTTTCTTTACTGTCTAGATTTCACACCCCCTCAGTCTTCAGTGATACACCAGTTGATTGCTTTCCAATTCCTTCTTTGCTCCCTTTGAAGTCTCAGGCTTCTTCTGATTTCTTGGCTGAAGTCTCCTTTGGATTGATGATTGAACCAAGGGTATACAACATCGTTATTTTCTTCATTGTCCACTTTTAAGCTGTTTTGTTCTTCTGTAGTACTGATTTTCACTTTAGGTGCGACTGATTCAAGTTCTTTTCCTCTGGGCTGAAAACTGTAAATGGGAAGCTGCCAACCTGTGAAAAAGTCCTCAGACTCTCAAACCAGGCTAGAAAAACATGACCAAAAGAAAGAGAGAGGGGGAGAGGGGGACTTTTTATTTTATTTATTTATTTTTGAGTACTTTTATCCCATCTTTCTCTTTAGAAAAAGACCCAAGGTGGCTTACAATAATGAGAGGCAATATACAGCACAGTATATTTAAGACATATTCAAGTTTATGAACAGGGAATAGAGTGGGATCTTACATAGGTCTGGCGTGTGTGACAGAAACTGTAGGAATATGAATGTTGCCTTTGGCTGTTACTTCACGTCCATTTTGTCTCTGTAGTTCTTGTGTTTATGAGCGGTACAAAAAATGTTACTTCATATCCATCTCACAACAACTGAAATTTGTCTCGACCACGCCCCTGGAATGGGTGCTAAGCGAGACAAATCTGTACCTTGCACTGGGGTTGGGTTTTCTCTTGTCCCTCTTCTCTTCTGCTTCTTGTCCCAGTTAAGAGGACATAAAGTAACAACTGTACTGGTAACCTGGTGGACATTGTTAGCACATCTTTTGTGTCCATCTATTGGTTAGTGGGTGATGTGACATATGTCATTAATTTCCCTATGGGAAAAAAACATGCAACTCAAATGTATAAGAAAGAAAACATTATCAATGCTGCCACATTGGCATATGAAAAACAGAATATTAGTAAACCGAAATATTGAAAAAGAAATTTTATACCCCCCAAAAAAAAAAGGAAAAAAGGAAAAAGGAAGCTAGACAAATTCAGTGTTTGTCACGGTACAAGACCATGAGGTAACACTTGTCATGAGACAAGTTATCATGACCATGGGAACACTGAAATAGGGACAAAACCATGGGATCACGACCAACAGTGTCACGGTACAAAACTAGTCATGGAATAAAGAAGGACGTGAAGTAACCACCTTTAAAAAATTCCTGTAAGGAATTTGTGTCAGCCCCCAAAAGGAAGACAAAGGTTTTAAGCTGTCTAATGCAAACTGACAAATGGAAAAGATTATTATCATATTTACGGATTTGGTCAGCAAGACATGACTCTTTCATTTCCTGTATTCCTTTTATGGAATAAAGACTGTTACTGCTCATTAGGAGACTGAGATAATATATAAGCAGCACAGTTGGCTTAACCTGCTTTGAAGAGTTTGGGTGAGTGAAGTAGAAATGAAAATGA
Source organism: Phrynocephalus forsythii (assembly GCA_029282475.1). NCBI lineage: Eukaryota > Metazoa > Chordata > Lepidosauria > Squamata > Agamidae > Phrynocephalus > Phrynocephalus forsythii. The sequence continues at coordinate 40,345,464 of JAPFRF010000006.1, forward strand.
AAATGTCATAATCTACTTTCACGTCACCCCTTTTAGAGAGTCACACTCAAGAAGCTCATAAAGACACTAAGCCAAACAGGTTTCCCTGTGAGGTTTGTCAGAAGCCAAGTGCTGGAATCAGGAACCAGTGGGGCCATGTGGGGCTTTTCCAAGTGGTGATCAACATAATTGTAGGCTGGGATGTCACCTTTGGTTCTGACTCTGAGCTAGTCTCAGAATTTGCTCTGGCCTCACCCAGTCTTGTGGACCAGCATGTCCTCCTTGATAAGAAAAAAAAATGGAAAAAAATTATAACACTTTGAGAAGTCAGTTGGAACACAATGATTTTCGATCTAAATATGTTTTGGAGCATTTTGTATGATTGAGTATAATGAGCCCTACATTTTATGGACTTCAACCTTGAAATTATGAGGAACTGCCTGACTGATGAACATGGTATACAGTATATTTGAATCAGGTACATTTGGCTGGGGGTGTTTTTACTTACTGGCTGTTCTTATTTCACTTTTGAATGTTTATGCCATTTATTATGCAAATGCAGCTACCATTTTTCTAAATCAAATGATGAATGATGGCATATGACTATGTATGTTGTGAAGAGATTTAGTAAATACCATTATGGGAAGACATATTTAGAAAGCTAGATCGGATTTTTGGCTTCTTTTTCAATTGACTTCAGCCTTGAAATGTTTCTAAGATGCTTGTTATGGCTTAAAATGGGGTCTGTTGCTAATGGCAACTGTTTCTGTAATTCTAAAATCTATAAAACTGGGAATAGTTTTTAAGTCAGTGAAAATTTATAGCTTTGATTTAATTAACCTATTCAAATGTAGAGGGCATTAATGATACAAATTTTGCATTCCCTTATATATATAAAGCATAAAATAATTTATGTAGTATCCTGAGTGGTTCTAGGATGATATGCTATATATTCATTTTAGTAAGTCAAGATTTCCATTGATTTGGGGTGAACATAGTCAGATTTAATGTGGAACGTTTTTCAGTGCCCTGCTGATAATGTGATAATTTAAGAATACTAGGTATAATTTTACTTTGAGAAATGCTCATCATATTTGCGGTGGCTTGAACGCAAAGGATTCTCAAGCTGTCTACATGTCCAGTGAATAATTCTGCATTTTTGGCCCTCCCTTGTTATTCTACAATGCTTCATAACTTGGGTTTGTTTTCATTTGTGTGTGTGTGTGTGTGTGTGTGTGTGTGTGTGTGTGTGTGTGTGTGAAGAGGGTAGGTAGGGAATATATTTCAGGATCAGGATCAGATTCACCATTCTCTTCCAAAGTCAGTGTTACATTCAGTGCATTATTTACTGCACTTCCGCATTTTTTAAAGATGGAAATGCTCATGACAGCTCCTCTCCCAAAGCAGTCTGGGAGGACAACACAAATGATACAAGAGTGTCTTTCCATTGTGCAGTCTGAAGCAAAATCTCCTCCCTCCCCAGTGTAGCTATTTCCTTTAGCAGCAAAACTACAATTAGTGCTACTTATTGGGGGTTTCTCCAAATAGAAAGTACAATAGCAGTTCATACTGCTCATTTGGAAAGGGTTCAATTAGAAATTAGAATGCAATCCTATACCCACTTCCCTTGACATAACTCTTATGGAATTCAGTAGCCTAAAAGTATCATCTGTTCTACTTTTGTATTTGGAATTCAGTAAGACCTCCTTTGAGTAGGACTATTAGTCAAGTCCCAAATCAAACATAGGACTCCAAGACGTCTGTGAAGATTCTCAGTCATCCAGGTGCGTTTAACTGGGAGTTGAGTCATGGCTACTGGACTTCTTTTTTGAGAGATAGAAACGTTTCACTGTTCATCCAAACAGCTTCATGAACAGCGAAACGTTTCTATCTCTCAAAAAGAAGTCCAGTAGCCATGACTCAACTCCCAGTTGATAGGCCTCCAAGATTCACTGAGTCCAACAGAACATTGTTCTCATTAAGTATATGTAGGATTTCTCTCTTTAGTTTGAGCATTGTTTTTGTTATGTCATCACAGTAGTGACCAACTCCTCATGACCTCATGTCCATCTAAGTAAAAGAACCTGTTTTTAAAATTAGAACAGAATAAAATCCTCACTTCAAAGCCCCTGTGGTCAACCAGCTTTTAAAGAAAAGCCTGCCTGTTGAGAAAGGCACAAACACAGAGTAAAAATTCTGTTGTCCTAAAACATTGGTAGAAAAAAAGTGTCAGAAAAGGTAAATTCTACTTTTTAAAAAAATGAAAACCACCCCTAGAAGTGGCATTTGCCGTTATCTAATGTTTATCTTGAATTTCCAGGTAGCATTCTACAGAGATTTTCTTCCACCATGACCTTGCACCAGTGAATTCCTTATAGGGAGATTATTTTCCTGTCTACTGGGTTATAACAGAAGTGCATCCTTGTAGGCCATTGTGAGTGTTCACCTGACATACCAGAACAGCTGTTAACTAAGGTTACCACTATATATGTCATATCATTAGTTGAAAATGTAAGGCCTATTACATTCCATGAGATTTCCAGCTGAGTAAATATGTATAGGAGTGGGATATAACACCACTTTTAATATTTGAGTTTCTTAAAGGTATTGTTTCATTTCCAAGTCATACACTACCTGCCAATATCTGTTTATAAACCAGTGGATAGTATCAAATAAAAGGCTACATGTTTCTTCCAGTTATTTGAGAACTGTGTTCTCTTATACTGCTGTCCTATTTTAAACATTGATCAGCATTGACTTTAAAACATTGCCGAGCTCTCAACTGCCTTACAGCTTAAAAAAGTGAAGTGAATTTGAAATTATTATTTTTTTAAACTACAGTAGACCTCAGGTATGGATAGTCTCTGAAAGAGTCCTTGGTGAAACAGGGACACAGCAGCTGCCAGGAGCAAGAATCACACATGTCTCAGGCTTCACTCCTTACAAATTTTCTTGGTGCAAGGGCAGTCCTTGGCTGTTACTGGGCAGAACCCACTTCTGCCCCAGTTGTTTGCCACTTTTGGACCCCTTTTGAACTGTCTGATATTTCTGCCACCCTATGTTTGCTCCAACCATCACAATTTCTCCTTTCTTTCTTAGAGCTTCACCTCCTTTGGGGGCCTTTTCATCTGCAAACTACAATGTCTTCTAATAAAATGGACCACTTCCATTTTCTGAATCCCCTGAGTCTTCCCCTGTGCATAGTCCATGCATGCGTTTCCTCACAATCACAGCCATGGGAATTTCCTAGAGAGATGTAATCACTCCAGGGACTTGACAGATCAGGGATGCTATACACCTGTTTGTGATGGTAAGGACACAAATCAAAAGCATTCCAAACTTCAGGAAGTTTTATAATTAAAAAACATCTCTCCATACAATAAACTCCCAACTCTCAATGTGGGACATCTACAAACTGAAAGATACAATGAAAATGGAAGTTTGTTTTTGGTAATACAAAGCTTGGCAAACAAAGCCGCTGAAAAGGGAATGAGGATTTTGAATCAAGAGTGCCAGTCAGATGCATAGTCTTTGAAATGACATAAACTTCAGTCAATAGTCACCGGTGACAACTAAGGAACCCTCTTAGGAAAGAAAAAGGGGAAATGCCAGCCACTGACAAAGATGGCTCACTAAGGGTATTTTTACACGACCCCTAAACTCCGCAGCAAATGGCTGCCAGCTCTGGAGCTTACAATTGTTTCCCCACCAGCTCCAGAGTTTGCAGGAAATTAAGTGCAACCCCGCCCACCTAAGCGCATCCCAGCGCACTTTTCCTGTACCTGCTCTAGGAGGGTGAAACTCCCGAGGTCTGGATTTAATCTGGTGAGTGCGGGACTCTCCTCGCTTCTGTTTTTCTTTTTTCTTTTTTTGCCTCCTGCCCCTTTAAGATAAGGGGCGGGAGGCAAAAAAAAAAAAAAACCAGAAGAGAAGGAATCAGGACGGATGACGGGGCTCCGGGCAGCTTCAGAGGTGAGCCTGCATTTTTCCTCTCTTTTTTCCTCCCTCCCCTCACGCAGGCAGGAGCAAGGAAGTGCGGAGGGGTGGGGATGCAGGAAGAGCAACGAACCCCCAAGATCCCTGGTCCGAATTTAAGTGGCCAGCGGATCTTAGGGTCGTGTGAAAAGCCTCTAAATAAAGGAAAGGTTTAATACAATCTAATTTTATCCCACAGAGTATATCCCGAAATATACTTAGATTTGTGAATAAAAAGTTCCTTGGCATGTTGGCTGTAATTTGATCTAATTTTTTCAAGCTACATCTCTCCCTGGGGCAAATGAACCTTAGCAGATATAAGCCTTCAAAGTGAATGAAGTAACTGCCCAAAGCCAGTACCTAAGTAATCTTACCCCACAAAACTCCTTTTAGTTTTGGGCCCTATGCCCAACAAAGCACTACACCCCACAGCCCGCTAGCTGATTCCAATTCTACAGTGCAACCCCAAATGATCTTTTTTAAATCAATAATGCCTCCAGATTTGCTGGACCCCCTTGCTCTTTTCCAAACTTCTTACAAAGCCCCTCTAGACCCCCCCCCATCAAACCAGAAAAGCCAGGTCTCACTGTGCCACGCATGGCAGAAGTGAAACTGGCTACTGCAGCTGCAGTGCCCTTCCCTTCAGTTCCCGGCATGGGAAGAGGCTGAGGCAGGGTGTGTGCAGTCTTATATAGGCCCATGTGACATTGCCTTTCCCCTCTAGCAGAAATGTCAAGTGTCACATTTTGGGGGGGGACATTCACTGATCAATCTTTTCCTCCATCTTCCCGAAGAATTACTTTTCCCTGAAATGTCCTGTATTTCTGGCAGCAGGCAGCTAAGCTCTGGATGCTGCTGGGCAGCAGTGCGGCTGGCCTCCAGGTGGCACGCCAGAGAGCACTTCTCCCTAACCCACACTCCACCAGATGTCTGGATTAGTATATATATCCCCTAGAAAGCTGAGACACCTAGGTCACAGTGAGCATTTTGAAGCCACCACAAGGGATTCTGGGAACCCTGTATACAAATGAGCCTCCACCCCCTAGCCAAAGGACGCAGTTGTCAGTGCTCTGCCTCCCTGGAGCTCTCAGTCCTGGGTGGCTCTCTATGCTATGCCCTCTGGAGATATTTGTTTGCACTTGCTCTTCCTAATAGGCAGACAAAGCTTTCTCGCCATAGCAGCTTCATGCTGTGTGCAGGGAACTTCTTCCAATAGGAGCCCTAGGAGCATTTTTGCCAGTACAAGAAGCTCCTGCCTATTCAAAGTCTCTACAGCTAGATCGTCTCTGAATTACCATAACAAATATCATCCTCTGATGATACCCCAACTGCTGAGTACTTCCACCTCATGTTGACATCACGGTTATTTTTTGGATGCCATTTTGAATCTGTTTCCCACATCTTCCATGGCAAACCACACGGACCTACATTTTCTGTCTCACATACATTTAATCTTCCTTCACCACACATGTTGGACATTGTGTTGTAGGGCAGTTCATGGCTACATAAATTAAATACATTCTGGATGTTGTAATACTTGACGCTGGGCATCTTTGCACAAGGGCTAGCTTTTATGCCGCAAATCCTTGTAGAAGTTCAGATTTGGACAAAAATGGCCACATTATTTGTAAAATAAGAGATTTCTAAATAATTCATTTTGCCTTTTAGCTACATAAGACGTGCTCTGTTTAAATAATGACATGTGAAGCAATAGAGAACGTTTCTTGTGCTGAATTTTCTAGCTATATTTGATTCTTGTGATTGAGTGCAGGTTATTGGCACTTTCCTAACAGCCTGGAGTCTCTGCCTTTTGGTGGGGTTTATTTTTCACAGGAAACATCTAATAGGCAAATTCATAATGCCATTGATGTCAATGAAGCTGCTTTCATGCCTAAAATTAATCACATGCTATTGTGCTCTAATGGCTCAAGGGGCCTAACGTCTGGTGAGGCCAGGTTTAAACAACAATGGAGAAGAATAATGGACAAATAAGTGAAACTCATTTTTCACAAATATTTTATTTCAATATATACTTAGAGGTTTCAGGATCCTGCCAAGAGCAAAAAGCTATAACACATGGTTGAGGCAATACAAGGAAGAAGATCATCAGTATCCAAATGTAACTATAGCTGGAGATTTAAATAAATTTATCCAGTGGGTGGGGGGAAATTGACTTAGCCCTACCAGCTTGATGATAGCCTTGTGAGGTGGCATTGCAGATTCACTATAGTTTAGTTGAGTAAAATCTTATGAACTCATATGTGTATTACTCTTTTATTGCAGTGATTTTATTGTGACATTTTAATGCCATTTATGGAAACAACGATATAAATTAAAAACATAAATCCAAAGTATAGGAAGAACAATATACAGATCGCACTCCAATGTGAACTTTGCTGTAAATGAAGACAGATCTTTATAGAGTTAGCTACAGTAACCCCCCACCTATTGCGGGGGTTAGGGACCCACCTGACCCATGATGCTTGAAAATCCATGATATGCAGAAGTGGGTCAGGTGGGGCCTGGGGGCGGCGTGGGGCGATGCAATCCCCTGCCTCCCCCTGCGTGGCTCCGAGGCTTCTCGGAGGGTCCTAGGGGTGGCGTGGGGCGATGAGATTGCCCCCACTGCCCCCCCATGTGGCCCCAAGGGGCAGGTACTGTGATCCCACAATATAGTGGGACCGCAGTACCTGAACCACGAAATGGCAGGGGGTGATTGTATCATTAAAAGGTGACACTGAAATCATGCTGTTCCAACCCACCCTAAAACTGTGCTTATTTTCAAAACACTGATATGTATTTAAAAATGACTATGAAGAAAACTGGAAAGCATTCTACTAGTGGCAATCTACAAAATAGCATGTCTCAGGATACTGAAAAAAGATAAACTTTCCCTTGGTTTATCTTTGAATATAACAAATACATATCTTCAGGGCAGAATCCAGCTGAATGCTGATGGAGTATAATGCTATGCATGTACACTTTATTAACTTAATTATTTACTGCACTTCTGTGTCACCTTTCTCCTAGCAATTCGACTCAAGGTTGTTCATAGGTTGGTAAAAGAGAATAGGAGTTAAAACAACATCTAATATTTTTTTAAAAAGATCAAACATGGAAATATTAAAATAGAGAGAGAAAATTAAGTATAAAAGCATTTAGAAATACATTTAAAAGGGGTATAATGGCTCTAAGGCTACTAGCTGTGTTAAAATTAGTTATCAAACACTAAAAGCATGTTTTCCCCTCATTAAAGAATGTTTTCAATTGCTGCCAAAAAAGAGAGGAAAGAGGGGGCCACCTAGCCGCATGGGGGCCTTTGTTTGATCTCCATTGCAGAAATGGAGACCATGCTGAGCTTCCCGTTCAACTAACAAGGGCTCCAGCTGAATAAGGCACAACTTTCTAAAATATTAAGCCACTCTTACAGATCAAGCAGAATGGTGGAACAGGACTTTGTCCTGGACATCCTGCTACAACAATTAGGCACCATTTCTCAATTAATGAGTGTGATGGCATAGTCCATATGGCTTGGATTCACAGTGTCCTCTCTGTGGATGTTAGGACTCTTTGCAGTCATAAAAGGCAACAGGATCTGGTGAGGATTCATCTGTGGGAACGACATGAGGGATGTGTTTTTGGCAGTCCCACCCACACTCAGCAGCCTGACCGCCACCTCCTATGCTGCTTCAGAGCATCTCCAAACCTGTGCATTCATGGATCTGAAGAGCAAAGTGAGGTAGTGATGGAATCACATCAGCATACTTCCTCAACAGAAATACACTCTTGAGTTGAGTTCCCTTCATGATGAAGCTTTAAGCTAGGTCTCCTATCTATGGACCAAAGGTGAATCTAAAGGAGAAGGCTATATTTGTGGTCTTCCCAGAAGACCCACACTGGGAGACAAACAGCAATACAGATTTTCCTCCCAAAACATGGCCTTGCTCAGTTACCAGGAAGACTCACAATTAAGCAGCTAGGTCATTGTTGGACCACCTTCACCATCCCTTGCCCAATGGGATTTCCAGATCAGCAGATAGATGGTGCTTGATGTCACATCCCATTTACCTTTTTTCTAATGTCACATTGTCTTTGGAAAAACAATGTATAGGTAAATGTGTATCATCTGATCCCTGCAATCCTGTGAAACTATGGCACATCAGAATAAAACTGACCTCTTTGGGGTGGGGAGTCAGAGAAAGACTGGGATGAAGGGGGAGAATACACAGCATATTAACTAGGCAAGGAAATCCTAAATTAATTTTCCAATTATTTTCTGTGTGCTTATACTGAGATTCCCCATCACACTTCTGAATGATAAGCATTCTCATTTGAAACCTGACTCTCATTAACTTACATAAGACCATTTGGTTAAGCAAGACAGCTGGGGGAATAAAAAATGTATATTGCATTTACATTCCGACTGTTTTCAGGGAGGCAGGAATCCACAGCTCTTCGGGGCTAATTTCTGCAGCAGTGCTCACTAAATTCAGTGCCAGCTCTGTGAAATTTCCATGACAATTTCAAGGGAGTAAAAGCTGCATTATTCATAACAGCAGGAAACATAATACAGGTCCTTTTTTAACATTAAAAAGCTTATTTTGTTTTATACCTTGTAATAAATCAGACACCTTCCACATTTGGTGTTCCTGATAGAAAATACTGCTGTTCTTACTGAGTTTCTTAAAACCAACAGCATGTGTTTTAAGAGACCATCCATTTCCCTTGCTCAATGAATGTTTAGTATGCAAAGGAAAAAAGTAGAGTAGTAGGCTGAACATGCATCCACTCAGGAACTTTATACTTATGAATAGAGATGGGCACGAAACGAGCGATTTTTTGTTTTTGTTTTCGTTTTTTCATTTCGTTACGCAACAAAAAAGAAATGAACATTTTTTAAAAACAAAACAAAAACAAAACGAAATGACCAAATTTGCTGTGTTTTTCGTTTTCATTGCAGCAGATGCATTGAACTAAAAAGAATGCTAACAAAACAGCAATTTTTTGTTTTCGTTTTCATTTTTTCATTTCGTTACCTAATGAAACGAAAATGAGTTTTTTTGCAAAAAAAATCACAAAAATGAAAAGAAATGGAAACGGACACCTAAACGACCAAACGACAAATGAAACACCATTTTTTTGAGTCGTGCCCCTCTCTACTTATGAATGAATTCTTTAAAAATATCAACACATATCTCAAGGCAACAGTATCAAGGAAGGAGGAAGTAAACAGAGCAGTAGCATCAGACAGATACCAGTCAATGACTGTTTGCAAAGATTTAAGAAGTGTTCCCTTTTGTGGTAGCAAAGCATCATTGAATTCAGTGTCTATTGTTATTATCAGCAACAATTTTTGTTTAGTTTTTTTTTGTTTGTTCCAAGGGTGATTGGCCAACCACAAAAACAAGAAGCTAAGATTGTTCCTTGCTGCTGATGCTGTCATACATAATTCTATAAGTTAATACAGCCAGCCATAACCCTTCAAGAATTTTATATGGCTGGGGGGGGGGGAGAGATATGTTGTTCCAAATTCTAAAAATCAGTTATACAAAATTCCTTATTGAGCGACATCATGAGTTTCCTATGTGTGAGTACCAGAGTTATCTCTATACCCACATCCTTTATTAGGGAAAAACTCCTTTTAATAGCTCAGGATGTCATGTGAACTGGAAGCATTAGATGCAGTATACAGAGGTCTTTTCCTGAAAGCATCAGCAAGATTTCCCTGGCTACCTGCACAAAGGAGTCCCAAATCTAGTCTCCCTCTTTATTTTATGCCATAAGATTTATTGCAAGATTTCTTAAGAGAAGGGGGAATCTCACACAGAGAAATCTTGCTGCAAGGAGAAACAAATAATATCCCCCACATAAAGATTCTTTAAGAGATCAAGAGGATGAATAATTCACCTCCCTTCTTCCGACTAGTAAATGGTAATTATTTATAACTCCCCAGCTTTGAAATATGCCTTTAGGCACAGTAAGGATCTCTAAGCATACTGATCATCAGGTCGAAGATGATTCTTTCTTCAAGACTAACAATAGGGGATTATCTTCAACCATAGACCAAGGCAGCTGCCTACCTTAAGCTGTGCAAATCAGCTGTCTGGCACACGGGTCAGGAATTGTTATGAGATGTTAGGTTTAGCAAAGAATAGGCAGATGGTTCCTGGCCTTGGTTATATGTTTACTTAACTTCCAAAGTTAAGAAACTCAGGAAAAGAAGTTCAGTTGCCATGATGATAAACTCACATGGATGACTGACAATCTTCACAAACTCCCAAAGTTGTTCCCAAGGTAAAAGTGCCACCAGAAAAAGAGGATGGTAAACCATCTCAAAGTACTCAGTACGCAGAAGTGGTCACTGCAAATTAGAATCCACTTGAAGGAATATAACTGATAGTTAATAAAGAAATTTGGAAACCTTTCTGACTGGGGATACATACAACAGTTAGGGCCCTCAAATTATTTTGTCTGAATGAAATTAAATTGTAATTATGATTAAAATAGATAATATAATATAATATAATATAATATAATATAATATAATATAATATAATAAACAGGGCTGTTTAAACAGGGATCTTATAGTTATAAAGGCAGTAAAAGTTGTGGGACATTTGCCCTCCCACATGAAATGATGAGGCGAGACAAGGTTATGGGTTTAATGCTGGGCTTCACTTTATTAACTATAACAAGAACCAACATGCAACTCAAGGAGGGGCCTGGCATCAAACAAAGCATAGGTTGGAAATTCTGGGGCCTCCCGGGGGGTGAGTAAATACCCCCAGGTGGTGCCGTCAGTGGACGGCACCCACCTGGCCCGTAGATGTGCATACCACTCCCCAGGTCCTAGGGTATCACAACGTGGGTTTCTCCAAACCCGGGGAGGCATCCCCTCACATCCTCCACGACCCTGTGACCTCATGATCCGTAGTGTCGTGGGTGTTGGATACGTGTGACCAAACAAATGAAACTTAACTAAGGTCCAGTGCCAGTATGGGATAGGTGAAAAATCCCCGCGCCCTTCAGCCAATCTAGGGAGGGGGTCAAAATTCCTATCTGGCACCCATAGGCGACCAGTTGAACTCATACTAGCACTTCAAGGGTGGGAGCGTGGGGAATGCCAAGAGAAGACTGCTGCAGGGGGTGGGAGGAGCTGCCCTTTATAGGGTGCTCCTCCCCCTCCCCCAGGATGTGATGACGCATCCTCTCTCGCACGCCTCCACATGAGAAGGCAAAGTGGCCCTGCGCACTGGAGGGACCAGCAGCAGAGCCGACATTATGAAAGTTGCCACACTGATTTTAACAGGAAGTTCTTCCCCAATACTTAACAGAAATATGGCTTCCTGTAACTTGAGCCCTCTGAGATGATCAAGAACAGAACTTGCCCCTTCCCTATATGGCAATAGTTCAAGTATTTAAAAAGTGCTATTCCTGATTGGTGCTTCAGGGATAGTAAAAAATTTCCCTAGAAGCATAAACCTAGCAAGATAAGAAAACAGGGGGCACACACAAGGGGCAGTGTTTTGAATACTTAACATTTAAATGAATGATATTTGAATCAGTGCTCTGTTTAAAGACATTCAGAAAAGGACATGGTAATGAGATGGTAGGATTGTAATACCTCATATATTTGTCCATGTTAACAGAAAATGGTCCGATTGTGTCCATCTATGTATTTTTAATATTCTTTAGATTTATGAATACATACTTCTTTTCCATAGATACTGTACATCCAGAAGCGTTATTGCATCATTACTGTTGAAAAGACCAAGAGATATTTCAGCAAAGTAATGAATAAATTTTGCATGAAAGAGAATTTCCATTTCTAAAATCATTATATAGTCATTTGATATCATTAAGCTTTGTGAGATGGCTTAAAATGGCCACAAATCATGCTGGCCATTCTGAAAAGCCACCTGGTGGATTAATGCTAGTGATTCAACCATATAATACCATTTAGGAACAAAATATTACATGATGTACCTTTTTTGGACAGGAAAGATTTGTTTGTTTTGAACATGATTCTCTTTCGGTAAATCATAGAATCATAGAAAAATGGAGTTGGAAAGGGCTTATACGGTCCTGGAATACAACCCGCCTACTCAATGATCAATACAGAAATCCAAATCGAAGTATAGCTGACAGATGGTTGTCTATTTTTCTCTTGAATGCTTCCAGCACTGCAGCCCTCATCACCTCCTTAAGTAATTGGCTCTTATTATTATACTGCTCTAACTGATACGAAGGTACAGTATTACCAACTATCAGGATAGCCCTGAAATGTTTGCATTAAATCATTCCTGATTTGTTCATAAAACTCAGAGTACAGAAGAACACAAGACAAAAACTCAGAAGCCCCATCTATACATGGGCAAGATCTCTCTTGAAAGGGATTTCCCAGAAATTTACCCTTAGCAGTGCTTATGCAGAACATTACATTTAGTAAGCATTAAAAAGCCTGTGAGCTTGGGGCATTCTAAGGGTTGTTAAACAAGCTGAATATGACCCATACACTGATCAGCTACAACATTAAAATTGCTTGCCTAATACTTTATATGACCCCCTCATGCTGCCAAAATAACTCTGATGGTATGAATTTCACAAGTCGTCTGAAGGGTCCTGAGATACCCAGTGCCGAGACATTAGCAATATATACTTTAAGTCCTGCAAGTTGCAAGGTACAGCCTTCATGGATCAGACCATGAACAGCCTTGCTGGAACAGGCCACAGCCCATTTAGTCCAGCATTCTGTCTGACACAGTGGCTCACCATTTGCTTCAGAGTATTCCCAAGCATGTCTTCACCTGCTTAAGAGTCCCTGCAAATGCAATTGAGAGACATCCTGCCTACCTCCCCAACACAGAGGTTGTCCTTAGGCATCCATAATGATAGCCATTGATGCCCTTGTTCTCCATGAACTTGTCTAATCCTTTCTTAAAGCTGTCAAGACTGACAGCTGTCACCACTTCTTCTGGCAGCGAGTTCCAGAGACCAGTGATCCTCTGGGTGAAAAAGAACTTTCTCTTATTTGTCTGAGATCTAGCACCCAGAAGTTTCATGAAGTGCTCCATAATTTTAGTGTTGTGCAATAGGGAAAACAGTTGTTCCTTATCTACTTTGTCCATACCGTGTATGATTTTATAAACATCAGTCAGGTCACCTCTTACACGCCATCATTCAAGACTAAAGATGCCCAGCCATTGCAGCCTCAGATGGTAAGAAAGGCGTTCCAGTCCCCTAATCATTCTGGTTGCCCTCCTCGGTACCATAATATCATTCTGGAGGTATGGTGACCAGAATTGTACACAATACACCAGATGGAGCCTCACTGTATATTTATAAAGAGGTAAAATGACACTTGCTGACTTATGTTCTATACCCTTCCTAGTGATCCCTAGCATTGAGTTGCTTTTTTCACTACTGCGGCACACTGGGTTGACACCTTCATTGAGCTGTCCACCAGGACACCAAGGTCCATTTTGTGGTTTGTTGAAGAGAGATCAAACCCCATCAGTTTATAAATTAGGAAGGTTGAGAACCACTGCTCTAGTTGGTTCTTCAACCATCTGTTCCAGGGAACAATCATTTAGCATAACTAGGAACTTTATCTCTTTATCATAGTAGTTCTCAACCTTCCTAACTCCATGACCCTTTAATACAGTTCTTCATGTTGCGGTGACCTCTTGTCCTGCTTGGAAGAGGCCAGAAGCCCCCTTTGGCAGGTCACTGCTACAGGTACCATAGGGAACTTCCCTCTAGAGGCACCCTCAGCCAATCACAGCCTCCAGTGCCGACTGACATCCCCTACAACCTATGCAGCTGTAACTCACTGTTCCCCCCCTCTTTCCTCCCCCTCCAGCTCCAGACCCAAGCTGTTTGTGTCTTTTTCTTCACTGGTTCATGGTGACCCCTGTGAAATGTTCCTGACCCCAGGTTGGGAACCACTGCTTTATCATGTGCTGAATAACAGTTCACCCAGTCTATGTGAAGGTAATTGAATTCCCCCCATTGTATCCTTCTTGGATGCCTTATTTACAACATTCTCCAACTGCCAGTTTCCCTCAGGGGCTTGGTTTGGAGGCTGATAGCATATACCTACTGTTAGACCCTCCTTGTGGCCTGATTACGCACAGAATTTCTAATGGTGACTCACCTAGGTATTCTATTTTGTATAATTTTATCACTTCTTTGACATACAAGGCTGTACAGTTTGTAGCCTGGGATAACTGTATTCCATTGGTTATCATCCGTCCACCCGCTTTCAGTAATGCCAATAATATCAATATTTTGGTCTATTCCAGCTCCCCTATTTGTTCCGGAGGCTTCTGGTATTTGCATAAAAACATTTATTGTGCTTTTTGATGCAGTCTTTTGATTCCAGTTGCATCATTAGCCTGCTTCTTGTGTCCTTCTGCTGGAGTGCTGGTGACTGGCTCCTCACTCTGCTTAGTAATTTTTGAATAGTCCTCACTGCTCAAGTAGACACTTTCCTGAACCAGATGCTGCCTAGCTCCTGTAGGCTTTCCCCCAGTTACAGTTTAAAAGCTGCTCTGCAGCCTTTTTGATGTTGAATGCCAGCAATCTGGACCCATAATTGTTCAAGTGCAACCCATCCCTCCTGAACAAGTTTGGCTTGTCCCAAAATGTTATCCTGTTCCTGACAAATCTGAAGCCCTCCCCTCAACACCATCACCTCATTCACACATTGAGGCTTCTGAGCTCTGTCTGCCTGCTAGGTCCTGCATGAGAAACAGGCAACATTTCTGAAAATGCTACCTTGGAAGTCCGGGACTTCAATCTTTTTCCTAACATCCTGAATTTGGCTTCCAGGACTGACCTCTTTGCCTTCCCAACATTATTGGTACCAGTGCTCTCTAACAAACTACCCAGATTTCTCATGATGTCTGCAACCTTTGCACCTGACATGAAAGTCACCATATGATTATCATGTGCATCACAAATCCATCTCTCTGTATTTCTAATAGTTGTATGCCCTAGTAGAAGGAGCTTCTCTCCTGTATTCTGTTCATCTGCATGTACCTCATACTAAGGGAGATGTCTTCAGTTTGTTCCTGTTGTTTGTCTTCCTGTATCTCACAAGTGTAATGAAGGAGAGATCCTCAAGTGGAACCTGTTGTTCTTCTGTGCATTCCTCATCAGGTGTGATGAGGGAAAGAGTGCCAAATTTATTCTGTAATTTCAGACTCTCAGAGTGATCCCTTGCCCTTCTACTTTTTTGAGTCACATTCCTCCATGTATCTATCTCCTGAGTTAGTGAACTGACTTCTTCAGAATTTTGCCATGTCTCTTTGTCCAGGAATAGTGTGTTCTGCTCTGTCCAAGAACAGCAAAAGCTCTTTTATTTGTTGCTGGTTAGATAGGTGGCCCTCCAGCTGCTGGACCTTCTCTTCTAGTAGTGCAACCAGGTTGCACTTGCTGTAAGTGTAGCTCTCCATGTGCTTTGGAAAGATCACAAACATGGCACAAGTATTGCGGGTAACTACAGCTGCTCATACAGAATCCATTTTAATGAGTGCAGTATTCTGGGCCTTACTACCTTTCTATCTAGTAAGAATATTTTCTTTGTTTATTTGAAATCTCAAAACCACTGGAGGCTGCTACTCCAACTGCAAGCACCCCAGAAACTTACCAGTGCTTACTTCCTCCTGTTTTATTTTATTTATTTATTTTTGCTCTCCTCAGCAGCAGCTCTGCTTCGAAACACTTCCAGACTCAAAGTATGATCAAATGCCTTTGCAATAAAAGAACTTGGAAGCTGCTGTCAGCAGTTATTTAAAGCTAAAACTCCATCCCTCAATCAGTGTAGTCACATGAAGTAGTCAGAAGCCCCCTCTTAGCCATGTGCTAGCTCTATTATTCTGCAAACACTCCTCTCTTTCTGCTGTGCTGCAAGTACTGGCCTTCTGCCAGTTTTGGGTAATGAATTACTCCATTAGGTAATGAAACGGTAGGACGTGTTTTGTTTTGTTTCATAATGAAACACCGTTTTCCATCTAAATAGTTACATTGCTAGAAACCCACCCCTATTTTGAAAAAGGAGATGTTTCATGTTCCAACAGTCTATGGGACCTGTGTGTGTCTTTTCTCCTTAGAAAAGTTTCTATCTCATATTCATCATCCCTGTTTTAATGTGTTTTGTTAATAATAAGCTGTTTAATGTTAATGTATATTCTGTACTGATTTTATTAAAGAGGGGGTGAGACCTTTATTTTATATGGTTGTGTGGTTCTTTTACCATGCACCCATCATCATGAGTTTGATGTTGTGCCTGGCTGCTTCAGATTTTCTCTCTCCCCCTTTTTCCTTAGATACTGTGATTTATTTATTTGTTTATTTATTTATTTATAGAAACCAACACATAAACAATGGTTAAAATCAAAAGCAAATGAATAATTACTGGTATAGTTACTGATACAGTAGAACCCCAGTATTGGCTGGGGATTGGTTCCAGGCCTTCCAGTGGATAATGAAAACCATGGATAAGTGAACCCCCCCAAAAAAAAAAACTGCTGTTTTGCGACAGTAGTTTGCTTTACAGATGCTATTTATGGATAACAGAATCAGTGGTTAATGAATCAGTGGATATGGGGGTTCTACTGTATATATTAGTTACTGATCATGTTTTAATAATATTTAAATTGGTTAGCTAGCTTGAAGTCTCAAATATCTAGGGAGTATGTCTTCTGAAAAATGAGCAACTGATGTATGTTGCAGAGTGCAGATTAACTTGCAAAGCTGAGGAGAACAGGTCAGTTGTACTACAAAATGCCATTCCTTCCTAGAATTCTGCTGGGTACCCCTGAGATGGTGGATTGAATGGCACAGCAATGATTATATATCAGATATACACAGAAAACTAGTAGAGCCACCTGGATTAAAGTACTGTACTGAGAAATCAATGCAGCTGTGCCATGTCCAGCACTGAGTCAATAATACTGTTTGTCTCAATAGGAGGCCAGACCAGGAAGAGGAGAACTTTAAAGCATCAAGGCTGCAGTTTTGTCATAAGAACTTTAAGGCAGCATCCAGCTTCCCCCACTATGACTGTGCAAAGCCTTGCTTTCTGGCCAACAACCAACACACTAAACTTTGCCCATTCATTTCCTGCATAGTCTGAAAAGCGCTGTGCAATGCATTGCACATGGTTCTGGATCATTGCATTGGAAATTACAGCTTCCTGACAGCTCTGCAGTTATATACATTTTTCTCCATTAAAAAAATAATAGAAGTACAAATTGAATGGAAGGAAACTAGAAGTGAATAACAACAGACAAGGATGCTTACAAGAAGAAATTGAGAGGCCCAATTCCACAAAGGGATTTTCTCTTAAGAGCAAAATTGCACTAAAATACAGCTGGTCCATGGCAGGTGGTCTCCTTTCCACTGTTTATATTATTAGGTTCTGACCATGAGCTGCCTTCTTCTCAAGTGTGATTCTCCAGGCTTCCATCCTCTGACTGGATCAATGGACATATGAAGGCTTAAAGTAAGACATGACACCAGGGTTCTTCCACCAGCTGGGTGGGTTAAGATTTTGCAGATGTGACCACCAGAACCTGCTGTGTTTGCCACGGATAATGACATTTGCTGCAGCATCTCTGCAGAAGTGGTACCATATGACCCACTAGGGAAACTGTTAGTACAATATTAATTAATACAGTAGGCCAATAAGGTTGTGGATGTACCAGACAGACAGACAGACAGGCAGACAGGCAGGCAGGCAGACAGACAGAGTTAATATATACTCATGAAGAATGAGGGAACTAGCTCCACTTCCTTCAGTCTTCAGTCTCTTCAGAGGAGGAAAGCGAAACATTCAGGTAAACCCTATCCTGAAAACTTGATTAGGGCTAAATAGACCGACTGATCAACAGAAACATCATAATACCCTGGAAATATTCATTTTGGTTTGATTTTAGAGATGAGCATGACTCAGCGAAATTTTCGTTTTCATTTTCGTTTTTTTCATTTTGTTTCGTAACAAAAACGAAAATGAAAATTTTTCAAAAACCAAAACGGAAATGGAAACGAAATGACCAATTTTGCCGTGTTTTTCATTTTCGTTGCAGCAAATCCATTGAACTGAAAAGAATGCTAACGAAATTTTTCATTTTCGTTTTCATTTTTTTGTTTCATTACGAACCAAAAATAAAATGAAAAATATTTCAAAAACAAAACAAAAAACAAAAACGAAACAAAATGGATCTCCAAATGACCAAACGAAAAATGAAACACAATTTTTTTGAGTCGTGCCCATCTCTATTTGATTTTGGAATTTTAGAAGATGTGGGACCATGTGATCCTGGAAGGACATACATAAATACTTGAGAAGGTATCAGACATAGCTCAAAAGTAGAGATGGGCATGAAACAATAAAATAGCATTTTGTTTCATTTTTCATCTAGTTCCCTTCTGTTTCATTTCATTTCATTTGAAATGATTGTTTTTCTTAAAAAAACACATTTCATTTTTCATTTTGTTTCATTTTTTGTGTGTGTGTGCTCTTTCTGTGTGTGTGTGCTCTCTCTCTCTCTCTCTCTCTCTCTCTCTCTCTGTGTGTGTGTGTGTGTGTGTGTGTGTGTGTGTGTGTGTGTGTGTGTGTGTGTGTGTGTGGTGCTTTTGTAACTTCCCACTCTGATGGGGGCAGGAAAAGACAAGATTTATGAACTTTTTTTGCCACCCCTTACACCGATCAGCTGTAGCATGGGCTTGGGGCAGCCAAAAAAAAGTTTAAAAATCCTGCATTATTCAGTACCAGATGCTAGGAAAGGCCGGAGGCCCTAGAGCAGGCATGTCCAACTTCGGCCCTCCTGGTGTTTTGGACCACAACTCCCAGAATTCCAAGCCTGTATTTCCAATGGCAAAGGACTGTGCGAGCTGTGGTCCAAAACATCTGGAGGGCCAAAGTTTGGACATGCCTGCCCTAGAGTGCTGCTGCCAGTCAGAGCAGTGAATGAGATGTTCCTGTTCAATTGTTTATTTAACTTAGAACCTGCCTTTATGAACATAAATAAATAAATAGATAGATAGATAGATAGATAGATAGATAGATAGATAGATAGATAGATAGATAGATAGATAGATAGATAGATAGATAGAAGATCAGTATTTTTGAGTGATACTGATCCCAGCCATGTTTTGGTACCAAAGTGGCAGGGGGACCTTCCTCAAGTGATTCTAGGTAACCCCCTGAAACTTGGAAAGGTTTGGGGGTTAAGGAGCTGAGTTATGAAGCTTCAAAGGGGTTATCCCTAGGAAACCACGATTTGGCTTCTGATTCCAATTAGAAAGGCACCCCCATTTGGAGCTCCCTGACTCACAAATCTCTTCAAAGATTTGCCAGTGGTTCTTCTAGGAAAAATAATTTCATTATAGAGGGGAAAATGGTGTTTCATGATGACATTAAATTTAAAAAAGGCCTAACGTTTTGTAAGGTAACAAAGAACAACAAAAACAGTGTTTTGTTTTTCATTTTGTGCCCATAGTATCTATGGTTTATGAGTTCTCATAAAGTTAGATGTATAAGCACCATACAGTATATTTCCAAGCAAACATCTTTAGAAGTTGACTTTCAGAGAAATCTCAACTGGAAAAGGTATCTGACGGCCAGCTGTGAGGACACTAAGTTTGAATCCAAACCCCTACCAGCCTAGGAACAGTGGAAAATGTATAGAACTATGCCCATTGTGTGCCCTTGTGTAGTGGCTAGGTCTCTAAGAGATGTGGATCTAGCATAACTTGGCTTCTCTGTCACCATTCCCTTTGTTTCTCCCCTTTGTGGGAAAATGTAGCTGGCAGAGCAGCTCAACCCGAAATCAGCCAGAAGCAGCATTTCTGACAGAATTTCTGCTATAAATAGATTCCTGCTGGTTTAAGTGGGTTATGCCCATTTCTAACCCCAACACCTTGCCTATCACTGAGTTAGAGTTGTAGTGCCTGTCTTTCATTCATGCCACCTTTTAATAAGAGAACATGCCGCTTCTCTCATACTTTTTTTCCCCCTGAAGTGCCAAACCACCCATCAGGACTTCTGCTTAGATCTGCCGAAAGACTGCTGTTGGAGAGTTGTTCTCACCAGGCAGTGAGTCACAAGTTGTACAATCTTAGACTAGGCAGAATGGGAGATTAATTAAAGTCAGGCACATAAAATATTACAGAACAATCAAAACAAACTCCTGTCTTCAGCAAATCCTGACAATGGGAGGCCAAATAGGGCAAAGCAGAATGGGAAGGAACATCAAAACAAAACAAAACAAGATTAGAACAGATGTCATGAAGTCTTCTTCACGTAGAGAATTATAGAAGTGTGAAGTTGCCTTTCAGGCAAAACTGGTGAGGCACAACTTCAGGGTCGTTAAAGAAACAATTATGTACATTCATGGGGAAATGTTATACTAAAGAAAATTAGCTTTAATAAGCCAATTGGTTTTTACTAATTTGATGGGATACTTTTCTCTTCTTAAATCATATTTATTTGTTTAGGCTTGAGGATATAGTGTTTGCTTACACTATGAGTGGGGAAAAAACAAAGCGATCTGGGCAGAAAATGCACAAAATAGATATACATATATATATATATGGAAATTTGGTTTATAATAGATTCTCTCCGGCTAAACATATGGACTATGTTTCATGTGTTCATTGTTGAAATAAAGGCTGATGATACAGACAGAATTATGATAATATCGTATTTTCTACACCATTGCCTCATTTATCTAAACTTTTGATTGCATCAGGCTTTACTATTATCTCCATCTCTCCATAACTGTATTCTTTCCTCACAACAGAAGGAAATGCTGACAGACTGTTAAGCAAGCTGCGTAGGCTGACACTCATCAGAAGCCTTCTAAACATGCACATACATATATTCCTGGGGGCAAGCTATTCTTTCAATTAAAGATGCAACTAGAAGCCACCCATTTCTCTTTTATTCAAAAGCAATGGATGGGAGGCAGCACAAATCAAGGATTCCATCCAAACTTGAATATAATATAGATACAGATATAGATGTAGATGTAGATATAGAGCAGAGCAGCTGTATGCTACTGTAATGTAATTCATGTAACATGTTGTTTGAACAGGAGTCCGAGTTAAATAAATCCCCACTCAAACAAAAGTCCAGAGTCGGTACCACTTATACAGGCCCATTTTCCACTTGGAATCTGTCTGTCCACACAGTCTTCTAGATCTGTTGCTTGTCTTCTCCCTCTTTCTCACAATTTTTGCCTGTTTGATAGCCCTCTCTAAGCAAGTAAGGAGTTATCTTTCCATCCATCCATCCATCCATCCATCTATTCATTCTCTCTCTCTCTCTCTCCCCCCTCCCCCACGATTCTCTGGGAAATGGTGCTGAATGGACAAGAGAGAGGTGCCAGGTGTCAATAGTAATGAAGAGGTGGGTGAATCCACATTTGCCTTCTGAGGTGGGTAGTGAATAGAGATGGACCTGAATCCATTCAGCCCATATCGGAGAAATGTGTAGGTGTGGCACCACAGGTGCCTTTCATTATCTCTCCTCAACATCAGGGCAACTGCCCCCATTCACATTTCAGTGCACGAAGAACAGGTCCCCTTCATCCAGTGGCACTCCAATCCAGTTACCCTTTCCCTGCCTCCTCTGGCAGCTGACCCCTCAGACAGGGAGGTGGGACAGGGATACTTGCTACACAGCCAATGAGTGGTCAGCTGCCAGAGGAGATGAGAAAGGAGAGCCCAAGCATCTTCCTGGACTAAAGTGCCACTGAAGAATGAGGACCCATGCAGCGTGTGCTAAATTGTGAGTGGGGCAGTGAGCCATGGGGTGGGGGAAAGTGCTCATGTGTCCATGCCAATGATTTTTGCTGATTCAAATTGAATTGCTTGATGCCCATCTCTATTGAAGCCTTCAGTAACAAATTTCCCAGAGACAGTCACTCTTACAACATATTTCTTGGCATCCAGAACCTAACAGCAAAACTTCCTATCCCAATGTCAGGGGCCTTATTATATTGTTAATAAAATCCAAATCCTGATGTGATCAGAAATGTGATACTGATGAATAACTAATCTTGCTTTATTCCTCAGAATCGAAACAATATATTGTGGGGAGGGGGAGTTGCATTGAATAACAACATTTTTATCTGCTGCAACTGCCATTGTACAAGAGGAAAATTGTCTTTATTCACACAACGATAAGATGAGCAAGTCTTGGCGAGGCTTTAAATCATTGTGGCACAACATGTCAGTCCCACATCATCAACTGTGCATCTGCTACAAATGAAAAGATTTAGGTTTGGAGGGGGAGGGAGGGGAAGGAGGAACATTCCAGCTGAATATGCACCATTCTCTATTCTCTGCCCCTGAACAGGAAGCCAAATGTTTCCAGTACAATAATCCATTCACAATTTGAGTTTGTTTGTTCACAAATTAACTGAATATGCAGAGATATGTTTGCTATTCAAAGCCATTTGAAAGGGCTTTTGATGCGGACGAATTGTAGAACAGCAAATGACTGTTTGCCTTCCAAACACCACACACACACACACACACACACACACACACACACACACACACACACACACACACGAGATGGGAAATAGTCCAACCCAAAGAGCAGTGACCATTCCTGGCAATTCAAGCCTGGGTATTCATTTTTCAAAGCGTGGTCCTAATATAACCATGTCAAATCTGAACTTCTAATTTTTTTTTAAAGTAGAGTTCTCATCTCCAATATGTTCATCCTCTGATTCCACAAACTGGTTTGCTTTGAGCCCACATTATTTGAAGTTCACCAGTTGTGCAATGCATGCAGCCAAATGAAATAAGGCACTGGTTTAATTTGCAGTCAGAATTTGATGTTTGTCACTTTCTTTGTTCATGATTAGCCATTTCCCTGGACCACTAAGATGTAGCTGTTATTGAGTACCACTACCAACTCTTCTCTCTATTACATTTGCTACAGAACAGTGGGGGAGAATGATTCTCATCATTTCATGCTTGATAGCTTCCCAGAGGGATGTCACTGCCCATGATGGGAAACAGGATGCAAGATTCAATAGGCCTTTGGTCTGACCTGGCTTGGCTTTCTTTGTTTTCCCAGTGAAGTTGTAAAATAGTGTCTCTGCTGTACTATTTCAAATTGCATTTGGGCTCTGATAATTAAAGGCTCCCTACTACCAATAATTACTTCCACCCCTTGGTGAAGAGATATTCTAGGGGTTTTGTTTGTTTGTTTGTTTGTCTCTTTTTTTTGTGTTGGGAGAGATGATTTGGTTTAGCGGAAGACATCCAGGCATTCGTTCCTCACATCTCATGACCCACAACTGGAAGTGATATAGGTTACACATGCTGATTTTATTACCTCAGTGCCAGTTATACTTCAAAAAAGTAAAAATCGGTTCAAACATTTAGAGCACAACTCATATATTCTGCATGCATAACCTAGGGCAGGAGCTCATCTGCCAAAAGAACTCTAGCTCTGTCAATGCTTTTCAAAACTCTTTATTTTCAAAGTCATGTGGTATATATAACCATCTGAATACCCCCCCATTGGTTTTTGCCATACTGATTCACTTTGTCCTGTTTTAAATGTTATCGCCAGCTGCACCATGGAATAAAGTCATTTTCTACCTTGTTTCCTGGGGCAGTGTTGCCCCTTACTTTTATTATTTTGTTGTTTTTAAATCTTGACTGACACATCAATATGGTGGAAAGGGATTCCCGTTCAGAAATGTTTGATCTGTGGTGCAATAGAAAGGGCTGAGCCTTCTTGCCTCTATTGCAAGAGCAAGTTTTTATATATATATAAATATAAGAAAATACATTGATAGGAGCATGCACACAAGCTATACTGGTAAGGAGTGAATCAATGCATCATTAGTACAATTTGAAACAATGCTCTTGGTGAGGAGAAAATAAACTAGAAATAAACTACTGGCAAGGAAAATGTATCAATGTAGTCCTTGGGCTGCATGCTCAGAAAATTATTAAATACTCTTTTTAAAGAAAACCAAAATCCCTCCATAGCTGTATATTTGAGATTCTTTTGTCAGGTGCTTGATATGCGATGAGCTAGCATACAGGTATAAGGCTGAATGGAGCAGTTTTCCCCCTCGATGCTCCATTTTGCTTTTTGCCTCTTCCCCTACCTCCCATCTGGGGCTTTTTGACTTGTCAGGGTTTGGAGAAGGGCCTCCCAGAAATGAGTGTATTTTCCCTCTCTGCTCTTGTGCTGGGAGTATGGAGGCAATTAGAGAGTTAATACCATAAACTCCCTGATTGCCTCCACGCTTTCAGCACACTTTGCCAAATAACTACCCCCAGCCCCTTTAGAGCTTCATAACTAAGTCCCCTTACCCCCAAATCTTTCCAGATTTCAGGGGTTTGCCTAAAATTACTTCAGGAAGGCACCCCTGCTACTTTGGAACCCCAAAGTAAGTAAATTTTGATTGAATATTTTAAAAATAATTTTGAGTGCATATTTTAAAAAATATATGCACTCAAAAATTACTTACCTTGGGCCACCAAAGTTGCAGAGGTACCTCCAGAGAGCAATTTTATAGAACCCCCTGAAATGTGGAAAAATTGGGGGGGGGGGTAAGAGGGCTGAGTTATGAAGCTCCAAAGGAGGTGCCCCTAGGAAAAATATTTTGATTGGAATCAGAACTTTGAAAGTCAAGCTATGGGCAAGCCACAACTTGGCTTTTGATTCCAGTTAGACAGGCACCCCATTTGGAGCTTCATAACTCAGCTTCCTGACCCACAAACCTTTCCAAATTTGGGGGGCTTTCAGGGAAGAGCTTGAGGAAGCTCCCTGCCATTTTCTCTATAAAGATTGTTTCATTCTAGAGGGAAAATGGTGTTTTGTTTCATTTGTAACAAA
Organism: Phrynocephalus forsythii; assembly: GCA_029282475.1. Lineage (NCBI taxonomy): Eukaryota > Metazoa > Chordata > Lepidosauria > Squamata > Agamidae > Phrynocephalus > Phrynocephalus forsythii. Next base: position 40,370,302 of record JAPFRF010000006.1, read on the forward strand.
ATGCTGCTTCCCCATTTCATTTCATAATGTTTCATTTTGTTAGTTAACGAAACAATGAAACAGAGTGTCATTTTTTGCATGATGCCCATCCCTAGTTACAAATAAAGTTGTCAGATGAGGATTTGAAAGACTGGCAATGAATTTTGCAATAGTGACAAAAAAGAAAGAATTAATAAAATGTATTGATATAAATATAAAAAAGGAAGTTTAGGTCCACCTAATTTAAAATTATATTATGTAGCTAATCAAATGACATACATGGTGTATATTTTAACACAACACAACAAAATAATATGGTCAAAGTTGCAATTTCAAGAATATGGTAACAATCTGGCACACAGTTTCTTGAAATAAAATAATAGTACAGTGGTACCTTGTATAAAGGAATTAATTTGTTCCAAAAGAAATTATGTTAAGCAAATTTTCCTTTATACAAATTCCCATAGGAATGCATTGAAAACAGAGTAATCCCATTTTTATGTTGTACGGATTCTCCCCATAGGCAATTATGTTAAGCATTTTTATGTTGTACAGATTTTATGTTATACAAGCTGTTTGTTATACAAGGGTCCACTGTATTGTAAAAAAAGACTGGAAACTTCTTTCTTAAGAATGTGGTATTAATATGGAATAGATAGAGAATAATATTCATCCTATCTGTCTATCCCAGGGGTCCTCAAACTACAGCCTGGGGGTTCAGATCAGGCCTGCCATCATCCTGAATTGGGCCTGCTGGCCACTGCAGAAGCCCCACTTGCTCCCCCACTCAAGTTGAAAACTTGCTGCACAGCAGCCACTGCCCCAACTAACAATGCAAATTTCGAGGTGCATGGGAGGGAGGGAAATGCTGTTTTGTAGCATCTTTACCCACGTTACGACTGTCATACCCCTCAACTTTCCTGGGCTTCCATCCTTCCGCCCTCCTCATGTGTGGCACATATTTATTTATTTATTTATTTATTTATTTTTACAACTTATATGCCGCCCACTATCCAAAGGTCTCTGGGCGGCTTACAATCAAGGAATTAAAACAGTTAAAAACATCAAACAACAATAAATAATTAAAACAACAATAAAAACCTTATACTAAAACATCACACTAAAATTGCCATCAGAAGACCCACAATCTAAATTGTATCAATTAAAAAACTTCTGGAACAGGAAGGTTTTTACCTGGCGTCGAAATGTCATCAGTGTTGGCGCCAGGCGGATCTCACTTGGGATGGCATTCCATGCTTGGGGGCAGCTTCCATCCTTTCACCTCCTTGAGGGATGGCTCTTTCAGGAGGGCCCCCTCATCTTAATTGCCGGGTGGTTCATATGGAAGGAGGCGGTCCTTCAGGTATCAGATCCTATTTATTTATATGTCCTTTGAATTGGGCCAGCAACTGGTAACCAATGTCCTACCCCCTTCCACCACCCCACCTTCCATTGCTGAGCTTGTGTAATGGCCTCCAATAGTGAGTCACCATATTAGAGATGCACATGATAATCAGACTTCACTTCCAGCAGCTGGGGCAACCAACGGGAGGGAGAGGCAGGACCCTGTGGGAGTCTAGTGGGATTGGGGAGGTGATGGGTCTCCTTGGTCACCAGTTCCCTTTTTGGTGAGGGCAAAGCACACCATTGCCCATAGTGTCTTGAGGGATGAGCAGGACGGGCCTCTCCTATCCCCTTGGAGCTATGGGATAAGCAGGGTTGCCAAACGGGCCAGCAGGTGAGGAGAACAGCATTGGGCTGGGGAGACAAAGCAGGTGAGGCCTTCCCTCTCTCTTCCTTGGAGACACACCAGGGAGCCACAGGTTGTGGGCCACCAGAGCCACTGTGTGGGCCCATTGGGATGGGCAGGCTGCACTGGCATGGTGTGGAGGGCATTCATTAGGCCCTCCCTTTCCCCCAACAGGCAGGCAGGACTGGATAAATGGAAGCCACAGGATGGGCACTGGCCAGCAGGTGAGTGGTGGGGCCTAGGCTAGGCCTCTGGTTAGGCCCACTAGGTCTCAGGGCCATGTATTTTGGGGGGGAAACACCCCTGTGCCAGTGGTAATTGGGTCCTCACTCTGTGAGCAATATACCCGTGACTTGACACGGGTAAAAGAAATGTGTTGGGGGGGCATGAGGGACCAGGTGACTTGCATGGGTAGGGGCTCAAAAAGCAATGGTAGCCAACTGCTGGGCTTTTTTTAGAATGGTCCAGCCCTCAACAGTGTCTTAGGGACAGTGAACCAGCCCCCTGTTTAAAAAGTTTGAGGACCCCTGGTCTATCCTTTACATCTTGTAACAAAATTAGAGAATTTCACAAAGAATTTGAAAGCAAGTTTATTGAATACATTAAGGGAAAATAGATTATCAAAATAAACAATTGGATAGAAAAGTCGGGTAGTAAAGAAGAAATCATAGAAATTTTGGGAATTGAACAACTATGGTTTAATGTTATACAGCTGGAACTTTGTATTAGAAAATTGGTAAAAAGGAGAGGTCAATGTAGAGAGTTTATAAAGTTTAAAGAAATTGTATTACAAAAAGAAAAAATATAGGATTAAAAGAATGAAAGGAATGATAAGCAAAAATCTATAAAATGTTAACTGAAGAGGATCAACAAGAGATTTTAAAAATGCTATGGGAAGCTGATTTGGGAGAAGAAATAAATATTGAGAAGTGAAAGTCTACAGTATATGGAATGAAATAATTTTAAAATGTATGTCTATAAGAGAGCTGCCTAGATGCCCTAAGCACATCCAATCTTGCCTGATTTCGGAAGCTAAGCAGGGTCGACCCTGGTTAGTACTTGGATGGGAGACCACCAGGGAATACCAGGTGCTGTAGGTGCCTGGAGTAGGAACTGGCAAAACCACTCCAGTATTCCCGCCAAGAAAACCATGGACATGGGGTCACGAAGAGTGGGTCATAACTGTAACATCACAACACACAACACATGTCTATAAATATAAAATAATTTTTAATAAATTGGTTTCGAGATGGTACTTAATGCCAGTGAAAATGTATGAATGAAAAAAAAGCCAAGATATGTTGGATATGTGAACAGGAAATAAGAACAGACTTGTATATACAATGGGAATGTGAATAAATAATGAATTTTTGGGAGTTGTTTTTAAATGACATAAAAGTAATACTCAAGCTAAATTTAGGAATATGTCCTAAAATAGCATTTCTATTAATATCTGAGAATGAACAATGGAATTTGACAATGAAGGAAAAGATTAAATTTAATAACAGTAGTTAAATTATGTTAATAAAAAAGAATTGGAAAGTTAAGTGTAATCTCCAGTTAAATGAATGGTATAAAGAAATGTGGAATATAACTATCAATGACTAACATGTAGTATCAAAGTAAGAAAAGGTGTTCCACCACATGATTTGATGTACTTCTGCAAGATAAATGAAAGATTTTCATTGGTCCTGGGAAGGGGCAGGGAAGCATATTGAATATATGTATGTTATTATTAGTTTTGTTTTGCATCTTTGTTTTGTAGTAAATCAAATGAATTAAACATTTTAAAAGATGCACACAACCCATTCAAGGCCTCTAATTTAAAATACCGTATATAATATTCATATTAGCTATCATAGTTTTGATCAGTTTGCATTATTTGTGCAAATATCATTGCTGCACAATGGTAAGATTGACAGAAAAGGTTTTTCCCTTTTGTGCGTGAGAAAAAAATGTTGAAATGTCCTGGGCATTCTACAAGTGGCACACTTTGTTTTTCTATGGCAAAGACCAACATTCTTCAGTCTTGGAACGGTTGCACCCATTGGATTTGGCTGGGCCACACAGAGAAGAATTTCCATTCAATTCATTCACATTCTGGAACATGAAGTTTTAAACAACTGGAATGTAGGAGTAAGCAGAACGGGCAGACTTCCTCTTTCTGTAGTAAGCAAAACTCAGCTATAGCCTTTTGAGGCTTTTGTTTAATATTCAGATCTGAGACTTTCACCTCTTCCCCAAAGACTGATATATGGGGCTGGAATGTGGAAAATATATACAGTAGTCTTGGATATTAATGCTGCCCCTTTCCCCCTGTCTCCCATGTTAATGGCTTAATGGCTTCAGCTCATATTTTGGGACATGTGTATAGCATTTCAATGTAGGCTCCATCACAGTGCTTGCATTCAGAAAGAATGAAGTGCATTTCCAATACACCAGCCTCCCATTCTTTTAATCATGGAGAAGGGAATCCACATTTGGGTGGATATCACTCCAGGACTTGGCAGTGAAAACTGGCATAATTTCACAAAGCTGTAGCAGTTTGGGACCCTTCTGAATTGTAATTAATCCAATGCAGTCTAATTCATGAAATTCCCAAAGAAGACAAAGAACAAAATGTTCCCATGGTAGTGAAGAACTAAAATCACAGCATTTATATACATTGTATTACTTTCAAGAATATTAAATGATATTGTTAACTTGGAATAGGGAGTTCCTCTGTAAATACAGAAACACAGTAATTATGTCTTCAGACTATTTTGTTTGCCCAACAATCATTAACATACAGTAGAAATTAGCCATAGCGCTGGGGAGAGGAATTATTCTTGCTTTAATGCAAACTGGGTTGTAAGAGAACAATTTTACTTTACATTGATTTTTTTACATCAAATTGGAAACACATGGAACTTACTTGCTATACTCTCTAAATTGGTGCTTACCAACTGTGTTCCTGCAGTCTATGGGAAGCTTAGCAGGGGCTCCTTACTGAGAAAATTACTAGTGACTGATGTGCCTCCTGAAAGACAGCTTGGTAGGTCTACCGATGATCTCACACAGCGGAAAGGAGCGAGTACAATAAAATGCATTCAGTATATTCTCGAGCATGATCATGAACTGCTGGATAGCTTAATGGTTTAGGTATCTTTCTGCAGAGCCAGAAGTTGGGAGTTCAGTTCCCCATGGTGCCTCCTGGATGGGGGGCAAACTTCATGATGCATAGGATCCCTTGCAGCTCTGCCATCCTAGGATGATGATGATTATATCATGTTGGGTGATAAGGACACCCAACAGAGTTGGCCAGCCAGAGTTCCAGATCTAGATGAGAAAACAGGGGTTGCAACCAGCAAAGCTCTGGCAGGTGACTGTGCAAAGATCAGAATCCTATTTCTTTCTTACCCCGTGTGGTAACAAAAACTTCTGCACCTGATTTATGGGGAGCTGGATGCATAGTTAGGTGCATGACTGGGGAGGCCCCGCAATCAACATGCAACCAGCCCCTTGCCAATTCATTTCAGTTCTAAAACTCAATAGGATTCTGGCTGGAGAGGGCCAAATGAAGTGCCCCAAGATTAGCATAATTTATTATAACAGTGAAATTATTTCTGGAATGTAGAGATGGGCACGAAATGAACTTTTAGTTTATTTCATTATTTGATATTCATTTCATTAGGTAACAAAACGAATAACAAACCCCAGAATTTTAGAACGAAACAAAATGAACTGGAAAAAAAAATGGTTCAGTTAGGTTTGTTTCATTCTTCCCCGCTGGCAATGACAGCTCGGCTGCCATCACCCGCTGGGGATAACTGTCTAGAGAGAGCCCTGTTTTTGCCTTTGCATGTGGAGGTGGGACCAGGGCTCTCTCTAAAGGGATTTTCCCTGCTGGCGGATGACAATCTAGAGGGGACCCCGTACTCGGCTCCACATGTGGAGCCGAGGCTGTGGCTCTCTCTCAAGGGATCTCCGCCACGGGGGGCGGTCGAGAGAGGACCGTAGTCTTGGCTCCACAAGTGGAGCTGAGGCCACGGCTCTAGCTCAAGGGATAATAATAAATAATAATAACTTTATTTTTATCCCGCCTTTCTCCCTGGAGGGACCCAAGGCGGCTTACAACAAATTCATAAAAGTACAATAAAAGCAGTACAATGTAAAAACAACATAATACCTATAAAATACTATAAAATACTATACAGTATAATACAATAAAAACAAGATTAAAAAAACAGTAGCTGCAGCAGAGTTAAAAGCTCCCCAGCCAATGTAACTAAAAAAGTAAGATGTTATAAAATTTGGTGAACACTGGAGTCTCAAAAGGCCTGCCTAAATAAATAAGTCTTAAGGCCTCACTTGAATATTTCAAGGGAGGAGGCGGTTCTCAACTCAAAGGGGAGGGAATTCCATAGTATCGGTGCCACTACTGAGAAGGCCCTATTTCTTGCCGCCGCCCCTCGCACTTCCTTGGGTCGCGGTACTCGTAGAAGGGCCTTCTCCGATAAACGAAGGGGACGGACCGGATTATATGGAAGAAGGCGGTTTCTCAGATAACCTGGTCCTGAGCTGCCTAGAGCTTTAAAGGTCATAACCAGCACCTTGAATTGGGCCCGGAAACGAATGGGCAGCCAATGTAGTCCTTGGAGAAGTGGCCCAACAGAGTCATACCGCCGAGCTCCAGTAACCACCCGGGCTGCCGCATTCTGTACCAATTGTAGTTTCCGAACCGTCTTCAAGGGCAGCCCCACATAGAGCACGTTGCAATAGTCTAATCTTGATGTAACCATGGCATGGATCACTGTGGCCAGGTCTGCACGATCCAAGTACGGCCGCAGCTGGCGCACCAGCCGAAACTGGGCAAAGGCCCCCCTGGCCACAGCCGCTACCTAGGAATCCAGGAGCAGCTGTGAATCCAGGAGGACCCCCAAGCTGCAGATCTCCACTGTGGGGGGATGACAGCTGGCCCGGCTGTCACCCGCCCATGGCGGAGGACAGTCAAGAGAGGAGCGTGGTCTCAGCTCTGCATTCCTCAGTAGGGCTTAATTCTTTATCAGAATCTGACGATGTCATTACATGCTTCTTCCACCAAGTGTGCAATAGTTTAGAGGTTGCCTACAGGGCCCTATTGAGTAGAATGGAAATGAGGAGGAATATATTGATACAGAAAAGTCAGTCCTTATCAAGGAAGGGGAGAGTTCGACTGTTAGGGTTTCTAATTAGACTGGTGCTACTTTCAGAGGGAAAAAAGGCTTTTTGTTTGCCCAGCTGGCAAATGAAAGCTGAGAAGAAGCACAGGAAAGAAATGGATGATAGATCTAGGTTAAGCCTGGGTGAGAGCATAAGGACATGCCAATAGAAACAAAGAAAGCAAAGCTGGTTCATACTAGCTCAGAGAAAGAATGGGAATGCATGAATGGCTGTGTAAGGACACTTGAACAAGGAAGTAAGCCTGGAGAGATGAGAGAACAAGAGAGACACAGGGAGAGTTACAAGATTATATACAAAGCCACGGAGCGCAATATTTTCGCTGGGATACCATGATGTAGGATGCAGTGAACCATTGTGTCTACACCTCTGCCTTTATGTCACCCCACCCACTCACTGAGTAATAAGTGGTTTTTTTAAATGCTATATTCCAGTTTTTGCTTAGAAGAGATAGCTGCATTACTCTGTGCTAGCATGTCAGGCCAAAACAAAACAAAAATAAAATAAAATAAAAATAGTCTAGTGTAATTTGGCATGTCTGAAGAAATAGACTTCTCCAGGAAAGCTCACATTAAAACATAGTCTCCTATTGTTTTATCTTGCATCTACTGTGGTGTGTGTGTTTGTGTGTGTGTGTGTGTGTGTGTGTGTGTGTGTGTGTGTGTGTGTGTGTGTGTGTGTGTGTGTGTGTGTGTGTGTGTGTGTGTTTTGTTTTACAGGTAACAAGTCTTCCATATGAATTTACCTTGAAACCCCTGCTTCCTACAATGCTGTGAATGTTCCAATGCATACCAGGATTATTCCATAGACAAAAGCAGTTAAAATAAATGCCCTAATAAATCAGTAAATAAACAGATTATTGGTTTGTTGAGATTTATACAAATTCTCAGTTGGTTTATAAATTTGAGTGAATAATAGGGGCTTGTTCCTTTTAAAATGAATGTCTTCCCCACACCTAAATCTCTGCAAAGGTGGTGGAACTTTGAGAGTGGAGTCAGGGAACACAAGTGTCAGCAGAACCATTTTCCCCTTCTGTTGTCTCCGTCTTTCCTGGAAATCCCAACCCACACACATACACACACTGTTTGGATGATGTTTTACAAGATAGAATTCCCAGGCAGATGTTATAAGCAACTGAATTACAATGTCTACTTTGGTTCAGGCAACTAATAGTTATAATGCTGTGAACACCAATCAAAACTAGAAATGGGCACAAAATGAATTTTTGGTTTGTTTTGTTATTGGTTATTTGTTTCATTATCTAACAAAATGAATAACAAAATACCCCTCTAAGAAAAATGAAACAAAGCAAAAATTTCCATTTCGTTTTGGTTTGTTTTTTGTACTACTAGTGCCTCCTATCTGGACTGGTGGTGGTCTGGTCCGGTCTTCCCACTGGGCTCCAGGAAGAAAAAAAGTCGACGGCCCATGCTACAGATGGTAGGTACAGGTACATGTGGTTATCAGTAAAAATAAAATAAAATAAAATAAAATAAAATAAAATAAAATAAAATAAAATAAAATAAAAGGAGCTCCATCCTGGCCCCAGGGGTGCCTGGGTCGGTGCTCTAAAATGAAAATAAATAAATAAATAAAGCAAGTGCCGACCCGGCCCCAGGGGCCATGCAGTCAGCACTTTAAAAACAAAACAAAACAAAACAAAACAAACAAACAAACAAACAAACAAACAAACAAACAAACAAACAAACAAACAAACAAATGAGAGCCAACCCAGCCCCAGGGGTACCTGGGTCGGTGGTCCAAATTCAATAAAAAAATAAAAAATAAAACCAGCACCAACCCGGCCCAAGGAGCCGCGTGGTCAGCGCTTGGAAAAAAAATGAGGTGCTGGCTTGGCGCAGCACCTCAAAAAGCCCCCACTGGGGACTTTTAACCCCCATGGAAAAGGAGCGCTGACCCGGCCCCAGGGGCCTCACGGTTGGCACTTGAAGAAAAAAAAATGGCACTGTCCCCAAGCCTGTGCCTCATAGACCCCCTGCTGCAGGGGGCAGGATCGGCTGCCACCACCGTCTGGTAAGGATTCAAACTGGTTTGGATCAGTTTGGGTTCATACAATTTTTAAAAAAATTCATACGAACCCAAACCAAATCAAGTGTGGGCCCGAAACAGATGAACCCAAACATGGGTTTTCTGTTTCGTGCCCAATTCTAATCAAAATCTTATTTAAAACTTAGGAATTCTGGGTTGAGGCTATAGCTACAGTGACCCCCCCCGCCTATTGTGGGGGTTAGGGACCCAATCCAACCCACGATAATTGAAAATCTGCAATGTGCGAATGCAGGTCGGGTTGGGCCTGGGGGGCTAACTGGGGGCTCTTGTACTTATCCCCAGCCTAGCACTGCCCCGAACAGGACTGTGAGGGCCTTCACATGCCTTCTGGAGGCCCCAAAAGCCTCCCTGCAAACTGGAAGTGACGTCTGGGTTTCTGGAAATCATTTCTGAGGCCTCCAACAGTCCTAGAAAGGGCCTTGGAGGCCTCAGAAATGATTTTCAGTGACTCAGAAGTCACTTCCGGTTTGCAGGAAGGCCCTTTTGGGACCTCCAGAAGGCCTGGGTAGGTCCTCACAGGCCCATTCGGGGCAGCGCCAGTCCTGGGGTAAGTATAGGAGGCTTGAAACAGACCTTTGCCTTTTACCCCAGGGGGACCTTTTTCATATACTATGGTCTCACAATATAGAGGGACTGCAGTATATGAACCATGAAAGGGCGGGAGACCACTGTACCATCGTATGGCCTTGTTATGGGTAAGAACATTGAAATAATTACCAGGTAATCTCTAATATTCCATCCTTTGACAAGGTGCTGGAGCAGATTGTAGCTTTTCAACTCCAGGGGTTCCTGGGTGAGATGGATAATCTAGATTCATTTCAGTTTGACTTCAGACTTGGTTATGGGATGACAACTATACTGGAAACTGGACAATGGGTATGTGTCCCTATTGGTTCTGCTGGACTTCTCAATGGCTTTTAATACCAGCACCATTGACCATAGTGTTTTGTTTTGTTTTTTGGTATGTCTCTCTGGGTTGGTACTTGGAGACACTGTTTTACTGTCCAGGGGCAACAGCCTTTAATCATTTTGCTTATATTGACTATAATATTAAATCTGCATTTGGTTTGTCATTGGTCCACATTACATTAGTCACAACATTCTGGTCACATCTGTGATTCACATTTCTGCTTTGGTTGCTTTTATTAATGATGATTTCTGTTGTATATTTATAGCTGTTGTACTAGCTGCTTTAAAAGTCTCCATTTCAGAAAGGGAGAATGGGATAATTTCTCTCTCTCTGTTTCACACTCCTGGTCTTACAAAGAGGAGCACCATATATTTATTTCCTCTACTTCAGTGTCAGAACAGTTCCAAAGTCCTGGGGTCATAAAGAGATGACCCCACCCACAACTGCCATAAAGAACAGCTCTTTAATACATGACATTTTATTATTTTATTTGACCAGAGAGCTTACAGGTGGCCTTATCTGTCCCCAAAGAAAGAACATTTGGTTGTACTTGTAACATATGTATTATTTATATCAGTGGCTGATCCAATTTGTCAGTATAGTTTATCTGCCACTCTTTCCCATACAGGCTGTTAGATCCTTTGCCTGAGCTCTGTTCAGAATATTAGAAGATTTGTTGCAGCAATAGGGGTGTGGGCTAGCCAGGGGAAAGTCTATAAATCATCAGATTTACAGATTACAAATGCACAGTGCTTCCTAAATCTATCTTTGATATATGAGGATGTTTCTCCCTTGCTTAGGGGTGTACTTCAAAACACAACAACCACATGGCTTTGGTGAACACTGTCTTGCCATAAAGACAGCTTTTTCACAAATACATCATCTGGACAGCGTTTAATATGAACCAGTATTCTGCTAAATTTCCTTAAATATTCTGTTTCAGTACTGAGCATGTTAAGTACTGATGAAAGTGTCACTAATCCAATGCAGAAGGCTTTGCCATTTTTTTATTTTTGCATCCTTACCCTGCTTATTTCACTTTAATAAATCCAAGCAATGCTGTCTGAAGGTAACCTCTGGGGAGCCAAGTCTAACTGAGAGCAATTCCAGACAGAGCATTTGTTTTGCAAGATGTACCTGATTAATTACTGATGATATCAGTGGTTTTTTTTTAGCCGACCACAAGCTATCAATCATGTCTCATTTCAAACAGTGACAAAATCTTTGATCTGGGGTGCAACTACAAGTTGAAGCTGTCCTGTTTTTGTGTTGGGTTTGGCAGGATAGAAACCAAATCAAAAATGTCCAACTTCATCACATACATGTAAGCATTAGAGATGGGCATGAAATGAATATTTTTGTCTTGTTATTTGTTTTTTGTTTCATTACATAGGGCAAATGTAACACGAAACAAACTGAACCGAGAAAAATTGGTTTGGTTAGGTTCGTTTCATTTCTGATTTAATTAATTCAACAGTGTAATTATACCCTTTGTTAGAATTCTTCTCTTCTCTTGAATGACTCTGGATTATTATTATTATTATTATTATTATTATTATTATTATTATTATTATTATTATTATTATTATTATTATTATTATTATTATTAATTTATTGCAGTGGGAGAGAGGTTACTGCAATGGGAAAGAATCAATTTGTCTTTTCTTCTTCCCTTGCCCGCCCCCCACACATGTGACTGAAGTGCCACCTAGTGCTACTATCACATGCTCTGTTGAAGATGCTAAAGTGAGAAAAAGGTAGGCAAGAGACTTCTGTAACATGGTGGCTTTATACTAGAGATGGGCACAATATACAAATATAGCATTTCAGTTCATTCATTTCATTTCATTTCAGTTTTCATTTCATTTTGTTTCATTAATAACAGATTTTAAATAGAATTTTCATCACAAAATGAAATGAAATGAAACAATTTGTATAGCTATAAATAATGGGGAGCTTTCTTTCTTTTTATTTAACAGGGATCCCACTGCTCTAAATCAAAGACCCTCCTTAAACCTGCCAATCAATTTGCTTTCAAACAATGAACCCCCTGTAAACAAGCAGGAAACCTAATGGCTAGCTGCTGCACTTAGAGATTGGAGAGATGAGCTCAACAGCTGATCAGCAGGGAGGGAAGGAATGAAAACATAAAAAATAACTTCCACAGTCCTACTTAATCAGGAAAGGAAAATATTCAGTTTAATAAATCAGCTTGCAGACAGAGGCAGAGTCAGCGCTGAGAAGGGAAGGAAAAGTGGTTCTAAAACTGCCATGTTTGCAGTCCAGAGACAGGGAACAGCAGCAGAGCTCAGCTCCTGGCTAACTACAGGCAGATAAAGATCAGAGATAAGTTAGCTTAACAGCTGAGGTGTGGGCAGGAAAGGAAGGAAATCAATCAGTTTAAAAATAAAACCATGTTCTCAAGATGGCTGGATCAAGCGGCCTCTCACCACTAGGATGAATTGTTTCATTTCCAAAACAAAAATGTTGTGTAATTTCATTTCTTGACAACATGCTGTTTGCTGTTTCATTTTGTTTCACAATGTTTTGTAAGCTTAAAATATGACAAAACGCAGCATGTCGTTTTTCTTAAGGTGCCCATCACTACTTTATACCATTCAAATGTTGCTGTTTTCTGGAGAAGGTCAAATGTTTTTTATTAAAATGCTGCATTGCACTGGAAGAAACTATGAATGGTTATGAAGAAGCCAAGAGGCCAGGAAGCCTAGAAGATAAAGTGTTTTAGCAAGGGCAATTATCAAAAAGCCATTATTATAAATGAATATTGTGTTAATGTAGACCATGAAACGAACCCTGCTTTTGTTTGCTAATGATAGGTATAGGCCCAAGATACAAATAAGTTGTGTAAGGGACAGATTAACACCAAGATGTCAGAGAGTAAGGTCATTGTGATTCCCCAATAAACAACATATGCTGGCAGAATTCCACAAAGGTTTTTACTTAGTGACTATCAACTATCCACTTATAATATTAGCTGGGGACCGAACTGATATGACTTATAGCTTTCTTTTTCTTCTCTGTGGTGTGATTCGATGAACAAGATAGCCTGCAATAATATCAGGGCAAAGTGTGTGTCAACCTTCAGGGAAACCCAGGTATTCCAACTTTAAATTAATTGTGGTTTGATCCCAAATAAAACAGTATTTCTGCCAGAATTGTTTGGGTATCTTTGTCAGCTCAGAAGACAAATTAATTCTATAGCTATACCATCATCTTTTTAAAATGAACGTACAAATCGTTATTTGAATATTTTAATGCTATTTCTGGTTCAGTGATGCATGATCTTCTGACATCATGCCTGTCTAAACAGAGCCATTGGGATAAAACATCATGAGTTTAAGTAGCATTTTTGAGAAATTGCCCTTTCTTTCTTTCTTTCTTTCTTTCTTTCTTTCTTTCTTTCTTTCTTTCTTTCTTTCTTTCTTTCTTTCTTTCTTTCTTGGATTTATTTATTTATTTATTTATTAGATTTATACCCTGCCCATCTTCCCAGGGGAACTCTGGGCAGCTTCCAACAAACAGACCAGAACAACGGTCACCAATACAAAATACAATAGGCAAATTCAACCTCAATAGACAAATTCAATAGGCAATAAATACAGTGAACAAAAAACAAGTTAAAATAAGACACTGCTAGCACCCTTAGCATACAACAGAGCTGGCTCAATAGCTCAGCGTCTTAGTGTCTTAGTCATCAGAGTAAACATTAATGGCAGATGGCGGGTAAAAAAAACCCAGCTAAAATAAATTAAGTAAATTACACTGGGTGAATTAGACTTGGTCACCAAAGGCCTCTCGAAAGAGCAAGGTTTTAAGGGCTCTGCGGAAGGCCAGCAGGGACTCTGCAGAGCACACCTCACTCGGAAGGGTGTTCCACAACGAAGGGGCCGCCACCGAGAAGGCCCGGTTACGGATGGTAGATTTCCAGGCCTCTCTAGGGGTGGCAACCCAGAGCGAGTGCGCTCGTGACTTCCGGACTTCCGATCTGCTCTACCAGGTAGTCCGGGCCCAAGCCATGGAGGGTTTTATAAACTAAAACCAGCACCTTGAATCTGATCTGGTGTGCAACGGGCAACCAATGCAAGCGAGCCAGGACTGGGGTGATGTGGTCATGACGACGCACTCCAGCCACCAGCCTGGCTTCTGCATTTTGTACCCGCTGCAAACGCCAGATGAGAGTCAGGGGCAACCCCATGTAAAGAGTGTTACAGTAGTCCAGCCTTGAGATCACCAGTGCCTGCATTACTGTTCTCAGGGAGTCACCATCCAGGTATGGGCAAATCTGGGCTATTTGACGCAGGTGGAAAAAAGCGGATCTGGTCACAGCAGCCACCTGGGCATCCAAGGATAGCGCCGGATCCAGGACCACACCCAGATTCCTAACCCTATCCACCAGTTCGAGGGAAACACCCTCCAAACAGGGGAGAGGGCCTCCATACCCAGATGGAGAACTCCCAAAGAACATGACCTCAGTCTTCTCGGGGTTGAGTTTAAGCCTGTTTGCCCTGGTCCATGCCATGACCACCCCCAGACACTGGTCAAGGGTCGCGACAGCTTCCACTGCAGAGGTGGAAAAGGAGAGACAGAACTGCGTGTCATCAGTGTACTGATGACAGCAGACTACAAAACTCCAGATGACCCCCGCCAGCAGTCTTACATAGATGTTGAACAGCATGGGGGAGAGAGACGAGCCCTGCGGCATACCACATGGGAGTGTCCACAGGGCCAACAACTCTTCACCATGCTGCACATACTGGGGTCGAGCCTCCAGGAAGGACCGGAGCCAACTGCGAATAGTGCCCCCGATCCCCACCTCAGAGAGCCGATCCAGTAGGATACCGTGGTCGACGGTATCGAAGGCCACTGACAGATCCAGGAGAACCAACAGGGTAGAGCAACCCCTGTCGGCCGCCTGGATTAGGTTATCTTGCAGCGCGACCAGAGGTGTCTCGGTCCCCCAGCCAGGCCTGAACCCGGACTGGCATGGGTCAAGGCAATACTGTTCCTCCAGAAATGACTGTATCCAGATCGCGGCCACCCTCTCGATGACCTTGTCCAAGAAGGGGACATTGGCAATCGGACGGTAACTTGTCAATTGGTATGACACCAGGCCTAGTTTTTTAAGGATGGGCTTTATTACCGTCTCCTTCAGACGGGAGGGAAAAAAACCCTCGCTGAAGGAGGAGGTGGCAATGATGGAGGCCCATTCAGGCATCATCCCCCCCGGCCACTTTTATAAGCCAAGCAGAGCAAGGATCGAAGGGGGTGGATGAGGGCCGGCAATGGGAAATTGCCCAGGAGGCTTCCAAAGGGGAGACAGGCCCAAACTCAACCAATCGAGGAGAGCGAGGGGGTGCAGCAACAGGGGATGGCGAGGGATGGCTAGTGCAACTGGAATCAAAACCGGTCCAGATGGCCTCTATTTTCAATCTAAAGAAGACTGCAAAATGCTCACTGTTGAACTCAGTAGGAGGAGGCCTGGTCAGACTAGGATTGG
Source organism: Phrynocephalus forsythii (assembly GCA_029282475.1). Taxonomy (NCBI): domain Eukaryota; kingdom Metazoa; phylum Chordata; class Lepidosauria; order Squamata; family Agamidae; genus Phrynocephalus; species Phrynocephalus forsythii. The sequence continues at coordinate 40,385,728 of JAPFRF010000006.1, forward strand.
TGAGGTCCCGGACCACCCGAAAGAGTTCTGCCTGGCGGTTCGAGGCCTCACCAATTCTCAGGATGTTTTAGCCTCCCTGATGGCCGAGAGTAGCGCCTAGTCTGGATGACAACTGCAGTCTTATTAAATGCCGTCCGGTTCCTCCTCCAGCTGCTCTCCAACCTTCTCCGTTCCTGCTTCATCGCTCTTAGCTCCGCCGTGAACCACGGCGAAGGTCGAGCTCTGCGGCAGAGGAGATGCTTGGGGGTGATCCTGTCGATGACGCGGGAAGCTGTTTCAAACCATCGATCAATCGCAGTCTCGGCCGGATCGTCAGCCAACCCACCAGGAAGCTACCCGAAGGCCTCACGGAACCGTGCAGGGTCCATCAGCCTCCTGGGCGAGCCCAAATAAGGGGCTGAAGGTCCCCGCAGGGAGGGGCTGCAATTGACAGGGAGAAGGACAGCAGGTGATGGTCTGACCATGACACAGGAAGGGAGACAATGTCCCCCACCTCCAGAGTAGAATCCCCCAACATGGAGGTAAATACCAGGTCCAGGTTATGCCCAGACCTGTGGCTGGGCATAAAATATGCTGGGACAGGCTCATGGAGATCATGGACTCCATGAATTCCAGAGCAGCACCAGACAGTCCACTGCCGACCTGCACGTTGAAGTACCCAACAATCACAAGGCGAGGAGACTTCAACAGCACAGTGGCAATGAACTCTGAGAACTCTGGTAGGGATTGAGCTGGGTTGCGGGGAGCGCGATAGCCCAGCACAATGCCAAATCTGTCCCGCTGACCCACCAACAGGTGAAGGCATTCTAGCCCTGGCCTAACCAATGTTGAGGCCCTGCTGACATAAAGGGAGTCCCTGTATACAATGGCAACCTCCCCCCTTCTGACTCTCCAACCTGCCTACTCCCTGAACCGAGAACCCAGGATGGCACGGCTGGGTGAGCGAAGCCCCACCCTCTGCACCCACCCAGGTCTCAGTGATGCAAGCCAGGTCGGCCCTCCCATCGAAGATGGTATCGTAGACAACAGGGATCTTATTATGGACTGACCTGGCATTCATAAGGAGGCAAGACATGTTGGAGGCACTGGTGGGGTGGCGCCTGGACACATGGCAGTGAGTCAGGGGGTCAGAACAAGGGACAGGCGCAAGATGCCTGACCCAAGTTCTTCTTATCTGACTAACCCAACAACTCCGAGCGTACCGTCCACTGCCCAACACAATCGGAATAGGAGTCCCTGCTGACATGGTGCCAAGGAGAAAAAAATTAAACTAAACCACTACAAACACAAGGTATAAGAAATCATATAACAAAACTAATTTAAGTGAACATAAACAACAACAAATAAATAATACAACCGAAGAATAACAAAGTAAAATAAAATAGAGAATCAAATCATGATACAATGGGCTCCTTTCCAGTCCAACTTACCTAATTCCTTTGACTTTCATGAAATATTTTATCATGATGCCCTTTCCTTAGTCTGCTTTGAGACTAAGGCACATATATTTGTCTTAGGGCTACTCTTTTTAAATCTTTGCTTCATGAAATGCTGATTCCATTATTCCTGCCGATTGGTGCCTATTGGCTGAACAGGTGTTTGGTACCTCAAAGCCCTGCTACCTCAAGTAGGTGCCCACTCAGGAGCAGTACCTGGCTTCCCTGCCCCATCTCTACCAGACACTGACTCTGAGTGGGCACATGAAGCATCAAACCACTGTTCAGACAATGAAAGAACTGATAAAAACTGCAAACATTAGAAAGAAAAGCAAGGTGTAACTCTTCAGATGTTACTGATTTTGCCTTACTGATTTTATCTTGGATTGCAATTCCTGGACTTGCACTGCCAGTGGCAATGTTAGTTGGGTGAGTATGGGAGTTGAACTTGTAACCTTGTGGATATCATTCATGTTTTCAAGTGCTGAATTATGAGGCTCACTGGAGGGATATCTGATACATTATGGAAGAGTTAACACAACTTGAAATATTTCCAAAATGAAAAAAGTTTAGACAAATAAGAGCTCACCCAGTCGCTGAAAAATTAAGGGAAAATACAACTTTATTCTATAGGAAGTGAATTACTTATCTATTTTTCTATGTCTCTGTGTATAGCTTCCCCCCCCCCTTTCTGTTGATTACTAAACCATTTAAAACTAGATCACAAAAATGCTGGAGGAAATTGCATATATGATGACCCAGACAAGAGAAATAGAAGACAGGGTGTGTGCAATTATGATTAGCATTCTAAGGGTAGGAATTTGGCAGCCGTTAACACTATGGATGGGCACGACCAGGAAAAATTATGTTTCGAGTTGTCGTGTGTCAGAGCCGGCCCGTTTCGGCTCGTTTCCATTTTTCGTGACATTTTTCAAAAATTTGTCATTTCGTTTGTTGGTTTTTCATCTGTCGTTCGTACTGGTTTTGGGGGGGGGCTCCTGGAGGCACCTCTGGGTGGGTGCCTCCTCTGGCCCACCATGAAGGGAAAGCGGGCTCCTGGAGGCACCTCGTGGGTGCCTCCTCTCCTCACCCGCTACAAAATGGCATGCATAGCCAATTGGATATGCATACCATTAAGTTGCAGCAGCAGTAGCAGGCAGAGGCACCTCTTTCGGGTGCCTCACTGCCTGCTGGAGAGCAAGCAAAGTGACAGAGGACTGGAGTTACTGGCTGGACCCCTAAGGGCGCCCACTGTGACTCACTAAGAAGGGAAGTGTACTTGCTGTAGTGCAATGCGAGTACACAGATCTGGCTTGGGGTTAGGGGTTAGCGCAAGGGCTAGGATTAGGGTTACTGGTAAGGTTAGGGTGAGTTACTGGGGTGCACCTCTGGGTGCCTCTCTGACCCACTAAGAAGGACAGTGTACTGGCGTATGGGTTAGGGTTAGGGTTCAGGTTCGGGTTCGGGCTAGGATTAGTGGCATTTTATGCCCGACTGGCACATCCCAGAAGTCTCAGTCAAAACCTGGCCAAGTGGCCATGCAATTGGTGGATATGGCTCCAAAAATTTGCATGGTCCACTCCCATGGACAGCCCATCATTAATGCGCAGGTGTAAAAAAATAAAAATAAAAATAAAATAAAATAAAATCAATGGAGACATTTTGTTGCAAGAAAACCCATTGCTGCTACTGTAAAAATTCAGGCAGTTTTAAAATAGCTATTTTCGCATGTTTCTGTGGTGCTTTGGTGTGTTTTTGGACCATGCAATTTCAAACTAAATATTGCGGTCACCCCATTTTGGATCCCCCGCCCGCACCGCATGGCATGGCGAGCGAGTTGGTGAGACGACGAGGATGCCCCCCACCAGAGCAGCCCAGGACAGGAGAGGGGGGAGGCCGGGGACCCCCCGCCCCCCAGAAACCACCCTTCTGGTAGGTGCCCTCACTGAGGGAGGCAGCCATATTTTCGCCTGCTTTTTTGGCTGGGAATCGGGGTTTTTTAAAAAACTTTTTTCCTGTGCCGCGTCGCTTGGCGAGTTGGCGTGGGCGAGTGCGACTCGACAACGAGGATGCACACTTTGCGCAGCCCAGGAGAGGAGGGGAGGGAGTCCGCCCCCAGAAATCACCCTTCTGGTAGCTGCCCTCACTGAGGCAGGCATATTTTCACCTGCTTTTTTGGCCGGGAATCGGGTTTTTATTTTTTAAAAACTTTTTTCCTGTGCCGCACCGCTTGGCGAGTTGGCGTGGGCGAGTGCGACTCGACGACGAGGATGCACACTTTGCGCAGCCCAGGAGAGGAGGGGAGGGAGGCCGGGGACCCCCCCCAGAAACCACCCCTCTGGTAGGTGCCCTCACTCAGGCAGGCATATTTTCGCCTGCTTTTTGGCCGGGAATCAGGGTTTTTTTTATTTTTAAAACTTTTTTTCCTGTGCCGCTTGGCATCGCGCAATCGCTGCGATGCCAGGAACGACAACACGAAAAATCAGACCCAATTTTTCTTTAGTTGATTCAAGTTCGAGTTCTGGCAGAGTAATTGTCGTTACCGTTTCCGTTGCGTAACGGAAACGAGAAACGGAAACGGAAACGAGAATTTCGCCAAGTCGTGCCCATGCCTAGTTAACACCTTTGAGATGAAATTCCCTTTGAGTCCAAGTCTATATTCTATTACAGTGGATCATCCTAGATTTGCAGTCTCTGCTGCCGGATAGACTTGACTGTGGCATTTAGTAAAGGCAAGCATATGATATTCCTCTACCTCTGAGTTTACGAGTCCCAGTTGCTTAAGAATAGCAGAATCAAAATGACTCCCCTCATAACCTAAATTATAAGCAAGAGTAAGGAAACTATTCATTCATTGACATCCTTCAGTCTCGAAAGACTATGGTATCATGCCTGGAGTAGAGAAAGTAAACTATACTGAACAATAATACTTTTGTTATTCAAGGACTGCAAAGTTCTCCAATCAGCCCTGCTACTCGGAATAAATCTCTGGGCTCTGAGTTAAGGTGGTTGCACCAGGATCTAACTGGTGTAACTTCAGACTTGGAACAACGTGGATCCCACAAACCTGAAATATTCTCTCTCCAGCCAGAAAAAAATGGCCTGTACTCCTCTGGCTCAATCTGGCAAAGCAGATCCCTGGTGCTTGTGTATTATTTCATTGTATGTTCTTTCCTTGGATCTCAGGTTCTCTAAGCCTCCAAACCCTAATTTCACTTGGTCAGAAGACTGGGAACTCACCTCCCCACCCATAAGCATGGCTTAATAGAACATTTCCCTGATTTGATGAGATGCTTTGACTAGCAAACTGTTGTTTCAAACAGCCCTCCCAAAACCAGATTTCAAACTGGAGCCAGATTGTGACTCAAAAAATTAGACAAGACAACATCTAGAAGAATCCACTGCTTTTAGCTTTATGATTGCATTTTAATGATGTAAGCTGCCTTGAGTTCTTTTTAGCAGAAGAGTTTCTTTAAACAAACAAACAAACAAACAAACAAACAAACAAACAAACAAACAAACAAACAAACAAACAAACAAACAAACAAACAAGCTTACCATATTTCATTTAGTTTATTCTAGCCAGTTACACTAGATCATTTATGTTCTCTCAGTGGTGAGAAACCAGTGGGTGTTTTGTGGAAGGACTTACCTTCCTAGCTTAATTTCCCACCTGGTAAATTGCTGAAGGACCAAGTAATAGTGAATGCAGAACATATATTAAGTGGATTGTCAAGTGATTTTCAATTGTAGATCATTCTTTCCCTCCTGCTAATGGTAGGCTACAGTGATCCAGGATACATAACACATTGTTTTTCCATGTGACTTTCACAGGAGGTGTTTCCAATTGACCAAGTCCAGGATCCTTAAAATATTCTTTTAAATTGAGGCCACAGAAGGAGCTGTTTGTTTGATCTGTATTTTAATATTATGGATATGTGCTGTTTGAAAAACATGTTTCAGCAGTGTGCCTGAGATTAATTTGAAAAAAAAATACACATTTTTGAATATCTAAAAATACTGTTGCCAAGCAACAGGGTTAAAAAAGAGAGAGACTATAGTAGTTGGAGGCAGTATACCATTTGTACCTTCCAAAAGCATATGCAAATGAATTCAGTCTTATAAACCCGGGAGTCATTTTGAGCATCCTGTTTTATTTTTGTTTTGTTTTTTCTCCCCCCCCCCCAAGTACATAATTTTCAACAAGGATTCACGGTGCAGGCCCTTGAAAGCCTTTTCATTTGTGAAATGCTTGTTATGTCTGTCATGAATTTGATTTGAAGATATTGGGGGGGGGGAGGCCTGAGACTATACCAACTTGTGTTTCATTATTCACTACGACACCCCTCTTGGAATTAGTATTCTGCTGGACTGGAGAGCAATACTGAGCAAAAGTTTTTGGAGATGTCTCCCGATTTAGTTTATTCTCCGAAGCTGATGCCTTTGTACACATACCGTTTCCTGAGGGACAGAGCGATATTGGCAGGCCAGCAGAAATGCTAATTGTGCTGAAGAAATGCTGCAAATGATGAGGTGCTCTAGTGGGGAGTGAAAAGAAAGTGCGGGATTTAATTACAGTCTGTGGATCCGCAGACTGTGAAGGAGGGAAAGACTGTGCTAAGCATTTGCCATTGATTTGTGAATCATTATTAACTGTCCACCAACCTCTTCAGCCTCTGACAATTGTACATAAACAGAGTTACACCTTGCTTTTCTTTCCAATGTTAAATATCCCCAGTTGCTATTATAACTGTCACCTAACAAGTTGGAGGCTATTATGTGAGAAAAGGAATGTTGGGTGTGTTTCAGCATGAGTTGGAAGAGGCACAGAGGATGTGGAATATGATTTTTTTAAAAAAATGTTTAAATAAAACCAAAGACAGGTCAATACACCGGTCATAAGCTCTTCAGGAACAGAACTAGGCCTAATGCTTCCACTCCATCTCTCTGTAGGAAGGATGGGTGACTCTGTATGCTCGTTTTCATCCAGTGTGTTGAGCTTCCACCATTATGTGCTCTCCATCTCCCTTCTGCACTTACTCTGAAGTTTTATTTTCCAAAGATGTCAACAGTTCTTACAGAAAGCACATTTCTTCCAGACACTAGAACTCCCTCCCACAGGAAGCCGGGCTGGTTCCAACTTTGCTGTCCTTCTGCAAGAGAAAACTTTTCAGGCAGGCTTTGTCAAGTAGCTCAAATGTCTGTAGCCGAATATACAGCGAGGTCCAGGTTAGAAAAAAAATCAAGACAGACTAGTTGCTGGTTTTTGTGCAGTCTATTTACAATATCTACAGTCGATTATCAATACCTTTCCTCTGAGTACATCAGCCATCATTTCTTCATTATTAACAGCAGCCTCTCATCATTTCACCATCATCAGTCATCACTGACATGCATAAGAACATAAGAACATAAGAACATAAGAACATAAGAAGAGCCATGCTGGATCAGGCCAAAGGCCCATCTAGTCCAGCTTCCTGTATCTCACAGCGGCCCCACCAGATGTGTTCGGGAGCGCATGAGACTAGATATCTGTCTCCTGATACCACTCTCCTGCATCTGGCCCTTGAAGTACCCTGGTTTAAACATTGGAGGTTACACATCTCCATCACGGTTTGTAACCTGTGATGGACTTTTCCTCCAGGAATCTGTCCAATCCCCTTTTGAAGGCATCCAGGTCAGATGCCATCACCACATTGTGTGGCAGGGAGTTCCATAGACTTACAACGCGCTGGGTGAAAAAATATTTTCTTTTGTCAGTTCTTACTCTCCCAGCCCTCAATTTGAGTGTATGTCCCCTAGTTCTGGTATTTTGGGAGAGGGAGAAGAGCTTCCCTCTATCCACTTTACTCATACCCTGCATTATTTTGTATGTCTCAATCATATCCCCCCTCAATCGCCTTTTTTCCAGACTAAAGAGGCCCAAATGTTTTAGCCTTTCTTCATAAGGGAGGTGCCCCAGCCCAGTAATCATTTTAGTCACTCTCTTCTGCACCTTTTCCAGTTCCACTATGTCTTTCTTGAGATGCAGTGACCAGAATTGTACACAATACTCCAGGTGGGGCCTTACTATTGTTTTGTATAAAGGCATTATAATGTTCGCTATTTTATTTTCAATCCCCTTTTTAATAATTCCTAGCATGGAATTGGCCTTCTTCACCGCTGCCACACATTGGGGAGACACCTTCATGGAGCTGTCCACCAAGACACCAAGATCTCTTTCCTGATCCGTCACGGATAACTCAGAGCCCATGAGTTGATAGATGAAGTTTGGATTTTTTGCCCCAATATACATTACTTTACATTTGGTTACATTAAAACGCATTTGCCATTTCTCAGCCCATTCCCCCAGTTTGGAGAGATCCTTCTGGAGCTCTTCACAATCTTCTCTGGTTTTTACCACACTGAAAAGTTTTGTGTCATCGGCAAACTTGGCCACCTCACTGTTTATCCCTGTCTCCAGGTCATTTATGAACAGATTAAAAAGCACCGGTCCCAGGACAGAGCCCTGGGGCACACCGCTTTTCACTTCTCTCCATTGTGAAAATTTCCCATTGACACCTACTCTTTGTTTCCGGGATCTCAACCAGTTCTCAATCCATAAGAGGACCTGCCCTCTTATCCCCTGACTGTGCAATTTTCTCAGCAGCCTTTGGTGAGGGACTGTGTCAAAAGCCTTTTGAAAATCCAGATAGACTATATCCACCGGTTCACCCAAATCCACGTGCCTGTTGACCTTTTCAAAAATTCTAAGAGGTTTGTCAGACAAGATTTACCCTTACAGAAGCCATGCTGATTTTCTCTCAGCAAGGTTTGTTCTTTTATGTGTTTTAAGATTTTCTCTTGGGTGAGGCTTTCCACCATCTTCCCTGGGACAGATGTAAGGCTAACCGGCCTGTAGTTTCCTGGGTCCCCCCTCCTTCCTTTTTTAAAAATTGGTGTGACATCTGCTATCCTCCAGTCCTCCGGCACTGTGGCCGTTTTAAGAGACAAGTTGCATATAACCATTAAGAGATCTGCAATTTCATTTCTCAGTTCCCTAATAACCCTTGGGTGGATGCCATCTGGGCCAGGTGACTTGTTAATCCTCAATTTATCAATTAGTCCTAAAACCTCCTCTCTTTTAACCTGTATTTGATTTAATTCTTTAGTCAAGAGGGGCGGCTCAGGCAGCGGAATCCGCTCAAGGTCCTCTGTCATGAAGATAGACGCAAAGAACTCATTCAATTTCTCTGCAATGTCCAAGTCTTCCTTAACCTCCCCTTTATCTCCCTCACCATCCAGGTTTTCTACTTCTAACATATTTAAAGAAGCTTTTATTATTACCCTTTATATTGCTAGCCATTCGTTCCTCAAAGTCTTTCTTTGCCTCCCTTATCATCTTCTTACATTTCTTTTGCCACAGTTTGTGATCCTTTTTATTTTCCTCATTTGGGGAGGATTTCCATTTACAGAAGGACCTCTCCTTGCGCTTTAGAGCCTCTCTAACTCCACTCGTTAACCATGCCGGTGTCCTCTTGGACTTAAATGAGCTCTTCTTTCTTTGTGGTATGCACTTGTGCTGGGCCTCTATTATTGTTGTTTTAAACAGGCTCCATGCACTCTGAAGACATTGGATTCTTCTAACCTTCCCCTTCAGTTTCTCTCTAACTAGTTTCCTCATCTGAGGGAAGTTTGCCCTTCGAAAATCAAGGGTTTTTATGTCTGATTTGGTTGACACTCTTCCTCCGACATGCATGGCAAAGGTAATAGCAGCATGGTCACTGTTCCCCAGAGGCTCAGTGACATTCACACCTCTGACCAGGTCCTGAGTATCACACAATATTAGATCCAGAGTTGCCTGTTCTCAGGTGGGCTCCGTGACAAGTTGCTCTAAGGCACAGTCATTCAGCAAGTCGAGAAACCCAGTTTCTCTTTCTTGCCCGGAGCTCGCATTGGCCCAGTCAATGTGGGGATAATTGAAGGCCCCCATGATTACTATCCTATCCTTTTTAGCCACTTTCATGATTTCTCTCCTCATTTCAAGGTCCCCCTCAAGTTTCTGATCTGGTGGACGATAGAATACTCCAACGATCACATCACTCCTTGGACCTGGTAGTTTAACCCACAGTGATTCTATGGTGGAGTCAGACCCTCTGTCAATCTCCATTCTGCTGGATTTTACGCCTTCTTTGACATAGATGTCCACTCCTCCTCCAACCCGCCCCCCTCTATCTCTTCTATAGAGTTTATAGCCTGGGATTGCTGTATCCCACTGGTTCTCCGCATTCCACCAGGTTTCTGTTATGGCTATTATATCAATGCTAGCTGCCAAATGTTCAAGTTCTCCCATCTTTGCTCAGAGGCTTCGAGCATTGGCGTAGAAGCACCTGTACAGTGGGTCCCGCAACAACAGCTGCTGCCTTGTTCTATTCGCCCCACAGCTTTTATTTTGGGTAGATGAACTGTTACATTCCGTTATTCGCCCGGTGCTAATACCTATACCTGCTATGTCTTCTCTATGTGATTCTCTACCCTCTCCAACCTCATTCCCCGAGGATGAGGTGTTCCGAACCGGATGCCACTCAGCTCCTGTCGGCTTTCCCCCAGTTATCAGTTTAAAAGCTGCTCTGCTGCCTTTTTGAGGTTGAGTGCCAGCAATCTGGTCCCATCATGATTCAAGTGCAACCCATCCCTCCTGAACAGGTTTGGCTTGTCCCAAAATGTTCTCCAGTTCCTGACAAATCTAAAGCCCTCCTCTCGACACCATCGCCTCATCCACGCATTGAGACTTCTGAGTTCTGCCTGTCTGGTGGGTCCTGCACGAGGAACAGGTAGCACTTCTGAAAATGCTACCTTGGAATCCCGGGTCTTCAATCTTCTACCTAGCAACCTGAATTTGTCTTCCAAGACTGACCGCTTGGCCTTCCCGATATCATTGGTACCGACGTGTACCATGACCACTGGCTCCTTCCCAGTTCTCTCTAGCAAGCTATTTATATTTCTGGTGATGTCTGCAACCTTTGCACCTGGCAGGCAAGTAACCATACGATTATCATGCTCCTCACAAATCCATCCCTCCGTATTTCTAATTATAGAATCCCCTAGTACAATGAGCTTCTCTCCTGCAGACTGGTCATCAACACGTACCTGATCTTGTATCTCATCAATAGTGATGAGGGAGAGATCCTCCGGTGGAACCAATTCTTCCTCTATGTGTGCCTCATGAGGTGTGCTGAGGGAAAGAGCTTCAAACTGATTGTGCAAGATGAGACTCTCTGAGCGATGCCTTGGCCTTCTACTCCTTTGAGTCACATTCCTCCACCCATCCACCTCCTGAGTTGCGGGAGTGACTTCCTCCTCTGAAGTTTCCCCTGTCTCCTCTTGGACCTGAGTAGTCTGTTCCGCTCTGTCCAGGAACCGCTCAAGCTCCTTAATATGTTGCAGGTCGGATATGCAAGCCTCCAGCTGCTGGACCTTCTCTTCCAATAGCGCCACCAGCTTGCACTTGCAGCAGATGTAGTTCTGCACACGCTCTGTCAAGATAACAAACATGGCACAAGTACTGCAGGTAACTACAGCTGCTCCCTGCAACTCCATTTTAACGAGTGCAATAAAATGTATTGAAGGTCTCAAAAATGTAAACTTGCACTAATTTTTTTTATCTAGTAAGACTCTTTACTTCTTTTGTTGTTTATTGAAAATCTAATTGTGTAGGGGCTGCTAAAGCACCTCTACTCCAACTGCAATCACGTCAGGAAGTTTCCAGTGCTAACTTGCTAATGTGTGTAGGACTTCCTCAGGAGTAGCTTGGCTTTAGGAACTCAATTATACCCAGAATAAATTATAAGATTTTTTTTTTGTAGCTTGCATGCGCCGTCAGGTGCGTGCTGCTGGGAGCAAGTATTTAAAGTTAAAACTCCGCCCCTTGCTCCTGCAAGAACAGGAAGTTAGCTCTCTGCCCTTTGGCCGTGTGCTCCTCTCACCACCTGCTTCCTCTCTGCTGCTCTGCCAGAAAAGGACTGAGGGGCTGCTGGGAGCAAGTATTTAAAGCTAAAACTCCGCCCCTTGCTCCTGCAAGAACAGGAAGTTAGCTCTCTGCCCTTTGGCCGTGTGCTCCTCTCACCACCTGCTTCCTCTCTGCTGCTCTGCCAGAAAAGGACTGAGGGGCTGCTGGGAGCAGGTATTTAAAGCGAAAACTCCGCCCCTTGCTCCTGCAAGAACAGGAAGTTAGCTCTCTGCCCTTTGGCCGTGTGCTCCTCTCACCACCTGCTTCCTCTCTGCTGCTCTGCCAGAAAAGGGTTGTCAGTAGAGATGGGCACGACTCAAAAAAATGGTGTTTCGTTTGTCGTTTGGTCGTTTAGGGGTCCGTTTCGGTTCGTTTTCGTTTTTGTGATGTTTTTTGCAAAAAAAATTCATTTTCGTTTTGTTAGGTAATGAAATGAAAAAACGAAAATGAAAACGAAAAATTGCTGTTTCATTAGCATTCTTTTAAGTTCAATGCATCTGCTGCAACAAAAACAAAAAACACGGCAAATTTGGTCATTTCGTTTTCGTTTTCATTTTGTTTTTAAAAAATTTTTGTTTCCTTTTTCGTTGCATAACGAAATGAAAAAACAAAAACAAAAACAAAAAATCGCTCATTTCGTGCCCATCTCTAATTGTCAGCTATCATCAATAGAGATGGGCACGACGAGGAAAAATTACGTTTCAAGTTGTCGTGTGTCGGAGCCGGCCCATTTCGGCTCGTTTCTGTTTGTCGCAAAATTTTTCAAAAATTTGTCATTTCGTTTGTCGGTTTTTCGTCTGTCATCAGTGATGGTTTGGGGGGGCTCCTGGAGACACCTCTCTGGGGTGGGTGACTCAGCTGGCCCGCCATGAAGGGAAAGCAGGCTCCTGGAGGCACCTCTCTGGGGTGGATGCCTCCTCTGGCCCACTACAAAATGGCATGCATAGCCAATTGGATATGCATACCAAGTTGCAGTAGCAGGCAGAGGCACCTCTCTTTCGGGTGCCTCTGTGACTCACTGCCTGCTGGCATACGGTGCACTTGGGCTGGGGAACGAAGTGAGAGAGGACCCCTACGGGCGCCCTAAGAAGGGAAGTGTACTTGCTGTAGTGCAATGCGAGAACACATCTGGCTTACTGGTTAGGGGTTAACGCATTAGGGTTACGGGTAAGGTTAGGGTGAGTTACTGGGGTGCACCTCTGGGTGCCTCTCTGACCCACTAAGAAGGACAGTGTACTGGCGTATGGGTTAGGGTTAGGGTTCGGGTTCATGTTCAGGCTAGGGTTAGTGGCTTTTTATGCCCGACTGGCACATCCCAGAAGTCTCGGTCAAAACCTGGCCAAGTGGCCATGCAATTGGTGGAATGGCTCCAAAAATTGCATGGTCCACTCCCATGGCCAGCCCATCATTGCACAGGTGTAAAAAAATAAAAATAAAAATAAAATAAAATCAATGGAGACGTTTTGTTGCAAGAAAAAACCACTGCTGCTACTTAAAAAATTCAGGCAGTTTTAAAATAGCTATTTTCACATGTTTCTGTGGTGCTTTGGTGTGTTTTTGGACCATGCAATTTCAAAATAAATATTGTGGTCGCCCCATTTTGGATCCCCCGCCCGTACCGCATAGCATGGTGACTTGGCGAGACGACGAGGATGCCCCCCAACAGAGCAGCCCAGGACAGGAGAGGGGGGAGGGCGGGGACCCCCCACCCCAGAAACCACCCTCTGGTAGGTGCCCTCACTCAGGCAGGCATATTTTGCCTGCTTTTTTGGCTGGGAATTGAGATTTATTTAATTTCAAAACTTTTTTTCTGTGCCGCGCCGCTTGGCGACTTGGCGACGAGGATATTCACTTTGCGCAGCCCAGGATAGGAGGGGGGGTAGGCCGGGGACCCCCCCCAGAAACCACCCCTCTGGTAGGTGCCCTCAGGCAGGCATATTTTCACCTGCTTTTTTGGCCGGGAATTGGGTTTTTTCCCCACTTTTTTCCTGTGCCGCTTGGCATCGCGCAATCGCTGCGATGCCGCCAGGAACGACCACGACAAATCAGACCCAATTTTTCTTTAGTCGGTTCGAGTTCGAGTTCTGGCGGAGTAATTGTCGTTACCGTTTCCATTACGTAACGGAAACGAGAAACGGAAACAGAAACGAGGATTTCGCCGAGTCGTGCCCATGTCTAATCATCAACAGCTATCATCAAGAACATGTTGCACCACATACAGTATATATAGGCTATACTACCAATCATGTTTGCACCTTACAATCACATGACATGCACTCTTTTACATCTAAGCTTCACCTCTGTGTCCTTGGACACTTGGACACTTCCCGTCCCTTCATGGTCAATTGAGCATGCTTGGTTCTGTCCACAGCTGGATTTATTACTCCTAATTTCAAGCTTAAGAACTCCTCCTGATCATTATATCTTCAATCCACATTAGTGGATTAGTGACTGGCTACTGGGAGACAATAAAAAGGATGGTTTATATTTTTTTGCTGCTAAATCAGTTCTTAGTAATGTTTTTAACCTAACATTTTTAACATAGTGCAATGTTCTTTATATTTCAATAATGTACTGTTTTTAATATTGTGTTTTTAGTTTAGGAGACAGGTGGTGTAAAATCCCTTAAATAAATAAATAAATAAGCAAACACACACACACACACACACACACACACACACACACACACACACACACACACACACACACACACATTTTAAAATGTACTCATCTTTCCACCGTATATGGTGTTGTGTGGACCTTTCCCACAGAGATACATTTGTTTGTATATCTCTTTCTCTAATTTTGTACATTTTATCTATGTCACACTGGATGGCAATAGTTAGACAAGGGTGGGCTTCAGAAAAGCAGTGCTGTTCCAGGTTGTTCAGGGACTGCAAGTTAGGCAAGCTTATAACGAGATGCAAATTGGACAACATTCTCCTGCATCCCTGCATGATGGACATGCATAATCTGGTATTGCCCATTTTACAAGGCATCTGATCACGCAGAAGAGAACTTGCAGACATCCTGTATGGGAAGCCATGAATGGAACCAAGCTTTGTAATATATGGAGTGTATACACTGAAGCTAGAGGTGGGCACGAAACAGAAAACCCATGATTTGGGTTCGTCTGTTTCAGGCCCACCCTTGATTTGGTTCGGGATCGGATTTGTACAAATTTAAAAAAATGCATACAAACCCGAACCAATTGAAACCGGTTCCAGTCCGACTTACCAGGTGGAAGTGGGCGATCCCGGCCCCAGTGGTAGGGGCTTTTTGAGGGGATGCTCGGGGCCAGTGCCTCTTCCCCCCCCTTCAACCACCAACTTTGCAGCCCCTGGGACCGGGTCAGCACTCTTCCCCCCCTTTTTTTTAGAGCACTGACCTGACCACCCCTGGGGCTGGGTCACTGCTCATTTTATTATTATTATTATTATTTTCTTCTTTTTAGAGCACCAACCTGGCCACCCCTGGGTGCGGGCCAGAGGGATGCTTTTTTGAGGTTTTTAAAAATTATTTTAGAAAGTCCCCATTGCACACTTTTTTAAAATTTTCTTTTTTATTTTTACAGCTGAGAAGCACTGGTTTGGAGCCAGCACTACCCAGCTGAGAGGTGCTAGATCCTCTGGTTTTATTTTTTATCTTCCCACCCACCCCATCCCTAGCCGAAATGGCTGGCCTGCAGGCCAGGCACGGGCTGGAGGGATGCGGGGGTTTTTTTTGGGGGGGGTTAAAATTATTTTTAAAAGTCCCCATTTCTGGGCTTTTATTTTATTTTATTTTTTATTTTTACAGCTGAGAAGGGGGCCAGGCATGGGCGGAGGGACATGTTTTATTTTATTTTTTTCAAGTCTGCCGGGTGGTGCCATTTTTTAAAAAAAAAAAAAATACAGCACTGATCACACAGTTCCAGGGCCAGGTCGGTGCTTTTTTATTTTATTTTTATTTTATTTTTATTTTAAGTCTCTGGATACCGGCTTCCCCCCCCACCTCTCAGCTGTAGGGCGGGCTTTTCCCCACCCTAGCTGCTGGAGTTCCAGGCGAGGAGGTGGCACTACAGGAGGACAAGGTAAGTGACACTGGGGAACAAAAAACAAAACAAAACCAAAATTTCCGTTTTGTTTCATTTCATTTTTCTTTGATGGGTCCCTTCGTTATAACAAATAATGAAATGAATTAACAATTAATGAAATGAATTAAAAATTGGTTTCATGCCCATCTCTAATTGAAGCTAATGAGATTTACATTACTGGATCAATGATGAATGTTACATACGGTGTATGTATCACTTGAAGCATTTGTCACATCAACATATATACAATGTGTTATATCCTCTAGGGGAAATGGAGGAATAAAGTCAGCCTGTAAATTATATGTTGTAAAAGTTGTTTATTTTCTGTCAATGTGTCAGTCCTTGCCTTTATCCTTGTTTAAAAGAGTGATGTCTTTTTATCAAAAAACCTTGTTAGTTTCCTTGTTTCCTTGAAGTCAGACCAAGGTCTTTGGGTTAAGTCTTGTCTCTTAGGAAAGGCCTTTGGACAGGCATCAAAGGAGGCTGAATTTTCCTAGAGTACAGAGGGAGGGGAGGGAGCAGGGAGGGAGAAGGGGACCACCAGAACAACATATCTATAGAGATAGCTGTGAAAATATCCCTGGGTGGTGAATTCACACCGCTGAAATAGAAACCTTCTTCCTAGTTGGTATGGATGTGGCATTCTTGGACGGAGATGAAAGCATTTCTTTATAGTTGCTGCTGTGGCTGCTGGTCGGGAGGCCTCTTTTTCTCCTCTCTTTCTTGCCAGGGTTATTTCTCTAGTTTAAAGGTTCATCTGCCTTTGAGAGAACAAATACACAGCTGGAAATTAGCCAGGAGGAAACTGAGCCTCAATAGAGCTCTATGTCAAAAGATACAGTAAAGAAAAAAGAAAAAACAATAATAGCCCAGTGTTTCCTTCCTTCACTATTTTCGCCTCTTTGGAAGCAGACCTCGGCACCCAAGTGGCCTAATTCTTACTTACACTAAGACCCTTTTAAAAATGGCTGAAACTTTAAAGATTCTTTACCTTCCTAGGCAAAAGAAAGAGGTTTTGCTGTCAATTGGAATGAGGTGGGCTTTAAAAAAACAACAACTCTCTTCTATTGGTCTCTCCCCATCGTATTATGTTCACCAGCAACATCCTCAGTAATTCTATCTACACACTTTGAGCTTGCTTGCATAAGGCTTGAGAAGTTCTCTTTCACCCAAGAAGCAACAGGTGTTTGGGGTAGAATCAGAGCAGGTGAAGTGTAAAGTGATCCGTAACACTTGAACAGGTTATGGGGAATTTTGAGCCCCATATTCCATCAGTCTGCATGACCACTGGTGACTGTGAGAGTCTAGGAGGTGCAAAAAAAAGTAACTTTCCCAAGCTCTGATGATCAGTAGTACCATAAGAAATACTGGTGAGATAAAAACAGAAGGAGCCAAACTCAACGACAATAAAAAATAAAGGATATTGGGAGGGAGTAGAGGATCAGGCAGGCTTTCCAATACTTTCTTGTAAGAATTTGATTACTAGTGTTAAGGACCCAACATTCAGTTTTATAATTAAACAATAAGCCTCTTTCGTAAAGGCTCTGATGTAAGATAAGCGCCAGTTCCTAGCATGAAATTTAATCTTTTTTTCCTCTGAGGAAGAGGCATTCGTTATTAACCCGAACAAAGTTTTCCCTTTTGTCAAACATAGGCAGATGGGAATGAAGGAGGCAAAATGTTAAATCAGAACAAAAACCTTAATTTTGTAACCATGTCTGCCTCCATTCAGTGTATACCATTTCAGCCTCTCCCCAATCTCAGCCAGGACAAAATGGCCGTGTCCACCTCAGGTGCTTCGAAAATGACCACACTGGGTTCTATCACTGGATTTTCTGTCCTTTTTGATAGAGAAGATCACACTGATCATTTTTGTGCACATTGTGAAGAAGTAGTAATGGTTGTTGGAGTTGTTGGTTGTTGCAATATATGCCCTCTCTATTTTACCTTCTGAATTTCCTTTTTTTAAAAGAAATACATAAGCAACCACTGCCATCTGAATAAAGATGCTGCATTGTAGAGCTCACAAATTACTTAGAATATTCTTTTGACTTAATAGCTATAACAACTGTACCCCAGACCTAAGGCCCCCTTACAAGCCTAATGTAGAAACGAACTCTGATTTTGTGAAAGGTGGTGACTGAGATACAATAGCCCCTAGACTAGGCTTTTAATTGCCTATGATGCTCATCCAAATCTACAGTATGGAGACACCACAAATTACTGCAATTCTTGTTGATACCTTTGATCTGCCATAGCGCAGGGTGGGGCCTCTTTGTCTGCACACCTGGATGGTGTCATGTGTATGGAGCCTATGGGGCTGCTTGCAGGGGCAGTTGTTTAGATAAAGCCTCACCACGTTATGAGAGGCCTCTTTTGGATCTAGATGTCTTCCCACCCTCCCTCCCTAATATGAGAATGAGATTAGCTGGTTGTGTAAGGGCCGAATGGGACTTTTTGGCTGCCACTCAGATTGGACCAGAGTGGCAGTGTGTTTTCACCCGTCCCATTTCCTTTAAGGCTAAGGGATGGTTTATAACTGGTAAAAACTGGCGAGTAGTGCAAGCAGTAAATTTAAGTCTGGTGAAAGTTATTGAATAAGATACCGTTATTGACCCAGTGGCCTTCAATATGCATTAGGAAATGGATTAGGAAATTAGGAACATTAGGTGTTAGGTATATAGGTTCAAAGGTTAGGAATGAGGGCTGCCCAGACCACAGGTTTTGGGTGGGCGCTGAACAGGTGGGCAACATCCTTCTAATAATAGGAATCATCCACTGATCTGCTTGCACTACTTTCAGGGCCCCTTGCTTAAGGGATGTTTAACTGTTTGATTGAGTGAATTTATATCAATAAATTGTGGCCCAATTTAAATGTGTGTCTTCTCTTTATTTCAGGGCTGGATGGATAGAGGATTTGTGACATAATTTTCTTCTAGGCAAATTCATCATTGCTCCAGAAGAAAACATCAACAATTTGTAAATAATTTTCTAGGGTTATGAGTCAGACCCTGAGTTGTTTATTTTAATAACTAATTCATAGTACATTCATTCTATTTTATTCTTCCAGCATTAGAAGCTAATATACCCAGATTGCTTCCTTCATTTATAAATTCCCTGAGAAAGCAGTAGCATAATATTATCAAGGGAAAATTCTTTCTGTTTCTCTGTATAAATTGGATGACACTGAATGATAACCATTTGAAGGAGCCTCATAGATCTTCACTGTCTTTAATGCTTCATTTCATACACCCTGCCTCCTTTCATATTCACTGCAATGGTCTGTTCACAAATTAGTCCTCCAAGTAACAAAGAGATATGTCAGGCAGGAAAAAAATATGAATACAGTAAAAATGGATGAATTACTAGATAGTTGTGTTTCTGCCTCTTGTTGAGGCTAAGCAGTTTCTACAAAAACCTGAAAAATTATCAATTTTCAGTTCTTCTGGCTGTCACCATCCCTATCTCATAACTGATAAGCTACGGATTGTGGTTATTGAAAAGTAGTATATCAAATGGTGTGGAGAGCAATTCAATATCCACAGTGTGCTGGGATTGGAGATAACATTATTATTATTATTATTATTATTATTATTATTATTATTATTATTATTATTATTATTATTATTATTATTAAAGTGTCAGCAGAGAAAAGGTCTCCTGAACTTTGGAGGGGACGGGAGGGGGAAAGCACCCAAGGAGATAATATGATTTGTATCCCCAATCCCTAGGAAAAGCGTATTGTGTTGTCATAGAATCATAGCGTTGGAAGGGGAAGCCACCTTCACCTTTTGGGGAGAAAGGCAGGATATAAGTAAGTAAGTAAGTAAGTAAGTAAGTAAGTAAGTAAGTAAGTAAGTAAGTAAGTAAGTAAGTAAGTAAGTGGCTAGGGTTAGGTTCTCTAATTTTATCTTGAATGCCTCTAGTGTTGTAGTACTCACCACCTCCCAAGGTAATCGGTTCTATTGGCATGCTGCTCTAGCAGAAAGTTCTTCCTGATGTTCAGCTAAAAACTGGGCCCCTGTAACTTGGGCCCATAATTATATTTCCTGTATTCAAGGATGACTGAGAATAGATTCTACCTTTCCTCTTTATGACTTTTTTTTTTGCAGTCACATTACACTCTTGGCTCACATCCAGCTTTTGAGTTACAAGAACTCCAAGATCCTTCTCACTCATAGGAGAAATGAGCCAACAATCCCCCCCACCTTGTAACTGTGTATTTTGGTTGTTTTTTCCACTAGGTGTGGAACTTCTTTGATTTTCACCTGGAATTCTTGCACAGAGTAACACAGCTACCTTCTCCAAAACTGCATTCTGTGGTTTTTCAGGCCAATGATCAAACTATATCAAGATCTTTTTGAATTTCCTTCTGTCCTCCACCCAATTTTATGTCATCTGCAAATCTGATAAGTATTCCCAAAACTCCCTCATCCAAGTCATTAATAAAAACAATGAAGTCCACTAGGCTCAGCAATCCCTGTTTAAATGCATATGTACTGAATTAGTTGTCTGCATGTTTGGACTTTCCTGGGGAATCATTGTCTCTGGGTCCTCTCACAAAGAACATATGGACTTGCAAAGCAAGTCTAACTGTATGTGTTTTCTCTATACCTCCAGTGCCAAACAACTGTTGGGCTACAGCACAAGGGGTATAGGAGGTCCTTGGCTTACTGGAGAATGTAATAGAGGAGCTGATTCAAAACAAGGGCACAATCCCACACTAACGTATCTATTCATACATTCTAAACTAATCAGAAAGTGTTCTTCATGTGCTAACATGCTGGGTACATTGCCATATGTATCCTGACAGACTTCTTTCCTCACGAGATAAGGAACTTGATATAGCTAAGAGAGGACTCTCTTCATTTCCTCCATTAAACCCTACACCTTTTGAGTCTCATCCGGAGGCCAGCTGAAATCAGATCCTGCTAGGGAAAATATCATTATCTACCTCTCCTAGCAACAAAGAAACAAGTTGTGCAGCAGTCAATGATAGAGATGGGCATGAAACGACCATTTTTTCACTTCGGTTCTCCGTTACCGTTACCGTTACGTAATGGTACGACTAACGACCATTTGGACGGGCCAGGCTCGAACCAAACAGAACCAACAAAATTTTCTTCGTTCTGTTTGTTTTCGTTACCAGCCTGGCTGCGTGATGAGAATGATCACCTACCTGCTGGTGCTGCTGGCCTTCCTGCCTGGTCCAGTCTTCCGGCTTCCGGCTTCCTGGTCCAGTTAGGGGCGGAGTCAAGAATGGGCTGTCATCCAGTCTCTGCGCGTGGAGGCCGGATCGGAGGCCCCTCTTACCGTCCTCTGCCTCGATGCATGGCAGCCCGCCGGGCTGTCATTTCCAGGGCGGAGATCGCTGGACAGGAAGGAAGGGGCCTGCAATTCGGTCTCCATGTGCCGACGCCGGATCCCAGCCCCCTCTCTCTGCCCTCCGCCTCGAAGCATGACAGCCCACCGGGCTGTCATTTCCGGGGCAGAGATCACTGGACACAGGGCTACAAACTGGCCTCCGTGCACGGAGACCAGATTGCAGGCCCCTCTCTCCGCGCTTTGGAGATGCATGGCGGTGGGTGGTGGGAGGGGTCTGAAATCCAGTCTCCGCGCACAGAGGCCAGATCGGAGCCCTGTGTCCAGCTCTCCGCCCCAAAAATGACAGCCTGGCGGGCTGTCATTCTTGGGGCGG
This sequence comes from Phrynocephalus forsythii, assembly GCA_029282475.1. Lineage (NCBI taxonomy): Eukaryota > Metazoa > Chordata > Lepidosauria > Squamata > Agamidae > Phrynocephalus > Phrynocephalus forsythii. The sequence goes on from JAPFRF010000006.1 coordinate 40,406,925, forward strand.
CAGGAGGTGGGAGGGGCCTGCAATCCGGTCTCTGTGTGCAGAGGCCGGATCGGAGGCCCGTGTCCAGCTCTCCGCCCCAGAAATGACAGCCCAGCGGGCTGTCATTCTTGGGGCAGCGGGTAGCGTGAGGGGCCGGATCGGAGGCCCGTGTCCAGCTCTCTGCCCCAGAAATGACAGCCCGGTGGGCTGTCATTCTCGGGGCGGTGAGCGGTGGGAGGGGTCTGCAATCCAGTCTCCACACGTGGAGGCTGGATTGGAGCCCCCTGTCCAGCGATCTCCGCCCTGGAAATGACAGCCCGGTGGGCTGCCATGCATTGAGGCGGAGGGCGGAGAGAGGGATCTTTCCCACGCTGGATGACAGGGCGCTGTCATCTGGCACGGTGAAGTAAGACCCCCGTTTCCGAAAAAAGAAAAATGGAAATGAAATTTTTAAAAAACCGTAGGAAACGGTAACGGAAACGGAGGGAGATGGGCTACGGACAGAACGGAAACGGAACACAATTTTTCCATTTTGTGCCCATCTCTAGTCAATGACTTTACTAAACGGTCCCCAGAATAGAAGGGATCCTGGAAAGAAGAAATGTATACATTTAGTGTAGCCATGCCAAGGGTACCTACTGAAAATATTCTGGAAGTGCAAGCTCTATTTATGATACATATGGATTGTTGAATGGCCTGTATTTTTTAACTATGTACAATTAAAAAAAAAACAAGTTCAGGATTCCCTGAGAAGCGAGCAGCCTTCTTCCCTACCCATGGCCAGTGCCACCGTAACAGAGTTGTAGTGTGTCTTGGACAACTGGCTCACCAGATGTTCAATTAACTATATATGTAATATTATGTGACCATGTGGAAGTGAAAAATAAAGGGGCTTTACCATGAAAATGGGTTCAGCCACACCATTGCTGTAATGTTACATGACACATGGGCCAAAGAAGTTGGTGCACTGCGTCATGAATTCACTATCTTTCACACAACATAACTCCCACACTTTTCTGGAAAATTTAGAGCTGGTATAAAAAGAATAATTGTCATTGTCATGTCAGTTTCCCTTTTTCCAGCTTTCCCTTTGATCTGCTCAAAGCCTTTTTATCTTCTATGTACGATATTTCCCCCCTAAGTGCTGTAATTTGAATATGGCCTACAAACACTGCAGTCCACTTGAATTCTTCAGAAGCCTTAAATCCTCTTCAACAAATGTAAAATTAATAGGAAGTATCTGGGGTGGGTGAAAATACAGAACTTCCCATAAAAGTCTCCTAGTGCATTTTATTTCTTTTTTTAATACATGAAACACAACTGTATGGTGCTGATTATTATAGTAGGATCCACAGGCACTCGCTGGAATTTATCCTCCTCTGTTTCAAAGAAACTAAGATTCTTTTGTTATTCCATAAACAGCGTAGCTAAACATATTCAGGGCAAGTTAAAAATCCTGTTGGCTAAGGACTGAATGTGCTTTCAACATATACTTGGACTCACAACAAGGGGCCCATCCTTAAACTCCCAAAACTCACTGGCTAAAACACATTGAGGAGGTGAGTACATTGACAAATAGTATGGAAAATGCTCCAAGATTGGGACAATCAAATTCTTATTGATTACATGATATACAAGACAATATGAGTCATCATAAATCATACCCATCTAATTCATACTTTTTTCCTTCTGCTGCTGGGGCTTCTACTTTTTTCCAACCAAATATATTTGCATCAATTCAGACAGTATGGTCACTTGAGCTGCTGCAACTTCCTGGCTGAAGAGACAACCAGAAACAGCTCTCCCAGGTTCCTTGTTCAAAGTGGGGACAGAGGTCGCAAAGGAGCACTCACCATCATGCCACTGATGTTGCTTCAAGGCACCCAGAAGAGGCAGAGATGGAGATGAAGAAAGAGATAGAAAGCAAAGGTGGTGGGGTGGGGTGGGGGAGAAATCAGCTACCAACCCTTCTTTTCAATATCTGCTGATGGAAGTTGATTTGCTTTAGCTTACCATACAGAAGTCATGGAGGAGGCAACTGGCAGCTAGCCCTTGTTTGCAGCTTACTAAGGTAACTCTGCTCCTGCTGTGGCCCCTGCAGACCTGGATAGGTACAGTAGACCTGCCATAACAAGCTGCAAAACAAGGACTGGCTGCCAATTTCCTTCTGTATTTCTGTGGACTCCTGCAGGGTCAACTAAAGCAAACTCCATACTCCCTTTGATTATATTAATGTGAGACATGATACACCAAATCTGTCAGAGAGGGATGCTTGGAATGCATCAAACTACTTAGCTATAAATCTGACTTTCATTGCCTGGGAATTAGTGATAGAACACTACTTCTTAACATACTTGTGATAGAACAAGTGTTCCTTATTCTTAGAACTTGCTAACCAGAATGCTAGTAATAATCACTGCCTCTTCTCATCACCCAATGCTTGTTTTCCATTCTCTTTCTAAACTGCTGGAACCTGTGGATGAGACCTAGGTTTCTGAGAGTGGAATGATGAATTACATGTGACTGATAAATTAAAGTAAGTGAGTAATAATCACTAATAGAAAGCCATCAGTAAGATGATCCCACAATGCCATTTGGTGTGCATGCACATTGCGTTTCTTCACCATGTACTTTTCAGTTTAATTTAGTAAATGGAATTTTATAAATTTTTCTTCCAACTACTGAGCAACTGGGTTTTAGTCAACACATTTGCCCCCAGAGCAGAGCTAATATACATTGATTATTTCCTTGTTTTTAAGAAATCTAGCTGTAAAAATAGAACTGTCCACATTATCTTAAAGCTGATTACTTCACATAGAGAACCCATATGGGCAAAAGCACATTTCTTAATAGACTCTGCCTCGTTAATACATGAGGGAGCTGCCAATGCATTCCACCCTTAAATGACTAACACTTATTTTTCCCCCTTGACTGATATCAACCCAGTGATGACCCACCTTGCAACAAGCTTTGGAGGGCATCCAGTTACTAAATATGTGAGTGCTTCTCAGCCACATTTGTTTATTCTTCTTTGATACTCATTCCTATTAACAGGAAACTCTGTCACAATACCCTTGAGGTAAATGGCAGGCACTTATGGAAACCAAATGACACCCATTTTAAGCAGGGTTACTTACGTCTGCCTGGGCAGTCCAGAACTTGAATCAACATATCTGAGATCACCTCCTGAATTTTGAATTAAGGAGGAGACTTTCAGAAAGAAATGGTGTAAATTATCTGGGACCGTTCCAAAAAATCAGTTAAGAATGCAAAGAAAGGGAAAAAGTGGAGAGGAAGTAAACTCAGGCTCTGATTGAGCACCTTTAAGAATATTTAACCTGGCTAATAATTCTTTTTTTTTTTTTTTTTTTTTTTTTTGCATTCTGGTTGAGATAATGATTCTGTGCCACAGTTCCAAGCATCTAATCATCTGCTTCCTTTTTCTCTTAAAGCATCAAACATTGTGGTGACGTGAGTCTGAAATGAAGAACCATACCATTGTACATAGAAATTAGTGCTAATACTGAGAAGATGCGTAAAACAAACACGTAAAACAAAGCTGAAAAATCATGGATGTTTTCCGTTGATTCAGTAAAGCAAATTAGGTCCTGAACACATCAAGCAAATGGTCGCTGCATTAATTCCCAGTCACATGACACACGGTTATTAGTTAATCATTTTCACTGGCGTAACTAGGGAGGGGCAGAAGAGTGCATTTGCCTCAGGGTGTGCAGCAATCTGGGGGTTCCTGGAGGGGGAGCAAGAGGAGGAAGCTATGTGCCATCCCACCAGCAGTCCTCCTTTTGCCCCACTAAGGCTTGGCATTCCTTAGTCCGGGAAAAGGAGGAGAGGGAAGCAGGCAATTATTTTTTCAAGCAGCACCTCCAACAATTGCTTCCTCTTCCTCCTCTCCCCCAGCCCCACTAAAGCTTGGTGATTGTTAGCCAGGGGAAAAGAGGAGAGGGAAGTGTGCAGTGGAGGTGCTGCTTGGAAAAAAATGCCATCACCTACTCCCCTCTCCTCCTTTCTCCGAGCTAACAATCATCAAGACTTAGCCGGGGGGGGGGAGAGGAGGGGGAAGCATGCTACGGAGGTGATGCTTGGGGGGAAAAAGCCTGCTTGGTGCTATCCGTGCACCCCTTGCTCAGTGGGTGAGATGAAGTTGGGGGGCAGGAGAGGGCGCAAAAACTTTGTCCCCGGGCACTCCAAACCCTAGCTACACCTCTGATCGTTTTCTCAGCCAGTGGTGCGACTGCAGAACATCCCCTCCTCAGTGGAAGGGTTGTTTATTTTGTACCAAAGTTGTATCAAAACATTCCTTACTGGTATTGCTTGGATGAATACCTTTATCAATTCTCCCCAACCACCACCACTGCTTTTCTCCATATCTTCCAAAGCTGACTCTCTCTTCCTCCTTTCCCAGCTCTCCCATTCCCACCCAGTGGTCCTCCCTCTTCTGTCCACCCTCTTCCCTGCCTTCTCATTTCAGACAGGGTGGTGTGCTGGGGCTTTTCATTCCCACCTTGCCATGCTGATTGACTAAGAGCATTTATACACGACCCCTAAACTCCGGGGCAAATGGCTCCCAGCTCCGGAGATTAAAAATGTTTACTCACCAGCTCCGGAGTTAACAGGAAATTAAGTGCGACCTCACCCACTTTAGCGCGTCCCAGCGCAGCTTTCAGGTACCTGCTTTTTGGATGTGACAAATATTTGATCCGGTGTAAGGATAGTGAGTGCGGGGCTCTCCTGGTTTCTGTTTGTTCTTTTTTTGCACCCCACCCCTTTAAGAGATCTGAATGCTGCCGGGAACAAAACGGAGGTAAACTGGCATTCTTTTCTTTCTTTTTTCTCCCTCCCTCATGCAGCCAGCAACCAGGAAGTGCGGAGGGGGGTGGGGACAGAGGAAGAGCGACGAACCCCTAAGATCTCTGGTCCGAATTTAAGTAGCCAGCGGATCTTAGGGGTCGTGTAAAAAGGCCCTAAGTTTGGGTACAGCCAGGCTGGTCCAGGCTGGCTGTCCCCCCCCCCCCAAACTGGCTCTTCTCCCACAGCTGAACTTGGGAAGTTAACTTGGCAATGGTGTGCCAGAGGAAGGAGGGAAGAAGGAAGTGCTATTGGAGTCTCAGGCCCTGCAACTGGAAACTTTATTCGTCTACTATCTGGTATTTGGGGTGCAAATGATGTAGTGTATGCAAGAGAATATATATCAGCTCCACAGCATCACCAACCACAATGGAGGAAATGAACCGGTAATGTAAAAAAAGTAATTGGGATGTTTACCCTTGTATGTATACCACATGATCATGATTCAGCATAACAGAAGTACAGAAAATATCAGTTGAATTAGGGAACATTTTGCCGGCATGATTAGAGCTTTAGAAGAAAGGGGATTGTAGGGTCATCTGCCAATAAGAAGTAATGTTCTTTTTATTTTATTTTTCTTCATTCTTCTTTAAGTGCTACTAAACTGATTCTGAAAATATTTTCCATTCCCCCATCCATCCACCCCGTACAAAATCAGATCCATTTGGTTAGAGTTATGGTTGTGTGGACACACACAATGTGAGACACTTGATAGGTAAGAGCTTATCACTTTACTGGATGGGTTATTGTGGTAAGTTAATAGTGTGAATGTGACAGAAAGACAGTAAAGTTTACGAGGCTGTAACTTTCTCATAAAATGCCTTGAACTCTAGTTTTGGATGAAAGAATTGAAATCAAATAAGTAAGTATCTCCATAACTTTAATCCAAAACAAGATTTGCATAGAGTTGGGGGGGAGAGAGATTTGCCACCAGGCATATTGAGGTGTCTGTCTCAAGCAACAATTGTTGATTACTATGACATTCTTAGTTATATTTTAAAATCAAATTCTTAGTTATTTACTTGCTGTTGTTTTACCCTCCCCTTCCTCCAGGGAGTAAGTGATGTACTTGTAAGATTTTTTTCTACATGAGATGCCAGAATAGCTTGCTTGCCTTTGGGATCCATATATCTTGACTTGAGGGTAGCTACCATTTGCTGGTCTGCCTCAAGTAATAAAATATCTTGGGCTTGTTTCTAAGAGACAGTACAGTATATCAAAAAACAAATGCAGAAAAGGAAACGAAGATATACATCCACTAGAAGGCTGGGCATTCATTCTCATCTCACCCTTCCCATCCCATGAAAATGGGGGCATTCCCATGCAGGTTATTCCAAATCAAATGCAGTCTTCTGACATAGACAAAAGAGGACACTCATGTGGATAAAAATCCATACATTTCTTTACATGTACCATCCCTGTTCTTAAGCTTGAATATTCCTTAAATGTTCTGGGCTGTATATTGTCCCTCATATTGTCCTTTTCCAAGGAGAAAGGTGGGGTAAAATATACAAAACAAAATAGATAGATAGATAGATAGATAGATAGATAGATAGATAGATAGATAGATAGATAGATAGATAGATAGATAGATAGATAGATAGATAGATAGATAGATAGATCTCTCTCACACACACACTTTATTACCAAGGTCCCTGACTTTTTAATTCAAGTGTGGACTGAATTCTAAGTGAAAAACACCTTCCAAAGGACGACTTTCCTCTAAAAGCCTTTGGAATTGAGGACTGTCCTTCCTTAAAGAGGTAGCATTGACAGGATGATTGCCCATATTTGGGTTGATGCAAAATAATGAAAATTCTGGTTTAACTAGAGTTTTTATTAGCTTCAGTAGTTCCCAGTTTGGTGGGTGGGGGGAGGGTATTATTTTCAGGGTAACGTGAACAAAGACAAAAGTCTACTTGTAAAAAATAAATAAAAGAAAGGAAAAGGGTCCTTTTCCAAATTTAAAAAAAATGGTGGGGTAAAAAAAATTCAATTTTTTTTATTATACTGGTTAAAATTAGAGATGGGCACGAATAAAAAAAATGGCATTTCGTTTGTCGTTTGTCGTTTAGGGGGTCCGTTTCAGTTCGTTTCCCTTTTCTGTGAATTTTTGCAAAAAATTGTTTTCATTTTCGTTCATTTCGTTACCATTTCATTACCATTTATTTCAATTTTTTGAGATTTTTTTAGCATTTAAAGCAGTTCAATGTATTGCCGTAATGAAAACGAAACGGACGACAAAATTTCTGGTGTTTCTGTTCATTTCGTTTCATTTTAGAGACAAAATTCGTTTGTCGTTTTGTTATGTAATGAAATGAAAAAATGAAAACAGAAACGAAAAATTGTTCGTTTTGTGCCCATCTCTAGTTAAAATCATTTTACTAAAAAAAACAAAAAAAAACATTATTTAGTCAGCTGGCCTAGAGTGCCAAGCACACAGCAGGCATTCCCTCTTTGGACAGCAATTGAGAGCTGTTGCCTCAGGAACATAGGTGCTCGGTCATCTTGAGACGTAATGGCTATCCTGCAACCTATTTCCTGGACTAGGCTCAAGGCTGATTCTCCCCAGACTCTGGATGTTTCGATGGCTACAGGGACAAAGTACTTCAGTACTTTCAAGACTCATGTTTTTATATCAGCATCAAAACCTACTCCCCTAAGACAATGGAGTGAAAATACACTGTCCATTTAGACATACATGTCCTATGACCAGGAGAGGACAGAAGTAATAGACAACGTGACAATGGTCTGTTAACACAAGAGTGCAATAATGCCAATGGGATAAGAACAATTTTGGCTGGATATCAGGAAAAAAAAAACTTTCCCAACTGTTTAGAGCAGCATGGCAATTGAACCAATTATATCAGTTGCACTACAACACTGGAGGCATTCGGAAGAAAGTGAGGCTGCATCAGTCAGATCTACTTGAACTTGGAGTCCTACACCAAGCAGGAGGTCCCACATGATAGTCTTATAGGTCCTCCCAAATGTGTTATTCTATGACAATATTTTTTTCTGTGCCAGTTATCTAGTTATTTATTATTTCCACTTGTATACTGACCCATGGCATGAACACTCTCTGGGTAGGCCCTCTTGCTCTCACTCAGAATTTGTTTTGTGATGCCATTATGCACCCATAGCTCATCACCATGTGCTGTTGCCATCTTGTCACTTTAATTTCATGGTCCCTCATAAACTCAGTTCACCTGAAGAAAGAAAGAGGACAAGAATAACACAGTATTGAAACAGTAGATGAGACTCAAACTAAAATCTGTAACAAACTTTGATTTGTATCTCACACACACACCCAAGCGGTCACGTGATTGATGTTGTGGTTCGGGCGTTCCCACGGTTGTTTTGAAAATCCCCAACACAGTTCTGATCTCATGACTGAGAACTGCAGCAAAGACACCATAACAGGGGGTAAAAAGGTTTTGGTGCGGATTTTCCATGTTATTTTCCATGTTGCAGTGGTTTTTAGTGGTCGTGTGAAAGCAGCCTTACACATATGTGGCCTGAGTTTCCCTAATCAGAACTGACATGCTATTCCCATTCTTGTGTTTTTACATTCGCAGGCATGGTGGCACAGCATGAAGTCAAATGTGTTTTCCTTATCCTTCATCGGCAGTGGTTGCCTGGCAGAAAGAGTCCTCAAACTGAATTTGCTGGAGGCATTCATTTTATAGTGAAAATGAAACAAAATACTGACCTGCTGAGAAAGAACAATCCACCACAGACAAACTAGCATTTCAAAGGATCAGATTAAAGCAGTTTTATATTGTTGATTGTATTGATTTTAAAATGGACTAGAGATGAATTTGTACTGTATTTGTTTACAGTAGAACAGTCCCTAGAGTTTGATAGAAGTGTATCTCAAAGCATTATTTCCAGGGATTTTTATCACTCACTCCCACCCCTCCTTTGGTCCTCTTTTATAATATTTTGTAGTATGCTAAGGGAGAACTTTGGAAAAAGCATGGAAAATGAGTACAGTGGTACCTTGTATAAAGGAATTAATTTGTTCCAAATGAAATTATGTTAAGCAAATTTTCCTTTATACAAATTCCAATAGGAATGCATTGAAAATGGAGTAAACCCATTTTTATGTTGTATGGATTCAACCCATAGGCGATTATGTTAAGCAAATTTCCCCTATCTCCGGAATTTTTTTATGTTGTACAAATTTTATGTTAATACGAACTGTTTGTTATATAAGGATCCACTGTATTTCTAAGCAAGCAGGGATGAAACACATTCACAAAATTGAAATACAGTGCCTGTTGGAGTTTTCTGTGATCTCACATGCAGTCTTTAATAGTATTGACTGGGGAGGATCTTTTTGGGCTGGGGTGATTGTCAATCTGTTCAGCACTAACCAATTGTTCTGAATTCAAAAAGAGAGCCACGTGTCTCTGCTCTGTGTCCTTTACTCTCTATTTAGTATATTGACATCTGCTTACTGAAAGTGGTCATATTTGTCAGTTTCCTGTTTGGTTTGTTCAACTGTAACTAAATGAAACATTTTTATTATATCTCTTAGTGATGTCATGGACTGAGTTAAGACAGTAAGTACAAGCTTAATGAGAAAGCAGATCTGGGGAACTTGAAGTAATTCTGCTCTGTGAATCCCTTCACTTATGCTGCATTGCTAAAGGAAACACACCAAACATTCAAAACTATGGAACAATGTTCGATTCTACACCAGTGCTAACTCTTAGGCCAATACATAGGATTTATTAAAGAGAAACATATAGGTATTCCTTTGTGCAAAAGGTAAATAAAAAAGAGGAACCCCGATATTATCACAGCATGAGGGGAAATGTCTACCGTTCTCAAACCAATGTTCTTTGAGTTGATGGAATTAAATAATTACCACAAGAAAGAAGCATCTTACACCCCTGCATTGAACACTGAGTCTTTTATGTTTCAAATGCTCATCTAGAATTACAACTTTGTTCCAGATATTGTGAAGGTTATAGATCATCCATTTATATTCCAAGGGGGACTTTGTAGTATTGAAAAGCCTCTTCTCTTGAAGGATTAAATAATTAGAACTGTTATTCACAAGAACAAACCCACTGAGGTATAAATGACAGCCCTAAGTGTAATATATGATCTGATCCTCAGACACATGACATACGGCATGAAAAGTGAAGCTGAACTGTAATAGTCTTGCTGGTGTTTAATTTTTGTTTCCACTACTCTAAAGACAGAGGTTGGATTTTGATATGAGGTTTTTTTTTTTCAATTGCTTCCACAAAATAGCAATGCACACTCAAAGAAAGGGTGTGAATTATGATACAGTCCATGCTGGGATCAATGCAACCACACTGCAACACAACTATATGGAGAGTTGATTTATATCAGTGATTCCATCTAGAGCTGGCCGAGAACAATAAATTGTGACCTGAGTAAGAATCGCCTTTGGTTGTAAGGATGAGGAGATAGTTATTTTGTTATCCCTTGGTACCCAACAACAAAAAAAAGATAAAAAAAATCAAACAAAACAAAAAAATTAAAGAACTGGAGCATTACCCAAGTTCTTGTTCTGGGACCGTTCAACATACTGATGCCAAGAAGATAAGTAAACAAGAATATTTACTGGGCAAATATCCTATATCACATCCTATCGTATTGTGTATTGAGCACATATCCTTCATCAGCTTTGCTTGGCCTATGAAAATAATCAGATAAGCCATCTTTCCTTGTCACTTTCACACACAAGCAAAGTCTAAACAGTACGTTTCCCTCAAGTTTTTGGATATTGAAGACTCATTTTCTGAGAAATGCCATCTGAAGAATCAAATAAAGATTTAGGAAACTGTTCAGTAGTAAATTTGCCAGAAACTTTTAAATATCTTTATGGCTGGGTTCAGATAACCCCCGTCCCAATACTGAAACAATAAAAGGGAAGTTGAAATGTAACTTTGTGTAGGTTAGCCATCCACCAACAATACTCTCACACACCCTGCCACTCATCCTTTCATGTGTGTTTTTGACCTCTTCTAAAGGTGTTCCATGTGTGGACTAATGTGTACAGCATCAACTTCTGGCCTCCAAGACCATCTGAGCCAGCCGGCATAACCCTTGCTGGGCTCCATGAAGACCGGTGAGTGCCGGCAAGTGTGCTCCACAGCCCTTCCAGACTGACATCCACCTGCGTCTCTCTGCTGGGTTGGTGGCAGAAGCTCAACAGGGAGAGTCTGCAGCGTCAAGAGGGGAGGGGCTGTGTGAGAGCACAAATACCTGTGAGGCCTCCTGAACTGGCTGGAATCCAGCATCATCTTCTGGCCTCCAAGACCATCTGAGCCAGCCGGCGTAACCCTTGCTGGGCCCCCTGAGGACCGGTGAGTGCCAGCAAGTGTGCTCCACAGCCCTTCCAGACTGACATCCACCTGCGTCTCTCTGCTGGGTTGGTGGCAGAAGCTCAACAGGGAGAGTCTGCAGTGTCAAGAGGGGAGGGGCTGTGTGAGAGCACAAATACCTGTGAGGCCTCCTGAACTGGCTGGAATCCAGCATCAACTTCTGGCCTCCCAGACCATCTGAGCCAGCCAGCGTAACCCTTGCTGGCCCCCCTGAAGACCGGTGAGTGCCGGCAAGTGTGCTCCACAGCCCTTCCAGACTGACATCCACCTGCGTCTCTCTGCTGGGTTGGTGGCAGAAGCTCAACAGGGAGAGTCTGCAGCGTCAAGAGGGGAGGGGCTGTGTGAGAGCACAAATACCTGTGAGGCCTCCTGAACTGGCTGGAATCCAGCATCAACATCTGGCCTCCCAGACCATCTGAGCCAGCCGATGTAACCCTTGCTGGGCCCCTTCAAGTCCTGTCAGTGTGCCTCACTGCCTTTTTTTAAAAAAAAAAGTTTTAGATGCAGTGCCGATCTGAGGGGGAGGAAGAGGTGGGCTGATGAGGTCGAATTGTTGGGTGCTTTTGTTTTTGTTTGCTATTTTTGTTTTTTGCCATTAGGTGTAGGTGGTAGGGACCCACAATGGAACTGAGGGAACAGGAAGGGGGGAGGGCAATGGAGGGGGCAGCCATTGAAATTGTGCTGGGTAGGGGAAGGTATGGTGGTAGGAGTGGAACATGCCCACGTAGGAGAAGAGGGGTTAGATATCTTACATCTATCCCCTCTTCTGGTCCCACTCCTAGCCAGAAGGAATCAGGTGACCATGTCAGCAAGCCCACGAGCCACACGGTGCTGTTGTTAAATGCCAGGTCAGTACAAAATAAGACCGCCCTCATCCATGATGTTATTTTGGATGAGGGTGCTGACCTGGCATGTATTACCGAGACCTGGGTGGGAGAGGAGGGTGGAGTTCCCCTTTCCCAGCTATGCCCACCTGGGTACTCAGTCCAGCACCAGTGTCGCCCGGTGGGCCGGGGAGGTGGAGTTGCTATAGTCTACAGGAGTTCTATCTCCTTGGCCAGGCTTCCTGTCTCCTTGGGAAAAGGTCTGGAGGGCCTGTATTGTGTGTTGGGCTCACGAGACAGATTAGGGATTCTGTTGGTGTACCGCCCACCCTGCTGCGTACCAACAGTCTCCCTGCCTGAGCTGACAGAGGTGGTCTCGGACCTGGTGTTGAAGACCCCCAGACTGTTGGTACTCGGGGATCTCAACATCCATGCCGAGGCTACCTTAACTGGAGCAGCTCAGGACTTCATGGCCGCCATGACAAACATGGGGCTGTCTCAACATGTCATCGGCCCAACACACCAGAAGGGCCATACTCTGGACCTAGTCTTCTCAACGGGACTGGGAGATGGTGGTTTGGATGTGGAGGGGTTGGCTTTGACTCCATTGTCATGGTCAGACCACTTCCTGGTCAAGTTTAGGCTATTAGCTACTCCAACCCTCTGCAAGGGTGGGGGATCCATTAAGTTGATCCGCCCTCAGAGACTAATGGATCCGGATGGTTTCCTGAAAGCTCTGGGGGATTATCCAGCTGACATGGTCGGCGCTCCTGTCGAAGCCCAGGTCACCTTATGGAATAGGGAGATGACACGGGCAGTTGACATGATCACACCTAAACGCCTTCTCCCCCTACGCAGAGCCCGGGCAGCTCCTTGGTATACATCTGAGTTGCGGGCAATGAAGTGGGAGGGGAGACGGCTGGAGTGCAAGTGGAGAAAATATCGCAGTGAGTCTGACCAAACACGGCTTAGAGCCCACTATCGGGCCTATTCCGTGGCTATACGGTTGGCGAAAAGGCAGTATTTCGCCAACCGTATTGCTTCCTCAGAGTGCTGTCCAGCGGAGCTGTTTCGGGTGGTCCGGGAACTTCTTCAGCCAGGAGATAGGGTGGAGGCCCAGGACCATTTGACAGCACGCTGTGAGGAGTTTGCTGTTCACTTTGAGGGAAAAATTGCTCAGATTCGCAGTGAACTGGACTCCACTATTGGTACAGTATCAAGGGATGTGTCCAGTGCACCGTGCTTAGGTCCAGTGTTATTGGATGAGTTTCAATTGTTGAGACCCGAGGATGTGGACAGGGTGCTTGGCTCTGTCCATTCCACCACCACGCTGCTCGACCCTTGCCCTTCTTGGCTAATTGTAATAAGGGGGGTTCACACCTGGGTCCAGGAAGCTGTAAATGCCTCATTAAGAGAGGGAGTAGTCCCTGCTGCCTTAAAGGAGGCAGTAATTAGACCACTCCTAAAAAAACCTAACCTGGACCCAGGACTGGTGGTTAACTACCGACCAGTAGCGAACCTCCCTTATTTGGGCAAGGTGTTGGAGCGGGTGGTGGCCGGACAGCTCCAGGCACTGCTGGATGAAACGGATTTTCTGGATCCATTTCAATCTGGTTTCAGGCCGGGTTTTGGAACAGAGACTGCCTTGGTCGCCCTGTACGATGACCTTTGCCGGGAGAGAGACAGGGGGAGTGCAACCCTGTTGATACTCCTGGACCTCTCAGTGGCTTTCGACACCATCGACCATGGTGTCCTTCTGGATAGGCTGGCGAGGTTGGGAGTTGGAGGCATCACTTTGCGGTGGTTCCGATCCTTCCTGGCTGACCGTGTCCAGAAGGTGGTGCTGGGGGATAGTAGCTCTGCCCCATGGCGTTTACATCATGGGGTTCCACAGGGCTCAATACTATCTCCCATGCTGTTTAACATCTACATGGAACCGCTGGGAGAGGTCATCAGGAGGTTTGGGCTGAGGAGTCAGCAATATGCTGATGATACTCAGCTCTACCTCTCATTCTCCACCAATCCAGGTGAGGCGGTTTCTGTTCTGAACTTGTGTCTGGACCAGATAATGGACTGGATGAGGGTTAATAAATTGAAACTCAATCCAGATAAGACGGAAGTGCTCTTAGTGGGTGCTTCGTCAGCCAGGCTAGAGGGCCACTTCCCTGTCCTGGATGGGGTTGCACTCCCCCTAAGGGACAGGGTCCGTAGCTTGGGGGTGCTCCTGGACCCCGGTCTAACTCTGGAAGCCCAGGTGGACTCGGTGGCCAGGGGCGCCTTTCTCCAGCTGCGGAATATATATCAGCTGCGCCCTTACCTGGATGAACGGAGCCTTATGACAGTTACGCATGCACTGGTAACATTCCATATTGATTACTGCAATGCGCTTTATGTGGGGCTGCCTTTGAAGACGGTTTGGCGATTGCAACTGGTTCAGAATCGTGCTGCACGGCTGGTGAGTGGTAGGGCCACCAAGGAACACATCACGCCGATTCTGTATAACCTTCATTGGTTACCAGTTGCTGCCCGAGCCCAATTCAAAGTGCTTGTTTTGACATATAAAGCCCTAAACGGCTTAGCACCTAGATACCTGAAGGACCGCTTCCTTCCATATGAACCTACCCGGCAATTAAGGGAGCCCTCCTGAAAGAGCCATCCCTTAAGGAGGTGAAAGGGATGGCTTGCAGGAAAAGGGCCTTTTCAGCAACTGCTCCTAGACTATGGAATGCCCTCCCAAATGAGACTCGCCCGGCGCCGACGTTGCTAACATTTCTGCGCCAGGTAAAAACCTTCCTGTTCCAAAAGTTTTTTTAACTAATGACTGTGGGTCCTGATGGCAATTTTAGTGGTGTTTTTAATGTATCGTATTTATTGCATTTACATGTTTTTATTATTCTAATTTTATTGTATTTTGAAGTTTTAATTGTCCATTTTGATTGTGAGCCACCCAGAGACCTTTGGGTAGTGGGCGGCATACAAGCTATATAAATAAAATAAAATAAAATAAATGTATGAGAGGAAATATGTCCTTAATTATTGATTGCATTATCATGACCATTGCATAGAGTGGCAGCAGGGCAGGGTTAGTTAGCACAATGTCACAACCCCTTACTTCTACCCACCACTACCTACACAAAGATCAAAAGAGTTTGACAGACTGGGGTACTGAAGTATGAAAGCAGGCATAAAACTGAGGCTCCAGGACTCGGCCAACACCCATAAAACAAGCCCCACTGAGTAAAATGTATTTAGGATTACAGATGTACAGTAATTCCCTGCCTATCATGGGGGATAGAGATCCAACCCGACTCGCGATAATGGAAAATGTGTGACATGCAGATACTGGGTCGGGTCAGGACCGGGGGTCGGATATCTGGGGCCTCCTTCTGGTTTGCTGGAAACTTCTTCTTGGGCCTCTGACAGGCCTGGGAAGCTTATCGGAGGCCTGTTCAGGGCAGTGCCAGACCTGGTGTAAGTACAGGAGGCCTCAAATAAGTCCAAGCAGATTATCCCAGGAGGCCTTGCAAAGTGTTATGCTTATATACTGCCCCATACCACTTCAAGTAGTCTCTGGGTTGTTTACAGTTTAATTACAGTATGCTGGCTCACTGATTTGGAGAAAAGTCTCAGCAAAGAGTCTCATCTTTAATTGAAAACCATTAACTTTTAAGTAACTTAAAAGAGAGTCTACTCTACTTGAAGGAAATGTTTTCTCTAGTTTCAACACAAAGTCTAGTGCATTGGCAATTAGCCATAATACTTAGTCTGTCAAAGCTAAGAAACCCTTGGGGGGGGATCCACCCATCGACTACAGGTTTCATTCTGTTTCTCTGTCATTCTACTTTTTCAATTCTACTTTTCAATGAAAAACAGTCACACATTGTTTTCAAAATCTGCCGTGTCCAATGTGCTGTTTCATTCTTCTCCAAATGCTCACAAGCATTCTCTATCTATCTCTGTGTTCTCTTGATTCCTTTTATAATGGCCAGGATTATGGAGTATGTCATCCATTTCTAATTCTTTATGAGCATAACAGGGACAGCGAAGGAACAGGTAGACACATCGAAAGGTATAATATTTCCAGTGTCTTATCTACACATTTAAAAGAGCACAATATGTGTTGTGCATGCAGACACAAATACTCTTCAACAACCAACTTCCATCAGTTAAGCTATAAACTGAATAAATGAATAGTCTCATTGGGTCACCAACCATATTTAAAAAGTGCTTACTCTTGCTTTGGCCTGGTTTCAGCTTCAGGACTCAACCCTGTTAGATTATTTGCCTGCGGGTGTTCAAGATCAGGAGGTCTTCCAATTTAAACCCAAGGTCAGCATCTAGTGGTTGGACTTATTCCCATTTAACTACTCTATACAGATAATCGTCTCGGAACAAAACAGTGCCAGGAACCTAAAGCTGTTTGTGCCATTTGTTTTTTTTTTCCTAAAGGGCAAAGCAATTACCAGGCACAGTGGTAACTGGGATGGAGTTTTGCTACCAACTGTTTACTTCCCTTTCCTCTTGCCTCTGCTCTTCAGAAAACTCTCTTGTCCCCCTTCCTCATATCCTCTTGCACTGGTGCCAGTCAGGCAGCCTGCTTGGCAGCAACAGGATCCATATGTCACAGCCTGGAATGGGTTGATTTCCCCACCTTCCTTTTGAGCAAAGATCTGCATCTAGCTACCTGCAAAGGCTAAGAGACAGCCTTTGCCTCGCCTGGCTGCAACAGGAGGGAGACATAAACAATGAAGGGAGCAAACTTGCTCCTGTCTGCTAATTACTCCTGTCAAGGTGCTTGTTTCTGACATACCTCTTTGAAATTTCTTTATGGGGAATTTGTGTACGTTTGCGTGCTTTGCAAAGCAAGCTTTTCACCAGCTGCTAATGAGATCCATCTGTAAATCTATCATAAGGGCTGTGTCCCCTGTAGCCACATATCACTGAAAAAACACAGGGGCCAAAAGTGCTATTCACAGAGCATTAATCAGGAACTGTGCCTCAGCTCAACCCACTCTGCCACACAAAGACAATGAATTTTTACTGGCTGCCATTCAGCTAATGGGGGGATTATATTACTCTTGACAGAAATTGCCAATCCAGCTGGCTCTGGGCGTCTTTCTTGCATGGTGAGTGCTCTGATTACAATTATGCTCTGTTTCCTTCTAAGTTAAACAAATCCTAAGTAGTGATGTGCTGTTTAACCTTATGGCTGTTGCTTTGACAAAGGGAAAACAGGGTCTTGGAGCACTCTAGAGGTGAATGGGGTGTATGCATGTGTGAGCAAAGAATGATTTATTGGCAAACCCCCTACTTTTCTAGTGTATGGATCTTCCTTAAAAAAAAAGATTCTTGCCTACACGATTTAATGGTATAATGTCTTAAGCCTATATCAACTCATAGCTTTGTTGTTACATGATGTCAAGTAGCTTTTGGCTTATGGTGACCCTATACATTTTTTGATCTCCCAAAGATCATATCACTAACAGGCCTTCACTTCTAGGGTGAGATCTAAAACCCACTTTAACTATCTTGCTGAAGATGTAAAATGTTATTAAAACTCTTAATACTCACATCAAATCAAAAAGAAATTCCCTGTCAGCTTTCTTCACTGTTGACATCTGTTTGTTGTGACTGGTAATAATGCAGTCTGGGTGATCATGGTGTTGGATCACCAATGGCACTTCCTTACTCTTAAGGGTCTGTTTTAGTTCCTAGGAGTGTCGTGGCACAGTGGTTAAATTGCTGTACTGCAGCTAAAACTGTGCTCACAACCTGGGGTTCAATCCCAGGTAGCAGGTTCAAGGCTGGTTTAGCCTTCCATCCTTCTGAGTTTGGTAAAATGAGTACCCAGCTTGTTGGGCGGGGAGCAATGTTTTAGCCTTCATATGGGGTGGTATATCAGCAGTAGAGATGGGCACGGAACGAACATTTTTTCATTTCTGTTATTCGTTTGTCGTTCCGTTAGGTAATGAAATGACAAATGAAAATTGTGATGAAAATGCAACGAAATGAACAGAAACACGAAAATTGTGGTCGTTATGTTTCATTTCCGTTAATGGCGACACGCAATGAAATGAGCTGTTTTAAATGTTAAAAAATGCCCTGGACATCCGTAAAAACACAGTGATAATTATTTATATTGTCTGATAATACCTACCAGGGGGGTTGGGGTCCTTAAAAGATGCATTTATGTCTTTTCTCAGATTGCTGTATTTTTTCCCTTTAAGGGGAGTTAGGGGACATCGACCCAAAATGGCTCCCAGATGCCTAATATTGATTGATTTCTTGGGTATTAAAACACCCTGGACATCTGTAAAAACACAGCGATAATGTGATAATTATTTGAAATTATTACTTACCAGGGGGTTGGGGTCGTTAAAATGTTTGTTTTTGTCTTCTCCCATCACAATGTATTTTTCTTTCCCCTTTAAAATGGATGTTGCACCAGCCACAAAATGGAGGAGAGCCATGTGATGGGATCATGTTCAACCAATAGCATGCCCAGGTTGCAGACGGGGCAGGCCTGGAAGCCACAGAGGGCATAATAAGCTCTGGCAGCCCCTGTCCTCCATGCAGTCTCTGGTGGGAGTTAGGGTGGGATTGCTGTCTCTGCGACTCTAGCTTCAATCCTGCAGCCTCCCTGTATGCGTGACTGCTGCGTACCTCTCGGTGAGTACCCTCCCTTGCCCCGCAGTGCAGTCACTCGGCAGCTGCTTTGCACCCTGGGCAACGCCCGCCGCTGCCTTTGTAGCCTCCCTGCATACCTAGTCTATACTGTGTCTCTGCCAATCCATTTTTTTTTTTTTTTAGTGTTTTCCCTCTGGTCTGGGGCATGGGGGATGCCTGTGCACGGAAATGTTTTAAAAATCGCGCAAAAAGCGGGTAGAAATGACAAACGAAAAAATGAAAAACAGTAACGAAATTTTTCCAAAAATTCACAACAAACGGAAACAAACCAAAACAGACCTCTGAATGACAAACGAAAAACCGAAACACCATTTTTTTGCTTTGTGCCCATCTCTATTTACGGAGCAACTAACAGCAGTATTTTTTTTTCCTTTTGTATGAAGTTCTGGTCTAAGCACCACATCCAGTCTATCAAAGTATTTGTTCCTGAATGACAATTTTAGTCTCTTGTGGTTTATATTGAAATTTTCATAGTTACCTAGATATTTATGGATCTTCTGTTCCTTTAAATATTAACTGAGCTGTTCATTGGCAAGCTCATAGTTGCTGTCCTCTCAGAATCGTCTCCCTTTTATGTGTATAGGTACAAATAACATCACCAAAGTTCATAGTGAAATCTGTACTGTAAGGCTCACTCATTTTTAAGAGACTATCCAATTGTTCATAGTAGTTGTTGTGATTATATCCTGAAAATGCTGCTATGGAATATTTAACTGAAAAAGCCCCTATGAGCACTTAATAGCCACATTTTAATAAGAAATCTGTTTATGAGGCTGATCAAAATGCAGCAAAATTCTCTCCAAGTCCCCAAAGGGCACAAAGGAACTATCAGAAAGCAAAAAATAAATAAATATATAAAATAAAAAAAGCATGAACAATTAGCAGAAGGCTGCAAAAATGGCCCTGGGGTTGTTTGTTGCTCATCCCTGCTTCAGGATCACCTATTTAATGTGTTCAGGATGCATCCACATATGTGTGCAACAGGCAATTATCAGCTGCAACTTTTAAATTTCACCATGAAACATGTTGATATTATAGTTGAGGGAAACTGCGAGCAAAAGTGAAAAGGCTTGCTTGCTTGGCAGAACTGCAGGTAGTCAAATGACTCACTATTTTCAGTATTTTCCCAATCATAAGGTATGCTTTGTGGCCATACACCTCTCAACTTGTGCTATTCAGGATCTATTTCATTCGTTGGCTTTCCTTATTTTTTGCATCCCGTCACTGCTTGTCGTGTGTTTTGTCAAAACAGCTTAGCACTGTCAGTCAAGCTGGCTGAAAAACTAAGGCAAGTAATTTTATGTGCATGTTGGATAATCTGTGCATGCCAGTAATTGGTTTTTTTAATATTCACTATAATAGCAGGTGCACTAATGTAACCTCATGCTTTGCTAAGGCAACCTGCACTTTCTCTGAGAAAGTACTTCATATCTGGTTGCAAACTCATAGCATGTTGGCTTTGTGTTATGCATTGTAACACTATCAACGAAAGTGTGAGGGAGCATAGCATATATTACAGTTCCGATAGCAGTTCATTTCCTATTTTTCACAAAATTTAGTTCCTAAACATGAGAATAATTGGAAATAATGGCTGGTGGCTGCAGTACTAAATTCTGAATAATCTAAATTTTTACAGTGTAAGATGTCATGACAGACCTGAAAACAAAATTATGGCACTATTGTCTCAGAAGCATAGCTTTGGCACCATCATAGTGTTGTTAAAGAACTGAATCTGACACTCAAACGTGAGTGAAATAATGTCATTGTCGTTTTTCTGCAGGACTCTTATATACAAACTCCGCTTCCTGAAACAGAGAGCTGCCTCTTGACATATGTATGTTCCACCACAAGCCAGGAGACCAGAGCTGATGAGCAAAAATTTCCACCATCTCTCACCATTGACCATCTTGCATTGATGTGCTTACATGAGTAGCTCAAAGTTGTTAAAATGGGGAGGATAAGAATAAAAGAAGGAGGTTTCATCAGACCATGTCCCTCGTGGAGTTTTGGCAACTCTACTAAAATAAAACGTGAACTTTTGAAATTCTTCCAATCTAGCACAGAGTTAATAATCATAATTATGTGCTACCAAAATCAATTTCAGCTTATAGTGATCTTCCCACAATTTTCTAGGTATAAGATGCAGTGGGTGCATCAGTCTCAGCTTCTGGTGATGCTCTAGATCTGTGCAACTCACCTGGCAGGGCACACAATCCCATCAACCACACATTCTCGATGATCTTGACTGGCTTTTCTCCTAGGCACAGGAGTGTTTCCAGTATAGATCAGACTATGCTTGTCCGTCATAGGGTAAAAAGTGTTCTGCTTATATACCGCCCCATACCACTTCGAGTAGTCTCTGGGCAGTTTACAGTTTTAATTACAGTCTGCAGGCTACACATTGCCCCCCCCCCCAGCAAGCTGATGAAGGGAATTCTCTTTCAGCTTTCAGATGGTTGAATACATAGGAACTGAACCCTCGACACCTATGAATTAGGCTGTTAAAATTCTAACCTGGAAGCACAAACCTCAACATTTGTCATTTCCTATATATGCCCACGTTTCAAATGTTCCTCTTTAGATAGCCTTCTCTATGAAGAGTGGCTAACAGCATCTTGTGTAAATTGAAGATTTCTAACCTTGACCGTATGGATCAGCTTCCAGGCATACTAAAACCCTTCATAAAATAAACAGCAAAGGAAACATTGCTTGTTGCTATAAATAAAGCACACTAATCACTGGAATACAACAGAAACCTATGATCGAATAAGTATGAATTCAGATAACAGATATCAGAGACAAAGCATCAGGAGGAGCTGGAAGAACAAAGTTCTTTTGAACGAAAGCTCTGTTTCCTTGGGGAGAGGTTAATTAAATTATCTGTCCTCATGATAAAAGCCATTCATGTTTACTTAGGAAGTGGGTATTAACATTACAATAATGTATTGTTTCACTTAATCTAATAATCCAGCTTCCAAGACCCTTTGCCCTCTGATTGAATACTCAAAATGTTCCCGTTTTATTCACTAATCAGACCTTAAATGTTGACAGCATACTTTATCTGTCAAGGGTGACTTGAAGCCCACATTCAAATGACAGAGCAGTGCGCACTGGAGACAAAACTAGGTATTGGCAGCTTAATTCAAGGAACATGTCCAAATCCATTGGGTTCATGCTATTTTTTAAAAAAAACTTAGGCAGAGATTTACCAGCTGAGCAGCTCTGACTGAGTTACCTAAATGAAAAGAAGGTCTCTTATAACAGCCTCTTCCTCAAGGCTTGGAACAGTTAGATTTTTTGGACTACAGGTTCCAGAGTTCTCCATCCAGTAACCAATTCTCTGAATCAATTAGGGAATTGAAGCGTTTGAGTCCCAAAAAACCATTTTTTAAAAAAAGCTCCACATTTTTAAATAAGCCACATCTTTCATTGTGATATGTGAATTATTCCCGACAACCTCCTACAAAGAGAAGATCATTAGCAACTATAAAGGCCAGTCTCCTCAGTATAATTAACATTCATCTTATTCTACTATTGTTATTCATGACAGAGGTCCTTACATCCTTTACAACCCATATTTCAACGGAATAAACTTGCATATGAAAGAGGCTATCAACCCACTATTAAATTCTCATTTTCTTTCTTAACAAGGAACCCACCAACCAATCACAATCTGTATAAATATTTGCCTTGTTACTTCTCTCCCTTAGTATGTCTAAAGTGGATTTGTCAACAAAAGCTCACCTTAAAGCATAAACATCTTTAAGGTGCCACCATTATTTTGATTTTTTATTAATTCTTTTATTTTATTCTGTTTTTTTACCTGTAAGCTTTTATTTCTTTACTTGTGCATTTATTTAATACCCTATCTTTCTGCCCATAAGGAGACCAAAGACAGTTTCAAATATGACTAAAAACCACAATAAATTGCAGTATAGCAACCAGTGGTTGAAATTCTATTTCAAACTTACACAAAAGGCCTACGTTCTGGAAGCAAATGACCACTGAGATATGAAACCCCCATAGAGCTTATCTGTAGTGTGGCAGGCTACATGAAACTATGCAACAGATCATGCATGCAGTACAGAGATTTCTTAACTCATGGGAGTTCACACCCAGAAGTTAATCTATTTGCATAAGTATGCAACAGCATTTCAGAGAGTTTATAATATGAGCCAAAAGCCTACTGCTCAGCCCCACTGGTGCAGGAGAAATTATGACACCAGCAGTAATTAAGCAGTCTCTGCTTTAATTCTGATTTTGTACTACTTTCTCCCATTGTGCACAGGTTACACTTCATGCAGAATCAAAGCAGCGAATCTTTAATTTTCCGCAGTCACTGATGATGATGTCATTCCTAGTACCCTGCCAAAGATACACAGCAGGAAATTGGTTAGTTCTGTACTAAAATATAAGTTAAAACAATCTAAAACAATTTGAAAATGCATTTTGAAAATTGAAAGTTAAAAAAAAATAAGCAGCTCTCATTAAAAGCCCTTTCCTCGGCAGCCCATTAAGTTGCCAAAAGTCTGATTTTTGGTTACTGGCAGAACAGTAATGAGGAAGCTAGCTAAACCTCACTCATTTTGGTGTTCAACATGAAGGAGAGGATAAACCTCTAATGAAATTCTTGATTAGTTTGGACTGATGCAACTACTGGAGGAACTGCAATATAACATTCTTTCATGAGCAACATTTGGTTAAAAGATAGCTGTGGTCGCAGCTCAAAAGCATTCTACAGAATACTAATGTTCAGTTTTGAAGGAGGAAAAAGTACCATGTGTTTTTTTCTTAAACTAGCGCAAGTGCATATAAGGTGATATAAAATCCTAGTTCTGCTCATGTGTTTTGCACCATTTAGACAGAATTTGTTTGCAATCTGGACGTTACTTTTTTTTAGGTGCTGAATTGGATTTCACTTTACTTATGCAATGAACAGTGGGGAAATTTCCATGATTCAGTGAGGAATGATGAGAGTCATAGTCTCCCATCTAAAAGAAAACACATTGTCCACCCCTGTGATATATGACATGCCAACACAAGAATACAGAGGGATAAATTGCCTTTTCCTTTGATCACGTCCTAAACCAGAGGAAAAGAAACATACAACCCCTTCTCTCTTTCTTTCCCTGTACTCCTTTTTTTTTTAAAAAAATATTTTGTTGGGTCAGCATGTTGAAAAGATTGGTAGGAAAATTAAATCATCCACGCTAACTGAGCCACAAGCAGTCACTTGATGTTTCAAAGCTCTAGGTCCATTTAAGATATCATCATAATAGTATAAAATCTTCTTAAATATATGAAGCAGAAAGCATAAATAATCAACACCATTTTCAGTGAAGGTTGTGTTTCAACTTAAGGCATAATGTAAACATTTCCCGATGGCATAAGAATCTTAACACAATCTTAATAACACTATTGGGAGTTACAAGTTGCAGCTTTTAACAATTCTGGGTCTGATTCACAAGTACTGTATATACTTGAGTATAAGCCTAGTTTTTCAGCCCTAATTTTGGGCTGAAAAAAGGGGTCCTCGGCTTATATGAGGGTCAATACTTTTAGCCACTGAGGCAAGTTTGGGTCAGTGGCTAAAAGTCATTTTAAACATTGTGCGCCACTTCTCCTGACACCCCCATGTTTAAAATGACTTGTTAAAAGGTCATTTTAAAACAATGTTTAAAATGACTTTTAGCCACCAACTCAAGCACTTGCCTCGGTGGCTAAAAATCATTTTAAACATCACACACACACCCAGCTCACAAAGGAGGAGTTGCCAGGCCCTGCTGCATTTCCCACCCTAGGCTTATACTTGAGTCAATAAATTTTCTCAGGTTTTGGGGTTTAAATTAGGGCCCCCGACTTATACTCGGGTTGACTTATACTCAAGTATATACGGTATATAACTAATATCACTTTTAGATACTGGTGAGAAATGTATGCATTATGGGTTGAAAAAGTTTCAAATACAGAATAGAACTTTTGACTTACTTATGTACATTATATTGAAGGTACCTGATATGACCAATTGATTACTATATCACAAGGTGTTAAACAAAACATTTTATGCAAGCCATACATTTATATTTATGTACAGGTATAGATGAGGGGCTGTTTTTGAGGGGAAAATCCTTCTTCTTCTTCTTCTTCTTCTTCTTCTTCTTCTTCTTCTTCTTCTTCTTCTTCTTCTTCTTCTTCTTCTTCTTCTTCTTCTTCTTCTTCTTCTTCTTCTTCTTCTTCAAAACTTTGATTTTGTAAATTTTATTGACCAGGCACAAGCAATCAAATTTACAAAAAGACTGACAGTATTAAATAACAGATACATACATGTTATTTTTATGTGTAGAAGTAGATGCTTTGCATTCAAGCATAATACTATCCAACACTTCTGACCACACCTCCCAATAATAATAATAAAATTACTCTTTTATTGTATACATGCTCAATACCACTGATGAGAGATGGGAAGTATTAAATTCCGGTTGCTTTTTACAGCCTAACTCAAGATGCACAGTGTCTTTATTTCTCAGCTTTGCAATATACACAAAAACACATATGCAAAATGTGTACAAAACATAATGATTAGATAGATAGATAGATAGATAGATAGATAGATAGATAGATAGATAGATAGATAGATAGATAGATGGATGGATGGATGGATGGATGGATGGATGGATGGATAGATAGATAGATAGATAGATAGATAGATAGATAGATAGATAGATAGATAGATAGATAGATAGATAGATAGATAGATAGATAGATAGATAGATAGACAGACAATAGCATGTCATCAGTATGCAGATGACACACAGCTCTATCTCTCCTTTACCACCGCTGCAGTGGAGGCAGTGCAGACCCTTGACTCCTGCCTGGATGCAGTCATGGAATGGACAGGACTAACAGTCTCAGACTCAACCTGGAGAAGACTGTGGTTCTGTTCTTCGTGGCATCCTCTGCTGGGTACAGTGGCCCTCTCCCCAGTCTGGAGGGTGTCACCCTTCAGCTGGCAGATAGAGTGAGGAATCTGGGCATGATCTTGGACCTGGCCTTATCCCTGGAAGCCCAGGGGATGGCCATCTCCAAGTCTGCTTTTTTTCATCTTCGGCAGATCGCCCAGAGCCGCCCATACCTGGACAAGGCCTCCTTGAGAACAGTTGTGCAGGTGCTTGTGATCTTGAGGATTATTGTAACGCTCTCTACATGGGATTGCCCTTGACCCTTGATCGGAGACTACAGCAGGTACAAAATGCAGTGGCCAGACAGGTGGCTGGTGTGGGCAGATATAACCATATCACCCCAGTTTTGGCTCGTTTGCATTGGTTGCCCATTGTGTCCCGAATAAGGTTCAAGGTACTGGTTTTGACTTACAAAACCCTCATGGCTTGGGACCTGAGTACCTGACAGAGTGGATCTTCCAGAGGTCAACTGAGACCCAACCCACCAGAATGTTGCAGGCTTAAGGCACACTTCACATGGCCACTCCCAGGGAGACCCAGAAATCAATCACTTGAAACGGGGCCTTCTCTGTGGCTGCCCCTACACTTTGGAACAAACTGCCAACTGAGATTTGCCTTGCACAGTCTCTGTTGGCCTTTATAAAAGCACTTAGGATCCTGCTTTTCAGGGAGGCATTAGGCGACCACTAGGGTTTTTTGTTTTGTTTTGTTTTGTTCTGTTCCGCTATATTGCTGAACACGTTTTTTTAAAAAAAATGGTTTAAGTGTGTTATTTTGTTTTATTTTATTTTATCTTTTGATTGTTTTCTGTAATTGTTGTACACTGCCCGGAGCTCCTTTGGGAAGATGGGTGGTATATTAATAAATAAATAAATAAATGATGTATCATCATCATGTGTCATAAAGTCAATTCCGATTTACAAGAACCCTTTCCAGGTTTTTCCATATAGAGAATACTCAGATTTACCATTCCCTTCCTCCGGGGGTGCCCTAGGACTGTGCCGTTTGACTAAGGCCACAGAGACCAGTTCTACTTATAGGAGGCACAGTAAGGAATTCAACTTCCAGTCTCCAGCAATTTAGCCAGTTACGAAATCCATTGCACTAACAAGTCAGCTCCGAAGAAAAAGAGCATTGCAATATGCATGCAATGGGGGAAAGTAATTGCACCTCCCCCTAAAGTCTACATTAGGGGAAACTTTCACACATGCATTCATATAAATATAGGAAGAGCTCTTACAGTACCTCCCTCTTGATTGCCATGATCATACGATTACCAATCAATCTGATGAGATGCTTGTATTTTCATGGCAGCTCTTCACACAAGGAAGAAGGCTGAAAATTCTGAGCTGTTTCCTGCAGGGAGGTCTTTACCATAACCGGAAACAATAGTGTGACAATAGAAGGGCCAGGATACAAGGAGGCCCTGCACCTAATCATTTCCCCTCTATTTTTAGCACTTGCACAGACCTACATTGGCAAACTAGTATGGGAACAGGAGGAAGGAGCTTGAGAATGAGAACAAAAAAATGAGCACAGATCAAAAGCAAAACCACCCACCCCAGCAGTGATGTAAAGTAGGGGTGGCATAGGCTGCTTACAGCCAACTTATTCCCTGGATCCTTGACTCTCACCAGCAGAAAAATGAGGAGTGAAAAATTGGGAGTAAAAACACAGAGAATGACATGATTAAAAGGCTACAGATGAGGCAGCTCTCCTGTCAACAAAAAGGTACTGCCTGCTTTAGTGAAAATATAACCTCCTCCTCCTCCTTCTTTATCATTGCCTAGAGGTCACATGTAGGCTGCCTAAGGCTATCCATGTCAGGAAAGAGGAATGACATCTTCTCTTTGTGCCCACTAACGTACATGATCATCAGGACTAAATGTAAGTAACTTTTCAAAGAAT
Organism: Phrynocephalus forsythii; assembly: GCA_029282475.1. NCBI lineage: Eukaryota > Metazoa > Chordata > Lepidosauria > Squamata > Agamidae > Phrynocephalus > Phrynocephalus forsythii. The sequence goes on from JAPFRF010000006.1 coordinate 40,434,516, forward strand.
ATTGTGGTGCACCTTCACTGAAATATTTAGCCTACTGTGTGGAGGTTTGTCTCCTTTTTTTGCTTTTATAAAGTGTTTCAACCGAGGGAGCAATAAATGCCTGGAAGTGAATAAGATTCCTGCCAAGGAAAATGCCTCCCCACCTGTAGCTGCGATCTATGCCCTTTCTGGCTAATGAAAGATATGTAGCTGATGAGATTGCTGCCAGCTTCTCCCTCCTGGGAGCAAATTCGTGGCCTGAAAAGATCTATAATCTGGGTTGTATTTAAGAAACCATTCTTCCATTTAACTCACTCCTGCGAGTAAAAACCAATAGTGAATTTCTGGCTGGGGAAGTAGCGCTTGCTGTAAAACGCCACCCAAGTCAATGTAAAATGTTTATTTAGAAACTAGAACTTAACAATAGGTTACTGAAAGATGTACATGTTAAAGCATTCTGGTATAATGCAAACACACTCACTGTGTTTCAGACAATGCTATGGCCCAAACCCTACGGTTTAGCAGAGAACATTCTGTTACAGTAGGCTCATTAAATCAGTGGGGACTAGGTGGGTTTATTTCTCTGAAAGTTTCATTGGGTCAAATGGGCCTACTCCAACTGCTGCTTGCTATGCTATAATTGCAGGCAAAAATCATAGAGAAACAAAAAACACAAAATATGTGGCACCTTAAAGACTAACTTTCATATTTTAAGGTAACTTTTCGAGGACACGTTCACTTCTTCAGACATATAACAGCAGAATGAGGTGTATAATATGTGATGAGATATATATTTCATACCAGATGTTCATTGGTGGATAGGGGAGGGGGAAGAGGAGGGAAACATGATTAGTTGTGGAAGTAGTAGAAGGATTTAGCCAGGGGTCGTATATATGCTAAGCATTAATGGGTCTGTGGAGAAGGGAGAGATGATTAGTTGTACAAATGGTGGGAAGGAAGATTTGGCTAGGGGTCATAGATAGAGATGGGCACTAAATGAATTTTTATTCATTTCATTACCTAACGAAATGAATAACGAACCATCCCCTCAGATGAAAATGAAATGAAACGAAAATTTTTCATTTCATTCATTTCATTTTTGGTTGCCCTGCCACCACTGACCAGCCCCCACAGAGGGAGCTTCCAAAGCAGCAGTGCCAACAACCAGCTGTAGCAGGTGCTTGTTTTAAAAAAGAAAAGCACCCTTAGCTGCCACTCTACAGCTGATCAGCACTTGGGGCTCAGCCAAAAACAAACATACCACAATTAAAAATCCTGACTTTTCCCCACCCAATTGGGTGGGGGGAAAGGCGGGAGTTTTAAAATTTGTTTTTGGCTGAATCCCAAGCACTGGAGCTGGCAAATGGGGGGGGAGGAGGAGCAAATATTAAACTTTTTTTTTGCCAGCCCCAAGCCCTTCCTACAGCTGATCGGTGCTTGGGGCTCAGAAAAAAATGCTCCTTTCCTCCACCTGATGGGGTGGGGGGGAGAGAAGCGAGTTTTAAACTTCTCATCCCCATTGGATGGAGGGAAGGAGTGAGGTTTTTTAAAAAAATATTTATTTATTTATTTATTTATTTATTTATTTATTTATTTATTTATTTATTGCTGAGCCCCAAGCACTGATCAGCTGTAGCGTGGGAATCCACTTCTGCCCTCAGAAGTATTCGTTATCGTTATTTCCTCCCTGCTTGATTGAATTTAAATATGTGGCATGCATTCTTTTTGCACTTTCATTCAAGGTCTTTGTAAAAATGTTGAACAATGGGAGACTCAGGGCAGAACTCTGAGCCACGTCACTTGTCTTCAGGATGATGAATAATTGGCAGTGGAAAGACCGTTGACTAGGTACAATCTACCTAGCAACACCATCATTTAGGACATATTCTAGCTGCTTAGCCACAACAATATCATGAGGTATTGTGTCAAAAGCCAAGAACTACTGCATCCACTCCACTCTCCTCATCTCCATCCGATATTTATGCATGTGACAAGAGAGAGAGAGAGAGAGAGAGAGAGAGAGAGAGAGAGAGAGAGAGAGAGAGAGAGAGAGAGAGAGAGAGAGAGAGAGAGAGAGATGAAGGTAGTCTGTCATGACTTGTTTATGAGAAGTCTATGCTGAGTCCCTTATAGCTTTCCAAATACTCACAAATAAACTCTGTAATTATATACTCTGGAACCTTTTATATATATATAAAATCGTGTCAAGTCAGTAGCTGCCTAGCCAACATCTTCCCCCCACTTTTTTTTAAGAGGAGCAACCCAATCTTCCAGGACCTCACCTCCAAGAATTATAGATAATGCTTCAAGATTATATCACAGATTCCATTAGCATCCTTTGATTTTGTCCACCTGGCTCTGCAGACTTGAATTCATTTTAAAGTAGGCGAATGTCCCTATATCACACCTTTACAGATCTTGGACAATAGGTTCCTCACTGCCCCCTTGACTCCATTTGGATGAGTTTGAATAATGTCTTCCCATTGTGCGAAGTCAAGGGCAAAAATGTGTCTACCAGTTCTGCCTTTTCTGTAACATCTATTAGTAATGCTCCTCGTTGTCTGCACAGTGGATATACTTCTTCTTTTTTGTTCTTTTTCTGGCTCTTACCAACATTTTAAATGGCTTTGTTATCTTTGTCTGTTAGAAGTCTGGACTCATTCTGAGGTTTAGCTGTCTTGACCTTCTCCTTTCAAATACTGTCTGCTCACTCGTAACCTTCCCTGATTATTTGTCCCTTCTTCCATCTGTTATTTCTGTCACTTTGCTCATCTTAGCTGATCTAAAATCTTAACTCATCTGAAAGTTCTTTTGAAAGCAGCAGTGTTTGTTTCCTTTGATATCCCCTATTTTCCTTTCTGGTATGAATTGTTTGTGATTGCGTCTCACTCGTAAGAAACTTGCGTCCTCAATGTACTGCTTTTTGAAGATCTCAGACAAAGGGGTTTCACCCAGTATTTTCTGTGAGGGCTGCAAACTTCTGCCTCAGCCCTCCTCATAGGGAATTATTTACATCACCATGCCTTTTTTTCCTCCAGGAAATGGAGGCCACCTTCCACCCACAGCCACTTTTATACTTTGCTATCCCGGTCCCCACAGCCCAGAATTGCTGTCCATGGTGGGGTGCTGAACTTGACTCTAGCTGAGAGAAAAAGACAGAACACTTCTTAAACACAAATGTCACAAGGACAATTGGTTTCTACTATTGTTTCCCAGTGACTGGCTATCAGAAGAATATCTGGTCACCCATATAATTCTTATAATTAATATAATTCAAATTTTAAGCTCTCTAAATTGGTGGGCATCATTATAGTTTGTTAAATCAACTCTCACTACCTTAGTTGATCTGTGCCTTGTTGGAAGAAGTGGTTCCATGGATCCATCATAAATATTAATTAATTAATTAATTAAATCATTCATTCATTCATTCATTCATTTAAAATATTTCTGTCCCTCCTTTCTCCGCAAAAGGAACCAAGTACCTATTCTGCTTCATTAGCAGGAGGAGGCGAACATCCTGGCAAACTGTGTTCCAGAATTAATTAATTGGAGTCCAGTTATCTCTGCTAGTCTATTATAGTACCCAAAGAGTGTTTATTTCCCTTTTCTGTTTTATTATTGTTGTTGTTGTTGTTGTTGTTGTTGTTGTTGTTGTTGTTGTTGTTGTTGTTGTTGTTTTATAGTGTGATGTTGAAAATCCTATGTTTGAAGAGGATTCTGGTTTGACTTGAGTCATTTATTTATACATCTGTGGTTGCACTAGCATTCTAGTGAAAAGGATAAACTTATCTCCATTATGACATTAGATTTGTGGACCTTCTAAGATTACATTATTCTTGATATTTGTAATTTCCAGCAATAGCAATATATATTAATATGTACTTCTATTTAGTATACTGCTGATTAGAGCTTGCAATAATAAAATGTATACAGCCATTCTATATATGTATATATATAGCATGGCTGTGGAATTCTGTGACATGTTTTCCAAACAAGTTCAGGTAACAAGTGCTGCTGTTTTAAAAAGTGCAAACACTTTTCCTTGTTTGCTGTCCGAGTAATGAGTAATCTCTGGTTGTAAGGGATTGTCCACATTACTCTTTTCTTCCACTGATATTAGTGGGAATGAATTGCCTGAAGAGAAAGAAAAGAACCAAACCACTTAATCGCAATCCATGTTTAAACATTCTTATAGTCACATACATTTGAAAAATAGAGAAAAGATGTTCTTGCTGCCCCTTACTCGATAATTTATTTATTTATATAGCTAATTTATTTATATAGCTAATTATATAAACACTAATTTTCCTTGCATCATGCATTTAGAGTAGGTTTCAGATTGCAACTTCTGATAGAAATGAAATAGTAGCTCAATTATGTGAATATCTTTGAAAGTGTTTTGTCATCAAAGTTTGTACTTGTCAATATAAACAATTGAAATCCTTCTCTTCTCTTCTGAAGCAGGTTTAAAATATGTCAGAATACTATTTAAGCTGTTAAATATGAGATGCAAGCATCAAATGTATATGCTAAAGATGAAGCCAGTAACAATGGTGCATTATTTTCTCTGTGGGAGTAAATTAACCAAAGTATTTATTAGCATTGTCACCACTAGTTTTACATTAATTGCCCTATCAGAATAATTATGAGATAGGTAAGATTATATAATAATCAACACAGAAAGCATTATAAATAGTGTGGTTCATTATTTATTTAGTGAAGTTGTTTCTCCTTTTTCTTTCTTTCTATTTTTTAGGACTTAATTCTACTTTAAAATAAAACAAAACTCAGTTGGAAGAAAGACAAAAATAAATGGTAGCCTGACTGTGTATAACATATAGGCCAATTTTACAGACAGTAAGATCTGGCATATGGAAGTTGGTTTCTATTATATGATGTCATTTCCTTCTCTGATTTGTAGCATTTGAGACACATGCGGTCAATGTATTTAGCCACGGGACACCATAAAACGAACTTGCTTGTATTTTGCAGTGCTTTTTTCACAATGACAGCCAAGAGTCTTACTACTCATCCTATTAGGTTGACAGTGCTTACAGCGGAGGTGTAGTCTCCAACATTGCTGCAATCTAAAGGTAAGGGGTTACTTTGCATTTGTTTCTAAAGCAACAGAATATTGCCTTGGGTTAATTCTGCCATAATATCTGTAAACATGCTTCTCTAGCACATATTTTATTTGTTGCATCTGTTATAAAAATTGTCAGAACTCACATAGTTGCTTATTGCAGCAAAAAAACTATCACTATAGTGATAAAGGGGTAAAATAAAAAAAATGAGAAAGGTCACAGCCAATAGGTTTCATGTCTCAATAAAATCTTGCCTTTGGAAAGCAAGTTTATCTGACAACCCAAGGTTCCTTGTTGGATCTTAAAATACGAAAAAACTTAGTGTGCCACATCTATTAAGAGGAAGGAGAGGAGTGAGTCCATGGATCCATCATGACAGACTTCCTTGTTCTCCAAAGTTGAGATCGTGGAAGCCTCTAGGCCAGTGGCTTTGAACCTTGGATTCCCTAAATGTTCTTGGACTGAAACTCCCAGAAGCCTTCACCACTAGCTCTCCTGGCCAGGATTTCTGAGAGTTGTCGTCCAAAAGCATCTAGGGATCCAAATCTGGGAAGTACTGCTCTATATGGGCAGGCAACATCATGTGACTCATTTTGCCCCATTCCTATTGAACATTTTTAATTAGATGACTATGTCTCCTTAACAGTTTTCTTTCTGAAAAGATTGGTGGTGGCTGATAGGTGGGTGCTCGCTTGGTTTTCTTCATAGACAAAACTTATAAAGAACTACTCTGTAAGTTCTCAGTCAAGTAATATATCTTATAAGCATGCATAAGTTCCCCACCCTAAATATCATCCAAAGTGGTATAAACAGTAGGTACTCCTTACAGAAATATATGATGCAGTGGGAATCTTTATTTCCAGCCATTTGGACTGAATAGCTAGGACACAGCTAAAGATTCTTCACAGTGACCATCTTCAGAAGATTTCAAAGCAAGCACTATGCAGATACTGCTGGTCGAAACTGTATAGAATTAAGTAAGTGATAAGCACTCCTCAGTAAGTCCACATATTTAAGTAGTCTACAAGAAGGCTCTTTCAGCAGAGATTAGGACAAAATGGCTACTTTTTCTCAAAAGACACCTAAAATACATTCAGGGAAAGATATGCAGGGAAAGTCTTAGGGCAAACCTGAAGATTGGCAGTACTGTGTTGAACCAGTAAAGGATCGTGATGATGTACATGAGCAAAATCCACAGTGCTACAACAATATTCTGGGCATGTTGTATAATCAAGTGTATTGCTGATGATAGTGCAACCATTTTTAATTATTTGTTTATTTCCTGCATTGAAATGTTTCCTTTCCTCCAATGAACCAAGGCCCATGTTCATCTGGTGTCTTTCATGACTGAGTAGGGAACTTGAACTCAGATTTCTCGAGTCCAGATCTAAGCCTGTAGTTGTCACAACATCCAATGTTTTCACTTGACCTCCTGATCAGTTTGCCGCCTTCGGTCCCTTTGGGGAGAAAGGCAGCATAAAAATAAAGTTGTTTATTATTATTATTATTATTATTATTATTATTATTATTATTATTATTATTATTATTATTATTATTATTATTATTATTATTATTATTAACAGTTTGCATATTTCCCATTGTACCTCAAAAAGTCTTGTCTCCTCACCTGAGAAACAGAGAGAGAAATACCACTGGAGTATTTCATTGCTATCTGTAAATCACTTTCGATACATGAAATTGGATTGCTGTGTATGTGAGAATTGCATACCCAGAGAAAGTAGTGGTTTTATGAGGATCGATCAAGGACACTCAGTGAACCTGTGACTGGGTTAGGAGTTGAAGCTTACATTCAGTATACTAATACATATTAGTTGATATTTCTCTATTTATCATAGTAAGCCACAACTAGAACAGGTCATTTTAATCAATGAAATTTATGAAGAAGCTGACTCATCAGTTTCCTGTTGGTACAGTGGGTCGACTCTAGTTGTGTTCCTAATTAACACATATAGGATGTCATGGTTTTCAGGAATATTGTTCAGAGATATAGCCTTTAATACAATAGTCAATATTCCTTAACAAAAGCTCATGAATGCCCAAGTATGATGCACATATATGTGTGTGTTAGGAAAGTATGATGGCCCTTACATTAACAGCTGTATGAATGTCTTTTCCTCAAACCATAGATATACTCTTTTCTCCTCATAGCTGGATTTCTCTGAGATGAGATTATTATTGCCTAGGATATATTTCAGGAAATCTCCTATGATTTCCTTTGTGGCAAACCCATACAGAGCTCCCAGTCGCTTTATGGACCATTGGCCTATACATGCCTTATTTTCACTCTCGCTGCCACCATTCAGGGTTACCCAGTTGAAATAATAGAGTCCCAGTCAAGTTCTAATGTTAATGAAATAAAATGTTGATTGAATTCAACAAGCTGTTTCAGTTTCAAGTTTTCTTGCACGCCCTTAACTGAAAGTTCCTCAGTTTACACCCAAATTCTACTATTCTCAAACCTCTCTCGTCTGTCTCCCTTAACTTTTCTCAACCTTATCTCTTCTTCCTTCAGTTTACTCTTTTTATCTCTTCCAAGTCTCACAACCCTCAGGCTGAGCCTTTTAAACATGTGGACTCCGCCTCCACACTCCCTCATTGGTCCCCACAGCATTAACTCTTTACGCCCTCCTACACAAACACATGTAACTATGGAGAGGGTAAACACCACATCCTTTCTGAACAGTCTCTTGGTCTTTGTTGTTTGTTTTCTGGAAGTGCCAAGCCATGCATAAATGTTACAATTCCTGCAGAAAATGGCTTCTTCCCCATTGCACTAGGCATAACTGGAAAGGGCAGAAAAGCTGAGCTGTGCCAATTCAGCAGGGCAGAAAAAAATGCTAAGCCACTTCCCTGCACAGAATTCACCTTGGAAAGGTGGAAGAAATACCAAGCTGTATATGATTGCTTTAACACCTATACTAAGCAGCACATTTTTCACAAAGGGTTCCACAGAAAGGGCATTAAGCTGTGGATGATTTAGCAATTTCATGTGCAGAACAATGGACCAATTTTGGTGGAAATGGAAAACAAGTCCAGGAACTCATTTTCATGGGAATCCATGTACTGTAGAAGGAAGTTCTGGCAGGGTGAGTATTTGAAAATGTCCAAATAGCAGAAATTTTGGGAATACCTGTCACATCTTTGTCATAAACAGTTCAAGTAATGGAGCAGTAGTTCTCAATTTCAGATACAATTCTTTCTGGCAATGACACAAATCTTTTCTGGCATGAGGTATTGTGTTCTAAGGGTAGGAGACCTAAACTGGACCCACAGTAGTTTATTCATATAACAGATCCTCCAGGATCTGGCTTTACTTTTAGGATTTCTGCCCATGTTAATCAAAATGGATGCACAGAACTTATCCATGAGCATGAGCATGGCTGCCTTCACAACCATCTGCTGAGATGGCATGCTGCCTATTCAATAAATATAATGCCAGTTTTCATGGTTCATGAGTGCCAGTTTAAGGATGAATGCAAAAAGTCACCGGCTGAGAAAAATGCAATATGTCAAAGTAATAAAAAGTAGTGGTTCTGTCATCTTATATTTTATATCCATATTTTCTATGCATATGGTCTTCCTGTCAAAAGCGCCACAATGAAATTAGCAGAATGCAATATAAAATAGCCAGTATATAAATAATATAAGGTGCAAACTGATTTATAAAAATAAAAATTTTAATCTTTCATTATTCATATTAAGGGGCATAGAGCATTCTGACATTGTTACGGCATTGGCTGTGCTTCTTCTCTCACAGATAGAAATCTGTTGATGAGAAACGTCCATTTTCTTAGGTTCAACTTACTGGTAGTTCTGCCATCTTCAATCTGTAGCCTATTAAGTGACTTCGAAGAAAGCCAATTGTCCATACAACCATGGCTTAGAATTCCCTGAGATTCCATCCATTGCATTCTCTACTGTTCCTTTAGGGATTGCAAATATTTTGAACAAAGGTTACATTGATTGTGATCTGGGAGGAGGTGAAGAATGGGTGTGCATTTGGTGTAGATGCATGGAATCATTCACTATTAGCTGCTACCTCCCTCCATATCTTATTGGGTGCAGTGCCTACTGGCAGGCCTCTTGTAATGATTCTACAGTCTTCACTGAGTGCTGTCTGCAGCTATTTTACAGATAGATCATCTCAGGTTGGTGCATTCATGTGTGGATTAGCATAGTTTTATGTTGCCTTCTCCTAAAGGGTCTTTTATGTTGCCTTCTCCTAAAGGGTTGCTGATGACTTTTGAAGAATATTGTTCCTTGCAGAAGCATTTTGTTTTATATATTTATATTGTTTATATGGGTAGACCCATACTTAATCATACCTAGAGGAGGCACAATAAAGCATCATAAGTCCTATGCATTAGTAGCAGTCAGTATTTGCTGAATGAAGCTGAATTCCATTACTCAGTTTTGGAGAGGCACACTTTTCTTTCCCTTCTTTGTGTGGTAATTTTTCTATAAGTGATGAGTCCTGGAAGAAATGTGAACAAGAAGGAACACCATGTCACTGAAAGCTGTCTATATACTCTTAATTCATACATGGGAAAAAATGATATTTTTAATTATTTATTTATTTTTACATTAGATTTTTATACCTCCCATCTGGCAGCAAGGCCACTCTGGGCAATTAACAACAATTAATCAAATTACAAACATAATCACACACAATTAATACAATAATGTAAAAATAGAAATATAGAAATAATAGCAATTCATGGCTTCATTTCAAAAGTCATGTCTATCTGTCACCAAGCTCAAGAACAGATGGCTTGTTCTGGTGAAATTTGACTGAAACAATGGAAAGGCTCAAACAAGTAAAAGCAGAGTATTTTTTTAAATAATGAATTTGCTTTGTTTTGTGTGGAAAATATTATTGCTATTTGGAGGTTTGAATGGGGTTGCCTATTGTGGAGGAGCTTTTAAAATTGTAGCTTTCTAGTGATGTCTTCTGAGCATTCCAATTCCAGTCTTAATGAAGGTATTCAATTAAGAAATAGGCTACATGTTCTGCTCATCAAGTGAGAGAATCCCAACTTTGTCCATTTAAAAATCTGAAAATAACTCGGTCTCAACAGAGTGAAAAAGCTGAAAGGCATTGCAGTCAGACTGGGAGGGAAGGAGGAACCTCTGGCTGATGTACTGATTACTCCTCTCACCAGTTAGGTCTTAGTTTTTGCTTGCTACCACTGTCCCACCCTCCAAGGAAAATAAATCAGAGCAGAACAGATTAGTGTTGACAGATATATATTTCTTCCTTTTTGTTTTGTCTGATGATAGTGCAATCTTTTTGACTTTGGCCTGCCCATCGATAGATGATCCTCCAGAAAGCTGAAGAAGCGGAGCCAAACATCCCACATGTAGTGGTGAGTGTGATACATAGCCTGGTTATAAGGGATCTTGAAGGGTGGGTGGGTGGTTCTACACAGTTTATGTTAAACAGCGATAGTGCTAACCTTCAAAATGGAAGCTTGCATCATAGTGATTCCACTTGCTCCTTGGCTAATCTGAAGTGTACAGCTAAGCACAAGGGAAAGGACTAAGTTTATGGGAGTGTGACAATTGATGCTTTTACACTACAAATCTGGCTCCAGTTCATCTCTGGCCAGTGGTTGACAAATTCTGAAGCAGAAAGAAGGAAGCACCTGTTCCATAACATCCAACACACCGTGAGATGAAAATGAATCCAAGATTTAGCTAATTCTATTTATTTATATTCATAAATGCATGGTGCATTTTAGGCAGCAGGGTTACTCACAAACAGGTATTAGCACTCTGATTGTCTGTTCAAATCTTCTTAAGGGATGTTTAAATGCAAACCTGACATACGATTTACAATTCTCTGCTTATCTATGCAGTAGCTTTGGTTGAAAATTCTGTGGAAGTTTATCTGAAAGGCGCAGTGGAATATAAAATAACCCCAAACAGCAAACAAGGGAACCAATTACTTGAGGGCCTTCATAGGAAGATGCTTTGGAAAGAACATAACATTAGAAAGTAAGAAAGGCAAGAGAAATGTGTGTGGGGGGGGCAATGCTTATGAATTAGATTTAAAGTCTGCAGTGAAGCCAGTTCCACAAAAAAGAGGCAGAAATGAGGGCAAAGTACAATGGACAAGGGACTGAAATGTGTAATGAATTTCAGCGAGACTATTGTGAAAAGATGGACGAAGCTGGGAGAGCAGAGTCAGAAAATCTATAAGTGCCGAGGCGAGGAAGGAGAAGAGAACGATCCATTGTGTCAAAAGCAGCTGATAAGTCCAGTGGAATCTGAATGGAAGTGAGTCTTCTGGAGTTAGCCGTGAGCAAACCATTAATAACCTCCATGAAACTGTCTCCCTAGAAGAGCCAAAGAACAAGAGGACATGACAAAAGTCCAAAGACAATATGGAATGCTGATTAAGTTAAAGAAGGCTTGGAGAACAAGCCAGTTGCTGGGAGCATGCTGCAAGGCACAGAGTCCAAGGAGTTGAGTTTTAACAGTCTCTCTCGAACTATCCCACCCTCCTCCTCTTCTCTCTCTCTTTTTTCCTATCCATTATTTGGCAATTGGAGCAACATTGGTATTTTCACAGCTGCTTTCTTTATTCATTTAACAGAGTAATGCTAGCCCTTGCGTTAATTTGGTAGCAGAAAGCCTCTTTATCATGCAGTCCAATCCATGCATCTACTCAAATGGTAAATTCCATTCTATTCAAACAGGCTTAATCCCTGATAAATCAATACTGGGTTACTTTTTTACAGGCACAGGTACTGAGCTTTCACCAGCCACTCAGTATTAGAATGCCGCCAACATTGTATCAGTATGACTTTTTAAAAAAGATATGCTACTATATATATCAGACTGAGGAAGTGGACTTGCCCACAAAAGCTCATGTCAACATTTTTAGCAGTCAGGCTTTAAGATCCCATAATGTTTTCTCTTCTTGGCCTGATAAATCAGACTGCATTTTTATCCTACATCACAAACTGAACATTTTGAAAGTAATAGGATAACTCAAAGAAGATTAGTTAGCAAATAGCGACTTAGAAGATTAACACTCATTCAGTGTTAATCATGGGTGTACTTTTGATTCCGAGAACTCCCCAATCAGGGATCCCTGCAGGAATTCCTGCCTACCTGCTCATTTGAGGGGGTGGCTGTTAGAAGGGGGGGAGGAAGCACACATTACTGCTATGGATGGACAATTGGACAAAGAGGAGGGAAAGAGCAGTACATGCTGGCTGATGGAGTGGGGGAGCCAGCCTTTGTGGGTGGGGAAGGGAATGTGTGCCACCTATGCTACTGCACTGACAAACCACCTCTATTACAGACATGTATTCCCTGTGCATAGGAACTGTTTTATCATCTATCTATCTATCTATCTATCTATCTATCTATCTATCTATCTATCTATCTATCTATCTATCTATCTATCTATCTATCTATCTATCTATCTATCTATCGAGAGAGTGCAAGGAGTTTTTCAGTCACAAAAAAGAGGAAAGAGACCAAAATTCTGGTTCATAAAACAGCCCTTAGATGAAGAAGAGGGAACTAAGAGGGAGGGAACTGTATTCCCAGGAAATAGAAACTATCAGCTGTCTTCAGGGGTGTATTTATTAAACTCAAGTTGACTGTTTCTCTATTTATTCAGTCTGTAACCAGCTCCATTGAATTTAATGGACAGGCTGAATCACATTGGACACTGTAAAGTGAATAAAAGAAAACATTATATTTTCTACATTTTGGAACTACAGTGGATTTACTGGTTCCTCTTGTTATTTTCAGAAAATAGCACTCCAAGCCTTGGCATCTCCCTCTCTTTGCTATCTAACCCACTCCAAAACTCCAGGAAAGTGTAAATGTGCACCAAAACAATCCAGTCCTTTGTTTCCAATTTCTAAGTAGCCTGCTAGATTTCTCCAGGCAGGTAACAATTTTCTGTCCTATTCTTTCTGCCCATCTGTTCAGAAATATACCCAGAAGCACACCCAGACATGTCCAAGAGATTCTACTCCCTGAAGTGGAGCATAAAATTGCACTTCTGGACATTCTTATCCAAGTGAAAATACATAGATGCCCCCCGTGCACCCATGCTCTCTCTCTCTCTCTGCAGGTTATTTTAGCACATGAGAGCAGAAAATTCCTCATACATGTTTTCCCCATTCATGGCAGTAAAGTATAAATGTAATTAGTGAAATCACTATGCACTGCCCACCCTTTTAGGTCAATGTTCAACCAAGGAGACAAAGATAGGGATTTTTCTTCCTCCATTGCCTCCTGGAAGATACTCTTACCTGCTCTCTTTCTGTGCCAATATTTGTATATTGCCTAAGCTCAGGGGGAAATATGACTCTCATGAATAAGGAATTGAAAGCATCTATAACTGATACACAGTGCCATCAGAATTATTTTTGGCAGAATTATATGCTCAGTCACCACCCAGAGAACACAGGATAAAAAGAAATACTATAGGAGACAACCATTGTGAACTGTGGCAATGAAACCAGCATACCAACATGGAAGCAGAAACTGGGGGCAGGGGGAAGGGGAAGACTTTATATTCTAAAGAGAAGTTCTGACCTATGTACTGAAAAATCACACAATAACCTATACATTCATATGTGCAAACAAGCACACTCAATTCTAGCACTAGTAATATTGAGAAACAATAACTAGAAGGGAGGGGGGAACCAGGAACAAGATGCTGCACTGGCGCAGGTCCCTTGCTTTAATGTAAAGCTCAGATCATGTTGGAAAATGCCGAAGCTGGAATGAGGATGTTCCAAACTTATGCAAGAAAGGGAATCTTTTTCTGAAAGAATGTTTATGATATCAAGCTCCTTCGTGTAAATAGATAAAGGGAAAGCACATTTCGGATGGAGCGTTGACTGCGGGCACATGTATAGCCAGAATGGACTCAGTTCCATCAAAGATTTGTCACAGGAGTCAGGCAGTGGCATCGTGCACTCTCCTAGAACCTGTCTCAGAGCAAGAAAGCAAGCAGAGAGGTTGGCAACAAGGATGGCAATTAAGACAAAAAAAGCCATGGATACCAGAATGAACAAGAGGCAGTTAGCAAAACAAGAGGCAGAGAAGGAGTTGCTGTGCTTGTATTCTCCTCTGCTTAATGGTAGCATTGGCCTGGGAGTATGTTCTGAACCCAGCCACATTCCTCTGAAGGCTAGCAAAATGTGTAATTAATGAAATGCCCACTGCAGTACTGTCTGTCCAGTAATAATATGAACTCTTGAGAACTCTTCAACATCAAAGTACCACATAATGTAATATTTTAGAAATGCCCATTCACAGTCCTGTCAGATGGGAGTAATAAGAGTTAGTGTGGTTGCAGTTGTGGTTTTGACTGATATACTGCCCCATAGTGCTTAAAGCATTTTCTGGATGGTTTGCAAAATTATTATTATGCAAACAACATTTTGCTGCCTCCGAGCAAGCTGGGGACTCATTTTACCAACCTTGGATGGATGGAAGACTGAGTCAACCTTGAGCTGACAACCTGAATCCATCAGAATCAGACTCAGGTCAAGAGCAAGGGTCTTGGCTGCAATACTATAGCATAACCACTGCACCATGGGGTGCTTGGAGCTCCCTATCCCCAATCCATAATTCTTCCTCTCCAACAGGGCATCTTCTACTTTTTAAAAATTCAAATCCTATCAGATCAATTCAACCATGTGGTCATTTGAACTAATGCGGAAACGGAGGACTTGTACAGTGAAGTGCATCTTCCCACCTTTCCCTTCACCTCTTGCCTCTTACCTCATTAGAGTCCAAGTGCCAGCAAAGCCTTTTTTTCCCATGGCTCTTCTTTCTTTCCTCCCCCAAGCTCTTCCTCCTAGACAACACTCCTGTTATTTTATTTGTTTACTTTCATCACATCTTAATAATGCCATTGCAAAGCCCTCTGCTGGAAGTTGACAATGGAGACAGACAGGAGCCTATTAAGACAGTCCTTTGAATATCACCATCTGCAGGGCCGCAGTCAGTTTAACTTAAGTGTGACCACATCAGTTGTTCAGCCCTGAATTCTCTGGTGAAACTTCACAGTGATCGAGCATTTCCCTCACTTCTTAGTTGCATTTTGTACCTTTTAGGACAGAAGAACCACTGATTAAAATCAAGACAGTCCTCCTGCGTTTGTGGAATACTCACGGGCATTTCAAATAGCCAAGAAAGTGAAGGGAGATTCTCTGAATATATTGGACTAATGCTTTCTTTTGTGGCACAGTGGCACAGATTGGTTTTCCCCACCAGTTTGTGAGAGGAATTCTATTCATCTCTGGAAGCTGTTGCCTGAATGCAGTTCTCCCTCTCAACCATCATTCTACAGCACAAAAAAATCTACCTGTTATTTAATAAGCTTTACACCTGTAATCCCAAACTTCAGCAAACCTTTTGAGATTACATGTTTCAAGTAAGAATGAAAGAAGCCCTCCTAACTAAATTGAAATGTATTGTGTGTTTGACTTATATAATGGCCTAAGTACTTAACGTGTTGCAGATTTTGAAAGAGAGGGAAGGATTTCAGCAATGGACCAGAAAAACTTGAAAAAAATCCTATAGGGAAGGCAATATGTTCTGCCTAAAACAGAGAAAAATAAAAGTCTTCTACAGGACCAACAGTAAGTGATATATTTCAAGTAAAGACACAGAAATGGCTTGAAACATGCACAGAAAAGGCTGGATATGTGATTGCCAAAAATATTGAAGACCAATGAAGCCTCCCTGCTTTAGGCAGTATGTTAAAGGTTTTCCTCATGTTCTCCCACTCTTTCACCCTTGCTGCATTCCAAACATCCAAAATGTAAATTTCATTTTGAGGACAGTAAGTTTTGTTGTTCTTTTGAAAGATTCTTTTTCCTGTTTCTGGAAGCCCACATGTAATGGCAGATAGCACTGCCCAGAAGAAGCCATTGACAAGTTTTCAGAAGATGTATAGAGAACAAGCTACTCTAGGAGTGTTTAAAAGCCACTGTGTAAAGGCTAACAGCCACTTTATTTTCCACATCTATACTAAATCAGTGGCAAAAAAAGTAGTATGGAGGTGATATTGCACAGTTTGACATGAGGTGAGTAAAGGCACCATTTCAGAAAGGTAAATGCCACTGAAGCATCCAATTGCTCTAAGAAAGGGATTGAGGGTGAGAGATAAATTGACTGCTGCTGATGTCAAAGGAGGATCAGGGCTAAAAGCAGTGAGTCAAGGACTGCCAGTCTACCCTGACAGGCAAATGCATAAATAAATCCTCTGGCTTGACAAGTTTTCCATTAACATTAAGAATCACCTTGGGACCCATGTGGAATCTGTGGATGCAATATGGATATGGAAGAGAGAGAGAAAAATGACAAAATAAATATATTATAAAGCTGTATGACAGATTGCATTCATTTCCCCAGCTATATGTTCACATATATTAAATTTAGTTATTAGAGATGGGCACGAATAAAAAAAAATGGCGTTTCATTTGTCGTTTGTCGTTTAGGGGGTCCATTTCGGTTCATTTCCGTTTTTTGCAATTTTTGCAAAAAAATCATTTTTGTTTTCATTCATTTCGTTACCATTTCATTACAATTTATTTCAATTTTTTGTGATTTTTTTAGCATTTAAAGTGGTTCAATATATTGCCGTAACAAAAACGAAATGGATGACAACATTTCTGGTGTTTCTGTTCGTTTCGTTTCATTTTAGAGACAAAATTCATTTGTCGTTTCATTACATAATGAAACAAAAAAACAAAAATGGAAACGAAAAATTGTTCGTTTCATGCCCATCTCTATTAGTTATGTTAAAGCCTGATAGTCTTCCTCCCAGAATAGGCAGCTGCAGCATCCTGAGCTGTATGCATTCATTTCTGTTGAACTGTCAGTGTTAATGGCATTTTACAGTGTGAACCCATAGGACCAAACATGCTGCTAAACAGCTGGCCCTTGGAAGCACATCAGAATATTTTAATATCAGTGATGAGGATTGGTGCCAATGAGACATTTCTCATCCCAAGGCTAATAGTACAGGGAATAGAAATTTCACTGGGCTGTCCTCCCTGGATGTTATGGTCCTGATGAGGACTTACACTGAAAGCAAGGAATTTGTTCTGGTTTGAACACTTCATTGGGTCATGTAGTTTCAACCTGAATCAATGGAAACAAGGAAGGTAATGTCTGCTTTATATCCTTTGCTCAATTGTTGTTTGGTCCTCAGAATCATTCAGAAACAGGGGAACGAACACACATTCAATTTAGAAGCACCTGCTTAGCCATTGTTTCAGGAGAAGAAGAGACAGAAGGGTGTGTGATACTCAGACTCCACATAAGTGAATTTTGAACATCAAGGGGAAAGAAAGTCTGCATCACATTGGTGTTCTTAGAGCTCCGGGCTTAAAGGGCATTAAGGGAGAATATGTTGTTATTAAAGTGGACTGAGAAACTTTTAGATGCCTGAGCATGTTGAAGATGGGGGAATGAGGGTCACTGGCAAGGATCATTTTTGTTTGTTTCTATGTGTATCTCCCAAAACTGGCAAATGCTCTTGAGGCAGTCTACATTCCTAAAAGCATCAGAGACAGCAAATACCCTATACAAAATTGAGTAAAGCAGTGTACTCTTAACAAAAAGTTAAGTTATTGAGATGTTTAAGACTAGTTAGAAGGAAAAACCATCACCACACCTGTCATCTTAGATGCATATTATAATATCCATTTTACAATGTGAATTGTGAGATGGGACCATAGAAGATTTTGGGAAAAACCTTTCACCAGGTAGTGGAACTAATCTGCAAACCAAGAGAAGAAGTTGTAAGGAACAAAAGAAAACCACTACTTGGTCTATATAACAAGGGAGGTTTTGACTGAATTTTGGATAGAAATTAGAGATGGGCACGGAACGAACATTTTTTCATTTCCGTTATTCATTTGTCATTCAATTATGTAACAAAATGACAAATGAAAATTGTGATGAAAATGCAACAAAACGAACAGAACCATGAAAATTGTGGTCGTTACGTTTCGTTTCCGTTAATGGTGACACACAATGAAATGAGCTGTTTTAAATGTTAAAAAACGCCCTGGACATCTGTAAAAACACAGCGATAATTATTTATATTGTCTGATAATACCTACCAGGGGGGTTGGGGTCCTTAAAAGGTACATTTATGTCTTTTCTCAGATCGCGGTATTTTTTCCCTTTAAGGGGAGTTAGGGGACATTGACCCAAAATGGCTCCCAGATGCCTAATATTGCTTGATTTCTTGGGTATTAAAACACCCTGGACATCTGTAAAAATGCAGCAATAATGTGATAATTTTTTGAAATTATTACCTACCAGGGGGTTGGGGTCCTTAAAACATTTGTTTTTGTGTTCTCCCATCGCGATGTATTTTTCTTTTCCCTTTAAAATGGATGTCGCCACCAGCCACAAAATGGAGGCAAGCCATGTGATGGGATCATGTTCATCCAATAGCATGCCCAGGTTGCAGACTGGGCAGGTCTGGCAGTCACAGAGGGCATAAAAAGCTCTGGCAGCCCCCGTCCTTCTTGCAGTCTCTGGTGGGAGTTAGGGTGGGATTGCTGTCTCTGCGACTTTAGCTTCAGTCCTGCAGCCTCCCCGTGTGCATGTGTGCTGCGTACCTCTTGGTGAGTACCCTCCCTTGCCGCACAGTGCAGTCACTCTGCGGCTGCCTTGCACCCTGGGCAACGCCCGCCGCTGCCTTTGCAGCCTGCCTGCATACCTAGTCTATACTGTGTCTCTGCCAGCATCCATTTTTTTTAGTGTTTTCCCTCTTGTCTGGGGTGTTGGGGGGATGCCTGCACACAGAAATGCTTTAAAAATCATGCAAAAAGCGAGTAGAAACGACAAACAAAAAAATGAAAAACAGAAACAAAATTTTTCCAAAAATTCACAACAAATGGAAACGAACTGAAACAGACCTCTCAATGACAAACGAAAAACTGAAACACCATTTTTTTGTTTCATGCCCATCTCTAATAGAAATGTGAGGTGAGCATTAATGGGTCAATAGGATGAGGCTGCAACTGCAGGAGGAAGAGGAATAATCAAGATTATACATGTTACAATGAAGTACAGAAGTTTTCACCAGGAGGGCATAATATGTAGGCTGCATTTTTATTATATGGCAGCTTTAGGCACAGAGAAATGATGGCAAATGGTCACAGGACAAAAATAGGAAGAAAGGGAGAAGGGATTTCTACAAGGTAGATGGTGACATCAGCTGATATATGAGCAGCAGAAAGCTTTATAAGGGATGATAAATTCATTCTTCAATGTAATGAATGAGAGACAATGATGAAACAGCCAATTGTTTCTGTTACATTAAGCTTGTTCTCTTCTTAAAGGAAGACAGTGCTGTCTCACAAGGGTCCTCTATTCCAGCCATGACACAGGTATCATTTCTGCCCAAATATTATTGAACTCCAAGTGAAAGTATCAGCTATGGACATGGAACATCCTGAAGTAGGAAAGCTCAAGGCATAGAGGTAGAATCCAAACCATGGAGTCAAAAATTTACTTTTTGAACCTCATGTCTGACCCAGCCACCATAACTACTCAAAATTCTGGGAGCTATGGTTCTAAAAATATATATTTTCAAGCTCTGAACAGACCCTGGTGCTATTGACAGATGCATGATACTAAAAGCCATGATATCCCATGAAATAACCTAGTGTGAATACAGAGAGAATAACACAGAGCTGAGAATTTGTCAAAAATAGTTTGATGCATGGGAAAAATACAGAGAAATATAGAAACCAGAGGCAAATATGCATGCTAATTTCTACCTTTTTACTGGTGACAGAGAACCATGGCATGCAGCCAGCTTGTTCAAATATACATTTGAATATACATGATGAAGAGAGAGAGAGAGAGAGAGAGTTGTACATTTTGCAAATCCTCTTAAGAGAGATCTGTTGAGAGAGAGAGAAAGAAAGAGAGAGGGAGAGGGAGAGGAGCCCTAATGCAGGAGAAGGTATCTCTCTCTTTTTTTTAACTCAATGGCCTAATACAACATCAGAAAAGTTCTTGGGGTGGGGAGGGCTGTATTCACATGAGGTCCAGTATGCCAGCACATTTTACTTTGACCTGACTAAATACTGTTCTCATGAGTTTCGGCTGATGATGTTTAAGGGCTTGAAGTATGGTAGATGTTCAAGGAATTATCAGTCTATCCCCAACCCCACTCCACTGAGTTTTCATGGCCTGGTGGGAATTTGAACCTAGTTCTTCTGAGTCCCAGTCTAACAGCACTCTGCCTCTGATTTAAGCTTTAAGATCTCAGACTTTTAGAATTAGAGGAAAACATACAAAGACTCTGAAACCACCTAAAAAAAGCATCTGGATAACTTGGATTAGGACAACAGGAGGGATGGATTCTGCCCCAAGGCCTCGGGTTCCCCACCTTTGCTCAAGGGTAGCCAGTGTATTCCCACACCAGACGCTACATTATTATTTGGGATCTAGAGACCTACTGTTGCTCATAATCTCTACAGGAAAGAGGCCAGGAGAGCAGGTGGTTACATCTTTCATGCATTATAATTCAAAAACATGCTGGCCCAACACTTTTTGTTTGCTTTGCTTTGCCTTTGCCTGACACAGAACCATAAATGTTCCTCAGTGTTCCAAACCAACGCACAGAGCACTCAAGACCAGCCAAGCTAGTCCGACACTCGAGAGAGCAAATCCAGCCTCCAAGGATATACTAAATGAAATAACTAATACTTAGCTGCTCTTTTATGACTTTTTAAAGCCAGCTGCCTGAAGCAGCTGCCTTAATCTGTCTAATGGTGGGGGCTGGCCCTGGAGAACAGCCAGTGTGTGAGAAAACCTAACAAGGCAGAGGCAGGAAAATATATCAGAAGAGAAACAGACAGAACTTTACAAGATGATCATGAAACTCTTGCTTGTGCAGACATCTGAGAAGGAAGTAAAAAAAGCAGCATGTGCATGTCTTTTTAGGCCAAACATTTTATGCTCAGGCTAACTATGTCTACTTGATGGAAATAAGAATCAATTGAGTGATAACTCTGAAATATGTTCAGGAAACATCAGTGTATAAAGAAAAAAGTTGCATGATGCTGAGGCAGAGGTTTCAGCAAGTGGTTTTTATCTTCAGAATTTCACATTAGGACAAGTCAGAATGAATGTGTGTTGTTTTAAACATTGGGCAAGGTTTTAGTCAAAGACAAGTGGGAAGCAAATGTGAAATTTTTTTGTCAACAACTGCCCTTTCCAATGGTTTTCAACCTTTGGTAACCCAGGTGTTTTTGGACTGCAATTCCCAACAGTCTTCACCACTAGCTGTACTGGCTGAGGTTTCTGGAAGTTGCAGTCCAAGAACACCTGGATTATGGAAGTTGGAAACCACTAGCCTATGCCATCTTGCCTTGTATTTCTTAGACAAGGAAGAAAGACACTGTATGTAAGGAGTGCTTATGGTATGAAACATATCACCATCTCATTCCGATGATTTATTTAGAATGATAGAACTCTATTGTTTACCCTGAAATTACTGAACAGTAAGATTTCCACAACTATCTGTCTCAAAACTGATTTTTTTTCAGCTTGCCGTTTAATAAATATCTGTATGCAACTGAAGATGTGATGCATTTCAAGGTAATGAGCTTTTTAATCTCATTGTTATAACCCAGGGAATTCTTTGTTGTATAAATAGGAATATCCATTAAAGAAAGGTATTTTGCAAATACTTTATTTCCATTTGAAGTGTGGCTTTGTTTTGAGAACTGGAGATCAGGCTGTAAAAACAATTGGGTGTTGAATTGTTCAGTTCACTGGTTCCCTATAGTCAAGCAAATTGTATTTTTGCTATGTTATTTGATGTTTGAGACCAAGTCAGTGCTTATGAGTCTCTGATTTTGGTTGACACTCGATTCTGCAAGGAAATAGCTGTTTTATATTTGATTTTACCAATGAGTATGCCACATTGGTTCCAGGTTGTCCACTCTATGCAGATTAATTATTTCAATGTTTCCAGCAAAAACAAAAAAGGTTCATAGGCATGAAATTGGAATTACTTAGTCATTTTCACATCTTTGTGGTCTAGTTTCTAGGCCCAAAATGTTACAGATTTTACTGTTCAACAGAGAATAAGTAACTTAATTCCAAAACTAGATATGTCTTGATTTGTGGCATGGTTTCACTTAGGGATGGGCTATTTGTTTCAGAAGCTACCAGTTACAAAATGACACGCGGGAGCCCAGGTGGTGTTCGGAAGCCTCCAAAATGTGATCAGTCAATCCCTTACCTTGCTCTGCGCCCACATGGGGCTGAGCTCCAATGAGGAAGAAGCCTCTGATGTCATTCTCCCGGGTGCTGGCAATCAGACAGGGATGCAGGATGATGCATGTCTCTGCATAGCTCCTGATTGACCAGTGCCAGGGAGAAGGAATGATGACATTGGAGGCTTCTTCCTCATTAGAGCTCAGCCCCACGCTGTGGGTGCAGAGCTGGTTTGATTAAGGACCAGATAGTTATTTTTGACTGCTATTCTGATTGGCTTTGAATAGCAGTTAGTTTTCACCCATCTCATTCTCTCTCGGGGGTGTGGAGGCAAAGTCAATATGGTGTGTAGGCTACTCAAATGATCCCAGTCACAATTGGGCGGGTAGTGCAAGAGGTAACAAAATTCAAGTATGCCCCATAGTAAGACACCTTTAAGGTGCCAGGTAGGTGAAGGTAGGATCAGGAATTCGAAATAATAAGATAAGAAGTGAGATGACATATTCAGTTATGTTGGAAAAGAGGGCTGCTTGGGCCTTAATATAGACCTAGAATTGGGAAGGTTGCTGAAGGAGGAAAGCACTGAAGATGGTTTGGAATTCAGCATGATTCCAGCCACTAACCCACTTGCACTACATGCAGCCCCCCCTTGCCTGAGGAAGCATACAAAGTTGAAAGCATGCAATTTGCCATTAATAAAAAATGTGGCCCATTTCAAACCCAGCGTCTTTGTCTCACCTCTTTATTATGATCTGGGAGGGCAAAGGAGAACATGGAATTTATTTTAATGCCTTGATTTGGAATGTGAACATTTTGATTTTTAAGTCATGATGATAATGTGCACAAAATCTCTAATATAGTTTTTTTCAGTCTTTGGCATGCGATGTCTCCTAAATTGCTGTTATCAAAAACACCAAGTCTCATCCATAATTGGGGGGGGGGTGTTTGAGATTACTTTTTCCAAAGAGATATTTATATGTCTACAGACATTCTATTTATCACTTAAAATAAGTTTGTGCCTTGTTTGTACTTAAACTAAGATTGTACCTTGATTGTGATCCTGTGGGTATATCACAAGAGTGATAATTCTATGAGTACTGAAAAACTAAACAAAATTGTACTGGAATATATATCTTACCAGTTGGGTCACTTGTAAGTACCATGCAAAAATAATAAATTCATTATGAACGTTATAGACACCATGCATTCTCTGCTGATCATTTCTGTGGACCACTGCTTGTGAACGACAGGCTTCAAATTCCTCTTACACTGGAGATGTAGAGCCTTTCTTCATAATTCTTCTTTAACACAATTCTTCTTTCACATAATTCTTCTTTAACAGTGTAACTGGGACATGGCATCTGTCCTATTCAGGTGTTCCAAAAAAGGGTTAATTTGAAAGCACCACTAGGGGGGAAAGTCCTAGCTCTGTTCCCCAACTTGTTGTTGTTTCCATAGGGAGAGGGCATTTCTGAACATGATACCTTCTTCTATATATGGTGTCCATTCTCACAAACAGAGTTCTGGTGTCCATCCTCACAGAGATCTTATCAGATCATGGTTGTGGATCGCATGCAGAAGCTCATCGAACCATCCTCCTTCACGGGGAGAGAGAAATGATCCAGGGGTACAAATAGAGCTCTCTCTGCTGCTCACACTTACAAATTAACCTCTGAATAGGAATGTAGTCTAAAAAAGGGCAACAGGCAATTTCAGGTATTGCCAGAGCTTTCAGAATGGTCCCATGTCCAAAACAATGTGCTTGGCCTTCACACCAATCAGTGTGCTCATCACTTCAAGCTTTTTTATGTGAAATCAGGTGAGTGCTCCACTATGGCCATTCCAATGAGCCCATCAATGCCCTGGTATCATTTTCTTTTAACCCCAATATTCGGGGTGTCAAATAGCAAGTGACAGGATCCTTGGGGATATACCCTCAGCTTGATTTTCCAGCATCTTTGTTCCACTAGAGTGCTGTGCCTGATTATACAATTTTTTAACAGAGGTAAGTATTCCTTAAAAAAATTCCTTTAGGCATAGTCAACATGCTGCTCTTCCCCAAAGTACTGAGTTCTCATTCTCAGTAACTCCTACTGCCACCTGTTCAAAAGTCAGACTGAAGAGTCTGTTGATGAATTAATCAAGAAAGGGCCCGCTTCCCTGCTGTGCTACAGCTTCTGAATTAAACATAAAATTGAAATATAGTTGCCCCCATTCATAACAAAAGGTGGCTACAAGGAATCTTTCAGAAACTTTATTCAACTGTATCAAACTCTGCACAGTGGCCATACCTTAAGAAATTGTTTGCTATGACAAAATCTGGATTAAATTTCCTTATTGTTAATGGGTTAAATCATTAATTGCTTGACAAATTATTTATCTTCCTGGGGGGATAAGAAAAAATATACAAGGAAGGGTGTCCTGTTGTGGGTCTTGTTTAGACGTTTTGCTCATGTAAATAGCTAAAGGGGCAGGGTTCCATTTGAATCACCTTTGCTTAGGTAGTGTGATTCAGATGCCCAAGTGCCACGTAGTGCTTAGAGTATTGGACTGGAGGCTGGGGACTTGCTCTCTCTGTCAACCTGATTGGCTTTATTAGGTTGATATGAGAAAAATCTGGGAGTGAAGGGAAACTTGAATTGCATGGAGGAAAAGGTGGGTTTATAAACATGCCTGTCTGGATAGCACCATGAGTTGGGTCAGGTACTTGGCTGTGTTTCCCAGGAGAAGAGCCAGCCAGTGTGATCTTGGGTAAGTTACATAGTCTCAGAGTATCTGCAGAAGAAGAATACTCCAAGTATTGATGGAAAACTTGAAGACACCGAGATGAAAGTGAAGGACTAAATGATAAACTTTATCGAAATCTCTTAAGAAAAGGTAAACAGGACATTCCCAATAAAACAATAAACTACTAGCACTACATAACAAAAATATATCAAAATAAAGTAAAATGAAGTAAACACAGGTAGGGCGACAGCAGCTCAGGCAATGCCCATAAGCTCAGGCAAGCACTCACAGTACTCACTCAATCAATCTGCATGAATGAAGTGCAGGTTAGAGAGAGGGGGTTGAGAGCAGGCAAAGACAACTCCATTTGTAGAGTCTGACTAGTAAAAGAGGCAGGACTCATTGGTTCATAGTTCCAGATAAGGTCCATTTCACATTAACCCCATAATATTTGGGATGTAGATCTTGCCACATTCCAACACTCTATCCACAGGAAGCCATGGGAAAGGGCCTCTATACATCAGTGTTAAACTTGATAGCACACAGTTATTGCTGGTGCAAAGCTCAGGCAGTTGGGTCCCTGGCTATGAATCCAGAGGTCAGACATACAAATCCCTGCTGCAGTTACTAGGAAAACAACAGCCAATGTCGTCTTGGGCAAGCTACTGCGTCCTGGGGGAGGGGGAGGGGACTGTGAACCACTTCTAGGCATTCTTGATCTGGAAAATCCTGGAAAGGGTCACCATTAGAGAGAGAGACACAAATTGTGGTTTGCAGTGGTTCAGTTAACTGGCCCCACAGGTGTTGCACAGGCATCCCAGATTCCTTGTCCCACCTTCTCCTGAAGGTACCCACTCAGAGTCAGTGCCCTGGGCTTCCTGCATGAAGAGGTGGAGTGGGGAATCCAGGGTTCTTATGGAATTGCAGTGGACGTGATCCACTGAAACAAACTAAAACACTTAACCACTGTTCCTGCTCATCTCTATTCACCATAATTCTGAACCTACCTGACAGCCCATAATATTTTAGCACATTAAAAATCAATAAACTATGTCCTTTCAAACCTGGTATTATATAGGAGAAAAGTACTGCTTCCTCATATGGAAGCTCCCTATTTCCACCAGTTTACCCCCTCATTGTGGCCCATGGACCTCAGCACCACATCCAATGCCTTTTGGAAAGGCCCACCAAAACCCATGAGGGAACATGGATGCCTTGTGATGTCCATGGTTGCTGTGAGTCTTATTTTTGACACGAAATATGTTCCTCCTGGCCAGCCAGCCAATGCAACCATCCACCATATTGATGGCCACTGACCAGCAAAGAAGGCACCGGCCCCTATGATCAGTGTTAAGAGAGCAATGATATGTTGTCAACATATTGCCACATGCTATAGGTCATGTGACATCGACACACAACCAAATAGGAAGCTGAAGCATGAGAAATTAGAGGGTCAGTTCTTGTGTGTGAACACAGCCTAAGTCTATTCGTTCACAAAGTCTCTTTCATGTTATTGTATGACACTGATCTTTTTCAGATCATACTTGGATATCTGTATTATTATTGTTGTGTTTTTTTAAAAAAACTAAACATATTTGGAAAAACAAAAACAAACCTAGTTGTTTGAAATTCAAGCTTTTGAAGAAAATATTGTCAGGCAATTGTCCAGGGAACAAGTCAGCCTATTTAACCATCTAGTTTAGTTTTATACTACTTTAGCTCATAACTGCAGCCTTCTGTGCTCTTGGCCTGTGTGGGGAGTTATCTATGTGTTTTACCACACTAACTGGGTTCTTCCCAAGAAACGGCATGAGCCTGTGTTTAATTCTCATAACTGGAATTAAACACAGTTTTCCTCTGAGAGCAGGCATTAGGAGTCAGAACATGCAGGCATTAGGAGTCAGAATTTGACCTCATACATTTCAATTTACATAGGTATGTAAATTAAACATCAGCAGGGACACAATTGAATAACAGTGGACAAGGTCAATAAATACTCAAGTGTTCAGTGAGGATCCCCCCAACAGAGCTCAGTAATTCAAGCCATGTAAATAAAATATTGACAGAGCATGTCCAACAGAGCATTGTATGACTATTGGGAAGATGTGAGAAATCACTGCAAATTGCCACCTGACTGAATGTGAACAGTGATTTTAAATGTCTTGTTCCATTTCTTTGGTTTCTCAGCCTTTTTCTGAGTTGATCATTGCTGAATAGTTGATCCATCTATTTCAGTATACTGTATGCAAAGTTGTTAGCAAGTAAAATATTAATGTCACATAGTCAATGGCCACTTGCTGTGAGCCATATACTTATTTCCTCACTAACAAACTGCTGCATCCAATTTTTCCCTTGGCTCCACTTGGTTCTACACAACAGTGACAGAAAAGCACTGAAATTCATCTAAAAAGCTCTTAGTTGCCTTAAAATGGAGGCAACAAAATTATTCATAAAAGAAGAGACAAACCACAATTTTCCTTTCCTACTCGATTTGGTGCACTTTCATCTTTTAGTCAATATGATTTGGTTTAATTGTGGACTAAATGTGGTACGCAAGCAGCCATGATGTTGAGCTTACCAGAGCTACTGAATGTTAGAGATGGAAGCAATTCTGTAACTATCACCCAAATAGTAGTTGTTATTACTGTACATGCCATCAAGTTGCCTCCAAAATGCCTTTTCCTCAATAACTCGGCTTAGCTCCTGCAAGCCCAAGGCTGTGGCTTCCTTTATGAACTCAATCCATTTGATAATTGGTCTTCCATTTCTCCTGCAGCTCTCAGCTTTCCCTAATATTCATTTCCAGAAAATCCTGCATTCTCATTATGTGCCCCCAAATGTGACAACCTCAGCTCCATCATTTTTTGCTTCCAGAAATAAAGTAGTTCTGGCTTCAACAATGTGGCTTGCTTATTATCTAAGGATGTGGTGAGCATTTTTTTTTCATTCACAGCATGTAGAATTTTTATCCATAGTTTATCAGGTGAAAAATTCTATCCAGCTATAACTACAGATACTGATATTCATTATTTCATTCTAACAAGCAGCAGCAGTGGCGGCAGCAGCAGCAGCAGCAGCAGCAGCAGCAACAACAACAACAACAACAACAACAACCATCATGAAGATATGATCTGTGTTTTTCAGGCACGAATGAAAAAAAATCTAAAAAGGCCCGGTCTTTTTTGGTCTTGAGCAGGAGTGATAAAACTTGGAGTGGTTGCCACTTTTTACAAAGGCATCTCAATATGGTAATTCATGGGTTTACAAGTATCTTGGTCTACAAGTGTTTTGCAAGATGAGCAAACATTGCAGATCAAATTTGCCTTGATCAATGAGCAATGTTTTGCAACACAAGAAATGGAGCAGGTCACATGACCACAAGTAAGCTAATGGTGGCTCTCTCTCCACCCACTGGATTGTGCATTATTGTCTGGAATGTTCCATTTCAGAAGCCTCAAAAGCAGAAGGAGCAAAGAAGAAGTGAAGTCTCCCTTACACCACCCACAAAGGTTTTCAAAGGAGAGTGCATGTTAGGGTTTTATTTTTCTTTATATATTTATTTTTAAAATGGAGTAGCTAGCAGGGATGGGCACCAAATGAAAAAAGAAATTCTGTTTCATCATTTCATTTCATTATGTAACAAATCTATTTTTACAAAATGAAACAGCAGAGACTGTTTCATGACAAAATGAAATGCACTGACATTTTTTGCTCCAAAACCAAAACAATTTGTCCTAGAGGCATCAAATTTATTGAGTTGCTTCCTTGGACTCTTCCCCTTCAGCACCCCAAATTTTGAGAGGTTTGGGGTTCAGGGGTCCGAGTTATTCAACTCCAAATTTGGTCCCCCAGGAAAAAAACCATTTGTAATTGGAAAGTTAAGTATAGTAATACCTCATAAGACGAATGCCCCTTAAGATGAAAAACTTGTAAGATGAATGTAATATCCAGGGATAGGAAAAACTCGTAAGACAATTTTTCCTTCCCATTTACATTTGTCTTATGAGGTACCATTGATCCTCGCCCAGGCATCTAGCAGCATGGAAATTACAATGGAGCTTCCTCAAGCTCTTCCCTGTAAACTCCCAAAATTTGGAGAGCTTTAGGGCTCAAAGGGCTAAGTTATTCAACACTAAAGTGGGTCCCCCCATGAATCCATTTATAATTGGAAAAGTGCTTTTTATTTTTTAAAGGGGAGGTGAAAGAGAAACAAAACTGAAACCAAACCTCTCTTTTATTTTTTTTTTTAAAAAAAACACTGTACCGTTTTTTATGCTACTGCAATGCCCAGAAGATGTTGAGTTGAGAGCTAGGGCCTAGAGGGAGTAGGGCTCTGGAGTTCTCAGTGGAATCAGGAAATAAAAGGTGTGCAATTTTAACCGTAATCTTTGAGTCTTAACCCTAAACCTACTGCCTATTATGTTGAAATTCCAACAGGACTAAAAATACCCCAGATTGTAGTCAATGCAAGTTTTTTAAAAAACAAAAATATTCTAGAAGATACAATAGTAGGCAATCTAGTCTTTGTGTCTGGTTCTCAAATCAGATTAATCTAAAAGGTCTATCAAAATGGACCATTAGGTCCCAACTTGGGTCTTCAAGTATTCCTGAACTTCAACCCTCAGAAGCTTTCAGCACTGGTTCTGCTGACTATGATTTCAGGGAGTTGTAATCCAATAACATATGTGGACCCTAGATTAGAAACTATTGCTCCCATTAATTTCCAGCTCAGAACAATGTACTGTACAACATCAGTTTCTCCATTAATTGCTGAACAGCAATGACAAGCATTACAAAATGGTAGGAATACATTATACATTATACTCTACTTGGTTATGAGGGATATTCCGTCCCTTTAACCTATGTTACAGTCCTTTCTATTGAGTATCCCACTTCCCTCTAATATTTTTGGAGAGAGGGTGCAAAAGCGGCCATGAGAATATTGGGGGGGGAGGGAGAAGGCATACAACTCTGCATCTAATGCCCCTAAAGTTCTGTCCTTGAGAGGTTGTACCACTTCACATCCTGTTCCCTTCATCAGAAAGCAAAACTTGAATGAAGTCCAGCATTTTCATTTGCCTGATTATAACAAAGGCCAAGTTTTCAACTATGCCACCCGATTCATTTTCATTACAGTCACTGTCAAATAAATGTGGTCACATTATATTGCATTTTATCCTGTGCTTGCTATGATCTTTATTATAAGGATGAGCTATTTGAATTTTAATGGCCCCTGGGGGTGAAAAAGACAGTGATAACAATGTATCACATTAGTATTTTCTACTGACAGTGCTCAAATTGGCTGCACCTCTCCATCTCCTTTCCTAGGCATAGTTGTTTTGTAGATGGATGAGGGTTAATTTTATTTGCATATGAAAAGTATTTAGAGCAGAAGATGTCACAACAAGAATCCTTTCTCATGACAAGGAGTGTAACAAGGTGAGAAGGAAGCAGTTGTAATATCTCACACAATCTATGAGAACAAGAGGCTTCTGGAGTATGCTGTCTGTGTCAGAGCTTGGCAAAATTACATTTCAGACTCCAAATTCCAGAACTCCCACAGGCAGCTAGAAATTATGGGATGTCATGCAAAAGGCCACCTTGCCAACTTCTGGTCTACCTTCCTCTATCACTAATAGTTTCATTGTTGCTTCTCCCTCCACTTTCCATGAAGATCAGAAGTAAATGAATCTCCAACACAACTCTTTTGCTTACTGTTCTGCTTCTCTCCCACTGGAAAATCCTTTAGAGAAATGCCTAGAAAAGTCCCCTCACAGATATACAGCCTAGTGGTTCTTTCTGGGGAGTACTCCCAAACTTTGAGAACACATATTTGGAGCCACATGAATGTTATTATGTTGAGGTATATATTTGCCTACCCAGCCCGGAGGAAAGAGGCAGGACACAGTACTTTGGGTGAAAATGGGCCACATTTTATTAGAACCGCAAATAAACCAACATTCAAAGGGGGACCACAGCCCCGCCTTAAACAGACCCAGGTAGGAGATAGAATAAATTCAGGGAAACCCTGCAGGTCCCAACCACCCAAAGCTCCTGGCTCTGGATGATCGCTACCTGTGGAAACCTGCCTTCTCCCCCCTCCCTGTGTGGAGTCCTCAGGGCATTCAGCACTGCAAAGTGGGCCAGCTAACACCATCCTCAGGTGTCCATTAACTCGTAACCTTACCTGCCTTCCACCACAATGGAGCTACTTTGTATGCACAGAGCCCCCCATCACTGCTGCTAAAATGGACCTGAAGCCCCCGTAATCTCACTCAAAAATCCTGCAGGCCCAACTCTAACAGGTGCACTCCATCACTGTGATAAAGCTCACTGTGTTCCACCCAAATACCAAGGTGTTCCACCACTGCACCGAAACCTCCCTGTTCACACCTCTGCATGCCTGGTCAATCAACCAAGGGTCACAGGGTGCCTGCAACACTTTCCTTGGAAGGACTGCTGACCACAGAATCTGTAAGTTCTGAAACAGCATCTTCAAGGAAGTCAAATCTGCAATGATCTGGTTAATTAGGGACCTTAAATTAAAGATGGACATCTAAAGCTGCTGATATCGTCACTATTTACAACTGTGTGGCTCTGCCAAAAGGATTTTAGACAATAAATCTAGTAGCTAAAAAAAAGTTGGGGGATACCCAAATAAACAGTAAACCTAGTGAATTAAAACACTTATTTATTTTGTTCTTATTATAAAATGAACAGATCAAAATTATGAACCATCTGCACTGGCCAAATTCACCAAATTCAGTTGCAAACATTATTCCCAACAAGCATAAATATAAGCATACAAATAAACATAAATATAAGCATACAAACTAGTACTCTATGCAGACAATAAGGACAATTGCATAATCATTTTCTTTTCCAGAAAGCCTGCTGTTGCATGATTGGTTGTGCAACCAGTTGTGTGATCAATCTCAATGTGAGGCTGGTCACCAAAAAGGAATAGGGGAAACACTGCTTATACCTATGCCTTTGTGTTATTGTACAATATAACAAGATAGGGCTGCTTGGTTTGATGGAGCATCAAGCAAAAAATAAAAAATAAAAAATTACTGAAAACGACGATAAATGTAAAAGTAATGTGAACACAAAGGAATAGATCTAACAATCCATGCATTCGCTTGCTGTCTAGACAGCATTATTTGTGTTCCTGATTCTTTTATCCATTTCAATAAGTGTCTAATACATTGCTATTGTGTTATTATAGTGACTGAAATTCAGTAGTAAATTGTGACTATAGTAGGCTCGTTGAATCAATGGAACTTGTGGAGGAGTTGACTCACTAAATTCTCACTTATTTATTGGGCCCACTCTAGTTATGATTTCTCAAACCAACAACACAATGAAATGAAGAAACTTCAAGCCCCATCCTCATCTCCAAGTGACAGGAAGACAGAGAGAGCACTTTTTCTCATCGTTGTCTCCACAATTGCACATAACTAGTGCCTTCCCCCTTTAAGACGCAAGACACGCCCACATATGCATAGCAAGACACTGTGACTGTCTTATTGCTAAATAAAAATAAAACAACCCATCCAATGTTTCTTCTCCTTAGAAGCCCGTGGCTAGCATCCTGCTGGATTTGTTTAATGTGCGTATAAGCAAAAGTGTAGATGTCGCGGTGGGTGTCTGATGCCAACTAATGTGGTGTCAGGTGATGGTCAACCAGGAATGCAACCACAATTATCTTCAATTAGTTGCTGCAAGTTATGGATTTTCATTTACGCATGAGTTAAGAAGCCTTCTGGCCCATGCAATAAATCAGCAGGTGTCTGCATTTTGCACATTTTTGTTAAAGTATTATTTGCACAGTTGTGCTTTATCTATGCAAAAACAATTCTCATTCTCCTCTCGTGGCAAGGGTCTTGCCTTCTCAGGTCTAGCTAGTGCTGCTGGAAAAGATGAGCTCCAAAGGCTATTAATTCCTTCCTTTATTATAATTAATTAATTAATTTCCTAAATGCATTAATTGCATTGCCTGGGGTAAATGAGGAAAATGCCACATCCAGGGAGTCAGTATATGGGCTGAATCTTCCATGTGCATGGGATCACTGGACTGGATATGAATATGAAATAGGCATTCTCTAGAGTGGTGCAGGCATAATAGTTTTTGACTATTGGGATGGTTCAACAGATAAAATAGCCTTCAGCCTACTGAGCAACTTGCTGAACATTCAGAACTGAAGATGGTAAACAGGGTTTTTTTATAACAAAATAAACAATGAGAAATCCTTGACTTCCCAACTTGCTTGCCCAGATAAGACCTTCAGCTGTCTCAAGATAGCTAATCAGCCAAGTCTGCATTCCTGCATGCTTCAATTAAGTGGAACCATTTGTACCTAATGAAATTACTTGACTTTCTGTCCCTTCACTTAATCAATGCAAGTCCAATTTCCTCAAAGAGAAGGAGGGTGGCTTAAGGAGGGAGCTCATTGCAGGCCCACGAAATGACAGGGCTTATTCAATGAATACGTCTCTCAGAGCTAGGAGATACTATGACTGGGGATTACATATTTGAGTACATCCCAGACAGCAACAAGTTGTACTTCAAAAAAAAGTTACATTCACAAGTTCGGCTAGATGTTCCCCAGATTTTCAGCCCTGCAGCAGATCAGATTTGGGGAAACCAGAGGTACCAACCTGGTGCTATCAATGTTGAAATCTAATCCCCTCCACTACAATATCTCATTTTTCATTCTGTACCTCACCTGCCAATGCAGGAGTGATCTTTAACCTAATTATATTAGTTCATGTTCTTTCAGCTTGAGATGGCTCTAGGGATCTCAGACAATTTGAAATACAGTAAAAGGTTCTGAGATAATACGTCTACACAACTGTCAGCCTTTTGCCCTAATAGATTTTGCTAGTTACTGAGCAACAAACTCTTTATCTGCCCCTTACGGATGCACTTTGGTATTTGAATTATGCGGCACTGATGTCATACAAGCAGTGACGGGAAGTCAACTTTCTATTTATTTGTTTTAATCAAAGCACTCATAATTTGGAATAATTCCACTTCATGTCATTAAACAGAAAAATCTTTTTACCTTTAAAGGCAAAGATAAATACATGTTTAATTCATGGCTGTGCTCTTTTTCTTCTTTAGAAACAAACAAGCCTTCCCTTTTTTCCTATATGAGAGAGAATTAGCAAGTTAAATCAGCTGAAATATCAACATTTCACTATTAATTTTGACCGAATACTAGTATCAGTGCATCCAAATACAGTATACACTTGTGCTTTTAGATGCACTTGGTCCTCTTACCACATTATTTTGTAACAGATAAATTCAAAATACAGATGCAAAAGAATCCTTAAATGGACAAGCTTCCTCTGCCAAGTACAGGCATACACAATCTTACTAACAATGTAAATATGTCAAATGCTAATTATCTACATGTGCAAGTATATGATGGCACAAGAGGCAGAAATCTTTTTGATGATAAGCAGATGAACTGGTCTTGATAATACCTGGATGAAAAATGATCCCAGCAGTGTAGGTGTTCCTTATTAATTCCTTCTCGGGGGGGGGGGGTTGAAGAAAAAGTATTATCTTCGTCTCATTCCTCTACTATTAGAGGTTAAACTTCATTATGACTACTCTGACTCTGGATACATCTGCTTTAAACAATGGTGTTATGTATTCACTTTCCAAACCAACGTTCCTTCTAATTTTCCACTAGTGATGTGCAGGGCCATCATTCCATGAACACAGGGTTTTTGTCACAACCAGAAGCAAATGGGTAGCAACACTGGCTCTGTGGGCATTTGGGCACACAACTCAGAGGGAACCTTGTCCCAAATCACTCCCCCCAAAATGAGTGTATCAGCCTTCTGCTTTGTTTTCTTTAAAAAGAATTTTGGTTATTCCAGTGTGAAATCATAGATAATAAGTTACTTTTTAATCCCCTATCAGGTTGACTGGCCCATTATAAAATATTAGTACAAACAGGAAAAATTAAGTGTTCCACCTTACGTCTACTCCTAACCTTACACAGGTGAGTCCAAAGCCCTGGACATATTCCATCCACTAGAAAGCCCATTTCCAGCCAGTCAAGTGCTAGGAGACCGGCCCACCAAAGCCTTGTGACCTTAGGTGGCCCAAAGCCGGAAGGCCCCCCCCACATCCTCCATCTGGGCAATGAACTCTCAGAATCCACACTGCAAAGATGTTGGATAGGCTTACACTCCACCACATGCTCCTTGGGAAGTCACCAAAAGGATCTCCCCTACCTGCCAGTGTGACCTACTTAACCATGACACCACCCTTGATCTGCCCATATGTGTCATGTAGGCAGCCAGTGTGGGATACATTTTGTTCTGTATGCTAATCAGTAGATACATCCCAGAACTTCACGTTTGCCCCCCTAAGCAACCAACTGCGCTCATACTGGACACAAAAGTGCAGGTGGGCTGGGAAACAGACAATAGGCTGTTAAAAATAAACTCTTCTGTTAAAAATTTTCTGGACCCTTGATTGAGGGGCCAAGATAAAGCAGCAGCCTACAGACGTAAGCTATGCACTGCACACAGAAACCTTCTTCAGGTGTTATAGACTCTAGGTTTGTAACATGCTTAGAAGATCCACCTCCACCTCCTCCATTATCTCTTTACTCATGTAAATGGAAGGATCACATTTGTGTGCACAGACGGACAAAAAACCCTATTGTTACTTTTTATTGTTAATTTCTATTGTTACATATCCTCATATGTAGCTTACACACATACATGCCTTTCATCTTCAGACTATTTGCTGCCCATGTGAACCAAACAATGATAAGAAGAATAAGCCGCGGCACTCCCCTCTAACTTTGTACACAAAACTGAGGTCTAGGATATCTGAAAATGACTTGTGTTAAGTACACTGACAGGATTTTTTTGAACAGGATATCTCTTTCAAAGGCTCTGTCACCAATCATTATGCCAAGCAATTATTTTACTTGGTACTAAATTGCCTTAAATGTGTTATTCAATTCAAGAGATATATATCCAGATTAGTGTTGATGGCAACATTATAAGCAGATAGCTTTCACAAGGGACATTGCCAATTAAAACTCAGTCTGTAATCCATATTTTAGATCTGTGATTAATGAAATCATTAGGATGTTACTATTTGGAAAAGGAAAAGACAGAGAGGAAAAGCACCAAGGAGCAGGGAGGGGGGCGGGGGGCAGACACTAGAATATATGTGACAAGAACAATGAGCAGATACTAACTAATTTTTAGTCTGACACATTCTGCAAGGTTGATACATGCAATATCTGATTTTTTTCATGATTGTCTGGTCTGTGCCGGTTTTCTCCAGCTTCTTATCGATTGAGTCTGATACTTTCAGAGGAAAACAGAATGGAAAGAAATGGCTTATCTTTGGGAAGAAGATGATCCGCACACCATTCCTCTTAAATCACTATAGATTGCTTTAAAAAGTTCCACGGGACATTTTGATTCTTCCAAAACACGAGGCGCTCAGTATTTTCTTAATAAATTGCACTTTGACCAATGTAATCTGGAAAATTTGAAAAAAAAAGGTATTCATGGCACAAAATGGATGTGTCAGATATTGAGCTCAGTATGATTTTTAAAAAAATTAATAAGACTGTAAACACTGACTTTTTAAAAACTTCTTACTGACTTGCAGTGATTTAGAGTGTATGTACAGTGGTACCCCGATTTACGAAGTGCCCGACATATGAAAATCCCAATTTACGAGTTTGCTTGCGGGCTCCCCTTCCCCTGCCGCCTTACAAGCAGGAGATTGGGTTTCTCCGACTTACAATTTAAAAAAAACTGGGACAGTTTGCAGGGGGAAAGCGTGCACTGTTTAAAGTGCCTTTCAGTCACAGAGGCACGCACTTCCCTCGTGGCTGAAAGACATTTTAATCAATGTCCGCTTTCCCACCATAACCCAACCTTGTTGGGGGTTAAAGTGGGTGTTGATTAAAATGTCTTTCAGCTACAGAGGCAAGCACTTGCCTCCATGCCTGAAAGCCATTTTAAACACACTTGCTTTAACACCCACCTGCCTTCGTTATTGGTTAAAGCAGGCACTGTTTAAAATGTCTTTCAGCCACAGAGGCAAGCTTTTAAAAAGTACACACTTTTCCCTTCACCCCCCTCATTGGGGGGGAGTGGGAGTGGTTTAAAATGTCTCTCAGGCTTGGAGACAAGCTTGCCTCTGTGGCTGAAAGACATTTTAAACAGTGCCCCCTTTAACAGTGGTTTCCCATAGGAATGCATTGAAATCCATTCATCCGGAATTGATTAATTCATTTTCAATACATTTCTATGGGAAACCACTCCCCAACTTATGAGTTATCTGACTTACGAGTGTTCACTCAGAAATCTTGTAAGTCAGGGTTCCACTGTATACTCCAGCATGTACACAGATGATGCTGTGTACATTCCAGTGTGCCCATAGACTACAGCTTATGCCCTTTGCTTCATTTTTGAGCATTCAACATACACATGACTTTGGATTTGTAAAACTATCTGTCTATTAATTTGAAAGGGAATCAGTCATTGACGGAGATGCTAAACTGCACATCTGCACAATTCTAGTTGACCTTGAAGCAGTGTACAGAAGTGGCCTCCTGTTTTCAGCTAAATCCATTTTCAGATTTTCTTTTAAAGGGAAGTGTGCATTGCCTTGGTGGATGTGTCCAAAGGCAAAAGGGTGTGCCTAACAATGCCAGTATATGTTAACTTAAAGGTCTCTATGTCAATAGTGTTAAGTCTTAAAGATGGCAATTCAGAATTATTGAATGGGGGGGAACCCTGTACAAAACTGCAAAAAGTCATTAAATACCAATGTCATGGTGGTCATGGCCACTCAGAAAGCCAAAGTATGACCCCTTGATTGGTTAGATTCCATATCTTGGCTGAGGTTCTCCATCTTTGTTGCAAAATCAAATCATGTTTGATTGAAACAAGTAGGGAAATAAAAGCAGCCTTTTGCTAATTTTAGCAAGACACTGGTCCTCCTTTTAGTACTTTTTCCAGATATATTTCAGTCCTGGTCTCATGGTCGATTACTGTTTTTCAAAGTTGGATCTCAGTTTTAGAAGTCAAACATTCATCTGGAAAACATAGCTCAAGTTGTAGCAAAGATGTTCAGTGTTAATTTATCTGATCCCAGACTGAACCTCAACACATTTTGAGAAATTCTTGAATGGATATGCATAGAGAAGCAAAGAGGAATGAAAGAAGAAGCACAACAGAATGAATGTACAATCAGTGAAAAGACCTAAGGAAAAATAGTAAAGCAGAAAGCAACAAAGAAACAAGCGAAAAGCAGAGATTGAGACTAATTCAAGAATAGAAGTAGAAATCTGCCTGTTTTTAAAGAAGAAAAAAGTAGGTGAAATGCATTTGAGGTAGAAAGATGCATTAATATTCAAGAGAGAGTTCTTGAAACAAGGATAATTCAAATTCCTGTCTGTTCAGGGGAAACGTTATCTGGAATATGTAAGCACAACCTTAAATATTGATGTATTAAATCACTACATAGATCAGCTATATATTTCTTTCGACAAAGGTGGGAAACTAATTTCCCATAAAGGGTGTTATTGAATTCTTATTTTTTGTACAGTCCAGAAAATGAACAGATATGGATTTTATTCCAGCTGTAAAAATGGGGGTTTCATTTCCTTGCATCCTAGTGAGGGAAGTGGAGGATCCATTGAAATGGAAAAACCTAAGGGCCAACACATACTGAGGGATGGATTCTGACACAGATAAACTTGGAATGGACTCAGTGAAAACAGTGGGAGATAATGGATGAATATCTATCTATCACCTGATCTTTAACATTCTTATCACCACCTGTTTGAACACCATGACCAGGGCTGGATTTATGTATAGGCTAAGTAGGCTGAAGTCTAGGGCTTCTAAATCTA
The DNA here is from genome assembly GCA_029282475.1 of Phrynocephalus forsythii. Taxonomy (NCBI): domain Eukaryota; kingdom Metazoa; phylum Chordata; class Lepidosauria; order Squamata; family Agamidae; genus Phrynocephalus; species Phrynocephalus forsythii. The sequence goes on from JAPFRF010000006.1 coordinate 40,473,490, forward strand.
GGGGGGCTACCACAGCCCACGTCCCATGCACAGTCTCTCTTCTCCTAAAATTGCAAACCCAAGACTTTACTTGAGGGCAAGGCAACTCAGACCCAGCAACAATGAGACTTGGGGCAGTTGTTTCTTTATGGAAATAGGCGCTTTTAAATGGTTAATATTGGTTGTTGGATGAGAGCCTGGTGTTTGCTGCTGCTGGAATTATTAGATGAGAAATTATAATTAATTATTAACCTATCTTTTTGCATATTTTCAAAACTCCTAATTGCATGTGCCCAGTGCTGTTCAATATCTTTATTAATTATTTGGAAGAAGGAATAGAGAGTATGCTAATTAAATTTGCAGATGATACCTAATTGGGAGGAGTTGCTAATTCGCTTGAAGATAGGGTGAAAACCCAAAATGATTTTGGCAGGACCAAAGCTAACAGAATGGGTTTCAACAAAGGGAAATGTAGGGTGCTGCATCTAGGTAAAAATAATGAATTGCACAGATATAGGATGGGAGATACCTGGCTGGAAAATATTACATGTGAACAGGATCTGGTGGACCACAAATTGAACATGAGTCAGCAGTGTGATGTGGTGGCCAGGAAAGCCAATGCAATTCTTGGTTGCATCAACAGAAGCATATTGTCTAGATCAAGGGAAGTGATAGTACCACTCTATTCTGCTCTGGTCAGACCCCATTTGGAGTACTGTGTCCAGTTCTGAACACCTCAATTTAAAAAGGATGTTGACAACCTCGAGTGGGTATAGAGGAGGGCAACCAGGATGACTGAGGGTCTGGAAGAAATACGAGGAATGGCTTAGGGAACTGGGAATGTTTAGCCTTTCAAAAAGAAGGCTGAGGGGGGATATGATAGCTATGTTTAAATATTTGAAAGGATGTCATATTGAAGAGGGAACAGGTTTGTTTTCCATGGCTTCAGAGACTAGGACTCAGGGCAATGGTTTCAAACTACAGGAAAAGAGATTCCATTTTAAGATTTGGAAGAACTTCATGACACAGCTGTTCGGCAGTGGAATATGCTGCCACAGAGGGTAGTGGAGTCTCCTTCTTTGGAGGTTTTTAAGCAGAGGCTGGATGGCCAGCTGTCGGAAATACTGTGATGGGGGTTCCTGCATGGCAGCAGGTTAGACTAGATGGCCCTTGAGGTCTCTTCCAATTCTATGATTCCATGATTCTTGAAGAAAATTAATTTGAATCTTTTTGGCAATTTTGGGAGTTGATAAACTTTTGTTTAGATTGGAAAATGATGTTGACCATACGATTGGCCTGTTGAATGAAATAGAATGGAATCCATATTGTATTTGCTTTAGCTTAGGTCAGAGGAGGGCAACAGTTGGCCCTCCAGATGTTTTGGACCACAACTCCCAGAATTTTGAGCCTACATTGCCAATGAGAAAGAACTGTGGGAGTTGTTGTCCAAAAAATCTGGAGGGCTGACTATTACCCACCCCTGGTTAAGATTTGTTTAGTTAAAATGGCCTCCCCTCCTGGGAAGTAGGGCAAAACTCCAGGGTAGGCCTACAAATCCCAGATGCCTATATGGTCAAAAAGTGCAGGAAAGCCAGGGGGTGGAGTCAGAAGTTATAGATGCTCCAGCTAGCCTGGGAGGGAAGAGTCATCATGCAATCCTCAGAGAGGACTGTAGGCCTTTGCTACAGATTGCTCACTGGCAGAGAGAGGCCTTGGACATTCTCTGCTCACCAGTAATGAATTGTGGTTGTTACAAAAAGTGTAAGAAATAAATCACTTACTGGGATTACAAAATTTTGAGATGGATGAAAATATGGCTGAAATTTAAGTGACCATTCTCAGAAATAAACTTTATTTCTTGATTCCACCCCTCACCATAGCCCAGATTTCTCCTTGTCAGCAATCCTGTAAATAATCTGCTTTGAGGAAAACTGATTCCCAACTGAATGAAAGCAATATAATCCCCTTCACTACCTGTATGTATGTATGTATGTATGTATGTATGTATGTATGTATGTATGTATGTATGTATGTATGTATGTATGTATGTATCGATCTATCGATCTATCGATCTATCTATTATCCTGTTCTTCTTCTTTAAAAGGACCCAAAGTAGTTTACATAATTGAAATATATAATTAAAGGACAATAAAATACAAAGGTAGGCTCAAACAAATGCCACACCCAAAAATAATAAACAAAAGCAAAACCAAAAAACATTCAGGACAGTAAAGTACAATCATCCATTTAAAAACCCTATTCAGGCAGCCAGTCACTCAGGGAAAGCTTGCCTGAAAACAATGGTCTTTGCCTATTTGCCTCATGTGGGATAGAGTTCCAAAGTCTGGGAGCAGCAACAGACAAGACCTGCTCCCATGTTTCCGCCAAATGCACCTGTGAAGCTGAAAGAACCAAGAGAAAGGCCTCCTCTGATGATCTTAACAACTGAATAGGCTCATGATGGAGAAGCATTCCTTGAGATAGCTTAGACCCAAACTTTTTCTGGCTTTATTAGAACTAGGACTTTTAATGGTGCCTGGAAATGGGCGGTGTGGGAGGGGAATCAAAGTCTATAAGACTATTAAGTTCACCAGACTGAGCTGAGGAATTTGTTTAATATTTAAACTACATGTCAAAATATCATTTATTTGGTATGTTACTTATCGTAAGCAAAGGAGTTTTTGCATCAAGATCAGATATCTGTGGAGCATTTGAAGTGTTAATATAGTCAAAGATGAATTCAATATAAATTTATATAGACCACACTACATTTTTATCAACTCTGAGGAAGCAGCAGACATATTGAAACTGATAGTCTATTTTTTACACTTAGAATATTAATAAAGGTGAGGAGTATTATTCAATTTAAATGAAAAATGCATTATATGAAGCATTAAACCATGACACACCAAAACCCTGCTTTTTCTTTCCTAGGCAGCATCCTGGTACATCCTGTTTGATCATGTATACATTGATTCTTCCAAGGTGCAAAAACTCACCAGTAAGAAAAAAGTGAGGGTTTCTTTTTTCTCCATTGACCTCCAACAACCTCCACTTAGGGATGGGAAGACATCTGGCTTTTGCAAAACTGGTTGTGAGAACTCATTGGGATTTTCTCACTCCACTGCAGATCTCACCTCCAGCACAAACCCTTAAAAAGAGTGTAGTGGGATATGTTTTCTGCAATTTGTGATGATATATTTTGTCCAAACTTACTGCACAAAACTGGGTCCTTTCCCTTGCTGAAGAATTTCCACCCTAATTTCATCTCTCATTTCTAAACATTTCTGTTACTGCAGATGAATAGATTGACAGTACATTAGAAGCTTAATTTTTACTTGGAAGAATTCCATGCTTCATCTGAATGCTCATCATTTTCATGCAACTGTTTCTGTTGTATCACCATCCCGCTACAGCTGAAATTTTTGTGTTTTTACAGTCCCCTCCACAATGAAATTCTTCCATCAGTGTCAAGCTGAAGAAAGATATGGTCCATCTTTGCTTGTCTTCTCTGTCTTCTGAAAAGCTTCCAAAAAGAGCATCAGTTACCGATACAGCATCCACAGGGAACAATAAGCAAATTATTTCTGCCACTCTTGTGATGAAACTATCCTCTCTTCTTCTTTTCAGATATTTCCATCCTCCTGAAAGCAGCAAAATTAAAGAATTTTGTCATGAGATGAATCACGCACACAGCTCTTGTACAATTCATGAAAGCATTAAAGAAGATTCATTGTTTATATATGCTTAGTTCGCCTCCAGGCAGTTCAAGAATCACCAGCCGTTGGAAGTTCCATTAAAAATGGTTTGTTTTCCTATAAATGTGACTAGCTTTTATCCTCTGTCATGTCAGGTTCTCCAGTGCCTCAAACCTGCGTTGTTTTGTAACAGAGAGATAATAATACTTTCTAGCATGAAAAGCTAAGTGGCTTTGCAGATTTGTAAGAAAGAAGAATACACCAGGCCCAATCTCAGTTCAGATAAAGACTCTTAAATATTTCATTAGAGATGAAAAAGTGTTAGCTTTGCATTTCGCTATGAAAATATCCATCTTGCATCCTGCAAACTCAACAATCGGAGGATTGCTGCAGAAATTTATGTATCAGCATGAGTGATGCTTTTTGCTGAAAACATACATACATCATCCATAGGTTTGAAAAACATCCATGAGTAAAAATGCATAGACATTAAAGATGCACAAAGACATTTTAATCAATGGGAAATGACTCTGAAGATTCTCAGATGTGGGGATTCCATACCCCAATAGGCTCTGAACCCCAATAACTTGGCAGCACTGAGGATGATCCTTAGGCCCTGGGCAGGCATGCCCAGAGAGCAAGCAGGAAAGCCCAGTGTGTGGTTAAGCTGACCTAGAGCTGACCCAACTCAGGAGGCCCCAGAGAAACAGATGACAATTCCAGATATCAAGATATCAGACACATCTGGTCTGTGACCAGCCCAAAGTCCCTCCCTCTACCCTTCCTCTTTCCTCATCAATGTGTCCTCCTAGCGAGCATTTCATCCTAAGGGTGCATACTTCCCCCACCAATGGAATGCATTACGTGACCAAAGAGCATCCTTCCTCTGTCCTATTGTGTGTACTTGTTTACTGTTATCAATAAAGGCTTCTTGGTCCCAGGCAGCTCACACACACACACACACACACACACACACACACACACACACACACACACACACACACACACACACACACACACACACACACACACACACACACAGAGCCTGGGACCAGATATGATTGTACCCCAAAAAAATTTTTATCTGGAAGAGTCATGGCAACTGGACTTCTTGAAATGTTTCGCTGTTCAGCCAAACAGCTATGTCAGTCTGAGGAAAGCTAGTTATGAGTCCTCCATTTTATAGTTCATTTTGACCTCATGTCACCCTGGTCTGAAATAAGGTATTAAGATGGAAAGTGGCCTGAATAGGATTATTAGGTGGGCAATAGTCTCATTTGGCTCATTAGGTGGACAATGGCCTAAGGAGCATGGAACTTTCCCAACATCCACAAAGTGTGAGTCATTAGCCATGGCCTTGCTGGTGGAGGTATGAAGTATTTTTATTTGTCTGGGGGTTGTTGAACTCACTGCCTGATAAGTAGCAGATAGACTGTGCCTGAGCCCCCCACTTCTGTTGAGAGAGGGGGGTCAGGGAAGCCATTCATGTGAGTATGGAAAACCCTTCTCTCAACGATTCAGTCTCTCAAGAAAATAAGCTCAGTTGCAATGACTCAACATCCAGATAATGGGAAATGAGCATTCAAAGCCACACTGGCCAGAATCCTGCTTTCAAAAAGGGAAATGGGTGCAAGGAAAATTCTTCTAGCATGCTGCCTTGATGTAATTCCTCATACACTGAATCAAGCTTCTGATTTCACAACCTATGTGTGACTGGTTGTGCGAAGAGGTAACCTAACAAATTGGAATGGATGGGATGATGCATGTATGATTGCACAGGATTCTGGGCATACATGTTAGAAAAACACCTCCAGAAATGTGTACATGGGGGAGAACCTACACACAAATATGCAGATATAAATAAGAAATCTAACTACATGATACAAAGGCAGGAGAGATTATGAATGCAGATGAGATTCCAAGAAAGACACCAGAAATAAGATTGACAAGACACTTTTTAGTGAGGTGAATTTACCTCAAATTGTTCAAGCGGTTTAATATTCTGTTGGTGTATGATGTGCTGTTAAGATCTGATACTGTATTGCGGAGAACACTGGTTCTAAGATTTCCTTTCATGTGATAAATACTGTGTCTCACCACATGAGGGCATATTTAAATGAAATATTTGTGACACAATCCTAGCATCTTTGCAAAAGAAAAAGAAAAACCTTCTTGTCGTTCCACATTAAAGAGTAAAATGACAAGTGATGTTCCCTCAAACGGACTGCAAGCATAAGATTATTTCTCATTTTCTTTCACTAGTCCCTCCTGAAAAGTAATAAAGAACCTGCACACCCAAAACTCAGAGAGCATAACAATTTAAATTAGCATTGAGGTTGGTGGGGAAATTACACTTTTTCACTTCTAAAAAAAAGAAATCCCCTTGAGCTTCTGCGGTTATAGATTATTGTGTTTTGCCACAACTGAGCAGTGAAATGAAATAGAGACAACTTAATAATATGTAATACAAAAACTGCAAATGCTGCTCTTTCCCTCTAATTGTTTGGGAAACATGCTCAGGGGTCTATTTAAACTAGTGATAACTTCTATCTAAAGGCTGCCTGTTTGTATTCAGGACAATAGCTATTGTTATTTCAGAGCAAAAATGAGACATTAATTTGAATTCAGGGAGCATCAATGCTGAGGTAAATTTGCCAAGCAGAGACCAGTATTAATAGAAATTGTTTAATTTGACCTGGCAGAATATTTTGTTCTTTTTTAAAAATAAGCTGTAACAAAGTACAATGATCTGCCAATACAGATGTGATTTCATCCTCTCTCCAAATACTTCTTTGTCCTGTTCCCAAGCAAACTTAAATCCTGTCGACTAATGCCTTGTCCTGCAGCTGCATTCTGTTTGTCACTGAGAAGCCAATCAGATATCTAGAAGCTGAATCATGGTAACTGAACTTCTTTTTCTTGAGGGATTGAAACATTTTGCTGCTCTTCCTAGCAGCTTCATCCATCTAATGAAGCTGCTAGGATGAGTAGCAAAATGTTTTGATCTCTTAAGAAAAAGAAGTCCAATTGCAATTATTCAATTTCCAGATAACCTCACCTGGATGACTGAGAATCATCACAGACATATTGCCAATCAAATGTGAAACATTGACCCCTCACCCCATCACACCAAGAGATGTGAAGGTTGAAAATTTTCTAGCTTTAATGGGAGGAGATAGAATATCAGAATGCATATGCCGAATCCACAGGACAGAAACATGTCTATGGGAAAACTAATTCCCATGGATGAAATACATTATTGCAGCTACATGTATTTGTGGATGATCAGATCTAATACATAGTACTCAAAAGGGGTTGTGTGATGGACATAGGAACCAATGATGTTTCCTTCCACAGAGGGCCATTGTTCTAGACTAGAATCAGTGTCTTGTGAAACACTGAATGAAGTAGCCATGTAAAGCTTCATTCTTTGGCATGGAAAGTTGATGGGATCCCTCTCCCCACAACCTTTGTATTCATGTTAACATAAGCTATCAGCTCCTAAGGGTATTGTATTCTAAAATAAAGACTTCTAAACCCATTTGGACAGATGCTACAGGTGAGAGAGTGGCATTTTGCCAGTTTTCTTCCTCCAGATACATTGTCCATCTATCCTACTCGTTGCTTAATTGTTTTGCTAACAATTTTATTGACTGCCCACATCATAAAAGTTTGTAAGAGGATCTGCAATAGAGAGAACAGTCCATTAATAATGATCAGCACTTGGGGACGCCTGCATGAACAGATACATTGCTATTGTTGTGCCAAACAACTGGACTATAGATCCTTGCTATGTTTCTACAAAGTGTACAGGGTATGTGCAAAGGGAAAGCAGATGTCAAATTAAAACAATCATGGTGTCATTACCTTCAGATACTCACTGAATTTTTTATTAAAACTGTATTTGACACATCTCTCCTCTCACTCCCTTCTCTCTCTCTCACACACACACAAACTTCCTTCCTAAACAAGACCCATTAGCTGCTAATTTGTTTCATTTCTATGGACTGTGTTATGTAGGTAATCAGAGTCATGCGACTACTTGAAATGTAGAACTCCTTAGCAAGTATACCCACTAGAGATGGGCATGACTCAAAAAAATGGTGTTTCGTTTGTCATTTGTCGTTTAGAGGGTCCATTTTGGTTCGTTTTTGTTTTTTTGTGATTTTTTGCAAAAAAATTCATTTTCGTTTCATTACATAATGAAACAAAAAAACAAAAATGAAAATGAAAAATTGCTGTTTCGTTAGCATTCATTACAGTTCAATGTATTTGCCGCAACGAAAATGAAACGCATGACAAAATTTCTGTTGTTTCGGTTCATTTCGTTTCATCTTGGAGACAAAATTTGTTTTTCATTTCGCTACATAACAAAACAAGAAAACAAAAATGAAAATGAAAAATTGCTCATTTCGTGCCCATCTCTAATACCCACTGTTCACATTGGCTGGGGGAGTTGGACCATTATAGGCCAAGAAATCATTTAAATTCTAATTTCCTTCTCATTGTTTGAAACCTCTTCCCAGAAATTTAAGATTTACAACAACAATGAACCCAACAACAATAACAAAGAGAAAACTGAAATAACCTCTATTCTTTGTCTTGTTTATACCAACTCTCCTTTCCCTCACAGTGGCACTTAGCTTATCTCCCAAAACCCATGGAGGGTAAAACTGAACCCGATGTTTCTTAAAGGACACAGAATCATAAACTCACAAAAATGTAGAGCTCAAAGGGTTCATTCAGTGAAGCTCTGAAAGCTCATCATCTCCCAGCCAGTATCTACCACTATGGCTTTGTTGATTGTTATGCACTCTTCTGCTTTCAAGTAAGTTAGGGACCAAGCCTTCATATAGTTGATTATTTATCCAGAGAGTTTCACTTATATGGTCTCTATAAACTCCTGCTGAATTGTGAAAGGACTTCATTTACAGGATTAAAAACACAGAATGGATTGTTTCTTGCTGAATAAGTGGATGCTTTGCCTTTATCATCCATGCTGTAAGGGTTAGAGACTTAATGGGAAGAGGGAGGAAGCTTCAATGGGCCAGGCGATGGGTGGCCTGTCTAAAACCTAAGTAAAAGAATGTCAAGGAGACAATATGGCAAGTGTACCTTAAAGTCCTTTTGAAGGAAGAACTGTACTGTGGTCCTATGTTCTTACTGCCATGCAAGACAGCTGTCTCTAACCCTAATAACTCTGTTATGCTACCAGTATTTGTCTGGAACCATGGTAAGGTAGTTAAGGGTTCAAAAAGCAGCACTACACCTGATATGCCCAGGGATTTTATATAACATCCTTCTTTGAAGCCACATGTGCATGGATACCTACCCAGCAGCAAAAGATCCATGCAGAAAGGTGCTTGGAGACATACAACCAGTTATGGATGGACATGTTCCTGTGGCTTCAGAAAATGTTTGCACTAGAAATTTTTTGAGTAATTACTAATATTAAAAAAATACTAACTTCTGGGGAAGAAGGACTGTATCTTTTAGTCTGCCAAAGGGCCCAGGGAATAAGCTTCCCAATTAAATGCACAAATAATAGAATATTATTATTTTTAATAATAGAATATTATTATTATAGAATATTATTATTTTAACTAAATAATAGAATAACAAAACAAAACCAAATAACTATAAATCATTTAAATAATACAGAGGGAGGCATGACAGGATTATAGAACAATTAAGTCATAGTTCAATAGACTGCCACAGAGGGAGATTTAAAGAGAGCCAAAGGATTCTGATGGGAGTATCTTATAGCCTCTCAAACCTCGAAATACGGGGGCCAACTGAATCTCTCTCAAGGACAAATTATGCAGCATGGGTGTTGATACTGAGATGACTTATTCCCCACCAAGCACACCTTGGTAGCTGCCAGTTGAGCATCAGGTGTTGGATGCATTAGGCCGGTGGTCCCCAACCCCCGGGCCGCGGACCGGTGCCGGGCCGTGGACTGGGTGGCACCGGGCCGCCTGGGGAGGCCGGGGAGGCTCCTCCCCTTTTCCTCCGCCGCCCTCCTCCTCCTCCTCTTCTCTCCCGTGGGCAGCCGGAGGAGGAGGAAGGCTGGAGGAGTGCAGGAGGAGCCACCACCGCCGCCTTTGCCTTTGCCTCCCTCCTCTGCCCGCCGGCGGTGGCGGCGCATCCTCCTCCTCCTCCGCCTCCTCCTCCTCGCCCTCCACCAGCAGCAGGAGCAGCAGCAGGAACCCCCCGTTTGGCCCGCTTGCCCCTCCCGCCTCCTCCAGGCCCCTCCCCCTGCCCTGGGGGCAGGGCGCGTGGGGCCGGGCGGGGAGGAGGGGGCGCACGCGGGAGGCACTGGCGAGACCCCCACACGTGCGCATGGAGTTGAGCATCAGGTGTTGGATGCATTAGGCAAGCAAACTGAGAGAGGTGGAAGTTGTATTTCAAGGGCGGGTGGGGGCAAGAACCATTTATCAAGATTTTTGGGGCGGGCCGCCCCCGCCGCGTGTTGGGGGCGGGTGGGGGCGTCGCGGGCCGCCCCAGATTTTTTCTTGCGCCGCCGCCATTTATGGCTTTCTTGGTAATAACCCAAGCTATCTTTTATGTCTACAAGTGTGTGTGTGTGTGTGTGTGTGTGTGTGTGTGTGTGTGTGTGTGTGTGTGTGTGTGTGTGTGTGTGTGTGTGTGTGTGTGTGTGTGTGATACATTATTTTAATTTTAGAGGCATAAAAAGGAGACCAGGGATTAGTTTAGCCTGCTGAAGGCATTCTTTCCAATTTGTGCGAGACAAACAGGAAATAAACTGAAATCACAAACATGCCACCCTAATTCCTTATACAGATAAAACAAGTGAAGCACTGGTAGATGCTCGCTGGAGATTGCTTCTCATTATAACCAAGATAATGCCTTTGCACTCTCATGATGGTGATACAATTTTAAAGGGAATTTTATCCAGTCATGTATTGAAACATTAATAAGAGCAAGAAAACAACTGGGAGAAAAATGAAGTAATTATCTCAAATAGTAAACAGTTGAACAACAACAACAAAAATGTTCATATATCGTTTCTACAGAATTCAAAAGATTAGAAGCTATTGCCACATTTGTTCCTGTCTTTTGCAATCTCATAGATGTTTATGTATCCTTCAGCAATGCTTTCAGAAAGTATCATGTGTCAGCACATGCAGTATTTTTACGATTCCACATGTTATCATAAACATTTTAATGGATGAATATATTAAAAATAGATAAAGTACATTTACTCATTTGTGGTTGATTCTGCAGTCCAATGCATACAGCCTGCAGAGCAGATCCCACAAAATGCAGTAGAGATTTACTTATAAATATAAAGTACAGGATTATCGTGTAATGGAATAAATGAGCAGAATGAGGTACAGTAATTGTCATCATTGCCCCACGGATATAGAGGGCTACATCTTCTGGCTAGTCCTGACTGAACTAAGGTAGAGTTAGTGAATCAATGCAACTGAATTTCAGCATTGACTTAAAGTTCAATTGCCCACTTTCATTTGGATTAGCAGCGGGATTTATTCTACAATAGTGAACTAACCAATAATGAAAAATTTGGTAGCAGTGATGACTTTAGACAACTTTTGAAAAGCAATTTAGAAAACTTGCTAACCATAATGATGGAGTGAAACTACAATACCTGAAGCTTCATACCTCTGTATACTAGAGGCTGTGGACAACTAGAGGAAAGCCTTTAAGTTGCTTTTATGAACTGCTTGTAGCATAAGCTTTCTGCAGGCAATGTAACCAACCTAACAGCAGTTCCTGAAAATAACAAGAATCCTGCTGTAAACTTAGGCTAGTCTGGGCTCATGGACTTGAAGTATCATAACTAGAGATGGGCACAAAATGCTAAAATTGTGTTTCGTTTCATTTTTGTTTTGTTTTTCTTTTCTTTTTTCATTTGAAACTTTTTTAAAAAAATCTTTTTCATTTCATTTTGTTTTTTGTTTTTGTGTTTCTCTGTGTTTTCGTGTTTAACTGTTAGTTTATGTGTTTTATGTGGTTTTTTAATGTTTTTCTGGTGCATTGGGAGGAATGGTGTGGGGCTTTTAAACTTTTTTTTAGCCTCCCAAGCAAGCGGCGGCTGCAGCCATCGCCGCTTGCTTCAGGGGCTAAAAATAGTTTTAAAACTCCACACTTCCCCCCCAACACAACCAATTGGGGGGGAGCACAGCATTTTAAAAGATCTTTTAGCCTCGGAAATAAGTGGTCATGGCCGCAGCTGCTGCTTGCTTGGGAGGCTAAAAAAAAAAGGTTAAAAAAACCAGTGCTCCCCCCCTATCATGCACGATTGGGGGAATGAAAAAAAAATTGAAACAAAATGAAAATTTTCATTTTGTTTCATTTCATTTTTTAAAATCAGTTCATTTTTCATTTTGTTACCAAATGAAACAAAAAATGAAAAAAACCACAACAAAAAACCATTTTGTGCCCATCTCTAATCATAGCATTTTGATCAACAGGAACAAACACATCATTGTCCATCCCACAACCCTTCAAACTTCTCTGTGTCCTTGGAATTTAACTGCAGGCTTCAGAAAAGCCAAGAGAATGGAAGCAATTGTTCTGGTAAAAAAGAAATATGAATTGGACATCGTTATAATTAATTAAGGAGTGATTAAGGGTCATTAGATATACAAATGTCCTGCTCCTAGAGGACACAAATACTAGTAGAAATCTACTGTTGGTTTGGATCAACACAATGGTCTTTATTTTTGTACAATCCTTGGAATCATTTTATGTGCTGCTGTTGTAGTTGTTTATGGTAACCCAATGAATGAGTGATCTTCAAAATGTCCTGGCCAGAGTAGCCTTGCACTGACCCTGAAAATTCAAGTGTTTGGCTACCATATCACATCTGTTCTTTCTCTTCTCCTGCTGCCTTCAATCTTTTTCAGAATTATCATATTTTTGTGATTTGCCCAAAGTAGGACAGCCTAAGTTTCAATGTCCAAAGATAATTCAGGCTTGATTTGATGCAGGGCTCACTTGTTTGTCTTTCGGCAACCTAGCATTTCTATCAAGCTTTCCTTCAGCCACACATTTCAAACAAGTCGTTTTTATTTACCCCAACATCTTTCTTAACTGTCCAGCTTTCACACCCACTCACGTTGATCGGAAATAGAAGATTATTGAAGGTCTTTGTCTGCCCTCCTTATATTTATCTTTTCTAATCAATGCATAGGCACCTGGGATGGGGACTTTTGAGTTGTAACTCATTGTCAAGGCCAACTCAAGTCACACCAATGACTTGACTCAGGGGTTTGGGGGCAAACCTGGACACAAGATGCCTTCTCCAGGAAGGGAAATCAACCTGCACTGTATTGCCATGTACTGGCTGCAGCTGAGTGACACATAGGCTGTCTGAATCCTGAGTCCCCAGTCTTGGTGGTGGTGGGGGGAAGCACTCAAGTTTTAGGACTTGGGACTCGAGCCTGAAGACTCGCATTCAGGGTTGAGACTTGAACCCAAAGACTTGCCAACACTGTTGTTAGGCACTGTCAAAATGGGTACCTACCCTACTGCAAATGATGCCTCACATACAAGACAATCAACTTAGAAGTAGGTCCTGCTGAAGCAAGTTGGAATATCTCCTCATTAAGCATGTATAGAAGTGCAGCCCAAAGGGTCCTTTGGTGTGATCAAACTGGACTCCTAAAATGGTAGCTGTATACTAGCATTCCCAAGAGGTATCAGTTGTAGATTTCCAGACTTAATCTTATTTCTTCTCAATCTTCTAATGCATGTATACTTGTATGTCGGCACTGTTTAACCCTGTGCCCCTTGACATATTTTCACATACTGTATCTGGCAGGATGTGGATAGAATCTAAGCAATGGCACATATACTCTTGAGAAGATTTATCGCAAGTAGAGTCTCAAGATGATTTAATGTTTTAAAAATTAAATCTCACCCCTGGTTGAAATAGATTGGCATTGTAAAATGCCTCCTCTTGACATGTTGATCATCATGACAGCCAGGCTTGAAATAACCTTCTTTTGTAATTGATTGCTTTTTTAATCGCAAAGGCATAAACAAGTTAGAGGTTGATTCTAATTTAACGAGGAGCAGCTATTTTACTCCTTTTGTAACATCTATGTTTATATTGATGTAGCTCTGCTAAAAGTTGGGGGCATGGAATGTGACATCATTTGAGCACTGTCTGTGTCTGGTGCACTGTCTCATACTGGGGCATTCAGATATTTAAAAAAAACTAAAAGAATTTTATTTTGGTTTGGTTTTGAGAAAAGGGGAGTCACACATTTGTATGTAAATAAATGGTAAATAAAGAAAGTAAGTGGGATGTAGCAGATAGGGTGATGGTATGAGGACTCAGGTGTAGAGATGGGTAGGGATGAAATGAAAATAGAGTTGTTTTGTTTTGTTTTGTTTCTTCAGTAATTTCATTTTGTTTTGTTAGTAACAAATTTTATTTGAAACAAAACAAAATGAAACAAAATGATTCATAAGCTGCCGCCACCCAGCTGGTTTTGACAGCTTGGGCTGTGGGAAGGGGGCCATTGATTTATCTGGGTGGCAGTGTAGACAACAGGAGAGCAGAGCAGGGTTATGAATTTTGCATCTCCTGCTCCACTCTCCCGTTGTCACCACTACTACCCAGCTGGTTTTGACAGCTTGACCTGTTAAAACCAGATGGGTGGTGGTGGCAACAATGGGAGAGCAGAGCAGGAAAATTCAAAACTTTTACTTCAGCCACCAAAACTCGCTGCATCCCATTGCCTCAAACCAAGATCAAGTGACACCCCAGTTTGGTTTCCAAACCAGAAAAAAAGACTTAGGTTTGGTTTGGGCCAAAACAATTTCTTTCATTTTGTTTCATAACAAAATATTTTGTTACATTATTAAATGACAAAACAGTGTGCCATTTTTTGCCCATCTCTACTCAGGAGGTTTGGGTTCAAATCCCTGCACAACCATGGAAACCCACTGGGGGTGTAGTATTGGTAATAACACTCAAATATTTCACTTACCTTGAAAGTCCAATTTGAGTCAATATAATTCAGTTACACCTTTACAGCACAAAACAATATAATAATAAATAAATAAAACTGTGGACTCTGTTAATATAGCTGTAACTCATTACTACAGATGGGCACAAACCAAAACATGAAATGCTGTTTTGTCATTTTGTTATAAAATGAAATGGTAGAGCACGTTTCATAATGAAACAAATGAAACAACATTTCCCCCCTTCAGGAACAAAATGATTCATCCCAGAGGAACCAAAATGGCAGGGGAGCTTCCTCAAGCACTTCCCTGTAAGCCCCTGAAACTTGGAGAGGTTTGGGGGTCAGGGGGCTGAGATATTGAGCTCCAAAGGGGGGTGCCCCTAGGAAAAAATATTTGTAATTGAATCTGGATTCGGAAGCCAAGCTGCTAATCACTTGCCCCCGGGGGGGCTATTGTAGTTTTGCAATTCAATTATATTTTTCCTAGGACACCCCTTTTGTAGTTTAATAACTCAGCCCCCTGACCTGCAAACCTCTCCAACATTCGGCGGCTTACAGGGAAGAGTCTAATGAAGTTCCCCTGTGATTTTGGTGCCTCTAGGACCCAGGGGACCATAGTTTTTTGGTTAGTTTCATTTTGTTTCATTTTTAATGAAACTACTTTTAAAAATTGTTACTAATGAAACAAAATGAAACTACTAAAGAAATGAAATGAAATACTGTATTTCCATTTTGTGCCCATCTCTAATAATTACTTTTAAAAATTAGCTGTACATGTTCTCTTCAGGTGTGTACTTCACATTTTCACTATACTGTACTGTCAAATTTCAGGATAAAAACTGGGAAAAAACTATTCTCTAATATTAAGAAGGACATAACTTACCTTCCTCTGATAGGTACATTTATTGGATTTAGCTGAATCCTGACTTTCGAATCTTGATGGAAAAAGCTTTCTGAATCTATCTTTACAGTATCCAAAACATTTAAAGATGATAAAGAACTGAAGCTTTTTGCTTGCTCACTCTTTTTGCCTCCAATGCTTTCCCATTTCAATTTTGCTAGGTGACACAGAACCCAAAGGAGTCAGATTCAGCATATGATGAATAGTTGACTTTTGGAATGGGCAGGTGAATGACAATAGGCTTTCTGAGTGCTTTCTTGGCAGTCTACCATTGTTTGATTAATGACTAATAATAAAATTATGACAACTAATGGCATGGAGAAGCAAAAGAGCAAAAGAAAGGTAGACTGGTGAAAACTGTGGAATGTTTGTGATCATCTACATATCCCCAACTAAAATCAAGATTAGAATGTTAGTTCCTGTCTATCATAATGAATACAGTAGATGTCCACAGAGTGTTGCTTAATTCTACCAGGTATCGAAAATTTAGTTTTTTGGACTGGAGTTGCCACATTGCCCACCGAGCATTGTCCGTTTCTAAATTTCACATTGGTTTAATTCTGTCAATACATATACGCTGAAATCCTGTAGTAAGTCATGACTAGAGTAGGCCGTTGATTCAATGGAACTGACAAAGGAGTTGACTCACCCCATCCCACTGATTTAGTGGGTCTATTCTAATTGTGACTTACAAATAGATTGTAACCATTCTTCAGTTCTTCTCCAAAACTGGAAACTTCTTAGTGAAAGGTGTTTCCTATATGAAGTTTGTGATATTTCTTTGCCACACTTCTGTCATGAAGTACTACATGTCCTTATTTGCCTTTAGATGAAACAAAGCTATGGTGTACTTGTTTTCCATGTCTGTTTACCAAGGACTTGCTGCAGCTGTGGTGAATGAGAAGTTAGAGCTAGCCAAGAAACAGCGAGAGTCCATGGGTGGGTGAAAGAAGGATGGTATCAACCCTCCCTCCCCTTCCCTTCTGATCAGTATTGCAGGGCTTGGTGAGGCTCAGCCTTTGAGTAATCTTGGGCCACTGTTGCTGCCACCCTCCGTTTCTTCTTTCCCCTCCCAGTTAGTGCCATGAGCCCACCTTTGACATGCTTGTGGATGCAGACATGGCCATTTCCCCCCTCCATTTTCAGAATTATCCCCATTAATGCTCATGGCCCCTCTTCAACACTGTGTACTTTCTTGACCACTACAGGGGGGGATCTACATGCTTGATATCACCACATGGTGATGTCAACCATGTAGACTATATTTTTTTTTGCCAGATATAAAAATTTTAAGAGTCACGTAATTACTAGGTGCATGGACACAAACAGATACATCTGATGGTTCCAACTTAAGGTGCAAACATTGGTAGGATACACAACTATTTTTCTAATCTCACCTCTATGACCCAAACAAGCAGTTGTTCATTGTCCTTTTTTTGTCTTCTCTTCTTTTTTTTTTAATGGGCTCCCTTAGCAATGATTCTTTTTCTCGCTCTTAGTATTATGGAAGCATTTGTCTAAATGTCACTGATGCCCCACAGCTTGTGTAGTCAGCTGCTTCCGGGAGAGAATGAAGACTGCCTTCTTGAATAGTAACCTTGGCAGTTTTCCCCACCACTTTCACATTAGAATGAATCCAGTGACTGAAATTATTGCCTGTTGTGACTTACTACTGAAATTATTATCAACCATGGGAGAAAACAAATGATTTTTCAGCAGCATTTTAAATCATTATGTTCTCCCCCACACACACACACACAATGTAGCATCAATTAACATATTATTTTGGACAGTTGTTCCGCTTTTCAGTAGTAAAGACCACAATGGTATAACAGTTGAGGAACTGAAGTGAATTACACACAAGCAATTCTAAATGAGGTCTTGTAAATTCAGATCCTATCACACAACTTTGCCAGAGTTGATAACAAATCCATGTCTGTTCTTCAAAGCACATCTCAGCTGTTCAGATGTCTTTTCCCTATCACACTTGGTGCCGCTTTATACATATGTGTATGGTTTTAATCACAATATTTGTTTCTGAAATACTACATAAAACGAACAAAAATAAATCCACTGTCCACAGAAAAGGCAAACAACATGAAAGTAAGCTGGAGATTAATTCTATAGTTCATTGCTTTCTATGTCTCTAATGATACACCTAATGATACATAGTGATGTAATGTCTAAAGTAGAGATGGACATGAAACGAAAAATGAAGTGCTGTTTTGTTGTTTTGCTAGGTAACAAATTACTTCGTTACCTAACAAAACAACAAAATAGCACAGTAGGATGTGTTTTGTTTCATCATGAAACATCATTTCCCCCTCTAGAATGAAATTATTCACCCTAGAGGAATCAATGGCAGTGGATCTCAAGCTCTTCCCTGAAAGCACCTGAAATTTTGAAAGGTTTGGCATTCACAGATCTGAGTTATGAAGCTCCGAAGCGGGTGCCCCTAGGAAAAAAAATCTTTCTATTGGAATCAGAAGCTAAGCCAAGCGGCTTGCCTGTAGCTTGGCTTCCAAAGTTCCGATTCCAATTAGAAATATTTTTCCTAGGGACAACCCCTTTGGAGCTTTATAAATCAGCTCCCTGACTCCCAGACCTTTCAAAATTTCAAGGGGGTTACCTAGAATCACTTGAGGAAGCTCTCCTGTCTTTTTGGTCCTTTAGGACCCAGGGGAGCAGCATTTCATTTCATTTCATTTTGTTTTGTAAAAAAAACTTTAAAATTTCATTACAAACAAAACAACATTAAATGAAACACTATTTTTCCATTTCGTGCCCATCTCTAGATTGATACCATGATCTGCTATCAAAGGAGTGGTTATAACAGCAACCAAACAGTAACTGCTTTTTTAATATCAGGTGAAACAGAGCAATAAATTAAGCGATAATTACTCAAAATACCATAATATTTTTTTTTACTACACTTGTTGATATTAAATGTCAGCACAGCATGGTAATATACATGTCACTATCCTTACAGCAAAACAATCAGATTGCTTGGTATCATCACCCCCTGTATTACAGATGGAAGAATACAGGACAAGAGAAAATTGTGCCTCTAAGGCCACCTATTGAAGCAGCACTTAAGATGGGAACCTGCTGAATGTAGACCACTGTTTTAGCCATCATACCATACATGCTCTTTTTAAATATCAGAGAATTGATATTCGGCTGTGTCTATTGTTCATGGAGGGTGATAAATCCTGTTGGAGGAAAGGTGGCCATTTTAATATATAAAATTTTATACCATCATCTGTGGCAAAGCCTCCTTAAGTCAGTGCAGAAGATAGAATTATAAAATACTAAAATATAAAATATTATTGACTAATGCAGTGAACACAGAACATTTAAAATAACAGCAACACTAAAGTTTCCAAAGTTGTTAAACATCCATCCATTTCAAAGCAGACTGGAACTTTTAAATCTTCAAGATGCATTTCAAAGTAGATAGGAGCAGAGTTGTGTTTTTTTGGACTACTTCTCCCAGGTTTCCGTTTAAGGACAGACAAAGACAAAGCTCCCTCTTATCCACTTTTTGATAGGTCAATCCGTCAGGATTGGACCACCACAAAGCCAGCTCCCCACCATCACTTGTGCTTGCCATCCAGATTGATTTTTCCAGCAGGCAGGTAGGTAGTTTTTCATGTGGCTCAGGAAAAAATCTGGGCAGGATCACAGATGAACAGAAACTCCTTCAACTATTCTGGGTCCGTACTGTATGGATTTTCCTCCTCTGGCCATAAATTCCCAGTCGTCTGTCATTTTGGATTTTTAACGTGAGACAGGCTGTAGTTAAATTACACAGTAAGCTCTTTGGTCCTCCCAGAACTCTTTTCCGCATTACAATACCAGCCATGGCTCCCTCTAAAATTGTGTCCTTGTGCCTATTGCCAAGGAAACCACAGCAGTCCTCTTTCAGCCAACCTCACCATTTTTCCTGATGGGTGGTGAAAACGACCTTCTCCCCATATCATCAGTTTGGATTGGCTCATCAAATGTCGAACATGATTCCATTGTTTTGTGACTTTGGTTCAGTGGTTCTCAACCTTCCTAATGGTGCAACCCTTTAATACAGTTCCTCATGCTGTGATTACCCCTTTCCCTGCTTGGAAGAGGCCACAAGCCCCTTTGGCAGGCCACTGCCACAGGTGCCATAGAGAGCTTCCCTCTACTCTTCGGGCACCCTCAGCCAATCGCTGCCTCCAGTGCCATTGACTGACATCACCTCCAATGTATCAAGTTATACCTCACTCTTCCCCCCTTCCTCCCCCCTCCTCCGGACTCAAGCCATTTGTGCCTTTTTCTTCACTGGCTCATGGCGACCCCTGTGGAATGGTCGTTCAACCCACAAAGGGGTCCCAACCCCCCAGGTTGGGAACCACTGCTTTAGTTAATTTTTTAAAAACATCTCTGAAGGCATGTGCAGCTAAGAACAGATCAAAGCTTCTAGACATGCCAACATGCACTCAAACCACAACGTTGTCAGGATCATGGCTACTGCATGCACTCCCATTTATCTCTTGCCATAAAGAACAATGTTCAACCTCATGTTAGAGCTTGATCTTGAACAGACAGGGTGTACAATTAATTGTTTGCAATTGTCTGTATAGGTAAAACATTGTTAGGCTTCCTGTCATTTAATTTCTCCAAAACTGGCAGGAATCTTTACATCACTGTCCAAGATGCTATTAGATTCTGTCAAGAAAGAGCTTCTCTAAATCATGACAGGCAATAGGCAGCCTTTATTCCCTGCTAGAGAAGGAGTTCACTTCATTTGCATTTGAACACACATTGTCTCTCTCTTTTGTTTTAAAGAGGGCAAAATGAATATGCTGCTTGTTATTAATCCATTAATTTGTAATTAGATTTGGGTGTTTTGGAAATATACTTTATCAAACTACTTAAACCATAGGAATACACTACAGAAAAAATACCACACACACTTCAGTTCTTCTATCTGATCACCCAATTATTCCCACTGCAGTAGAAAGAATGTTTCCATAATTTTTTTCCAGCATTCAGGGACAAATTTGAGTTTGACCCTTAAATGGCCAGCTCTTGAGATTTAAAAGCCATTGGCAAGGTGCTGACCAAAGTCTAATCTATCTGGAACTTTGGGTGGTCAGCACTCTACCAGCCACCATGTTTTTATTTTATTTTATTGTGAGACTGGTTCTATTTTTCTGCCCATTTCTGGAAGAAATAAAGCCAAATTTGCAGCCACAAAGGGGTGCAGGGCTGGGGGCAACTCTAGTAGGGAGTACCTTTTGGTCCCTTTTCTGTTTTTTTAAAGAGCTTCATACTAGAGATGGGCACGACCAGTTAAAAAAAAATTTCGAGTTGTTTTTCGGGACGGGTCCGTTTCAGGTCGTTTCCGTTTTTCGCGAAATTATTAAAAAATTTGTCATTTCGTCATGTCATTTGTCATTTTTTGTTACCGCCGCCGCGATTTCACGCGATTTGACGTCCCAGCGAGTGGCGTCCCGCCGGCGCTATGTGTTTTTGCGCCCTAGGCAGCAGGCGGGGTGGCTGGGGGCATGGGCGGGCGGCGGCAGTGGCAGGGGGAGGGGCGGGCACGCGGGCACGCGGGCAGCGGGCGCGGGTCCCGCAATGACCCAGAGCAGGTGGAAAACACTTTAAACTGACTTGCTGCACAAGACTGCATCGAATAAAGCAATTGCAATTTTTGCAAACAAAGTGGGCAGTGCACCCACAGCAGAGCTGCAGGCAGGGTATGAAAAGACCTTGGCTTGCCACCAAGCAAATGAAATTTTTAAAATAAATCCACACCTCCCCTCCCACTCAAACCTCCCCCCCCTTTGAAGCACTATCAGAAAAGAAATCCTAACAAACTGCAGGAGAATAAAAAAGAATAAACTGCATTGCTATTCCCCACAGCAGACAGAGAATGAAAGGAATTATTATTATTTCCTAAAAATTCAATTGAATCAATTCCCTCCCTGCCTGCCTAACTGAAATCTAAAGCCTCCGCGAAAACGAAACTAGTCTAGCACAACAGCCAGCTACACACAGCGCTCTCCCACCCATATCCAAGCCCGGACTGCGACTCTTCTTGGAGTGCCTCAGCTTTTTATGCCCTCTTGCACATCCAGAAATGTCAGTCAAAACCTGGCCATGCGATTGGTAGAATGGGTCCAAAAATTTGCATGGTCCCATCCTATGGCCAGCCCATCATTGTGCAGGTGTAAAAAAATAAAAATAAAAATAAAAATAAAATAAAATCAGTGCGACCTTTTACTGCTATAAAAAAACCCACTGCTGCTACTGTAAAAATTCAAGCATTTAAAATAGCTAATTTTCGCATGTTTCTGTGGTGCTTTGGTGGTTTTTTGGACCACGATTTCAAAAAAAATATTGCGGACGCCATTTTGGATCCCCCCGCACCGCATGGCAAATGGAGACGCCAAGGATGCCCCCTCCCAGCCCGATACCAGCAGACCAGGACAGGAGGGGGGAAGGCTGGGGACCCCCCCCCAGAAACCACCCCTCTGGTAGGTGCCCTCAGGAAGGCATATTTTCGCCTGCTTTTTTGGCCGGGAATCAGGGTTTTTTTATTTTTAAAACTTTTTTTCTGTGCCCCTTGGCATCGCGCGATCACCGCGCGATGCCAGGAACGACAACGACAAATCAGACCCAATTTTCTTTTTTCGGTTCGAGTTCGAGTTCTGACAGCTTAATTGTCATTACCGTTTCCGTTACGTAACGGAAACGATATCCGAAAATGGAAACGACAATTTCGCCAAGTCGTGCCCATGTCTACTTCATACAAATCTACAATGCCAAACATCTGCTCTCAAAAGTCTATTTCTTTTTAGCAAATGTCTTATGCACCTTTTTAAAAAGGTGCTAATCAGTACATTTAAGGCCTTGTACCACTGACATTATTTTCTTTCCTAAATCTGGAAGTTGATTCATGGCTACTGGACTTCTTTTTGAGAGATAGAAACGTTTTGCTGCTCATCCAAACAGCTTCATCAGTCTGACTACAGCTAGTGCGAGTCCTCCATCTTATAGTCAGTCAGCTTTGCCCTCTTGTCACTCTGGTCTGAATTAGGCTCATAAGATGAATAATGGTCTGAACAGACTCGTTAGGAAGACAATAGTATCCATAGCCTTAAGGTTAACAATGGCTTAAGGCACTGAAACCTATCAAGAATGGGTTTTTAGCTATGGCCTTGGTGGTGAAGGGTTTTTGATTTCACAGAGATATTTCTTTCCTAAACTTTATGGTATTATAATTTATAAGTTCTTAAACTTTATGGTATTTCTTAAACCTTGTCCTTCAAACTGTGAGTTTCTCCCAAGTCTGCCAACACATTTACCTTGTATCTTGGAAACTGATAAGAACACACAACAAGTCCTGCTGGATCAAGCCAAGGATCCATCTAGTCCAGCTTCCTGTATCTCACAGTGGCCCCACCAGATGCTTCTGGCAGCACATGAGACAACTAGATATGTGTCCCCTGATTCCACTCCCATGCCTGTTGAGGTACCCTAAGCCTGGAGATAACACATATCCTCACCATGGCTTGTAATCTGCAATTGACTTTTCCTCTAGAAATCTGTCAAATCCCATTTTAAAATCCCCACCAGCACACCAAGATTTCTTTCCTGATCCATCATGGACAGTTCAGAACCCAGTAGTTTATAAATACTATTTTGATTTTTTGCCCATTACTTTACATTTCCTTACACTGAAACATTTGCCATTTTGCCACTCATTTTCTGAGTTTGGGCATACCCTTCTGGGGTTCTTCACAGTCCCTTCTGGTCTTCACTACCTGTAAAAGTCTTGTGTTATCTGCAAACGTGACCACCTCATTGCTTATCCTAGTTTATGGGTCATTTATGAACAGTTTGAAAAGGACTGGCCCTAGGACGGATCTCAGGGCATGCCTTTTTTCACTTCTTTCCATTGTGAAAATTGCTCATTAACACCTACTCTTTGTTTCTTGGATCTCGGCCAATTCTCAGTCCATAGGATGACCTCTTATCCCTTGACTTTGGAGTTTTTTTCAGCAGCCTTTGGTGAGGCACTGTGTCAAACGTCTTCCGAAAATCCAGATAGACAATATCCACTGGTTCTGCATCCACATGCCTACTGACCTTTTCAAAGACTTCTAAAAGGTTTGTGATGCAAGATTTACCCTTAGAGAAACCATGCCGATTTTCTCTCAGCAAGGTTTGTTTTTAAAATATTATCTTGGGTAAGGCTTTCCACCACCTTCCCTGGAACAGATGTTAGGCCAACTAGCCTGTAGTTTCCTGGGTCTCCCCTCCCTCCCTTTTTATAGATGGGAGTGATGTTTCCTATTCTTCAGTCAACTGTCATTTTTAGAGATAAGTTGCATATTTTAATGAAGAAAACTGCAATTTTATTTCTCAGTTCCTTAATAATCCCTGGATGGATTCCATCTGGGCCTGGCTACTTACTGGTCTTCAATTTATCAGTTAGGTCTATGACATCTTCTCTCTTTTAACCTGTATTTGATACAATTCTTTGCTCAAGAGGGGCCATTCACTCAAAAGAATCTAAGGTCTTCTGTCATGAAGACAGATGCAAAGGACTCATTTAATTTCTCTGCAATCTCCAAATTCCTTGTTACCCATTACCCCCAGCCTTTTCTCCCTCACCATCCAGAAGGACAACTATTTATCTGGCTGGTTTCCGACTTCTAAAATATTTAAAGAAGCTTTTATGGGGCTCCAGGGCTCCTTAAAAGCCATGTTTATCGCCAAAAGTTTGGAACAAAAATAAAATGTTGCCATAGAAAGCACATTTTTCATCGGCCCTCTGTTGACTAATCATTAGTTTGCTTAAATCAAAGATCTAATTGTGTAACCCCTGACAGAATAGGTTTTGCATTGGACTATAATATGATTTGATGCTTGGAAAACTGACCATGAAAGGCTAATTACATTCATTCTGAATATGCATTAGTTCAGATTTTCATCCCCTTTTATAACATTCCTTTCAAATGCATGGTCTACTGATTCTAGAAAATAATGTACCAGATAACAGAAAGGTGTGAGGCATTTTTCTTTGTTTATTCATGTCTCATTATTTATTGCCATACCAAAAAAATAAACAAATACAGCAGACTTTCCCACACTTGACAATAGCATGAATCCTATATTTTATAATGCCACAGAAACAAAGGAAGATGCCTTACACTGAGTCACACCGTTGGCTCACTAAGCCCATTTCTGACTAGTAGCAAATCAGCACGGCTTCAGGCAGAATTATTTCCTAGCTCTACTTGGATATTCTTGGTATAACCTGGAAGGAGCCCTATGGTTCATCATGTCCAGTCCCTATCAAGGAGGGACAGTGGGGACTGATTTCCCAACTTCTAGGTCCATAACCAGATAACGTCGCCACTGAGCTAGTTTCCATCCAGACTCCAAAACAGGACCATTGCTGTTTGCTTACTGCAAGCAGGCCAGTGTCCAGAGCAGAGTCATTGTTCCTGATCATTTGCTTTGGATCAGAAAGCATTTATTCAGAGCCTAGTTTAAAGTGGATTATATCTGGTAGAGGCCCATTAAGAATGCAGCTTGAAACCCAGTAATGTGGAAGTTTCTCTTCAATCAAAAAAGCCAACTTCCATTCAAACATAAAGAGGATTTATTTATTTATTTATTTTTACAACTTATATGCCGCCCACTACCCAAAGGTCTCTGGGCAGCTTACTATCAAAGAATTCAAAACAATTTAAAATAGTTAAAAATAGAATATCCATAAATAATCAAAGCAATAATAAAAAAAACTTACATTAAAATCATTACACTAAAATTGTCATCAGAGGACCCACAGTCTATATTGTATCAATTAAATATATAATTTATTTATACATTATAATTTATTTATAATTTATTATAATTTATTATAAAAATAAATTGCATTGCCAGATACTTCCCCCTTGTTTTAATAACACACATCATGGCTCTAGAGCATGAGTAGAGAATCAGTATGTTCTAGATGTTATGAAACCCTCATTCCTGTCAGTAAGAGCTGGCCTGACAGATGGCGAGGCATGTTGTGAGCTTCCCATCAAGAAATTGTTTAAGAATAAAAGGGGAGAGCAAAACCATGGGTCAGTTCAAACATGGCACCTACACTGGCAAACCACTGAGAACCTAGCTGCAGTACATGCTGTGTTATAACAGAAAGCCATTCAAAGACAGGGTGAAGAGAAGGGATGCAGTCACTGTCAAATAAGTGTGTTCAGTCTTAAACCTCTGGGATTTTTCATTGACTCCATCTTAAATGTAGAAAGAAATCTAATTATCATGCTGTTACACTCATAACTAAAAGCTGGGCTGCCTCCCAAACCAGAGAACTGAAGTGCTTTCAGTACCTTGTCATTAATTGGTCATTTGGAACCTGGGGAGATGTGAAGATTGACACAGTGAAAATGAAAAGCCATTGTGGAGCCACTGATAATTAAATAGAGGTGAACTAGAGGCACTTCTGTATTTATCTCAGGATTGAAGGTTTCTAGATGTTCAAAATATCCCAGCAGAAATCAACCTCCCATGCTGTGTAAATAAGGCATGCTTTATTTTGCTTTTACCCTTTCCTCCTCCCATATCTTCCATAAAAATTAAATAAACCCAAGAGTCCTAGATAGAACCAATGCTGTACCGAATACAGATAACTTTTTTTAAAAAATGTGCTCTTCAGTAGTGTCATGGGATCATGTTCACAATAAAGTAGTGTTTAGCTGTTCCTTCCCAACCACTGTGTCTCACCTGCTGAAAATCTTCACTCTAGAGAGCAAATAAAGAGTCCCTTAAAGCAGATGAAAAAGACAGCCACAGCTGTAAGAGGTGGGAAGAGAGTCGGGGTGGAAAAGAAGTAAATTGACAGTGAAAAGGTGGGGTGCTCTGATTGTTCTGTGTAGGAGGACTTTTAATGACTGTAGGTTTTGCAGACTCCTGTATATAATATCTGTCTCATAGAAAGCTATAGCAGGCAAGAACAACTGCCTTCCTGTCCCATCTCTTGGCTTCCCTGTGACAGTCAGATGACCTTTTCATGAAGCAGGGATATTGGATTAAATGGATATCTAACTTCATCCAGCTGAGCTCTTTTCAGAATGTCTACTCACTAAGGGCAAGGGGAATGGTTCCCTATATGGAATTATACATAGTCAATACTTCACTATGTGCAAAGAATTCTACTTCATGCCAAAAAGAAAACAAACTGACTTCAGAAAAACAGGCACAATAATTAATAATTCTTTTGCTTCATATTTACTTAGTCTGCTATCTCACCTGGGGGAAGATCTAGATATTGTGAAAGTATGGCTTTTCTTCTTTCTTGATCACGTGACTGAAGATGTGAGACCTCCATTCCCACGTATAAGGATTTTTTTAAAAAGTGCAGACCAGCCCCAGGGCCAGCAGGTGGCACTAGGAAAAAAACAGTGCTGACAGCCCAAAGGCCAGCTGATCAGCACTGGGGGAGGGGAAATTAAATTAAAAAGTTTAAAAAGTGCCCACGAGCCCCAGGATGAGCTGGTCGGTGCAGGAAAAAAAAAAAATAAAATAAAATAAATAGCGCTGACGGACCGAAAGCCAGCTGATCAGTGCTGGGGGGAGGGGAATTTTAAAAAAAAAAAGCACCAACAAGCCCCAGGATGAGCTGGTGAGGGCTGAGGGGGGACCAGAAAACTCAATCATATGCGAGCTCCACGGACTTCTGCCTCACATTTTTTACCGGAGGAAAAATTCCCAACTTCTCTGGCAGGTCTTGGAAAACTCACTGAAGGGGGCATAACCATATTTTTTTTAGCCCAGTGGCCATGGGGACAATATTTTTGGAAACACTTTATCTTGAAATGTAATCAGCATTTTAAAGGATGTGTGATAGAGCCCTTACTCAGGTACTTAGGTGCTTGTTTCTTTGCCTGTTTCACTGTTAATTAGAGATGGGCACAAAATGAACTTTTAATTCATTTCATTATTCATTATTCGTTTCATTAGCTAACAAAACGAATAACAAACCAACCCATTAAAGAAAAATGAAACAAAACAAAATGGAAATTTCCATTTAATTTGCTTCATTTTTCATTACCCCACTCCTAACTTGTCCTTGTTGCTGCAGTCCTCCTGGTCCTGGACCCAGGGGCTGCGCAGTCACCGCTTCAAAAACAAAACTAATTAATAATAATAATAATAATAATAATAATAATAATAATAATAATAATAATAATAATAATAATAAATAAATAATAAATAATAAATAAATAAAATAATAAAAGGAATGCCGACCTGGCCCCAGGGGTGGCTGGGTCGGTGTTCTAAAAAAAAGAAAATAATTATAAAAAAATGAATCAGTGCTGAACTGGCCCCAGGGGCTGCAGAGTTAGTTCTTTTAAAAAAATTAAATGCCAAAAACAAAACAACAACAACAAAAAAAACAGCGCTGACCCAGCCCCAGGAGCCATGCGGTCAGCGCTGTAGAATTAAAAAAAAATCAAAAATCAAAAACAAAAACAATTAAAAATTTTAAAAAATCAGTGCCGACCCAGCCCCAGGGGCCGCACGGTCTGCACTTTAAGGAAAAAAACAAAAAACTTTGAGGCGCTGGCCCCAAGCCAGTGCCTCAAATTAGCCTTGCTGCCTGGGTCATGATCACCCCGCCGCCACCACCACCACCCGGAACCCAAACCGGTTTGGATCGGTTCAGGTTCGTACAATTTTTTTTACAAACCCGAACCGAACTGAACCAAGGGTGGCCCCAAAACAGACGATCACGAACCATGGGTTTTCTGTTTCGTGCCCACTTCTACTATTAATCTACCTTTGTCCCAGAACTGAGATACAAGATGGGTTCGCCACAAGATGAAAAATATACAGAGGTGAAAAGCCAATAGAAGATATGTGCCAGTGAAAGCAAACACAATTTAAAGATTAAAACTGTATTTTAATTTTTAAAAAGCATAGGAACACAACTGCTGAATTTAGAAGCAGCTTAAAACACATTGGTAGTAGAATTATCAAAATATCTGTTAAATGTCTCTCACACCACCACCAGCTTTGCTGGCAGTCAAGTTCCAAATGTTAGACTGAATAAAAAGACAACCACCTCTCCCCTGGGAAGACACCTGAAGATACTGAAAGACCTTTCTTTGTTTATTGCAAGTGGATCTTCAAGACTGAAGCCAGTCTGAGCATTTGGTGGTTGTGTGGGTGAATCAAGCTGATGCAAAAACTCTTCAGGTGTTGTATATTAAAGTGCTACCACCTAAATTGCCTCTTGATCTATGAATGTGAGGCAGCAGAAGTGAAATGAATATGTGCGAAAGGTGGTCCTTCTGCCAAAACAAAAACAAGCTGTCCTTATTTACTGTAAGGCTTTTTTTTCCCTGAGCAATTTCTGTGCGCTATCACGCATTGCCCTACATGATAGCCCTTTTGGTTGGTTTGGGGATACTATCCACACTGTGAACTGTTTGCCTGTCGTTCAGCAGATAATGGAGATGGAGCACACACTGCACTAAATGAACCTGTCTGTCTCACAGAATGACATCAAACCGGCTCTTCACACGCTCCGCACCCAAAATAGAAGTATTATTATGGAAATTGCATCTTGACACTTTGTTATAAGAAACATTTCAGGAATGCCTGGAGTATGATATCGAAAACAATTTAGATTTCTACAGACAGAAACAAAACACTGTGACCATTCTTAATAATATTTCAACAACAAAAGCAACAAAGAACCATGTGGTCCTTAAGCAATACAGACATAGGAGGTGATTCCTTTCTTAGACACTCAGCAAGAGGGTTGATGTACCAGTATCTTGTGGATAGCACAGAACATTTATAAATTAATGTCTGAAAAATTCATGGCACAAATCTGCCAGGTTTGCTTTTTACTGTGAGCTTACAGAAATCAGCCTATTTCAATGTGTCAAGCTGGTCAAATAGCACATTTAAGGGAAACCCCAAGTTATTCATAACACACTTTCTTGTAGCTTTGGGCCTTTTCACACGACCCCTAAGATCCGCTGGCCCCTTAAATTCAGACCAAAGATCTTAGGGGTTCCTTCCTCCTCACCAGAGAAAGAGAGGAAAAAATGCAGCTCACCTGGAGGAGCTTCCGGGAGCTCTGTTTCTCTTCTGCTTGCTTTTTTTCCTCCCACCTCTTCTCTTAAAGGGGCGGGAGGCAAAAAAAACAAAAGCAGAAGCCAGGAGAGCCCCGCACTGACCAGATTAAATCCGGACCTGGGGATTTTCACCCACCTCAAGCAGGTACAAGAAAGTGCAGCTGGGTCGCGCTTAGGTGGGCGGGGTCGCACTTAATTTCCTGCAAACTCCGGAGCTGGTGGGAAAACACTTGTAAGGTCCGGAGTTTGCAGCCATTTGCTGCGGAGTTTAGGGGTCGTGTATAAAGGCCCTTTGTTACACATGTGGAAGACAAATGGTATAAGATTCTGCTGATTTTGGCTAGCAATTAAAATATCTACAGTGATTCACAAAAGCTGTAGTGCAGGCATTGTAAGAACATATGGACTTTTAGAAACCAATGAAATTTACAGCTGTACCTGTTAAGGATGTTAAGGAGAATATAATCACACAGACACAGACACAGACACAGACACAGACACAGACACAGACACACACACACACACACACACACACAGAGAGAGAGAGAGAGAGAGAGAGAGAGAGAGAGAGAGAGAGAGAGAGAACTTCTATGCCACTTTTCTCTTGTTTGTGGGACTTAGGGAAACTCAAAAATCATTAAAAGATACAAGAATTGAAAACAACACACAAAAAGCAATTAAAATTATTAAACAAGGAAATATGAAAATCTTCATGTAAATACAGATTAAGAAATGTAAAAGTATTTAATAAATATGTTAAAGTAATACATCTGAAGCAAACAGAGGGAAACTATGGTAGCTATATTAAAATTAGATATTAAACACCCAAAGACTGTTGAAATAAAAAAAATTAACTATCGTCAGAAATAGAAGCTTCATTAGGGAAGGCATTCCATAACCTGGGGACAATCACTGAGAAGGCCTACTGTTTAACTATTAAATGACATGAAGGACAAAACAGAACCCTTTGGAACAAACAAGCCAAAGACCAATGTATCAAACAGGAGTTCCCCCATCACTATTTTCTGAGTTCACTCCTCCAGGAAGGCCTGGGGCTACTGCATAACAGTGCTTCCAAGTCCTACCCCAGAGAGAGTATGCAGAGGGACACCATGTTGGATAGTATAAAAAGCTCCTGAGAAGTCCAGCAGAACCAACAGATATGGTTCTGTCTAGTTCTGGGTAGTTCCTGATGTCAGTCACCCACTAAGGTGTCCAAAGCTGCCTTGGTCCCATAAACTGTCCTGGAACTGAGAAACCACCAGCCACTAATAGACTACTGAAAACAGAACACTGCCAACTAGACAGTCACTATCTAATACAGTGGGGTTTTAGGTGTGCTTTTGCAGTAGAGGTTTTACGATTGCTTCCTTTGAATATGTTGGCAGCCTACCTTGCTGCAAGGAGAAATTTATTACCCCTCTTACCCACATGGCCAGTCCCCCTCTGGCTACTTTTATTAGGCCCAAAGAGCAAGGATGCAGTACACATGTGGTAGCTTTCACCTTTTAAAGTATCCTGGAATCCCTTTAGGTGGCACAGATTGAAAGCTAATATTTATAAAGCAACCAGAAGGAGAAAGCAAATTGCATCTGTGGGTTCCCTGTTAATGGTGGCCTCCAAATCAGAGTGAGTTCAAATGATTTTGTCTGCAAAATTCCATCAAATTCTTTACAAAATGTGGTGGACCGATCAGGATCTTGTTCTTGCGAGCAGACACGTAATGCCTCCCTAACCTGCCAATGTGGCTTGCTATATCTATTAGAATATTTGCAATTTGTTTTGCCAGCAGAACAAATTACATACTGTAGAGTCAAAATCAGACAAAGTCAGAGCTTACCTACAACAAACAACTATATTACATGTATACACATAAGTTACATGGAGACAAATCAACAGCATAATACCATTTTCAGTATACATGGCATACATAATTAGCACTTAGCATAGAGAGACAAAAATGGGTGCTTTACTCACAAAGGTCCATTGAACACTGATTAACAAAGCACTTATATACATTTGTCTTATATACATTTGGCTATTGCAGCACCTTTCATCAGCCAAATCCATTTAAGCCCATTCTTTTCATCATTTGTGTCATGCGAGGCCCTTCCCAGGCCTTCTGGAGACCCCAAAAGGCCCTCCCTGTGAACTGGAAATGACCTCCGGTAAACCAGAAGTGACTTCCGAGTCACCTAAAATCATTCCTGAGGCCTCCGGCAGGCCTAAAAAGGCCCTTGGAGACCAACTCAGACAAGGAGACTGTTGAGTGGGAAGGTTGCTGTTACACCAACATAATCCCCATTCTGTCCTGTGTACCCACTTTCAGCTAAACACTGTCAAACCCAGAAAAATGAGGACTGTGTCATCTGGTAATGGGGCTAGACTCACAACAGGTCACTGCCGATCAACCCCTCTCCCCCCACGCACCCAACCAGCTTGCTGCTCTACAGAAAATCCAAGTGGTCGGAGCTGGGTAACACTGATACCTCCAGCCTCATCCAACCAGGACACTGCAAGCAAAATTTGGATGCTCAACCAGAATCAAGTCCTGGGTGGCTGATGCTTTTTCCTTTCATTGATCAGGCATTTTACAGCAGCAGCTTCAACAGGGAGGGGGGAGCACTGCAGCAAGTCAATATAATGAGCTTTTTGTTTCCTATTACTGTATTGTCTCGTCTTCTGCTCTCCATGGTTCTAGTGGCTTCCCACCATCACTACTCCCGTTTGAAGACCATTTCCCAGCAGACAGAAACCTCAGCTATACAAAACCATGAAAAACAAGCCACAAACAAATGATAACCTAGATCCCTACAAAAATCCCTTTTCCTGAGTTGAGAGTCTGTTCCTTGACATCATATAGCTCATGAATGGCCCCACCAGAGGGGCAACCCCACTTAGGTATTGCGCTGTCAGCAATGACTCTGGTGGCAGCAACCCCACCAAATGATGGGTCTACAATTTGGGGGCCCTGAATCTTGCTCTGTTATGGCCATGCCTTTGCAACCAGCAATGAGGTCTAGGTAAACACTATTGTCTATTTTGTAGCGATTGTTTCATGATAGATCACCACAATTTATTTATTTTTTAAATGGAATAAAGCTGCTTCTGGGCTTTTCCAGGAATGGGACCCATGAAGCTTAAGGTTTACTAGTTTAATAGTATATCCCTTTCTGCAGAAACGTAATTCTTGTACATTTTCCCCCTAGACAGATGTTGCACCTCAGGACTGGAGGTGGGGAGGAAGATAGGAGCTGCCAGCTGAAGAGAGTGGGCCCCAGTCCTGCACCTAGATGGTATTCAGAAGCTCACCAGGGGCAGGGAAGGAGCAAAGTTCAGGCAAGCAGCAGGTACAGGTGGCCCCAAAACCAGACTTCTCATCTTTGGCAGAGATTGTTCGAGGTTCTCTCAGCAAGCTTCCTTCTTTCTCTACCCTATCTTGTTCAAAAGCTCTCTCAGCAAGCATCTGCCAAGGCCAAACAAAAATCAGCAAAGAACAACACTCACTCAGAAACACAAGTGAATTGCTTAGCCTTTATATGGTTATGCCCAGTCACACAGATATTTTAATATATGGCTATGCGAATAAAGTGGAGATTCTAATTTTCAAAGAGAGCAATATGAG
Source organism: Phrynocephalus forsythii (assembly GCA_029282475.1). Classification (NCBI taxonomy): domain Eukaryota; kingdom Metazoa; phylum Chordata; class Lepidosauria; order Squamata; family Agamidae; genus Phrynocephalus; species Phrynocephalus forsythii. The sequence continues at coordinate 40,506,810 of JAPFRF010000006.1, forward strand.
AACAGAGGCAGGACTTTCCCAAATCTAATTATTCAAAATGAAAAGCAAAATTGCAGTGGCATCATAATATTTAGCAATAGCTTGTAAATCTGTTCCTTTCAAACTTTGGCACCTGTGCTAATTAGAGATGGGCACGACTTGGCGGAATTCCCGTTTCCGTTTCCGTTACTCGTTTCCGTTACGCAACGGAAACGGTAACGGGAATTACTCCGCCAGAACTCGAACTCGAACCAACTAAAGAATAATTGGGTCTGATTTGTCGTGGTCATTCCTGGCATCACGGTGATCCCGCGATGCCAAGCGGAACAGAAAAAAAGTTTTTAAAAGTTAAAAAAAAAAAACCCGATTCCCGGCCAAAAAGCAGGCGGAAATATGCCTGCCTGAGTGAGGGCTCAGGGCACCTACCAGAGGGGTGGTTGACCCCCCCTCCTGTCTTGGGCTGCTGTGGTGGGGGGGAAATCGTCATCGTAGTCGCTCGCAAAGCACCAGACTCGCCGCCGCCCACCACAATTCAAGCGGAAGTGGCACAGAAAAAAAGTTTTAAACTCCCCCCCCAATCCCGGGCCAAAAAGCAGGCAAAACTATGCCTGCAGTGCAGAGTGCACCTACCAGAGGGGTGGTTTCTGGGGGGGGGGGTCCCGGCCTCCCCCCCTCTCTTGTCCTGGGCAGCCGGACTTGAGTCGCCAATGCCATGCGGTGCGGGCGGGGGGGGGTTTTCTTGCAACAAATGTCTCCTCTTTCCTCTCTCCATTTATTTTATTTTATTTTATTTTATTTTATTTTATTTACACCTGCGCAATGATGGGCTGGCCATGGGAGTGACCATGCAAATTTTTGGAGCCATTCCACCAATTGCATGGCCACTTGGCCAGGTTGACCACAGAGACTTCTGGGATGTGCCAACCGGGCATAAAAAGCCCACTAACCGTAGCCCGAGCCCGAACCCGAACCCTAAGCCTAACCCATACGCCAGTACACTGTCCTTCTAAGTGGATCAGAGAGGCCCCCAGTGGTGCACCCCAAAACTCACCCTAACCTCACCCGTAACTAGCCTAACCCTAGCCCTTGCGCTAACCCTAACCCTAAGCCAGATCTGTACTTGCATTGCACTATAGCAAGTACAATTCCCTTCTTAGTGAGACACAGTGGGTGCAGAGAGTCTGCCAGTCCACCACTTGTGGCTCTGGGTGACTCCTGCAGGCTTGGCTCGGCCGGCAGCATGTGTGACATCATGCAAACCATGCCCCCGAGGCCTGACTGAGGCAGGGAAGGCACCCCAAAAAGAGGGGTGCCTCTGCCAGTCTGCTGTGTCTCTGCATGCAACTTGGTATGCAATCATAGCCATATGGCTATGCATGCATGCCCTTTTACAGCAGGTGAGGAGAGGAGACCCCCATGTATGAGGGGTCTCCAGGAGTCTGCTTTCCCTAGCGGGTGAGGATAGGAGGCACCCACCCCCCAAAAAAGAGGTGCCTCCAGGAGCCCGCTACCCCCCAAACCAGTTTAACGACAGACAAAAAATGAAAAATGAAATGACAAATTTTTGCGAAGTTTCACGAAAAATGGAAATGAGCCGACACAGGCTGCCTCCGACACACGACAACTCGAAAACGTCATTTTCCCTAGTCGTGCTCATCTCTAGTGCTAATAATTAACTTATCTCTTGTGATACAAAGAAAACTTATAGAAGACTTTTCAGCTGCTGGAACTCAACAGTAATCTAATATTTCTAAATTTGACTCCTTTTCAAAAAAAAATATTATGAGTTTAACCAGTGTCTGTTTTGTAAATGTTCTTTAAATCCTAAAGGCCCTATATTAGGCAGAAGGAACATACATTGACCTCTAATGATGTTTCTTCAGATTATTAATAGCAACTAGTGGATTCAGGCTCTGTATTTCAGCATTGTTAGCAGTGTATACTGCCTCTTTTGGGGGGAGCAGGGGGAGGGGAAACCCATCCAAGCTTCTTCTGGGAAAATAAGATAGCTAGTATATATATGAGAAATATATTGACACAGAAAAGATGATAGGAATCTCTGTTCTATCTAACCTAGTTGGAAATACAGTGGACCCTTGTATAACAAACAGTTTGTATAACATAAAATCTGTACAACATAAAAAATTCTGGAGATAGGGGAAATTTGCTTAATATAATCGCCTATGGGGCAAATCTGTACAACATAAAAATGGGATTACTCGGTTTTCAATGCATTCCTATGGGAAATTTGTATAAAGGAAAATTTGCTTAACATAATTTCATCTGGAATGAATTAATTCCTTTATACAAGGTACCATTGTATAGGGAGAGCTGTGGCTGCTGCCTACCCTTCAGGAAAAGAGTTACACTGTCTTATCTTCAACAGAGACAATGTGAAAAGGAAGGAGAATGAAAACAGCCCAAAGAAATATCAGTCTAAAAGAAAGGGCCAGATAGGTAAAAGCACGGAGCAGATAAAGGACAGTCTGAGAAAAATAAGGAGACCCATCTTCCCACATCTTGCTGCCCCCCAACAATGCACCTTGTGTTTAATCTGAAAAGAAATACAATCACAATTCAGATGAATTTCTAAGGACCAGTGAATGGCTCCAGACTATTTGTGTGAGGGAGCAACACTACTACTACCTGGTAGAGATGGGCACGAATAAAAAAATATGGTGTTTTGTTTGTCGTTTGTCGTTTAGGGGGTCCGTTTCTGTTCGTTTCCTTTTTTTGCGAATTTTTGCAAAAAATTCATTTTCATTTTTGTTCGTTTTGTTACCGTTTCGTTACCATTTATTTCAATTTTTTGTGATTTTTTTAGCATTTAAAGCAGTTCAATGTGTTGCCATAATGAAAACAAAATGGACGACAAAATTTCTGGTGTTTCTGTTCGTTTCGTTTCATTTTAGAGACAAAATTTTTTGTCATTTTGTTACATAATGAAACGAAAAAATGAAAACAGAAACAAAAAATTGTTTGTTTCGTGCCCATCTCTACTACCTGGTATCTGCCAAGACTATTTTAGGGCAACATGAATTGTATCCACATTGTACAGAGCTTGTAAATACCATGACTGAAAGTTGAAGTGACCAATCGGCTAGCGGAAGCATGGTCAAGGCCACTTGCTATGCTTTGGATACAACCTTTATTTGAGTTTTTATAAAATTTAAAACAAATATAACTTAAATATTGTGAATGAAGTTGGCATACCTGTTCTTGGTAGATGGCACTATAGGAGTGTTTGGGGTGTGGCAATACAGGTGAGGTTTCTGTGCTGCATCGGGCAGGTGTAGGCAATTCAAGCAGCCAGAAGTGTATTTAAGGAAAGGCTCTGGTGTTATACTTTGCTGAGTCTGTCTTAGATTCAGTCACACCAACTTGCTAGTTCTGTTTGAGCTGTTTGCTTGTTGTGTATTATTCTGCCTACTGTATATGCTGTATACTTTTTTGTTAAAGTTGAGGGCTATACTTTACTAGTAGTATACATTTAAAGTTTAGGTTACAGTTCTGGGTTCTTACATTGTGTTGTGAAAGGGATTGCTGAGTATAAGCAGGTATAGAACTATTCTAAGTTGTTTATATAGACCTGAGTATCAAGCATTGTATTTTTTGTGTTTAATGTATATATCTTTTTGTCAAAAAATACAAATATTCTATTTTTCTACAGAATTGAGTGGGTCTATGTTATTTCACTATTTTAGTTCTCTTTACATTGTTTATCTTTCCTCGTGGGAGAAGGCCGTTCACTGTAAACTCTGTTGTTAAGGTTAAAGTTTTTTCCTCTTAATCATTAACTTCAACTCATACTTCACAACAACCTTGACTCAAGAATTTAGAAGAGATTCTAACTGAAAAACTGAAAAGAAATACCAACTGCCAATTCTTTTAACACAAGAAAACATTTGTGATTGGAAACACAATGTTTCTCTTTCCTCCTGTGCAGTGATGTAATAAAATCAGGGCTCATAGGACTGATACCTTGGGAATTTTTCCCTCCCTGGACTTCTCGGTTCCATTTCCGCATAGCTGCAGTCATCACAAAATCTGGGAGAAAAATGAGTTTTATTGAGACCCCATATTCTTAAAGGCGCTCCCTGTCATACTGCAAAGTATTTGAGGGTAACTGGGTCTTGAATGGGGGATACAGAGTGGGTTTTAAAAAAAACTGCCAACAATTGTTAATAGGCATTGATTCAAGGGCCTGCCTATTTGACCTCCCTATGGTTGCTACCTTCTAAACTGCTAGATGGAAGAGTTCGAAGGGTACCTTTAAGTCATTGTCTATGTGCCTGCAATAGTAGAGACGTGGAAACCGTGGAACATGGGCTTCTATATTATGGATTTGATAGAGACCTACATAAAGATATTTTGTACCCATTCCTCCAAAAGTTCCCAGGGAGATCTACAGAATTTTGTATTTACCATTTACTTGCCAACAGGGCTCCAACTATTACAATGGCAGTGGCCAAATTTTGTGCGGCAGCCTATGGCTTGCTGTAAGATGATAACCATGTATGAACCCTACATCCCTAGAGCCTTTTGCCGTTCATGGTTTAATATTTAGTATTTTAATTGTTATGTATTTATTATTTTAATTGTTATATATAGGAATATTATTCTTTTATATTTCTGCTTATATCCATAACTTATATATCTAGTTTATCTAGTATATCTATCTATAAATTTTATTATTGTGTGGTTTACATGATTACTAATTTTTGACTGGGCCTTGCTGCTCATATGTATTTTTGTATTATTCCTGATTTTAGATTGCATATGTAGTATTTTGGTCAAAGACTGCAAATAAAAATTGATTGATTGACCTCTCTGTGGACCAGGGGACTCTGATAACTTTCACAGTAAGCATCTGTATATGCATGTCTACAACCATGCCACTGATATCCTGAGTAGACATGGGCACAACTTGGCAAAATTCTCATTTCCATTTCCGTTCCTCGTTTCCGTTACGCAACGGAAACGGTAACGACAATTAAGCCGTCAGAACTCGAACTCGAACTGATAAAAGAAAAATTGGGTCTGATTTGTCATTGTCGTTCATGGCATCGCGGCGATCGCGCGATGCCAAGCGGCACAGAAAAAAAAGTTAAAAAAATAACCCGATTCCCGGCCAAAAAGCAGGCGAAAATATGCCTGCCTGAGTGAGGGCACCTACCAGAGGGGTGGTTTCAGCCCTTCTGATGTTTTGGACCACAACTTCTAAGCTTAGATTGCCAATGGCAAAGGACTGAGAGTTGCTGTCCAAAACATCTGGAGGTCTGAAGTTTGGACATGCCTGCTTTAAAGGTATTTGTCCAATAGCAGAATCCAATACACATGCTACTTATCAGTGGCATAATGAAGATCCAGCTCATCTTGCATATATTCCAGTGACCTCTTCTGTGATTAAAATGTTGGTCTCTTTTAGCACAAAAATATAGCTTTTTGAGGAAATTAGGAGTCGGAGGTGATTAGGACAGGCATTCTTAAGCCATTCTTTCTGATTCTTCTTTCAGATCTTGCTAGAATCATTTATTTTGAAAATGCTTTGTTACTGTTTTTGCTTTAATAGTCCCAGCTAAATCAGTGCAAAGAGCCAAGCATATGGAATTATCTGAGGGGGCAGACAGAATATTAAAGCACAATATTCTATTAAAACAAACGAGAAAGGCATATGGTTGATAGACAACTTGGGCAATGTGTTTGTAGTCTTGGAGGTGAATGATAGTTAATACTTCTGGATGCATCACATATTAGTGATTAAGAGGACTTTCTCGAAACAATGGCCGAAACACTCCTTTAGTTTATTATACTCCCATAAGGGAGAAATCATGTACTGTAACCCCATGGTGCAGTGGTTAAATGCCTGTACTGCAGGTGAAACTGTGCTCAACTGCTCACCTCACAGCCTGGGGTTCAATCCCAGGTAGCTGGCTCATGGTTGACTCAGCCTTCCATCCTTCCAAGGTTGGTAACATGAGTACCCAGCATGCTGGGGAGGGCAATGTGTAGCCTGCATACTGTAGTTAAACTGTAAACTGCCCAAATACTACTTGAAGTGGTATGGGGCAGTATATAAGCAGAACACTTTGCTTTGCTTTGTCTGACCGGCAAATTACCGCACATTAATGAGGTGCTGGGGAAGGCCACTGAGACTTCATGAAATTGGCCATAGAATTGTGGCCAACAGTTACATCTGTTCTGTATTTTCTTTCCTCTTTGTTTTGAACTGGGATAGAGATATTCTTCCCAGCTCTCACAATCCCACAGGGGAAAAATATCTCTGGGGCAAGTAGAGATGCAAATCAGAATCTATTTCCATGAAGATTCAGAAAGGGAGGAACCAAAGTTTAATAATGAAGGAGAAATGAATTCTAGCATTTCACTTTGTCACACAGACAACTGTCAAAAATATGACAATAACAGCTTACCTCATTGCTATGCAGACACCATTCCAAATGTGCTGTAATAGAAGCCAACAAGCAACTGACTTCAGGCGGTCAGGATATTTTTGCAATACAAGAGAATCCTAAAAGCCACCAACATAAGCAGCACTTTAAGCTCAGCCAATAGCAATGGGTCTAATATTTCACAAAGATGACAGTTTCCAATTTCTCCCATATTTATTTTGTTTCTCATTTCATAATAATACATTCATGCTCATAGCTGGAAGATGGCAGAGAAAAATATTCTATCATGTTTCTTCTTCTTCTTCTTCTTCTTCTTCTTCTTCTTCTTCTTCTTCTTCTTCTTCTTCTTCTTCTTCTCTCTCTCTCTCTCTCTCTCTCTCTCTCTCTCTCTCTCTCTCTCTCTCTCTCTCTCTCTCTCTCTCTCTCTGTGTGTGTGTGTGTGTGTGTGTGTGTGTTTTCTTAGGCAACCTAAGTACAAGAAAGATTGCATAAATACATTTATGGAAAATACCTTTGAAAATGTCAAGAACAGCTTAGGAAGAAAAAAAAAGTACGTCAAAGACAGTACCTGAATATTCTTTTATTTTCCTGCACACATAATATGTCCATAATAACAATGTATTATTGTTGCCAGGCTCCATGCTGCTTTCAATACAAAGCAGATGCCAATTCTCAGGGCTTTGTTTATTTATACCAAATTGCATGCAGGAATGGAAATTCAGAGCCACTGACAGGCCCTCATCCCTCAGTGTGCCATATTTTATTTATTTTATTTATTTATTGGGCTTATATACCACCCGTCTTCCCAAAGGAACTCCGGGCGGTTTACAACATAAAAAAATACCAATAAAAACTATTAAATAGAAACAATTAGACAGTTTAAAAACAATTTAACACAAATAACCAAACTAAACAATAAAATTCATCTCAGCAAACAAAACCATGCCAGCACAGGTTTAGAAAAATCAGTCCTTCTTGTTAGAGTTTGGTTTGCAGCCTTGCATGCTATCTCCAGTTTGTGCTACTAGGAGGGACTTTTCTCTCTGTATATTTATCCAGCACTAACCAATCATTTGCCCCAGCCTTTGAATTCAAAGAGAGACCTGGTTCTCTGCTGATTCTTCTTTCCCCCTCTTTCATCTGTTGGTTTGTTTATTTGTTTGCTACTGATCTGTTCAGTTGGTTGCTATGTTATGTGTGCATAAAGAAACAACCATTCACAACCCTGTAATTTCAAGCAACTGTGAGTAAATATATATTTTTTATTCTTTCTCTGACAAATGTCTCAGGCTGAATTATTGGGACTTGAGCTATTTAATTAGAAAAGGGTGGATTCTGGGGAACTTATAGCTATTCTGCTCTGTGAGTCTCTGTCCTTCTACTGAATAGCAAAAGGGAATTTTAGCAGAAATTCATACTCTGGAAATACCCTCTTTGGAAGGGTATTTGGACTTCATCCTTCTAACTCCCCCTAAGTAATTTCCCCAAAGGAAATTTCTGCTCCAGTAAGGAAAGGGGCAGAAATGGGATTGTTGAAGGATAACTGAGCCTGAGAACAGAGCACCAACTTACCATAATGGACCAGCTGCTATTGCATGTGGACTCTGGGTGTAGGGGGTGTTTTAGTAAGGAACAAGCAATAATGTATAATAGTTGATATGCCAGGCCCAGACATATCTTTGGTTTTAACAATAAAGTATGGCAGCTTATAGGACTAAGATGCAAGTCATTGTAAAGTAGACTTGCATTCATGGGGGGGGGGTGTTCCCCTCCAGAGTGAAATGGATGATTGCAGATACACAGCACAACTGGAATTGTATCCTAAAAATTATAGATTGCAGTAGCAGTCATGTATTTCACGGTGAAGAAAGAGCACCACCATCATTTTCAGTTTACAAGTTGCTTTGCTTTATAAACCTGAGCAAACATGGAATATCACAGTGGCACTGCTGCTATGAAAATTGATTACTCTGCTCCCTTCTCCTGCACTGTTATTTTTCTTGTCTCCTCCTTTGCATCTGTCACTGATCTAATCTGTTCATATAATGCAATTTTACAGCTTGTTTCTGTCCACTTGCTTGGGCATTGCTATCCTTTCAGGTATGTGATCAGCTGCAGAGTTGATCTTCATCTATAGCCAAAGAACACTGGCTCAGGTGATAGATGGAACAGCTGTAAAGACAGAGTAGCAATAGCTAAAATTTCATCTATAGCTATAACAAAGGAAAGGTTTTTAAAGAAACACACACACACACACACACACACACACACACACACACACACACAGAGAGAGAGAGAGAGAGAGAGAGAGAGAGAGAGAGAGAGAGAGAGAGAGAGAGAGGCAGCTAGTTGCATTATTTTGCACTTAGAAGGCATACAATACCTACCCCATAGTTACACAACAGAAGTGCAGATCAGAAGTACCTTCAAATCTCCCCAGATTAGATAATCCTTTTTTGGTTCTCATCAAGTGGCACTTCTGGGACATCGGTAAGAGAAAGACTAAAACAGTTTCATTTACTCACAGTGCTGAACATATCAAATACAACATATTGTAGAAAAATGACTGGTTATATGAACCAATGTTAACTGACTCACAGCTTGCTTATTGACTGCACAGTTACATGACTAACACAGAAAGGCAAGAATTGCTTGTGGCTGGATTGATTGACAGTAACCCCATACCAGAAAGGTCCCTCCCTGCCATACCTCTTAAAGGCAGCCTATGAGGTGGCTAAAAATCCAACAATAACTCCAAGCCCAAGCCCTGTTTGTTTGTTTTTTTCGGGGGGGGGGGGGAGGAGGCAGGATGTATATTGAATACATATGAAGTCTGACATGCTATAGTAATCTCTCTGAAGTCTGAATTATTGGGGGATGGGTTTGGATAACATGGAAAATATTACTACAAATTCTGGTTGCATTAAAAAATGGTCTAGTCACTTCACCCCAAATTAAAAAAAAAAACTAGTTTGTCTTCATGATACCACAAAACTCTTTTCTGCTTGTAACTAGGCAGAGGGGATGCCTGCTTTACTATCTTTGTTTGTAGTCACATTTTGTTATTTTTTAAAAAAATCCATGTATATCCCTTACATTGAATTCCAGAACAGTAAAGATAAAATAGCAGGGAGCAGGTGCTAGTTTGCATGGCTGTTAGGAACACTGCCGTGAAACATGTGTAAGATGATTAGGGTTGCCTCTGTGTGGGAGCCAGGAGACAGCTATAATAACCCCAAACTCATTTTTTTCAAGGGGGCATGGGCCAAATTCTAAAAAAATCTGGCCTCTGTGTAGTCAAAGATGATAGCATAAGGCCACCAAAACCCTTGTGCTTTGAGCCATGCTTGTGTTAAACTGAAATGCCATGTAGTAGGTGCATAAGGTGTCATGTCACTATATTATGTTAATGTTTCTTTTGTCTTTTTCTTTCGTTAATAAAAATATTTAAAAAACTGAAATGCCGTGTAGGCCTGCAAGTATGGTAGAACCAATCATTAAAATGATCATATTTTTCAAGGATGGCTTATACTACTGAATTCATTTTACTTCTTTTAATTCAAAAAGGAATACCCATGCATTTTGATTTGTTTACATGGCTTGTGCAAATTACAGTAAAAAGAGACATGTAAGTAAAATTATTGGCACAAGAGACTCCATTCTCAGCTTAGGAAAAGAACTGAGTTACACATAACTAGCTGTCCACAACTAATTCCTTTGAAGTTCTACTATATCGGGTTCAATGTTCATCCTCTCACTGCAAATGGCAGTAAGTTCATTTTCCTGCTTGTAAAATACAGAAAGTGATGATACCACATCAAATTTATTTCATTCATGTTACCAGGGGGTGTTGATTACAAAGGGAGACAGGATGTCCCACATGACATAAGTTAGGACTTCAGATAAGATTGTTGGATGTAAAAAGATCAGAATTGCCCAACTCTGTTGGGCTGCACGGATCTCTTTTATTGAACCAGAATCTGATCCCATAACCAACTGCTCTTTTACAATTGCTGATGTTTTGTACAAAAATAAGACGGGAGACAAAAGATGTAATCTTTCTTTTTGAACGTTGCTCAGTTTATTTTCCGCAGTGTATTTCACAGTCCCTTTATTTGAAACATAGCTTGTATCTTCTGATTTTCCTCTATTATAGCTCTGCTTTTTCTCATTTATTTTGTGGTTATTTCGCTCGCTTATCTCAAACAGTTTCTCAAGACGGCAGTATCTCATTAAAACAAAAATTGGGATTGTTAACCTTCCTATTCTCAGTAGTTTCTCAAGGCATTCTGAGGACACAGGAGATGTAATCACACACCCTTTAAGCTTTCAGAAGAATTCTTAACAGTGCAGAATGTTTAAAGGTGGACAATGAGGTTATTCTAGTCAGACTCCTGTCACACTCAAGAGGGAGCAAAGAGTGGTTGCAGTCTTTTAAGATACCAATGAAGGACAGCTTTCTGAGTGTGAGCAATTTTCCTGACATAGTAGACGTCTGACAGATCATTTTCTTGTGCCCAAACTCTGTGCTGGGGATGGCAGCGGCGACGGGGTGTGTGTGTTAGGATCAGCGGCAGTGGGGGGAAGGGAGCAAAGACAGCAAGGGTGATGGGGGCACCGGGATCAGGGTCATCAGTGGTGGCGGTGACGGGAGGGGCAGGAATGGTGGTGGTGATGGCGGCGGGAGTGGCGGAGGTGGGCGGCGGCAGCAGGGGGCGGGGCGATGGCGGCAATGGCAATGGTGATGGGCAGAGTGACAGCAGGGTCAGCCAGGCACCTGACATGCTCCCTGCCCCCCCACTTCCCCCTCTGCAAATTCCTCATGGCTGGTCCAGCGTAGGGGGAATTGGGGGGCAGCAAGCATGTCACATGCCAGGCAAAAGCTCTTTGCATGCCACCTTTGGCATGTGTGCCATAGATTCACCATCCCTGGTATAGGCTGAAAATCAGGAGAAAAACTCTCAACTGTTAGAGCAGTACAACAGTGGAACCAATTACCTCAGGAGGTGGTCAGCACTCCAACACTAGAGGGATTCAAGAGAAAAGTGGACAACCACTTGGCAGGTCGGCTTTGATTTGGATCCCTGATTTGGAACAGGGGGTTAGATTTGGTGGCCTTATAGACCCTTTCCAATTCAATCATTCTGACTCTGATTCCTTGAGCCAGGGTGTAGCTAGTTTCAGCTTAACGAGAGATAAAATAGGGGAGCTCCCAATGCTAGTGATCAAAAGGTTCATGAAATAGAAATGTGGGGACTGTTTAAAAACACAACTTTACAAATATGCAGTTTGAGGTACGCACTTGAATTTGGGTGCAGTGAAGTGGATGTTTTCTAAGTAATAAATAAGTGGATTTTCCCCACTGAGAATACTCTGAATAGGCTTACCTATTCCGAATCAGTCAAAACAAACACAAGGCAACGTGCATTATGGTGTAGGGAGGATGTAGGATGCATTGTTATGTTTTGTGCATGTAGGTTATTCTGATGATGCCTTTTCTATAATCTCATTCCCATTTTATATGACAAACTAGCTTGGTAGCATGAAATTTTGTTACATTGCACTGTAAACAGCACTGGAAAGAGTTGATATCAAATGGGGAAGTTGCGAGTGAGGCAACTGTGTGCACACACATGCATGTGTATACACACACACACACACACACACACACACACACACACACACACACACACACACACACACACACACACACTTTATTTAGTTACTTATTTATTTACCAACTACATGATCTAGCGGCAAGTCACTATGTTGAGAGGTTTCCAGCAGTGACAATAAATATTAAAAGGACAATTATCCCCAAACCCAATCCACAACACATAATATAACAATATAGAAGGAGGGCAACACTCCTAAGAAACCAAGATGGCAGCAACTAGAGATGCGTGTTTCGTTTTGGAAGGGGTCTGGTTCTGAAAACAAAACACAGCAACACAGCTGTGGTTTGGTACTGGGATCCAGTCTCCAGAACAAAATCAGCCACTGACTTACCTTTGTTTGGGTCGCACAGGCAAAACTTCATTCAAGAAGAAGCCTCACACATGTCATCATTCCTTCTCCCTGGTGCTGGGCAATCAGACAGGGAGGCGGGATGATGCATGTCCCTGCACAGTTCCTGATTGGCCAGTGCCAGGTAGAATGATAGATGATGCATCAGAGGCTGGTTCCTGATTGGAGTTTCACCCACTCAACCCAAATGAAGGTAAGTCAGTGGCTGATTTTGTTCTGGAGGCTGGAGCCTGGTTCTGAGCCACAGCTGTGCTGCCATGTTTCATTTTCAGAACTGGGCCCCTTCCAAAATGAAATGCCATCTCTAGCAGCAACAAACAAAATTACAAACTACAAAATATAACCATAAATAAGATGAAATTGCAAACAAGTATAAAGAAATCCCATAAAGCCTCCTTGAAAAGCAATGTGTTGATCCACATTCTGAATATTAATAGGGAACAGGCCAGCCATACATGTACAGGTATAGCATTCCACAAAGAGGTGGCCATCACAGAGAAGAACGGCTCCTAGTAACAGACTTGCTGGCCTCCCTTGGATTGGCCAGCCACAGCATGAAAGCCTGGAAGGTACAAGTAGCATAGGTAGCTGATCTTAGGCAGAGGCACTCATTGGAGAATAAGATTAACTCTTTCTGTCATCCTGTGAACCCAATTCAGTGTGCTGATGAAGTGTTACTTCTCAAGATAACTGTTTCCTACTGCAAGCAGCAACCAGGAAATGGCAGAATTCCCTACAGAGTTCAGTGAGATGAGTCTCTCTTTCTCTTTTGGGGTGGCTACTCTCAGTCACTTCCTAATAATGTGGATGCAGGTGATTTCCTTGACATTTTTAGTAACACAGAAACAATTCTGTTCCTCTGGATCATCATGAGACAACGTTCTAAATATCTCCACCATTTCTAATGTTGATTTCTGATTTCCAACTACCATTAGCAGCAGAGAAATAAAAGTTTGTTCAGCACATATTAACTGATAGCAGTTAAGATTGGCTGTGAAGAATAGTAGGGAAAGATTCTGGACCTCCACAGGCAGAGTAGATATGGATTGCAGATGGCCCACGTATCAGGTGCAAGGACTTGTTTTCTTTTGAGGTGGGTGGTCATGATTGTCTGTACTCTGTTGCACCAAAACCTGCACAAAACAGATGTACCCCTGCTCTGTGGGAAACAATGCATTCTATTCCTTACCTGGCTCTCAACCTATCATGAATTCACCCTGCATCAGCTGACACTTCTCACTGGATCCTGTGATCCTATTGATCAAGGTACAGAATTCTATTCAGAGAAAGGCAAGTTGTTGCATATGTCACTGCACATCCTCATGCTGTCCCCATGCTACCCCTGAGATCTTGCACAGACAGTGCTCCTACCTCTTGGTTCCCCTTCCTTGTTGGGACACAGAGCAAAATATAAGGTCTCCTTTCCTCCTGTGAGCTGGGTCTTTGAACAACTGGCATGTAGAACAGAATCTTGGAGAAAGAATGTTTTCAAGCTGCATTATTTTGGTCTGAGGTGATTTCTCTTGTGAACAGTTGCCCTTTGCAGAAGAGGAGGTTATACCAAAGCAGATGGCACAAAAAAGGCCACTAATTGGAACCATGGCATGGATAATGAGGCATTTTGCCTCCAATGGTGGGTATGTTGTGACATGGATTGTATCAGGGCTGTCCAACAGGTAGACTGTGGGCTGCTGGTAGCCCGCGAAGAATCAGAATCAGAATCAGAATCAGAATACTTTTATTGGCCAAGTGTGGTTGGACATACCCAGAATTTGTTTTGGTAAAATATGCTCTCGATATAAAAGGAAATATAAAAATCAGATAGTCAACAATAAAAACACAGTACAACAATACAATATAACCAATTATTTAAAAGGAAGAAGAATTATTCAAAAGTTGCCCGCCAGCATCAATAAAAAAAAGTGAGGGGATAAGTTCTCCACCCCTCCCTCCCTTATCCCAAGGATCATTACTGCCCCTGCAAAGTTCTGGGTCTGCCAGCCCACTGTCTTAGCTGAGTGGGCAGTTCAAGGGTCATGAGCATGTGCACAGAATGGATAAAATTCGTAAGTAGAGGTATTAGTGTAGTAGCCCTCAGGCACTCTATGCCAGAAAAAGTAGACCTCATCTTGTTCAAAGTTGGACAGCCCTGGATTATATGAATTCAGGTAAGTTTTCTTTACATATCTTTATGGGTTGAGGTAGTTGGAGTCTGCTGCTCTTGGAAGGCGGGTTCAGAAAGCAATTCTACATAAAATGCCCCATGCTCGATGGGATAATATGTAAAGACCTGTCAAAGAGTTGAAGATGTTTTGGGGCACCAGATGTGTTTTATAACCAAGGACTTTATGGGATCTAAGAAGAATTATATCCCGTTATCTTCAGAGTTACCCTGGCACAGACACAAGTACTAGGTAGTCATGGCTCCAACTCTTCAACAGAAAGTCCAGACAGAACAAGTAGGACACGAGACCCCTTGATTTAAGTGGCATAGGAGGCCAGCCGCACCTAGGGGAAACAAAACATATGACAGTGGCAGATGTGAGGACCATAAGGAACAGGGTAATATGATTTCTTCGGGATTTCATGAGCCCATTCCCAAACAATAACAAACTTTGGCCTGTTCTCTTAGCTTTGGTTCAGGGAGAAATATTTTCTGTGGAACTGTTGCTAGAATTCTAAAAAGTAAAAGTGGAAGGAAGGAGAGGAACAGGCCAAACAATGGGGGTAAAAGATGTTCCCAAGTGTCCTACAGAAGTAGTTTGGCTCACACAAGGGCTTCTGCTCCTTAAATACTAGCACATCATTTTTGCTACCTGCCAAATTTGCAACACAGGTATCCCCAGCAAGCAAAAAAAGCACTGGAAATAAAGACCAGTAGTGAGCACAGAAAATAGAAGCAGAAAATGGTAGTGTACATGCCAGAGAGGAATGGTACAACAGTATTTCTCAGTTTCTTCTCAGTTTCTGAAACCTCATTCGAGAAATTTATTTGCAATGACAATAAGCTCAATACAAACAGCAGATAAAAGAATCTAATAAGTCATGGTCTTAACCATACTTTCTTGTTTATACCATCTCTTCTTTCTTCACAGTGGTAACTACCAGAAGCCTATGGAGGTTACACTGTAAACTGATATTTCTTGAAGGCCACAGAATTATAAAGCCATAAACTCACTGAACAGTAGAGCTCTAAGGGAACCACCATATTCATCCAAGCAAGCTTTGGACAAAGCAGGAAATGCAGTAAGATGCAAAATATCAGAATTTTATCAGAGAAATTTCATTTTGGGACTAGCTATGATCATCTCCCAGCTTGTATCCATTGCCATGGCTTTGTCATGCTACTGTGACTCAAAGCTGTTACAACAGATTCAGACATCCATCACACTTTGGCACACAGTGGGCCCTAATTAGTAAAGTCTGCAATGTAGAATGAAATCTTCCATTAGATCAAATAAGAGACAAAGAAATTCTCAAACATACCCAAGTCTAAGAATAAGCAGTGAGGAATGGACCTTGCTTCCCATGCCAAGATGCAAAATGGCTGCTCAATCAGGCAGATAGGAGGACATATCTTAGTCTATTGGAAACCTACCAAGGAGTCCATGAGTAGCGGTTTCCACTGGTTTTCACTAAAGCTTAAACTGTCCATCTCCCTGTGCTTTTGGCACTTCCTGCTTTTGCTACAATTGTGTTTTCATGTTCTGACTCTGTCTTGCAGGTGCTAACACATTTCAGCATTTTTAACCACCAAATTTCAAAAGCAAGCTACAGTGATTTGTAGGGATACTTGAACAGGGCTTCTTGAAACATCCTGTATCCACTTTGGCACCATACAAATATCCCAACTCCATCTCCATTGCCAACATTTTCTGAAGCCAGTGCACATAAACCCAGATTAGAGTCATGCAGCATATTAAAAACTAACACACTTTATTTGGCATAAGTTTTTGAGGGCTCTAGCCCTCTTTCCACATGCATAGACATAAGCCTCAGTAGACATTGGGTACAAAGGAAATGTGAAAGGTATTATCCTAAAATGGAATTTGGATTTTATAGTTATTTTTGTTTTCAATAATATGCTTTGCATTGTATGTCCAAAGAGATAAAAATGGCTGAAATCCTTTTGCAGCTGATGTAAGTTACTTTCTGCCAAGCATAGATCAGTGTGCTTCTGCAACTGTTCACAGTGCAATTGGTGTGCTTTAATATTTTTGAATACTATATTTCTACCTTGGTATATTTTTCACTATTGCTTATGCAACTTGTAGCTGCACAGGTTTAGCTGTGCAGCTGGATTTCAGACAAAATATTCTCTTTATCCATTTTAACAGGAAGAGGTGAACAGCAGATTTTGAATAGAGCTTCAGTTTTATCACAGGCTTATAATGACAAGGACTGAAACAACACCAGTGCTGACTGCAGAGTGTTGATAAAATCTGTCTTTCCCACACTTATCCAAAGCGAAAGCAAAGTGGTATATAATGCCCCATACCACTTCATGTAGTCTCTGGGTGGTTTACAGATTTTAATTACAGTATACAGGCTACACATACCCCCCCCCAACAAGCTGGGTACTCATTTTTCCGACCTAGGAAGGATGGAAGGCTGAGTCAACCATGAGCCAGCTACCTGGGATTGAACCCCAGGTCATGAGCACAGTTTTACTTGCAGTACAGGCATTTAACTTCTGTGCCACAAGGCTGAATACCAATTTCATCCATTTTCTAGCCTTTGGGGATGTTTACTGGGGAACTGTACTCACAACCTCTAGCTCCACATGTCACATAACTCACAGTAGACATGGGCAGAAAAAATGACGTTTTGAGTTTTCGTTTGTTGGAATGGGTCCGTTTCGGGTCATTTCCGTTTGTCGCAAAATTTTTCAAAAATTTGTCGTTTCCGTTTGTCGTTTGTCATTTCCACCGCGATTTACTGCGATTTGACTTCCCAGAGCACAGGGGCATTCCACAATCAGGGCCAGCGCTTTTTGGCGGGTGGTGGGCGGGGTGGGGGGTGCAGGTGGGCAGCGGTGGGGGGGCATGGGTGGGCGGCGGCCATGGGTGGGCGAGTGGGTGGGCGGCGGCACGGACCGCAGGCAGGGGGCGGAGTGGGCGGACAGGCGAGTGGGCAGTTAGGATATCACTTAGGATAGAGGTTCTGTTCTTGGCTTGCACCCCAAATGTGTGTGTGTGCAAGCAAATTGAAGTTGGGAAAATAGAAAATAAATGGTAGTATATAATATATTTTTAAAATAAATCCACACCTCCCTCTCCCAGTCAAACCTCCCCCTTTATCCAATATCAGAAAAAATCCTCAAACTGCCAGAGAAGAAACAAAGAATAAACTGCTATTCCCTTCAGCAGACAAAGCTGCAGGGAATCAAAGAAATTATTTTCTAAATTCAATTCCCTCCCTGCCTGCCTAACTTAAATCCTAAAGCCTCCAGCCTCCCTCCTCAATCTCAATTGAATCACACCAGCACCAGCAGCCAGCCCTCCTCCCTCAACCACATCTATACACCCGACTGCGATTTCTGGAAGGTGCCTTGGTTTTTATGCCCTCCGAGACATCCAGAAGTGTCCGTCAAAAACCTGGCGATGCCATTGGTGGAATGGTTCAAATAAATTGCATGGTCCCATCCCATGCCCAGCCCAAATGGGCAGATCTGAAAAAATAAAAAATAAAATAAAATAAAATAAAATCAATACAACGTTTTATTGCTATAAAACCCCCACTGCTGCTACTATAAAAATTCAGGCATTTAAAATACATAAATTTCACATGTTTCTGTGGTGATTTGGTGTCTTTTTTTCCCACGATTTCAAAAGAAAAATTGCAGTCGCCATTTTGGATCCCCCCACCACATGGCATGCAGTGAGACAGAAGATGAGGATGACCCCCCCCCAGCCTGGTGCAAGCAGCCCAGGACAGGAGAAGAGGGGGGGAAGGCCGGGGACCCCCCAGAAACCACCCCTCTAGTAGGTGGCAAAGCCTCAGGCAGGCATATTTTCGCCTGCTTTTTTGGCCGGGAGTCGGGTTTTTTAAAAAAAACTTTTAAAAACCTTTTCTGTGCTTCGCATCGCACAATTGCCGCGATGCCACAAACGGAAACAAAAAACCCGACCAAATTTTTCTTTTTTCAGTTCGAGTTCGAGTTCTGACGGCGTAATTATCGTTACCGTTTCCGTTACGTAACGGAAACGATAAACGAAAACGGAAATGACAATTTCACCGAGTCATGCCCATGTCTAACTCACAGAGCTATACAACCAGGTGCAGCATGTCATACTGAGTCATAATTTAAAATCCACTTATGGAACAACCAGAAGAAATTGTGAATACTTCAGGATATAAAACATCACTGGTGTTTAAAAACTGGATAGAACTAACTCCAAATGGAGGCATGAAATGACATCTAAAACCAGCAGCATGAAATTTAGGTATTACCTTTATCCACCATATCATATCTACCTGCTAACCTGGCGATATTTCACTGCATGAGAACTAATACGACTAATAGGATTCAAGTCAAAATAGTTTCTGTTGCTTGCTCTAAAATTACCTAGTCAAACTGAATAATAAAACTGAAGGACTCCAAGGTCATCTAATGAGGACTCCAAAGCCATCTAATCCATAATCTGAAATGAGACAGGTTCTTTGTACAGGCATCCAATTTGACAGTTTATGGCATACAGTAAAATAATACAGTATCCTTTGTTCAACTCCTTAATGTCTTCCATAAAGCCAGGAAGATGAAGGTGACCCATGTCAAAAGTGGATATAAGCAGTATACAGTACTCAGTAAGGCCTCATGGTGCAGTGGTTAAACTGCTGTACTGCAGTTAAAACTGTGCCTACGACCCGGAGCTCAATTCCAAGTATCAGGCTCAATGCTCACTCAGCCTTCCATCATTCTGAGATCAGTAAAATGAGTATCCAATTCACCTGGTGGGGGTGGGGGCAATGTGTAGTTTGCATCATTGTAAAATTCCCAGAGATTTCTTTAAGGGCTAATGGGCAGTATATAAGCAGCTTATAAACTTTGCTTAGCTTTAAGGCAAATTGAGAAGAACAGATTTTCCTAGTGGTGTTTACTGGAATTCAAAGCCTCCAAAGGGGTGGAGGAATGTTTAATTATTATGATTATTATTTATTTATATTTATACCCTGCCCATCTTGCCATATGGTCTAACCCCAAATGGTTGAATAATATGGATGGTTCCCTGGTAATTATTGTGAAGTTCTATACTACTGTACCTCAAAGTTGCCTAGATGCCCTATGCACAACCAATCTCGCCTGATTTCAGAAGCTAAGCAGGATCAGCCCTGGTTTGTACTTGGATGGGAGACCACCAGGGAATACCAAGTGATGTAGGTGCCTGGAGTTGGAACTGACAAACGACTCCAGTATTCCTGCCAAGAAAACTCCATGGACATGGGGCCACAAAGAGTCAGTCACGACTGTAACGACACAACACACACACACACACACACACACACACACACACACACACACACACACACACACACACACACACACACGAGAGAGAGAGAGAGAGAGAGAGAGAGAGAGAGAGAGAGAGAGAGAGAGATGCTACTGCAACAGAGAGTTCTGTCTATGTCCTGGTAAATCTCTGAAACTGAGGAAAAGGGCAATGGGCACAATTGTTACATATTCCTTTCTCACAAATAAAGCCAACCTAGGTGTTCTAAGGCGTTGACAGTTATGAGATGAGTGGAGCAGTGCCTAGAGTGATGTTGATGGAAAATTGAGAGCAAATTTAGCTAAAGCCCATTGGAAGATCAAATCTGTGGCAACAGAATAAACAGATATAATTCTCTGCTAACATTGCATTTTCACAGAGTTGTTCATCAGAAATTTCTCAAGTGGTTACAAATCTTTTCTGCTCTGGCATGTTGCTGGAGACTAAAGGTCACTCAACAGTATATTGCCAACAATTTGCAGAATACTTTATGGAACTAGTTTGAGTTGGCTTCTGTTGTTGAGACAGTCCAGTCCATGAAAGACAACCATCTTGGTTGCTGTTCCCAGGCTATGGAACACTCTTCTGAGAGAGACCAGGTTGCTCCACTCACTGTTGGACCTCTATTGACAGCCAAAGACATTTGCAATTTAGAGAAGACTCCAGCCACTGGTTGGCTGATGAAGAAGAAACTTTTAATACAAATTTACAATGTTCTGACCATTACCCGATGTCAGCAGTGGGCTGGATGAGGTCTGAGAACTTGATCAAGACAAAAAAGAGATGCTCCTTGTCAGAACACAAGCCCTTTAAAGTTGCTGGACCTTATGAATTAGCTATAATGGAGACTCAGCTGATGGGATAAGAGATAGTTGGGTGGAAGGTAAGTGGGGTGTTTTTAATACTGTATAAGCTGGGTAATGTCAAAGTGGGAGGGAGGATGAAGTAGTTGATACAGGCTCAGTTATGACTTTCTGAAGAGAAACAGGATACCCAGATGTCTGTCTACGAAGTCATTGGATAGCATCTTACCAACCTTAGGCATTCATCATTAGTGTCATGTCACCATCACGAAATTTATAACATAGAATGGAATGACTTTCCTTCAACATATGAGCTGCAAGGAGCCTAGATACATTTCTTAACTTTTAGAATATGTAAAATATCAGACTTTGCATGGAAAGACTAGAATATAAACCTCTGGCAGAGGATCCTTCTGTTTTCAGCTTTGCAGGAAAGATTCTGTAGGAGCTGAAATCGGTATATGTGGCATTAACTGTACACGTTCCTTTCTAGTACATGGTGAAGGGTTTGCTTCTGAAAATTGTAAAGCAGACCAGAGAGGCTCAACAATGTTTAAGAGAGATGCATCAATTTAGCAGATTCTAATCTTCTAATCAAGTTTAAAATAAACCTTACTAGATGCTGCACAAATTGTGTAATTAATTTAAGGAATACATTGGTCGTAAGATAGCCACTAAGATATATGATAACACTATAGCTTAAAAAATCCAGATGGTATTCCCTAGCTATGTTATCATGGTGTATAGCAAGCTTTTTTATAGAGCAAATATTGATGTTACCCAAATTAAGCTTTGTTTGGATAACATCCAGCTCCCTGGAGTTCTGTTTACAAAGTCCATAGGTCTAGTAGATAAGATTTTTCAAGATGAGGTTAAAGAGGCAATTGCTTCTTAAACTATCAATGCTCCCCTGGGAAAGATGGCCCATGACGTGTTGTGAAAATGTGATGAATTCTGAGAAGACTGTTATAGACATGTAACTGCATACTAGAGATGGGCACAAATTGAAAAAATGGTTTTCGGTTTTTCATTTTTCGTTGAGGGGTCCGTTTCGGTTTGTTTTTGTTTTTTGTGAATTTTTGAAAAAAAATCGTTTCTGTTTTTCATTTTTCATTTTTCATTTTACACGCTTTTTGCGCGATTTTTAAAGCATTTCCATGCGCGGGCACCCCAGACCAGAGGGAAAACACTAAAAAAATTGATGCTGGCAGAGACACAGTATAGACTAGGTATGGAGGGAGGCTGCAAAGGCAGTGGCAGGCATTGCCCAGGGTGCAAGGCAGCCGCAGAGTGACTGTACTGCAGGGCAGGGGAGGGTACTCACCGAGAGGTACACACGCGCACACACAGGGAGGCTGCAAGAGAAATCTCTTCTTTCTCTCCCCTAAGAGCCAGGCTGCAGCCAGCAGGAACACGGAGACACACACCTGCCTGGCTGGCCTGGGTGAAAATAACGAGTCACAGAGACAGCAATCCCACCCTAACTCCCACCGGAGACTGCAAGGAGGACGGGGGCTGCCAGAGATTTTTATGCTCTCCATGGCTGCCAGACCTGCCCAGTCTGCAACCTGGGCATGCTATTGGTTGAAGTTTTCCAAGAATTTACATGATCCCATCACATGGCTTGCCTCCATTTTATGGCTGGCGATGGCAACATCCATTTTGTCAGGGAAAAGAAAAATACATCGCAATTGGAGAAGACAAAAACAAACATTTTAAGGACCCCAACCCCCTGGTAGGTAATAATTTCAAATAATTATCGCTGCATTTTAATACCCAAGAAATCAATATTAGGCATCTGGGAGCCATTTTGGGACGATTTCCCCTAACTCCCCTTAAAGGAAAAAAATACAGCGATCTGAGAAAAGACATAAATGCACGTTTTAAGGACCCCAACCCCCCTAGTAGGTATTATCAGGCAGAATAAATAATTATCACTGGGTTTTTATGGTTATTCAGGACATTTTTTTAACATTTAAAAACAGCTCATATCATTGCATGTTGTCATTAACGAAAACGAAACGTAACGAACCTAATTTTCATGGTTCTGTTCGGTTCGCACCAGTTTCATCACAATTTTCATTATTCATTTTGTTACATAACAAAATGAATAACGAATAACGGAAACGTGCCCATCTCTACTGCAAACAATGGAGTTCTGAATGGATTTATTGGCCAAGTAAGTATAAATTTTGGCAAATTCTTTCATGAAAATTTGTGTTAAGCCAGTGGCAAACTTTTTAAAGGAAAGGAAAGTATACTTCTCCATTAATTAATATGGCACAAACCTAATGGATACAAGAAATGTATTCTCGAAGGCTTTCACAGCCAGGATCTGATAGCTGTTGTGAGTTTTTGGGCAATTTTGCCATGTTCTGGAATTTTTCTTCCTGATGTTTCACCAGACTCTGTGGCCAGCATCTTCAGAGTGTAAGGAGCTCAGGGAACAATGCAGGAATATAAGTGTGTGTGTGTGTGTGTGTGTGTGTGTGTGTGTGTGTGTGTGTGTGTGTGTGTGTGTGTGTGTGTGTGTGTGTGTGTGTGTGTGTTATGTGTATGTCAAGAGGATCCCTCCATGCTCCAAATACTGTGAATCTTTTGCAGATATACAGCACAATCAAATGCATCTCTACCTGAAAGCAGTCCTAACTGATTAAATTGTCTCATGCCCATTGGTAAGAGCATTAGGCTTGTAGTTTCAGAGAACATGATTAGAGATGGTCATGGATCAGAAAAATGGTGAAGCATTTCAACTTGTGATTCATCAAGGATGATGAATCACAAACATCAAATTTATTATTTGTCCTTATGACCCATTAGATTTGTAAATTTTCAAATTTGTTTTTGACTTTAAAACCCTGTTAAATGGCTCCAAAACCTAGAGACACCAAAATCACAGATAAACCTGCCCTGACTCTCCTCTACAAACCCTGCAAGGTTGGTGAAGTCTGGATTCCAAATGTTCAAGTTATGCACCCCAAAATAGCCCCCTGAGGAAAGTCCTTCCAAGGGACCTAGAGACACCAAACGTGTGGAGAAGCATCTCCAGACTCTTCTCTTCAAGCCCTCCATGTTTGTTGAACTCTGGGTTTCAGACATCTGGGGTATACAACCACAATTTATTGTCCATAAGGAATGTGCCGTTTAGTAACGAGTTTGGAGAAATCCAGTCTCCACAAGACCTGGAGGGATTGTAGAGTATGAAGAAGCTTCTCTGCACATTTGACGTCTCTGGATGCCTCAGATGAACTTTTGTGGGGAAACTCATTGGGGGTGTATACTATGGACATCAGAAACCCAGTCTTCACCAAACTTGGAAGCGTTGTAGAGGAGAGTCAGAGGTAGTTTCCCTGGAGCCTTCTGGTACCAATGAACAGACAAATAAAATCACAAAAAATAATCCATTCATATTCACTGGGGGTATTGATTTGTATGAATACGAATTGATGAATTAGTGACTTTTGAATAAATTTTCCAATTTATTTTTAAAATTGTGCCCATCTATAATTCTAACTAAAGATTTTGAATTGACTGTAGGTGTCACCTACTATATTTCAAATCTATGGACTGAGACAGAAACCTTGCCAAATAACTGCAGTGCTAGATGTCATCGCATCATTTTCAAGTAAAAATTCTTGAGAACACTAAAAAAAAATAACCAAAATCTGTTTTGCATTGTTCCATGTAGAATGCAACAAAGGCAAGCCTTTAAAATATAATTTGCTTCCTTTAAAAATAGTGTGATGATAAAACATTTACTACCCAAATATATATATTTTTATTTTTCACTGGATATCTAAAACAGTTTCAAAAGACAGATTTAGCAGGTTTTGGTTATTTCCCTTTCTTTCTTTCTTTCTTTCTTTCTTTCTTTCTTTCTTTCTTTCTTTCTTTCTTTCTTTCTTTCTTTCTTTCTTTCTTTCTTTCTTTCTTTCTTTCTTTCTTTCTTTTTTTCTTGTAAAACTCAATAATTTATGTAGCCCCGACTTTAGAAAATGAAAACATTTTTATCACTACTGAATGTTGTCAAGCTTTTTCTGTTCATTTAAATATTAATGTGGCGATTTGGACTGTGTAAAAATGAATAAGCAATCATTTCTAGAGTTAATGATAGCAGTTACTCAATAAATCCAAACCAATGCATTTACAAGACATTCTGTTCTTGTTGGTCTTATACCCCATACGTCTCTTGACCAAAACCAAAAAATGAAGGTGAAATTGACTTCCTTGCTCTATAGTGTCTGTGACAAAACAGAAAATGATAAATTGAGATTAACTGAATTTAAACCTGGTTAATATGTCCTCAGTTATAAGGATGTGTTGCTGGAGACCAAGTGTGACATCATCCATACCACAGTATTCCTAATTGCTATACATAGAATCATAGAATCATAGAATAGTGAAGTTGGAATGGCTGCTTCACCCCGCAGCATGTGGGGGCGGGGTGTCTTTGCCAGCCGGCGGAGGCAGTCGCCGGTTGGCTCCGCAATCTGTGCAGGGTGCGCTGGGGGAGTGAGCCTATTTAAGGCTGGGCGAGCTCCCCTACGGCCTGCCTGCGCAGTCTTACCTTTCCCCGCCCACCCGCCCCTTTTAGGTATGGATGGTGATGCTTTGCTGGTCGCTTCAGGGCCGGATGGGAATTTTTGACTGTCACTCAGATTGGCCAGGAGTGGTGGTGAGTTTTCACCCATCCCACCATCCACAGGCGGACACTGGGCCTTTTTCAACCTTCGGTCACAATTGGCGGGTAGCGCAAAACTAAACATTGGTTACCTAGGTCCCTACCTGAATTGACAGCGGCAGAGTGCTTGGCAGCCCATAAACAAGTTGATAGGACCAGCATTAGACTGGCATAAATGAAAGCTTAAAACCAACCACATTCAAGGGTTGCCAAGGCTTGATTTACGTGGGAGGATGACAACACAGTTAGGCATCACCCCTGCGGCAGTAAAACAGGCCGCAGGAATTTACCTGTAAAGGGGACCTAGACAAATTAAGAACCACCATAAAATTTTCGCTACGCTCCAGGCCCTCATAAAGTTACGTTGAAGTTAATAACGTTAATAAATTGTGGCCCTTGTTAACCCAAAGCGAACGTGTGCGACTGTTTATTTCCGCCTGGTCTGGCAAGGGGCCTACAAGGCCATCTAATCCAACCCCCTGCTTGATGCAGGAATGCAATAGATGTGAGAAGTACAAAGAACACTTACAGGGGAAAAACTTATTTATTTGAAAGATGGTGTTGGAAGAGAGTTTGATGGATACGAGATCACCATGATGTCAAAGAGGCAGGTGCTAAATCAAATCAATCTTGAAGGTAGGTGCTAAATCAAATCAATCTTGAACTGTCTAGAAGGAAAATTGATTAATCCAAGGCTACCATGCTTTGGGCATATCATAAGAAGACAAAATTTGCTGGAAAGGAGAATAATGCTAGGGAAAGTTGAAGGCAGAAGGTAAATGGAGACCAAATGTGTGACAGATTTACTCATTTTTTTTTAAAGCCAAAGTCTTCTGTTTGTAAGATTTGAGCAGGGTTGTTAAAATGGGTCACAAATTCATATGGCAGTTATATGTCAGAAGCATCAATTTTTACACCACTAAGTCATATGATTGCATAAGTCTGACACAACCTGACAGCACATAACAAGAATGACTCTGTTAGATAAAAGTAGGAATGAGTCAAATTAAAAACACTTCTATTCTCATATAATGTGTAAATGTTTACCTTAGGTTCTCTCAGCATGCTTCCTGAACCTCTCCTTCCCTTCTGTCTTCACAAACAAGTTCTCTTTTTTTGGTAATAGAAAAAGAAAAACACATTTCTGCATGTCTGTAGATGGCAAATGTTGCAATATACATAGGCACACATGTAGATTATTTAACTATGAAGACTCACATAATTTATCTCGGTACTTGCAGGGTTAATGATATGACTCAGGGACTCAGGAGGAGGAGGAGAGACTGGCTCAGTGTGGGAAGTGTTATTAACTAGCCTTCACAGATCTTTTTCCTTTTCACTGATTTAAAAAAATTTCATTGCCTATTTACCTTTAATTGGAGGTACCAAATTAGCCATTTGTCCAGACACTCAAGGTCCAAATTGCTTTTCTTTGGATTTAGGTGCAATAAACTATCTGTTCTGAAGTGTTTAATAGTATGCTAAATTTCCTTCTTATACAGGACAAGAACAAAAAATTGTTTTTAATATAACAAAGGCAGAGGCTGAACTTCATGGGAGGAGATCTCAGGAAGAAGAGCAGTAGGAAGAGAGAAGAGTTCTCTATGAGCATGTTCATATCCTTTGAAACAACACTGGATCTAGAAACTATATTTACTTCTTACTAGACATGGGCACGACTTGGCGAAATTGTCATTTCCGTTTTCAGATATTGTTTCCGTTACATAACGGAAATGGTAACGACAATTAAACTGTCAGAACTCGAACTCGAACTGAAAAAAGAAAAATTGGGTCTGATTTGTTGTTGTCGTTCCTGGCATCACACGGCGATCGCGCGATATCAAGCGGCACAGAAAAAAAGTTTTAAAAAAAACCCAATTCCCGGCCAAAAAAGCAGGCAAAAATAGGCCTTCTGAGGGTACCTACCAGAGGCGTGGTTTCTGGGGGGGGGTCCCCAGCCTCCCCCCTCCTGTCCTGGGCTGTTGGTACCGGGCTGGGAGGCGGCATCCTCGGCGTCTCCATTTCCCATGGGGTGCGGGGGGATCCAAAATGGCATCAGCAATATTTCTTTTGAAATCGTGGTCCAAAAAACCACCAAAGCACCACAGAAACATGCGAAAATTAGCTATTTTAAATGCTTGAATTTTTTTTTTACTCTCTTTATTAGAAAATTTTAATATACAAAAGAAAAACAAATTCAAACATTAACCATACAGAATCAATCTATCACTAAGGTTCGGCTTCCCTCTGTTCTTCGCGCGGTTTTAACGTTATTCATCTCCCAGCAGCAGAAGGTTCTAAAAGTAAATAGTAGTCCCTCGCTTCTACCCTAATCCGGTAAGAGTCTTTAAATCCTTACAATAAGTCACCATGTAGTTCTTAAATTTTTGCCAGTCTTTTTGGAACCTCTGGTTGTCTTGATCCCTCAATCTGCATGTCAGTCTGGCCATCTCTGCAAAGTCCAGTAATTTCGCCCCATTCATCCAAAGACGGTATATACGTTGTCTTCCAGTTCTGTGCCAGGAGCATTCTGCTGTTGCATATAAAAATAAAGTCCTGTCTGCTCCTTTAATTTCACCATCCACCAACCCTAACAGAAAAAGTTCAGATCGTTTTGGGAATGTACACTTTAACATCTTTTTGAGTTCATCATATATCAGTGCCCAATATTCTTTCACTTTCTCACAAGTCCACCACATATGATAAAAATCACCTTGTTTCTCTTTACATTTCCAACAATAATCATCTTTCATCCTATACATCTTTGCTAATTTCGTTGGAGTAATATACCATCTATACATCATTTTCAACAAATTTTCTTTTATCAAAGTACATGCGGTAAACTTCATGTTCTTTTTCCACAGTCTTTCCCACACATCTAACTCAATATTATGACCCAAATCCATAGCCCATTTTATCATACATTCTTTGACTTGTTCATCTTTTAAGTTCAACTCCAACAAGAAATTATATAATCTAGTCAACAATTTCTTTTTTGGGCCCATGATTATGGTTTGAAACTTAGATTCCTTCTCTCCAAACCCAGACATCCTTCTGTCTTTCTGAAAAATGTCATGTAACTGATGGTACTGAAACCAACCTGTTAACTTCTCTTTTAACAGTTCATAAGACTTCAGTCTGGGACCTTTTTCTGAGAAGAATAACACATCCCCATATGTGATCCCCACTCCTTCTGTATCTTTCCTCTTGATCGCCGATGCTTCAATTGGGGATAACCACCTCAGGGTGTGTCTCTCTAATAAGGGTTTCAACCGTTCCCAGACCTGAAGTAGTGACTTTCTAATTACATGATTCATAAAACTTTTATGTACTTTCACTTTATCATACCAAAGATAAGCGTGCCAACCAAATCTATTATCATGACCTTCTAAATCCAAAATAAATGCTTGAATTTTTACAGTAGCAGCAGTGGTTTTTTTTATAGCAGTAACAGGTCACACTGATTTTATTTTATTTTTATTTTTATTTTTTTACACCTGCGCAATGATGGGCTGGCCATGGGATGGGACCATGCAAATTTTTGGACCCATTCTACCAATCACATGGCCAGGTTTTGACTGACACTTCTGGATGTGCAAGACGGCATAAAAAGCCGAGGCACTCCCAGAAGAATCACAGTCCGGGCTTGGATATGGGTGGAAGAGGGCTGTGTGTAGCTGGCTGCTGTGCTAGACTAGTTTCGATTTCGCGGAGCCTTTAGATTTCAGTTAGGCAGGCAGGCAGGGAATTGATTCAATTGAATTTTTAGGAAATAATAATAATTCCTTTCATTCTCTGTCTGCTGTGGGGAATAGCAACGCAGTTTATTCTTTTTTATTCTCCTGCAGTTTGTTAGGATTTCTTTTCTGATAGTGCTTCAAAGGGGGGGAGGTTTGAGTGGGAGGGGAGGTGTGGATTTGTTTTAAAAATTTCATTTGCTTGGTGGCAAGCCAAGGTCCTTTCATACCTTGCCTGCAGCTCTACTGTGGGTGCACTGCCCACTTTGTTTGCAATAAAAATTGCAATTGCTTTATTCGATGCAATCTTGTGCAGCAAATCAGTTTAAAGTGTTTTCCGCCTGCTCTGGGTCATTGCGGGACCCGCGGCCGTCGCCCATGCGCCCACATGCCCACATGCCCGCCCCTCCCCCTGCCGCTGCCACCGCCCGCCCATGCCCCCCCGCCACCCTGCCCGCCGCTTAGGGTGCAAAAACACCTAGCGCCGGCGGGACGCCACTCTCTGGGACGTCAAATCGTGCGAAATCGCGGTGGCGGTAACGACAAGTGACAAACGACACGACGAAATGACAATTTTTTAAAAAAATTCACAAAAACGGAAACGACCCGAAATGGACCTGTCCCGAAAAATGACAACTCGAAAAAAAAATTCTGGTCGTGCCCATCTCTACTTCTTACATAGCTGAAATATAAAACTTTCTCTGAAGTATTATAGCTAATAACAAGAAATGGAATTATCCTCCACATTTTTGCTTGATGCATTATTTTTTAGCTTTTTTTCACTTTTTATTATTTCTGATACAGACAAATTGGGGAAAGGGTATAGGGAAACATAAAAAGGGGGGTAACAAAATACAGAGAGGTGTGAGTTGGTAGTCACCTATATCTAATTGCCACTAGTTTTAATCTTTCTACACATCTAAACTGACTCATGTTTATCAATAATGCTTTTTCTTAGTTCTCTAGCTTTTGTTATTATTTTCTCGCTTCTTCATCCATATATAGTATTTTTCCCAGACTTTATGGTGATTATTCTTCCTGGAAACATCTAAGCATTCTGATAATTTATCCATCTCTATTGTTTCTAAAATTTTAAACATTAATTCCTGTTCAGATGGTATTCCAGGTTCCTTCCAGTATCTGGCAAAGACTAATCTTGCTGCGGTTCTCATATGAATAGCCGCATATGTTTTCCCTTGTTCTAGTGATTCAGGCATCATATTCAATAAGATGATCTCTGGTTTAAATTCAAGACATATCTCTAGAACATTATTACAGTATCTCTTGATGCATTATTAAAAAGCAATCCATGGTATTTGCCAACACTACATCTTCTACTAGTGCTTTGCGAGGAGTTAATTATGAGTGATTCTACACAGAAATTCTGCCATTTGTTGGTCCTGGACCTCCTGTTCATCAGTTCACAGATGATCACAAGCAGTTAGGAGAACAGAAATTATTCTCTTTCTAGCTTTAAAAATGGTTATGAAATAAGGTTATGATGTTTGGAAAAACAGGTAACATTTTCCTTGAAGATTAATGAATTAATTAATTACATGCAACTTAGCTAGTCCCCAAGCTCCCAACACTGCTTACATAAGAAGCAGCAGAAATACAATATAGTTCATGCCTGCAGGCATACAATCTTAAAGACACAACACCAAAGCGAGGCAAACACAGGCACCAGTTCTTAGAGTTGCAAAGGATGTTCAAAATGAGGGTAGCTTATTGTCATGGCTTTAAACAGCTGACTTCAAAACAGTTCTATAGTTCACATACCCAATATGTGTGAGTTATAATGTTACCTATTACCTTTTTTGGGTCAGGTACATGTCATTTCTATATATTTGAAGAAACTGTACATATGTTCCATGGCCACTTTTTAGTTGATGAATTCAATGAGGGTAATCCTTTGGAAAACCATGCCTTAGGGCTTCATGTTATTAATTAATCCATATGACAATGTAGGTCAGGGACTCAGGGTTACAGGTATGTTTGTCCACTCTGAGTAATCAATAGGTAAAAGGAAAAGGTTTTCCTCACACATGTGTGCTAGTCATATCTGACTCTAGAGGTGTGGCATTCATCTCCACTTTTAAGCCAAAGAGCCAGTTTTGTGCAAATCCATGGCCATGTAGCCAGCATGGTTGAATGCATTTCTGTGCACGGAACACTGTTTACCTTCCCACTTTTTATGGCGGTACCTATTTATCTACTTTCATTTACCTGTTTTCGAACTGCTAGGTTGGCAGGAGCTGGGTTTAACAACGGGAGCTCACTCTGCTACCCATTCATTGCTTGAATTATATGTGTGTGGAAAAGGTGGGAGATGAAAGAAAATTCACAAGACCTCTTTGGCTCCCACCCCAATTTAGCTGAATCATATACTCTGTACTCTTCACAAAACACTACTCCACAAAGCACTACTGTCGCAAATGTTTAAAAACACTGTTCCTCAGCTACCCCTCACTCCACCATGCTGCTAATCAGGCTGTTCTTTATTGTCTCATCTCATAATTGAATCCCATTGTACAGACTATACTATTAAGAACATCCACCAAACAGCCATATTCTCAAACAATTGCCTATAAAAGTTACAAATCTACATCTGTGATATCCTATTGTTAACCTCACTGTAAACTGAAATCTGCTGCATGTATGCATTGTAGTTATAAAGACAAAGTCTATGTGATCCTATAGATTCATATAAAAGACAAATAATAGGTAGTCCATCATTCAGGGAAAGCTTGCCTGAAGAGAAAGGTCTTTGCCTGTTTCCGGTAAGCAATATCTGTGGTGCCAATTGTGGCACAAAGTGCACACTTCATGCCGCATTTAGCATGTGTACTTAGCGCACAGCAGAGGCATCCCCTCTGGCTGGCCTCACAACTTTATGGCCCCAGTAATTACCTGTGGAAAGAAGGGGGAGGGAATGAGAGCTTGGTTGCCTCCTCTCTCTAATGGTTCTCATGATTGCCACTGCTAGAGAACGTAAGTTCCCCCATCTGATAACCAATAGGGAACTGAGGCAGCACAGCTGACAATCTGATAAGATGTACATGGAGACTGCTATACTGCTTCTGCTTTGGTTAGAACTAACATTTGATTTAAGGGTACATAGCTAAGACAGTAAGAAACCCATTATTGGGTCCAGGTTTTCCACAAAGATAAAAAAAATAATCAAAATAAAGTGTTTTGAAAGATGCTGTTTATCCAACTGAATTTCAAAAATATCCAAAATCAGTTCTTTGAGTCTTATGGAAAAGAAAGGGTCTCTCTCCACCAAAACCTAAAATTATGCTGTTTTTCAGCCTTTGAATGTTCAGCTTGTGAATTCTCAAACTTGGATTCACTGCATTTCTTAGAATCCCCAGTTACGATTTTATTTTGCATTCTACTAAAGTAGCAACTCTACCCAAAACAATTGCACAATTGCTATTTTGAACAGTAAATTTGCATTCATTCTGGCCTCCCAACTTTGAAGCACTAGAAACAACTAAGATCATAGCTGTGCCTACATACATTGAAATACAAAGCTCATAAATGCATCTAGTAATTAAAACTAAAATTACAATTCAACAGATGTAATGAGATGCAATTATTAATAACCTCATTAAGTAGATGATAGATGCAAAAGCTCACCCATAATCATTGCTTCCTAAGAAAAAGAGGCATTGTTAATCGGCTAAGTAGTTGATGACACAGAAAATTATAAATAATAGAAAAAGTGCACAAATTAATTCTAGATTAGAGAGCCGAAATGGCTTGTGTGTAATAATAGGAGACTCATTTTTTCAGACCTAGATAGGCATCATCATCTCTTAGAGATTGCTATAATTGCTTCATGTCTCCTTTAGTTTTGTTTTTAATTCTACTTTGATGGTAGCCATGCTAAATGAACTTGTGACTGGACAGCTATAAGTGGCCAAACCAGAGCTTGATGGGGGATCCTTTTTGGATTATGGGTCCCACAGTTTACAGCCAACATGGCTGTTAGCCAGGCTGACTAGGGGACTCTGACCACTTCTATTTCTTTGCATGCATTTATTTACTGTGCTTCTATGCCATCTTTCTCTTGGCAACAGGAGAAATTTTTAACTTTTCCAGGAGCTGTCCAAAATGAACACCATGTAATGTGTCCAAATGCTCTGTAAAGAAGGAGCTTTGTTCCTCAGAAAAAGTTGTTTACTTGGTTCGGAGCCTACATTTCTGAGACAAGAGTAGTTAATGCCTGTTTGTGTTTGAAGAGCATTGTCATTCTGTTTATGAAAATGCATTTCTAACAAAGCCACATGACTGCTACAGATAATTTGTGCTTATAACTACATTAATTTTGCTAAAAACCCAGCACATTTTATTCTCTCTATGATGCCCCAGAGCCAGGCAAAACAAAATCTTATAGGAAAATACACTTCAGGTTCTTATGTGGAAAAGATTCCTCACCACAGGGTATGAAACGTACTACCTTTTGACATTCTGCATTTTGACATTACACTTCTATTTTATCCTCCACCTAGTTTCACTAAGCAATAAACCTCACAGATTTATTACCATGTACTGTTTTCTCTAAGATGAAAAAGGAAATCAAATTTGTTCTGCAAGTGACAAATAATTCTCACCTCCATGTACATTCTTGCTTCTTAGATCTAGAGATCACCTCCTGGTGTTAATCAGAGACCTAATTCCTAAACCAGCCTAAAGAAAATTCATTTTTTAATCATCCATTTTCTTGTAGATGGGTGGGTTTTTTAAAATCATTTTTATAAATATAAAGAGGTTCATTTCTCATGGCAAGTGCATGCCCCTAAACTTGTGAAGCACGTTGG
Organism: Phrynocephalus forsythii; assembly: GCA_029282475.1. Lineage (NCBI taxonomy): Eukaryota > Metazoa > Chordata > Lepidosauria > Squamata > Agamidae > Phrynocephalus > Phrynocephalus forsythii. The sequence continues at coordinate 40,540,763 of JAPFRF010000006.1, forward strand.
CCTAAGCAGGATATAACTGTATCATTTACAGCAATAGAGCCAGACAACTTTGGCAACACAAGTACTTCAATAATAATAGCTGAAAAGCTGGATGTTTATAGTGCTTTTATATCCCCCATAAATGATTTGGTTCCTTAGAGACAACAGTGCTGGAGTGTTTTTGAAAGGACCGGGTTTTAATTAATGTCATCCTCCCCCCCCCAATCAAAACTGCTGTTATGCTGCAATGCATACTTTCTAAAGCCCATCATCAGGACCTTAATGTACCTGATGGAAACTGAGATCACATTATTAAATAGAGATGGGCACGACTTGGCGGAAGTCCCGTTTCTGTTTCCGTTACTCATTTCCATTATGCAACGGAAACGGTAATGGGAATTACTCCGCCAGAACTCGAACTCGAACCGACTAAAGAATAATTGGGTCTGATTTATCGTGGTCATTCCTGGCATCGCGGCGATCCCGCGATGCCAAGCAGCACAGAAAAAAAGTTTTTAAAAGTTTTAAAAAAAACCCGATTCCAGGCCAAAAAGCAGGCGGAAATATGCCTGCCTGAGTGAGGGCTCAGGGCACCTACCAGAGGGGTGGTTGACCCCCCCCTCCTGTCCTGGGCTGCTCTGGTGGTGGGGGAAATCCTCGTCGTAGTCGCTCACAAAGCACCGGACTCGCCGCCGGCTGCCGCAATTCAAGCGGAAGCGGCACAGAAAAAAAGTTTTAAACTCCCCCATTCCCGGGCCAAAAAGCAGGCGAAAATATGCCTGCAGTGCAGAGTGCACCTACCAGAGGGGTGGTTTCTGGGGGGTCCCGCCTCCCCCTCTCTGTCCTGGGCAGCTGGACTCGAGTCGCCAATGCCATGCGGTGCGGGCGGGGGATCCAAAATGGGGTGGCGACCGCAATTTTTTTTTGAAATCGTGGTCCAAAAACACACAAGCACCACACAGAAACATGCAAAAATTGCTATTTTAAAACTGCCAGAATTTTTACAGTAGCAGTGGGTTTTTCTCGCAACAAAATGTCTCCTCTTTCCTCTCTCCATTGATTTATTTTATTTTATTTTATTTTATTTTATTTTATTTTATTTTATTTTATTTTATTTTGTTTACACCTGTGCAATGATGGGCTGGTCATGGGAGTGACCATGCAAATTTTTGGAGCCATTCCACCAATCGCATGGCCACTTGGCCAGGTTGACCACAGAGACTTCTGGGATGTGCCAACCGGGCATAAAAAGCCCACTAACCGTAGCCTGAACCCGAACCCGAACCCTAACGCTAACCCATACACCAGTACACTGTCCTTCTAAGTGGGTCAGAGAGGCCCCCAGAGGTGCACCCCAATACTCACCCTAACCTCACCCATAACTAGCCTAACCCTAGCCCTTGCGCTAACCCTAACCCTAAGCCAGATCTGTACTTGCATTGCACTATAGCAAGTACAATTCCCTTCTTAGTGAGACACAGTGGGTGCAGAGAGTCTGCAAGTCTGCCACTTGTGGCTCTGGGTGACTCCTGCAGGCTTGGCTCGGCCGGCAGCATGTGTGACATCATGCAAACCATGCCCCCAAGGCTTGACTGAGGCAGGGAAGGCACCCCAAAAAGAGGGGTGCCTCTGCCAGTCTGCTGTGTCTCTGCGTGCAACTTGGTATGCAATCATAGCTATATGGCTATGCATGCATGCCCTTTTGCAGCAGGTGAGGAGAGGAGACCCCCATGTATGAGGGGTCTCCAGGAGCCTGCTTTCCCTCGCGGGTGAGGATAGGAGGCACCCCCCCAAAGGTGCCTCCAGGAGCCCGCTACCCCCCCCAAACCAGTTTAACGACAGATGAAAAAACAAAAAACGAAATGACAATTTTTTTGTGAAGTTTCACGAAAAACGGAAACAAGCCGACACAGGCCACCTCCGACACATGACAACTCGAAAATGTCATTTTCCCTAGTCGTGCCCATCTCTATTATTAAATGTGTTTCATGCTTCACAGCATTGCCCAGGTTATAGCATTGGTAAGAGCCTACATACCCCTAATAATTGCAGTGGAATGTAGTCGTTTTTAGAACTACAAGGCTAAAACTCTTTATGGGAGTATGAGCTGTCAGCACCCAGGAACATGCAAGTCTCTGATTTGGCCATTCCTCACACATATCCTGGATAGACCAAAGAAACAAAGAGCTTAGCATACTGTTACAGTGGCTGAATCCAGATTACACTCTATCCATTTAGATTCTGTTGAGTTTCACTGTAGGTCTCCTCATTATTCATGTTGTATGTTCTTGCCTTTTTGCTTCTAAAGTGATTGGTGCGCCTCTCCCTCCTTTCCTTTGTGCTATAGCAAGTGCCAGAAATGCAAAAACATGGGTTGAAGGGGAAATCTGATGGCAACAAAACAAGAAGGACACATTTATCACTGTCCTGACTGGTCTCAAAACAGCTAAGGCATAGTGCTGTCCTGTGATTTTCTCTTAATGTTTCAAACATGCTGTGAAATATCCTAGGTTCCTTTCTAACTATGGACATCACAAGTTTAATATTATTTTTGTATAGAAAACCACTGTTTCTTCTTAGAGGTTCACAGATGTCATGGCAGGTTAAGGATGATGACACATCTAGCCTCTATACACATGTATGCAAGATGGGAACTGAAGCATACCAGCCTGGTTCCCCTATGTTGCCATGATTAGAATTTAAACCATTAATTGTTCTATAAACAGGCAGAGTGATACAAACAAGAATGTACAGTATATCACAGTAGTGAGTACACCCCCTCACATTTCATAAATAGTTTATTTTTTCATATGACAACACTGAAGAAATGGCACTTGGCTACAATGGAAAGCAGTGAGTATACAACTTGTATAAGCGTGTTAATGTGCTGTCCTCTCAAAATAACGCAACACATATCCATTAATGTCTAAACCTCTGGCAACAAAAGTGAGTACACCTTTAAGTGACAATGTCCAAATTGGGCACAAAATGTCAATATTTAATGTGGCCACCATTATATTCCAGCACTGCTTTAACCCTCTTGGGCATAGAGTTCACCAGAGCTTCACATGTTGCTACTGGAGTCCTCTTCCACTTCTCCATGATGGATCAGTGGCATTAAACTGAGATCAGAGGAAGGTGCACTACACTGTTAGATCAACTTGATCTCAGTTTAATGCCACAGATCCATCCTTGGGAATCCTGGTATTCATTGTTTGGCAAGTGTGAGGAATCCTCAGAGGAGAGAAACTGAATTTCAGCACTGGAGTGTAAGTATTTCACTAACCAACAAACCCTGTAGGGTCCAGCCATGGTGATGTCAATTGGCAATGCTCCTGCTGCAGCAATGGCATCCAAGGCTGTGATATCACTAAAGTTTTCTGCACATCTTAATTTTATGCATAGGTTTTTTTCGGGCGGTCACGTGGTGTTTGATGTGCAGTTAGTGTCCTGTCTCCAGGGTATTATTTTTCTGCTCTGTGCCCATCTCTACTTGCCTATTGTCCATCTTTTCTCTTTTTACTGGGTCAAATTTCTAAGTCTCCATCCAGGAAGTGGTAGGAAAAGGGGTACGAAGTTTATTACTGCATATTTTCTGGGGTTGCACCTCGTTAGAGAAGCAAATAATTGAGCAACCCTTAATTTAATTTAATTTAATTTAATTTAATTTAATTTAATTTAATATTTTTCCCACCATCTTGCTGGCTATATACATATATTATTTTTCCCTTGCTCTGGTTATTATTATAATTATCATTTTAATTGTTGACTTGTTGATGTTTGTTCACTGCCCTGAGTTCCTTTGGAAGGCGGGTGACATATAAATAAATAAATAAATAAATAAATAAATAAATAAATAAATAAATAAATAAATAAATAAATAATACTATTGTGATTTTGGGTCTCAAATGTCTCGTTTGGCCCTCAGGGTAATCCCATCCATCTGTTGTCCAGATACAAATGCATGGTGACATTTTAAGAGACAAACCATACTGCCTACTTGAGTTTACATAGAGAAAAGCCAGGCTATGCTGTACAGGTTGTAAGTCAAGGGTCTTAACTATACTACAAAAAAATTGTGTTAATCAATGAGCAGTGGAATCCTTCACATGTCACCTGTGTTCAGTGGGATTTCGAGTAACTATATGTAAAATTGTAGGCTCAGTCATTTCTTTTGCTTTTATTGAGCTGGTTGCAGTCAGTTAGTTCTGAATGCAGTTGGCATTTTAGATGGTGAGCAATGTTAATAAAAAAATCATGGCTGCTTCACTGACAAGTCTCAGTTGTAATGCACACTGTCAGGAATAGTATCATTGGTGACCTCTGATAATGCAATTCTGACACAGCGCTCCCAGCCGAGGTGCTGACGCAAGCAAGAAACTTGCAGAAATAGCAACCTATTCTTCATTTTCTCAACAAGAATGAGTTCAGAGCTGGAGCGGGGGTAGGGGGGAGCATAAAAATGGTTTAGGGACAAAGAAGTATAACTTCTGTTATATGGAAACACAGACCATCATCCTTCCAGGTGATAAGGATCATGAGCACATAATGCGGAGGGAGTCGTCATCCAATAGATCAATGTCTTCTCCTTTGCATGGCACAAAGAGTGTCTAACCCAAAGGAAGGGAAATGCTGAATTAACAAAGTGATGGCAAAAAGTGCAATATAAAATGTGATATTCTTCAGCAAATATAACAGTTCATGCCTCAATATTTCCTTAAGCTTTGCTTGGCAAAAAAAATGCTGTGGGCTGCCAGCATCAACAGTGTCTTACATATGTTGCGCATGCAAGGTCTTTTCTCCTTTTCCTTAAAGATGTTTCTTTAAGTCTTCTGTTAGACAAAGTTTCTTTTTGAATTTGCTGGGGCGTGTAAGACTATATCACACTGGCTTCTTTGTTCTGCCCCTAAACTCACACATACACCTAGATTCCCTCGATCCTCACCTCAGTAGTAGAGACGGGCACAAAACGAGAAAAATCCATTTTGTTTCATTTTGTTAATCGTTTGGGGAGGGGGTCGTTTTGTATGAAACAAATATTTTTAAAAATCATTTTGTTTTCTGTTTTTTCATTGTGTGCCACTTTTTTGCTACCCCAAGTGCTGATAACCTGTTGTGTGGGGCTTCGGGCAGCAAAAAATAAAAAAATAATAAAAAAATCCCTCACCCCATCCGGGGAAAAGCGGGGGATTTTGAAACATTTTTTTTTGCCACCCGAACCTCCACACACCATCTGATCGGTGCTTGGGGTAGCAAAAAAAGTTTAAACAGCCCGCAATTTCCCACACCCTATCTGGCATGGGGAAACCGTGTGCTTTTAAAACTTTTTTTAATGGTCAGGATGGCAGTTCAGTGCAAGAGCCCGAACACTCTTGCTGCTACTGCTGCTGGGCCAGCAAACACTCTTGCTGCTACTGCTGCTGGGCCAGGCCTGGAGGAGTTGCCTTTCCTCTTCGACTGCTCCTTTTCCTGCTGCTCTGGTGTCGGTGAGAGGGACACCTGGAGAGGCAGGGCCAGACAACATCAGAAGGGCGGGGCTGAAGAAGAGGGACTCCCACCTAAGGCTTTTTAGCTGACCTAAGCCATAACATCATCCAGCAAACACTCTTGCTGCTATTGCCTTTCCTCTTCGAAATCCTTTTCCTGCTACTCTGGTGTCGGTGAGAGGGACACCTGGAGGAGCAGAGCCGTAACATCAGAAGGGCGGGGCTGAAGAAGAGGGACTCCCACCTCTTTTTAGCTGACCTCAGCTCCTGGCAGCCACAACATCATCCAGCAAACACTCTTGCTGCTACTGCTGCTGGGCCAGGCCTGGAGGAGTTGCCTTTCCTCTTCGACTGCTCCTTTTCCTGCTGCTCTGGTGTCGGTGAGAGGGACACCTGGAGAGGCAGGGCCAGACAACATCAGAAGGGCGGGGCTGAAGAAGAGGGACTCCCACCTAAGGCTTTTTAGCTGACCTCAGCTCCTGGCAGCCACAACATCATCCAGCAAACACTCTTGCTGCTACTGCTGCTGGGCCAAGCCTGGAGGAGTTGCCTTTCCTCTTCGACTGCTCCTTTTCCTGCTACTCTGGTGTCGGTGAGAGGGACACCTGGAGGAGCAGAGCCGGACAACATCAGAAGGGCGGGGCTGAAGAAGAGGGACTCCCACCTAAGGCTTTTTAGCTGAATTGTTAGGTGCATCTGTTTTTTGTTTTGTTTTTTATTTTTATTTTTTGCTTTTTGTTTTTTTGCCATTAGGTGTAGGTGGTTGGGACCCACAATGGAACTGAAAGAACAGGAAGGGGGGAGGGCAATGGAGGGGGCAGCCATTGAAATTGTGCTGGGTAGGGGAAGGTATGGTGGTAGGAGTGGAACATGCCTGCGTAGGAGAAGAGGGGTTAGATATTTTACATCTATCCCCACTTCTGGTCCCACTTCTAGCCAGAAGGAATCAGGTGACCATGTCAGCGAGCCCACGGGCCACATGGTGCTGTTGTTAAATGCCAGGTCAGTACAAAATAAGACCACCCTCATCCATGATGTCATTTTGGATGAGGGTGCTGACCTGGCATGTATTACTGAGACCTGGGTGGGAGAGGAGGGTGGAGTCCCCCTTTCCCAGCTATGCCCACCTGGGTACTCAGTCCAGCCCCAGTGTCGCCCGGTGGGCCGGGAGGTGGAGTTGCTATAGTCTACAGGAGTTCCATTTCCTTGGCCAGGCTTCCTGTTTCCTTGGGAAAAGGTCTGGAGGGCCTGTATTGTGTGCTGGGCTCACGAGACAGATTGGGGATTCTGTTGGTGTACCGCCCACCCTGCTGCATTCCAACAGTCTCCCTGCCTGAGCTGACAGAGGTGGTCTCGGACCTGGTGTTGAAGACCCCCAGACTGTTGGTACTGGGGGATCTCAACATCCATGCCGAGGCTACCTTAACTGGAGCAGCTCAGGACTTCATGGCCGCCATGACAACCATGGGGCTGTCTCAACATGTCATCGGCCCAACACATGAGAAGGGTCATACCCTGGACCTAGTATTCTCAACGGGACTGGGGGATGGTGGTTTGGATGTGGAGGGGTTGGCTTTGACTCCATTGTCATGGTCAGACCACTTCCTGGTCAAGTTTAGGCTATTAGCTACTCCAATCCTCTGCAAGGGTGGGGGATCCATTAAGTTGATCCGCCCTCAGAGACTAATGGATCCGGATGGTTTCCTGAAAACTCTGGGGGATTATCCAGCTGACATGATCGGCGCTCCTGTCGAAGCTCAGGTCACCTTATGGAATAGGGAGATGACCCGGCAGTTGACATGATCGCACCTAAGCGCCCTCTCCCCTACGCAGAGCCCGGACAGCTCCGTGGTATACATCTAAGTTACGGGCAATGAAGCGGGAGGGGAGACGGCTGGAGCGCAAGTGGAGAAAATATCGCAGTGAGTCTGATCAAACACGGCTTAGAGCCCATTATCGAGCCTATTCCGTGGCTATACGGTTGGCGAAAAGGCAGTATTTCGCCAACCGTATTGCTTCCTCAGAGTGCCGTCCAGCGGAGCTGTTTCGGGTGGTCCGGAAACTTCTTCAGCCAGGAGATAGGGTGGAGGCCCAGGACCATTCGGCAAAGGAGTTTGCTGTTCACTTTGAGGGAAAAATTGCTCAGATTCGCAGTGAACTGGACTCCACTATTGATACAGTATCAAGGGATGTGTCCAGTGCACCGTGCTTAGGTCCAGTGTTATTGGATGAGTTTCAATTGTTGAGACCCGAGGATGTGGACAGGGTGCTTGGATCTGTCCGTTCCACCACCACGCTGCTCGACCCTTGCCCTTCTTTGCTAATTGAAAGATCTGCCAAGGGGGTTCGCACCTGGGTCCAAGAAGCTGTAAATGCCTCTTTAAGAGAGGGAGTGGTCCCTGCTGCCTTAAAAGAGGCAGTAATCAGACCACTCCTAAAAAAACTAACCTGGACCCAGGACTGGTGGTCAACTACCGACCAGTAGCGAACCTTCCTTATTTGGGCAAGGTGTTGGAGCGGGTGGTGGCCGGACAGCTCCAGGCGCTGCTGGATGAAACGGATTTTCTAGATCCATTTCAATCTGGTTTCAGGCCGGGTTTTGGAACAGAGACTGCCTTGGTCGCCCTGTACGATGACCTTTGCCGGGAGAGAGACAGGGGAGTGCAACCCTGTTGATACTCCTGGACCTCTCAGCGGCTTTCGACACCATCGACCATGGTGTCCTTCTGGATAGGCTGGCCAGGTTGGGAGTTGGAGGCACCGCTTTGGTGGTTCCGATCCTTCCTGGCTGACCGTGTCCAGAAGGTGGTGCTGGGGGATAGTAGCTCTGCCCCTTGGCGTTTACGTCATGGGGTTCCACAGGGCTCAATACTATCCCCCATGCTGTTTAACATCTACATGGAACCGCTGGGAGAGGTCATCAGGAGGTTTGGGCTGAGGAGTCAGCAATATGCTGATGATACTCAGCTCTACCTCTTGTTCTCCACCAATCCAGGTGAGGCGGTTTCTGTTCTGAACTCGTGTCTGGGCCAGATAATGGACTGGATGAGGGTTAATAAATTGAAACTCAATCCAGAGAAGACGGAAGTGCTGTTAGTGGGTGCATTTTGTTCCCTGTTCTGGATGGGGTTGCACTTTGGGGACAGGGTCCGTAGCTTGGGGGTGCTCCTGGACCCCGGTCTAACTCTGGAAGCCCAGGTGGACTCGGTGGCCAGGGGTGCCTTTCTCCAGCTGCGGAATATATACCAGCTGCGCCCTACCTAGATGAACGGAGCCTCATGACAGTTACACATGCACTGGTAACATCCCGTATAGATTACTGTAATGCGCTTTACGTGGGGCTGCCTCTGAAGACGGTTCGGCGATTGCAACTGGTTCAGAATCGTGCGGCACGGCTGGTGAGTGGTAGGGCCACCAAGGAACACATCACGCCGATTCTGTATAACCTTCACTGGTTACCAGTTGCTGCCCGAGCCCAATTCAAAGTGCTTGTTTTGACATATAAAGCCCTAAACGGCTTAGGACCTAGATACCTGAAGGACCGCCTCCTTCCATATGAACCTACCCGGCAATTAAGATCTAGTCAGGGAGCCCTCCTGAAAGAGCCATCCCTTAAGGAGGTGAAGGGGATGGCTTGCAGGAATAGGGCTTTTTCAGCAACTGCCCCCAGACTATGGAATACCCTCCCATATGAGACCATCCTGGCACCGACGTTGCTAACATTTCGCGCCAGGTAAAACCCTCCTATTCCAAAAGTTTTTTAACTAATGATTGTGGGCCCTGATGGCAATTTTAGTGGTGTGTTTTTAGTGTATTGTATTTATTGCATCTACATGTTTTATTGTTTTAATTTTATTGTATTTGATGTTTTAACTTTTTATTCTTATTGTGAGCCGCCCAGAGACCTTTGGGTAGTGGGCGGCATACAAGCTAAATAAATCAAATCAATCAAATCAAATCAAGTGCCCACCCAACCATTTTCAGAGGGCTCCTGCCAAGCTATCGTTGGCTGGGCCCCTTTAAAAATGGCCCACACAGCACTGGGGGGGGGATCCCCTGGTGTCAATTGGGCCATTTTTAAAGACACCTAGCCAATGACAGTTTGGCAGGAGCCCTCTGAAAATGGTGGGTGGGCAGTTTTGGGCTCTCACACTGCCGATCAGCTGGCATGCAGGATTGAGGGAGGGACCGCAGGATTTATAAACATTTATTTTCCCACCAAAGCTCTGCGCACCAGCTGATTGGTGTTTGCTTTGGGGTGGGAAAAAAGTTTCAAAACCCCATGGTTTCCCCCACCCCATCGGGTGCAATGGGGGAAACCACCAGCTTTTAAAAGTGGTTTCCCATAGGAACGCTTTGCTTCAATGCATTCCTATGGGAAAATGAAAAACAAAGCAGAACAAAATGAAAAATTCCATTCCATTTCATTCTTCTTTGAGGAGACAGTTGGTTTTTTGTTTCGTTAGGGAACAAACTAAAAACAAAAAACGAAACAAAAATAATCATTTTTGTGCCCATCTCTACTCAGTAGTTTGGTACTCTCTTCTGCTCAAAACGCTTATAATTCACCCAGAAGCTATGTTAAATAAATACCCTTGCATTATATAAAACTATCAGCCACTTATTGTATGTACTGCCTTATAGCATGGCAGACGGTTGACGTAGCTAGCAATTGTTAATGTAGGATCCCTTCACTTTTGGTCTGTGAGGTAGTTGTGTTAAGTTGTTGCAGCAAAACTAGTCAGGTCCTGTGGCTTCTTTAAGTCCAGCAAGTTTAGTTTAGCGTAAGCTTTTGGGTTTTTCAACCATCTTCTTTAGCTGCATTCAAAAAAGTGGGCTGCAGCCAAATAAAACTTAGTTTTAAAGATTCAGTAGGTCTGTTGGTGAAAGAACTTATATTTTCTGCAACCGAAAGCAAAATTCCAGATGCACTGGAAGGATCCTCATGCTAGATACCGATAGGATTTCATGTTAAAACTGTAACTGCAAGATAACACAAAAGATGTCATATGATGCAGAGTCATACTGTGTCCATCTCTTCATGACCAGCTGTGCCATCTTGTACTGTTGATCCTCTGCCTACAGTTCTGAGGAGAAACAGGTGTGTTAACTAGATTGTGTATACATGAGGACTGCAGCAATTTTTATGACTGTTCAAGCAGGGATGTTGGACCCCCCCCCCGGCAGAAGTCACTGTAGAATTCTGTATTCATACCTTTATCTCTGTGCAAACATTTCTATATCTAGAAATGCTACCAAGCAACTGCAGTGGGACCGTAAGATCATGTGAGAACAGCTCTAAAATGAACATATGAAACTATAAATCTAATCTGTACATCTAAGGATCAGCAGAGGGGATATTAACAATAGCAATTCCTGTTTTTCATGTCTTCTCCAGTTATTCTTGGGCATGGGCTAGCTACTGGTTTGAACTGGACCATTGTCCTCTTGACTCTTTTAATTTGGTTGTGGCTTTATCTGTGGCATCCCTCTGTGCTATACACGTAATTGATATTTTACATGTTTATTCTTTTGATTGAAGAGCCCTTGCAAATGTGTTATTGAACAAAGTATGGAAAAATGTATGTTAAAGCAGGATCATGTGAAAGGTTCTGCTCAGCAAGATTTAAACACAGTCAGAAGAGGATACTGATGCAAGCGTTAATAATATTTCCTTTTTATGTCTTAAAGTTTCTTTCTTTTATTACAGAACCAATAGTATTATCATTTTACAAAGCTTCAAAGAAACCTGTGGACACTGAAGAAATATAAATATACAGCTTGAGTATTTTTTCTTCAGGCGACGGATGTCTGATCCTTTAATCAAAGTGACGTTTTACATTAAACAATTTAGCTCAGCTGTTAGGTTTGAAAAATGTATTTTATCCAGCTCAATTACTTTTATTTTAATATATGTTTGTGCATCCACATACAGAGCATCACTTTGTAATAGCACAATATGTTGCAAGCTCCCTTGCCCATTCCATGACAAACTCTAACTTCTGGAAATTTCCAGAAGGAAGAATAGAAAATTCTAAACAAGTAGATTTCATAAACATTTTGGTAGGCCTTTCCAAATGTCTTTTATTCCAGTTAAAAGAAACAAGCACAATTCTCTCAAATAATAGAACCCCGAAGCCAAAATGGCAGAGAGGAAGAATGCTTTCAAAACAGCTATACTCATTTTGTATATAAGCATGCAGTGATTTACTGATTTTCAGGCCATGGCCATCAGTAAGATATATTATTAGAAACAGATTTTTTTCCTTGATGTACTTAAATGGTAGTTTTGCTATTTGGTAAAGTACTTCAAACGCTCTCACAGAATGGTGACCCACTTGTATTCCCTTTAAATTTTATTCACACCTGTTTTCAAGGACCCACTTGTGTGCCTTTTGTTTCTCTTGAATCCTGCATACTTGTCCAATGATTCTAGTTGTCTGTAGTTCATGACATGAGACAACACATCTTTCCCAAGAGCACCCACTTATCTTGTTCCTGTGTTTTTGCCCAAGCTGCTTAATGGGAAACTGCCTTTCCACTCACAGTCCCTTCCACTCTGGGTTGTCGGACCCCCCCCCCCGGGAGGCACATAAAGCCTCTACCAGGAATTGTGCATTTTCTGTGGTAAGCTCTACATTTTGGAACCATCTTCTGAGCGAAATTATGACTGCAGAGTCCCTCTCGGCATTTAAGAACCTGTTAAAACCATTACTGTATGTGGCCGCTTTTGGTGATCAAGGAGGCTGACATGTTTTATGTGTAATATGCCATGTGTTTGTCTGTCCGTCTGGTTTTTTTTTTTTTTGCCATCTTGCCATAGTATTTTTAATATCTTTAATTTTGCTTCTGCTGGATTGTAGTTATTCTTGTATGCTCTATGATGGATCCTGTGTATTTCTCTGGTATTTTTGTAGTGTGTTAACAGCCCTGAGTTCCCGTTGGGAAAATTGGGTGGTAAGTAAGTAAGTAAGTAAGTAAGTAAGTAAGTAAGTAAGTAAGTAAATAAAAGTAAATAAATAAATAAATAAATAAATAAATAAATGTTACTAACCAATACAGCACATCAGCAAAACAAAGAAACCAACAAAACCTTTCAAAGCATCACTGATGCATTAGCAGGAATCTTTTTAAAAATATCAAACTTCCCCTTCCGCATTCCTCTTACAGGTGAGCAATGATTATGCTTTGCATTTCTCAAGATCCTCAAGCAGCTTCAGCAAAGGGATCACTAGGAAGCCGCTTTGGTTCAGTCCCAGATGTCATGCATGCTGGAACCTAACAGAAATGAAGTGATCCTATCCTCACAAAACAAAACAAAACAAAACAAAACAAAACAAAACAAAAACAGTAGCTCCTGACAGGGACCTCAAAAGCTGTAGTTAGGCGTTTATTGCTAAAACTTAGCAATAAACTAATGAACTAGTTTTCTGGCTTCATTCATTCATTCACTCACTCACTCACTCACTCATTCATTCATTCATTTATATCACTACCAAGAAAATATTTAAAAGCTAAAAATAGTAAGTATGCACATATTTTAAAAGAATAAGTATTTTATTCAAAAGGTAAATGAAAATACTAAAAACACACTGCAAGCAACACAGCACAACAATGCATTTGAATTTCTAAAGAATATAAGTCTGGGCAGAGAATCCAACCTTAGAAGCAGACAGTGAGATCTGCTAATTGCTTTCATCAACCAATGGCTTTGTTGAGGAAGAAGGGATTTGGTTAAACCACCCAGTGAGTGCTTTAAGTGCTATGGGGTGGTATATAAGCAGAACACTTTGCATAGGTCTCATTGCAGTATGGCATGGATTCTGGTGCCCCCTGCTAAACCTTCTGCCCAAAGCTTCCATTATTTGCTGCTTGCTTGCAATGTTAAAGAACAATTTTGTCAGGCAGACACAACTGCTGCAAACTTGTGATGTCAAGTTGCTGTCCTCTTTCTGAATTTGCTAGCTGTACTGAAAGCTGAAGGTCATTCAGAAATGTGCAATTGAACATATAAAGAGTGGTTTGATGGAATATCAGGCACAACTTAGCCTCTAAAGCAGCTTATGGGGGCAGTTTTGCACCTTCCTCCTCACAATTTTTAGAAGCTGGTAGAACATTATTTTGCACACACACACACCTTTCTACACTCGATCAGGCCAGTACCTCAGTGGCTCTATGTTCCCCCATATTTTTTAATATGGGGTGGTTTCCCCAGCCCCTCTTCAGATTGTATTTGTTCAGAAACGAAGAAATTCCTGTTTGTTCTTTCTGATCTTCCATTGTTCAATCATGAGAGGTCTTAGACAGTTTTTGTGGTATTGCTGGATGGTCCTCTGCACAAGCTCAGAAACTATTAGGTCTTTATCTTTATCAGCTCTTTTCTACAAAATAATTTAAAAAACCTCATTATCCATTGAAGCTGGGGCATTAAATCCTAATTTTGATCAAAGAGAAATTGGTTCCATTGATTTAACTCAGCATCTTTTCATCTATTACCATGTTACCACGACAATTTACTGGCCAAGTGCCATGGAATTGCTTCTTAAATGGTAGCGGTGTGAAATTTGCGCCACATGAAGTGGTAGTCACAAGTATTCATTACCTATACTTGTATTGCACTTGAGAGGCATCAATCAGGTCCCCATCTGCTTAAGTTCAAGTACTCCCTGATCATTTACTGGGCCCTAGTGTAGCCTCTAATTTGAAGGTTAATTGAAGGGTGGGTCTATACTGATGTTTTCAGACAACTACCAAGGGACACTGAGTCATCCGAATAAAACTCTAGTCCTTCCTTTATCCAATGAGGTTTATGTTCTTGCCTCTGTCTCCATGACCTTCTCACTGGCAGTCCAATCCCTGGGACATAGCCACGTCCATCTGAACTCAATATCAGTCAAAGAATGGAAGGTAGATTAACCAAGATGTCTGTCTGTCTGTCTGTCTGTCTGTCTGTCTGTCTGTCTGTCTCTGTCTGTCTGTCTGTCTGTCTGTCTCTCTCTCTCTCTCTCTCTCTCTCTGTGTGTGTGTGTGTGTGTGTGTGTGTGTGTGTGTGTGTGTGTGAGGGAGATGGTGCCCAGCAAACAAGCACAAAAAAAAACACAGGTCAGACATACAGTGTTCTACCAACAAGTTAGATAAAGCAGGTGAGGGAATCCACTTTAAAAAAAAAGTTAAATAAATCCAGAATTAAGTCTATTTGATTGCAACAGCAAGCAAGTGAGGAGATCCAGGAAAAGCAAGCACAGTCAAGGGAGGCACAGCAAGGGTCAGCCTACACGACGGACCAGACTTGGAACCAGAAGGAGCATCTCCAACAGGTTTGCAGTTCTTATATTGCTGAGCTGCAAGAGCCCCAACAGGAGCTCAGCCAGAAGCCTATAGAGAGCTGACCTCTCATAGAGGATGTACTTAACCAGAAGGAGACATTGTACTGCTGAGGAAGCCTTTGCTTACATGTCTTCCTTTGTAACTGGGCACTCCAGTCAGGCTCAGTTCTTCAGTTTGAGCCATTCTTGTAGGCTGAGGTTGGATCCAAGCTCTGGAGCTGAGCTGCCTGGAATCTGTGGAGCAAGTCAGCTTATTATCTGGTACAAGTTCAGGGGATTCCAACTCATCCTTACAAGAGGAGTTTTCCGAAGAAGAAAGGACAATCAATGATTTAGGAGAACTGTAGTATATTCACAGCAGTTTTCCTAATTCATGAGGAATTTTTTTTTTTTAAAGATCAAAATATCACAATACTTTCTTTAAACAGTTGGCTTTTTATCGTTTAACTTACAGAAATTCCCCTTGTGTTGCCTCTATTTTCATGAGAGGATCTGTCTTCATCAGTTGGTTGGAAGGCAGAAATGCTTCAGGAACACATTTCTCCACAACTCATATCTCTGTGTTCTCTAAAGCTTTCACCAATCTGATTTGCAGTCATCAACGTGTGTGGCAGAAACACTGAAGAGTTTGTTCATTTTGGTTTGTACCCTCGCTATTGCCCAAAGCACTATGTGAGTGGAATACATTTAAAACAAAATATAAAATACCGACAGTAGCAATTGTATAAATCTCATTCTCAATACATTGAAAGGTCTTAGAGAATGAGAAAAAATAATGTAATCATAGAATGATGGGTTTTTTTAAAAAAAAAACCATGGGTTGCAAAAGAAGAAAATAGCAAAAGTGCTTTTTATCGTAAATGGAAACCCCTGGCGTTTTTCATCATTAAATGAACATTGTTTCTTATAGCACCAAGGAGATTATACATCTAGGAAAACATTTAAGTCCTACTTTTAAAAGGGCATATTCTTTCAATAGATCGGTTTACATTGGGTATCAAATTTCTGCTGTTTGTACTGATGCTTTGAATCTCTTAACAAGGTGCATTGTCAGGAAAGTATTTAACAAAGGCTGCCCTGTAGCCCCATAAATATTTTGGCATGCTGGATGGAAACAGCATGCCCTCTGAACAGGTCCATTACATTAACAGGTATTCTTTTAAATGGCTTCCACTGTAATAAGATACAAGGCTTGTGTAATGAGATGGAAAATTGTTAACCACACATCAGATGATTACAGTGTTTTTCCTCCGAATCAATCTGGGCAGACAATAATGCATCTAGAAGATGAATGCCTAATGTACATTTTATAAACATAATCAGAAGACTGTTTCTTTCCTTGAAAATATTTTCCGATGTACTACTTACGTAGTGGCAATGAGGAAAATACATAGGCAAAAGATATGATGATCCTACCAAAATGCTGATGATGAACTAGCAAGAATGGGATAGGAAATGAAAAATACCAAAGCATACAATTTACGTTGTTTCAAACTTTAGATGAATCAGGATGTAGGCAATGATTTAAAATGCAATATCAGAGCATATACAAGATTTTTTTTTAAAAGTCAGTCTTGATACAAAAGTCTGTTCTCAGTATTTACTATCTCAAAGCCAACCATTTGCATTACTAGTCACAATTTTGGACGGGCATGAAACTAACCACAGAGCAATCCCCCCCCCACACACAAAACTAGGCCATTTTGTGGTTTGTTTCTGGTTTCTGTTTAGAATAAAACAAAACATTGAACTTCCATCAGTGTTAGAAGTTTGTTCACTTGGGTTTGGGGCTTGTTGTCCCTGGACAGACAGACCAGTGCCACTCAAACAATTTCCTAGGCTATTCCGGGAAGAAGACACCTAAGGTTCTCCAAGCCAACTGGTTAAAAAGCACTCTCTATGGGAGACCTGCTCTGGAGAGCTATAACATGGACATCCCAAATACAGTCTTCACCAAACTTGGAGGGGGTGGAAAGGAAAGTCATCCTAAGATTCACTGTGCATTTGCTGTCTCTGACTCATACTGGGGACATTCTACCACTTCTGGAATACCCAAATCACATGAAGCACAGCATGGTTCATTTTATCAGGGAAACTTGTGAAAGTTTATGGTTTGTGGTTTGTGAATAGTGACAAACCATGAAGCATCATGAACCACCATTTTCCTGGTTCATGATGGTTCATCTTCTTGTTTCCCACCTCTGGTCCCAATAAATTCAACAAGATGCCCTCTGGTCCTCTATAGGGAGCCTTCCATCAAAAGGGATTCATTAACCCAGGCATCAAAGTCAAAATCTCTTTAGAGAATCACCTCTAATAACCAAACCAACAAGACAACTAAAACTTCTCCAAATATACAAATTTTCCTCCAATCCAGTCTTAGTCCTCAAGTCCAAAATCAGAAAATGGTGACTTAATACAATTTCCCATTACATCTGTTTAGAATATGTCCAATTCAAATGACCATTTGAGCTTGAAGCCCTCAATCAAGATTACTTGGCCAAATGTACAGTATTAAGAAATGGAGGAGTGCAGAACATCAATATGAAATGGAAGGATGGTAACGTGAAGCAGTCCCCACAGTGCATAATGAGCCTTGCTAATTGTTCTCACTAAATAATGAAGACCAAAAGGAGCAAACTGACTGCACACAAGGGGAAAAAATCTCATTTCATCATGAATTAAGTTGTGTCAGAGTCACACACCACTTTGCATAAATAAATAATCTGCTACCCTAAAAAGGTATTATAGGATAATTATAATAGCATTTTAGGAATATTTGCTAGAAACACAAAAACTACCCAAAATGCCTCATATGATGATATCTAGAGGTGCCGCAATGTTCTTACATTTTGTTATTTTGTTTTTATTGCTGGAAGCATTGTTTCAGCTGGAGGAAGGCAGTAAATCATCTTGTTAGCTCTGCCCCATTATCTCATACACTTCAAGTTGGGAATGGAAATACCTTTAAATATAAATTCATACAGTAGCATTAAACAACTTCAAACTTGGTTTGTTTCCTCAAGGATGAACTAACCATTCCTACCACATTTTATCATTGCCTTTAGGAAGAACAGTAAGGAAAGGGCTCATATATATGAGAGAGAAAGAATAGGAGCCTTTTATAATTTCTTTCCACATACGTGGGGAATAGAGATGGGCACGACTCCGCGAAATTTTTGTTTTCATTTTCATTTTTTTGTTTCGTTTCATTTCGTAACGAAAATGAAAACAAAAATTTTCCAAAAACCAAAACGAAAATGGAAACGAAATGACCAATTTTGCCATGTTTTTCGTTTTCGTTGCGGCAAATCCATTGAACTGAAAAGAATGCTAACAAAACAGCAATTTTTCGTTTTTGTTTTCATATTTTCATTTCGTTACAAAATGAAAACGAAACAAAAAATTTTCAAAAACAAAACAAAAAACGAAAACGAACTGAAACGTATCCCCAAACGACCAAATGAAAAACGAAACAATTTTTTTGAGTCGTTACCATCTCTAGTGGGGAAAAAAGATTAAAAAGCAATATGCCTCCCTACAAATTGACTTAGAAACTATGCCTCATTATCATGGGGGGGCGGAGGAGGGAACTTTACTGATCAAAACCTATCCTGGCAGTGGGATTTCAACAAAAGAATAATGACCAAATATCTCTGTGCATCTAAATAATAACACATTGTAGTAAATGAAATCGCAAGACATACAAGCCCTAAGAGAACACATAAAATGCAGTATTATAGAATGTTAAGTCCTTGGCAGATAAATGGTAGCCTACGAACAAAATTAGAAGAGGCAGTCTGAAGCTGCAAGCTGGGAAACATTAATTCTTTTCTCCCTAATGTCTCCCTAATGGATGCCTCCAATGCATGATGGGGATTTATTTTTAAATAATGTTATTGCACTATCAGCTGACCTTCCTGTCTGGTTCAATTTACATAAAGAATGAAGGTGCCCAAAAGACATTTCTTTTTTTTGCCATCCAAAGGAATATATGATACGCTATCTTTAAAAAAGCACTTGTGAGCTCACCTGCTCAAGAGTTAGCTGGATTTAGTAGTCTTTTGAAATTCAAATGCATCAGACAAAGCAAAGCAAACCAAAGTGTTCTGCTTATATAACACCCCATGCGATTTCAAGTAGTCTCTGGGTGATTTACAGTTTTAATTACAGTGATACACATTGCCCCCCCCATGCTTGGTACTTATATTACTGACCTTGGAAGGATGGAAGGATGGAAGGCTGAGTCAACCATGAGCCTGCTACTTGGGATTGAACCCCAGGTCATGAGCACAGTTTTACCTGCAGTACAGGCATTTAACCACTAGCACCGCAGGGCTCTTACAAGACAAAAGGTTGCCAATTCAAGAACTCCCCAATCCCTGAGATGTAAGGTGATAACTTGAGACCAAGGAGAAGGTCCTTGGGATACCACTTGGAGGATCTCTCTTATGTTGCATGGACAGTACAAGTTGCAAAGGAAGCACGGAGAACAAACATGCCAACCTGTGTTAAGCCATTCATCCCTGGTGACTCCTGCAAATGTGTGGAGATGAATGCCCAGACTTTAAAGACTTTGAAAACGTTCTCTTATAGCTCCAAAGTACAATACAGTGATCCCCCGCGGGGGTTAGGGACCTGACCTGACCCGCAATAATTGAAAATCCACGATATGTGGATGCAGGTCGAGTCAGGCCTGGGGGGGTGCTAGCTGGGGGCTCTTGTACTTAACCCCAGCATGGCCCTACCCCGAACGAGCCTGTGATAGCCTTCCTGGGCCTTCTGGAGGCCCCAAAAGGGCCTCCCTGCAAACTGGAAGTGACTTCCAGTAAACCGGAAATCATCTCTAAGGCCTCCGACAGGCCTAGAAAGGCTCTCAGAGGACTCAGAAATGATTTTCAGCAATCTGGAAGTCACTTGCTGTTCACAGGGAGGCCCTTTTGGGGCCTCCAGAAGGCCCAGGAAGGCCCTCACAGGCTTGTTTAGGGCAGCTCCAGTCCTGGGTAAGTATGGGAGGCTTGAAACAGGACTTTCCCCCTTTACCCAGGGGACCTTTTTTCATATACTGCGGTCCCGCAATATAGCGGGACCACAGTATATGAACCGTGAAAGGCCGGGGACCACTGTAGCCTCATATTGGACATTTTAAATTCCAAGCTTGATTTGAACCCTCTTCTTTCTGCACTGGTTCATGGTATCTGTCAAGCTCTTGGTCAACACTCTATCTATCTATCTATCTATCTATCTATCTATCTATCTATCTATCTATCTATCTATCTATCTATCTATTTTCCTGTCAGCATTCAAAACCAACCATATGACTGTGAAAATTCTCAGCCATCCAGGTGTATTTATCTGGAAGTTGAGTCATGGCAACTGGACTTCTTTCTCTTGAGAGACAGAAACATTTCGCTGCTCATCCAAGCAGTCTCTCAAACTGATGAAGCTGTTTGGATGAGCAGCGAAACATTTCTATCTCTCTGTAAAAAGTCCAGTTGCCATGACTCAACGTCCAGATACTAATCCATGATGCCAATGTATAGAGGATCTTGGTCTTGATCAGCGACACATTTAAGGAACGTTTCTGCGATATAGCTGCCCTGATTTCTTGGCTGCTATCTCCATTTGGATTTATGAATGAACTAAGGTAAATGTCAGTTTCTTAATGGGCAGTGTTCAAGTTATACATATCCTTTTTCATCAAGTCTCAACTGCAGAGCTAGGAGGGATCATATGGATCATTGAGTTCACCCCTGTCAAAGAGGTGCAGTGTGGAATCAAACTCGCAATCTCTTCTTCTGTAATCATGCTTTGGCACTATCTTGTTTCCTCAGTAATTATATCAAATTATCGATATTTCCTGCCGGCAATATGGTCTCAACTGCACATATTAAATTATGAATGCTTCTCCCACAAATGTTCACTCCTCCTTCCTCTAAATTTAATCTGATTTTCTTGTACAGTCTGCAGCATATAGCTTGAACAGAAAGGGACATAAAACACATCCCATAGATGTGTTATTAATTGTGGAGCAGAAGTAAACTGCCCCGTACAATTCTTTAATTTTAGCATGAAAGCCTGGCCTCAACCTCTGGCCAAGACTGTTTGAGGGACTTTTGTGTTTCTTTTTTGTTTTCAAGATCATAGATGATGTAAATAAATCTTCAAATTACTCAAACATCTCTGAAGGCTGAGAATTTGTTCACAGTAATAACTTACACTATCAGCCTGAAGTTAAAAAACAAACCTGGTGGCATCATTTTTATGAGACACCAGTTATAATAGTAAACTTTACAAGCTGAATCAAGTCTCAAAGAAACAGAAAAAGGATAAAAACCAGAACAGTGTGGAGGCCCAAATGAGATTCCTCTTAAAGGGAAAAATGAACTCTGCACATTATCAGGATGGAGTATAATTAGATCAATAAAATGCATTCCTTCCTATTTCTGTCATACGTCTAACAGCAACAGTTAGCAATCTTCTCTATTAAAAGGCATCTGGTCTCCACCTATTGATATTGTTTATCTGCTAACGGCAGGAAGGAAAGGTGGAGCAAAACTAATCAGAAAAAAATAGAACGGGGTCTTAAGAATATGTTGAGTCTCAGCATGGGTATGAAGCAATGGATGTGGGAACAATAGAAACAGAACAATGTTATTCATGGCTCTGGAATGCTCACCTATGAGAGATAGCTGAAATGGGATAGAAATGGAATAGATTGGAATGTGGCACATTTAATGGGGACGCTCTCTGAAAGTTCCTTTTTTTTTTTTTTTTGTAAAAATGCAAGAGACCTAGGCCTAGTTTTCAGCTGCCAGAGAAGATTATCACAGATAAGGGTAAAATTTTAAAGTGCTCACCAGTACCATAAATACAGAAGACAAGAAACCTACAAGATCCAAACAAAGCCCTACGCAGTCTAATAGCCCATTTACGTCAATGGCTTTCTGAGAATTGAAGATTATAACTAGTGGCCATGGGCAGCCTTAACCTCCAAGAATCTTTCAAAGCAACTTCTCAAGTTTTCTAAGCTGGTAGACATCACATCTTTTGTAATAAATTCCTAAGTATTCTATGTGAACTTTGAGGAACAGATTTCTTTTCTGCCTTGAACTCAGGTTTTTATGGACTTTCTTTGGATGATCCCTGGTTTCAGAGGTATAGGGGAGAAATTCTCTTTACCCATTTCCTCCACAGGCATATGATTTATAAACTGCTCTACCATCACTGCCCAATTCACCTCTGTCCGATGATAAAAGTCCACAAATGCCTTTCATATCAGGGAAATTTCTCTAGCTTAGCCATTCTCAACTTTTTTTTTTTGCCTCAATCCTAAATATAATAGGAAAGAGAGGCCAAATCAGGATTGTGTAAGTCACATAATGAACCTGATAAGGTGGTGTGTGAAGAATTCCTTCCAGTTTGTAGTCCCTTTCAAATGTACCACCACCTCTTGGGGGGGGGGGTGTTATGGCTCCTGAGATCACTGGTCATTTTCGCAGCCCTCAGGCTGGGGTTGGGCAAAATAAGCTCACCCAGAAGTCCAAATGCATCCCCCAGCACTGCCCTCTGCCATCCCACAATCCTCTCCTTCACAAATGTAGATTTGGAAGGAGAAATGCTCCCAAAGGCACCTTCTTCCCATTAGTATATTTTTAGGGTAACTGTACCATGTAGAGATGGGCATGAAATGAACTTTTTTGTTTCTGTTATTCGTTATTAATTTCATTATGTAACAAAACGAATAACGAACATTGTGATGAAATTGGAACGAACCGAACAGAACCACAAAAATTAGGTTCGTTACATTTCCTTTTTCGTTAATGGTGACACCCTGGACATCCATAAAATGCAGCGATAATTATTTATACAGTCTGATAATACCTACCGGGGGGGTTGGGGTCCTTAAAACATTTGTTTTTATTTTCTCCCATCACAATGTATTTTTCTTTTCCCTTTAAGGATGACAAAATGGATGTTGCCAGCCACAAAATGGAGGCAAGCCATGTGATGGGATCATGTAAATTCTTGGACAACTTCAACCAATAGCATGCCCAGGTTGCAGACTGGGCAAGTCTGGCAGCCACAGAGGGCATAAAAAGCTCTGGCAGCCCCCGTCCTCCTTGCAATCTCCAGTGGGAATTAGGGTGGGATTGCTGTCTCTGCGACTCGTTATTTTCACTTTAGGCCAGCCAGGCAGGTGTGTGTCTCTGTGTTCCTGCCAGCTGCAGCCTGGCTCTTAGGGGAGAGAAAGAAGAGATTTCTCTCTAGCTTCAGTCCTGCAGCCTCCCTGTGTGTGTGTGCATGCATACCTCTCTGTGAGACCCTCCCCTGCCCTGCAGTGCAGTCACCCTGCTGCTGCCTTTGCACCCTGGACAATGCCCACCGCTGCCTTTGCAGCCTCCCTGCGTACCTAGTCTATACTATGTCTCTACCACCATCAATTTTTTCTAATGATTTCCCTCTGGTCTGGGGCGTTGGGGGACACCCACGCATGGAAATGCTTTACAAATTGCGCAAAAAGTGGGTAAAAATGAAAAATGAAAAACAAATAAATGAAAATGAATTGCTTTCAAAAATTCACAAAAAATGAAAATGAACCAAAACGGACCCCTCAACGAAAAACAAAAAACTGAAACGCCATTTTTTTTCTATTCGTTTCCATCTCTAGTACCATGTTTTAAGGGGTTCAAGAGTTCCTATGGAAAAATCATTTTGTGTAAAATAAATAAATAAATAAATAAATAAATAAATAAATAAATAAAAAGAAGAAGAATATGTGGATGGGGGTTGAAGTTCAGGTCATTTCGTACAGTGCTCTTGTATCTACCTTAAACCAACCAGAGGTCTCTGGGTGTCTTCTGTTTATATTTCTATTTGAAATGGTTTGCATACTGCTTCAACAAGGAGATGATTTCTTCTCCTGAAGGCTTGTTTACAATAAAACAGCATTAAATATAGGCCATAAAGTACTGCTCATGAGATACAACCACACACCCAAGACTCTTAAAGCCAATGAATGTGTTGAATGTTTTACTTGTTAATTCTGCATTTCATTTCATTTTATTCCATATATCTGAAGAAGTAGACTTGATCCATGAAAGGATACATTAAAATGTATTATTTATTCTTTCAAATGCCACATGGTTTTGTCTTGTCTTGTTTTTCTTTCCTCCTTTGGATTTTACCTGATATTATTCAGTGAGATTTTTTCTACCTACCAATATTTCCCTCCCTGAAGTCTGTGTCATATTCAGACCTAGATTAGGTCAGCTGTATGGAGATAAATCTTCACACATTCATTGGCTGGAATACTCTTCTAAATTTTTTGCCAGGGCATAAATACTCTCAGTAAAGAATTGCTACTAGTTAAGAAGTCTATTTAGATGTTTCCTATTGCATATTGAATCATGTCGTTTATATGTGAAAGGAAATAATCAAGCTGACTTTCGCACTCATTGCAATTTGCTCCTGCAGGTTATTCTGCTGGTGTTACTTTAGCTAGCATAAATAATAAGATTCCACACATCTGATTCTCTCTGGTTTGTTTGTTTTTTCATAAGTCTTCTCCACACTGCACCCTCTAAAAAGAAAAGAAAAAAGTATCTATAAGGAGTACAAGCTGCTATCTTATGGAATGTGTGTTACATTATACATATGAAAACTGAATGTTGTACATATGAAAATAAATTACACCATTGTGCATGTATTAATTATGTAACTTCCTATAAAATGAATTCTTGAAGGTATCTAGCTAAGCTTTTCTTTAAATATTTACACCATGAAACATGAATTTCCAACCTAACTGTACTTGATGACTGAAAATGTCTGGTAAAATGTGAAGCCTTTCCTGGCAATTTTGTATATCTCAAAACTCTAATTTGTCTTTACAAGATCTTCAGACACAGCTGGCACTCATAATGACTGCAATAAATAAATAAGAATGCAGCTCAAAGTACCATCTCTACTTGTCTATTTATTGAGTTTGTATACCACCCCATAGTGCACACATCTCCAGACTGTTTATAACAAGCTGTGTTCTGTGGGTCAATTAGAACCAACCTACGGCAGTCCTAACAGGGCTTTCAAGGTAAATGAGATTCTGTTTTCCAGAATCCTAGTTCATCAGTTTATCCACTATACCACACCGGAATTCTTATACAGAACCCCCCCGCCCTTTCCCAATTCATCTACTGAGGTCCCGGTATATTGCGGGACCACAGTATGTGAAACAAAGGCCCCCTGGAGTAAGGTGGATGTGCCTGTTTCAGGCCTCCTGTATTTACCCCAGGCCTGGCACTGCCCCAAACAAGGTTTTCAAGCTAAGTGAGATTCTGTTTTTCAGAATCCTAGTTCATCACTCTATCCACTATACCACACCGGGATTCTTATACATTAACCCTACCCCACCCTTTCGCAGTTCATATATTGCAATCCCGGTATACTGTAGGACTGAAGTATATGAAACAAAGCCCCCTGGGGTAGGGGGGATTGGCCTCTTTCAGGCCTCCTGTACTTACCCCAGGCTTGGGCGTCTGATAGGCTTCTGGAGCCTGTTGGAGGCTGCAAAAGTGCTTTCCTGCAATCCCTGACCCAAAACCAACTTCTGAAGCCTTCAACAGGCCCCAGAAGCCCATCAGAGGTCTGTTCGGGGCAGCACCAGGCTACAATACCAGGTAAGTGTAGGAGGCACCATATGAGCTTCCCAGGCCCCACCAAACCCAGCATCCACATATCATGGATTTCAATTATCTTGGATCAGTTTGGGTCCCTAACCCCCACGACTAGAGATGGGCACAAAATGAAAAAAAAATTCATTCCATTATTCGTTACTCATTTTGTTACATAATGAAACAAATAATGAAAATTGTGATGAAATTGGAGCAAACAAAACAGAATCACGAAAATTAGGTTTGTTACATTTCCTTTTCATTAATGGTGATGGGCAATGAAATGAGCTGTTTTTAAATGTTAAAAAATGTCCTGAATATCCGTAAAAACCCAGCGATAATTATTTATTCTGCCTGATAATACCTACCAGGAGGGTTGGGGTCCTTAAAACGTGCATTTATGTCTTTTCTCAGATCGATGTATTTTTTTTTTCCTTTAAGGGGAGTTAGGGGACATTGACCCAAAATGGCTCCCAGATGCCTAATATTGATTTCTTGGGTATTAAAATGCCTTGGACATCCGTAAAAATGCAGTGATAATTATTTGAAATTATTACCTACCAGGGGGTTGCAGTCCTTAAAACGTTTGTTTTTGTCCTTCTCCCATTGCGGTGTATTTTTTCTTTTCCCTTTAAGGATGACATAAAATGGATTCCAGCCACAAGATGGATAAGAACATAAGAACATAAGAAGAGCCATGCTGGATCAGGCCAAAGGCCCATCTAGTCCAGCTTCCTGTATCTCACAGCGGCCCCACCAGATGTGTTTGGGAGCACATGAGACTAGATATCTGTCTCCTGATACCACTCTCCTGCATCTGGCCCTTGAAGTACCCTGGTTTAAACCCTGGAGGTTACACATCTCCATCATGGTTTGTAACCTGTGATGGACTTTTCCTCCAGGAATCTGTCCAATCCCCTTTTGAAGGCATCCAGGTCAGATGCCATCACCACATTGTGTGGCAGGGAGTTCCATAGACTTACAACGCGCTGGGTGAAAAAATGCAAGCCATGTGATGGGATCATGTAAATTCTTGGACAATTTCAACCAGTAGCATGCCCATGTTGCAGACTGGGTAGGTGTGGCAGCCACAGAGGGCATAAAAAGCTTTGGCAGCCCCATCCTCTTTGCAATCTGCAGTGGGAGTTCAGGTGGGATTGCTGTCTCTGCGACTCATAACCTTAGGCCAGCCAAGCAGGTGTGTGTCTCTGTGTTGCTGCTGGCTGCAGCATGACTCTTAGAGGAGAGAAAGAAGAAATTCCTCTTGGAGCCTCCTTGTGTGCGTGTGTACCTCTCGGTGAGTACCCTCCCCTGCCCCGCAGTGCAGCCACTCTGCAGCTGCCTTATGCCCTGGGCAATGCCCTCCGCTGCCTTTGCAGCCTCCCTATGTACCTAGTCTATAGTGTCCCTGCTAGCATCATTTTTTTAGTGTTTTCCCTCTGGTCTGGGGCATTGGGGGAACGTCCGTACGCGGAAATGCTTTAAGTCGTGCAAAAAGTAGGTAAAAATGAAAAATGAAAAACAAAAAAATGAAACATAATTTTTTTAAAAAAAATAATGAAAAATGAAAACGAACTGAAACGGACCTGCAATGAAAAACAAAAAAATGAAACATCATTTTTTTTTAATTTGTGCCCATCTCTACCCAAAATAAATTTGAACACTTCTGCCTGTTATCAAAAGGCAACTTTGAATAACTGCTTTTCTTATTTCTTAAATACATAAAGAGAATGCACCTACCAAGCCTCTCTTCAAAGCCCCCTGCTTACTCCTTTGACCTCTTGCAGAGTTGCCATTTTAACATAATGAACTGTGAGGAACAAGTGACAAATACTGAAGTCTTAAACTGTTAAGAATTTTATGGGTCATGGCCAGCACCTTGAACTGGGTATGGAAACTTACAGAACCAATGAAGATGTATCAATTCCATATGCCTTCTTATTTGCCAGCACCAGTTATCAGACCAGCTACCTGTTTTGGACCTGCTGAAGTGTCTGTACTAACTTTAAGGGCAGTCCTACAGACAGAGCATCACAGTAGTCTATTTTAAAGGTTAACAAGTGAGCCACTTTTGTTAGGCATTTCTTCTCCAGCTAGGGGTGTAGCTGTGCAATCAATGGAGTTGGTGAAAGGCACTCTTTGTCACAGTCTAAGAGCTGTACTGACCTTGATCCTTTAGGGCAGGCATGTCTAAGCTTTGGCCCTCCTGATATTTTGGACCACAACTCCCAGAATTCCAAGCCTGTATTTCCTATGGCAAAGGACTGTGGGAAATTGTGGTCCAGAACATCTGGAGGGCCAAAGTTTGGACATGCCTGCTTTAGGGGAAG
This sequence comes from Phrynocephalus forsythii, assembly GCA_029282475.1. NCBI lineage: Eukaryota > Metazoa > Chordata > Lepidosauria > Squamata > Agamidae > Phrynocephalus > Phrynocephalus forsythii. Next base: position 40,568,554 of record JAPFRF010000006.1, read on the forward strand.
TGTAGCCTCATAGTTTTAAAGGAAATATCCCACTAACCAAGTGGTCCCCATGCTTGGGTGCCCAGATGTTCTCAGACTACAACTCCCAGAAATCCTGGCCAGCATAGCTAGTGGTAAAGGTTTCTGGGAGTTTTACTCCACAAGCATCTGGGGACCCAAGCTTGGGGACCACTGCTCTAACCAGTCAGGGAATCCACCTAACAGTATGATCTCCATCTTTACTGGATTCCATTTCAGTTTACTGGCCCTCATCCAGTCTAGTTCACATCAGCATGGAATTTGTCGTTCTTGCGGGTCATTGAGAAAAGAAGGCTCACTAAAGACGTATAACACAGCACCAAGTATGCTTACTAAACACTGTATATACAATACAATATAATTAATTCAACATGTAATATTGTTTCTTGTCCAAGTCTGCAATTTAGTACATTTCTCAAATAAATTTTTAATGCCTGTTTAAGTATAAAGTGTTAGCATATGGTAAACACCCTGTATGGTCAGAGATATAATCGCCAGGATTGAGTCTTTGTTCTAAACCCTTCAACTTCTGCAGTTTTGTTTAAAGTGCTTGTACAGTACATAGAAAGAACCCTTGTAACTAAGAGGCATTCTCATATTTTAGAGACTGACTAAATGGAAACTATTCTGCTCCAAATGCCCACTGGCAGATTTTCCAATAGAGACAATCAGCCATCTTATTGCTCATAGTTCTAAAAAGGTGTAACATCCCAAAAGAAATGGCTTTGATCAATATTTGATTGAAACAGCCACTGTTCATGATGCTCACATATCTAGGGAACACTTTTTTAAAAAATATAGGCATTATTTGACCTATCTTATGTACCAATGTGAGAAAACTACAGAAGCTTGACAATTGACATTGAAATATATGTAGACCAGGAAAGTCAGCAAGGAAAACAGAAGAGCTGAAGTAAAATTAATAAAACAGGAGGTAGACAGGACATTCCTTTAGATCGTACTCACTAGGTTGCCCCACAAGCATACAGAAAAATGTCAGATTCTTAATTTTTCAAACCAATTATATCATATTCAGCATTTGCTCTCCTCCACTAATAGAATCAAAGAACTCGACTGACACCAAAACACACACACACACACACACACACACACACACACACACACACACACACACACACACACACACACACACACACACACACACACACACACAAATTCTACATCATCTTGTTCACTCAGCTGATCGATCCGGTTTTATACTGTAATCCACCTTGGCTCGTTTTTGTATATAGGTTTGAATTATTATCTTTTCTTTGATATTTGCTCTAATTGATTGATTAATTGATTTTATATTTGGATATATATTGTATAATGTTTAATTGTATTATTTATTGAATTGTTTTTATTCAAAACTTCTGTAAACTGCCCAGACTGACTCAGATAGTGGGGTATATAAATCAAATCAAATCAAATAAAATAAATAAATAAATAAATAAATAAATAATAGTTGCTCTCCCTGTCCTAATGTTGGCTTCTTTCACTTGGTACAACCCTGGGAGCCAATAAAAGCTTACCTGGTCACTTAAAGGGCAGAGATGAGTTTTTGGGTTGTGTCACAAGATTAGCACTTTGAACATATGGTAGCCAGGAGTTCTGGTGGGATAGTATTAAATAGCTGGCCACACCAGTCATCAGGAGTGTGGAAAAAGTGGCTAGGAATAGTGATTTCTGGTGGTACCATTAGGTGAAGAGACGCTCAAGAGACTAACAATTGTGATCATGGGCTTCAGGGGAAAGTCTGGGGAGCAACCTTTGAGATCCAACCAGGTTATGGCCATCTTTGAATCTTGGGACTTGAGGTGAAAACAGGCCCAGAAAGGTCTCTCTCTCTCTTTTTTTTTTTTTGCCCTGGAAAGCTGTCAGGTGTCAGGCTGTTTGCCACAGCAAGGCAGCAGGCCTGAAGAGATATCCTGGATGAGAAAGAAGGTAGGTAAGAAGGAGACAGCCTTTGCTGTGGCTTCTGCACCATGATAGGCTTGGATGAACAAGTTGGATGAGGAAGTTGAACTAATCAGCTCATTAATCATGATGCCCCTCTGGTTACCATATAACCATGTCTTACTTCTTTGTTTCTACGTGTGTGGGGAAAATCCCCACTGCCACTACGAATATTATCATATTCAAAAGTAACTGACAAACAATACAAGTTCCCTTATAATATTTCTGACAATAAGATATGGAATGTAACAGGATGAATTTCTGTACCTTTCAATAAATAGTTTTATTTACCAGTGACAAGGAGACAAGATGCGGCAGTTAATACAGTGCAGTAAATTTGATTTTGTGAATGGAGAGCATAACCCTTGCTACAAGGGTAATCCATAAATATAACATCATTTAGAGCAGTGCTCCCCAAGCTTTTTGTCCGGTAAATGTTTGATGATTTTTCCGTGGCCCTGGGCTGGGGCTGGGGGTGGGGAGGGGGAGATGGGGGTGTGGGGGGGTCTGGTGGGGGGCAGGGAGGGTGTGTGGGGGCGGAGGATGGGGAGAGGGGGGGCTTGGCATGTGTGCCTTGCGGGGGCCACGGGAGCGGCGGCGGCGGCGCGCGCCGGCTGGGGCGGCGGGCATGCTGCTCCCCCTGCGTGCACGGGCTGGGTGGGGGGGAGCCCGGGGCTCCTGGGTGGGCGGGCCCCTGCGTCCTCCTCCTGTCAGTGGCCGCAGTGGCCCACGGCAGCCGCCCGGGTTCGGCCGCCGCCGCCGCCGCCCGACTTGGTGGGGTGCCTCTGCGCCACCGCCAGCGGCGGCTCGGCGGTCCCAGTGGCGCCCTCGGGCCGGAGCCACCGCCGCGTCGCCTTGCCTCCGGCTGCGGCCTTTGGGCAGGTGAGCGGGATGGGGGAGGGGAGGGAGGCCGGTGGGGGGTGGCGTCTCTGCGCTGGCCGGCCGGATGGCCAGTGCATGCACACTCCGGTTGGGGGGCTCGGGGGGCCCGGCCTCTCTCTCTCTGTGGGGGGGGGCGGGGGACGGGAGCGGCCGCTCCTTCCTTCCTTCTCCCTCTCCCAGTGGAGCGGTGGTGGCGGCGGCGGTGTTCCGGCTCCCGGCCCCCCACCCCAGCCTCTCCTCTCCTCTCCTCTCCTCTCCTCCAGCGGGTCCTGGCGGGGGCTTCCCTCATCCCTCCCCCGTTCCTTGCACCTCCCACGCGCGCCCCCTCCTCCCCGCCAGCCCCTGCATGCCCGGCCCCCAGGGCAGGGGGGAGGGGCCGGGAGAAGGCGAGGAGGGGCAAGCGGGCCAAACAGGGTTCTCCGCCGCTTCTTCCTACCCTTTCAGGGCGTCGTGCCCGGCGGCAGCGACTCCTCCTCCGGCCCAGGGTCCGATGATGACAACGATGCGCCTCCAGCGCTCCCGGCAGTGGCAGCAGCAGCACCGACCTCGACGGGGATGATGGGGACGAGGAGGCGGTGGCGGCGGCGGCACTGAGCAGCACCGTCAGGGCCAGGGCGAAGCGCAGCTGCGGCGGGGGCGGCGGGGGCGAAGGCGGAGGCGGCGGAGGCACCCGGGGCAGCAGCCGGATGACCGCGCTCTCTGTCCCTCGGGCGGCAGGCGGCTCCTCCTGCACTCCTCCAGCCTTCTTCTTCCACTGGCTGCCCGTGGGAGAGAAGAGGAGGAGGAGGAGGGCGGAGGAGGAGGAGGAGGATGCGCTGCCGCCGCCATGGCTGCTGCTGCTGCTGGTGGTGGTGGAGGGCGAGGAGGAGGAGGGCAGCGGAGGAGGAGGATGCGCCGCCGCCACCACCGGCGGCGGGCAGAGGAGGGAGGCAAAGGCAAAGGCAAAGGCAAAGGCAAAGGCGGTGGCTCCTCCTGCGCTCCTCCAGCCTTCCTCCTCCACCGGCCGCCCGCGGAAGAGAAGAGGAGGAGGAGGAGGACGGCGCAGGAAAAGGGGAGGAGCCTCCCCGGCCTCCCCAGGCGGCCCAGTGCCGACCGGTCCACAGACCGGCACCGGTCGGCGGACCGGGGGTGGGGGACCACCGATTTAGAGTGACCATTTTCATGATCGTGTTAAATAGACACCAGTGCTTTCAGCTATTGGATACCCAGTGTGATGTAGTGGACAGAGTGAGGGATTAGGACTCAGAAGATACGAGCTCAAATCCCTGCTGAGCCATGGAAACTCACTGGGGAGATAGAACTGGAAAGTCTCAATCCTTAAATAAATCAATTACCTTGAAAGCCCTATTGGGGTCTTTATAAGTCCATTCCAACTTGATGGCACATAGCATAAGAAACTTCCAGCAACTACAGCAAAAAGGATGCCACATATTTCCTGAACTACCAATGAAGGATTAACAATTGAGATAGCACAAAAGATCTTAACAATCAAGACTGGATTCTTGGAGCAAGAATTTATCACATAATTATTTTGTTTACTTTCTACTAGAAAGAAAAGGAAGGAAGGAAGGAAGGAAGGAAGGAAGGAAGGAACTTGTCTTAAACTGGTTTTACAAAGCCTTACTCCACCTCTTCATTATACCATGGGGGTGGGCCTGGATCCTCCAAAGGGGCACTGAAGCTGCATAAACTCTCAAAGGTTCTATCAAAGGATTCAGGTAGATATACCCAGTGATAGACTTAATATATGTTACTCAGCAGCCTAGCTCGGTCTAAAGAAGCTAAATGTTGTTCACCAAGTGACAAATTGGCCACCATAGCTGTTAATACAATGACAATATGAAATACTGCTAGATGAAGTTTGCATCAATGGAGGGACAACCCACATTAGTGACACCATAGTTTTTCAAGGTGTTCAGCAAATGGAGAGAACATTTTGGCGAATTCATCAGAATAATAATAGCACGACTTCTGTTTTGCAGGGTGAAACAGAATGAGGAAATTACAAAATACATACTGGGCGGGACACTTAAACATGAACAGTAAGATGAACTTTTGTATTGAAAAATAGAGTTGCTGGCATATGTTAGTGCTGAAACTGAGAGTAGTAACAGAAGATAAAGTATTCCCTTTAAATAAAATATTAAGCCAACTACTTATGTCAATCTGAGCATCAAATCTGACAGGGGAAAGGTCCACTAAAGGTGAATTAGGAACTTCAAAGGAAATAAGTGTCAGACCTACATTTCTCAGCTCAGCACCTCTCTTTTTATCTTAGTGGATATTGCAGTGTTTGGACAGAACACAGCATGGAAGAAGTTGTTAACTGGCACCTTGCAAGAGAATTAAATATGCTCAGAAAAGCTTCAGACATGCCATTTAGAAAAGAAACTCAAGAAATTTATTCTCTGTATATTCTAGAATACAGTATATGAATTGGACTGAAGTCTAAATTGACACTACAGTTTCATAAGCACAGACCCAAAGCACATTCCCCTATTGCCAAATCATGTGATCCTGATGTGGTCCTCCATTCCTAGCTGGTCTCCCCATGGCAAGCCTTGCACCCATGCTCTAGCCCAGTGCATGATGCTGTGTCCAAGAATCCAAATCTGCAGGACTGCACCTCGGGGCAGAACTAAAAAAAGAACTGGTGTTAATGTTGCGGTGACAGGGGGATGGGTGTATGCCCGACACGCCTTGGATGTCCACCTTCTCATTCTCTGAATGCCTTTGGGGGGGGAGCCCTTGGGTTGCTACCTGCAATGCCGCTCCAATTTGGAAATAATGTCCCAAACTCCTTTGGGGGGGACCCGCCTCCAATAGAGCCCTCCGCATAACCCCCACAAATTGATAGCGTGTGAGCAGGGTTCCTCCCTTGTGCATTAAGAGATATCCTGGTTGGTGACCCCTTTTTGCCAGGTATTTTCTCGCTGCTCTCACAGGGCAGAATGTAGAGTCAGACAGTGCCTTTAGAATCATGTGTGACCCCCTTGCTCTTTGGTCAGTCTTTGATGACCGTAGTCTAAGGATTAATTCCCTTCCCATGAGCGTGAGTAGCAAAAAGTAGCAACACTTTAAATGCAGTGTTGACCTGGCCCATTTTCCAACGGGCCAGGTTGATCCGAATCCCGTGTTCTGGCTGTGCCTTCTTATTGGCTCGGATCCAGCACCTGCCTTCACCAGTGTTTTCCACCTTACACGTGGCTGTCACCATTGTGTTTTGTTGTGGCTTGCCCACCTGGGCAACAACCAGCGTACATGTTGATTCATATCCTTCCTTTTCATCGTATTCAAGGATTTTTTTCCCTTTATTATACTGCTCCATTCATCAGACTATGCAAACCAGAGGCAGTCAAGATGCAAAAAAGACTGAATGAAGATACAGGTCATGTGCAGATAAAATAACCATAGAAAGGTTACAGAGGTCACTTGAAGGAATATAGGTTTGTCAGAAGTAGAAATGATGGTGCTACCATAGCAAGTAACAGTCAAGATGCTAGAATCTAACCATTACATTTTATAAGATTTCAAAAACATCCATAGACACTGTTCAAAATTCAATGGCTCATTTGTCCCTCTGCCAAGTTTTATGTACAGCCCTGCTATTTTAGTAATATTTCTGTAGTAAAATATATAGCCATATATATATTTAATTGCATGAGCTCATTAGATGTAAATGTGTGGGAGCAGCATGTCATGCCTTTGTACAAGAAATTGCAATAGATTTCCTTCAGGTCATTGGCAAAGCTATGATTTTAAGTGATTTTGTGACATCCTAGTATCTCTCAAAAAACTCTTTTTCCACTAAACCCCAATAAGTAATGTGAAGGGTTAAAATGGAAGCATGGAAAACATCATGTTTCCCAATAATGTTTAGTGCATGATGCAGAAAGAGAAAGGAACAGAGGTTAGATTAATACATATGTTGTTGTTTCTCCACTGGTGTGTGTGTGTGTGTGTGTGTGTGTGTGTGTGTGTGTGTGTGTGTGTGTGTGTGTGTGTGTGTGTGTGTGTGTGTGTGTGTGTGTGTGTGTGTGTGGTTCTGTGCCTCTCTCTGTGTGTGTTTGTGTGTGTGTGTGTATATATATATATCTGTTTCTGTATGTCTGCCTGTTTGTCTGTCTGTCTATTATTTTTTGTTGATTTTCTTATCCCACATGTTTAAATGAAAAACAGAAAATAGTTGCAGGCTGCATTAGATTAAAACCCCTAGAATAAGCAGCACCGGGGGTGTGTGTGTGTATATTAAGTTATACAAGCATTTTGTTTAATCAGCTCCAGAGTACAAACCATTGAGTGTGCATACTACTTTCAGCTTTGTTCTATATATGTTCTATATATTCACGTTTGCCTTCAAAATCAACACAATTAAAGAATTTTTAGGAAAATAGAAAAAATATTTTTACATACCCTGTGCCTTGAAATGGGGAAGAGAAGGAAGACTAATTGCTCCCTTTAATAGTTCTAAAAGGTATCAGAGGCACAAAGTAATCAAAATAGGAATGTTGCAGGAGCATTCGCTGTACATAACTTTGAAAGAAGCAATATAGCCTGAGGCATAATAGTATTATTTCTCCCCAGAGTTTTTTAATGTATGTAGTTTGTAATTTCTAAACTTATTATCCCAACTAGTTGGAAACCTCCAAGGAAATTTTGTACCATCGTATGAACAAGGTCACAGGAGAGAAAGAGGACGTAAAATAGCAATATTTACCCACAAGTGTCGTTTTAGTCTTTATAAATATTTGATCTGAATTGTTTTCTTAACTTGCACCATTTATTTTCCTAGCATTTAATGCAGCCATAACTACTCGTTTCCTAGATTACTGCCTTTAAAAGAAGGAATTAGCCTATGTTCTGTTGCATAGTTTTGAATTTCTGGAAAATAGAAAAATCCCCCTTTCTATGCAGAAGAAGTAGGGACTCACAGAGCAGAATAGCTACAAGTTCCCCAGAGCCCACCCTTTTCTTATTAACTGTGGAGGATGCAACAAGAGGAACAGCTATTTTAGATCTGATCTTAACCAATAGGGAGGACCTTGTAAATGGAGTTGACGTGGTGGGATCATTAGGTCGAAGTCACCATGCTCTTTTGGAATTTATTATACAGTGGGAACAGGAAACTAAGTATAGCCAGACAAGCATCCTAGACTTTAAGAAAGCTAATTTTTATAAACTTAGGGAATCATTGGCTGTAATTCCATAGACCCAGGCACTTAAAGAGAAGGGAGTCCAAGATGGGTGGGAATTCCTTAAAAGTGAAATATTAAAGACACAATCCAAAATGGTTCCAACAAGAAGAAAAATGGGAGATGTCTAAAGAAACTGCAAAGGTTGACTAAAGAACTTTCAAGTCACCTAAATATAAAAAAACATGTACAGAAAATGAAAAAAAAATGGGGAATGCACCAAAGAGAAATATAAGCACATAACCAGTATATGCAGGGGGTGGTAAGAAAAGCTAAAGCACAGAAAGAATTTAGACTTGCCAGAGAGGTTAAAGATAGTAAAAAAATATTTTTAGTTATGTCCTCAGCAAAAGGAAAAATAAGGAAATCATAGGATCTCTGTGTGGCGATGATAACCAGCTACTAACAGGAGACAGGGAAAAGGCAGAACTACTCAACATTGATGTGTGCAGCAGTCCTCTGCTAAAAAGCTTCTGTAGGCCATTTTTGCCCTAAAACACCCATTCAAAAGAACATGTCCTGAAATGGGAAATGATGGATCCATCTCTTTATCAGCACTCTTTATCAGAGTCACAGGGACACTTCTTTTCCCCTTTATGTTAGCATTCTATCTGAGGTGTGATGTAAAAAAGTTCCTGACAGAACCACAGATCTGAAACAGATACACATCTGATTTTTAGTAGGAATGTTGATGAAAGAGAGGACAGCCCAATCAAACAGGGCAATGATGAGGAATTTTATTCTGCCTGCTGGGAATAGGATGGATAATTCATTGCAGCAGCCCAGGTTTACATTTGAGGATTAATCTGGCTTCCATTCACCAAGGACTTTTTTTTAAAAACAACACAAAGAAATGTTGCAATATATTTTCCTAATTGTTCTTGGCTTCAGCAATATCAGAATTTCAACAGAATAATGATTGAAATATTAAACATTCATTATGTGAAATCAATACAGTTAGGGAAGATCAATTATGTTCTACCCAAGAGGATAATTGATTTTCTATATGGATTACCACCAATATTTGAAACATATTCACAGATAGTCTGGAGAACTGAAGAACACCCACTCTGTGAATTTGTTTCATCTATCTTAAGGCCTGACTATCGGAGAGCATGACCTTTCTTCTAAAGAACACCCAAAAACTAAATGTCAATTGCATCCCAAAGTCAACAAAAGAGAAGTAGAGCTTGGGGTGTTGGTTCAGGAAGATGCCGTGTTAGCCTAATTGTTTTAAAGGTAATTCACTCTTTTTACTGGTTGGCCATGTTTTACATTATTCATCCATAATGTGTTTGTTAATACATTCTTTATAAAATGCATTTTATAAGTGCTTACAAATAAGAATAGCCAAATATGCCCCAAATTTACTCCAGATGTTGTCACAAGCAAGGAGAAACTAAAGAAATACCCAATCATTAATCACCACAAACAAAAGTAATAAATTTGCACTCAAACTTTTAAAGTCAGCTTCTACCCCTTCTGTGTAGATATGGGCATGACATGGCGAACTTGTCATTTCCATTTTCGGATATCGTTTCCGTTACGTAACGGAAACAGTAACGAAAATTATAAGCTGTCAGAACTCAAACTCGAACCAAAAAAAAAAATTGGGTCTGATTTGTCATTGTTGTTCCTGGCATCGCACGGCAATCGCGCGATGCCAAGCGGCACAGAAAAAAAGTTTTAAAAATAAAATTAAAAAACCCCAATTCCCGGCCAAAAAAGCAGGCGAAAATATGCCTGCCTGAGGGCACCTACCAGAGTGGTGGTTTCTGGGGGGGGGGTTCCCCAGCCTTCCCCCCCCTCCTGTCCTGGGCTGCTGGTACCGGGCTGGGAGGGGGCATCCTCGGCGTCTCCATTTGCCATGTGGTGTGGGGGGATCCAAAATGGCGTCTGCAATATTTTTTTTTAAATCGTGGTCCAAAAAACCACCAAAGCACCACAGAAACATGCGAAAATTAGCTATTTTAAATGCTTGAATTTTTACAGTAGCAGCAGTGGGTTTTTTATAGCAGTAAAAGGTCGCACTGATTTTATTTTATTTTATTTTTATTTTTATTTTTTTTACACCTGCGCAATGATGGGCTGGCCATAGGATGGGACCATGCAAATTTTTGGACCCATTCTACCAATCGCATGGCCAGGTTTTGACTGACACTTCTGGATGTGCAAGAGGGCATAAAAAGCGAAGCACTCCCAGAAGAGTTGCAGTCTGGGCTTGGATATGGGTGGGAGAGGGCTGTGTGTAGCTGGCTGCTGTGCTAGACTAGTTTCGATTTTGCGGAGCCTTTAGATTTCAGTTAGGCAGGCAGGCAGGGAATTGATTCAATTGAATTTTTAGGAAATAATAATAATTCCTTTCATTCTCTGTCTGCTTTGGGGAATAGCAATGCAGTTTATTCTTTTTTATTCTCCTGCAGTTTGTTAGGATTTCTTATCTGATAGTGCTTCAAAGGGGGGGGAGGTTTGAGTGGGAGGGGAGGTGTGGATTTATTTTAAAAAATTCATTTGCTTGGTGGCAAGCCAAGGTCCTTTCATACCCTGCCTGCAGCTCTGCTGTGGGTGCACTGCCCACTTTGTTTGCAATAAAAATTGCAATTGCTTTATTCGATGCAGTCTTGTGCAGCAAGTCAGTTTAAAGTGTTTTCCGCCTGCTCTGGGTCATTGCGGGACCCGCGCCCACCGCCTCCCATGCCCGCCACCTGCGCGCCCACATGCCCGCACGCCTGCCCCTCCCCCCTGCCGCTGCTGCCGCCCGCCAATACCCCCCCGCCACCCCGCCCGCCGCCAAGAGCGCAAAAACACCTAGCGCCGGCGGGACGCCACTCGCTGGGATGTCAAATCGCGCAAAATCACGGCGGCGGTAACGACAAATGACACGACACGATGAAATGACAATTTTTTTAAAAATTTCATGAAAAACGGAAATGACCCAAAACAGACCCATCCCAAAAAACGACAACTCGAAAAAAAAATTTTCTGGTCGTGCCCATCTCTACTTCTGTGTGTAGCATTTCTAGATGTATCACTGTCCTGGCCCTGTTAGAAGACTCCTGCAAAGGCAGAAGTGAGAGCTTTCTTCTTCCTGATGGTAATGTGAGCATGGTATTGTGCATCACTATTGGGCCATTTCCTGGAGTTTGAATTATGAGTATTGAAGCACAATATCCCACATTCATAATCTGGAGGGTTTTTGAAGAAATTAATTGATATCATAATCTTCATTGTTGTCTTAGAACTGCAGAGAAAGGTCCCTATGGATCACGGAGTGAAGCCCCTGTTAAGGAAGCATGGTGGGGCCCAAACTCTCAGCCTCTGGCTCCACTCTCCAGCCGTTCTATGTTCAATGTAAGAATGGAATCAACATGGGAAATGGGGACTGTCCTGACCTTGGTTCCTCCTTTGTGATTGTGATCCCATGAAAAGTGAAGGCTATATAGGAAATGGCCACCCTACAGTGATAGAATTCCCAAGTGGGTCTTCTTTGCCTGCCCACACCAGAGTGGCATCAAAAAGTGCATGCTACGGGGTGGAGCTGCAGGGGCTGGGTAGACTATATAAGGCTTCTCCCTGCGGCTACCAGCCTCCTTCTTCCAGCCACAATTGCTGGAGTAGGAGTGCAGCACACACTTTTGATTTCGCAGGTGGCAACCAGGCAATGTTCAGCCTGGACCTGTACTGGGCCTCACGGTTTGAGCTGCTTTGCAGTGAGCAAATTCTTTACAGTTTAATTTCTTAATTTTACAGGCACTACTTTTTTAAAAAAGCAAGCCTTGTGTGAGGCAGTTTTGAGCGGGGGGAGCAGGAATTAAGTTAAGGGTTTTTAGAAGGGGGCGAAGAGGAAAGGATAAAGGATGAACAAATTGTGTGAGTGTAGGATATAGTTGGAGGGTACTAGATTTAAAAAATTAAAAAATTAAAAAATTGGCACTGTTGTTGGTCATCTTACTAGTGATGAAATTAGTGTGTGGGGGGGGATCGATTTACAGTATAGGTAGAGGCCAAACGTCAATAGCCAGTTAGTCATAGTGGTTTTTAAAAAGTGGAAGAGAGGGTATCCATGTTAGTCTTTTCAAGAATTGCAGGCAAAAATCAAAGAAAAACAAAACAAAACAAAAAAACAAAACAAAACAAAAGCTACCTTTTCCAGCACAACAAGGGGTTACCATTGACTCAATATCAATTTTGGATAGTGACATTGTGTACCCTAAGTCAGACTGGAATTCAAGGATGGTGTTTTGGGACTCACTCCTTTCACATTGGAGTTTTGACTTGGGTTTTGACATGGCAGGCATTCAACAAATTGGGAGATGGAAGTCCAAAGAATATTGAGCTTATGTGCAGCCTTTGCCAGACTGTTAGTCCTGTGCAGGTGTGTTCTTCTGTTCTTATCATTTAAGATTCAATACCAAGCATGCAAGCCAGAGTGCTGATATGCAGACATAGCTATGTCTTTTGGGGTGGCCAAGTAAGCAAGCATGTACTGACCTTGGCCTTGGAGCTTGGACTATGATCGAGTGGAAGGGGCAGCAAGGTATGCTCTGGGATAGTTTCATGGGTTGCACATCTCAGAGTTCTCCTGCATTGCCCCCTGACATGCTGCTAATCCAACTCAGTGGTCATGACCTGACCCGTGTGTCGGGCAAGGTGTTGCTTCTCAGAGGGATTGCTGACTTGAGAAGCTATATGGACAGGTTTCTGGTGATTCAGAGAATCTGATATGCATTGGTCCCACGTCAGGTCTGGAGATCAGCCCATGACCCGAGACACGTGGACAAAGTTCAAAAGGGCGTGAATAGGGAAGGTGCTAGATTTGTTAGGAGTGGGTTTGGGTCTGTAATTGGCTACCCAAACACAACTGTAAGTCTCCCTGAGCTTTACAGAAAGAACAGGGTCCACCTGTCAGGCCTGGGCCTAGAAATCTTCTTAGGTGATCTGCGGGGGGGGGGGTCTTGCTGCTGAGCTGCTCAGCTGGTGAGGTAAAGGGGCATACTCCATAGCCCCTGTATTGTGGTGGGTAGTGCAAGAGGTATCTGAATTCAGTTATACCCCAGGGTAAGACACCCTTAAGGTGCTAGGCAGCCCTCAGATAAAACTAAATTAGAGTTTTAGGAATGGCAAGCTCAATAAGTCAAGAAGAGTTAATAGCATTGGCAAATGTTAAAACTGAGGGCTGTCTTGAGGTAAGAAGAGCTGTAGCGGTTGGGAGGATGCTGAATAGGTGGGCAACGTCCTCCTGATGTAGGAAGCTCAAGCAATTCATGCAAGGACAGGAGGTCCAAAGGATACCTTGCCCATCACCTACTTGCACTATTGTCAGCACCTACTGTCAGCCCCTCCTTGCCTGAGGTAAATAAGTTCAGTTAAGTGAACATTTTGATAGTAATTAAATTGTTGCCTATTTTAACCCACAATACTTGTCTCACCTCTTTCTTTTGGCCTGGGTGGGCAAAGAGCCTCCTCTCTGCATGAGAGCTTTTTACACAGCGTGTAACCTTGGGTAACCATGGAGAATCTTCACATGTAAAAGAACCAGATGGTCTTCCACTCTGTTGCCTTTCGTATGAGCAGAGTGATGACAGATGTGATGAAGGTAGTGTGTTTCCCTCCTCCTGTGTTTCCTTGGTATTCCTCTGGAATGACTGAATAGGGGGAAATGTGAAATAATCTAGAATATATCCATACTGTTTTCACAACAATGTAATCTTAACTTGAATGTAATATAGGTAGAGGCCAGAACAAAGCAGTTGCATTGTTCCAACTGGTCCTCCATTTTCAAGGAGCATTAGAGTTCATAGTACCTCATCCTATAGGTGTTAAAATGTCCACCACCACCACCACCACTGCCACCTTACTTGTATTTCCACACATATGCTTTGATATTCTTCAGCAACTAAAATATGCCTTAAGATAATTATTGGCACTTTTCTTCACTCAGAAAAAAACTTTCTTGGGGTTTCTTGCATGCATGTTTTAAATATGACATAATCCCATATTACTACTTTTGGAGAATACCAAGATTGCTGATAACTTTTTGGAAAAATAATGGAACAACTGGTAACATTGCTTTTGTTACAGTACTACTAAAACATTGTTTTTTTGCAGATAATTTTGGAGGTTCTTTTAAAAAAATTAAATTAAAAAAATTAAATTAAAAAAATATTAAACGTTTTTTAAAATGTAAATAAAATGGAATTTGTTAGACATTTCTGTAGATAAATAACATTTTGAAAAGCTTCATATCTAGCACCAAGTGACTCTGAAACCCATTTGGGAAAGTGGGAGGAAAGGGATGAGGAAATTGTCCCTAAACAAGTCTTTAGAAACAGCAGCTGCCCTGTTTGCTGTCATAAATAGTGAATTTTGCCTCTGTATCCTAGCTTTGCTACAATATCTGCTTTTCCTCTTCTTCCATAAGCAGAACTTTGCTGTCATAAGTAGTGAAACCTGCTCAACATCTTCATGCCATATGGCAGTTGTTACTCTTGCTGCCAAAAATAACAACAGCCCATCACAGGGGTTGTCAGACTCCATCAGAACAAGTGTCCATAAAGCAAACAAGAACTACTGCACCCCGTAGAAGTGCAACTGAGATGAAACACAGTGGTGGTGGTGGTGGGGACAGGAGCCCTGATGGCAGGGCAACTTCTCCCATATGGAAGACCCAATAAAAATAAAACACTAAGAACACAGCCCTTCAGGAACAGTGAAAATAATAATAAATAATAATAAACTTTATTTTTATGCCACCTTTCTCCCTGAAGGAACCCAATAACCCTCAATGTCAATCAACAGAACAACAGAAGGGGGTGTTTAACTTGTGCAGGCCTCAACAGCAATGCAACTGCTCTTATTGTCTTCCTTATCTTTCATCAGAAGATGCTAGATATCGATCACATTCAGCAGAGGTAGGTTTGTCATCATCTTATTGGGTTTCTATTTTGGCTTTCATAGTGAGAAGCATCCAGGAAACATCTTGGAAAAGGGATCTGTCTGGAACCCAATGATTTGTTGCATTTTGGAAAAAAAGATAAAAAGAGATAGGCAGGATATCAAACAAATAAGAGAAAGTACTTTTCCACCCAGAGGATCACTGATATGTGGAACTCCCTGCCAAAAGAAGTGGTGACAGCTGTCAGCCTTGACAGCTTTAGGAAAGGATTAGACAAGTTCATGGAGAACGAAGATATCAATGGCTATCATTATGGATGCCTAAGGACAACCTCTGGGTTGGAGAGCTAGGCAGGATATTTCTCAATGCCATTTGCAGGGACTCATAAGCAGGTGAAGGCATCTGCTTGGAAATACCCTGAAGCAAATGGTGAGCCCCTGTGTGAGACAGAATGCTGGACTGGATGGGCTGTGGCCTGTTCCAGCAAGGCTGTTCTTATGAGGTTAGTATTATTACATTATTTTTCTGTGTCTCGGGAATTGCTCCATCTGCAGATTAAACAATGGCCAAAATCCTGTTACTTGGCATAGTAGATAGCACTAGAGAAGGCCCTTTGAATCGGTGTGGATTTAGGATTCAGCTCCTGAATCTCCATCATGTGACCAGACACATGATGCAGGTGTGCCATGCCATTCTGTCAATTAAGTGCAATTAGCCACAGCAGTTATGCAGATGTTATCTGAAAACCAATAGGTTTCTGATACCACTATAAATGCTAGAATCCTTCAGCTGCTTGGCCAGTTGCTGCATTGACTGGCCAATTTCAGGAAACATGGTTCAAAAAGAGGAACATTTCCAACTTCTAAGTTCAGCTTCTGCTTCTCCTCAGTTTCAAACTCCAGTTACATCGGGAGAGGACGACCATGGAACCCTGAGGAAGACCCCTCCCCATTCCTCCTGATATCAACATTCCAGAATCACTTGAAGACATCTGTGCCATTAGGGTTATGATGTCTTGTATTTACCCAGATATTGTAAATAGTGTGATTATCTTGTTTATTGTGTGGCTGTTTTGTCAAATCTGCAGTATTCTTGCTTATTGTAGGGAGTACCACAACCACAAAGTGGGTTTTATTAGCATGTGTTATTCTTCACAACAGCATGAGTTCCTGCTGCTGAATTATCCTTCCTGGAAATGCAGAGTGCTTTGTGACTGATACAAGGAAGAGTGACATATATCCTCTGTGGAAAGGAAAAGCATAAGGTAGGATCCTGTGCCAAGTTAAACCTGTCAGCCTCAATTAAGCTTATAATGTCAATTGAATGGCCTTCCTCTTCCAAAGGCATATAGGTCTCGGACTTGGGAAAATGAAGTGCATTTCCTTATGTTTGAAGGATTGTGTGCTGCTCTGATGGTGCCCTCAACAGTCTTGTGGTGATTTTTGCTGTATCAGGAAAAGACTTACCATAAACTCGGTTTACTTGAAGACTCAGGAGAGATTTGCAAGTTAGTGAAAATGGTCAAAAGTTAATACTCAATAAGCTCAACAAAATTAAAATAAAATTACATTGTGTTGGGGAAAAAGTGTTTGAACTGGGCCTAGATCTGTGTTATAAAACTAATTTAAAGCCATCTCAGAGGGAAGGTGACATGTCTTATCAATGATTTTACTCTTCCTCTTCATCTTTCCTTTCTTCCCTCCATCACCCACAGGGATACCATCTTGTCACCTCAGTGGTTCTCCTTTAGTTTAAGATTCTTTGTCAGACTGGGCAATGCAGATCTTGGGGGAGAAATGAAGTTTTTTAATTATTTATTTCACAGATGATCCTGCTTCTGAGCAAGAGCCTTCTTTCTCTATACTCTCCCATAGATTTTCACTAAGAAACCCAGGTCCAAAAACACTCAGACCCACAAGTAAAGTTATACATTAATTAAATTGCCCAGAAAATTCATTAGAAAATGGCCAAGTTACCTAGGAGCTTAATTTGTGCTGATACGCCAGTTTCAATCTCTGAGTGTCAGAGTGGGCACTTACACAACCAAAAAGGAGAAAAATCAGCCAAAAAGGGGGGGGGGACAAGACCGACCTGGATACTGATAAAAATAATGTTCTATGTATTAAAATGCATACAGATTCAACATTACAAATTTAGATGATATCTATCTATCTATCTATCTATCATCTAAATATCTCTTTGTATATGTATATATATACAGAGAGAGAGAGAGAGAGAGAGACTTGGTGAAGAACTTCTGAAAAGTCCTGATAATACATAAAGGTAAATTAGGGCACCTTTCCTGGAGTCCTTCTTAGGTGCCAACAGGCTGGTGGGAGATGGTTTTAGAAAGCTGAGAAAGACTGATAGATTGCCAGCCATCTGGGCTTTGAATGAGATAATGGGATCTCAGGAGGACCTCAAGGTTGATGTATTCCATTTCAAAAAACAGCCATAAATTGGCTCACAGCTGCCACTCTGATTGGAGGCCACTGCAGACATGCAGGGAAAATTGTATTTGAGAATGTTCTGGGGAAAATCCATTTTGATTAGCTAATCATCTCAAGGGAAGGTAGCAATGTAATTAAAAAAAAACAAGATCCCAAAGCTAATGAAGTCATCATACTTCAAGAATCGGTGCATTAATCTGTTGACATGAACTGGCACTCAGCACTGGCTTGTGGACCACAGAGTGCTAGTTATTGGCTACATCCATTCACAACCCTCACCCCAACC
Organism: Phrynocephalus forsythii; assembly: GCA_029282475.1. NCBI lineage: Eukaryota > Metazoa > Chordata > Lepidosauria > Squamata > Agamidae > Phrynocephalus > Phrynocephalus forsythii. The sequence goes on from JAPFRF010000006.1 coordinate 40,586,236, forward strand.
CCACTGTGCAGAATAGGCTAGCTAGCTGTCTAGCATTGTTGTGTGGGGTAGGATAGCAAGCTGTTGCATCAAGAGAGCTATTTATTCTAAGGTGAGGCTTAACCATTGTATTTTCACACCTACACCAAATATGGCGACCCTTGTGTAGATTTGAATGAGTTGCCCATGCTTTCTCCAACTTCACCATTTCCTTAATCAATTTGACACATGCCATGTAATTCTGGAAACTCCACTGCTTTCCAAATAAGCCCAGATGAATCAAATCACCATTGTTTCCGTAGCTTGCTTTCCAACCTCACACACCTCCGCATGACACCTCCATAATTTTTCATCACCCTGAAAAACTTTCTTGTTGATGCACTTTAAACGTCTGTTTCATGCAAGTGAACTTAACAGCAGCAGTTTAATTGCCATGGCATTAACAACATTTTATAATTATGCTCAATGTGGATTTCTTCATTGGGCAGAGAACTTAACAACATAACTTCAAATGTTTATCATTATGGGATACAGGTGAGCACTAAGTTCCTGAAGGCTAAACTAGACACACTAGTCCTCTGAATGACCTACATTTTTAATTTGGCATGAAACTACTTCAAGCTAGGAACAGAAACTAACGAAGCTGCCACAACTGAGGGAAGCAATAATCAACCGCTAATTTATTGTTGGACACACATTAAGCCTATGCATGAGGTGAACTGAGATTGGTTTCCTCCATTCAGATTTAGAAATCAGTATATATGTTCATGGAGTCAAACTGTGTTGTTGAAAATGAGTAAACAATCCACTTGGTTGTGGGAGTCCAGGATTATTAGTTCTGTTCAGAGAAATGCAAAGCACCAGACAATCTCTTCTACCCTAGCTGCTGGGAGACATTTCAGTTTGATAGATTCCTGCCCTAAGACCTTCAGTCTTTTGTGAAATTTTGCAACAGAAAAATGAAAAATAGCAACAAAGCTTGCATGTTAACACTTTAAAACAAAAATACTGCTATGCAAATGGTTGTAGCCATTACATGGCGGCTAATGCTGTAGAGAACACTGAGATGGCATTAAGGCCAACAAGATATGATCCTAAAGGTATCATCAGTTAGTTAGTTAGTTAGTTAGTTAGTTAGTTAGTTAGTTCATTCGTTAGTTAGTTAGTTAGTTAGTTAGTTATTGCCCATCTAACAAATGGTTACTCTCTCCTCATTCACTCCCACCTTAGTGGGGGTGGGTGAGGAGAGAGAAGTTACAGAGATACAGTGGACCCTCGTATAACAAGCAGTTTATTTAATAGAAAATCAGTTTAAGAGGAAAATTTCTGGAGATGGGGGAAATCGCTTAACTGAATCACCTATGAGGCGAATCTGTACAACAGAAAAATGGTCGCGAATAGGGATTAATCTCTTTTCAATGCATTCCTATGGGAAATTTGTACAAAGGGAAATTTGCTTAACAGAATTTCATTTGGAACGGATTCATTCCTTTATACAAGGTACCACTGTAATTTCCTCCTTTGCTGTGGAACTCACTATTTTTACCCTTATGTCCACCACCCACCACTGCCTCTCCTGGTATTTCCTGGGAGTAAGCAGGGTTGGCCCAGTTGTTAGGCAGGATGAAGCAGCTGCCTGAAATGGAGATTCCATAATGAAAGAAAAGCTGTTTGTCATTTAAGAGGTTGTGGTTTGATTTGGTTTGGTTTGATTCGTATACTCATTTTGTTCTGTAAATCTGCTGTGAAGAATTAAGTGAGAAGCTTGTGGTATATCTACTACAGAGCTTGATCTGAGTGGATGAAGGCTGCTTTGTTTCAGGCAGCTAATTTTCTTAAGTCAGCCCTGGAGGGAAGCCTCACCTGACCCTAAGTGGATACTGTATGTAAGTGGAATATTTACATGGCAGCTATGGCAGGGAGGAAAATGATTAAACTTCTGCTGCACAAACTGTACAGATGAGGATTATGTACCTGCTCTTATTAACTCTAATACTAGCACTATAACACACTTCTAGCATTGAACTAAGATTTGATTGCTGTGGAATGGTGATGCTTTCAGACAGTATGTCACTTTTTAAAAGCCAGGCTCAACATTTACTTCAGATGCTAATAATGATCATACTTCTGGCTTACTGTATGGTGACCCTTTTCAGGGTTTTCTGGGTAGAGACTACTACTTGTGCCACTTGCCCAGGGCCAGCCCAGGCTGGCTCTACTCCCAGGAGCCACAGTGGGGAATCAACCAGCTATCCTCCAGTTCCACAGCTAGACACCTAAGGCCCTTTGCTACCCAGACAAGACAGAACAACTAAAACAATGGAGAGATGTGATAAAGAAGCAGTGAGGATTTTGTAGTATATATGGTTAGTGCCAGGGGCAAGGTGTAGAAAATGATGACTTTTGTGGTGCCAGAAATATTTTAAACTTTCTTGGACTGGTCTTGGCTTGATAAAGGCAGAAGAGGCAATGAGGAGGCTGCATACTAGGTGATGCAGCACTGTGTGTGGCCGAGACATTATCCACTTACATCTTGATTCAGAATAATTGATTTCAGTCCGTTCACTTGCTCTGCATTCTAAACACATGGATTGCCTCACGGCTCCCAATGGAAGAAGTGTTTGAAAAGGCTTCTCACATCACACATTTCATACACCATGACCTTCCTATTGGGAAATGAATTTCACTGGGGGGGGTGGAGAAAAGAAAGCATGTCCTCCCTTTCATAAGCCTGAAAAAAATAAATAAATAAATAAACCCTGGGAAATAAGTACAGTAATCAGGCCAACAACAGCAACTAGAGATGGGCATCAACCAATAAAATGATGATTCATTTCGTTTCAGTTTGTTTCCAGTCTGGTTTGACTCGTTAATTACGAAACAAATTATTAGAAAAAATGTTTCATAATTTGTTTCAGTTCAGATTCATTTTTTCTGTTTTTTTAAACCCCACCGGTGGGTTGATGATGATGATGATGATGATGATGATGATGATGATGATGATGATGATGATGATGATGATGATGATGATTCCACCTGCCGGTCTGAATTATTTTACTTTATTTTATTTTATTTGTTACTGCCAGCCACGTGGCCCACCTACCAGCTGTAGAGCGGGCCAGTCCACTTTTTAAATTATTTTCGTTGCTGGCCTGCAGGCTGTTTCTATGGTTTGCAAGCCAGTTCAGTAACCCGTGGGCCAGGTCCAGTGCTTGCGGGCCAGTACTGGGCCCGCGTGCTGGATCAGGTTTTTTTTTATTTTTATTTTTTATTTTTCATTTCATTTCATTTCATTTTTTATTTTATTTTATTTTATTTTATTTTATTTTATTTTATTTTACTTTATTTTATTTTTGTGCCGACCACGTGGCCCTCCTACCAGCTGTAGCGCAGGTTGGTCGGCTTTTTTTTAATTTTTTCTTTTCCTGGAGGCTCCTGGACCCACCCTGCAGCCAGGACGGAGGTCCCCAGGAGCAGCGCCAAGTACGAGACACCGTCGGCAAATGAAACGAAATGAAACAAATGGAAATTTCCATTTCATTTCGTTTCATTTCTCTTAGAGGGGGCAGTTCATTATTCATTTTGTTAGGTAATGAAATGGATAATGAATAATGAAACAAGCCAAAAATTTGTTTCATGCCCATCTCTAACAACAATGGCTGTTGCTCTGTCTGTGTATTTGAAGTCGAAGTAGCTACACAGTATATTTCTTTTTTTGGACATGAATATTAACTCCACATATGAAAAATGTAATGTGTGCAGCAGCCCTCCAGCTGCACTGTACTTCACTTCTTCTAGAGGTGCCATTTAGGGAAGATTTGGGGTGTTTTATATGCAAATAGCAGTTAGAAGCAGGAGTTCTGCTGTGATTCTAGGAGTGGATCTATTGCTTCCTGGATTTCCAGTCCCCATTGGAGATAAGCTGGTGCTGTGTTTTTGAAGCAAGTATGTGAGGAACCAAAGTAAGAGCCACATTAGGGGTTTTGGTCAAACCTCCCATGCATCTACTCATAGTGTGGTCAATGTAGGTTATGGGGACTGAAGAATGAGAGGCACAAGAGAAGTCCATCATGGGGCTTCAGAGCCTAGTTGTGGACTTGCACCAGAGGATGACTGGCTCAGGAATGATGTGCCCTGCAAAACATCACCAGGGCATTTCACAGAGATCCTACAATTTAGACTGTGCAGTTAAGTATGTCAATGAAATAGGCATGCAAGAGTTTAAATACAGACATGATGCATGCTCCGCGGGTGGCTTGTCCACCCGCGGTGCGGATTTGCCCCTCGCGAGAATGGCGAGGGGCGAGACAGGACCCAGAGGTCCGGGATGGAAGGGGGGAGGAGCGCCCTATAAGGGGCGGCTCCTCCCCCCAAATGACATCAGTCGGCTGCCGGCGTTCGGAGAGGACCTTCGAACGCCGGCTGCACAGTTCGGCTTGGCCCGGGCCGCCAGAAGCGGAGCCCGCGGGGGCATCGGCCCTCCCCCGAGCGAACGGGGCCGTGCAGCCTGGGCGGCGCGAGAGAGGGCCGGCCGCCGGGCTCCGGCCCTTCGGAGGCCGCAGCGACTGCGAGTCCTGTGCGGCGGCGCGGCGCGATCCCGGCCGGGCGAGAGTGGAAGCAAGCCGGCGGAGCCCAGGCCGGGGAGCAGGCGCGGCCGGAGGCTTAGGCGCGGCGTCCGGGGAGCGGCGGCTGGAACAAGGGGAAGGACGGCGCGGCCGGCTCCCGGCCGCTGCCCGACGGCGGACTCGGGGGAGCGGCATCGGCCCTCCCCTCCCGAGTGAGCGGGGCCGCGGAGCCCGCGCGGCGCGGCGTGGTGCCGGCCGGCACCCCCTTGTTTACCTTACTGGCCGGGGATGGGGGGGCGGCGAGCTGGCCGAGCCGGGAGGGACCGGCGGGCGGGCACGTCATCCTCCCCTCCCCCTTGGCAGGCTGCAGCGCCGCAGCGAAGGACCACGCAGCCGGCCTGGGCCGCGGCCTGGCGGCAGGTTTGGGGGAGTGGCATCAGCGCTCCCCCATGGTGCGCGGAGCCTGGGCGGCGTGGTGCGGAGCCGGCCAGCCCCCCCCCGCTAATCTAAATAACTGGGCCGGCGACTGGGGGGGAAGCGAACGGGTGCAGCCCGGAGGAACGTCTGGCTGGCGTGCGGGCACCTCTCCCCCTCCCCTACCTCTCGCAGACCGTGCTGGGGAGCACTGGGCCCCTACAGAACCCCAGACAGCAGTAAGGGGTACTCTCTCAGGCCCGGGAGCGGGCAGGACAGTCCATCCCCCCCCGCACCGGGAAGCAACAGGCTACCCGCCCCTCATTCCCGGGAGCCAGCCGGGGCTGGGGGATTGCATGTTGGGAGTGGCGGGGTCTGTAATACCCATGACAGCCTGCCATGTAGATTGGCACCTTCCGACGGGGTGGGGGGATAAACGGTGGGGAGCGGGGCATGAGAACACATGAGGAGCCAGGCTGGATCAGGCCGGAGGCCCATTTCAACCAGCCCCCTGTGCCTCACAGCGGCTCCACCGGATGCGTTTGGGAGCGCGTGGGACTGGGTATCTGTTCCCTGGTGCCGCTCCCCTGCATCTGGCGCTCGAGGTGCCCTGGTTTGAGCCTGGAGATTACACATCGCCAGCAGGGGTTGTAAGCCGTGATGGACCTTCCTGGCCCGTGGCGGGGAGTTCCATGGACCTGCAATGCGCTGGGGGGAAAATATTTCTTTTGTCAGTTCTTGCTGAAAAGGCAAAGGTGCAGGGAACAGTTAGGGCGGCAAGAAGTTGCTATATGTTGCGAAGAACCAGGGGAACCCTTGCCATGCGGAGGCCATGTGGGGATTGATATCCATGGCGTGGGCTACGCCATCCAGTCATTTTTAGAGACAAGAATGCAGTGCTATTATGGGCTAGACGAACAAAGGGGTTCCTTTTCCCTAGCATTAGCTGACATTGGAAGGTGTTGGGTAAAGCTTGCATAAACCTTTGACACGTCTTGTCACTCTGATCTGATGAGGCCTTCCTGAAAGGTGCTATGTGGAGAGCAAGATACATTATAACTCAGCGCAGGCGTTTCTAGATCGCTGCCTCTGGACAACACTCCCCTGCACCTGGCCTTTAAAAAGGACATTGGTCTATGCCGGGAGATAACACATATCCTTCATGGATTGTAAACTGGGAGAGACGTTTCCTCCAGCACAGATGCGAGCAACACATCCTGTGGCAGGGAGTTCCACAGACTAATAAGAAGCTGAGTATGGAAGAGTTTTCTTAGCTGAAGGCATTCAAATTGGCAACCGCCCACTGTTCACCCTATATTCCACCCATAGGAAGAACATCAGGAGAGCCGTGCTCGATCAGGCTAAAGGCCCATCCAGTACAGCTGCCTGTATCTCACAAGTGGCCCACCAGATGCCTCGGGGAGTGCATCGGACTAGATACCTGTCCCCTGATGCCTCTCCCCTGCACCTGGCCCTGGGGTACCCTGGTTTCTCCGTCAGGGTTTGGAGTACCCTGGATGGAAGCGCCATGGTTGCTCTACCAGGGGACCACGGACGGCAGTGGGGTGGCCCCCATAGCTGGCCCGGCCCCCGGCAAGGGTTGCAGGCGAGGAGCGATGCCCCCCCCCGGTTACACAGGAGGCTCGCTTTAAAGCATGGGAGGCACCACAGCGGGTGGTGGGCACGGGAACCCAGCCAGCCCCAACTCTCAGAATCGGGGTGCGTCCCGCACATGCGGGTCAGTGGGAACAGGGGAAAGCCTTGATTCATGATACGTGGTCTCGTTGCAGTGTTCGAGCAGAGGGAAGCAGCCATGGGACTGGCAGCGGGGTACAGCGAGGCCTCAGCCTCGCTCAAGCGCCTACGTCTGGCACCGCAGAATGCAGATGAGGACGAAGCCCTGGCAGCGGAACCAGGGGGAGGAGACCAGCCCCGAGGCCTGCAACGGAGAGCACAGCGATCAGTGAGTGGGCGTGCGCACCTGAAACTGAGCTCACGATCATTGGGCCTTGGCCAGGCGGTAGTATCTGGGCCGGGGTAGCTGCCCCGGTACAGGGAACAGCACAGGCGCCGCCTGCCCAACTACCAGTGGCCAGGCTTACGACGGGGTGGCCGATCCCATCGTGGATGCCCGGCTAGCCCCCTCACAGGTGGGGCTGAGACCGGTCCACCCGACACTCCCGGGGGGCGGGCTAGGTCAGCACCACCCAACTCTGCCGGGATTCCCCCCCAATGGGGGCACCAGGCCGGTGGCCGGGCTGGTCGGTGATCAGCCATTTGGCTGGGGGAAGGGCATCATGGCCAGGGAGGGGTGCAGCCCCGGGCTACCCCGGGGTAGCAGTGGCCGCCTTGCCATAGGGCTCCTGCGCCTCACCATTTGGGCATCTTGTGTCTCTGCCCACTAGGGAGAACAGCTAGCGGGGGGCATTCATAGTCAGCCTCAGCTTAATCGCTGGGGAGCAGGATACCAAGGAGTGGGAAGGGGAAGACCCACGAGGCGGGGAGCGCAGGCTCAGAAAAAAGCCGCTTGCTCCTGGGCATTATAGCTGCCAGCCTACCTGAATTTATGTCTCGACCTGCAGGCCCACACATAGGGGGGCCCAGGTGGTGCTTAAGTATCTAGATAATATATACGGGCTGGCGGGGATGTTCCGGGCCATGCCTGGCTTACGTACAACAAGGCATTTCATCGTGGGGTGGCCCTGAACCCCTACGTCCGTGCGACGAGCCGCTGCCACCCACTTGTTACAGTTCGGGACCCTAGTAGGCTGATACTGGGCAAACGGTACGACAGTGGCCACGCCATAAAGATGGGGCCGGACACCACACCTGCCCACGCTGCAAGCCAGCCGGGTCAGGTCCCACCGGTCTGCTGAGGCTATAATGGCTAGGGAGGCTACGGCAGGAAACCCTGCCGTTTTAATCATGAGTGTGTCATTGGTGGGGCACACCGACAAGCGACCGGTTGCAGTGGAGCCCCCCCCCCGCAAGGACAGCCATGGAGGGGGGAAGGCCCTAGAAGTGGGAGGTACGGAGGGGACCCCCCCTTGGTAAAGGGGCTCTGCCCGATCGGTCTGGAGTGGTTGCAGCGATGGGCTGCGGCATACCCCGTATGGCAGCAGCACGTGGTCTAGTGCAGGATTTCGAGGGGGGGTTCCCTAGTCCGTTTAAGGAGGACCACATACCTTGGTTAGCACCAAACGGTAACCCCGGGATGTTGCAGTAGGGGCGGCACCCCCAAGGATGTCCGGGGGCGTGCCCGCGGCCCCATCTAGGAGCCACCAGTACTATCTCTGCGAGTGTCCCCGATGGACTCGGTAACAGAGGCTGTGCCAGGGGAGTTTCGGGTACTCCATCACCCGTCCCATCCGGCTGGGGTATCTAGAAAGGACGGGAGATCACTGGAGCATCTACATAGGCTGGGTAAATATGGTGCGCCACTGGGAAGCCCACCTGTTCTGTGGACTCACCGGCCCCGGCAGGTACAGAGCCCCGTTGGAGCAGTTTCGCGCACTGGCCCTCGGGCGGGGGCCTTCCAGTAGTCGAAGGAACGACCGAAAGGCCCAGTCAGGTGCTCACCTTCCTGGGCATAGGGAGGGACACCGGGGGAGGAGTTCACTGCCTTTAGGGATGCCCAGGGCCTGTCCTAACGGTCCCCCCCCTGCCCATGGGGTACCTTCAGTGATTATTGGTCTCCCTACATCACAGGGGACTGGCTCCGAGCCCCTGGAAGGGGTAGTTGGCCACTTGCAGCGGCAGCGGTAGGCCATGATCTGTCCCCATTTGCCGGCGGGGAGGCAGGCATCTCAGTCTTTGACGGATGCGTACGGCCGTGGCCGGCGCTTTAACGTGTTACTTGTTTCCCCAGGAGCGGAAGGCTGCGCATGGTGAGCGAGAATTAGCTTGGTACCAGGCCATGGAAGTCGCACGTGGGACAAAGGGGCAACCATGGTGGGGTGGGGAACGAGAGGAGCGTGGTGGCCTGAGCGCCCCGGAGGAACTATGGCTGCGGAGGGGGCATCTCGACGGGCATTCGCCCGATTCACTTGGGGGGGAAAGGACTTAACCAGGCAAACTGGCGAGTCCCTAATCCTCAAATTTGGGCGACCTGGTGTCTGAAAAGGCCCGGGTTACGGCCTGCAGGGCGCTCTGGTTGACGATGGTTTCGCGCCAGACTGGGAGAGCAAACTGTGACCCACACAAAACGGAACCACTCCCGGAAAGTGGTGAACAAGAGGTTTGTCGGGCGGCCTGCCGGGATTTGGGGGCAGTGATGGGCCACCCGGAGACCAATGGATGCAGGACGGAGCCATGCAGGCCAGACGGTGTATACCTGACGGACATGGGCACCAAGTGGTTCCTGCTGGAGTGGAGGAGGGGCCGGGCTATGGAAGTGGCTGTTAATGGGTGACCGGGGCCATAGCAAGGCTAGGCCCTCGGCAGTGGCGGCTAAAAGCTGATGGAGGGCAGCGGTGAGCACAAAACTAACAGCTTAACACAAACCTCCTCATCCACAGCACTGCGGGCCAGGAGGTCTCGGTGCTGGGGTGGGAGAGAGGAAACGCCTCCCTGCCCTGGGAATATCCCAGATGGGTGACAGAAGGGGCATGGAGGATTAAATAAATTGACTGGCCTGGTGGGTGCTGTCGGACGACTGCACCACCTGGGGGTTCGTGGCTCGCCCGATGCTGCCCGGTTGGAGGGGTCCCGGGAGACCCCGGGGTTCCAACCAAGTTATGGATGCCTGGCCCCTCCTGTTGTGGTTGTTAATGATTGGTTATATGTGTTAATAAAGTGTGGCCCATCTATCCCCAACACACTGTCTCGCCTGATCATTTCGAGTGGGGGGGCAATGTATTTAATAGAACCTAACATTGAATAAATCCATCATCCCTGCATGCCCATCAGGGGCCGCTTAAAGGACAAAAATGCCACCAAGCAAGACACAAATGTTGACTGCCTTTTTAAAGCGAGAATAGAAGAGCAAATGGAAACATACATGGCTCCATGCACATACAGCTAGTGACCAAAACTTATAACCACATTACCCACGTTAGGACTAGGAAAGGGACAAAACTAACATGCACAAGGAAAATTAGTTTTTGTGGCACCTTGTAGACCAATGGTGGGTGGGTCAGTGGAGGACACTTGGCCCTACAGATAATGTTGAACTGCCTTGCCAGTGAAAAGGAATACTGGGAGTTGAAGTTCAACTCTATCTGAAAGGATGCACTTTATCCACTCCTATTACAGCCCAAAGTCCATTTTGGCGCAAGCTGTCTGGTGATAATTACAGTGTGTGATGTTATACAGCCATGCTTATAAGCAAGGCCCATGCAGTGTAACTTAGAAGGCAGGGAATCTCATTGCATTTCTGGTTCGCTGACAATTATAAGTGTGTGTTATATACCCAATATTTAAAGATGCCTCAGAACCAATAATATAGGACAATAATAAGACATGTTTCCAAGAAAATCTGTAGTCTGCAGGAACTCTGAATGGCTTAACATAACACAGAGAGCTTGAGAGGGGGATTATTTAGCCAGGAGCAGTTTGCCTTACAGATTTATATGGAGTTCTCCAGTAATAGGTGGCTGGTCCTTTTTACTTTGCCACCTAAAAGCCAAGAGTGCTAAGTCTTCCTAATTAAAAGGATGATTCTTTAACCATGAAATCTATATTCTATCATGTTCTCTGTTCATTACACAGCCTGTAATTTTAGACATGGCTCCAAGTTTCACTCCATGAAGATTATATTAGTTTAATCAAGGGAATGATAGATGTGCAGCTCACTCAGTCTCCATGAGGGAAACTTCTTGAATGACAAATCAAATTACCCACACTGAAGAAAGATAAATAGATTTCCTAGCATAGAATGAGACTGACAAGAAACAGTTTTCAAACATATAATGATGTATCAAGGAAATCATTGCATCAAGAATTTTATTTACTATTATAATTATTTGCATTTGCATTTTGAATCCTTGCTCGCCTTTTAAGAATGGACAAAGTCCTGTCTCACTGAGGATCAGCATTAAGTACAAATTCAATGGACTTATTAAATTTTGTTCCAAAGTGTTCCTTTTTATATTAGATTTCTAAAAATAGTGCTGTTAGCCAGTCTTTATATTTTTGAAAGAAGGAAAGAAGTCACAACTAATGCTTCCTAATTATGAATGAACAATGAAAGGGCCAATGTGGTCCTAACAATTGCACATGTGCAAAGAGAAGATGATAACTTCTGTTGGATGACTAAAGATAAATAAACAAATAGCAAATAGTCATGGATGAAACCCACTGACTCAGACTCTAAGCACCACCCCATGAAGGAACTGCATTTCATCCATGAAAGTTTGCTATTTGTTTTATTTTTTAATTTTCCAATAAAAGATACCACTTATTGATGCATTTCTAATGTTGGTGTTGCAAAGTGGCGCTTAGGAATAAGGGTATAACTAATGCTTGCATTTTTCCTCATCTTCAATAAATGTGTTTTGACACATCAGGACGCCACATCAAAAAAAGATGAGATTGTTCTTGCAAAAGTGAAAATGAATTTTTAAAATGGGCACTTTTTAAAGATAAGCAGCAGGGTGGTCTTGTTCTGCTCTGTTGGCAAGGACCTCACGTTTTTGTGCCCCAAACTCACCATATATATAAAAACCTTGCACTTTACTCAAACTTCATGTTTTTCTGTACAAAATAAAAGGGTTGTTTTGCACTAGAGAGAATTCATTGAAATTTTTACAAACAAATGATCAAAGGCATAATAATAATAATAATAATAATAATAATAATAATAATAATAATAATAATAATAATAATAATAATAATAATAATAATAATAATAAACAACCATAAAAAACTTGTTGAATTTGCCAAGGAGGAATTAAGCTTTCTGAATGTTTCCATTACATCGTAAGAAAATGAAACAAGCAAAGATTTAAATATCTGTTTGAGATGTATAAAGGAAAGGGAATGTTGGAACTCATAGTGGGTTTTTATTATAAAAAATAAGCAAGGCCAATTATAGATCTAGAACCTAACAAAAGCACAATCAATGTAACATTACTTTTTCAGATGTCATTTTGCCTGTTATGCTACTGTTGACATGTTAAAAGTATGCACCCTTATTAGAACAACTACATATAGGATAAAGGCGGCAGGTTAGGAGTGGTTCTTAGGAAGAGTCAGGCACGTGTTCAGGCAGCACATGTTCAGGGGCAGGGAGAACAACCCCGCAGCCATCTGTCCTGAGCCCTAACCTCCAGTTCATCTCCTCTGTTGGAAGATAGATCTCTATATACTACTGACCTAAACTTGGCCATAGACTTTCAGAAGATATGTAAGAGACTCTGTCTTCCTTTTGAAGAGTCACATCCAACTACCAACATGTAGATGGCACTCCATTTTAAACTTTACCATGGGCTACCATGTATCTTGGCCCATCCTTGGGCAAAACAGAAATGAACAAATACCTCCCTCAAAAATAACCCAGAGATACTGTATTTCTGTGGGAAGCAAATGAAGAGCCCTACGGGAATAGGAGGAGCATGCTGATGCATCGACCTTGAACTGGTGCAGTTTTCTGAGTTGCAGTAGATCCTGAAAATGTTCATCAAGACCAGAGGAGTAGCTGTGATTGCACTGGATAGATTTATGCTTAAATTGCACAAGGAGATTGATTGGAAAGAAAGAAAGAAAGAAAGAAAGAAAGAAAGAAAGAAAGAAAGAAAGAAAGAAAGAAAGAAAGAAAGAAAGAAAGAAAGAAAGAAAGAAAGAAAGAAAGAAAAATCTAGGCACTACCTCTCTCCACCAGAGAGGGTTATTGCAACTGAAAGTTGTGCCGGTTCAAGCATGAATGCTCGTGTGAACCCCAGCATGAAGCAGCACACTGTAGGGCCACAGCAAGGCTGCAGCATGGGGGGCAAAAAGACTCGGGTAGCATCAGGAAAATGGGGGCAGGAGGACGGCCGCATCCCAAAGGGCCCCAGCCCAATTAAGATGGGTGTGTTAGAGGAGTGGTTGCAGCAGTATCCTGACCAGGAAGTTGACTGTTTCTTGTTACAAGCTTTTAAGTTCAGGTTTTGGATTCCATTCATGTTCTCTGCAGCCAAAGATGGAGGAGATCTATACAGTCAGCAAAAACAAGACCTGGTGCTGACTGTGGCTCAGATCATCAGCTTCTTATTTCAAAATTCAAACTTAAACTGAAGAAAGTAGGGAAGATCACTGGGCCAGTCAGGTATAACCTAAGTCAAATCCCATATGAATACACAGTGGAAGTGAAGAATAGATTCAAGGAACTAGATTTGGTGGACAGAACACCTGAAGAACTATGGATGGAAGCTTGTAACATTGTACAGGAGGCTGCAATGAAAAATATTCCAAAGAAAAGAAAATGCAAGAAAGCAAAGTTGTTGTCCAACAAGGCCCTGCAAATAGCCTGAGAAGGGACGCTTGCAAGGAGAAAGGGAAAGATACAGAAAATTGAATGCAGACTTCCAAAGAATAGCAAGGAGAGACAGGGCGGCCTTCTTGAATGAACAGTGCAAAGAAATAGAGGAAAACAACAGAAAAGGAAAAACCAGAGATCTGTTCAAGAAAATTGGAGATATTAAAGGGGTATTTCGTGCAAAGATGGATATGATGAAGGACAAAAATGGTAGGGACCTAACTGAAGCAGAAGAGATCAAGAAGAGATGGCAAGAATATACAGAAGAATTATATCAGAAAGATCTGGATGTCCCTGATAACCAAGATAGCGTTTGCTGACCTGGAGCCAGACATCCTGGAAAGTGAAGTTGGGCCTTAGAAAGCATTGCAAACAACAAGGCCAGTGGAGGTGATGGCATTTTGAACTCTTTAAAATCTTAGAAGAGGATGCTGTAAAGGTGCTGCATAAGATATGCCAGCAAATTTGGAAAACCAGCAGTGGCCAGACACTGGAAAAGATCGATTTTTTCCCAATCCCAAAGAAAGGAAACGCCAAAGAATGCTCCAACTATCGACAATGCACTCATTTCACATGCTAGCAAGGTTATGCTCAAAATTTACAAGGCAGGCTTCAGCAGTATGTGGAAAGAGAACTTGCAGAACTACAAGCTGGATTTCGAAGGGGCAGAGGAACTAGAGATCAAATCGCCAATATGCGCTGGATTATGGAGAAAGCCAGAGAGTTCCAGAAAAACATCTACTTCTGCTTCATTGACTATGCCAAAGCCTTCAACTGTGTAGACCACAACAAACTATGGCAAGTCCTTAAAGGAATGGGAGTGCCTGACCACCTTATCTGTCTCCTAAGAAATCTATATGTGGGACAAGCAGCAACCATCAGAACTGGATATGGAACAACTGACTGGTTTAGAATTGGGAAAGGAGTACGACAAGGCTGTATACTGTCACCTTGCCTATTTAATTTATATGCAGAGTACATCATGAGAAAGGCCGGTCTGGATGAATCACAAGCCGGAATTAAGATTGCCGGAAGAAATATCAACAACCTCAGATACGCAGATGATACTACTCTAATAGCAGAGAGTGAGGAAGAATTAAAGAAGCTGTTAATGAGGGTGAAAGAGGAGAGTGAAAAAAATGGGCTGAAGCTCAACATCAAAAAAACTAAGATCATGGCCACTGGTCCCATCACCTCCTGGCAAATAGAAGGGGAAGAAATGGAGGCAATGAGGCTCCAGTACTTTGGCCACCTCATGAGAAGAGAGGACTCCCTGGAAAAGTCCCTGATGCTGGGAAAAATCGAAGGCAAAAGGAAAAGAGGTTCAGATGGATGCTGCAGGTTCCTCAGGTTTTAGGGTATTTTGTTGTGGCTCTCGGTATAGCAGGACCTGGCCCGAGCAATGACAGGCGGAGGGCGTCATGAGGGATTTGATGTTTCTTGAGCTTTTCCCTATCTGGTGAGCCTTGTGTGTTTGGTTCGAGGCCTGGGCTAACTTTGTAGTCTGGTTTTGGTATGATGACTTGGCAGTTGTGCGTATCATCAACAACTTCACATCAAAATCGGACAGAGTCAAGAGGCTGCTCATAGCATTTACATTGAGATCCTTGTGGTACAATATAGTGGTGCATGCACATGATGTCCCAGGGGTTGATAACAGTATTGCTGATGGTCTGTCCCATCAACAGGTTGAGCATTTTCAGGCTCTTGCCCCCGTAGCATCTGACCTCCCTGTGAAGCTCCCAGAAGAGCTATGTCTGGTTGAAGAGCTGAGGTGGATAGGACACCAGGATTAGTTTTAGCACCAAGAACCAAGAGGGGTTATGAAGTGGCAGTGAGGGAGTTTTGGGAGTTTCAGGATAGTTATGAGTTGAGGCAGTTGTGGCTGATCCCTGTGGAGCACCTGTGGAAGTACCTGATATACCTGCATTGGAAGGGTTAGCCATCAGCTCTTTGCAGGGAAAAATGTCAGCCCTAGCATTCTACATGAAATTTCAGGGCTGTGCGGACATGATAAGCAACTTTAGATTGTGGAAAATGGTGGAGGGATACTCGCTTCTCTTTGACCCCGGACACCTTGGCGAGGATGAGCAGGTCGTGGGATAATATTTGTTAGGAATGGTTATGAAGCTAGGTTGTTTTGGGCGGGTACTTTGTTGGCATTTTTGAGGGCATTCAGGGTGAGTGAGCTGGTGGCAGTGAGTAGGGGCAATCAGTCCAAAGTAGCTTTGCAGGTGGCGGATATTACAATGCAGGGAGATGTGGTGATGATTGGTGTCTGTATATCCAAGATGGATCAGCAGGGAAGGGACACCCGGATAGTGTTAGGGCCTTGTTCCAGGCAGATATTTGCCCAGTGAGGGTCCTGAGAGAGTATTTAGAGTTGAGAGGGATGGGCGAGGGCTACTTGTTTGCACGTCAGGATGGCCTGCTTCTGACAAGATTCCAGTTTTGGGAGTGATCGAACACAGTGCTTCATAGGCTGGTAGTGGGAGATTTAAGATTTAAGATTTAAGATTCAGCACTCACTCATTTCAGATTGGGGCAGTGTCCACAGCAGCTGCATTGGGGTATGGCCCAGAAGCTATTCAATGCCTGGGTAGGTGGTCATCACACTGTTACAAAGTTTACCTTAGACCTTTAGCTGCCTTTTAAACTGTTGATTTTGCCTTTTACAGGGTTGAGGTGCCATGGTCCCCTTTGGTGGATTTTGATTATTGGCCACAGTTTTATATATTGGGCCAAAAAATATGCAGCACGGGACAGTTGGTGACCAAATTTGGACTGGGTGATTTGGCCATTTTGGAGTGGAGGGTAAGCGTGGGATGAAGTGGTATGACTTCCTTCATACTACTTCCCTTGCAGCCTATGGAAAGCCACTAGATATACTCCTCGTTCACCTGGGGGGTAACATTTTTTAAATTGTACTTTCATTTTCCTATAACAATTCTGTCTCACAGTGTTCAGTTTCAACAGGAAATGTGTCACCACCACATTTCCAAATATTATAATGTTTCTTGTCATGACATGTGAAGTTAAAGTCAATTATTTTAAAGTATATAGGATATCACAGTTACCATTGGCAATTACACCCTCCTGTTACCAAGACAGCATGATGCAACAGAATTGTTTACAAAGGGGAAATATATCCCGCAACTTGCCAACAACAAAGTGCCAGCTGGAGCCAGTAGATCTCAGCGGAATAGTAAATGTAAAATTGACATTCTCCAACCTAGAATGCATTTCTCTTTGAAGGCTAGAAGGCTACAATCATACACAGCCAATATTAAAGTAATATATATCCTTTTTCTCATGATGTGATCAGAAAAGGATAAGAATCTAGGCTAAATCAGGAAAGATTTATCACAGCTGGAGGGTCTCTGCCATACAGTAAAGCTGAATGAAGTGCTCACCTCACGTAGCAGAGAACCTGGAACAGGCTCACCACTCTATGCCTTGCACTACACCAGAAGGGCTCCTGCTGATTTTGAGAGCTGTTCCTCCAGAATTACCTAGTTCTTTTCTCCTAGCTTAGACAATCTGTGGAGTCAAGTCACTGAGTGAAGGCTGGCTGAGAAAAAAATTCCCCATGACATCTCCCATAATGTCTTGGCTCCAAAGATCCCTGGAAGGCAGGCACTGAAATGTATATGACATGTCAATGTCCATGCTCCTGTACTCAATCAGCAGAAGCAAGAAGAACCAACAGTATCAGTCTTTCTCTTCAATAGACCTTTGGTGCCTTTTGTTGTCACTGGGAACAAAATTATTTTGCTGTCTTTCTTGGGCATATTTCTGGAAGCAACAATACTGATGGGAAGAATCACCTACATGCCCATCCATCTTCGGGAATGAACAAGTACCCATACAAGTCTGAGAAAGATATCTTCAAGCCATCTCCACCAACATATCAGAGCAAGATGGTTCCAGTCTATGACAAATATTTGGAGTCTGAGTAAGACAGTCTTAATTATCTGCAAGGGATCTTCACTTGAGTTGAAACCCTGAATTCACAAAGATTTTCTCACTCACTTCTCCATGCATTCAAGGTGATGACACTGGAGAAAGAGGGCAGGGATGGAGGATTCCCTCTATTTAAATGAAATATACACCTGAATATTAATTTCTGCCTGAGGCAGAGGTAAAAATCTGAATGTAGGAGAAATTGAAACAAAGCCCCTCCTCTTTCAAAGCAATGTGAAATAAAACATGGAGAACGCTCTCAGAAAACAGAACCAGTCTGGCTTTTGGTTGGGAGCATTGGTCCCTCTAGCAACTAATCCTCTCAAGGTTGGGCAGGGAGGGGATACATAACAGAGCTAGAGACTTACTGAGAGAACTCTAACCACAAAATAGCATGTCATAATATCACCAGCACCACAACATTGTCAGTCTTCAAATTGCCATAAGAGCCTTAATTGGCTTGAGTAGGTTTAATTGGCTTAAGTAACCTGCAATATGTGTAAGATGTGCATGTTAAAATTATTCCATTATAATCATATGGTTCATCAACAAGTGAACTTTAATTTGCCCTTGGAATTAACATCTTGCCAGTTATACTGCTGACAGCCCTGCTTACTTTTATCATAGTTATGGATATCAGTAGATACTTTAAAATAATGGGCCAGAATCCTATTTGATAATTGTATTGGCATTGCGTGCAGTGGCATAAATCACAGCATTTCATTGCTGCTAGTTAAGATGTTGTCACTTGCTATCTCTTATTATAGATTAGTCTTGTAATGAAGGAGATGAATGACAATTTATTAACTTGTGGCACTTAGCCACTGCTATTTACACCTTCACACTAATGCCAAAAATAACTAAACAATGGGATTCTGACCTATACACATTTATTAATTATCATTATTCTTTACTTCTAGGTTCAAACAATGCAGGTTACATTAACCATATATTCAGAATCAGATGCATGGGTTTTTCCAATAAAAGTCTAAGAGCCTCTCAGCTGAGTTGAGCTTATACCATCTTTTGCTATAGGTAGAGAACATTAGAGTCTAATAAGGGATCCATAATGTCATCATAAATATATAAAGTTCTATGGGATGCTATTTTACAATTATTTAGCTGCTGACAAAATCTGTGCAAATTCATTAGATGTCTTTGATTCTGGAATGCTATTATGTGTATGAAAATGGCTAGAATAGAATACATTTCTTCTCAAATGTCGCTCATGCTATTCACTGCAACTTTATTTCTAAATTTCCTTCATCCCCTGGGAAATTTCATCATTTCCCCATGACATAACAATGCTATTTTTAAAAAGCTGATAAAAGATTGGTGTGTTTCCTGTAGCAGGTACACTCAAATAACCTGTAAATAATGAGGATACACCAGCAGAAGTAGGTGGGGTAGTTTTTGAGGCACTTTAACATTTACCTTGTCTGACTGCAACCCTTTAATGGCTTTCCTCCATTTCATAAATTGGAGAAACCAATGAGTCATGCATAGCACAGATGAGAAAACATATGTGATGTGTTCTGGCATAAAAAAATAAACTCTAGTGCCCTATGATTAATATATTGCTGTTCCAAGGTTGTGATAACTTCTTTCTCTACAGGTCACTATTGTTATAATTAGAGCTGTATCTAGATGACAGCATTTCTTTTACGTACGTTACTGCTGTCATAGTGAAGCTGAGAACTAGCCATACCAACTGCAACGAACTGGATAATATTATGCTAATACACCACCTGCAGACTTCTATATTTATCCTAATCTGCTATTTGATCCCAAGCACAGAAAAATGACATTTTTGAATACTGTACACAATTAATTTGATGTGGAGACAGCCAGCAGCTTACATGACTTTAGAAGGTGGTGGAACAAAGAGAACAAGGCTGTCAATAGGAACACCCCATTTTGGTGTGATGTACTGTTGTTTCTGGAAGAACTCAGGGAAAGATTTGGAGATTATGTCTCCTAGAAAATCTTAGCCCATGTGGCCAATGTCCATGATGACATGGGAATTCTGTGAACTCTAGGCCAAAAAGCACATTTCCCAATTCTGGTATCAGGGGAGACCTACAATGAGAGAGGGCTGTTTCCCTTGTGCCTACCTGGTGAGTTCCCTGGAAGTGTCCTACTAGCCATTCCTGGAAAATAGGATGCAGAATTAGGTGGGCATTGGCCTGACCCAGCATATGTCACAAATGAAATTGCAACTCCAACAGAAACAGAGATGTCATAAGGTTCATGAGCAGATCTCTTTGATGTTAGTGAGTGTTTTACATAAAGTTTGACTTTTATTAGCATGTCTCATGCACTATTTAATATTCACTGCAGTGATATTAAATAGATATTGCTTTTTCACAATCACTCAAAACATGGATATTTATTCTAATATTTTTCCCTCCTATTTCTTCTGTATCCATCAGCACATATTTAAATTTGCCTATGAATTCCACATATAGATCTATTTTAGGATCACAGATCAGGGTATGTTTCTAGTCAACTGCAGTAGAAACCTTCTATTTGAAATGTTTACTCTTGCTTATCAGAAACTAACATCGTGAAGAACAGTCCACTTGTACAATATTATGGCTGCACTGATCGACTGTAGATGCTGAGGCCGGGCTCCTTTGCCTACCCGCCTGTCAGGAGAGATGGCATTTTTGCAAACTAATGCTGCTGCCACAGACCAACCTTATTTAAAGGCACGCCATGTGCCCGGCAGTCTCTTCATCATGATGACCACCTTTCCCTCCCTCCCATCCTATCAAGAGAATGAGATTAACTGGTTGTGAAAGGGTGACAATTAGAGATGGGCACGAAATGAGCAATTTTTTGTTTTCGTTTTCATTTTTTCGTTTCGTTACGTAATGAAACGAAAAATGAATTTTGTCTCCAATATGAAACAAAACGAACCGAAACAACAGAAATTTTGTCGTGTGTTTCGTTTTCGTTGCGGCAAATACATTGAACTGTAATGAATGCTAACGAAACAGCAATTTTTCATTTTTGTTTTCGTTTTTTGTTTCATTATGTAATGAAACGAAAATGAAATTTTTTGCAAAAAAATCATGAAAAATGAAAACTAACCAAAACGGACCCCCTAAACGACAAACGACAACCGAAACACAATTTTTTTGAGTCGTGCCCATCTCTAGTGACAATATTATGTACCATAGCCAAACCAAACACATGAGTTGCTAAATATGTTATGAGGCTAGCTATAAAAGGGAATGGTGATTAACAACACCAGAAGTAGTAAATGGGAAATTATTGCTCAGCTGACTCTTTTCATAAATCATCTTCTTGTGGTCTGCAGGACAAAGATACTTTTCATAGTTGATTCACTTACAATATCAGAACTAAACTGTAGGGAAAGGCATGATATTGCTGTAGGTTGGTGGAGACAGTTAGATTTCATTTTTGTTTTCTTTTCCTTTAAATGCTGAACATTAAGCCCTTCCATCTGCTGCTTCCTAGCCAAACAACCAAGCATGTGCTTAATGAATAGATGTGCATCTAAGTTTGGCTTTTACAGTGGTGTTTCTCATGTTGTTTTTTATATGTCCCTCCCAAGGACATGGAACATTGGTCACCTGATGAACTTCATGGCTGAGTGATGATTTAACATTGGTTCTGATCTCCACATGTAAAATTCTAGTACTATTCATTCCTGGCATTACCATACACAACCTATACTTTGGGATCACAGGTCCTAGAACTGGCCATGCTAGTTGAGAATTCTGGGAACATTAGTCCAAAGTAGAGATGGGCACGAAATGAAACAAATTTTTGTTTCCGTTTTTGTTTTTTCATTTTGTTACATAACAAAATGACAAACAAATTTTGTCTCAAAAATGAAACAAAACGAACAGAAACACCAGAAATTTTGTTGTCCGTTTCGTTTCCGTTACTGCTATACAGTGAACTGCTTTAAATGCTAAAAAAATCACAAAAATGAAATAAATGGTAATGAAACGGTAATGAAACAAATGAAAACAAAAATGTTTTTTTGCAAAAATTCGTGAAAAATGGAAATGAACTGAAACGGACCCTCCAAACGACAAATTACAAACGAAACTCCATTTTTTCTATTCGTGCCCATCTCTAATCCAAAGAATAACATACCTGATCTCTAGATGTTATACTTTCTGTAACACACTGTGTTGAGCATAGTTTCCCAGTTCTCTCACACAAGAACATGTTTATCAGTTGTGATACCTAAAGCCCAGAACTAGCACAACAACCAATATTCCATGCCACATGGTTATCCCTCTCCATTCAGATTTAGGTTGTTGGTTTCTTCCCTGATCCAAGGGGGAAATACTGCTTATGAAGCGACCCTGTGCAGATCTGTTACAATCTTTAAGATGTACTGAAAGGCAAGTTTGCTCTGATAATAAAGTGTTTATCTGCTAGCTGAAACAGCTACAAACATTCAGCCTTGATTCTGGCCTGATTTACTTTGCCATTTCTGCAGTGCCATCCACAGGCTGACAATCACCGCACCACTTGTGATCAAAAAGGCAATTGGTGTCTGAAGCTCATGTGAAGCACTGATACTAGAATGATAACTCTACTTGACGTCTGGGGTAGGTGTGATAGCCAGCTCCTGCCATTGCCATTTATCACTTCGAGGGCAGCATCCATGCTCAAGACTTTTTACAAAAAAGACACAAGAAGTTCCATCCATCTAGGAGACACAGGGTGACCAAGAGGAATGGAAGGGGGGGATTGATTACAGTATGACTCTCTTATCCACTGTATCATTATCTGCTGATTTACTTATCCATGGATTGAGGGGGAAAATATATGTATAAATAATTGAGTAGCCACAAAGCAGGCTACTGTCGCAAACTACAGATGCAAAACTGGTAAAGCCAGCAGCGAAGAGAATGGCTGGCCAGCCGGGCAAGGAGGGCTCAGCACTGCTTTTTTTTCCTTTTCTTCTTGGCACCGCCACCCCTGCAGGCCAGTCACCAAGTCTGGCAGTGAAGAGGGCAGCTACTCACTCTTTTATTTTTGTCTCTGTCCCTTCACTTGTTCCCTCTCAAGGCAATCATCAGCGGCCACCCTGGATTTCTCCACCACTCACCAGTTACTGGAGTCGTCCCAGGCAGTTCCTGGCAAACCCAAGAGGAGATCCTGAAAGGGAGCAGAGAAGGAGAAGGAGGGGAGGGGTGGCAGCCTGTGATGGGAGGTGACTTTTGAAAAGAAAAATTATCCTGGTCAAGAAACCACTTTGACGGAACTCCTCTTGTCACCCCAAGAAGGTTTGGAGAGGCATGCGGGGAAGGGGGAGGATCCAGACTCTCCAGCAAAATAAGGCTGCTTCTGAGCCTTCTCCACGGGCCACAGAAAGCAAAAGGTACTTGCCTTTGGAGGAGGTGTTGCCATCCTAAGTTCAGCACGTCCCAATTTCCAAAGCAACCTTATCAAAAAGTTGGTGCCTCACTTTGTACCTTGTCCTAGGCGCTCTCTCTTCTCTCTCTCTCTCTCTCTCTCTCTCTCTCTCTCTCTCTCTCTCTCTCTCTCTCTCTCTCTCTCTCTCTGGTGTCCCTCCCAAAGAGGGTGGCTGGGTGCCAGTCGTGAGAAGGACTCAGCTTGGGTAAGTTGGCCATTGGCAACAAGGGAAGAAAACAAAAGAAAACTTACCCAAGCTGAGCTCTCCTCATTGCCACCACCGCACTACCAAATTTTTGGGGTGTGTGTGTCATGGGTGAAATATTTGTATACCACCCAGAGTGGCCTTTTTGCTAGATGGTGCAGTATATAAGTTTAATAATAATAAAGATGTTGTCCCGGCACCCCACCACCCCTTCTGCCCCCATTATCCTCAGATAAGAATGTTTGCTCTTATGCACGGATTTCACTCTCCGCAGGGGTCCCACAACAGATCCCCCATTGATACGGCAGTCATACTGTCAATGCAAAATACCAGTGCCTTTAAGCCTTTATCCTTTCATTTTGCAAACCAAAGGAGGTAAAAAAGACAATGTAGAAAAACATCTTACAGAAGGAGAGAAGAAATACAACTTTTTAAAAAGGTACTCATTTTTAAACCATACTGTGGAAGAAGTTCTACAGTTACACTAAGGAAGCTGCCATCACTGATATCCTTTCTGCTATTCTCTTTCTGTGTCGTGTCCTTTCTCCATTTTCTGCCTTATCCATATTGATGAGGATGTAAGCCTCTTCAACAGGGGAAGGCACTCAGGCTAGTCTGTTCCACTTCACCTTGCAGGTGAGGAATATAATGTCTGAATGCCTCTCTTACCAAAAGCAGCCCACTCAGAAGAAAAACACTTATGTCAAAAAGGAAGGTGAATAGGAATTTTCCCCCTTTGAGCTGTCAGCTTTTTTAAACTGCAGGGGATTAATTTAGGACATTGTCAGGATTATGTGCCATATATTAAGGGTGCAGGATTTCAGCCATTTTGTCATTGTTTGAAAAGAGGTTACAAACAGTATTTATATTCTGAATTTATAGCTTGTCTAATTCCATTGGGGCACTAATATTTGAAAATTGATAATACTTGCATTTGTCTGAGCAAAACAAATCACAGTAGGAAGCCTGTTAGGACTGTGACCTGGGCTGAGGGTCAAACTCAGAGCCATTAATTACTGCTTGACCTTCAGTGTGCAAACAAAGCTCCCACCAATTTTCAGTCTTCTCCCTTCCTTTTCCCATTTCCAACCATAGTAATGCACTTTATTCAAATTTACTCAGCAGAAACTTTTGTTGAAAGGAGAAGGGATACCCATGACTAGTACTTCACCCCTGTAATGTGTACAGTACTTAATTGCCAGCAGCAGGTATTTATAAAATACTGAGGGGAGAGATAGCTTAGGTCCTATTCCTAATGCCAATGTGATCTACTCCACTCAAATCCCATGTAAGGGAATGGAGTCATCCCTGGCATATTAACACAGAGACCCTCGACTGTATTCCAAAGTGTAATGCTAAGTGAGATGCACAACTGTGTTAAAGAAAAGTAGAAAAAAATCACTAGTACTCACCTACCAGTACAGAAAATGAAAGTGATATAAATAGTAATCTTGCCAAGGTTCAAAATGGCTATTTCACTTCATTTTCTGAATAAATTTGAATCCAAAGCACATCCCTACCATCACCTAAAATTATCCAGACTGTGAATATGGTAGTTCAGCATTGCAGGATTTCTGCACACTCGCATCCTCCCCACCCCCCTGGCCATTATTATTTCTGCTCACACATTTATATTTCTCTGTCATTCAGCAAAACTCCTGTTTAAAACTGAAGAAGTATTTAAAGAACACTTGTAAAATCTAAATTTAATATCATCCACATTTTGCAGTTTCATATTTTTTGGTTATTACGTTAGAAGCAAAGTTCTATAGATAAAAATAAGTGGAATCTAGAAACTTGGCTTTTGTTGCATTCAAAGACAATTAATTAGATCCAGAGCACACACATTTTGTGCATTAAATAAAAAGACAATAATAACGTGTAACCAGTGGTATCAAATATACCTAAAGATTTCTTTTAATACTCAGAGGTTCTGTTTCTCTAAAATTCTGAACACTTTTGGCTGAAAGTAATGTGAATTACACACATGCTGTTGTTTCTCAGGTAACCATATATATATATATATATATATATATATATATATATATATATATATATATATATATATATATATATATATATATATATATATATATATATATATATATATATATATATATATATATATATATATATATATATATATATATATATATATATATATATATATATATATATATGCATGTTAGGGTGGATTCGGTTTCTTCCCGTGTAGAAATCTGGTTGTTCTGGCGACGTTTCGACGAGGTCTCACTCGTCATCTTCAGGCTGGTGTTCTGGCTTCTTTCTTCTTGAAGCAAAGTGTGGTCTCAGTTGAAGTCCTTCTATAAATACTGCTGGGGGTGTGTGGTTTGCTTGCTCTGTTGCTGATTGTAGGTTCCTTTGTTCCTTTGTTCTTTTGTGATCTGCTGTGTGGCTGAGGCGATCGTTAAGGGATTAACTGCTGATGGCTGTTTAGATGGCTGTTTACATGCTGGTGGGTTAGATGGCTGGTAGGTTCTGGCAGTATCCTGGGCTTTGGTGGAGTGGGGTCCTGTGTCTTGTGAATTCATTTTGGTCTGGCTACGTGTCTGTGGTCTCCCAATGTTTTTTTGGGGTGTGCGAGTGTGCTCCATGTGGTGACTGGAGTGGGGTGCCGCAGTAGATGGTGCAGTCGTGGTTTTGTTATTGGATGGTGGTTTCGTTTCATCTGTGGGAAGGGTCTGGGTTTGTGTTTGGTGTGGATGGAAGGTGGTGGCATCTTGTGTCTTTTTGGACCTGGTGTCAGTCTTTGTGACAGAGGCTCGTCTGTTGACCAGGGCTAGTTTCCAGATGTCAGGCAAGCGGGAGGTGTCATCACGTTTATTCATGTTGTTTGGGTGTTTCTCTATTTCAATGGCTTCCATGATTATTCGACTGTTGAAGTGTTCAGTTTTGGAGATGAGTTTGGTTCTTTCAAAGTCAATTTCATGACCTGTTGTTTTTATGTGCTGGAAGAGAGAGGAAGATTTTTCTTCTTTTTTGACTGCGTTCTTGTGTTCTGCGATGCGTGCGCTTATTCTCCTGTTTGTCTGTCCGATGTATGTGGCTGGACAGACTTTGCATGGTATTTCGTAGACTCCTTGGTTTTCTAGCTCAATCTTGTCTTTGGGGTTTCTTAAAATGTTGGCTATTTTTGGTCGGTGCAAAAGGCTGTCTTGATATTGTGTTTGTGGAGAATTTTGCTGATTTTGTCTGTGGTGCCTTTGATGTAAGGGAGGAGGGCGGTGCCGTTGTTCTCTTCTGTTTCTTGGTTCTTGGGGGTGTTTCCTTTTGGATTAGTTTGGTGATGGTGTTTTTTGGAATCCGTTCGCAATTAAAACATTCGAGAGAGTGTGTAATTCAGTTTTTAGGTGGTCTTTGTCAGCGGCGTTTGGTTCTGGAGATGAGGGTTTTGCTACGGAGTTGATCTGTGCAGGGTGGTGGTGTGATTGTGCATTTAAGTAGCGGTTTGTATGTGTTTTTTTCTGGTAGATGGTATGTCCTAAGGAGCCGTCGGGTTTTTGTAGATTAGGACGTCCAGGAAGGGAAGTTGGTTGTTGGCTTCTATTTCCATAGTGAATTGTATTTTGGGGTGTAGGCTGTTGAGATGTGTGAGGAAGTTGTTCAGTTTATCTTTCCCGTGTGGCCAGATAACAAAGGTGTCGTCAACATATCTGAGCCAGAGTTTGGGTTTATGTTCGGACTTCTGTAACGCGTTGGTTTCAAAGTGTTCCATATATAGGTTTGCGATGACCGGTGAGAGGGGTGATCCCATGGGTGCTCCTTCTATCTGTTTGTATCTTTGTCCATTGTGGATGAAGTATGTGTTGGTTAGGCAGTGGTTGGTCAGATCTAGGATGTGCTTGGGGGGTTGTATTTGTTGTGGATAGCTGTCAAGGCTTCTTGAATGGGCACTTGTGTGAAGAGCGAAACAACATCGAAGCTCACGAGTAGGTCATTGGGTTGTAGGTCTTGTTTCTTTATAATTTCTATGAAGTGGAACGAGTTTTGTACGTATGAAGTGATGGATTCTGCATAGGGCTGGAGTTGTTTGGCAAGAAATTTGGCGAGGTTTTGTAGAGGTGAGCCTATGGAGCTGACTATGGGTCTGAGAGGTGTTCCTTCTTTGTGAATCTTGGGGAGGCCGTAGAGCTTGGGGCATCTGGATGATTTCTCTCTGGGGATGATGCTTGGCTTGATTTCTTCACTTAAGGGAGAGGCTTTTATTTTGGCTTTGGTGGTTTTTTCCAGGTAGGTGGTGGGGTCTGTGTTCAAAGGTATGTAAGCAGGGTCTTGTAGTAGGTTGGATAATTTGGCTTGGTAGTCGGATGTGTTCATCACCACTGTGGCATTGCCTTTGTCTGCAGACAAAGGCAATGCCACAGTGGTGATGAACACATCCGACTACCAAGCCAAATTATCCAACCTACTACAAGACCCTGCTTACATACCTTTGAACACAGACCCCACCACCTACCTGGAAAAAACCACCAAAGCCAAAATAAAAGCCTCTCCCTTAAGTGAAGAAATCAAGCCAAGCATCATCCCCAGAGAGAAATCATCCAGATGCCCCAAGCTCTACGGCCTCCCCAAGATTCACAAAGAAGGAACACCTCTCAGACCCATAGTCAGCTCCATAGGCTCACCTCTACAAAACCTCGCCAAATTTCTTGCCAAACAACTCCAGCCCTATGCAGAATCCATCACTTCATACGTACAAAACTCGTTCCACTTCATAGAAATTATAAAGAAACAAGACCTACAACCCAATGACCTACTCGTGAGCTTCGATGTTGTTTCGCTCTTCACACAAGTGCCCATTCAAGAAGCCTTGACAGCTATCCACAACAAATACAACCCCCCAAGCACATCCTAGATCTGACCAACCACTGCCTAACCAACACATACTTCATCCACAATGGACAAAGATACAAACAGATAGAAGGAGCACCCATGGGATCACCCCTCTCACCGGTCATCGCAAACCTATATATGGAACACTTTGAAACCAACGCGTTACAGAAGTCCGAACATAAACCCAAACTCTGGCTCAGATATGTTGACGACACCTTTGTTATCTGGCCACACGGGAAAGATAAACTGAACAACTTCCTCACACATCTCAACAGCCTACACCCCAAAATACAATTCACTATGGAAATAGAAGCCAACAACCAACTTCCCTTCCTGGACGTCCTAATCTACAAAAACCCGACGGCTCCTTAGGACATACCATCTACCAGAAAAAAACACATACAAACCGCTACTTAAATGCACAATCACACCACCACCCTGCACAGATCAACTCCGTAGCAAAAACCCTCATCTCCAGAACCAAACGCCTCGCTGACAAAGACCACCTAAAAACTGAATTACACACTCTCTCGAATGTTTTAATTGCGAACGGATTCCAAAAAAACACCATCACCAAACTAATCCAAAAGGAAACACCCCCAAGAACCAAGAAACAGAAGAGAACAACGGCACCGCCCTCCTCCCTTACATCAAAGGCACCACAGACAAAATCAGCAAAATTCTCCACAAACACAATATCAAGACAGCCTTTTGCACCGACCAAAAAATAGCCAACATTTTAAGAAACCCCAAAGACAAGATTGAGCTAGAAAACCAAGGAGTCTACGAAATACCATGCAAAGTCTGTCCAGCCACATACATCGGACAGACAAACAGGAGAATAAGCGCACGCATCGCAGAACACAAGAACGCAGTCAAAAAAGAAGAAAAATCTTCCTCTCTCTTCCAGCACATAAAAACAACAGGTCATGAAATTGACTTTGAAAGAACCAAACTCATCTCCAAAACTGAACACTTCAACAGTCGAATAATCATGGAAGCCATTGAAATAGAGAAACACCCAAACAACATGAATAAACGTGATGACACCTCCCGCTTGCCTGACATCTGGAAACTAGCCCTGGTCAACAGACGAGCCTCTGTCACAAAGACTGACACCAGGTCCAAAAAGACACAAGATGCCACCACCTTCCATCCACACCAAACACAAACCCAGACCCTTCCCACAGATGAAACGAAACCACCATCCAATAACAAAACCACGACTGCACCATCTACTGCGGCACCCCACTCCAGTCACCACATGGAGCACACTCGCACACCCCAAAAAACATTGGGAGACCACAGACACGTAGCCAGACCAAAATGAATTCACAAGACACAGGACCCCACTCCACCAAAGCCCAGGATACTGCCAGAACCTACCAGCCATCTAACCCACCAGCATGTAAACAGCCATCTAAACAGCCATCAGCAGTTAATCCCTTAACGATCGCCTCAGCCACACAGCAGATCACAAAAGAACAAAGGAACAAAGGAACCTACAATCAGCAACAGAGCAAGCAAACCACACACCCCCCAGCAGTATTTATAGAAGGACTTCAACTGAGACCACACTTTGCTTCAAGAAGAAAGAAGCCAGAACACCAGCCTGAAGATGACGAGTGAGACCTCGTCGAAACGTCGCCAGAACAACCAGATTTCTACACGGGAAGAAACCCGAATCCACCCTAACATGCATACCTATACCCGTGAAAATCTACGAAAACAAATATATATATATATATATATATATATATATATATATATTCTCCCACTCTCTCCTTGAATTGTGTATTTTTAATATATATATATATATATATAACTGTATCTCAAAGCTCTGTATCCACATACCTGTATGTGTGTGCATATCTGATTGTGCATATGTGCATCTTTTCCCTTGTTTTATTCATTCAGAAACTTTACTCCTTTCTGAGCAGATGGTTGAATCTGAAAGTTTTACTTTCCCCTGAAAACATTATACATAGGCCAGATGGACAGGCAGTATTTTTGTGCAAGTGTGCTGCACGAACCATATGGAGAGCAAGATTTATTGCAGAAGGCAACTATTCCTATATTGTCATGCATGAATAAAAGACTACATTGGCTTATTTGTAGATTCTGACAAGTTGATGCTTTTGGCAAATCAAGGCAAAAGATGACAAACATCTGGTTGGCAGAACAGGAAGCTCATTAAGGAGGAGGAGTGGCTCAGTGCTAGAGCACATGTTTTGCATGTAGAAGGTTCCAGGTTCAATCCTCAGCATCTCCAGGTAAGAATCATGCCTAAAAGTATCCATTAGTCATCATCATCAGCAAGACTTAATAGGTGGGGCAAATTTCCGATTCAACCTAAGACATCTTTTAAATGTTACCACTGCATATTTTAGGGAAAGTGATCAGTTTCTTCATCAGAAATTCACCAGTGAAAGTGAAACAGAATTTAGTCAACTATTTTTATTTTTGTTTCACAAATTTTTATAATGATCATTTCTCCAGCATTTTTATATACAAAACACTATATTGCTTCAGCTGTACCAGCGTATGCCCAAAATATTTTGCTGTCCAAGAAAAAGCAGCAAACAGCATCCAGATCTAGATGCATGGTACATAACACAACAAAGTTTGGTAGATGTGAGGCAAAAGATCCAACAAGTACCTCTTTACACCCTTTGTGATAAAAAAATACTATCATAACATAATGGTTTAATAAGAGCTTGCTTCATTTTGGTGCATCCAAATTTGACCACCTGAAATCAACATGTCTCCCTGATGATAGAACTGAGGGAAGATGTTCAAGCTGATTCCATTGCCCTTTCATGTCTGATCTACCAGATGTGCAAGAAAAGCCTATTTCTATCTCTCAATGATCAATCACAAAACACACCAAGCATATCTGAAAGCTGCAGGAGATGAAAAATGATTCACCTCTAACACACATATTTCAAGATGTAAGGAATTCTTCATCTATGCTCTCTGCGTCATCTAATTTGACTCTTAACTAAGACCAGCTTTAGTGTCACATGGTCAAGCCTCTCATTGAAATTAGATCCACTACATTTATTCAATGCAGGCATCTCCAGTACACCACATTGTAAAAAAAAAAAAGGTGTTTCTTGGAGAGTGGTTGTATTTAAACAAATTATTTTCTAACACATAGAAACGCTAACCCCAAAACTGAAGCTCAAAGGCAAACTTTCAGAGGCAGTGTGTTCAAGAAACAGAATTCATTTGCCGAATAGCTCATTGGTTTAGGTATCTGGCTGTGAAGACAGAGTTTGGGAGTTCTGCTCCCCACACAGGATACCCCTCGACAGGGAATGGATTAAATAATCCATGGGGTCTCTTCAAGCTCTACAGTTCTAAGATGATGATAATCATTTTTTTGCTTATGATGATCTGCAGGTTAATAAATTGCATTACCAACACAGGAACAGTACTGTTTTTATCTGCATCATAATATACACAGTCTTGGAAGTGAATGGATACAGATGTTATGTTGAAGTATGGTCCTGGAAATTAAATATTAGACCTAAAGTGGAGATACAATAAAACATTGGTTTATGAGTACCTTGTTCTACGAGTGTTTTGCAAGATGTGCAAACATTTCTTCTAAATTTTGATGTGATCAACAAGCAGTGTCTTGCAATATGAGCACTGGAGCAGATCACATGATCACAATCATGTGACCTGCTCATTGAGAACAATGGTGGTTCTCTCTCTATCCCTGGATTGTGGATAATTGTCTGGAACATTCCATCTCAGGCAAGCCTCAAAAGCAGAGAGAGTAGAGAGGAAGGGAAGGCAATGAGGCTGTCTGCCAGCTTACTCCCTCTAGGAAGGAAGGAAGGATGGATGGATGGATGGTTTGTGGGTGTTGGCAAGCAGCTGAACCTCAACTTGTCTCCTTCACACCATGCATGAAGATTTTCAAATGTGAGTGCAGGTTAGGGTTTTGTTTTGTTTTTCTTTATAAATACAGTCACCCCCCACCATTTCGTGGTTCAGGTACTGCAGTCCCACTATATCGCGGGATTGCAGTACCTGCGGGGGACAGAGGGGAGCGATCAAATCGCTCCCCGCTGCCTTCCAGACCCCTCCGGGAGGCCTCGGAGCCAGACGGGGGGGCAGTGGGGAGCGATCATATCACTCCCCACCACCCCACCCATCCGTTTGATCGCCCCCCACCCCCAACCGATCTGCTTCCGCATATCGCGGATTTTCATGTATCACAGGTTGGATGGGTCCCTAACCCCTGCGATAGGCAGGGGTTACTGTATATAAAAATGAATATATATATATATATATATATATATATATATATATATATATATATATATATATATATATATGAAATGCTGTTTCATCGTTTCATTATGTAACAGAATGAAACGAAATGAAATGATGAAGCCACATTTCATTACAGATGAAATGAAATGGTCTTTTTTTGGTTAAAATGAATCATTTTGTTCCCTCTGTAAATCAGATCGCTGCCACGGGTAAAAATAAGCACCTACTTGGCCTGCAAGCCAGCTGGTCAACGCTAGGGTAAAAAAAAGCAAATAAAAAGCACCAATCTGGCCCGCAGGCCAGCTGCTGGGCACTAGGGTGAAAAAAAGAGCACCAATCAGCCTCCCCATAGGCCAGCTGGTCAGCAGAGAAAAAAAGTGACCACAGCCCCAACATTGAAAAAAATTTAAAAAGCAAAAAGAAACAAATGAAGTACAAAACAATTTTAAAAAAACTTTTTGTAATAAACAAAACAAAATTGGGGAAGAAATGAAAAACTGAAACGAAAAACCATTTTGGCATTTCATGCCCATCCCTAATTGTAATCATTTTTATATGAATGTTTTTGGACTCTAGAAGCAATCATTTGAGTTTCCCTTATTTCTTATGGGGAAATTTGCTTTGATTTACAAGAGCTTTGTATTACAAGCATGTTTTTTTAAATGAACTGTGGTCGTAAACCAAGGGTTTACTATACATATCTGGTAATTACATCAAACACTAGATTCACAGCATTGTGTTTGTTATTCATATACAAAAAGCAGGGGGAAACTGCAAGAGAAAGGTAATAGAAAGGGGATTACATATGCTTTGTTCCTCTACTCCTGGCAGATGAAAGCATATTTCAGCAACCAGTCTGAGCAAAAGGATCAAAGAGGAAATGTAAAGGTTAAAGAAGGAATCAAACATCCCCAGCTTATTACATCTTCCATGTAAATACTCCCCACGTTTGCTGGAGTTCTCATACTTGATGTGAAAGTTATGTCCAAACAGTAGTATTTCCTCAGACAGAGGTGTTTCAGCATACCTGTCTTGGTAACCTTTATTATGATGATGTCAGTGTGCCTCCATGGTGATTCCATTGTTCATTGAGATCCATGCTCATTAAGTCAATTTTGCTGAACTGAACTCTGTCTTAAAAAAAGAGGGGTGTAGAAGCCCCAAAAGGAAAGATGTGTGAAATAAGAGATTTAACACCATGGTGATTGTGACAGCTGTGGTGGCAGTAGTGGCAATGGTGATACTCACAGCAATGCCAGCACTATGCTGTTATATTTCCTTCCTGAATGATGATGGTGGCGTGAAGGAAGACATTACAACTTTGAAGGCTCTTTCTACATTCATTTTAATGCTGGTCTTTGAGGGGGGCATCAAACAAGGTATTAGAGATGGGCACAAAATGCCAAAATGGTGTTCAATTTCATAATTTGTTCCCCCACCCTGTTTTGTTTCGTTAATTACAAAATAAATTTTTATTTTAAAAAAATCTTTTTGTAATTCATTTTAGTTCAGTTCATTTTTTATTTTTTTATTTTTTTTTAACCCCACCGATCTGGTTTTAAAAAAATATTTTTTTTTATCCTGCCGGCCTGCAGGCCAGATTGTTTTTTTTTTTAATTATTTGACTTATTTGATTTGATTTGATTTGATTTTTATTTCTTTTATTTTATATTTTATATTTTATATTTTATATTTTTATTTTTATTTTTATTTTTATTTTGTAGCATGGATCAGTCAGCTTTTTTCTTTAAAAAAAAAATTCTGCTGGCCCACAGGCCAGTTCTGTGACTCATGGGTCGGGTCGGAGGCTTATGGGTTGGGGCTGGTGCTCGTGGGCCAGTTTGGTCACCCATGGGCTGGATTGGGGATTTATTTTAAAAAAATTACATTTTTTTAAAAAAAATTCTTCTGCTGGCCCACGGGCTGGTTTGGCAGCCCATGGGTTGGGTCGGTGGCCTGCGGGTTGGGTCCAGTGTTCACGGGCTGCTTTGGCAGTCTGCAGGCTGGGTGGGGTTATTTATTTATTTATTTATTTTTATTTATTTATTTATTTATTTATTTATTTATTTTCTTCTGCTGGCCTGCAGGCTAGTTCCGGAGCCCATGGGTCAGTTCTGGTGCTCGTGGGCTGGTTCGGTGGTCTGTGGCCCAGATTGGTTTTTTAATTTTTTAATTCGTATTTTATTTTATTTGTATTTTATATTATATTATTTTATTTTATTAAACTGACCAACCACATGGCCCACCTACCAGCTGTAGCACGGCAGCCAGAGGAGGGACATCCACCCGACCACCACCAGTCAGGTAGGAGATACCGGCGGGGAACAAAAAGTGAACCGGAACAAAATGGAAATTTCTGTTTTGTTTCATTTTTCATAGAGGGCACAGTTCGTTATTCGTTTTGTTATGTAATGAAATGAATATCAAATAACAAAATGAATTAAGAGTTCATTTCGTGCCCATCTCTACAAGGTATTATGGAAAGAGTGGCTTTCTCACAGTTTTATGATGCATGGAAAAATATATGTAACAACATGAGTATATAGTAGCAAACCAAGGCAAATATAACAATACAAAAACATTTTCTCTCAATTAAGAGGTCCAGGTGGAAAAGATACTTAGTTTCAATAATGTTCACAAGCAGGCATGAAGACTCAACAAACTCCAAGCATATAGTCCAATTCACTTTGCTAGTTTTGTGGTATGCCACTTTTTCAAGAGTCTGGCCCTCAAGTGTTTTGGTCTCATTTCAGAAATAATCTCGATCTCCTTCATCTTTATGCTACAGTGTTGATAATTCATGTCTGCTCAGAGTAAAGTGGATTGTACCATATACACTGAATTCATTGAATGGGAAGGCAGATCTCCCAAAATATAGTGATATTACCTTTTGGGAGTGGAGAATGACACATAGCTGTGCACAGGGACCATTTTGATAGCAATGTGGTGAAGAAAGCAGAGTTTCAGCCTCTAGGTGTGGGGTAACCCTTCTCCTCCCATTATCCCCAGGTAACATGGCTAATGGTGAGGGTTCAGAGACTTATAATGCTGACTAAGGGTTCTTCAGAACCTCTCACTGAGCTTATAATGCTGACTAAACCGTTGTCTTTTCGCCGCATCCCGCTTCGCATCCAAAGTCACGTGTGGCCAAATATATATATATATATTTATTTTTTTACTTACTTTTTCTCCGAACCATCTCCTTCCAAAAAACTGAGATGGGATTGAGAGAGAGGAGAGGGAGGGTGGTGTAGCAAGACACCCCGCGCGCGCCCAGCCCCAATGAGATGAAGAAGCCTCTCCCGCCCCGCCCCCAAAAAAACCAACCCAGCTGCTCTGCTTCAGGGAAACACGATGGCCGCCCACAAGTCCTCGGGACAACCGCAAACCGCTCTCACTTATGACAGCCGGGTGAATCATGATTAAAAATAAAAGAAAGCTTGCAGTACAATGTCACAGCCAGAGAAAGAGGGGTACTCTTTTTTATTGTTAAAGGAACCATCTCCTTCCAAAAACTGAGATTTGATTTTCAACATTTTATTGCAAATCTCATGTTTCTTTAAAACTCTTGTCAAGCCATTTCTTTTTTATTGTACTGACATTATTTTCCTACTCATGTTCCTTAAATCTTAAATTTCAGCTGAAGCAAATGCTCAATATGTTCAAGTCAAAAC
The DNA here is from genome assembly GCA_029282475.1 of Phrynocephalus forsythii. Classification (NCBI taxonomy): domain Eukaryota; kingdom Metazoa; phylum Chordata; class Lepidosauria; order Squamata; family Agamidae; genus Phrynocephalus; species Phrynocephalus forsythii. The sequence continues at coordinate 40,622,044 of JAPFRF010000006.1, forward strand.
ACCAGCTGCTTTTGAAAGACTCAAAACAAGAATCAGAGTTCACAGGAAGGACAACTCTAACAGTAATCAACCAGGTGGAAGTTATCTTTAACTTTTTGGCAGTAAAATATCTACTTTTGAGTATGTGGAGGAGGAGTTCCCCAATAATGAGAAGATATTTGACACAAGGAAGTCTTATAGTAATGATTCCCACTCATGCAGCTAGAACACCAGATACTGAAACCTATCAGTCCATATGTGGATGACAGCCAATTTCATAAAACACTCAAGGCATTTAGCATCATCCCTCAGGCCTATTCTTTATGCATTCTGTACAAAATATCAATGGTTTTCCTTTACCCAACCTTCAGATCATATGTAGTAACTGTTTGTGTCCCTTAATTTGGTGGAGGGGAAGACCGTCTAGATTAGACCAGTGATGGTGAACCTTTTAGAGTCTCAGTGCCCATACTGTGATTCAAAACCCACTAATTTTTTGCAAAGTGCCAATGCAGCAATTTAACCTGAGTACAGGTGGCTGTGAAGGGGCAATGTCAGGTGCTCACAGAAAGGGCTCCGAGTGCCACCTTTGGCACCCATGCTGCTCTTGCCAAGACTGCTCTAGCCTGTTTCATGGATTGTACTCAATACTCTGCTGTATCACATATGAATGTTACTCTAGAACAGTGTTGGCAAACCTATGGCATGCGTACCAAAGGTGGCACTCGGTGCCCTTTCTGTGGGCACCTGACATCGCCCCTTCATAGTCAGCTGTATTCAGGTAAAATTGCTATATTGGCACTTTGCGAAAAATTCATGGGTTTTGAATCACAGTTTGGGCACTCAGTCTCTGAAAGGTTCACCATCAGTGCTCTAGAAGTAGTAAAATAGGCTCTGAGGCATAACATAACATCCTGTCTAAGAATAACTGGAATCTATTGTTCTGACTCCTGGTGCCAGAAGAATGAACATTAATATGAAGCTGAAGTCCTTCTCACTGCTTCATAGCTATGCATCACCAGATAAGAGACATCTACTGTAATGTCATTGGTTCAGTGACCAAGCTTGGTAATTAGCACACACTAAAATATGTAAGTGAATGAGAACATCACATAAGAGAATTGTATCCATGTGGGTATAGGTGTGAGAGTGATGGGGGGGCGAGGAAATCTAACATCTGTCTGTACAGAAGATTTGGAATAACATAACAGTTTACTTTAGGGAAATACATTGTTCAAGAGAATAAAAGAAATCTTGCATCTGAGGGGTATCATCACATTTAATGGCCACCTCAGTGGCAGAAGAGTCTTGCACTAGTTCTAGACCAGATGTTTTCCTTCCTTTCCTTGATTTTGTTTAATTTTAAATTGTCTTCATATATCTGATGAAGTTGACTTTTTTTCCTCCCAGAAAGGCTCGTAAAAGAGTAGGTTCATTGAATGTCATCTCCCCCCCCCATTTTTTTGGCTGCCACAGAAAAAGATACGTCTTCTCTCCCTGCGTAACCAACACGCTCTGTCAGAATCTATGTTTCACCTCTAACCTAAGGGATTCTGCAGCAAGTCCCTGTTCAGCTAATTTAACTTTCTGTTGCCTTAGGCAAACAGCTAACACTCAGCTGTGTCTCTGCATTTACAAAATTGGAATTTAGTTCATTATCATGCATTTGGTACTCCATCCTTCCTTCAGGGGATTCCAAACAGCACACAGGTTTACTTATTTTCACCTCACCTCATGGTTATGCTTTCAGGTAAATCAAGCCAAGATAGGGTAGCGGAAGATAGGGTAGCGGCCAGCGCTGGGCTAAGGCATTTTCCTTCCAGAGGCACAGCTGCTACCTGTGCCTCTGACCCACCCAACTCACTGTGCAAAATGCCCCAAACAAACCTAGTCATACAGTCACCTAAAGCAGGGGGGGAAATCACATGTCTTCCCCCATCCCATCACCAGTGAAAGTGCAATACTGAATTTCCCTCTATAAGACACCCCCATATAGAAGTCAACCCCCAGTTTTCCAACACAAAATTACAGTTTCACAACTGCATGGTTTTCTCTTGAATTTATGTCCATGTATAAGATGATTAGTTTAACAAAAATATAGTCTTATACATGGAAAAATACTGTAATTGCAAAATAAACAAATACAAATAAGCAATAATAAATAATGTTCATGACACCCCAAGTCTGTTATTTGAGATAGCTAGCAACCGACTCTGGCTAATGGCTGCCCTGCTAGCAACCTGGACTCATAAATGAAGAGGGATTTCTCCCACATTCCACCACATTATTTTATATACCATGAACTCTATTCAGACATTCATTTTTAATAATTTGGGGAACTGCAGAGTGTTCTGGTCCAACTACTTTCAGTGAAAGCTTTCCCACAGCAGTGGGAAAATGTTTGAAATAAGTTGTTGCCTTTTCAGGCTTCCAAACACTCAGGAGTCTTGATCATCATTTTGAGCTCTTTTCAGCTGAACACAATTATAGAATCTCAGCATATCTCTTTTGTCAACATGGGGGAAATTTGAATGTGATGCATGCATCCTTCTCACCTTCCACAGAAACAGGGCCTATTAATCTTGGCATATAGATATGGTATCTGGATAACTGATGGCACAGTTTCAATCAGAAAAAAAAATATTGTCCACATGTTTTGTACTTAGAAAAATCTACCCTTCCCCTTTATGAACTGCCACATACCCTTCTGGCCCAGCAGTAGGGCATGCATTCTTTTTGGCATGTTCATCATTTTGGCTGGTGATAACAGTCTCCATCAGCCTCTACCATCATGATTGCAGATTCTGAGGAAAGAGAGAGAAATGGGGGGTTGAGAACAAGGGAAGGGAAATATGGAAAGGGGAAAGGAGGGAGTGGCGTAACAAATACAACTTCCTGTGATCCTCCACAGATAATTAAGGAAGCACTCAATTGACTGCTGATCAGGCTATGAGGGGTTGCTTGCTGTCTGGATGAGAGCAGCATGGCAAACTGTACATCATCATTGTCACCACCACCACCACCACCACCTTTGAATTGCAGTATTCTAAGGGCTCCTTTGAATCATCTAGTCCAGCCTCTGTTGCGGAGGCACAGTGGGGAATTGAACTCCCAACCTTTGGCTCCACAGTCAAAAATGTAAGCCATTGAGCTCTCCAGCAGTTCATTGTTCCTATCCAAAACCTCAACAGACCTTTTGTAGTCCAGTCCCTCTAGGCAATGGGCAAGCCACTCATCTGCACAGAGAGACCGTTGGCCGCCCTTCCCTCACTGCCTCTTGAGCCTCAGAACGTCTCATGAAGTGGGCCAAGGACAATCTCTTTGGGGCTGCATAGCCCTAAACAGCAAATGTTGGGAACTGAGGGTCACCAGTCAAGGTGGCAAGAGGTGCCCAGGAGTCATCAGCGGCCTCTTTTCCTCACACTTACATGGTCTGAGAGACAGACATGCCTCTGCTTAATCCAGAGGTTGATAAATTACAGCCCTGAGACTGTATGCCTCTCCAACCAGACTCCTCCCATTTTTTTTAATGAAGGGAACTGAGAATTGCTGCATCAACTTGTGGGATCAAACACCTCCTCACCTTGCTCAGGGTGTATTTCTTCCTTCTCTATTTCATTAGAGCATATTACTTCATAGTTTCTTCTCCTCATTCCAAAAATATGCTGCAGCCAAAATATGTCTCTCAGCCATAATTTTTCTACTGCTTTCTATGCATGTAACACATACTTTTTATCATTTTAATGCTTTTGCTTATGTAAGAGCATCAATCAGAATGTTTTTAATAACCAAAGGGCTTTATAGGATGGAGGTCTTGAATTCATGGTAAGTGGGTTTTATGTCTTTACATGATGTCTGGAAAATAAAGCAAACAGATCAGTGATTTTATATCAGTCTCTGTTAAGTCATGTGAGAGTAAGGTTCAAGTTTTGAGTTTATCTTCAATTCTTCATTCTGCCCTCTGCCTCATAGATATCCTAAAACCATCATTTCTCTAAACTCTATTTCCTGAAAGCATCATCTCTGTATTTCTGCAAAGCACCCTATCTCTGCAGACATGGATTTCTAAACTGAATGGCAACAGGATGTGTCCAAACCACAAAAAGTGTATAGCAAATGTTAAACCACATGCTAAGACATCTCAGATCTTAAAATATCTTGTTTTGAACCTTTGTATCCAGCTTTTGAAACTCACTGTTAAGACAGAGATAACAATACATTACAAAATTAATGGCCTTTTAATCTTCCTAATGCAGATGGGAAAGTATCACTGATCTTAAGTTTGGTTGCGTTAGGGGAAATGAACATATATGTAATGAAGGCAATTGCTTTCCACTGCGGCAAATTGTAACCAATCCTGAGTTTGTTCTTTATCTGTTTCTGTATGCTGAAGAGTATTTAAGACTGGACATTCCATATAGGAAGTAGTCCCTGTGTTCAGGCACCCCTTGTGCACAAGGAACTAGGAAAGGATCCTCTGGAAATAAAACTACATTCCTAGGAGTCTGGTTTGTCTGTCGTCCATTTTATAGGGATTCTCATTGAGGATCAGCCACATTCAAATGTGTGGTGACAGTCAGGAAAGAAATGGGCAATTAACACTACAAGTAAGCTTTAGAAGCTTCCTTTTTTTCCCTAGCAAGAAAAAACAAGTAGTAAAATAAGCAGCTCAATTTCATAGGCAGTAGTGCAATTTCAGTCTTAAAAGTTTGCTTGTGTGATTTTTAATAATTAAACAAATGCTAAAATGATTACCGTGATCTCATGTAGTTCAAAGGCTCTTTATGCACTGTGTTTCATGCTACCAGTAAAAAAGCAAGGCACATTCAGTTGTCTATATTGTGAAGATAAAGATACATCAGACGTAGCTGATGGACTGGATCACTTCAGACATCAAGTGACAAGTTGGAGTGTACAAATCATGATGAGACATTCAAGCATTTGATTTCCACTGGATGGGGTGCTGATAGCAGCAGCTGCTGAAGAGAGGCAGGCAACAAGGGCCTGAGTCCTTTCCATTTTGCTTGCCTCTTCTCCCAGTTTAGCAGAACAGAAACCAAAGTTCTGAAACAGAGATGGGCACGAAACAGAAAAATGGTGTTTTGGTTTTTCGTTTGTTGTTGAGAGGTCTGTTTCAGTTCGTTTCCATTTGTTGGGAATTTTTTGAAAAATTTCATTACCGTTTTTTGTTTTTTTGTTTAGTCGTTTCTACCCACTTTTGCATGATTTTTAAAGCATTTCCGTGCTCAGGCATCCCCAATGGCCCAGACCAGAGGGAAAACACTAAAAAAATGGATGCTGGCAGAGACATAGTATAGACTAGGTAGGCAGGGAGGCTGCAAAGGCAGCGGCGGGCGTTGCCCAGGGTGCAAGGCAGCTGCAGAGTGACTGCACTGCGGGGCAAGGGAGGACACTCACCAAGAGGTACGCAGCACACATGCACACAGTGAGGCTGCAGGACTGAAGCTAGAGGCGCAGCAGAGACAGCAATCCCACCCTAACTCCCACCAGAGACTGCAAGGAGGACGGGGGCTGCCAGAGCTTTTTATGCCCTCTGTGGCTGCCAGACCTGCCCACCCAGTCTGCAACCTGGGCATGCTATTGGTTGAACATGACCCCATCACATGGCTTGCCTCCATTTTGTGGCTAGTGGCAACATCCATTTTAAAGGGAAAAGAATAATACATCGTGATGGGAGAAGACTAAAACAAATGTTTTAAGGACCCCACCCCCTGGTAGGTATTATCAGACATTATAAATAATTATCGCTGCGTTTTTATGGATGTCCAGGGCATTTTTTAACATTTGAAACAGCTCATTTCATTGTGCATTGCCATTAACGGAAACGGAATGTAATGACCACAATTTTCATGGTTCTATTCTTTTCGTTGCATTTTCATCACAATTTTCGTTTGTCATTTCGTTGCATAACAGAAACGACAAACGGTAACGGAAACGAAAAAATGTTCGTTCCGTGCCCATCTCTATTCCGAAACTTTGCTTTATTTTATGACAGCTCACTGATCATGGCCAATAATAGCTGAAGAATTCAAATTGATCTCAAAAAGGTAATCCTCCCAAACAAAACTCTGCTGGATATAATGCTGGAAGGGAGCCCCACATTTACCCTTCAACCACCAATCACAAAACAAGGCATGCTAAACCTGCCAGATATGGAGGTGACTGAAAAGCTTGCACAGTGGCAAAAAATATTTATCTTTAGCACTTAAGGGAACTTGGCTTCTAATTGTGAAATTGAGCATCTTACTGGGAACAAAAGACCCAGATGGGAGCCGGAAGAAACTGCTACAAATAAGGTAGCAACCTTTGTTACTGGTTTAACTGGGGAAAGCCCCACATTCCCTTTATGTAGTATACGATTTTATTGACCTATACCCAGTTAGTTGGCCAGCAAAAGTAGACCCGCTGAAAAAATAGGATTTACATCCATCTTGACTCATCATTCATCATTTAGTTCATTCAGTTTACTCTACTGTGCCTAGCAGTTGGAGTTTGCCCTTCTATGCAGCATGTTAATATTTCTATGTCAGACTTGACGCTTCTACCTACTTTTCCACCACTGACTTAGGCCAATTTATTTTATTCACTATTGTACACCCTGATATTTTTATTACATACTTACTGTTGATCAATGCCAGGTCGGTTTGCTGATCAATGTTTGGGACAGGTGCCGCCGAGATGAACTCGGAGAGCTCTGGCAGGGAGCGTGCAGGGAGTGTTTGCTGATCAATGCCAGGTCGGTTCATAACAAGATCCCTGTCATCCACGACTTGATCGTGGATGAGCGAGCCGACCTGGCATTTCTTACGGAGACCTGGGTGGCCGAGGGGGGAGGGGCCTCCCTCTCACTGCTTCGGCCCCAGGGTTTCTCCATTCAGCAGCTGGGTAGGCCGGGGGGGCGGGGGGGGTGGCCATTGTGTACAGGGACTCTTTTCATGTCAGCAGATCCGCGATGTTGGTGAGCCCGGGGCTTGAATGCCTTCACCTTGTGGTGGGACAGAGGGACAGGTTTGGGATTGTGCTTGTGTACCGAGCTCCCTGCGACCTGCACGCTCCCTGCCAGAGCTCTCCGAGTTCATCTCAGCAGCACTTGTGAGATCCCCCCGCCTTTTGGTGTTGGGGGATTTCAACGTGCATGCCGGGGCTGGACTGTCGGGAGCAGCTCTGGAGTTCATGGAGTCCATGGCCTCCATGAACCTGTCCCAATTTGTCATCGGTCCCACTCACAAGGGAGGACATACCCTGGACCTGATTTTTGCCTCCTCATCGACGGGCTTTGATCTGGGGGTCGGCAACCTGTTGGTCCGTCCCGTGTCATGGTCAGATCATTATCTGCTGACCTTCTCCCTGGCAATCACCACCCCACCCTGCAGGGGGCAGGGCCCTTCCATCTGGGCCCGCCCCCGGGGGCTCCTGGACCCTGCACGGTTTTCGGAGGCCCTGGGGGTTCTACCAGACGGTCTGGATGACGTTCCAGTCGACTCCCTGGTCAAAAGGTGGTTTGAGGAAGTGACCGGGGCAGCCGATCGGATCGCCCCCAAGCGCCTGATCCGGTGCCGAGCCCGCTCTTCTCCTTGGTTTACCGAGGAGTTGCGGGCAATGAAGCAGGAACGGAGAAGGCTAGAGAGCAGATGGCGGAACGCTCGGACGGCTTTGAATTGGGCTGCGGTAAAGGCGTTGACCAGTCGCTACTCTCACGATAAGGGCAGCTAGGAGATCCTTTGTTGCCCTGAGAATTGGTGAGGCCTCGAATAGCCACGCGGAGTTGTTCCGGGTGGTTCGAGACCTCACCAATCCTGGTCCGCCTGGGCCTCCTCCTAGTGATTTCACTAGTGAGTCATTCACAGCCTATTTTAAAACCAAGATAGAGGCCATCCGTTCTGAGCTGGACGCCGGTTGCCCTGATCCAGCCCCGGTGTGGCGATACTGGGCCGCCTCGGTCGCCCGGTTTGTTGAGTTCGGGTCTGTAACATCTGAGGAGGCCTCCAGGGCCCTGGGACACTGCAGGCCTGCGGCTTCTCCGTTCGACCCTTGCCCGTCCTGGCTAATTAAGATCGCAGGGGGGAGCATGCCAAAATGGGCTTCGCTAATTGCCTCGGCCTCCTTCAGGGACGGGATTTTTCCCAGTCTGCTGAAGGAGATGGTGGTGAAGCCCATTATTAAAAGATCTGGCTTGGCTGCGGACGACATGTCCAACTATCGTCCCATAGCCAATGTTCCCTTTTTGGGCAAGGTGGTCGAGCGAGTCGCCGCCCTGCGTCTCCAGTCGTTCCTGGAGGAGAACCATGTCCTGGATCCCTTCCAATCTGGGTTCAGGCCGCGTCATGGGACAGAGACGGCCCTGGTCGCTCTGCACGATGATCTGTTGAGGGGGGCCGACAGGGGTTGCTCTACCCTGCTGGTCCTCCTCGACCTGTCAGCTGCTTTTGATACCATCGACCACGGTATCCTGCTGGGGCGGCTCTCGGAGGTGGGGATTGGGGGTTCGGCCTTTGGCTGGCTCCGTTCCTTCCTTGAGGGCCGTACCCAGCGAGTGAGCTTGGGGGTGAGTTGTCGGCTCCTGACACTCTCTTGTGGGGTGCCTCAGGGGTCGTCGCTCTCCCCAATGCTCTTTAACATCTATATGAAGCCGCTGGCCGAGATCATCCGGAGTTTTGGAGTCTGCTGTCATCAGTACGCTGATGACACGCAGCTCTATCTCTCCTTTTCCACCTGTGCAGTGGAGGCCGTTGAGACCCTTGATCGCTGCCTGGCTGCAGTTTTGGACTGGACCAGGACCCACAGACTCCGGCTCAACCCTGGAAAGACCGAGGTCATGTTCTTCGGGGGCGGCCCCGATGGGTACTGTGGCCCTCTTCCCAGTCTGGAAGGGTCCGCCCTCCAGCTGGCGCAAAGAGTGAGGAATCTGGGCGTCGTCCTGGATCCTGGTCTGACCCTGGAGCTCCAGGTGTCAGCCGTGACCAGGTCGGCCTTTTATCATCTAAGGTTAATCGCTCAGATTCGCCCGTACCTTGACGAGAGCTCCCTGAGGACAGTGGTACAGGCATTGGTCATGTCGAGGCTGGATTATTGCAACGCCCTCTACATGGGGCTCCCCTTGAACCTTGTTCGGAGACTGCAGCAGGTCCAGAATGCGGCGGCCAGGCTGGTGGTTGGTGCGCGTCGTTTTGACCGCATCACTCCCATCCTGGCTCGCCTCCACTGGTTACCCGTTGCCTCCCGAATAAGGTTCAAGGTGTTGGTTTTGGCTTACAAAACCCTCCATGGCTTGGCCCCTGTTTATTTGGCAGAGCGGCTTCACCGACAATTAGATCGGGCCCGACCCACCCGTTCATCTCTGGCCCTCTCGCTGCAGACGGTCCCTCCGAGGGTGGCCCGCAAAACAAGCACTTGCGCGGGGCCTTCTCGGTGGCGGTGCCGCCTATGTGGAACAAGCTACCCAGCGAGCTGAGGCAGGCCCCAACACTGGCGTCTTTTAGAAAGGGCTTGAAGACTCTCCTTTTCAAGGACGCCTTTAAAAATGACTAGAGGTTTTTTGTTTTTTTTCCCCCTGCCCACATGCTGTAAGTCTGCCCCTGCCGCTGTTGCTGTCTTTGCCTTCTGTGTTTTCTTTTGTGTGAACCGCCCTGAGTTCTCGTTGGGAAGTAGGTAGCGGTATATAAGTGTAAGAAATAAAATAAAATAAATAAATTGATGCAGTGGCTATTTGCAGATAATGGGAAAGCAACATTTTAAAAAAACATATAATCCAAAAAGCATACCTTGCCCAAATCACTTTTAATTGTGTTCATTGTTGTGAAATATTGTCATTCAGTAAGCCCTAAGCCCCTATGAACACAACTGAATGGAAAAGTGAAATGCAAGTAAAGAAATGAGATAAGAACAAGTAGGTGGAAAACTTTTAGCACAAAGCTATGCTGGGACAATTCTCGGCTAAAATTTCCTCAACATAAAAAAGTCACTTTTTAAAGTCGGGATATTACTCGGGGACACATAACAGATACAGTACAATTCTGAATGTTGGCCATTCTACATTGAAAACAGTGCCATCTCTCCATAAGGAGGTTTTTGTTTTGTTTTGTTTTGTTTTTGGTTGGTGAGGGGGAATTCCAAACCTTTGGGAAAATCGGTGAGGTATATAAATAAATAAATAAATAAATAAATAAATAAATAAATAAATAAATAAATAAATAGAAAAATATAAGCAAATGAAATCTCACCCATGGATGGGTCAGATAGGCATCAATGAGGACTGGTCATCATTTTCATTTGTAATGGAAAGACTTTGAGGGAATGAAAAGAAACAAAAAACAAATCATGGAAGGAAGTCTTCTTGAGGAAGATAAGGGTGGCTGGGCAATAGAAACATTACATAATGTGACATGTTTCTGCAAGTTCCATGAGTAAGTATTCCTTTCTGGCCTCGAGGCTGAAGTAGTCCATTAGTAGATACATAACATAACAAGCTCTGCAGTGTAGCAAGCCTCTTGTTTGCTTTCTATTATGAACCACACCCCAATAATAGTAAAATAAAGAAAGAAAACCTGATACCGCTATCTGAATGACAAAATTACAGAATTCATTTGCGGGGGATAGGCTTAGGGTTTTTGGTCTTCCATCTTGAGTTTTGTTTTCCGCTCAAGTAAAAAAAACATTTTTTCTAAGCATTGTTTTTAAAAAATTTTCCTCAGCATGAGACAGTTTGGCATGAAATAATTGCTGTCTGTGGATAGCATTCATTTTTTTTTTTTTTTTTTTTTTTTAAGAAAGGGAAAAACTCAGCACAAACTTTTGGTTTGGTTCAGCTGAAGTTGCACTGTAAAAAAATCCCCATTCTGGAAGTGAACAATAGTAATACACATTAATAAGGTATGCTCTGTTGACACCAGTTTTCCTTGGGCTTTCAAGAAATGAAATGGAAAATGCATCAGCAAAATGGAAGGCTCCCTTATGCCTGTATATTACAGTCTTTTTAACCAATGAACAAATCTCTAAAAAAGACTGTGTCCTTAGGCATTGCATCTACAAGGGGGAAAACAGTTCAGCCAGTAAGAATATATTGCAACAGCTTGATATTATACATTGAGAGCATTTTTGGCCAATAAAATATGTAGTTGTTGGCATTGCGACTCATTTGTTAGAGCAGAAGGTCCACGATGGCCCTTCTGTTGCAGGGCTACAAGATTTCCCCAGCATATTGTATGCCATATATCTGTGCAATGGGAAACACAATTTTTCTCCCAGATAAAGCATCTTTTGTGATTGCAACTGATATTGTGGATAAATCCTGTAGCAATCTTGGGCACAGTTCAATGGTCTCTGGGGAATCATTGCAGGACAGAATGCTACAAAGTCTGTCTTCTTGGATATGAAGAGGGATGCCCATCTTTCAGACATGATGCCCTATGAGGACACAATGGCCAATAGCATAGCATTAACATAGCATAAGCATAGCACAGGACAGCATAGCATAGCACAGCATAGCTTTCCTGCAGACGGCCCTCTAGGGCAGTCCAGGCAAAAAATGGGAGCATGTTAGAGACTCATTGGCCAGGACTTTATGTTTAACAGATTTTTAAAAACAAATGTATTTCATACAATAGTTCCCACAAAATGGGGCAAACCATGTGACACCTGAAGACAGCACAATAATTTTCCAGTGGGGCTGAGGGATAAAACTTATGATAGGAAAAGGAGCAAAAGAGAAAGCCATCTCCCATACGAAATATGCTCTGGCTAGAATGAGGCTAGGAAGATTTAGGAAGCATGATTCCTTCACCATGGGTTCTACTTCCCCTGCTTGAAGTCCCACACTCAGGATCTCTCATTTGAACATTGTGCTCAGTAAAAAACCTGGTGATTTTTTCAATTACATCCGAAGCCATGTCTCAAAGGGGTATTCCTGACAGTATCCCTATCATCCTGGTCTCAGGACATTCCTTTGTGTCATGCAAATGATTTGGCTAAGTGGAAGGGGGGCATAATGGAGATATGTGGTATAATATAAGCTCACAGACCACCTTGAAGGCTTTTTCCATCCAGGGCACTTTCAAATGGATGGCCAATCTCTTGTATAGTTGTTGAGTGGTTTAGCTCCTTCCTTGAGTGGTGGTTGTGGAATGGAACTAAATGCCATGCTACAGGCTGTTATTGGGAAGATTTTTTTTAATTTGCTGGGCAAATCATACTCATGATTGCTGGGCAAATAAGTGTCATGATTGTCACGATGCATGTATTTTGGAGCCTGGCCCAGGACCTCAGAGTTTCACTGATGTATGAGAAAATAGGTCATCACACTGGTCTTACTTACACATTGAAATGGGTGCTTCAGAGCACCAGTGTCACTTCCCTTGGGGAAACCTGGATGCCAAAAATTTATTTATTCATTTTATTTTTTACTATTTTTACTCCACATTTCTCATTGGAAAAGGACCCGAGGCAGCTTACAGTAGTGAGGGACAATATACAGGCTCACATTAAAAGCATTGCACAATTTGTCAGGCAGGTCAATTTTGCCTGTGTGGTAGTTATCTCAGAGAGAGCCTTTTAAAATAGCTCTGTGGAAGAATTAAAGTTCAGGGAAGCCCATACTTCAAATGTGAGTCACATGAAGGAAGCTCTTTATAAGTAGCTGAGATTCTAAGGGTCTCTCAGTGGAGACTTGATTTCCTGCTGAAGGCTGGGCTGCACGTCCACTTGAGCACCTTATGTGCTTTGGGTTGGGTTGTGTGTCTTTTTTCAAGGAGATATCCTATTATGAGGGGTGACGAAACAGTGTGTGACACACACAATTATGACCTGACCCTACTGGACCTGTGGTCTCTCTGCACTGCCTAAATGTCTAAATTTAAACTTGCTGATGTTCTGCTGTATATTTGGTGTGGCATTCAGGACACCATCCATGTAATTAATACTGAGTCTTGTAAACACTCAAGTGGGTGGGAGTTACAAAAAACTCTGATGGATCCTAGGGTTCTGAAATACAGTAACCCCCATCTATCATGGGGGTCACAGACCTGACCTGACCCACGATAACTGAAAATCCATGATATGTGGATGCTGGGTCAGCAGGCCCCCCTACACTTACCTGAGGCCTGGTGCTACCCCAAACAATCCTCCGGTGGCCTTCCAGGGCCTGTCGGAAGCCCCAGAAGTGCTTTCCAGTGATCTGGAAGTAACTTCCAGTTTGCTGGAAAGCACTTCCAGGGCCTCTGACAGGGCCTGGAAGGCCATTGGAGGCCTCAGAAGTGGTTTTCAGTGATCCAGAAGTGACTTCCAGTTAACCAGATGTGACTTCTGGTTCACCAGAAAGCACTTTTGGGGCCTCTGACAGGCCCGGGAAGGCCATCGAGGCCTGTTCAGGGCAGCACCAGGCCTGGGGTAAGTACAGGAGGCCTAAAACAGGCCCATCCTGCCTACCCTGGGGGACCTTGCCTTTCATATACTGGGGTCCCATGGTATAAGAACCACAAATGGGCAGGGAAACACTGTATCAGTTTTGGAGGAAGCAAATTGTAGCAAGTGTGCATTGTTGTGTTACTGGGATTGGTCCCATATATGTTATTTCCAAGTTGCAGCAAGGACTATTATAGCTTTTCTAAGCCTATCAGTATTTTTTTTTTCAGTTTTAGCTCTCAAATTATCATTCTGGAAGTTCTCTTAACAGACCCACATCTGTAAATACCTAAATGTAGATTACGTGGAGAAAAGGCTAGCTGGAAGGCTTCAAGGCCTGGCTTCAAGGCCTTGCTGGGTGTTAAACAATGAGGTTGCCCCAGTACTTTGGGGAAGATTCCCTAGCTCAAAATGTTCTGTTTGTAAGATCATTAAGGTCATTTTCTTCTAATCTACAATTGCAACTGCAATGAAATGCTATTCATTTGCCCCCCCCACCTCCATTCTCATGAATGTTGAAAGAAGATACATGGTACAATGTTGCTAATAGAACTTGGATTGATTACTTAATTATACAATTGCCATTGTTTTTATATAACACAGTACTATATAAAAGACAACGCAAGATGCTGTCTGCCCCTTGTTAAAAAGCGGGGGAAATAAAAGATAGTACATAAACATCGCATGCAAAATTGCATGTGTCAAGTCATAGAGGAAAAAATGATGTTTGCATGTTCAGAAATGAATGAGGCCCTTTATGGAAATCGAAAAGTTCTGCCTCAGTAGTTTTGCTGCTCTGATTTAATTTCACTTTGAAATGCAGGAATGAAGATTTATGCTTCCATTAGAATAAAACAGAAGCAGCTTGAGTATGATCCAAAGATCACTGAAATCACAAATACCTCCATCTAAAACAATACACCAAGACAAAAACATACACAAAAAGCCACACAGGGACACACACCCATCTATATACTCTTTTAGTAACACTTTGAAACTACCTGGAAGCCAAAGCATAAAACTACAGTAAAAACCCTTTAAAAGACCATTTTTCCAGAGATCATTTTTTTAAAAATTTCCCCTTCCTTCTAAAAAATATTAATCATAGTATAGTAAATCTTAGGCTACTTTCACACGACCATTAAAATCTGCTGCAAAGAGCTCACAGATGCGGAGCATAAAATTGTTTTCCCACAAGCAGCGGACTTTAAAAAAATAAAGTGTGACCATGCCCACTTAAGCGTGTCCCAGCACATTTTACAAGTACCTGGTCTCGAGGTGGTAAAATCCTTGTTGCTGTTCTGATGCAGATTTTAAACCGTTACTCAAGTCCGTGGGAACACAGAAAATCTGCACCAAAACCTTTTCCCCTCCCATTATGGTGTCTTTGCTGCGGTTCTCAGTCGTGGGATCAGAACGATTGCAGATTTTCAAAACACGACCATGGAAACATCCAATCTGCAATATCAACCATGTGACTGCTCGGGGGTGTGATCTGGATCAAAGTTTGCTGTGAATTTTATTGGTTGTGTGAAAGCAGCCTTAGGCTGTCATGCTGGGAGGGAGTATTAAGCATAAGAAAAAATGCTGCATAGGGATTTCACACTTTTGATTCAGTTTCAAAACCAAGAGGATGGCTTCCTGAATTAGCACATATTTCCCTATAAAATGATTCTGTACATCCCACCATTTATTCATGAATTCCTAACAGAACAAGCTATCATCTTCTATATCAGCAAATAAAAATGTTTGGAAGATTTAATTTTATTGTTGTGGAAACTACTCCTTTTGCATGAATAGAATAAATACTACTGCTTTAGCATGAAAAGATTAAGGTGTGCTATAAGAATTTGAAACATTCTCTCTCCCAAAAGCTGGAGCATGTATTATTTTCACTAATTATGACTAGGGTGTTTGGTTACATAGTTGTAATGATCTACTGGCAATTCCTGGAGTAATCAGTGAATATCATTAATTACTTAGGGAAAAAAGTTGTTCAGTTTAGTCATTATTAGCGATGATAGTAAGTGCTTCCACTTATACGTGAATGCTTTTACAATGTGGGCCTCATATATTGCATGCAGGTAATATAACTACCGTCAAAAGAAGCATATACATAATATAGCCGAAAACCAGAAATAAACAAGACAGAAGTTCCAGTAAAGAGCAGCTAATTGTAGTAAAGATGAATACTGTGTTGGAACAATACTACTACTAATTTTAATAACACGCCCGTGTTTCCTTGTTAGGATATGCTTTTGTGTTTTAAATAGAGATGGGCACGAATCAAAAAAATTGCATTTCATTTGTAGTTTGTTGTTTAGGGGGTCCGTTTCGGTTCGTTTCCGTTTTTTGCGAATTTTGAAAAAAAATTGTTTTTGTTTTCATTTGTTTTGTTGCCGTTTCGTTATCATTTATTTCAATTTTTGTGGTTTTTTTAACGCTTTTAAAGCAGTTCAATGTATTGCCGTAACGAAAATGAAATGGACGACAAAATTTCTGGTGTTTCTGTTCATTTTGTTTCATTTTTGAGATAAAATGTGTCATTTTGTTGCATAACGAAATAAAAAATGAAAATGGAAATGAAAAATTGTTTGTTTCGTGCCCATCTCTAGTTTTAAATAACATCAGTAAAGTATTTTCAAATGGTAGACCTATGTTTACATTTTCTGAGCTCTTCCCAACTCTACAGATGTAACTTGCCTCATGTTGTTTTCCACATATCTTTCTGATGTTAACAAAAACTATAAAAAGGCATTTGCTAAGTCCATAAATAGCCCATTTAATGCGATGTTTTATTATGTATGGGCCTTCTGTTCTTTGTGCAATTAGCTTACAAAATTAGTGAGCCTCATCTAACATATCACAGAGGAGATACCAGCAGCCATAGCAAAATGCCATTCATTGACTCCCTTCACCCTCCCCTCCCCAGGTTCTTCTCACTTAACCAAGTGGCAAAAGCTAGCAAACAATTAAGTTGATAGAGTAAGTCATGGCATTTCTTAGGACTGCATAAAATTCCCATGGAAAGATCAAAAGAAGGAAGATAAATTCCTCAAGTAAATAAGGATGAGGATAACAATAAGGATAGTGTATAATATTTCACACCACTGTGATTTGGTCTCTGAAACATTGCTGGCTGTTTTGCCCAAATGTACTGTTGCAACTGGGAGCAGGAAATAATAGGCCCATCTGCATTGTGCCACCTAAAAACATAAGAACATAAGAAGAGCCGTGCTGGTTCAGGCCAAAGGCCCATCTAGTCCAGCTTCCTGTATCTCACAGTGGCCCCACCAAATACGTCTGGGAGCATACGAGACTAGATATCTGTCCCCTGATACCACTCTGCTACATCTGGTCCTTGAAGTACCCTGGTTTTAAGCCTGGAGATTACACAACTCCATCCTTTTCTTCCAGGCGTTTATCCTTTTGCCTTTGGCGCCCCATACTCTTTTTGTTATCTATTTTTCTTCTTTTTCCTGGGTCTTCAAGACAGAAAATCTGTTCTTTGAAATGTACCTGTTCCATCACTGATGCTGTTGGCATTTTCCTCAACCATCCATATTACTTGGCAATTAGTTAGCAGAGAAATACACACACATACCAAAATCCAGCTCTAGAAGAGAAGCACCAGCAAGACATTTGATTTCATCCATATTTATTGATTTTTTCTATTATTTGCTGACATGAGACTTATCTGGGAAGTGACTTTTATTGGTGATATTCAAACATAAATCACTAAGCCCCTCCCCCACAGTTTTTCATGGTGAATAGGGATAAATTTTCAGAAGCAGGAGGCATCTCTACAATCTAGTGATCGCTCAATCACCTCAAAGTGGATAGAGGGACACTCTTCCTCTCACGAAATTCCAGAACTAGGGGTCATACACTCAAATTGAGGGCTGGGAGAGTAAGATATTTTTTTCACCCAGCACATTGTTAGTCTGTGGAACTTCCTGCCACAGGATGTGGCGATGGCATCTGGCCTGGATGCCTTCAAAAGGGGATTGAACAGATTCCTGGAGGAAAAGTCCATCACAGGTTACAAACCATGATGGAAATGTGTAATCGCCAGGCTTAAAACTGGGATACTTCTAGGACCAGATGCAGGGGAGTGGTATCAGGAGACATATCTAGTTTTGTGCGCTCCCAGATGCATCTGGTGGGGCCACTGTGAGATACAGGAAGCTGGACTAGATGGGCCTTTGGCCTGATGCAGCATGGCTCTTCTTATGTTCTTATGCACACAGCATTAGGCTTGGACTTTCAGCCACTGGACCCAGTAAGCCAAAGGAATGCACTTTGTAATCCATTAGATACATTTTCCATATGGATCTCATCCCTTTTTTAGGAAAAAAAATGTTTGCCATAATGTGAAAAGCATTTATGGTGCTAATGTTTCTAAACTCTTCAAACTTGGTTGCCAAGAGAAGGAAGGAATTGTGCTACATATATAGTACATGCAAATGAGGTGTATCTATATTAAGAAGCTGCAGTCAACTAAAGTCTACTGTGTCTATAGAGTGAAAGAGATATACATTCAGCATCCATGACAATAGGCATGTGATTTTCCAAAGTGGGAGGGAAAAGACAGCTGAAAAATGTCATATTTGACACATTTCTCCTGACTACACTTCCATATGTTGTTAGACATGTTGAAATTAAAATGTTGCTCATTTTGTTATGCCAACTTTGGACTCAAAATTCAAACTGCTTCTTCCAAAAAGCACAAATCACTTTGTACAGCACTAGCTCACTGCCATTTCCATAAAGCAAAATGTGCATGCACCCACATGATCATAGACAGAAAGGAGTGTAGTATACATTTTAGGTTCTTCCACTTGTGTTAAGATGGGATGACATGAATCCATCTGGAAGGCAGGGCAGAACAGAGGTGTCAACAGACAGAGGGAATTTTAAACTGAACCTTTAAATGTTGCAGCTTATTGCTATAAGTTAATTTCTTGGCCATATTAAAATTTTTAACTAAGACAGGGATTTTCTTTAGTAAAGTTAGTTTTTCAAAGGATAATGATTTATTTTCCAATGTGTCACTAGAAAAGTTAGAAGCATGATTGCAAACAGAAAATCCCCCTCAAATCTCTGAATCAGGAGCACAAGTAGAAAATCTGCTTATTCTCTGGCTTTACTCCCATGAAAAATAATAGCTGGAATCAGATCTATAGAACCTTGTCATAAAGAGAAGGGGATTAAGTGGTCCCCAATAGAGATGGGCATGGAACGAACAATTTTTCGTTTCCGTTACCGTTTGCCGTTTCCGTTACATAATGAAACGACAAACGAAAAATGTGATGAAAATGAAATGAAATGAAAAGAACCACGAAAATTGTGTTCGTCACGTTTCGTTTCTGTTACTGGCGACACACAATGAACTGAGCTGTTTTAAATGTTAAAAAAAGCCCTGGACATCCATAAAAATGCAGCGATAATTATTTATACTGTCTGATAATACCTACCGGGGGGGTTGGGGTCCTTAAAAGGTGCATTTATGTCTTTTCTCAGATCGCTGTATTTTTTTTCCTTTAAGGGGAGTTAGGGGACATTGACCCAAAATGGCTCCCTGATGCCTAATATTGATTTCTTGGGTATTAAAACGCCCTGGACATCCATAAAAATGCAGTGATAAGGTGATAATTATTTGAAATTATTACCTACCAGGGGGTGGGGTCCTTAAAATGTTTGTTTTTGTCTTCTCCCATCGCGATGTATTTTTCTTTTCCCTTTAAGGATGACAAAATGGATGTCGCCACACTCCAGCCATAACATGGAGGCAAGCCATGTGATGGGATCATGTAAACCCTTGGACAACTTCAACCAATAGCATGCCCAGGTGACAGACTGGGCAGGTCTGGCAGCCACAGAGGGCATAAAAAGCTCTGGCAGCCCCCGTCCTCCTTGCAGTCTCCAGTAGGAGTTAGGGAAATGCTTTAAAAATCGCGCAAAAGCGGGTAGAAATGACAAACGAATAAAAAAATGGAAATGAAATTTTGTCAAAAATTGACGACAAACAACAAACGAAACGAAACGGACCTCTCAATGACAAACGACAAATGAAATGCCATTTATTTTATTCGTGCTCATCTCTAGTCCCCAATCTTTAAGCCACAAACTCCCAATTAAACCCCACAGCCTGGAGAATATTAGATCCCAAAGCAGTGTTCTGATCCTAGATGAACAGAGTGTTGCCTATGGTCAGGGATGTAACTCTGCAGTTATTGTGTTCTCACTGGTGGGATTTTTAAAAATTAAAATTAATTTTTATTAACTCTGTTACATCCCCGGGGGGTGCACAGGATTTATTTATTTATTTATTTAATATTAAATTTATACCCCACCCATCCTCCCTAAGGGAAGTCTGGGCGGCGTACAAAGCTGATAAATTCAGCACAAATCATACAGTCACAAATGATAAACTGGACAACAACAATTAAAAACTATAAAATACAGTCATGAAAATCGTAAAACACCCTTGCATTAATGTTCATCACTTGGGACATTGAGCAGTAGGGTGTACAGACAGCAGATGGTGGAAAAAAAACTGAAAAGTATTAGGCTAGGTCACCAAAGGCCTCGCGGAATAAGATGGTTTTCACTGCTCAGCAGAAGGCCAGCAGGGACTCTGCAGAGCGCACTTTGCTGGGAAGGCTGTTCCACAACGATGGAGCAGCCACCGAGAAGGCCCGATTTCAGGTGGAGGTTCGTCTGGCCTTTCGGGGTGTAACAACCCAAAGCGAGTGCGCTCGCGACTGCTGAACTGGTCGGGCCGAAGTTGATCACTGGGCGAACCGCTCTGCCAGGTAGTCCGGGACCAAGCCATGGAGGGTTTTATAAACTAAAACCAAGACCTTTAATCTGACCTGGGATGCAACGGGCAACCAATGCAGTTGGGCCAGAACTGGGGTGATGCGGTCATAGCGATGTGCACCCACCACCAGTCTGGCCACAGCATTCTGCACCCGCTGCAGACGCCCGAGGAATGTCAAGGGCAACCCCATGTAGAGGGTGTTGCAGTAGTCCAACCTCGAGATCACCAGAGCTTGAACCACTGTTCTCAGAGTCGCCGTCTAGGTAGGGATGGATCTGGGCAATCTGGCGAAGATGATAAAATGCAATCCGGGTCACGGCAGCCACCTGGGCATCCAGAGATAGTGTCGGATCCAGGACCACGCCCAGATTCCGAACCCTCTCCGCCAACTGGAGAGAAACACCCTCCAAGCTGGGGAGAGGGCCTCCATAGCCAGACGGAGAACTCCCAAGGAACATCACCTCAGTCTTCTCAGGATTGAGTTTGAGCTTGTTGGCCCTGGTTCAAGCCATGACCACCTCCAGGCACTGGTTGAGGGACCAGACAGCTTCCACTGCAGAGGTGGAAAAGGAGAGAGAGAGAGCTGTGTGTCATCAGCGTACTGATGAAAGCAGACTCCAAATCTCCTAATGACCCCAGCCAGCAGCCTTACATAGATGTTAAACAGCATGGGGGAGAGAGGTGAGCCCTGCGGAACCCCACAAGGGAATGTCCACGGGGCCGACAACTCTCCACCATGCTGCACATACTGGGGCCGACCCTCAAGGAAGGACCGGAGCCAACTGCAAACAGTGCCTCCGATACCCACCTCAGAAAGCCGGTCCAGTAAGATACCGTGGTCGACGGTATCAAAGGCCGCTGACAAATCCAGGAGAACCAACAGGGTAGAGCAACCCCTGTCGGCCGCCCGGATTAGGTCACCTTGCAGCGCGACCAGAACTGTCTCGGTTCCCCGGCCAGGCCTGAAACCAGACTGGCAAGGATCAAGGCAACGCTGTTCCTTCAAGAATGACTGGATCCGAATCACGGCCATCCTCTCGATGACCTTGCCCATGAAGGGAACATTGGCAATCGGACAGTAATTGGCCAATTGGTCCGATGCCAGGCCCTTTGTTTCAAAATGGGCTTTACCACCATCTCCTTCAAGCGGGAGGGGAAAAAAACCCTCGCTGAAGGATGCGGTGGCGATGACAGAAGCCCACTCAGGCATGCTCCCTCCGGCAGCTTTTATGAGCCATGATGGCCAAGGATCGAAGGGGGTGGAGGTTGTTTTTTTGTTATATTTGTATGAGATTTGTTTAATATCTTTTTTCTTCCACTGTATATTGTTGTTTTATGTTTTGTATTGTAATTTTAGGGGTTTTTTAAAAAAATAAATTCTCCCCATTGGACAAGTTCATGGTTTTCCTGCATCTCTGGACCTTTTATGTGACAAAATGATGCAGTGATTTTTCATGAAAAGCTTTTGACATTGCACAAACAAATCTTGCATTTTAGGTTTAAAACCCCCATGCTTATATGAGAAAGGTTGTATCCCTGCCTGAGTTCCTTACTTTCTGTGAACCGAAACTTTGAACGAAATATTTTTTTGTGTCTGCAAAACCCATGTATTGGTTGGTTGGCCATTTGCAGCTAGCAAAAGACTAGATTCTGGTGCAAGACTGGCAAATATTGCATAAGGTGATGGGAATTTTTACATGGGGTGTCTTAATGTGTCCTTCTTCAGGTAGGAGAACATTCCATACAATGAGCATTCATTACATCCTTTCAAATGAGGCACACTGCCAACATAGCATTGGTACCCTACCCAGTATTGTTACATCCATATTACTCAGCCTGTCCCTTCCAATACCATTATACTACATTATTGGTAGCTATCAGTGAAGAAGAATGATTGATGACTCACATAACTCACAGCAGAATGACCTTATCTAGCTTGAGCCATGCAGAAGACCTTCTTATCTGGATGCCATTGTGCTAGGTCCACATCTCTTTTTCAAATCCTGTGCCACATCAACTTTCCTTTGCAATGCCATTGTAGCACGTTTGGCAATTAGGCCTGCTGGCACTGCAATACCATTATCCCATCTGTTATACATAAGCATTGCTCTCTCTGACAGTTTATGATTCTTGGAATCCCCCAAGCCATGCACTGTATGGGTGAAACAACCCCTGCCACTTGTCATAAGAGCCCACTAACCACCGTCATATAAGAATGTTTGTTAAACATCTGTTGCTTTGAAAACTATACATGAAATGATTTCACATCATTCACCATGTTGGGGGGGGGAGAAGTACAGGTGGTTTTGTTATTGCTTAACTTTCCTCCTCCTTTCCCCCCAATGTGTATCTTGAAATCATTTACAAAAGATCTTACTGTTAGATGATGGCTATCTGAAACCAGCTTCTATAAATCCATTCTTTTCCATTTAACTCATACTGAGATTTTTTTGCTGAGCAACCAATGCAGCTTTAATGCTGAGCTGTTTGACTCTGCACTTCTTTCCTTCCAGGATGACAAATGGAAGACCCTCCAGAAAATGTTGAACTCCCAACAACCTTGGCTGTAGTTGCAATTTGAGAATATGTGGGGAGAGGGAGCATCCTGGCCTTATTTCCTTCAGGTCTGCGAACTTAACATACATAAATGAATGCTTCTGGTCATCATTCATGATTTGCCAGACAGCCCTACAGTATTTCATCTGCCTAAGCATAAACATAGAAGATGATGGGACCATCTGTAACATGGGATAATGCCAACATCACAGTGTTATTGTACTAGTTGTGCATGCAAAAATTCCAATAGAAAAATGTTTGTTTGCCATAACATACTCATACCCCATTATGTTTTGGCAACTCTTATGCCAGAAATCATTATGCAGAATTTTGATTGCCATCATAAGAACATAAGAACAGCCTTGCTGGAACAGGCCACACAGCCCATCCAGTCCAGCATTCATTTGCTTCAGGGTATTCCCAAGCAGATGTCTTCACCTGCTTATGATTCCCCACAAATGGTATTGAGAGATATCCTGCCTTTCTCTCCAACCCGGAGGTTGTCATTAGGCATCCATAATGATAGCCATTGATACCTTTGTTCTCCATGAACTTGTCCAATCCTTTCTTAAAGCTGTCAAGGCTGAGAGCTGTCACCACTTATTCTGACAGGGACTTCCACAGACCGGTGATCCTCTGGATGAAAGTACTTTATCTTATTTGTTTGAGATCTAGCACCCAAAAGTTTCATGGAGTGCCCCCTAGTTCTAGTGTTGTGCGATAGGGAAGACAAATTTTTCCTTATCTACTTTGTCCATACTGTATGATTTAATAAACTTCAATCAGGTCACCTCTTAGGTGCCATTGTTCAACAGTGAAGAGGCCCAGCCTTTGCAGACTCAGTTGGTAAGGAAGGTGTTCCAGTCCCCTAATCATTCTGGTTGCCCTCCTCTGCACTTTTTCCATTTTCATAATATCTTTCTGGAGGTATGGTGACCAGGACTGTACACAATACTCCAGATGGGGCCTCACCATAGATTTATAAAGAGGCAAATTGACACTTGTTGACTGATTTTCTATAATCCTCCAAATGATTCCTAGCATTGAGTTTGCTTTTTTTCACTGCTGCGGCACACTAGTTTGACACCTTCATTGAACTGTCCACAGCACCAAGGTCCCTTTCCTGGTTTGTTGTACAGATTTCAGACCCCATCAGTTTACAAATGTAATTGGTGTTTGTTTTTGTTTTTTTGCCCCAACATGCATCACTCTGCACTTACTTGGGTTGAAGCTCATTTGCCACTGGTTTACCCACTCCCCCAGTGTCAAGAGATCCCTCTGGAGCTCCTCACAATCTCTCTCAGTTTTTACTACCCTGTATAATTTAGTGTCATTGGCAAATTTGGCTACCTTGCTATTTACTCCTACTTCTAGATCATTTATGAAGAGGTTGAAAAGCAGGGACCCCAGTACTGAACCTTGGGGGAACCCCACTCTTTAACTCCCTTCACTTGGAGAATTCAGTGGTTCCCAAACTTGGGTTACCCAGGTGTTTATGGACTGCAATTCCCAGAGGTCTTAACCACCAGCTGTGCTGGGAGCTTCATCTTAAGAATACCTGGGCTATCAAAGCTGAGTAACCACTGCTATACTCAATGCCATAGGACTATGCCCACACTGAATTCTTAGGACTGTACTACTAATTAACTAATTACACTGTAGTGGAAGCTGGACAGGGCATAAAGTATTGAGGAGTGATTTACCATTCCCTTCTTGGGGTGTACTCTGAGGCACTGTGGTTCACAGAAAGCTATACACACTGTTTCTTCTCCTGGGGGACCATGAAGAATCAAACTCCTGACCAGGTGGGTAGGCTCCACAGGTAGGTACATCAATTCACTGTGCTATAAAAATTCCAATCACTGTTACCAATTTCTCTTTCATTCTCATGTTTTCTATTTTCTTGAGCCTTCTTTGAGATATTTGCTTTTAAAATTAGAAGTAGGAGCAGGTTGTATTAGGTGCTTTTTTGTTTAAAAAAAAACCACTAATGGTTTATTGATTATATAGTGAATTGCCTTATAACTAATGGAAATGGCAGTTAAGGCAAGGACACACGACAGAGACCCTTAGCCTGCAAATCACAGCCTGAGGAAATTTATGTATGCATGTTTACCGTACATGTCTAACGCTTAGATAATGTGGGGGGGGGATTAGCATTATCGCTTGGTTGCAGAACAAGAACACTAACATTGTTTATCAAATGTTTCGCCCATTCTTCATTGGACTTTTGAAACTGATGTTATTATTTTTGTTATTACTATTATAATGCAGGTTGTCTTGCCTTCAGTATCATCTTACTTAGCATCATCATTGATGGGTAGGCATTATAAGAAGTATTCTGCCTATTGTTTGGAGAGCTACTGCTGTCATTTTATAATAGCATCCTGGTCCAATTTTTTAAATTGTTTACACATATATCCAGCCAAGTCTAGGTAATACCGCCGAAAGGACAAGGAACAGAAGTCCTTTTTCTTTGTCCAGAGTAAATGTGGTGATACAGTCAATACCCCCATGTTTACTTGATTGGCTTTTATTGCCAGGGCTGTCTCTTTTTCCTTCTCCTGTACCCACAATTCTCTGTCAACTGACCTGGCAAGTCAGTGCCTCTCTAGCTGAGCGTGACTCAGATGACAAATTAAATGACCCTCCTGTATTGTGGCCTGAGCACCACAGACATTAAAAACCAGCATAGCCTGTCCAGAACAACTGCAGTTGTGGATAGCAGCACAGAAGCAAGTTATACAGAAACGTTCCAAAATGGGCATTTTAAAAACCAGCCATTTGGGATGGAACTGAGTGAACAGGTAGGAATAACAGAGCAACACAAACAGTAATAGCTTTCCTTGTTGCCAGTTATAATAATAAGCTTAGAATTGCAGAGCTGGAAGGGACACTATTGTTCAAGTCCAGACGGTTTCAAGGAGGCACAGTGAGGAATCGAGCTCCCAATCTCTCACTCCTAAACCAGATAAGAACATAAGAACGTAAGAAGAGCCATGTTGGATCAGGCTAAAGCTCCATCTAGTCCAACTTCCTGTATCTCACAGTGGCCCCACCAAATGTGTCTGGGAGCGCACGAGACTAGATATCTGTCTCCCTATACCACTCCCCTGCATCTGGCCCTTGAAGTACCCTGGTTTTAAGTCTGGAGATTACATATTTCCGTCATGGTTTGTAACCTGTGACGGACTTTTCCTCCAGGAATCTGTCCAATTCTCTTTTGAAGTCATCCAGGCTAGATGCCATCACCACCTCCTGTGGCAGGGAGTTCCACAGACGAACAATGTGCTGGGTTAAAAAAAATGTCTTTTATCTGTTCTCACTCTCCCAGCCCTCAATTTGAGTGTATGTCCCCTACTTCTGATATTTTGTGAGAGGGAGAAGAGCATCATGCCCTGCATAATTTTGTACATCTCAATCATATCCCCCTAAGGCACCTTTTTCCAGACTAAAGAGCCCCAAATGTTTTAGCCTTTCCTCATAAGGGAGGATCCAAAACCTAGTAATCATTTTAGTCGCTCTCTTCTGCACCTTTTCCAGTTCCACTATGTCTTTTTTGAAATGCGGTGACTAGAATTGTACACAATACATACTCCAGGTGCAGCCTTACTATCATTTTGTATAATGGCATTATAATGTTGGCTGTTTTATTTTCAATCCACTTTTTGATAATCCCTAGCATGGAATTGAACTTCGTCACTGCTGCCACACACTGGGTAGACACCTTCATTGAGCTGTCCACCAGCACACCAAGATCTCTTTCCTGATCCATCACGGATAGCTCGGAGCCCATGAGTTGATGTTTTGAAGTTTTGATTTTTTTGCCCCAATATGCATTACTTTACATTTTCCTACATTGAAACACATTTGCCATTTTGCAGCCCATTCCCCTAATTTGGAGAGATCCTTCTGGAGCTCTTCACAATCTTCTCTGGTTTTTACCACACAGAAAAGTTTTGTGTCATCCGCAAACTTGGCCACCTCACTGCTTATCCCTGTCTCCAGGTCATTTATGAACAGATTGAAAAGAACTGAACCCAGGACAGAACCCTGGGACACACCACTTTTCACCTCTCTCCATTATGAAAATTGCCCATTGACACCTTTTTTTGTTTCCTAGATGTCAACCAGTTCTCAATCCATAAGAGTACCTGCCCTCTTATCCCTAACTGTGTAATTTCCTCAGCAGCCTTTGGTGAAGGATGGTGTCAAAAGCTTTCTGAAAATCAAGATAGACAATATCCACCAGTTCACCCAAATCAACATGCCTGTTGACCTCTTCAAAGAATTCTAAAAGGTTTGTCAGGCAAGACTTACCCTTACAGAAGCCATGCTGATTTTC
This sequence comes from Phrynocephalus forsythii, assembly GCA_029282475.1. Lineage (NCBI taxonomy): Eukaryota > Metazoa > Chordata > Lepidosauria > Squamata > Agamidae > Phrynocephalus > Phrynocephalus forsythii. The sequence goes on from JAPFRF010000006.1 coordinate 40,649,166, forward strand.
CCTCAGCAAGGTTTGTTCTTCTATGTGTTTTAAGATTTTCTCTTGGATGAGGCTTTCCAACATCTTCTCCGAGACAGACGTAAGGCTAACCGGCCTGTAGTTTCCTGGGTTCCCCATCCTTCCTTTTTCAAAAATTGGCATGACATCCGCTACCCTCCAGTCCTCCGGCACTGTGGCCGTTTTAAGAGACAAGTTGCATATTACCATTAAGAGATCCTCAGTTTCATTTCTCAGTTCCCTAATAACCCTTGGGTGGATGCCATCTGGGCCTTGTGACTTGTGGATCTTCAATTTATCAATTAAACCTAAAACAGCCTCTCTTTTAACCTGTATTTGATTTAATTCTTTTCTCAAGAGGAACCATTCAGGCACCGAAATCTGCCCAAGGTCTTCTGTTGTGAAGACAGATGCAAAGAATTCATTTAATTCCTCTGCAATTTCAAGTCCTCCTTTACTTCCCCTTTTCCTCCCTCACCATCCAGAGGGTCAACTGGTTCTCTGACAGGTTTTCTACTTCTAACATATTTAAAGAAGCTTTTATTATTTCCCTTCATATTGCTAGTCATATGTTCCTCAAAGTCTTACTTTGCCTCTCTTCTTACATTTCTTTTGCCAGAGTTTGTGTTCCTTTTAATTTTCCTCATTTGGGGAGGATTTCCATTTACAGAAAGACCTCTCCTTGCACTTTAGAGCCTCTCTAACTCCACTTGTTAACCATGCTGGCACCCTCTGGGACTTAGATGAGCTCTTTCTTTGTGGTTTGCACTTGTGCTGGGCCTCTATTATTGTTGTTTTAAACAGGCTCCATGCACTCTGGAAAGACTGGGTTTTTTTCACCTTCCATTTTAATGTCTTTTTAACTAGTTTCTCATCTGAGGGAAGTCTGCCCTTCAGAAATCAAGGGTTTTTGTGTCTGATTTGCTTGACACTCTTCCCCCAACATGCATGGCAAAGGAGATTGCAGCATGGTCACTGTTCCCCAGAAGCTCAGTGACATTCACATCCATGACCAGGTCCTGAGTATCACACAGTATTAGGTCCAGAGTTGCCTATTCTTGGGTGGGCTCCATGACGTTGTTCTAAGGCACAGTCATTCAGTCTGTCAAGAAACCTGGTTTCTCTTTCTTGCCCCAAACTCACATTGGCCCAGTCAATGTGGGGATAATTGAAGTCCCCCATGATGACTATCCTGTCCCTCTTAGACACCTCTATATTTTCTCTTCTCATTTCAAGGTCCCCCTCAAGTTTTTGATCTGGTGTATGATAGCACACCCCCACTATCACATCACTCCTTGGACCTGGTAGTTTAACCTACAGTGATTCTATGGTGGAATCAGACGCACCATCAAGCTCCATTCTGCAGGATTTTACCTCATTCACAGCAGCTTTAATTTGGCTCTAGGTGTTTTCAACTTTATTTACTTCTGCTGTCTCCTTGATCGTTTTGAATTTTGTACTCAGGATTGATTGAACTTCATTTCTTACTGCTGGGTCCTAAGCTTAGAAATTGCAGTTCAACTATTTGTCACCTTTGACTAACATTTCTTCAACCTAAGGTTCACTTTTGCTAACAAAAGTTTATGATCTGAATTAATATCTGCACTAGGGTATGTTTTCACACATTTAATTACATTCCTAAAACATTTATTAATCAACATGTAATCAATCTGATTCCTGATATTCCTGTTAGCATTTGAAGTCCATGTATAAAGGCGGTGCAGTGGCATCTGGAAATACATACTTTCTATTATAAATTCCTCTTCTTTACATAACTGAATTAGTTGGTCACCTCGCTCATTGCCAATTCCTAATCTATAATTTCCTACTACTTCGGCCTGTTGGCCTTGTCCTACATTTGCATTGAAATCACCTATAAGTACGGTAACTTCCATTCATTTGGTAGATGATAAAGCAGTCTTTAATTGACTACAATATTCTTCTATATCATCATCTAATGCATCATATGTTGGTGCATACACCTGGACAAGTTTTAGCAAGATAGGTTGTGCATTAAATTGAAAAAAATGATTCTGTCTGACACTGACAAACTTTCTGACAGTCTTACTGATGTTTGGACGGATTATGACTCCTACTCCATTAAAGTGATGAGGTTTGTTGTTACCAGCATAGTACACATGATATCCATCCACCACACATGTTCCTGAATTAGGCCAACCTATCTCACTAATAACAAGGATATCTATATTAATTCTTACCATTTCCCTGATGGCGTTGTGGGTTTTTCCACTTTCAAATAAGCTGTGAATGTTCCAGGTGGCTATCCTCATGGCTGGCCCAGAGATTCTTAGCATCCCCTGCCTAATGAAGGGCTGCCTGGGACTGGGGGCCATGGCTTTAGGTTTTCCAGTGATGCTAAAGATTTGCCTTGGGAAGTTAGCTTAAGTGACGTGGTTTCCCTCTTGCCTACTTCGCTGCTGTTACTGGCCATTATGCCAGCCCCCCATTATGGATCAGATGCTGTTTGAAGCTGCCCACTCTGGATCAGATGCTTCGGGGGTGGACACTCTTAGTCTGGTTTCTCCACTGAGACCTTGGGAAACTCTTCTGGTAGCAGCGCTACCACCAGCATAGCTCTCAGTTTCACTGAAGCACACAAGCCCCTCTGCCTCATCAAGGCCTGAGTCCATGGAGAAGTAAACAAGCATGCCCAATTTTAACAACCGCTACTTAGCTTACCATTGTGAGTAAAACCTTCAGTCTATTTATTTGTGAACCCTCTGAGGAACCCAGATGCATTTATTTGTTTATTTTATGGAAACACCAAAGCTGGTTGCCTGAGTTTTGTCAGTTACCAAAGCCAGATATTTTTAGCTCACTAATGCTAGCAGCAGTACTTACTTAATGATGTGGATCAGCCGTAGAGCAGACACGTTCCTTGCATCAGGTTGATGAGTGGATGAGTTTCTGTAAAGCCATCCTTTCCAAAGCTGTTCATGACAGCTTTCAGCTCTTTTTCCTCCTTTAGGGTTTGTTGTTCCATAGGAGGCATGGTGTGTCATGTCCAAAAACCCTACATAAAGAGCAGCACAGACAGACCCTTATTTGGGTGTGATAAATAAATAAATAAATAAATAAATAAATAAATAAATAAATAAATAAATAAATGGAACATTTGCTGTCCTTCCAGTGGACATTGGTAACCTACAAGAAGGCAGAATGAAGCAGCTGTCTCAAACAATTGGTTTTGAATATAAAAAATGGTGGCACATTTGTAATGATCCATTGATTGTTGTCACAGCTTTACTGTTAGGGAGAGGAAGAGAGGAAGCAGTGAGAAGTGCCAAAGGGGGTTTGCTGTCTTGGGCCCCTATGCTTCATGATTTGGGCAGGTAGGGTTGCCTTTGCTGCTTTTCTTCAGGCAACAACATGTTTTGGGCTGAGCCTGATAGTCTGAAAAGAAGATGACAAATGTTTCCATGCCAATGTCATATATCCCCCACTGGAGCAAATATACCCCATTTGTCATGTTTTCCTACTGTTTCTATACAAGGCCATAATTTACCATTTTCCCTGCTGGTTAAAATAATATGAACTAAAATTATGGAAACTTCCTCCTGCCCTAAGTCACATTTCTCTTGCTTCAAGAATTGACTGTTCAATTAGGACCACGGCATGTGAGCAATAATGAGAAATACACAATGTGCAACAAGGAGAAGGCTGGCTTGTGAGCAATAGCAGCATCTAGTGGCTCAGAGTGGTGGAAACTCCCTAATCATTCATAATGATTGATTGGGGATGGGCCCAAAATGAAAAACAAAATGCTGTTTTGTTCTTTCATTAGCTAATAAAATGAAACAAAATGAAACAAGGAAGCATCATTTTGTTACACATGAAACAAATGATGGGGTTTTTTGTTTAAAAATAACTGTTTTTTTTTGCTGTAAAATGGCTCCCTTACTTGCTGGGTTCTCAATGAGCCACCACCGCGATTGCTGCCCGAGCCTAGGAGGGGAAGGAGGAAGAAGTCAGTCCCCACATCGTTCCAGTGCTCCCCACTTCCTCTTCTCTGCCTTCTCTTCCGGGCCTCCTCTCAGCTGAGAGGGGGAAGGAGGGGTAACTCCCCTGGGTCCTAGAGGCACCAGATTTGGTGCCAGGGAGCCATTTTCAGAGGGATACAGCTGATGACAGCTCAGCTGGACCCATTTAAAAAACAGGGGGCAGGGGGGTGGCGGGGAGCGATGTGATTCCCCCACCACCCCGGTGCAGCTCCAAGGCTTCTCGGAGGTGCAGGGGTAGCGCAGAGCGACGCAATCGCCCTCCGCCGCCACCACCCCTGTGCAGGTACCGCGATCCTGCAATGTAATGGGACCACAGTACCTGAACCGCGAAATGGCGGGGGGGGGGGGTGACTGTATATGAATTTTTAAAAAGAATTGTAAGAATTGAATTGAAATCAAATGTGGGTGGGCACAAAACAAAATAAATGAAGTACTGTTTTTCCTTGTTGTGCCCATCCCTAATAATGATCATTCAACTCATTGCTCCACTCCATGTTTACCAACTATTCTTATCTCCACTGAAATGTATGTGGACATAGTATGTTATGCAGAGTTGTAATTAAGGGGCCATTCAGCTTTAGATACCAAGGATCTGGTCAATTACATGTGTTCAGAAATACTACAGTCTTTTATTATTATTATTATTATTATTATTATTATTATTATTATTATTATTATTATTATTATTATTATTATTATTTGGAGCATTTATATACTGCTAAACCTTTTTCCATTCAGGAACCCAGGGTGGTTTACAATAAAATGGTTAAAAACCACAAACAGGCACAAAAAACAGCAAAGCGATAAGAATAAAAATAAAGAATAAAAGGCAAGATAAAAACAGCAGATGGCTAGGAGGGAAACCCTCGGCGGGGAGCAGCAGGTGAATTTAAAAAAAAGTACAAAATTAAACAGAAATAAGGTCACCATATGCCTCCTTATAAAGCAGCATTTTCAGTGCCTTTTTGAAGGCGGGCAGGGACTCTGCAATGCACAGCTCACTCATGTGTTGATTCCAAAGAGAGGGGCCTACAACCGAGAAGGCACGGTTCTGGGTTACCGACTTCCGTGCCTCTCTCGGAGTGGCCACCCTGAGTGAGCGCACCCGTGACAATCGAGTGGGTCTGGCCTCAGTTGACCTCTGGGGATCCGCTCCCCAGGTGTTCAGGTCCCAAGCCGTGGAGGGTTTTGAAGACCAAAACCAAGACCTTTAACCTTATCCGGAGAGCAATGGGCAACCAGTGGAAGTGTGCCAGAACTGGGGTGATATGATCGTATTTACGAGCGCCCACCACCTGTGAAGATTATCAGTCATCCAGGTGAATTTATCTGTAAGTTGAGTCATGGCAACTGGACTTCTTTTTCTTGAGAAATTGAGAGAAATTTGCTGCTTAGCTTTCATCTGTCTGAAGAAAGCTTGTTGCGAGTCCTTCATTTTATAATTCACTTTTACCTCTTGTCAACCTGGTCTGAAATAGGCTCATAAGATGACCAATGGCCTGAATAGGCTCATTAGGCAGACAGACAAGAGTCTCAATAGCCTTAAGGTGAACAATGTCCTAAAATGTTGAAACCCATAAAGTATGGGTCATTAGCTATGGCCTTGGTGGTGAAGGGGTGAAGTATTTTTGATTTGTCTAGGTATTGTTGAAATCACAGCCTTATAAGTGACAGATAGACTGTGCTTTAACCCCCCCCAACAGTGAAATGTTTCCATCTCTCAAGAAAAAGAAGTCCAGTTGCCATGACTCAACTTCCAGACTTGATTAGGATCGTTCAGTGGTGTAGGTCTCTGGCTGTGGAGCCAGAGATTTGGAGCTCCTTTCCCCACTGCACAACCTTGACAGGAGCTGGACTCAGTTATCCACTGGATCCCTTCCAGCTCTGCAGTTCTAAGATGATGGTGTTGATCCTAAATGATGACCAGGATGTGTGTCATTCTTCATAAACAGAGCCACTGACAACATAAATGGTAGCTTATTATACATTCCCCGCAAATAATGAAATATATAATCTTAAATACAGTTGTTAACATCTGAAAAGGAACAAATCTCCTTGCAGATTGATCTAAGAGAAATATGTACAAACACAAATGTAAAATAATTATTTGTGGGACGTGACCATGATTTAGAGGCAGGGTGCATGCTTTGCTATTCTGCAAAAGGCCCATGTCCAGTCCCTGGCATGAGCAATAGAAAGGGAAGAATAGAAGCTATGAGAATAGCTTCTGCCTATAGCCATCCCTTTCTCTAGGTAAAATAATGTACCGTAACTATCTCGAGAAGGGGGAGAAAGAGTATCATGAAAAGTCAGAAACTTTTCAGCTGTTCAATTTTAATATTGTTACATTGCTAAACAAGGCAAAGACAGTTATACAACTTGCTTTCTTTGGCACTAAAGTAATTTGATTGGATATGAGTGCCAAGCAACTTTAACCTAAGGTGAGGATGGACAAAATGTGTGTTTCTTGAAATTTTGCACTACATTTTCCCTCAGTCTTAGTCAGCACAATCAATGGTGAAGAAGGCTGGGAATTACAGTCCAGCAAGATCAAGAAGGCCACTCTTTGCCCACACTAGCACAGGGTGAGTGGTAGTTATTTTTTTTTCCTTTCTTGGAAAACAACACACTCTTCGAGGCCAGCCCTGGGGTTCACCATAGCTTTTTATCAACAGATATGTCCTAAAGCACAAGCAACTGTTCTGTGCAATTCAAAGATCTTATGCAACCTATTTCTCATTATTACCCAAATAGCTTCAGAATTCCTTAGAACACCGTTTTCTAAATATGTGGCTCATTTAATAGAACTAAGAAGTAAGACAGTAGTTGGCCTTTTAAAAGTCAGTATCAATCCTACAATAACATGTTGGTATGGGGGGGGGCAGGGGGGTTCTGGCTTATTTCATTACCTTATAAAATTTCAGAAGATTTCCAAGTAGCAGAAAAATGTTAGGGCTAAAGTATTTAAAATCCTAAATCACCTTAGAAATATTTCTAGGTGACTTTTCTGAAGCCCATTTAAACTCTGAGCTCCTAAGTGTGACAAATCCCACATAAATGTTTTGGCCTGCCAAGCCAAGCCAAGCCCCAAGGCAAACCTAAATCCAACATCCAAATGACCTGTTGGGAAATATTTTGAAGAACTGGAGCAAGTCTACAGAGGGCAGAGTGGACACTGGTTTCATAGAACACCACAGTGTTTTAATGCCTGTCTGATATTCACCTCCCTGAGGAAATTAATCATTTTGAAAACTTCAAGCACACTTTCCAGCAGAGCCTCTTCTGAGATGTTCAAGAGTAACTTGGGAGACCATTTACTTGTCTCAAAATATTTTCCCCCTTATTATCAGAAAACTATTGACATGGAAATGAATGCAGTATGACAGCAAAGGAGACCTTTTGCACGCTCCGCGGGTGGCTTGTCTGCCCGTGGAGCTGATTTGCCCCTCGCGAGAATGGCGAGGGGCGAGACAGGACTTGGATGTCCTGGGAATGAGGGGGGGAGGAGCGCCCCATAGAGGGCGGCTCCTCCCCCCAAGTACCAGCCAGTCTTTTGCCGGCGTTCGGGGGAGAAGACCACGAACGCTGGCTGCGCGCTGGGCGCCACGAGGCGGGCGCCATGTAAAAGGCCGCAGCGGCGGCAGCACAGGCGGCTAGGCTCCGCTCCCCGGTCGGGACCTAGCCTGAGCAGTTCGGCTTGGCCCGGACCGGCGGGAGGGGAGCCCGGCGGGGGAGTCCCGGCGCTGCATGGCCTCCTCAGCGCCGCGTGACCGGCGCCAGGTGCAGTGCCGGAGCTGCTGCCCCTTCAGCGGGGCCCGACCGGCTCCCTACCGACCGTTGCTGCTGCGCTACCGCGCAGCACAGCTGACGGTCGGGAGAGCTTTGCTGCGCCTCTGCGGCTCCGTTTCTCCTCCCGGCCGCTGCTGCTGCGCTACCGCGCAGCACAGCTGACGGGCGGGGGAGCTTTGCCGCGCCTCTGCGGCTCTGTTTCTTCCAGGCTCCCGGCCACTGCTGCTGCGCTACCGCGCAGCTCAGCTGACGGCCGGGGGAGCTTTGCCGCCCCTCCGCGGCTCTGTTTCTTCCAGGCTCCCGGCCGCTGCTGCTGCGCTACCGCGCAGCTCAGCTGACGGCCGGGGGAGCTTTGCCGCGCCTCCGTGGCTCCGTTCTTGCCAGGCTCCCGGCCTCTGCTGCTGCGCTACCGCGCAGGACAGCTGATGGGCGGGGGAGCCTGGCAGCGCTTCGGCAGCTCCATCCCAGCTGCGCCTCACCCCCGGGCGGTTGGCGCGGCTCCGCTCCCTGGCTGTCGGGCAGCCGGAGCGGGTGGCTGGGCCCAATCCTGCGGGGCTGGGTCCATCACTGGAGGCGCGCTCCGGCGAGGGCGGCGGCCGGGCGGCCGGGCGGCGCAGCCGGATAACGGCACCGGTAGGACGACGGACTAGGGGGAGCGGCATCGGCCCTTCCCCCCAGGGTGAGCGGGGGCATTGAGCCCGGGCGGCGTGCGACAGAGCCGGCCGCCGGGCTCCGTCCCATTGGGGCCAAGGGGGCCAGGGGACTCGGGGCCAGCCCCGGGAGCCGGGAGGGCGGCCAGACCGCGGGCATCCAGGAGGCATCCGGGCGGGTGTCGGCCGCCAGCGTGGGTCCATCACCCCACCCACCCCCACCGAACGGACCCGGCAGAAGGGAAAGCAGGGGAGCCCCCAAAGGGAGGGAGACCAGGGAGCAGCAGGGCTAGCTGAGGCCTGGGGATCGGGTGGGCGGCTGGGACCGAGCTGGGCCGGCAGCGCGTCCTGCCGGGCGGACGGCCTTTGCCCCCGCCCAGGACTTTGGCCCCACTTACTCACACGGCGGAAGGAAGAGCCCGAGGGGCGGTGAGGGAGTGTTGGGTCCGCGAACAGGCCGCAACCGGCTCTGGACCGGGCTAGGCCAGCCGCACGTCCTCCCGGGGGGCGGCCTTCGGCCCTACCCACACACCCGGCAGAAGGGAGAGCCCGAGCGGAAGGACGAGCTCGAGGGGTGGCGGGGGAGTTTGGGCCTGCAAACAGGCCCCACTCAGCGCCACACAGGGCTGGGCCGGCTGTGCGGCCCACCGGGGGGCAGCCTTCAATCCTCCCCACCCAACCGGCAGAAGGGGCGGGGGAGTGTGGGGGCC